>CM065801.1:70139714-71424714 GCA_033398695.1 Orobanche coerulescens
GCTGCTTCATGGGAACGCACTTTGATTCTAAAATTCTCGCATGCTATTCCCACCCCTCGAGATGTGTCTTTGGGTTTAACCGACATGAAACTGAGGGGTAAATATAGTTGGAGTTAGTTAAATCTTTGTCATATAGCGGTTAGGTTTGATAATGATGCGTACTTTAGACGCATTTGGTTAGGATCTACTTGGAATTTTCTGGATGTCCTGTCCATGTATTTAAGTGGTCACCTAGTTTTTCGTTTAGGACTGAGACTTCTATTTGTCCGGTCTGGATTAGATTTCTGGGTCTGCCTTTGCATTTATTTCATCCACGTGCATTATATACGATTGCCAAGGCTGTTGGCAATCCCATTTTAGTTGATGTGCCGACAGCCACATATTCCAGACTCTCAGTCGCTCGTGTGTGTGTCGCGATTGACCTTTTGGCGCCCAGAGTGCCCGAGATTGAGGTTGAGTTTGATAATCAAGTTCTTACGCAACGCATTATTTACCAGAGAGATCCATTGTATTGCTCTCTTTGCTTTCATGTGGGGCTGAGCCGTCAAGTTGCTACATAGTTGGCAACAAAGAACGGCCCCCACCGCCCCAGCGTAAGAAGCCTCAGGTAGCCCCTACTCGACAGCAGAAGACGCAGTCGACCCCTCCTAAAGCCACAAAGGCTAGTATTTCACAGGTAGCCCCTAAGGGCAAAGAGCCTGTCATTTGGCAGGTAGTTACCAATAAAGGGCCTAAGGAGACGGTAATGATTCCCAAGGGCACGACTGTTACTGGCCAGCACTCATACTTTGCATCTTTGGACTCCTCTGCTAGAGAGGAGAAGGATTTAATTGGTACTGATGATATTATTAATGAGGGTGATAAAGATAGTGTGTCGGGTAGTGATTGTAGTGGTCACCATATTCATGACAAGCGTTTTTTAGAGGACGACACAAAGTCCTCCACCGTCCCTCACTTTTCTAGACTCTTTGAGTCTACCTCCCCCCGCCATGACGGCCAGGGCTATATCGATGATCCGATCATCGTTGAGCCTGAGACCTTAGCCATGGTGGTCTACGAGCCTCCCCCTCCTCCCCCTGTTATTTCCCCTCTCTATCTCAGATTGAGTTTGGTCTTAACCGCACTCAATTTGAGATTTCTGATTCCAGGCTCTCTTCCTCGGCGATGGCGCCTCTCCTGACGGCACCAAAAACCCCGGTTGAGATGTCTGATATCTATTTCTGCTGCACCTAGTGTCACGACTAGGGGTAAAGCTGCTTCTGACCCCTCGATTTCCACACGAGGAAGAGCAGCTTCTTGCGGACCCTCCTCTTCCTCCATGGGGTGATCTTCATCGCCCTTGAAAGGGGGAACATATGCCCGGCAGGATACACCTCGGATACGGGGGCGCTCCAGTCAGCGCCCTAGGTCTTTGTCTGAGTCGGTAGGTTAGTTTATGTCGATACCCATTCTTACATGAAACGCTCGTGGGCTGGCTAACACCGGAGCACAGAAGCGTATTCGACATCTCCACCGTGTTCATAGATTTTCTTTTATTGGCATTTTAGAACCCATGGGTTCCAATGCTAATTTTGATTTTTATATTCGTTCTTTAGGTTTTGCGTCGGGACTTTATAATCGGTCTAACAAAATTTAGTTCTTTTCTTCCCCTCACTTTCAGAATCAGGTTTTGTTAGATACCGATCAAGTCCTCCAACTTTCTATTTCTTCCCCCCTTCTTCCTCAGTCAATTCTTCTCACCTATGTCTATACCAGCACTGTCCTTGTTGGTCGTTACGCCCTTCGGGATACCCTCCGTGAGATTGCTTTGGAAGTAGAGGGGTTGTCGTGGATTGTCAGCGGTGACTTCAACATCTTCCTACATCCACATGAGCGCGAGGGTAGTACCACAGACCATTCTCCAGAGATTCTGGACTTCGCACAGGCTATTGCTGACTGTGAGTTGATCGACGTGGGCTGCGAGGGTGATATTTTCACTTGGGAGCGTAGTGGTTTGAGGGAAAGGCTAGATCGTGCTTTATTTAGTAAAGCATGGTCGAACGTGTTTGCTGTCTCTACCATCACTCACCTACCTCGACTTTGGTTTGACCATGCGCCCCTTCTTATCCAGTGTCGCTTCTCCGCGAATCGTCACAAGTCGTCATTCCATTTCCAGAGTATGTGGATCCTTCGGGAGGTCTGGATTACCCCGACTGGATTATCTGGTATGTGTAATCTACAGGCCATACTCCTCAAGGTTAAGCGCAGGCTGAAACAGTGGAACTGGTCTGTTTTTGGAAATCCTCATACGAAGTTGGATGAGGCCTTGAGGGCTGCTGAAGAGGCCGAGCGGCGATATGATTCGGACCCTTCCCCGGAGAATAGAACCGCTATGCACCATTTTCGTGTTGAGTACCATCTTCGTCTCTCTATGGAGGAAGATTTCTGGAAACAGAAGGCCACAGTTCGTTGGGTTTCTGAGGGTGAGCGCAACACTCGGTTTTTTCAGGGTTTTGCGAAGCAGAAGCGTTGTAAGTCGCATATTCACAGCATTGAGGATGGTGGTACGACGATCGCTGTAGAGTCGGACATCCGATCATCCGCTGTGAATTTCTTTAGGACTCTGCTTACATCCGATGGTGATGTTCTCGTCCCCCCGGATGATAATTGTTTTCCCTCTATCCACTCCTCTTTTGATTCTGATAGTTTGTATGTCCCACCCTCTCCCCAGGAGATTCATGCTGCGGTATTTGATATTGATCCTCGCAGTGCTTCTAGGCCTGACGAGTTCTCATCTTTGTTTTTCCAGCATTGTTGGGAGATTGTATCTTCCGACGTAGAGGGGGCTGTGCTCGAGTTCTTTGAGGGTCATCCCATGCCTCCGGCTTTCACGGCGACTACGGTCGTCTTGATCCCAAATAAGCCTGTTCCGAGTGGTTGGTCAGACTACCGGCCTATTAGTTTGTGTAATGTGACCAATAAGATTATCACTAAAATCCTTAACGCCCGGCTTGCTCCTCTCCTCCCTCTTATTATCTCTCTGAACCAGAGTGGATTTGTTGACGGGCGGGTTATTACTGATAATATCCTTTTAGCCCAATAACTCATTCACGACCTCAATGTTGCGGACATTCGTGGTGTCCCGAACCTTGCGCTGAAGCTAGATATGGCTAAGGCATATGATAGGGTTCACTGGCAGTTTTTACGTGAGGTCCTGGTGAGGATGGGGTTCCCGACTAGATGGATTATGTTCATACGTCATTGCGTCGAGAGTTGCACGTTCTCCATTTTGATGAACGGTAGTCTGGCCGGATATTTTGCCTCTAGCCGGGGTTTGCGTCAGGGCGACCCTATTTCTCTCTTGCTCTTCGTGGTTGCCGCTGATTATTTATCGCGCTGCTTGGATCGATTCATTCGGGACCATCCTTTGATGAGGTATAGGACGGTCGGAAGGCCTTTCCCCGTATCGCACTTATCCTATGCCGATGGCATCATTATATTCACACGGGCTGTGGATGATGATCTTTTTGATCTTATTCGTCTCCTGGATCACTACTCTATGGCTTCGGGCCAGATGGTTAGTATCCAAACGAGCACTTTTATTCTCGCTCCCAAGCATGCACCTCATTGGCATCAGAGAGTTCATGATCTTACTGGTT
Source organism: Orobanche coerulescens (assembly GCA_033398695.1). Lineage (NCBI taxonomy): Eukaryota > Viridiplantae > Streptophyta > Magnoliopsida > Lamiales > Orobanchaceae > Orobanche > Orobanche coerulescens. Next base: position 70,143,353 of record CM065801.1, read on the forward strand.
TTTGCCAGGGCGATCTCCCCATCACCTATCTAGGTGTGCCCCTTTAAAAAGGCTTTATGAGACGAGAGCTCTTTGCTGGGGTGAAGCAACGGATATTGGATAGGATCTCTGGTTGGTCCCATCGCCACCTTGCTTTTGGGGGACGCCTGGCTCTTATTAAGAGCACTCTCTGCATGATTCCTCTTCACCTGTTTCCGGTTTTGGACCCTCCATAGTACATTATCCAGGAGCTCGAGCAGATCATTGCGAGATACTTCTGGGGCACTGTTGGTATGAAGAGGAAGACGCACTGGGTCCGTTGGCGGCAGATTTGTCGTCCGATCTCTGGGGGAGGCCTCAGGATTTGGAGCCTTTCGGATATGGCGAGGGCTTTTAGTTATAAGCTCTGGTGGCGCCTTCACGTGGGCACGTCTCTGTGGGCACAGTTTATGCTCCGCAGAAACTACTTTGCTAGCCTTAATACGCCTATGCGTACTGCTCTTAAAGCTCGTGCCAGCCACCCTTGGCGCTATCTCCACTGCATTGGTATTGAGGCTCAGGAGTTCATTCGATGGACTCTTGGTCGTGGCTGCGGGGAGGTCAGATTTTGGGATGATACTTAGATTGGGGATAGGCCGATTTCTTCTTATTGTTAGATTACTAGTATACCCCATCTTAGGATTAATAAGTTATGGGTTGATGGGACATGGGACATAGGTAGGTTGGAGTCTATTGTTGGAGAGGAGCTAGGATTACCCCTCAGTTCATCCAGGAGATCTCCGCGATTCCCATCACCGAGGAGGACTCGGATAGTATGTGCTGGACTCTTACCTCTTCAGGTGCATTCTTATTGTCGTCGGCTTGGTCTCACATCAGGGTGATGGATCAGGCTAATCTTATTTACGAGGCCATCTGGACAGCCTAACTCACACCGACCATTTCAGTGTTTATTTGGCGACTTCTCATGCAACGAATCCCGACTGATGACATTCTACAGAGGAGGGGCGTTTCATTGGCTTATAGATGTTTGCGCTGCTCGCATACCCTTACCCAGACCTACTATACCGGGACCATTGCCCACCTTTTCCTGGAGAGTGATGTGGCTCGTGTCGTGTGGGAGTATTTTGGTACATGGACACATTTATCCCTTCCCCATACCCAGAATATTTTTGAGCTCCTGAGTTTTTTCGCACACGGCACACACTTTAGGCACGCGACTTTCATTATTCCTTGTTTGATCCTTTGGTTCATCTGGATAGAAAGGAATAGTGCAAAGCATAGGACGGTTACTTTTCTTTCTTCTCATGTTATTGTGCAGGTGGAGCGCCATGTTGTATTATTGGCTGTTGCGGCGCTGATTTCCTCTGAGTTCTGGGTGGGCTGCTCGCCGCCTCATCGTTTTTAGCGAGTCTCATCTTCCCCCTCTCAAACTCGTCGCCCCGTCCTGGTGGTTTGGCTTCGACCCGAGACCCCTTGGATCAAGCTGAACACGGATGGTTTGTTTGATAGAGATACTCAGATTGCGGGTGGGGGAGGTCTGATTAGAGATCATCACGGAGAGCTCCTTCTTGCTTTCCACTCCTCTTTTCAGGCCTCTTCGAGTTTTGATGCAGAGATCTAGGTGCTGGCAATTGGATTTATTTTAGATTCCTAGAGATCGATACATGTTTGGATTGAGCTTGATGCTGCTGCTGTGGTGACCCTGCAATCATCTGGCAATCGGGACTCTTGGCAGGTTCATCACACTCTTATGCTTATCCGACACATTCTTCGAGATATTCAGTTTAGAGTCACTCATATTTTCTGGGAGGGCAACAGGCCGGCGGACTACCTCTCTCAGCTCGGCATGTCGTCCCTCGATATTCAGACTTATACTTACGATACTGCTCCTACGTTTCTTCTCTCCCTTATACAGATGGATAAACTTGGTTATCCTTCATTTAGATTTAGGTAGTTGTTGTTTTTGATTGATTGATTGTTTGCCTATTGGTCCACACATTAGCCCACGGTTTTAGTGGTGCACCTTGTATTGCTCTAGCATGCCGTAGGCACTTTAGATTTTATGTTCCGGATTATGGCCCATTTCCGGTCATACTTCGGAGTTGATTTATATTGGTCTACGGTTCCGCATATTAGCCCACGGTTTTTTGGTGCACTTTGTACTTCCTTAGCGGGCGGTAGATCTCTTTGATGTTTGGACCCGAATTATGGCTCATTTTTGGTCATAATTCGGGGCTGATACTTTGTATTTCTTGATTTCTTCTTATCTACAGGTTGGTGGGTCCCACCCACCTCCCCCCCAAAAAAAACCTAATAAGTTATCAATAACCTTAATAGTGTACCCTTTCCATTAAGTTTCCCATCATGTCGTGACTTCGGAAGCCCTATAGATGGTGTTTGTGACATGTAATCTGTGCAAAACTCGATTGCTTCTTCTGCAATATTCCTCTCAACAATAGATGCTTCTGGACGAAATGGGTTTTTAGTATACCCTTTAAAAATATTCATGTATCGCTCAATCGAAAACATCCATCGCAAATAAACGAGTCCACACTCTTCAATCTCTCTAACTACATGGACAACTAAGTGAACCATAATATCAAAAAAAGAAGGAGAAAAATACATCTCCAATTGGCACAAGATAACAACAACCTCGTTTTTCCACTCATCAAAAACCAAAGGATCAATCACTTTGCTACATATAGAATTGAAGAAAAAACACAAGCGAGTTATGGCATTTCTCACTTTTTTAGGCACGACGTCACGTATAGCCACAACTAGAAGTTGTTGCATCAAGACATGACAGTCATGAGACTTTAAGCCGACCAATATCAGATTTTGCATCGATACAAGACTCTTAATATTCGACGAATAACCTTGTGGCACTTTAATGCCTTGTAAATAATTACAAAAGCTGATTTTCTCTCTTTTGTATAAAGTATAACATGCCGGGGGAAGATAAGTTCATTTACCGACTACTTGCGGATGCAACTGAAGACGTATACCCATTTCCTCTAAGTCTTGACAAGCCTGGACACAATCCTTTGTTTTGTGTTTAACATTGAGAAGTGTGTCGATCACACTATCGCATATATTTTTTTCGACATGCATAACATCTTTGCAATGTCTAACATCTAGATGTATCCAGTAAGGAAGATCAAAAAATATTGACATCTTCTTCTAAATGTTTGTCGTAGCAGCCTTCTTTTTAGTTTTTCCAAATATAGTATTTATGTTCTTCACACGATCGTATACTTGCTCACTGTTAATGGGATCGTCGCAAGTCTATTTTCTGGGAATCCATTAAAATCTTTTCGCAATCTACGATACGGGTGATGGCGACTGAGAAACCTCCGATGTTGAGTGTAAACTGTTTTATTTCCATGTTTCAACTGGATGTAGCTTGTGTTTTATTCACATATAGGACATGCATGATGTCCCTTCACACTATATCCACTCAAGTTTCCATATGCAGAAAAGTCATTAATCGTACAAAATAACATTGCACATAACTTGACACTGTTGGGATTCGGTGCCTAAAACGAAGCCCCAGCGGAAGCGGTAAAACGAAAATTATTTCGATCCAATCCCTACGAGGATCGATCGAGCTACGTATATACGAATATATAAACGAAAAACAAGAGTTATAAGAAACTCACCCTTGAAGTCCGTTGATTAAATGGTAACCTTCTCTTGAGCTATTCCCCAAGATTTGATTGATCTCTACGAATCCAATCCGCTCCAAGCTCTTGAATGATCCAACGCCGAAAGCACCGCGTCTCTACTTGCCACGCGCCAGAAAAAATGACCGGAATGACAACACTCGATTAACCTCTAAGGTTATGGCTAGAATCAAGTGATGAAGCCTTTTATTATTGCACTCTAAGTGTATAATATTTATCTCTCAATGTATCTTGAATTTTCTCCAAGAAACTCAAGAACAAGATGAAGACAATTTGAGAAAACTTTTTCTCTCTCTCAAGGTGTAACTCACGATGGACTTGATGGAGAAGTGAGGAATAGTCTTCAATATATTCTTGTTCCAAATCCCACAAAATCCACTATAACTTATTATTATAAGAGATATGATATCTCTTAGGTGATTAGTCTTCACCCACCAAAGGAAGACAAAGACTAAAGGTAAGAGATCAAAAGTGGGGCCGGCCTCTTGCAGACCGTCAAGACTTGGTTGGGAATATTTCTCAATGAAAGACTTAGGAGAAACTGGCTGTAAATGGTTACGCCGATGCAAGTTTCGAAACCGACAGAGACGATTTTAAATTGCAAACTGGTTATGTGTTTGTATTGAATGGAGGTGCTGTGAGTTGGAAGAGTTCCAAGCAAAGCGCGGTTTCTGATTCCGTTACAGAAGCTGAGTACCTGGCAGCATCGGATGCAGCTAAGGAAGCCGTATGGATCAAGAAGTTCGTTACCAAACTAGGAGTGGTGCCGACCATCCATGGTCCCATAAGCCTTTATTGTGACAATAATAGTGCTATTGTGCAAGCTAAAGAGCCTAGGTCCCATCATAATTCCAAACATATACTCATAAAATATCACCTAGTCAGAGAGATCGTCAGACGAGGAGATATTACAATATGCAAAGTAGCAACGGAAGAGAATGTTGCAGATCCACTTACCAAGCCTCTCTCACAAGGAAAGCATGTTGAGAATACTAGAGCGATAGGACTAAAAGTCATGAATGAATGGTCCTAGTGCAAGTGGGATATTGTTGGGAATAGTGCCCTAGGACATTCGATGTGCCTAGATTTGTAATTGTCACATTTAAATAGATATCATTTATCTCTCGTTGATTATTATAATGTGTGTATGTTTTAATATTATTATAATCGAATAATAGTTATTCATGAATAATAAGATTATTCAAATGTCCCTGGTACAATCGCGTTGAGTAAAGACTCAAGTGATTAATATACTAGTATAAGTTTGATTGATAATCATTGGATGATTATGCATATGGTACGGATCAATCTTATGGGTATTGGTTGGAGAACTAATACTAGACAGACCCGCACTGAGATCACTGCATGGAAATATCATAAATGACTCTCAATATAATAGTATGTCAATAAATCCTTGAACCTGAGATTATCATAGAGTCCAACATGATAACTGTTATGCCTTGACGTAATTGAACGTCATATGAAACATGGTGATCATAAAGGTTAGCAATCAGGATTAGTGAGAGTCATGTAGAGGGCAATGAATAATCAAGATGGGGATTTATCCCTCTCTTTAGTGAGAGAGATATCTGCTAGGCCCCTCGATAAGTAGGACTGAAGGAAATTCATTCTCATGCTCAAATGAAGAGTCATTTGATTCAATCAGTCTACTTAAGATCGAGAAAGCATTTGAACATAATAAGTATGACAATATCCATGACCTATTTCAAATATGATATCGCGCGACAAAGAAATTTGACACGTTAAATGGTTTAATGGACTATAAACTTATATTATTTGGGTAGTCATAATGTCTTGCTAGAGACCGCTTATGACTTATTATTTGATATGGTATTAAATAATTGCCAACATAATATGAGACTTTTGGGTCACACATACGACAACTAAAGACAAGCAAGAATAATTAATAGATATAATATTGAATATTATATTTATTAAATAATAAGTAATATGTAATATATGATATTACATATTATATTATATCAATTGGGAAAGATAAATATAATATTAGATATTATTTTATTAGAGGATTAAGTAATAAGTAATACATATAATATGAGATATTATATGTATTGTATTATTTAAAGAGTCGAGGGGCAACTAAGCAAATACTAGAGTTTGACTCTAGGGTTTACTTAGTATAAATAAAGGGTCTTGGACAAGGAGTTGTCATAAGAAAAATTACACAACCTTAATTTTTGTATGACCAAAAAATCGCCCCCCTTCTCTTCACTTTGGCCGAACACATCTCAGTCCGGGAAATTGTTTCGGTCATCTCCTTTTTCCCTTAGTTGATTTTAATCGACAGTACAAATATTTTTAGCAAGGAATTATTTGTTGTACTGTTTATCAACATTATTCGTAAGGATCTAGCAATCTGGCTTGTATCAGTTGTTCGTGTGTGGATTACCGAAAGAGGAAGAGGATTTCAATCAGCTTTTAGGCCGGGTTCAGATCCGTTCTTCGAATTAAGGTAATTCGACGAAATCTTAATAAATCAATTAAATTACTGCATGTAGATCCTCGCCTGGTTTTTTTCGTTAATTTATTCCGCTGTGTTTTACTCAATTATATTGTATTATATACAAGCAAAACCCAACAACATATGCACAACAACAACACATGGTAATCCAACGATCCAGCGCACACAACTATAGATTCCCATGATGATCACGTCGGACCAATGCATGGTGGAAATACCTATCCAACGATCTAGCACATACAACATAGATACCCAAGATGATCCCGTTGGATCAACATGAGGTGGACATACGACAATAATTCACAAATGCATGTTAACAACAATACACGAATGCATGACAACATCAATACACAAATGTATTACAACATGATCGACACAAATGACAAAAATGATTAGAGTACTTGCCTCGAGTCCTTCGAGAGCAATCTCGATATCTAAACCATCACTAACAATTTCCTCAGTATTAGGCGATCCAAAAGTGCCATGGACTGTAGATAATTCGTATCCTCGCATTTACCACAATGTATCATCGATACCCAATTATACCTGTAACACCCCCAAATCTCATTGGGTTATTACAGTGCCGTGGACCCCAAAATAGGAGATCCACCAGGCGAACATGACTATCATTCATCAAAGTAACCAACAAGGGAAATCACAGTCCCTACTATGATATCCGACACAATATTCCGATAAGGAATTTCAACGACAACGATGGGCCTACAAAAATAAGAATATAACAACATCCACGAGCATTTGCTCGGATAATACATAATGACAACGAATGACAAACTGGAGAACACTCCCAACTTACTGACCAACATGAATACTGAATAACTCGGGACTAGTATCGCTCGAGTGCCTCATCGCCATCGTCATGCCCCTGTATCTCAACTTTCTCCTCGCAAGCACCTAAAACATGAAAACATGTTCCGCCCCCACGGGGTCAGTCATCCAAATAATGAACATCAAATACATGTATAACATGATATGCATCCAAAGGCAGAATGAATTGTACAACAATGGTAAGACGAGATGCTCACAAACTTAGGTAAGAACCGAGCATTCGTGAAACACTATGCCCACGGCATACTATTAATACATGTTCAATAGGTAGAACATAAGTGCCCAACGGCGAATCATAAATATAGAACACCACAATGAATTACACGAACATGAACCAAACCAGAGCTGAAATAAATACGAATCACAATGTCCGCAGGCTCCAATTAAATACTAAGATATCACAAAGGCCTGAAAGTCACTAAGCTGAAGCTGTCAATCAACACCATGGCCCGAAGCCAAAATAGCCCAAAGCCGTATCACATGAGGGCCGAAGCCACGGCACGAAGCCATATCACAATGAGGGCCAAAGCCAAGGCACAAATCCGTATCACAATGAGGACCGAAGCCACGACACGAAGCCGTATCATAATGAGGGCCGAAGCCACGACACGAAGCCGTATCACAATGAGGGCCGAAGCCACGGCACGAAGCCATATCACAATTATGGCCGAAGTCAAGGCACGAAGCCGTATCACAATGAGGGACGAAACCATGGCATGAAGCCGTATCACAATGAGGGTCGAAGCCACGGCACGAAGCCGTATCACGATGAGTGTAATATCTGTACTTTCTATTTTTGGTAATTTTTATTTTTGGTGTATGTTCATTTCGGACGACTCGCTTGTTACTGTTTTGGAATTCTGAATCTATTTTGTTCTTGGATTTCTTCCATTTGGACGAGTTTCAGAGATGTTTTTACGTATTTTCGTTTTGAGTTATGTTTTCTCGCATGTACATTCGATTCTCGTAAAACTCATTTGATTTCGTTATTTCTCTGTTTCCATGAGTTCGTATGGTTGAGTTACTCATGTTGTGAGTTTCGGATTGTTAATCCGGTGTTGTATCGTGATTTTCGGATGTTTGGGCCGTTTTGAAATTTCCTAGAAGTTTAGGGAATTTTATCTTATTTGTTGTATTTCGGATTCCCCGGTAGTCGGAAGTGTATTTTCTTTCAGCACTTCGCTTTGTCGTCGTGGATACCTCGTGTTTACGCTTCTGGGTTATGTCCTTGTGTTTTGTTCCGTCTTTGTATCGTCCTGTGCAGAAAACGGTGTTCAGCAGTGTTGAACTGCTGCATGCATAACGCACGTTATGCATGCTTTTTAGCATGCACTACCGATACCTGCATAACGTACGTTATGCCTTAGTGGTAACGTAAGTTATGGCCTTCAGCGTTTGGAGAGTGGGTTCTTCCCAGTTTCTGCCTAGCCCTTACGTGCGTTAGCCGGCGTGTGTTACGTACGTAAAGCTCTTCGTAGCGTACGTTAACGGTTTGGCGTAGCGTATGCTATCCACCTCAACAAATCAGGCAGAATGTTCTGTTGGGCTCTTACGTATGTTAACTCGTAGGAGTTACGTACGTAAACATCATAACGTACGTTAACTATTCGTTTTAACGTACGTAATGCACTGTCAGGTATTTAAATTTTGAGTTGACCTCAGATGCGTTATTTCTCTTCTTTTTCTTTCCCTTGCCCCCGACGTGAGTTCTTCAGGAAATTTGGAGCGATCCGTGCAGAGCAGTCCATAGAGTTGCTCCATAGATCGATTATTGTGTTCTAAGTGAGGTTTATCATCATCGTAATCATCCTCCTCCATCCGAATCGAGGTATATTTCTTTAGAACCCTAGTCTTTGGGGATTTTGGGGTTTTGTTGTTTTTTTCACCATTCTAGTCTGATTTGCCTCATATGACTGTTAGATTACGATAGCGTAATCACCATCCCTTACTTCTCCTGTAGTTTTGCGGATTAAATTCGATGTTTTTCCCGGTTGATAGATTGGAACCAGTTATGACCTTGTATTGTCCGATGAAATGTCCCAACGGGTAGAATTAGGACGAATTCTTATATTTTCGCATTATTGAGATTGTTTGTATATCGTTATTGTGTTAGGAACGTATTTGTGAAGATTGTTCGGACCGAAACCTTTTCTTTCGCCATTTCTCTTCGCGTTAATTTATTCAAGGCAAGTACATGTATTACATTCCGTTATGTGTACGGTTTTGATGTGAATGATGTAAATTGTGTTACTGTAGGGATATGTTCTTGTTCTTCCACCCGGGGATGGCATGTGTGGCCTCTGGGGGCCGATACAAATGGGTACGGCCACGGAAGTGGACTTGGGTGCGTGTGTTATTGTTCTTACACCCGAGGATGGTTCGAGGGGACCTCTAGGGGCCGATACTAATGGGTACAACCACAGACGTGGTTTCTCACATGGGGATGGTCCGACGGGGCCTCTGGGGGTCGATACTAAAGGGTACGTCCGCGGGTTACCAAGTGTGGATAATTGTGATGTTGAAACATGTTGATACACTGTTTGATGTAAATGTGATATTCCGAAATATTGATTATAAATGTTCTTCCTAAAGTGGATTGCTTGTGTCGATTCGAGTATGTATATAATGTAGTGTAATTGTGTACTTGCACTAGCTATTCGAATGCTAACCCCTTAGATGGGGGAAATACATTTTATGCATTTCAGGTGTCGGTCGCTGAGGAGCTAGCACAGGATATGCACGCAAAGGATGGCCAAGCATGATGATGAGGCTCGAGTCTATGTGTTATGTTTTGTCATAGTATCTACTTGGGTGTTGGAATTAGACTTGTTACTTTATAAACTTGGTTAAAGTCCCCTGCATGGGCAATGAACTTGTATTTAACTTATACTTCATAAAGCTCGATTAAAATGTTTTGTCTGCGGCCACAGCCCTATTTTTTTATGATTAATGTGTCTTATGAGTTTTGTTTGTGGATTATATGTCATGTGTTATCCTGGTAGACCTTACGAGGGTTCTACGGCGTGTAACGTCCCTTACGTGATTTGGGGTGTTACATTTATGGTATCGGAGCCTTGGTTATGAATGCCTAGGCTGTTGGTTAATTTTGGGTCTGTCAATCGTGTCGTAAGAGTCGGTCATTGAGCCTAATATCATCGTGCTACCATCTCTTCGTGCGACCCATGACTGTAAGTCTCCTTGAACTCTTATGTTTCAGTAATTCATTTCCCTTGTGTAAATCGGAATTGTGAATGGTGGTACCAACTTTGTAAACTGTGAATCTTTTTTATCTTGTTCCTTTCAATTCTTTTCTCCAGTATGTTGAGAGGTCCCAGTAGACCAGCTAGGGGGCGCGGCCGAGGCCGTGGTCATGGTGCTAATAGTGAGGAAGTTCCGCTTTCTCAGTCCTCCACAGATTCGGCCTCTCATTCAGTGCCGAGCACTCTACCTCTGAGTTCTGACGGGCAGCAGAATTTGTCAGTCAGTCAGGATCATCCGTCGGGTAGTAATGTCGACCCTGGAGCTACTGCTGTACTTCAGCAGTTAGTAGCTCAGCTCGCCCAGATAGCTCAGGGTGGACGTCAGAATACGCCCCCGACTCCAGCGGATGAAGTTAGTAAGTAGCTACAGAAGGTGACCAAGATGCACCCCCCTTGATTCACTGGTTCTACTGACTCCCTCGGTTGGGAGAGTTGGCTTTCTCAGATGGGTAGGAATTTCGAATCCGTAGCTTGTCCCGATGACAGGAGGGTACATATTGCTCAGTACCTCCTGAATAAGGAAGCTGCGGAATGGTGGGAGGCTGTGGCGCGCAGAGACCGTTTAGCCACTTGAGAGGAATTTAAGATTGCTATGGAAGCAGAATATTGTCCACCACCCATTCGGGAGCATAGGATCGTGGAGTTCTTCACTGCTACGCCCCATGATGTACCGATCTCTCAGGCCATCATCACCTATAATCAGCAGTTGAACTATCTGAAAGATCAAGTGAGGACCGAGGCTGATAAAATTCGCTACTTCAATATGCACATGAAGCCGCATATCAGGCAGAGCATGGCACCAATCATGTGTGCCACATTGAAAGAATATCAGGATTGCGCTCTAGCGATTGAGATGGCAGTCCCAGAGTCAGAGTTGGGTTACGAAGCTTAGAAACAGGAGACTACTGGAAGTTTCTCGGCCGGTAAGGGTGGTCGATTTTTGAGGTCTCAGTCTGCTCCTATATCTGGGAAGAAGCCATTTCACCAGGCTGGAGGGTCTCAGAGTAACCGTTCAGTCCAGTCCCTACACCTGGAGGCAGAGTTTGTTTTAATTGCAGTCAGTATGAGCATATGATGAAGGATTGTCTATTTCCCTTAGTTACTTACTTTACTTGCGGACAAACCGGGCATCGGGCAGTTCATTATGAGTGTAACACCCCCAATCCGCTTAGGGATATTACACGCCGTAGATCCTTTCCTCAAGGATCTACCAGGCTGGTAACAACATCGAACAACTCAACAATGCCTTTAAGGCTAAAATGACTCCGTAGACCGATTTGGTCTTCCAATAAATACATACAACTTATGCCCACGCAGGGGTCAAAATACAACCACACCCGTACAACGGGAAAAATATAGCAGCGGAAAATAAAGTACGACTGAACCAATAAACAATGTACGGTTCCTCATGTGATTAGTATCAGTCATCTTTCATCACCCTTCGTGCCGACCCTGTGTTATGCTCCAAAACCTGAATGCAAAAATAGACATCCACCCCCCGAATACTCGGGGGTTAGAAAAACTCCACTGTTTTGCTAGTGCAAGAACAAAGTGCAAATACGAGCCATACAATTCACATTCCACGAATAACGATAACCAGGAAATCCTCAAAGATTCAAACGTAACGAAAAGTACTTCCCGAGACATGAGTTTGAGTAAAACACTTCAAAACCGAAAGATCACAAATCAAGAGAAAACAATTTATAAAACCGTTTAAAGTGCCATCGAGAGTTTTAATAGAAAACAATTTAGGATTATTAAATCCTCCTCATTCCAAAATCAACAGAGTCCCTGACCAATAGGCGGAAAGCAATTCGCAAGAAAACCATTCAATCAACACAAGCGAGTCTTCACAAATATTTCCCACGGGGTTCTCGACCCAATCCAAAGAATATCAACACGAGATCAAATATCTCAACATCACACGGGGTCTTCGACCCAAAACACAAAATGCAACACAGTATAATCAAGGACATAGCCTTTCGTCCGCCCAAACACTGCTCAAGACCCCTGATTAATTAACCCTCGGAGATCTCGTCAAATGTCCTTGGTTAATTAACCCTGATACCAACATTTTAAAACAAGTTGAAACACACTTTCAGAAAACTTGAATCACGGTCTATATCGAGACCAGCATTTGAAAAGAGTTGAAAGAATTTGTAATACAGTAATCGTTCGGTAACGGGGTCTTAACTAAACACTCAAATATCTGTTACCAATAAGCCTGCCAGGCGCCTCCACTGAAACGCCTGTGCACCGGCGTTCACTCCACATGTCAGCCGCACATTGTCCATGTCACCGCGCCGGCGTCACTCCCATAAGAGCCGCCCCTTGCACGCGCATCAGGTAAACACCGGCGTTCACCAACCATATGGAGCCGCACATTGCAGCGTACACCAGGCCGGAGACTGCACGCCCCGCCCTCAGAGGCTCCCGGATATGACGTCTCTCACAACAAGTATTCACATTGTCACAAACATCAAGTACACAGTCATCGTCGTAACAATTATCAAATCAATACACCAATTCACATAATTCATCCGTCAGTCCACGACCACACGAATAAATAACAACACGCACGTCAACCATAACGCAACGGAAAGAAGCAATATACGTACACACGCATTATCAAGCGCAACATCAACACCAAATATATCCAAAGGATTCACATAGTCACTTACAACCCACACAATTTACAAAAACACACGCGTTTTGAAAGTGAGCCTTTAATGAGGCTAGCCGAATCTTTTGAAAACTCATTTCAAACAAATAAACAAACACACCAAGATGATCACCAATTATCATATCCACAAAAAAAGAATAGTATGGACAAGGTACTTGCCTTGAACAACCACAACGCGGAGAATCGACCGAAGTAGGTTGGCACGAACCGACTACGAACCCGCTGACTCTACCGAACGCCAACTCGCGATAATAAACTACGGAGGACAATAACAACAATGAAAATGAATTCCATAACATGACTCAAAGCCGCTGAATTCAAAGAACGAACGACGAATGTTCAAGTGTTTTCCCCAAAATGGCCAAGAACACGATTCGTCCCGACAAAACACGAAAATGGAATTCCAAGTTGAAATATGGATATACAATCCATAGAATATGTTTAACAACATCATTTAACCACAATCTATCCAACAAAAACGGATGGAAAACGAGATCGAGAACAAATCCCCCAAAAAGTCGATTCGAAGGAAATCAAGAAATATACTTCGATTCGACGAAGAACAATGGATTAAATGATGTTAAACACAATAATACTACCAAGATTAATCATACCCATAATGAATTAATCAACAACATGGAACGAATCGGACAAAAATGCAAAAAACCCCAAATTCACGAAATTAGGGTTCTAAGGAAGATTACCTTGATTCGCTGGATCAAAGGATGATAACGGATGATTGATTGATAATATAACCTCAATAACTTCGAGGATTTGTTGTTCAACAACATGGCTCCATGATAAGCACACCTTCAGCCGCGGAAGAGAAGGAGAAGAAGGAGAAAAATGGCCAATAACCCGACTGCAGGGCCTTAAATAGGCTGACTGCACAGTGTGCCGCGGCCCAGCTGAAGTGTGCCGCGGCACAGGGCCAAATCTGCACACAGTGATCGGAAGTGTGCCGCGGCCCTGCCGGCATGTGCCGCGGCACAAGGTACAGAGTGCTCAGCCAAAAACTGGAAATGAGAGTGACTTAGCTATTTCGACCATAACTCCCTCGTCCGGACTCAGATTGACTCACCGTTTGAACCATTGGAAAGCTAACTCGATGATTTATAATATTGCAAAGATTCAGAATTTTTGGAGTTTCCAAAAATTAATGGCGATCTAACAAAGTCGAACTCATACGTGGAAAAGTCGCTAAAGAACACGGAATTCAACAGAACGACACCTAAACGAACTCGGATGACAAAAAGTGTAGAATTAATCATTCTCAGAATGACGAAATGATCATGAGAGAGTCGTCAAAACGGACTTCCGCCGAAAAAAAAAGAAATTACCGGAAATCAAAATTACGGGTATTACATTCTACCCTCCTTAAAAGAAGTTTCGTCCCGAAACTTAAAATAAGTAGGGAGAAGCAATATCACCTGCCAGGAAAACTCGACGAGATACACAAAAACCAAAAACTCACGCCCAACGGCAAAACACTGCAAGAAACGCAAAGAGACATACGGCGTGAAAACACACTCCACGACGACCAACACAACGCCACCGGTAGAAACATAATAAAACCAACAAGTGACAAGCGTCATCAAACAGATAGTACAATCAAGTCGATTATCCGAACAGTCATAAAACACACGAATGAAAATCAATACGATTGACCAACCCAACGGTTCATCAATCAAAATGCAAGCCAAACACTGAACAAATACGGAATTCCACCGCCTAAGGGTTGGAAGATCGAAAACGAGACTAATTTCCCGAACTGAAGGGAATTACGAAGGAGCCTGAACGTTCACCAATTACGGAAAGAGATAAAAAAAAACCGAACAATCAAACGATCGAACCACAACGATCGAGACAACAAAATTCAAACAATCATGTTCGAATCACGAAGAACAATAAGGTTCAAACAATAACTCCCAGGATGATCTGGTGAGAACAACAAGACATGCATTCCCATAAGATCCACATGAAAGGGAATAGCGATTGAAAAGTCACAACGACAAATGAGTTATTCCGAAACAATACCACTCTCGTTCGATCAATAAAAGTAAGAGATAGGGAAAGTTTAGAAAATGTCAACGAACATAAACGAGTCGACAGAGTCGAAAATACAGAAATTCAAAATCCGATCCACGTCGAATAGAAGAGTTAATAGAACCAAATGATGTCACTTCCAAACAAGGTTCACAAGAATCGAACCGAACTCGAAAAAGTCACAGCGATAACTAGATCGACCCACAACAAGATCACAGCTCGTTCGGACGATGAAACCGAAATACAGAACAAGTTCATAAAGTATCAACGAACGTGAGCGAATCAATAGACTGGAGAAAGAGAAAATACAGAAGTCAAAATAGTACGGGTATTACCTCCGACCTCATCCACGAAATTCACAAAAATGGGAGCAAGATAACAAGGCATTAAACAACCGACACATAACGGAACCATCACCGATGCACACGGTTACACCATACCAAGCTCTAACAGCTCGCACATGCGCGACAACGCAGAAATCACTACGAGGTGGCAATATTCAATACCAACATCCCACCTCTCACAGAGGGCTAACGCAACAAATGTTTGGAAAACGACTCAACGCTCACACCTCCAATTCAATCATACTCGGGAGTAAACATCAAAATGACAACGCGAACATCATACATACATACCCAGGCCTCAAAAGGGAATGGATAAGTTTTAAAAACGACAACCTTATTTTGAAAATAATTTAGAAGAATACCGGTTGATCTTGAGTATCACCTTTCAAAAAAAATTACAAACGTGAAACATCGTTACCGAGACTTTGGAGAACCATTTCGCATTTGATAAAAATGAGGACACTTTCTTTTAGCGAAAGACTTTCAGAAATATTCGACCCTCGGGTCTAAGTATAAGTGTTTCTAAAACATTGAAAATATCTCAAAACATTTTGGTCCTCGAGGTATAAGAATTTGGAAACATATTGTGGCACCTTGGAAGTACCACGAGAAAACGATTCATTTTAAAAGTACGTCTCAAAATTTATTTTCTAAGATACTCAAGGTTTTCAAAAATAATTCAATGGGCTAGGATGCCCAAAAATGCTCATGTAACAATATTCGTTTAAACATATTATAATATACGCATCAAATCGTACAAAGTCAAGACAATACATGTCTTTTACCGGGAAGACAAACAGTCAATTATCACATTCAAAAGACATAAATAATGACAACACTCCTCATACAAACGAAATAAGAGAATCACACGAACGCATCACGAAACCGAGAATCTACATGAAGGTTCCATCACTTAACACAGAATCAAACAAATAGCTCGTGTCACACGAGGCACAATACAAAGAAGGGAAACTTACATCCACAGGTCGCACGAAGATGATGATCGCCCCACGATACTAATCACGACCAACAAACTCAGACGACACGTCGCGACACGACTCAGTCAGACAAAATCCGATGAGACAAAACTCAATAGACACCACTGACCCGACAGCCTAGGTTTCCACAACCTAAGCTCTGATACCATTTATGTAACACCCCCAATCCGCTCAGGGATATTACACGTCGTAGATCCTTTCCTCAAGGATCTACCAGGCTGGTAACAACATCGAACAACTCAACAATGCCTTTAAGGCTAAAATGACTTCGTAGACCGATTTGGTCTTTCAATAAATACATACAACTCATGCCCACGCAGGGGTCAAAATACAACCACACCCGTACAACGGGAAAAATATAGCAGCAGAAAATAAAGTACGACTGAACCAATAAACAATGTATGCTTCCTCATGTGATTAGTATCGGTCATCTTTCATCATCCTTCGTGCCGACCCTGTGTTATGCTCCAAAACCTGAATGCAAAAATAGACATCCACCCCCCGAATACTCGGAGGTTAGCAAAACTCCACTGTTTTGCTAGTGCAAGAACAAAGTGCAAATACGAGCCATACAATTCACATTCCACGAATAACGATAACCAGGAAATCCTCAAAGAGTCAAACGTAATGAAAAGTACTTCCCGAGGCATGAGTTTGGGTAAAACACTTCAAAACCGAAAGATCACAAATCAAGAGAAAACAATTTATAAAACTGTTTAAAGTGCCATCGAGAGTTTTAATAGAAAACAATTTAGGATTATCAAATCCTCCTCATTCCAAAATCAACAGAGTCCCCGACCAATAGGCGGAAAGCAATTCACAAGAAAACCATTCAATCAACAGAAGCGAGTCTTCACAAATATTTGCCACGGGGTTCTCGACCCAGTCCAAAGAATATCAACACGAGATCAAACATCTCAACATCACACGGGGTCCTCGACCCAAAACACAAAATGTCAACACAGTATAATCAAGGACATAGCCTTTCGTCCGCCCAAACACTGCTCAAGACCCTTGATTAATTAACCCTCGGAGATCTCGTCAAATGTCCTTGGTTAATTAACCCTGATACCAACATTTTAAAACAAGTTGAAACACACTTTCAGAAAACTTGAATCACGGTCTATATCGAGACCAGCATTTGAAAAGAGTTGAAAGAATTTGAAATACGGTAATCGTTCGGTAATGGGGTCTTAGCTAAACACTCAAATATCCGTTACCAATAAGCCTGCCAGGCGCCTCCACTGAAACGCCTGTGCACCGGCGTTCACTCCACATGTCAGCCGCACATTGTCCGTGTCACCGCGCCGGCGTCACTCCCATAAGAGCCGCCCCTTGCACGCGCATCAGGTAAACACCGGCGTTCACCAACCATATGGAGCCGCACATTGCAGTGTACACCAGGCCGGAGACCACACGCCCCGCCCTCAGAGGCTCCCGGATATGACGTCTCTCACAACAAGTATTCACATTGTCACAAACATCAAGTACACAGTCATCGTCGTAACAATTATCAAATCAATACACCAATTCACATAATTCATCCGTCAGTCCACGACCACACGAATAAATAACAACACACACGTCAACCATAACGTAACGGAAAGAAGCAATATACGTACACACACATTATCAAGCGCAACATCAACACCAAATATATCCAAAGGATTCACATAGTCACTTACAACCCACACAATTTACAAAAACACACGCGTTTTGAAAGTGAGCCTTTAATGAGGCTAGCCGAATCTTTTGAAAACTCATTTCAAACAAATAAACAAACACACCAAGATGATCACCAATTATCATATCCACAAAACAAGAATAGTATGGACAAGGTACTTGCCTTGAACAACCACAACGCGGAGAATCGACCGAAGTAGGTTGACACGAACCGGCTACGAACCCGCCGACTCCACCGAACGCCAACTCACGATAATAAACTACGGAGGACAATAACAACAATGAAAATCAATTCAATAACATGACTCAAAGCCGCTGAATTCAAAGAACGAACGACGAATGTTCAAGTGTTTTCCCCAAAATGGCCAAGAACACGATTCGTCCCGACAAAACACGAAAACGGAATTCCAAGTTGAAATATGGATATACAATCCATAGAATATGTTTAACAACATCATTTAACCACAATCTATCCAACAAAAACAGATGGAAAACGAGATCGAGAACAAATCCCCCAAAAAGTCGATTCGAAGGAAATCAAGAAATATACTTCGATTCGACGAAGAACAATGGATTAAATGATGTTAAACACAATAATACTACCAAGATTAATCATACCCATCATGAATTAATCAACAACACGGAACGAATCAGACAAAAATGCAAAAAACCCCAAATTCACGAAATTAGGGTTCTAAGGAAGATTACCTTGATTCGCTGGATCAAAGGATTATAACGGATGATTGATTGATGATATAACATCAATAACTTTGAGGATTTGTTGTTCAACAACATGGCTCCATGATAAGCACACCCTCAGCCGCGGAAGAGAAGGAGAAGAAGGATAAAAATGGCCAAAAACCCGACTGTAGGGCCTTAAATAGGCTGACTGCACAGTGTGCCGCAGCCCAGCCGAAGTGTGCCGCGGCACAGGGCCAAATCTGCCCACAGTGATCGGCAGTGTGCCGCGGCCCTGCCGGCATGTACCGCGGCACAAGGTACAGAGTGCTCGGCCAAAAACTGGAAATGAGAGTGACTTAGCTATTTCGATGATAACTCCATCTTCCTGACTCCGATTGACTCACCGTTTGAACCATTGGAATGCTAACTCGATGATTTATAATATTGCAAAGATTCAGAATTTTTGGAGTTTCCAAAATTTAATGGCGATCTAACAAAGTCGAACTCGTACGTGGAAAAGTCGCTAAAGAACACGGAATTCAACAGAACGACACCGAAACGAACTCGGATGACAAACAGTGTAGAATTAATCATTCTCAGAATGACGAACCGGTCATGACCGAGTCGTCAAAATGGACTTCCGCCGAAAAAAAAAATTACCGGAAATCGAAATTACGGGTATTACAATGAGAGGGTTACCAGGGACGCCAGAGCTACGACTACCACTACTGTTCAGAAGGAGCACAGTACTCTAGTTACTCATGTTCCTCAGAGATCGGGCCATGGTAGGGGTCGGGGCCAGCCGGATCGCCGTGCGGCATCGAGTTCGGGCTCAGTTCACCCATGTTTGTCTCAGATGAGATGCACGGAGGAGACATACGTTCCGGTGGCATCAGGTACCACTCAGATCCTTTCTCATCCAGTTTCAGTGCTTTTTGATTCAGGTGCTACTCACTCTTTTATTGCTTCGGATTGTGTATGTCGTATCGGTATTGACTACTTGTTTGAGTGCGACCCGTTCGTAGTGGGTATGCCTAGTGGGGATCGTATGGTTGGGAACCGGGAAGTTAGGGATTGCCCAGTGAGGATCGGGAGTCGCAATTGGCCCTCGAATCTCATTGTTGTAGACCTTAAGGGCGAGGATTGATCCTCGGGGACGATTGGTTGGATCTTCACAGTGCTATCATGAACTATCGGACTCGTACCATCTCGATAGTGGACGAGGATGGCACAGAACATACTCTTGTCCATTGTAAGCCGGGTAGATCGGGAAATGTGATTAGCACCTTGAAGGCGATGAAACTTCTGAACCAGGGTTGTGTAGGCTACTGGTGTTACGCTTTGAAGACAAAAAATTGTGAAGTTGACATGTCGTCAATTCCAGTTGTGAATGAGTATCCTAACGTGTTTCTGGATGAATTGCCGGGATTACCACCATAGCGGGAAGTTGAGTTCCCTATCGATCTACAGCCGAGCGCGGCTCCTGATTCTCGAGCGACGTACCGTATGGCAACATTGGAGATGTTAGAGTTGAAAAAACAGTTGTGAGAATTGCTAGATAAAGTGTATATTCGACCGAGCGCATCGCCTTGGGGTGCGCCTGTGCTTTTTGTTAAGAAGAAGGATGGGTCGCTTCGTTTATGCATCAACTATCGATAATTAAACATTCTGACCATGAAAAACAAATACCCTTTGCCCCGGATCGACGAACTATTTGATCAGCTTCAGGCAGCGACAGTCTTCTCGAAGATTGATTTTCGATCGGGCTATTACCAGTTGAGGATTCGGGACAGTGATATACCGTCATTTCATCTCCATTTGTAGATCGATATGGGAGTATTATCATTTTCATCGTAATTGGTTGTCTTGTGCTGGAAATATCATTTTTGGCATGTGTTGGACTTATTTACTTCCACATACGTATGGTATGTCGGATCATTCATCAATCGTATCGAGAAATCGGAGTTGTCGGATTTTCACCTTGTCCAGCAACGAGTTACGGCCGTAAGGATTGTCGAATACGGCCGTAACAGGCGTTCATTGATTTAAGGCCATTTTAGACGAACGGGACTTACGGCCGTAAGGGTTGCGGCATACGGCCGTAAGTTGAGCAGGTACGGCCATAAGGCTTGGCCGGTTACGGCCGTACGTGTCGAGCAGGGTGCCCAGGCATTTTTGGCCAAAGGCGAGATACGGCCGTAAGATGGGCAAGATACGACCGTAAGGGGTGTTCGTATTTTTCAGGATGTGTCGGACGAGAAGGTCTTACGGCCGTAAGGGTTGTGGCATATGGCCGTAAGATGAGGCAAGTACGGCCGTAAGGTTTAGTCGGATACGGCCATACGTTACAGGCAGGGTGCCTGGTCAGTTTCGACGAAGGGGGCTTACGCCTGTAAGTTTGGCCGAGTTACGGCCGTATCGGTTGAGTTACGCCCGTAAGGTGTGCGGGTACGAACGTATGGATGTCGGCACGTGTTTTGGACGAGGGCGAGTTACGCCCATAAGTCAGGTGAGGGTACGGCCGTATGGCTGTCGGCAGTTTCTGGACGAAGCCGAGTTACGGTCGTACGAGATGGCTGGTTACGGTCGTAAGGCCGCTGACCTAGGATGTTACGGCCGTAAGTAGGCCGGGTTACGACCGTAACTTCCGGCAGTTTATAAGGGCTTGGACGGGACTTTTTACTCATTTTGTCATTTCTTTCACCTTGTTCCGAGAGAGAGAGCTTGAGGGAGAGATTTTCCATCATCAATTACTTGGGTGTTAGATTTTCATCATCTTCATTCGTTTGGGAAGCTTGGATACTCGTTTTGACTCGTGTTCATCGGATCGAAGTGTTTGGATCTTCAAGAGGTAATTTCTTTAACATCTTGGATTTCGATTTTGTGTTGAGATATGATGTTTTGGACGTTTTAATCATGTTGTATGAAGAGATATACATATGATTATGAGTTTGTATAAATATTCATTGGATTATTGAAGGTTTATTCAAGAACACTTTGAATATGAAGTTGGATTTGGGGGTTTTCGATTAATTGTTGTTGAAATCACGAATTTGGATATTCATATTGGATTATTGATTGTATTCAAGATGTTTTGTTGGTTGGAAACACTTCTTGGGGATTTGATATTGGTATAATTGAGGTTTGGTTCTAAACGATCGGAGATTGGTCTCATCGTGTTTGATATAATGCCCCAATGGACTTGGTTTAGTCGTATCGACGTTTTGAGTTCGTTATATTCGTGTTTGATTAGGACGTTGAATGGATTGTTGGTAATTGTGTTATTCAAGGTTGTTCGAGCGACCGACATCTCATTTAGGACGTTTGTTCATGGAAGGACATTGATCATCGGTGTTGAGTAAGTTAATTCTTACTCGGTTAAAAGGATATTCATTCCTTTTGTTGTTGATTCATTCATAATCATAACTCATTCATAATGTATTAACCGTATTGAGACTTGTAATTGTCGAATAATCACTTCATTCACGAGGAACGACGGTTCCAATCATTTCATTGAGCTATCATTCACTTCACTATTATTTTCATCTCGGTACGTCATTTTTGACCTTGTCGGATTATTATTCATTAATATTCATTTTGGTCATTCTCGTTCATATGACCTTCTGGGTTCATAATGCGTGGCCGGGTGTGGATGTGTGGAATTTTTAGTCGAGCACACGATGGTCATGTGTTGGGTTCACCGATACATTGGACTGTGCACACGGTAATGCTTACCTCCGTGAGACTAATTAGGTACAAGGACGGGTGTGTCCGGTCATTCGTCTTGTACACTTGCACAGAACATTACGGGCGTACTATGATGCTCCTCTTCAGCTTAAATTCATAACTAAGGGTATTTCATAACTAAAGATATATCATGATTGTGTATATTCAACCCTGGAGAATTGTTGTTCTGTGTAACTGACCCCGTTGGGGGATATTGTTTTCAGATCATGGCAAGGCAAAAGCACGGGAAGAGCACGTTGACGGCGAGGAGTCCCAGTGATACTAGTAGGGGGCCCCAGTCCTTTCAGTCATTCTTGTTTTCTCTTCATATGTATTTCCGCTGCAAATTCCGTTTGGGATGTTTATTTATTCAGGGTGGTGTATTTTATCTTCATATAAAATATACTAGTATTCGGTATTGTCCTGGTATTTTGTACTCAAACTCCTCATTGGAGTATTTGGTAATATAATGTGGTTCGGTACTACAATTATATTATTTAATTCATTAATTTTCATTCGCCTGGTGGGTCCCAGTCGGGGTCCACGGCACTGTAATATCCGCTTAGTTTGGGGTGTTACAGTTGTGTTTTGACCTCTGCGTGGGCATGTAATGAGATTGAGTTGTATGTATGAATTGAAAGACCAAATCGGTCTACTAAGTCATTTTTAGCCTTAAAGGCGATGTTGAGATGTTTGATTTTAGTTACCAGCCTGGTAGATCCTTGAGGAAAGGGTCTACGGCGTGTAATATCCCTAAGCGGATTGGGGGTGTTACAATAACCGAACAATTCGAGTTTAAAATACAATTCCCGGAAACCCCCAAAGTTGATGAAGTTAGAGTTCTAGACGAAAATACCTTGAATTCGGACGGAGGAAGATGATTACGTTGATGATGATATGCTCCTACGATCTCACGGTGATGAAGGATGAAGAATATATGGATGGGAAGTGGTGAAAATCGCTCTAGACGAAACCCTTGCGTCGCCCGTCGAAAACAAGAAGGAAAAGAAATGAGGTCTTTAGACCTCCGCCCGCTGTTTTATAATAGTGGGCTGTTACGGGTGTAACAGAGGTTACTTACGGTCGTAACATGGCCAACTTATGGCCGTAACTTCTGGGTGTTACGGCCGTAATACCTTTCTGGACAGCAGTCTGTGAAGCTGCTGTCCGAACCGTCTCGAACGATCCTGAAACCCGGACCTACTATCAATCCGAATATAAGATTACGAAGTATTCCCGATGTGGAATCTAAGCGCTAAAAGGAAGCACAATTCCGACTTCCCTAAGGTTCGGAATTCGACGACGGAAGTAAATTTCCCTTAGGTTATAGGATATTACAAAATGGCCCAAATGTTTGAAAATCACGATACGACGTCGGATTAACAAACCGAATCTCACAACACGAACAACTCAACCATATGGACTCATGTAAATAAAGAAACAACAAAATAGAATGTGTTTTATGAGAATCAAACGTACATATGACAAGATCATAACATAAGGCAAAAATCACGTAAAAACACATCCGGAACTCCACTAAATGGAAAAACACCAAGAACAAAATAGATTCAAAACGTCGAAACGGTTACAACAGAGTCGATAAAAATATACATGCGACAAAAATATAAATTGCTAAAAGTTGAAAGGTACGGATATTACATTCTCCCACTCTAAAAAGAAGTTTTGTCCTGAAACTTAAGAATAAAAAA
The DNA here is from genome assembly GCA_033398695.1 of Orobanche coerulescens. NCBI lineage: Eukaryota > Viridiplantae > Streptophyta > Magnoliopsida > Lamiales > Orobanchaceae > Orobanche > Orobanche coerulescens. The sequence goes on from CM065801.1 coordinate 70,167,494, forward strand.
GCTCGGGGTGTCTCGCACGCATACGCTCCTCCAATTCCCACGTTTCTTCTTCCACTCCATGCCTCGACCATTGCACTTTAACCAAGGGAATGGTGTTGTGCCTTAGCTATTTGTCCCGACGTTCCAAAATCCTCACCGACCTCTCCTCAAACGTAACGTTCTTCTCAATCTCCACATCCCCGAAGTCAATAACATGAGTCGGGTCCGGAACATACTTCCTCAACTAGGAAACGTGAAATACACTATGAACATGACTTAACGATGGGGGTAATGCCGAACGGTAAGCTAACTCGCCAACTCTCTCTAATATCTCAAAAGGTCCAATATACCTTGGTCTAAGATTCCCCTTTTTTCCAAAATGGAAAACTTCCTTCGACGGAGACACTCTCAATACATGATCACCTACCTCAAACTCCAAGGGTCGACGCCTAACATCAGCATAAGACTTTTGTCGACTCTGAGCCGCCAACATCCTCTCTCGAATCAACTCAACTTTCTTCTTCGTCTCCAACACAAGATCCGGCTCGGTGCCAACTAAATAGGACAACTCGTCCCAACATATCGGTGATTAACACCATCAGCCATAAAGCACCTCATACAGTGCCATCTTAATCGATGCATGCCAGCTATTATTATAAGTAAACTCGATCAGGGCCAAATGCTCCTCCCAATCGCGACTCCAGTCTAGCGCACACGCGCGCAGCGTATCCTCAAACGTCTGAATGGTACACTCGGACTGCCCGTCGGTCTAAGGATGGAAAGATGCACTCAAACGCAAATGTTTCCCCAACGCCTTATGTACCGCCTGCCAAAAATGCGATACAAACCGGCCATCTGTGTCCGAAATTATAGTCTTCGGCGTACCATGAAGTCTCACGATCTGCGGGATAAAAATATGAGCTAATTTTTCGGTACCCCAAGTGTCCTTAATGCCCAAAAAATGTGCCAACTTAGTCAGTCGGTCCACGATCACCCACACCATGTTCATTTCGGTCTGCGTCCTTGGCAAATTCATGACAAAATCCATAGAGATATCTTCCCACTTCCATTCCGAGATGGGAAGTGGTTTCAATAACCCGGTGGTCGCTGATGCTCGATTTTGACCTGCTAACAAGTCAAACACATTGCCACAAACTGTACTACCTCATTCTTCATGTCATTCCACGAGAAACTCTTCCCCAGATCCTTATACATTTTACTCGAGCCCGGATGGACCGAGTAAGGTGACGCATGAGCCTCTCACATAATACCCTGTCTCAATTCCAAGTCATTCGGAACACACAGCTGACCTTGGAATCTCAACACACCATCCTCTTGAATCACGAATCCCGGGGCTTTCCGCTTCACCACATTCTCGTGAAGCTGAATAAACATCGGATCTTCTAACAATCTCGATTTAATGTCATCGACCAAAGACGAAGAGATCTCAAGAGTGCGCAACTGGCCAGCACTCCCTAGTAGAACAACCTCCACACCCAACCCCATCAACTCTCGCTGGAGCCCTGACTGGTCCGTGAGTAACTCAAGTGCCCGAAGCGATACGGATTTCCGACTCAAGGCATCTGCCACCACATTTGCCTTGCCCGGATGATAAATGATTTCAGTATAGGAATCCTTAATTAACTCCAACCACCTCCTCTATCTCATATTCAGTTCTTTCTGCGTGAAAATATACTTCAGGCTCTTGTGATCGGTGAAAATATGACACGACGAGCCATACAAGTAATGACGCCAAATCTTGAACGCAAACACCACTACGGCCAACTCAATATCGTAGGTAGGGTAATTCACCTCGTACGGTTTCAACTGACGGGAAGCATATGCAATCGTCTTCCCGTGCTGCATGAGTACACATCCAAGCCCTTGTCCTGAAGCGTCGCTATAAACTGAGAAACCCTCATTACCACTCGATAAAGCTAAGACGGGAGCAGTCGTCAACCGCTTCTTCAACTCTTCGAAACTCTTCTGCCTCTCTTCGGCCCACACAAAGTTCTCTAACTTCTGCAACAACTGAGTAAGCGGTTGAGCAAGATTAGAGAACGCCTCGACAAACTTATGATAATACCCGACCAAACCCAGAAAACTACAGGCCTCCTTCACGTTCTTGGGCGGCACCCACCTATACTGCCTCTATCTTGTGTGGGTCCACACGAACACCCTCGGCCGAGATCACGTGGCCGAGAAACATAACCTCCCGCAACCAAAACTCACACTTTGAGAACGTCGCATAAAGGCACTGAGTTCTCAAGATTTCCAACACGATATGCAAATGACGTGCGTGCTCCTCCTCGCTCCTCGAGTAAATCAGAATATTGTTGATAAAGACGACTACACACTTATCGAGATATTCGATAAAGACCTTGTTCATTAACTGCATGAAGACGGATTGGGCGTTGGTTAGCCCAAAAGGCATAACCACAAACTCGTAGTGGTCGTATATCGTCCGAAAGGCCGTCTTCGGAATATCGGAATCCTTCACTCGGAGCTGGTAATACCCCGATATCAAATCAATCTTCGAAAACATGGTTTCCCCTTGCAATTGGTCAAACAAGTCATCAATCATCGGGAGCGGATACTTGTTTTTTATAGTCACTTTTTTCAACTGTCAATAGTCGATACATAGACAAAGTGACCAATCATTCTTCTTTACAAATAAGACCGGTGCGCCCAAGGTGAAGCGCTCGGTCGAATATAACCCATATCTAGCAACTCTCCCAACTGTTTCTTCAACTCAAGCATCTCGGCAAGCGCCATGTGGTACAACATCTTCGAAATCGGAGCCGCACCCGGCTCTAAATAGACAGTAAAATCAACCTCACAGTCTGGTGGCAAACCTGGTAACTCCTGTGGAAAGACGTCAGGATACTCCCTCACTACCGGAATAGAGGAGAGCTCAACTCCCCCTTCTTCCGATCTCAAAGCATAACACCAGTAACCAGTGCAACCTCCTCGAAGAAGTCTCACCGCCTTCATAGCACTATTCAGAAATCTCTGACTACTCCGCTTCGTTCCACAAAGGAATGCTCGGTAATGTTAGAGGCTAAGATCGAAATGGTTCTCTCTCTATAATTCATGATCGCTCCATGTTGATCTAGACAATCCTCACCAAGAATCAGATCCTCATCCTTAATGTCTACCACAATTACATTAGAAGGCCAATCCCTCCCCGCGATACTCATCGGAAAATCTCTAATCTCACGATCCCCCACGATACTATCTCCACTAGGCAGTTTAACAACAAACGGTTCACATGCAACTAGACAATCAACATGCAGACGACGTACACAATCCAGAGATATGAATGAATGCGTAGCACCAGAATCAAATAACACAAAAATAGGATGGTCAAGGATGTGAATGGTACCTGTAGACACCGTCGCGTCAGGATCTCCCGCTTGTCTCATCTCATATGCATGGGGCGGAACAGACCACGCACTAGAAGCTCCCCCTTAGAAGGCTGCCCACGTCCCAGACCTCTGCCAAAACTCTGCTGAGGATCCCCCACTAGAGCTGCCGGCGCCTGATTCACACTCGATTCTATCGTAGCTGGGGCTGACACCTCAGTAGTTGGTGACCGACTCGCATCTCCATAAAACTTTGCACGATGCCACATACGACCGCAAGTAAGACACTGTAGCAGTGCCTGTTACACTCACTCATCATGTGTCCGGGATGACCACAGTTAAAATAGGTAGGACCACGAACGGAAACAGTCGGAGCAGACTTAGAACCATTTCCTCGCCCAAATGATGGGGACTGATTCTCGAAGACTCGCGAACCAGACTGAGCCTTCTGATGCCCGCTAGACTTACCTCCCAAAAACTAACCGGAGGTCTTCTATTTCTTACTCTCGGTTGCCGCCTCTATCGCAGAAAATGACATCTCATAAGCCATCGCTTTGTTCTGGTAATCCTTCAAAGTCGTACACCCGAGACTAGACATGTAGTGACGAACCCTCGGCTTCATCCGCATGTCAAAGTGGTGGATCTTATCTATCTCATCTCGGACCTGATTTCTCACATAATGAAGCTGTTGATTGTAGTCCTTGATCGCCTGTGAAATCGGAACATCCTGGGGTTTTTCCTCATAGAAGGCTCGAATCCTCCCCTCTTTTACCGGCCACGGACAATATTCATCATCCATCAGCTCTCGAAACTCTTCCCACGTGGCTACCCAGTCATGCGGTTTCACTGCTTGCCACCACGTTGTCGCCTCCTTAGCGAGGAAGTACTGAGAGATTGGTACCTTCCTCTCCTCGGAGCAGTTAGCCACCTCGAATACCATCTCCATATCGAATAACCAACTCTCCCAAACAGAAGGGTCGGAAGTACCATCAAACTACGGGGGACGCGTACGGATCACATCCTGAAGTAGCTTGTCGGTGCCGGAACCAGTAGGCGGAACGAGGTTAGCATTAGCTTGGTTGACCAGAACGGCCTTAGTCAGTAGCGTCATCTGATTTGCCACTTGCTGGATAATGTTCGCTACTCCAACGTTATCATGAGCATTGCTGAAACTAGCAGACTGGTCCTGCTGGCCCTCAGCGCTAAGCGGGACACTGTTCGACAAAAAAGGTGTTGCCAAACCAGCCCCTGAGCTTTCGGACATGGCCACCCCACCGGCAGCGCCACATCCCCTACCGCGTCCGTGACCGCGTCCTCTACCGGCAGGCATTCTGAAGAAGTAACGGGTAAGTACAATTCAAACGCAAAACACAACACGATACTAAGAAAGAAACATAACAGGATAACGTAATGAGTCAAGTTAGGAAAAACTTACGAGCACCGGCGTACTGAGATGATGGCATAGTAGTGACACTGTTCAAAAACGACACTCAACTAGACCCAAATAACCGACAGCCGAGGTATCCATAAACCTAAGCTCCGATGCCATATTCTATAACACCCCCAAGACGATCAGGGCATATTACAGCGCCGTGGACCCCACCCCTTGGAATCCACCATGCTAACACGCAAACTCTACATGACAATAGTGATATACATCATCAACAAACATACAATTTCTCAATCCACGACATAATAAATAAGCAGACCGGACTCAATAGTGCAATACAACATCAATGAAAACCCACTTCGGGTACACAACATTCACAAGGTTACAAAAGAAAGAAGTACTCGAGTACTGAAGCAAACGACTTGATTAATAAAAATTAAAAGACATGACAACAACGAACGACCATTTGAACAGATTCACTCCTGCCCATCATCTTCGTACTGCCCGCATGCTCATTCGCCTCCAAGACCTGAACCTGAGTGGTTAACCCCAGTTTGTGATACGCACATACACACGGCACTACGTATTCCCAGAGGCCCCATCAGACCGTCCCTGGGTGAACATACACATACACGTCCACAACATACACGGAAGCCATAATCCAAATATTAGAATATGCAAAAACACGTAAAGTACTTGCCTTTGAGACATCTTCGATGAAACGGGAACGAACAACGACTACGAATGACCCGGAGGGAACACGACCATTACTAAACAAGAGATTAACACAATTGAGTCCTAATGATAACAATAATCGAGCGGAATATGCCCACAACCCCGATTACAAGCTTTAAAAACATACGTATGATCGGTACGGGCGAGGGTTTTCACAAAACCTCCCAGAATCAACAATCCACGGATTAAACACGATGGAATAGTATTGGGAATCACCCAATAACAATTATCGATAAGAAATACTACAACATAACCAAATAATTCGAGTTTAACATGACAATTCCCGGAAAACCCCCAAAGTTGATGAAATTAGGGTTCTAGATGAAAATACCTTGAATTCGGACGGAGGAAGATGATTACGTTGATGATGATATGCTCTTACAATCTCACGGTGATGAAGGATGAAGAATACACGGATAGGAAGTGGTGAAAATCACTATAGATGAAACCCTTGCGTCGCCCGTCGAAAACAAGAAGGAAAAGAAATGAGGTCTTTAGACCTCTGCCCGTTGTTTTAAAACAGTGGGCTGTTACAGCCCTAACAGGGGTTACTTATGGCCATAACATGGCCAACTTACAACCGTAACTTCTGGGTGTTACGGCCGTAGCACCCTTCTGGACACCAGTCTGTGAAGCTACTGTCCGAACCGTCCCGAACGATCCTGAAACCCGAACCTACTATCAATCCGAATATAAGGTTACGAAGTATTCCCGATGACGAATCTAAGCGCTAAAAGGAAACACAATTCCGACTTCCCTATGGTTCGGAATTCGATGATGGAAAATGTAGTACCCACATGTTATTCAGGGTATATTAAAGTTCCATGAGCCCCGCCTTGGGACCCACAAGGCTATTTATATGCGGAACACATGAACTCTGACCGAGGAGGTCCAATATAATGAAATGAAGGACAATAAAAATGGTATTCAAATCATATCCAAATACAACACATCACAATTCAATACCACGGCAACACAGGCCGGAAAATCAAGGAAACCAAAAACAGTACGCGAGTATTCAAAAACCATTCAAGTACAACAACACTGAATAGAGGAAATACAAAACATAACCAGAGACAAGACACAACATCACACTTACCCATCTTCTTCATGCCGACCCGGTACATGCCTATCAGCTCTCCTGGATCCTGAAATATATGAAAGGTATTTCCCCCATAAAGGGGTTAGCCGTCGAATAGCTTGTGCAAGTATATCGAATATGAAACACAATACTCCTCGACAATAAGGTAAAAGTAATCATCATCTCATCAATTAAGGACTAGTATTCCGGAATAACTAAATCTCATACCATCACATTAAATACATATATGATTAACCGCGGAACCGCACCAGAGGCTACGAAACTCTCAGAGGAACCGTCGGTCCGTCATAGAGTGGCTAACCCAAAAATATCCGTGGAACCGCACCAGAGGCTATGGAACCCTCAGATGACCCCTCGGTCCGTCCCAGAGTGGATATAAACCATTATACAATTCATATATCTTACTTTCAAAGTCGAGAACGCACAATCATAAACATATTCTTGCCTTTGAGACATCAAGAATTCGAAAGGAAAAGAGTATAAGTTCGGCGCGCACTACCACACCTTAGCGTGCGCTAACTGTTGTCCTGCAAAAGTTCCAGTTCACTGCCCAACTCCACTAGCGTGTGATACAACTGGGCACTAGCGCGCGCTACGCAACACCTTTAGCGTGCGCTAGCTGCTGCCCAGCATGCGTTACCTGCTAGTCCAGAAAGTAGAAATATCTCACTGCCTCTGCCGACTCAGCATGTTAGCGTACGCTACAGACGATGTTAGCGCGTGCTACTGACCATGAATAGCGTGCGCTAGCAAACTCCTAGCGTGCGCTAACTGCTAGTCCAGAGAGCAGAATTAGCTACTGCCTCTGCCAAGCCTGGACCGTTAGCGTACGCTAAGTCTCAAAGATAGCATGCGCTACTCAAGTAGAAATAGAGTGCGTTAGCTTAGGCTTAACACGTGCTATCTGCCTGTCCCAGAATACTGCCGAAAGGTCCAATTAACACGATCATGATCTAAAAAGGTACGAAACTCCAAATCAACAATGACAACAACTCAAAGTGTTTACAGAGCGACAAAATAGGAAGAACGGCAAGGTCAAACAGTCAATAAAAAGTATAGGTATTACATTCTCCCCCTCTAAAAATATGTTTTGTCCCAAAACTTAAGAAATAAAAAGTTCGGGTTATTCCGATCGCATCTTCTCTTCCGTCGTCCAAGTCGCCTCCTCTACTCCATGTCTCGACCATTGCACTTTAACTAACGGAATGGTTTTGTGCCCAAGCTGCTTCTCACGACGTTCAAGGATCTTCACTGGTCTCTCCGAAAAGGTAACATCCTCGGCTACGTCAATCTCACTATAGTCTATAACATGACTTGGATCCCGCACGTATTTTCTCAACTGAGACACGTGAAAAAACACTATGGACGTGACTCAAAGCTGGAGGCAACGACAAGCGATAAGCTAAATCTCCAACCGTGTCCAAAATTTCAAAAGGTCTGATATACCTCGGACTGAGTTTCTCCTTTTTCCCGAAGCTAAAAACTCCTCTGGTCGGCGACACCTTCAGTAGAACATGGTCTCCCACTTCGAATTCTAAAGGTCGACGATGAGTATCAGCATAAGATTTCTGACGGCTCTGGGCAATAAATGGCCGGTCCCAGATAATAGAAATCTTCTCCTTAGTCTCCATCAACATATCCGATTCCGTTCCGACTAGCTCCGAATCTTCGTCCCAAAATAATGGCGATCTACACTGCCTACCATAAAGTGCCTCAGACGGTGCCATTTTGATCGACGCATGCCAACTATTATTGTAGGCAAACTCGATCGACGACAAATGAAGTTCCCAATCGTTACTCAAGTCCAGGGCACAAGCCTGCAACATATCCTCCAACGTCTGAATCGTCCGCTCCATCTGACCGTCTGACTGAGGATGAAAAGACGTGATCAATCTCAACTCGGTGCCCAAAGGCTGATCAATAGCCTGCCAAAAATGTGATACAATATGGCCATCTCGATCAGAAACAATGGTCTTAGGGGCACCATGCAACCTCACGATCTCAGCTATAAAAGTTCGAGCCAATCTCTCCAGTTCCCAAGTATCCTTAATACCTAGGAAGTGTGCAGACTTGGTCAAACGATCGACGATTACCCAAATCATATTCATTCCGGCTTTAGTTCTCGGCATCCTAGTGATAAAATCCATAGAGATATCTTCCCACTTCCACTCGGGGATGGGAAACGGCTTAAACAACCCCGTCGGTCATTAATGTTCAATCTTGACTTGTTGACACGTCAAGAACCATATTACAAACTCCGTGACATCTTTCTTCATATTATTCTACCAAAAATTTCGCTTCAAGTCCTTGTAAATCTTACTCGTTACGGGATGTATTGAGTAAGGCGTAGCATGAGCTTCTCGTAGAATTCTCTTCCTCAACTCTAGATCATTCGAAACACAAAGCCTGCCTTGAAATCTCAGAATACTATCCTCGTGGACCATAAAACCATGAGCTTTTCCTTCAATTACATCTTCTTTCAGTTGAGAGATCATCAGGTCACTCCACTATTTCCTGTTGATGTCGTCAACCAAGGACGAAGTAATTTCAAGAGTGCACAATTATCCTTGCACTCTTTGAAGCCAAACTTCTATTCCTTGCTCGATTAAATCCTGACGCATCTTCGTCTGAGCTGTAATTAAGAACCTCGAGCATCTGAAGCGATGCCAATTTGCGGCTCAAAGAGTCCGCGACGACATTGGCCTTTCCTGGATGGTAAAGAGTTTCCAAATCGTAATCCTTGATCAATTCCAACCAACGTCTCTGCCTCATATTCAGCTCTTTCTGACTGAAAATATACTTCAAACTCTTATGATCGGTATAAATACAACATGGAGAGCCATACAAATAATGTCGCCAAATCTTAAGAGCAAAGACAATTGCGTATAACTCCAAATCGTGAGTAGGATAGTTCATCTCATACGGCTTCAAGTGTCGTGACGCAAAAGCTATTGTCTTATCATGCTGCATAAGAACACATCCAAGCCCTTGTGGTAAAGTTAAAATCGGCGCTGAGGTCAAACTTCTCTTCAGCTCATCGAAGCTCTGCTGTCTCCTAGTCGTCCAAATAAACTTTTCTCTCTTCTGGAGTAATTTTGTAAGCGGCCAAGCGATTTTCTAGAACCCCTCGACGAACCGACGGTAATACCCAGCAAGACCCAAAAAGCTACGAACTTCTTTAACATTTTTTGACAGTGCCCAATCTAGCGCTGCCTCAATCTTCTGTGGGTCTACACGAATCCCTTCAACCGAAATCATATGCCCGAGAAACATAACTTCTTCCAATCAGAACTCACATTTCGAGAATTTTGCATAGAGGTTCTAGCCTCTCAAAACATCTAGTATCAAACGCAAGTGTCGGGCATGTTCCTCTTTATCCCGAGAATAAATCAAGATGTCGTCAATAAAGACGACCACACATCTGTCCAGGTATTCTATGAATATCTTGTTCATTAGTTGCATGAACACTGCCGGTGCATTAGTCAGTCCAAAATGCATGACCACAAATTCATAATGTCCGTACTCATCCGAAACGCAGTCTTCGGAACGTTGGACTCTTTCACCCAGAGTTGATGGTACCCTGTGTAACACCCCCAAGACGTTCGGGGCATATTACAGTGCCGTGGACCCCACACTGTGGAATCCACCCGGCTAACGTACCAAACGAGACATTCGACAACGACAAACCATCATAAATAAAACGACAAGTTAAATAAAGACTATAACCGACAAATAAAATTCCGACATCAAATTCATTTCCCCAAAATGGGAACACAACATTAACAAACTCAAACCGGAAGTACTCGAGTACTTAAACCAATTTTATAATACAGAATCCCAAAATCAGACATCAATAATAATGGACAGACAGAACATCAATAATCAACTTCTGGACAATATCATGCTTGCCCATCATCCTCATACGGCTCGGGTGCTCGCTTGTCCCCACGATCAATACCTGAAATACAAAAAGTATTTCCCCCATTTAAGGGGTTAGCGAAAACTGCTAGTGCAAGTACAATCCATTTGAACTACATTCTAATCAGATGAATAATGCGCCAAAAATCATTTTTGAAAACGTTTTATATTCCGGAATATTTACAATGTGCAATCGCAAAACACATTATCTCCAACAAATCACAATTCAAAGTTAACCGTTGGTACGAGACTCACGGCCACCGTACCCCGTAGAGCCCCGTCGGACATCCCTGGGTGGTTAACCACAGTTCACGATACGCACACTCACGGCAATACGTATCCCTAGAGGCCCCGTCGGACCGTACCTAGGTGAACATACACATATCCATCCACAACAACCACGATACAGCCATAATTCAAATACTAGAACATGTAAACAAATGTAAAGTACTTGCCTTTGTGACATCTTCGAAGAATCGGAAGTGAAAAGTGACTACGGATGATCCGAATGGAAAAGAACGGTTCCTAAACGAAGAATTAGCATAACTCAGTCCCAACGGACATCAATAATCGAAAGGAATACTCCCAAAACCCCGATTACAAATCACGATAATAGACGTTCAATCGATACGGGCGAGGGTTCACGCAAAATCTCCCCGTATTGATAATTAACGGATTAAAATCAAGGAAATTGGATTTAGAATCACTCAATAATCACAATCGATAAAGAATATCGATATATAGATGAAAAATTCGGAACTAAACCCTAGAATCCCGAAAAACCCCCAAATTCGTTAAAGTTAGGGTTCCTGAGGAAATACCTTGGATTCGACTGATGGTAGATGTGAATGTTGTAGATTAATCTCCTTTGGTACACAATAATCAATCTCTAAAGAAAATCCACGGATTGTTCTGGACAAATCGCTCCAAAGGCACTCAAGAACACTCACGTCGCGAGAAGGGTTGAAGAAGAATGAAAGAAACTGACTGAGGTTAAGTCAGGTTTAAAAACGCTGACAGCGCGTCACGTACGTTAACACAAGCTGTTAACGTACGTTATGATGGTTACGTACGTAACCCAATGCTGGTTAACGTACATAACCAAATGTCTGTACTGAATTGTGAAGGGTCATAACGTACGTTATGGATCATGCATAACGTACGTTATGCACGTAACAGACCCCAGTTCTGAACACCAATTCTGCACAGTCGATTCGACGACGAACTACAACACGAGGATAGAATCAAAAGTGTAAATACGAGGTATTCATAACAACGAAGTTGAGTGCTCGAAAGTAAATGCACTTCCAACTACCGAGGAATCCAAAATACGACAAGGAGATGAATTTCCCTAAATTTATAGGAAATTACGAAAATGACCCAAGCGTCCGAAAATCACGATACGACGTCGGATTTACAAACCGGAAGTCTCAACATGACCAGCTCAACCATACGGACTTGTACAACCCAAGAAACAACGAAAACGAACGAGTTTTACGAGAATCGAACGTTCATACGGCAAAACATGTCATAAAATGAAATTACGTGAAAACATCACCAAAACTCGTCCAAATGGAAAAACTCCAAGAATAAAGTAGATTCAAAATGTCGAAACGGTTACAAGCGAGTCGATAAAAATACACATACACTAAAAATAGAAACTTCTAAAAACGGAAAATTACGGATATTACACCCTGGTCTCTAATCAATCTTTGAGAATACTGCGGCTCCCTGCAACTGATCAAATAAATCATCTTTACGAGGCAAAGGATACTTGTTCTTGATGGTCACTTTGTTCAGTTCACTGTAATCAATGCATAAACGTAGTGAACCATCCTTCTTCCTTACAAAAATAACAGGCGCGCCCCAAGGCGAAGTGCTCAGTCTGATGTAACCTTTCTACAGTAGTTCTCCCAGCTGACTCTTTAATTCTTGCATCCCGGATGGTGCCATCCGATAAGGTGCCTTAGAAATCGGAGCCGGGTCAGGCTCTAAGTCCACAGAAAATTCTATCTCTCGATCCGCTGGTAATCCCGGGAGGTTATACAGAAAAACGTCGGGATACTCATTAACAACTGTAATCAAAGAGAATTCGACTTCGTCCACTTCCGTCTTCAAAGCATAACACTAATAGCCCATGCAACCTTTATTCAAAATTTTTACGGCCTTCATGGCGCTGATAAGAAACTTAGGTTGGCCCGAATTACGTCCCATAAACGAGTACTCGGAACCGTCTTTAGTCATCATGGTGATAACCTTAGTACATTAATTCATAGCGCTTGGTGACTGTCAAACCAATCCTCGCCGAGGATCACATCCTCGCCTTCCATATCAACCACAATGAAATTCGATAACCAATCCATATCGGCAATATTCACTGGAAAATCCTTAATCTACCGGTTCCCCATGATTCTATCCCCGCTAGGTAGTTTCACAATGAAAGGATCGCAAACAGTCATACAAGTTATATTCAAACGGTGTACACACTACAAGGAGATGAAAGAATGTGTAGCACTCGAATCAAAAAGTACACGAACTAGATGAGATAGGATATGAATTGTACCTGAGGCTATCGCCGCATCGGGTTCATCTGCTCGACACATCTCATAGAATCGGGGGTGTGCCGAACCGACACTAGAATCTCCCCATCTAGTGTTCTAACTCCGTCCCCGGCCTCTGCTGTAACTCTTCTGTGGTTGTCCAACTGGTTGCCTCTGATTCATACTCTGATCTAAAGGCACTGGGGCAGAAGCCCGAGTGTCCACAGTCTGATCTTGTTCGGGGCAATAAGCTGCCCTATGTCCCATCTGTCCACAAGTGTGACACTTCAGGGGTGGGATATTACACTGCAGGTTAACGTGTCCTGGAAGACCACAATTAAAACAAGTTACCAGGCGAGTTAAGGTGCCCGGAGCAGAACGAAAACTCCTCTTCCCTCGAGCAGCACGTGACGACTGCCCGACAGAACGGTTAGTCGTCTGAGGTCTATGGAAGTTGCCACCTTTAAAACCAGAAAAGTTACCCACGATCTTCTGCTTCTTCGGTTCTTCTGTGTTATCATTGTTGGGACTCAACATGTCATATGCCAAGGCCTTGTCTTGGTATTCCTTCAAGGTAGTACAAGGAAATCCTGCCATATAACGCCGTAAATCCATAATCATCCGCATATCAAAGTAACGGATCTTGTCACGCTCATCCCGCACTTGATTCCTCACGTGGATCAACTGTTGATGGTATTCCACTATTGCCTGCAAGACTGGAATATTCTGTGGCTTAGCCTCGAAAAAGGCTCGGATTAAAATCAAGAAAATTGGATTTAGAATCACTCAATAATCACAATCGATAAAGAATATCGATATATAGATGAACAATTCGGAACTAAACCCTAGAATCCCGAAAAACCCCCAAATTCGTTAAAGTTAGGGTTCCTGAGGAAATACCTTGGATTCGACTGATGGAAGATGTGAATGTTGTAGATTAATCTCCTTTGGTACACAATAATCAATCTCTAAAGAAAATCCACGGATTGTTCTGGACAAATCGCTCCAAAGGCACTCAAGAACACTCACGTCGCGAGAAGGGTTGAAGAAGAATGAAAGAAACTGACTGAGGTTAAGTCAGGTTTAAAAACGCTGACAGCGCATTACGTACGTTAACAAAAGCTGTTAACGTACGTTATGATGGTTATGTACGTAACCTAATGCTGGTTAACGTACATAACCAAATGTCTGTACTGAATTGTGAAGGGTCATAACGTACGTTATGGATCATGCATAACGTACGTTATGCACGTAACAGACCCCAGTTCTGAACACCAATTCTGCGCAGTCGATTCGACGACGAACTACAACACGAGGATAGAATCAAAAGTGTAAATACGAGATATTCATAACAACGAAGTTGAGTGCTCGAAAGTAAATTCACTTCCAACTACCGAGGAATCCAAAATACGACAAGGAGATGAATTTCCCTAAATTTATAGGAAATTACGAAAATGACCCAAGCGTCTGAAAATCACGATATGACGTCGGATTTACAAACCGGAAGTCTCAACATGACCAACTCAACGATACGGACTTGTACAACCCAAGAAACAACGAAAACGAACGAGTTTTACGAGAATCGAACGTTCATACGGCAAAACATGTCATAAAAATGAAATTACGTGAAAACATCACCAAAACTCGTCCAAATGGAAAAACTCCAAGAATAAAGTAGATTCAAAATGTCGAAACAGTTACAAGCGAGTCGATAAAAATACACATACACTAAAAATAGAAACTGCTAAAAACGGAAAATTACGGATATTACACCCTGGTCTCAGATCAATCTTTGAGAATACTGCGGCTCCCTTCAACTGATCAAATAAATCATCTTTACGAGGCAAAGGATACTTGTTCTTGATGGTCACTTTGTTCAGTTCACGGTAATCAATGCATAAACGTAGTGAACCATCCTTCTTCCTTACAAAAATAACAGGCGCGCCCCAAGGCGAAGTGCTCAGTCTGATGTAACCTTTCTACAGTAGTTCTCCTAGCTGACTCTTTAATTCTTGCATCCCGGATGGTGCCATCCGATAAGGTGCCTTAGAAATCGGAGCCGGGTCAGGCTCTAAGTCCACAGAAAATTCTATCTCTCGATCCGCTGGTAATCCCGGGAGGTTATACGGAAAAACGTCGGGATACTCATTAACAACTGTAATCAAAGAGAATTCGACTTCGTCCACTTCCGTCTTCAAAGCATAACACTAATAGCCCATGCAACCTTTATTCAAAATTTTTACGGCCTTCATGGCGCTGATAAGAAACTTAGGTTGGCCCGAATTACGTCCCATAAACGAGTACCCAGAACCGTCTTTAGTCATCATGGTGATAACCTTAGTACATTAATTCATAGCGCTTGGTGACTGTCAAACCAATCCTCGCCGAGGATCACATCCTCGCCTTCCATATCAACCACAATGAAATTCGATAACCAATCCATATCGGCAATATTCACTAGAAAATCCCTAATCTACCGGTTCCCCATGATTCTATCCCCGCTAGGTAGTTTCACAATGAAAGGATCGCAAACAGTCATACAAGTTATATTCAAACGGTGTACACACTCCAAGGAGATGAAAGAATGTGTAGCACCCGAATCAAAAAGTACACGAACTAGATGAGATAGGATATGAATTGTACCTGAGGCTATCGCCGTATCGGGTTCATCTGCTCGACACATCTCATAGACTCGGGGGTGTGCCGAACCGACACTAGAATCTCCCCATCTAGTGTTCTTACTCCGTCCCCGGCCTCTGCTGTAACTATACTATGGTTGTCCAACTGGTTGCCTCTGATTCATACTCTGATCTAAAGGCACTGGGGCAGAAGCCCGAGTGTCCACAGTCTGATCTTGTTCGGGGCAATAAGCTGCCCTATGTCCCATCTGTCCACAAGTGTGACACTTCAGGGGTGGGAAATTACACTGCAGGTTAACGTGTCCTGGAAGACCACAATTAAAACAAGTTACCAGGCGAGTTAAGGTGCCCGGAGCAGAACGAAAACTCCTCTTCCCTCGAGCAGAACGTGACGACTGCCCGACAGAACGGTTAGTCGTCTGAGGTCTATGGAAGTTGCCACCTTTAAAACCAGAAAAGTTACCCACGATCTTCTGCTTCTTCGGTTCTTCTGTGTTATCATTGTTGGGACTCAACATGTCATATGCCAAGGCCTTGTCTTGGTATTCCTTCAAGGTAGTACAAGGAAATCCTGCCATATAACGCCGTAAATTCATATTCATCCACATATCAAAGTAACGGATCTTGTCACGCTCATCCCGCACTTGATTCCTCACGTGGATCAACTGTTGATGGTATTCCACTAATGCCTGCAAGACTGGAATATTCTGTGGCTTAGCCTCGAAAAAGGCACGGATTAAAATCAAGGAAATTGGATTTAGAATCACTCAATAATCACAATCGATAAAGAATATCGATATATAGATGAACAATTCGGAACTAAACCATAGAATCCCGAAAAACCCCCAAATTCGTTAAAGTTAGGGTTCTTGAGGAAATACCTTGGATTCGACTGATGGAAGATGTGAATGTTGTAGATTAATCTCCTTTGGTACACAATAATCAATCTCTAAAGAAAATCCACGGATTGTTCTAGACAAATCGCTCCAAAGGCACTCAAGAACACTCACGTCGCGACAAGGGTTGAAGAAGAATGAAAGAAACTGACTGAGGTTAAGTCAGGTTTAAAAACGCTTACAGCGCGTTACGTACGTTAACACAAGCTGTTAACGTACGTTATGATGGTTACGTACGTAACCCAATGCTGGTTAACGTACATAACCAAATGTCTGTACTGAATTGTGAAGGGTCATAACGTACGTTATGGATCATGCATAACGTACGTTATGCACGTAATGCACCCGATTCGAACACCAATCGCACGATCGATTTACGACGAACTACAACACGAGGATAGAATTAAAAGTGTAAATACGAGATATTCATAACAACGAAGTTGAGTGCTCGAAATTAAAGGCACTTCCAACTACCGAGGAATCCAAAATACGACAAGGAGATGAATTTCCCTAAATTTATAGGAAATTACGAAAATGACCCAAGCGTCCGAAAATCACGATACGACGTCGGATTTACAAACCGGATGTCTCAACATGACCAAATCAACCATACGGACTTGTACAACCCAAGAAACAACGAAAACGAACGAGTTTTACGAGAATCGAACGTTCATACGGCAAAACATGTCATAAAAATGAAATTACGTGAAAACATCACCAAAACTCGTCCAAATGGAAAAACTCCAAGAATAAAGTAGATTCAAAATGTCGAAACGGTTACAAGCGAGTCGATAAAATTACAGATACACTAAAAATATAAACTGCTAAAAACGGAAAATTACGGATATTACATTCTCCCCCTCTAAAATAAAGTTTCGTCCCGAAACTTAAGAATCAAAAAGCTCGGGGTGTCTCGAACGCATATCCTCCTCTAACTCCCAAGTCGCTTCTTCTACTCCGTGTCTCGACCATTGTACCTTAACCAAAGGAATGGTTTTGTGCCTTAACTGTTTGTCTCGACGCTCCAAAATCTTAACGGGCCTCTCCTCAAACGTAACATCCTTCTCGATCTCCACGTCTCCAAAATCAATAATGTGGGACGGGTCCGGAACATAGTTCCTCAGCTGGGAGACGTGAAATACGCTATGAACATGACTCAACGACGGAGGCAAAGCTAAATGGTATGCCAACTCACCAACTCTCTCCAATATCTCGAAGGGCCCAATATACCTCGGACTGAGCTTCCCCTTTTTCCCAAAACGGAAAACTCCCTTCGTCGGGGATACCCTCAACAGAACATGATCTCCCACCTCGAACTCCAAGGGTCGACGCCTAACATCCGCATAAGACTTTTGTCGACTCTGAGCAGCCAACATTCTCTTTCTAATCAATTCAACTTTCTCCCTCGTCTCTAACACAAGGTCTGGCTCGGTACCGACTAGATCGGACGGCTCATCCCAACATATCGGCGATCGGCAACGTCGTCCATAAAGTGCCTCATATGGTGCCATCTTAATCGATGCGTGCCAGCTATTATTATAAGTAAACTCAATCAAGGCCAGATGTTCCTCCCAGTCACTACTCCAGTCTAACGCACACGCGCGCAACAAATCCTCGAACGTCTGAATGGTACGTTCGGACTGCCCATCGGTCTGGGGATGGAACGAAGTGCTCAAACGTAACTGTGTCCCCAATGCCTTATGTACCGCCTGCCAAAAATGCGATACAAATCGGCCATCTCTGTCTGAAATAATGGTCCTCGGTGTACCATGAAGTCTCACTATCTGCGCGATAAAAATACGAGCCAACTTTTCTGGACCCCAAGTATCCTTGATGCCCAGAAAATGCGCCGACTTAGTCAGTCGGTCTACAATCACCCACACCATATTCATACCCGTCTTCGTCCTCTGCAAACCCGTGACAAAATCCATAGAGATATCCTCGCACTTCCACTCTGGGACGGGAAGTGGCTTCAACAACCCGGCTGGCCGCTGATGTTCAATCTTGACTTGCTGACAAGTCAAACACTTAGCCACAAACTGAACTACCTCCTTCTTCATGTTGTTCCATCAGAAAGTCTTCCTTAGATCTTTATACATTTTACTCGAGCCCGGATGGACTGAGTAAGGTGACGCATGAGCCTCTCGCATAATGCTCTGTCTCAATTCCGAGTCGTTCGGAACACACAACCGACCTCGGAATCTCAACACACTGTCCTCATGAATAACGAATCCCGGGGATTTCCCCTTCCCTACACTCTCTCGAAGCTGAATAAACATCGGGTCCTCTAACTGTCCCGACTTAATGTCCTCGACCAGAGATGAAGAAATCTCAAGAGTACGCAACTGCCCGGAACTCTCTGGCAGTACAATCTCAATGCTCAACCTCATAAACTCTTGCTGAAGTCCCGACTGGGCCGTGAGTAACTCAAGTGCCCGAAGCGATACCGATTTCCGGCTCAAGGCATCTGCTACCACATTAGCCTTGCCCGGATGATAAAGGATCTCGAGATCGTAATCCTTAATCAATTCCAACCATCTCCTCTGTCTCATATTAAGCTCCTTCTGCGTGAAAATGTACTTCAAGCTCTTGTGATCGGTGAAAATCTGACACGACGAGCCATACAAGTAATGATGCCAGATCTTGAACGCAAATACAACTGCGGCCAACTCAAGATCGTGCGTAGGGTAATTCAGCTCGTACGGTTTCAGCTGACGGGAAGCATAGGCAATCGTCCTCCCGTGCTGCATAAGTACGCATCCGAGCCCTTGGCCCGAAGCATCACTGAAAACTGAGAAACCATCATTACCACTCGGTAAAGCCAAAACGGGAGCGGTCGTCAACCGCTTCTTCAATTCCTCAAAACCATTCTGCCTCTCATCGGTCCACACAAACTTCTCTGACTTCTGTAACAACTGAGTCAGCGGTCGAGCGAGCTTAGAGAACCCCTCGACGAATCTACGGTAATACCCGGCTAACCCTAGAAAACTGCGGAGCTCCTTCACATTCTTGGGAGGCGCCCAATCCAACACTGCCTCTACCTTATGTGGGTCCACACGAACACCCTCGGCCGAGATCACATGACCGAGAAACATTACCTCCCGCAACCAAAACTCGCATTTTGAGAACTTCGCAAAAAGATGCTGAGTTCTCAAAATATCTAACACGATATGCAAATGACGGGCGTGATCCTCCTCGCTCCTCGAGTAAATCAGGATGTCATCGATAAAAACGACTACACACTTATCGAGGTACTCGATAAAGACTTTGTTCATAAGCTGCATGAACACGGATGGGGCATTAGTTAGTCCAAAAGGCATAACCACAAACTCGTAGTGACCGTATCTCGTCCGAAAGGCCGTCTTCGGAATGTCGGTATCCTTCACTCGGAGCTGATAATACCCCGATCTCAAATCAATCTTCGAAAACACAGTTGCCCCTTGCAACTGATCAAACAAATCATCAATCCTCGGGAGCGGATACTTGTTTTTGATGGTCACTTTGTTCAACTCTCGGTAGTCGATACACAAACGAAGTGACCCATCCTTCTTCTTCACAAATAGGACCGGTGCGCCCCAAGGTGAAACACTCGGTCGAATATACCCCATGTCTAGCAACTCTCCCAACTGTTTCTTCAGCTCCAGCATCTCGGCGGGCGCCATACGGTATGGCGTCTTAGAGATAGGGGTTGCACCTGGCTCTAAATCGACGGTAAACTCAACTTCTCGGTCTGGCGGCAAACCCGACAACTCGTCTGGAAAGACATCAGGATACTCACACACTACAGGAATAGACGAGAGCTCGACTCCCCCTTCTTCCGATCTCAAGGCGTAACACCAAAAACCCATGCAACCTCCCCGAAGAAGTCTCACCGCCCTCAAGGCACTGATTAGTAATCTCTGGCTACTATGCTTACGCCCCACAAAAGAATGCTCGGTACCGTCAGAGGCTAACATCGAAACAGTCCTCGTTCTATAATTCATGATCGCCACGTGACGGTACAGCCAATCCTCACCCAGAATCAAATCCTTATCTCTAATATCTACCGCAATCAGATTAGAAGGCCAAACCCTCCCCGCGATACTCACTCGAAAATCTCTAACCTCACGATCCCCCACGATGCTATCCCCACTAGGCAGTTTAACAACAAATGGTTCACACGCAACCAAGCAATCAATATGCAGACGACGCACACAATCCATAGATATGAAAGAATGCGTAGCACCAGAATCGAATAATACGGAAACAGGATGATCAAGGATGTGGACGGTACCTGTAGCCACCGTCGCGTCTGGGTCTCCTGCTCGTCTCATCTCATAAACCCGGGGTGGAACAGACCCTGCACTAGAAGCTCCCCCTCTAGAAGGCTGTCCACGTCCTCGACCTCTACCAAAACTCTGCTGCGGCTGAGGAACTGTCGGTTCCTGATTCACACTCGGCTCTCCCGCGGCTGGGGCTGATATCTGAGTAATTGGAGCTCGAACTGCATCCGTACAAAACTTGGCACGATGACCCATCCGACCATAAGCAAGACACTGAATCGGAGGCCTATCACACTCACTCATCATGTGGCCCGGACGACTACAGTTGAAGCACGTAGGACCACGAACGGAACCAGCAGGAGCAGACCTAGAACCGTTTCCTCGCCCAACTGATGGCAACTGACTCCCAAAGACTTGCAAACCAGACTGAGTCTTCGGATACCCTCCTGACTTGCCTCCCGAAAACTGACCGACGGTTTTCTGTTTCTTTCCTTCGGTTGTCGTCTCTGTCGCAGAAAACGACATCTCATAAGCCATCGCCTTATTCTGATATTCTTTCAAAGTCGTGCACCCCAGACCAGACATGTAGTGGGGCACCCTCGGTTTCATCCGCATATCAAAGTGACGGATCTTATCAACTCATCTCGGACTTGGTTCCTCACATAATGCAGTTGTTGATTGTAGTCCTTGATAGCTTGAGAAATAGGAACATCTTGGTGCTTAGCCTCAAAGAAGGCTCGGATTCTCCCCTCTTTCACTGGCCATGGGCAAAATTCATCTTCCATCAGATCCCGAAACTCTGCCCACGTGGCTGCCCGGTCACGCGGTTTCACCGCTTGCCACCACGTTGCTGCCTCTTTGGCGAGGAAGTACTGGGCAATGGGTACTTTCCTCTCCTCAGAACAATTAGCAGCCTCGAATACTTTCTCCATCTCGAATAGCCAATTCTCCCAACCAGAGGGGTCGGAAGCACCATCAAACTGCGGAGGACGCATACGAATCACGTCCTGGAGCAACTTATCACTGCCGGATCCAGTAGGCGGAATTGGGTTGGCATTAGCTTGTCCGACTAGAACGGCCTGAGTCAGTAGCGTCATCTGGTTCGCTACTTGTTGCAGAATGTTGGCCACTCCAACATTCTCATGTGCATTACCGGAGCTAGCAGACTGGTCCTGCTGACCTCCGGAACTAGGGGGAACACTGTCCGACAAAGAAGGCATCGCCGAATCAGTTCCCGAGTGATCGGACATGGCCACCCCACCGGCTGCGCCACGTCCCCTACCGCGTCCGCGACCGCATCCGCGTCCTCCACCAGCAGGAATTCTGAAGAAGTAACGGGTAAGTACAATTCAAACGCAAAACGCAACAAGATACTAAGATAGGAATAGAACAGAACAGCGAAACGAATCAAGTTAGGAAAAACTTACGAGCACCGGCGTACTGATATGATGGCATAGCAGTGATACTGTCCCAAAAACAACACTTAACTAGACCCAAATAACCGACAACCTAGGTATCTATAAACCTAATCTCTGATACCATATTCTGTAACACCTCCAAGACGTTCGGGGCATATTACAGCGCCGTGGACCCCACACTGTGGAATCCACCCGGCTAACGTACCAAACGAGACATTCGACAACGACAAACCATCATAAATAAAACGACAAGTTAAATAAAGACTATAACCGACAAATAAAATTCTGACATCAAATCCATTTCCCCAAAACGGGAACACAACATTAACAAACTCAAACCGGAAGTACTCGAGTACTTAAACCAATTTTATAATACAAAATCCCAAAATCAGACATCAATAATAATGGACAGACAGAACATCAATAATCAACTTCTGGACAATATCATGCTTGCCCATCATCCTCATACGGCTCGGGTGCTCGCTTGTCCCCACGATCAATACCTGAAATACAAAAAGTATTTCCCCCATTTAAGGGGTTAGCGACAACTGCTAGTGCAAGTACAATCCATTTGAACTACATTATAATCAGATGAATAATGCGCCAAAAATCATTTTTGAAAATGTTTTATATTCCGGAATATTTACAATGTGCAATCGCAAAACACATTATCTCCAACAAATCACAATTCAAAGTTAACCGTTGGTACGAGACTCACGACCACCGTACCCCGCAGAGCCCCGTCGGACATCCCTGGGTGGTTAACCACAGTTCACGATACGCACACTCACGACAATACGTATCCCTAGAGGCCCCGTCGGACCGTCCCTAGGTGAACATACACATATCCATCCACAACAACCACGATACAGCCATAATTCAAATACTAGAACATGTAAACAAATGTAAAGTACTTGCCTTTGTGACATCGTCGAAGAATCGGAAGTGAAAAGTGACTACGGATGATCCGAATGGAAAACAACGGTTCCTAAATGAAGAATTAGCATAACTCAGTCCCAAAGGACATCAATAATCGAAAGGAATACTCCCAAAACCCCGATTACAAATCACGATAATAGACGTTCAATCGATACGGGCGAGGGTTCACGCAAAATCTCCCCGTATTGATAATTCACGGATTAAAATCAAGGAAATTGGATTTAGAATCACTCAATAATCACAATCGATAAAGAATATCGATATATAGATGAACAATTCGGAACTAAACCCTAGAATCCCGAAAAACCCCCAAATTCGTTAAAGTTAGGGTTCCTGAGGAAATACCTTGGATTCGACTGATGGAAGATGTGAATGTTGTAGATTAATCTTCTTTGGTACACAATAATCAATCTCTAAAGAAAATCCACGGATTGTTCTGGACAAATCGCTCCAAAGGCACTCAAGAACACTCACGTCGCGAGAAGGGTTGAAGAAGAATGAAAGAAACTGACTGAGGTTAAGTCAGGTTTGAAAATGCTGACAGCGCGTTACGTACGTGAACACAAGCTGTTAACGTACGTTATGATGGTTACGTACGTAACCCAATGCTGGTTAACGTACATAACCAAATGTCTGTACTGAATTGTGAAGGGTCATAACGTACGTTATGGATCATGCATAACGTACGTTATGTACGTAATGCACCCGATTCGAACACCATTACGCACTTCGATTCGATTTACGAACTACAACACGAGGATAGAATCAAAAGTGTAAATACGAGATATTCATAACAACGAAGTTGAGTGCTCGAAAGTAAATGCACATCCAACTACCGAGGAATCCAAAATACGACAAGGAGATGAATTTCCCTAAATTTATAGGAAATTACGAAAATGACCCAAGCGTCCGAAAATCACGATACGACGTCGGATTTACAAACCGGAAGTCTCAACATGACCAACTCAACCATACGGACTTGTACAACCCAAGAAACAATGAAAACGAACGAGTTTTACGAGAATCGAACGTTCATACGGCAAAACATGTCATAAAATGAAATTACGTGAAAACATCACCAAAACTCGTCCAAATGGAAAAACTCCAAGAATAAAGTAGATTCAAAATGTCGAAACGGTTACAAGCGAGTCGATAAAAATACACATACACTAAAAATAGAAACTGCTAAAAACGGAAAATTACGGATATTACACCCTGGTCTCAAATCAATCTTTGAGAATACTGCGGCTCCCTGCAACTGATCAAATAAATCATCTTTACGAGGCAAAGGATATTTGTTCTTGATGGTCACTTTGTTCAGTTCACGGTAATCAATGCATAAACGTAGTGAACCATCCTTCTTCCTTACAAAAATAACAGGCGCGCCCCAAGGCGAAGTGCTCAGTCTGATGTAACCTTTCTATAGTAGTTCTCCCAGCTGACTCTTTAATTCTTGCATCCCGGATGGTGCCATCCGATAAGGTGCCTTAGAAATCGGAGCCGGGTCAGGCTCTAAGTCCACAGAAAATTCTATCTCTCGATCCGCTGGTAATCCCGGGAGGTTATACGGAAAAACGTCGGGATACTCATTAACAACTGTAATCAAAGAGAATTCGACTTCGTCCACTTCCGTCTTCAAAGCATAACACTAATAGCCCATGCAACCTTTATTCAAAATTTTTACGGCCTTCATGGCGCTGATAAGAAACTTAGGTTGGCCCGAATTACGTCCCATAAACGAGTACTCGGAACCCTCTTTAGTCATCATGGTGATAACCTTAGTACATTAATTCATAGCGCTTGGTGACTGTGAAACCAATCCTCGCCGAGGATCACATCCTCGCCTTCCATATCAACCACAATGAAATTCGATAACCAATCCATATCGGCAATATTCACTGGAAAATCCCTAATCTACCGGTTCCCCATGATTCTATCCCCGCTAGGTAGTTTCACAATGAAAGGATCGCAAATAGTCATACAAGTTATCTTCAAACGGTGTACACACTCCAAGGAGATGAAAGAATGTGTAGCACCCGAATCAAAAAGTACACGAACTAGATGAGATAGGATATGAATTGTACCTAAGGCTATCACCGCATCGGGTTCATCTGCTCGACACATCTCATAGACTCGGGGGTGTGCCGAACCGACACTAGAATCTCCCCATCTAGTGTTCTGACTCCGTCCCCGGCCTCTGCTATAACTCTGCTGTGGTTGTCCAACTGGTTGCCTCTGATTCATACTCTGATCTAAAGGCACTGGGGCAGAAGCCCGAGTGTCCAAAGTCTGATATTGTTCGGGGCAATAAGCTGCCCTATGTCCCATCTGTCCACAAGTGTGACACTTCAGGGGTGGGAAATTACACTGCAGGTTAACGTGTCCTGGAAGACCACAATTAAAACAAGTTACCAGGCGAGTTAAGGTGCCCGGAGCAGAACGAAAACTCCTCTTCCCTCGAGCAGAACGTGACGACTGCCCGACAGAACGGTTAGTCGTCTGAGGTCTATGGAAGTTGCCACCTTTAAAACCAGAAAAGTTACCCACGATCTTCTGCTTCTTCGGTTCTTCTGTGTTATCATTGTTGGGACTCAACATGTCATATGCCAAGGCCTTGTCTTGGTATTCCTTCAAGGTAGTACAAGGAAATCCTGCCATATAACGCCGTAAATCCATATTCATCCGCATATCAAAGTAACGGATCTTGTCACGCTCATCCCGCACTTGATTCCTCACGTGGATCAACTGTTGATGGTATTCCACTATTGCGTGCAAGACTGGAATATTCTGTGGCTTAGCCTCGAAAAAGGCTCGGATTCTGCCTTCTTGCACTGGCTAAGGACAAAACTCGGCCTCCAGTAGCTCTTTAATTTCTTCCCATGTAGCAGCACGATCCTGTGGCTTATTAACTTTCCACCAAGTCGCGGCTTCCTTGGTAAGGAAGTACTGAGCAATCAGTACCTTCCTCACTTTCGGACAATCAACCACTTCAAACACTTTCTCTAACTCTACCAAACAATTCTCCCAACCCATCGGGGTCTGTAGCACTGCTGAACTGCGGAGGGTGCATACGAATCATATTCTGAAGCAAGGCATACGACGTCGGGTTCGGATTGTTCAGTTGGATGGCTTGTGGCAGGATAGTCATCTGGTCAGCCAATTGCTGAAGGACATTTGTAACTCCAAAATCTGCGTTGTTCCCTTGTCCGGTCGACTGGTCGTGATGACCCTCGGTATCAGGATGTACTGAGTTAGATAAGCTAGGGGTGGTCTACCCTGCAACGGAACTAAGGGAAGCGGCCGCGCCACGTCGTCGTCCGCGTCCACGACCACGGCCTCGCCTCTATCACCTATCAGCAGACATTTTGAAGTATACACAAAGCACGTAAGTACAATTCAAATCTCACGTCATCGAAGTGACCGATTCCTAAAATACCAATTTAAAAGTAAAACGATTACGGAAACATTAGGAGAGTAAGAGGTCTTGCAAGTACCGGTCGCACTGTGATGATGTCAAAGTAGTGATACTGTAGACAAACGATGACTCAATTGACCCAAAAGACCGACAGCCTAGGTATCCATAAACCTAAGCTCTGATACCATATTCTGTAACACCCCCAAGTTATTCAGGGTATATTACAGCGCCGTGAGCCCCGCCTTGGGACCCACAAGGCTATTTATACACGGAACACATGAACTCTGACCAAGGAGGTCCAATACAATGAAATGAAGGACAATAAAAATGGTATTCAAACCATATCCAATATATCCAAATACAACACAACACAATTCAATACCATAACAACATAGGCCGGAACACAAGGAAACCGAAAATAGTACGCGAGTATTCAAAAACCATTCAAGTACAACAACACTGAATGGAGGAATTACAAAACATAACCAGAGACAAGACACAGCATCACACTTGCCCATCATCTTCATGCCGACCCGGTACATGCCTATCCGCTCTCCTGGATCCTGAAATACATGAAAGGTATTTCCCCCATAAAGGGGTTAGCCGTCGAATAGCTAGTGCAAGTATATCGAATATGAAACAAAATACTCCTGGAGAATAAAGTAAAACTAATCATCATCTCATCAATTCAAGACTATTATTCCGGAATAACTAAATCTCATAGCATCACATTCAATACATACATGATTAACCGCGGAACCGCACCAGAGGCTACGGAACCCTCAGAGGACCCGTCTGTCCGTCCCAGAGTGGTTAACCCAAAAATATCCGTGGAACCATACCAGAGGCAACGGAACCCTTAGAGGACCCGTCGGTCCGTCCCAAAGTGGATATAAACCAGTATACAATTCATATATCTTACTTTCAAAGTCGAGAACGCACAATCATAAACATATACTTTCCTTTGAGACATCGAGAATTCGGAAGGAAAAGAGTATAAGTTCGGTAGGTCCAAGAACGCACTTCCAGCATCTAAACGATTCATAAGGAATACGAAAATCAATAATCCATACTCAAATCACACGAAGAAACTCCCAAAACCCACCCACGATTCACGAAACTACAAGGATAATCATCTAGAGGTTTGAAAATCACACAAACCCTGTCAAGTCCGAACCAGGTACAAAAAAATCTATATAATCGTAAGGAAAACATGGGTACGGGGTAGATGCATCATATTCTCAAAGATGTCAAGCTTCAAAATGGATAAATCGGACCAATCTATGAAAATCCCCAAAAATTCCCAAAACTAGTGTTCTAAGGAATTTACCTTGAATTGGAAGATAGAAATGGATTGGAAGTTGTGTAATCTTTGTTATCCAACCAAGGATGATGATAGCTAAAGAAAGATCGCCTCAAATCGCTCTGAATCGCCCAATACCACTGCTCCCGTCGAAATGAGTGAGAAAGAAGTGGAAATGACAATTTCAGGAGTTGACTGTTGTCCTGGTGGCTTCTGTCCTAAGGCGTTAGAGCGCGCTACCACATCTTAGCGTGTGCTAACTGTTGTCCTGCAAAAGATCCAGTTCACTGCCCAACTCTGCTAGCGTGCGCTACGACTGTGAACTAGCGCGCGCTACGCAACACCTTTAGCCTGCGCTAGCTGCTGCCTAGCGTGCGTTACCTGCTTGTCCAGAAAGTAGAAATACCTCACTGCCTCTGCCGACTCAGCACGTTAGCGTGCGCTACGGACGATGTTAGTGCGCGCTACTGACCATGAATAGCGTACACTAGCGAACTCCTAGCTTGCGCTAACTGCTAGTCCAGAGAGCAGAATTAGCTACTGCCTCTGCCAACCCTGGACCGTTAGCGTGCGCTAAGTCTCAAAGCTAGCATGGGCTACTCAAGTAGAAATAGCGTGTGTTAGCCTAGGCCTAGCACGCGCTATCTGCCTGTCCCAGAATACTGCCAAAAGGTCCAATTAACACGATCATGATCCAAAAAGGTACGAAACTCCAAATCAACAATGACAACAACTCAAAGTGTTTACAAAGCGACAAAATAGGAAGAACGCCAAGGTAAAAAAGTCAATAAAAAGTATGGGTATTACAGTAAATTTCCCTTAAGTTATATGAAATTACAAAACAGCCCAAACGTTCGAAAATCACGATACGACATCTGATTAACAAACCGAAACTCACAACACGAACAACTCATCCATACGAACTCATGTAAACAAAGAAACAACGAAATCGAATGAGTTTTAAGAGAATCGAATGTGCATATGACAAGATCATAACATAAGGCAAAAATCACGTAAAAATACATCCGAAACTCCACTAAATGGAAAAACACCAAGAACAAAATAGATCAAAAGATCGAAATGGTTGCAAGCAAGTCGATAAAAATAGACATGCGACAAAAATAGAAATTGCTAAAAGTGGAAAGGTATGGATATTACACTTCTTCTCGAGCAAATAATATTATTTTTGCCTTTATACTCGACAAATATAATGTCTCTAATATACTTTTTCGAGTATTTTATTGTTTTAAAAGATTTATATAATCTCTCCATGTGGTATATTTGTTTAACATTGTTAGTATAAAATTCATAGAGAAATTATTTTCATTAATTAACTAGTGCTAGCTTTTGGTACCACTTGATCAATTTTGTCATTTATTCGATAAAGTAGAATTTCCAACCAATCGTGTGATATGATCCACCATGTTGGCAGTATAAATTTTTTAAAGTGAAAGTATATATATTTTATGATAGCTAATTTGCATAAATAATAACTACTTATTCAGAAGTATGAGCTGCTTAATGATGATATTGCACATCAATTAGCATAATATATAAAACTTGCCAATTAGTGATTTTGAACCCATCATTATGTAGGAGTTGATGCAATATTTAAAAAACAAAATATAAACTATGTTAATGTAACATTACTACAAAAATAGGGCTTTAACAGCGGTTTTGGTGCCATTTTAGCAGCAGTTCTGGAACCGCTGTTAAAGGTGCCACTGTTAAATTTAGCAGTAGTTTTTTAAAAAACCGATGTTAAATTAACAACGGTTTCTACTAACAACCGCCGTTAACTTAACAGCAGTTTATAAGAAAAACCACTGTTAAAATATATTAACAGCGATTGTTAAAGAGAATCGTTGTTAATGTTCTACAGAAATTAGCAGCGGTTCTTTAGAAATACCGCTGTTAAATTTCCAATTATCAGCGGTTTTTTATAGGAACGACTGTTAATTTAACAGCGGTTTGTACACGAAACCGTTGTTAATTTTAACAATGTAATTTAACAGTGGTTTTGTGAAAGAATCATTGTTAATATTTTTTTAATAGCAGGTTTGTTTTTTAATTTACCAGCCTGCTACATAATTTCAGCATCCAAAGAAAACAGTACAGTAAAATCAAATGCCAAAAATACAACCCGCCTCACAATTAACAGTACAATCTAGTCTAATAAAACCAGGATACAACAACAATCTCAAATAAAACCTCAACAACGCAACCTTCATCCATTCACCAATACAACAACACAACTTTCATCCAACCACCAAATACAATAATGCAAAATGTTTCATTACAACTATCTATAGAAGTGAATACCAATACAATGACGTTCCATCTAATTCAAAATAAATAAAACACAATTCACGAACTAACCAAACAAGACAATGATAATTCCTACAAAATCAAATTAAAAATCTACGCATATAAACAGTTCCTAACCTGTTTAGGCCTGCATATCCTCGCCCAACCCGCCCGCCCCTGCCCACACCCCGCCTCTTGCCAAGGCCCGCACATCCCCGCCCAGCCCACCCGCCTCGCTCGCCCGCGACCTGTAAATGTACATTTTTGCGCATTTTTACTGCTCATGGGATTCGAACCTGTGACCTCCATAAGATGGAGGTGGTATCAAGCCGCTGAGCTGAAGTCACTTTCTGTTATTTTTGTTGCTTTATTTTATATAAGTGTAGAACAAATCATATATATGTATATATATATATATAGGTTTTTTAATATTTAAAGAATTATCTTATATACATTACAGTTATAATGTATATTATATATTAAATTTAATGAAACTGATAATTAAACTTTATGGTTTATATTATTAATTAAGATATTATATTATTATATAATAATATAATTATATAAAAATTGTATTACATATTAAAAATTATAATGTATTAATTGCATATAATTATGCTGAAAATTAAAATTTTATAATGTACATTAAAAATAAATATGTTATATTATATATTATAATGTACATTCTTTTATTATATGTAATAAAATTATAATACATTATATAATGAAAATTATAGAGAAAACACAGAAAAAATTCTTATTCATTCAATAATGTCGAAATATAGTCTTACAAGCATATATATACTCTAGGAAATCTAAAGTTAACAAATACACAATTAAATTACAAGCACACAAACTTTCAAAAATTTACAATTAGGTCCCAAAAACAGAAAAACGCAAAATCAAGGGCCTAAACATCATTTTTTTGCCAAAAAACGACAGACCTCATTAATGGGTGCCTTTTAGCTAATTTCAATATTTTCTACTTCGATCATGTTTGTACCTCTTCTCGAGCAAATAATATTATTTTTGCCTTTATACTCGACAAATATAATGTCTCTTATATACTTTTTCGAGTATTTTATTGTCATAAAACATTTATATATTCTCGCCGTGTGGTATATTTGTTTAACATTGTTGGTATAAAACTCATAGAGAAATTATTTTCATTAATTAACTAGTGCTAGCTTCTGGTACCACTTGATCAATTTTGTCATTTATATTCGATAAAGTAGAATTTCCAACCAATCGTCTGATATGATCCACCATGTTGACCAATCGTGTGATATGATCCACCATGTTGGCAGTATGAATTTTTTTAAGTGAAAGTATATATATATTTTATGATAGCTAATTTGCATAAATATTAACTACTTGTTCAGAAGTATGAGCTGCTTAATGATGATATTGCACATCAATTAGCATAATATATAAAACTTGCCAATTAGTGATTTTGAACCATCATTATGTAGGAGTTGATGCAATACTTAAATAACAAAATATAAAATTTCTTAATGTTGTAACACCCCTAAGATATTAAGGGTATATTACAGCGCTGTGGACCCCTACATGGGACCCACCAGGCTAAACACGAAAATACCACTCGTCTAACCATCTCGGTTAGCGAGGAAACACACATCACTAAGATGAAAATAGAATAGAACGCCGGGTATGACCGGCGGAACAATCATCACTGACAATCATAAATGACAATTACTTGTGTAAATCACAATCCGAGTAAAATGCCTAAGTACTCGCGAGTACTATCTATGAGTTTGAAATTTATAAAACAACCACATCGAAAAGGACAACGGAAAACAAGAAAATGCAAAAGCACACGTCAACAACCCTGTCCAGCATCCTCGTACTGTCCCAACGCCCGCTCGTCCGGCTGAACATAACCTGAAATTCATAACAAGAATTTCCCCAAAACGGGTCCCCAAAGGTGTTAGCAATTACGCTAGTACAAGTAACCAAATGAACAACTTACACCTTACACATATAGTCAATGCATGCAATTGAGAAAACATCACTTGAAACAAACATTTCCGGAAATGCCATAAACCAAAACACATTTATAAAATGCACCACAATTAACTGTTGATACAACCCTCCGTGGACCCCTACCGAGACCCCGTCGGATCTAACCCGAAGTGGTTAAAAGCAAAGCTCGTCGATCCACCCCTACGTGGACCCCTACCGAGACCCCATTGGATCTAACCCGTAGTGAGCATACACACACACACACACGTTACTCATGTAATACTACCATGTTAAGCATGTAAGTTCATTAAGGGTACTTGCCTCGATATCACGACGAAAATACGGAAGGAAACAATCGCGGTTGCGAGAAATTGGACATACTGAACCTAGGCGATTCGTCAAATACCATCACAACCAATTCGACAAGAATAACAATAACAGAAGAAACCCGAAACCCCACCTACGATTCATGTAAGTTTGTACAAAACAACGACGAGGACGGATCGCAACCGAATCCTCTCGATTTCACAAATACCACGAAACTTACAGTGCGATCGTAGGGAAAACAAGAATACCACTAAGATTAATCATATACATCATGGATTATTCAACAATACGGAATGAATCGGACGAAAACTCAAAAACCCCCAAATTTCCCAAAAATAGGGTTATAGGAGAATACCTTAGATTAAGGATGATGAAGAAGTGTTGGTGTTGTTAATCCATCTCAAGAACTCAAGAAAATCACCCCAAATCGCCCTGGACTCGCTCGGCTGCGGAGAGGAGAGGAAAATGAGAAAAAAATGATGAATCTGGTCAACTCTCTGGTTTTTATAACCAGAGAGACGTAGCTTGTGCTAACGATAAAAGTTAGCATAAGCTACCCAGCCAAAAGCCAGTCCAGAACATATGGTTCTGGACCGTTAGCGTGCACTATTATAGAATAGTGTGCGCTAACGGCCCCTCGACAGTGCGCGTTATTGGGCCATAACGTGCGCTACCTGGGTACCAAACTGAGTCCAGAAACATTCTACCAGTCTGGACTGCCGCGCTGTAGCGTGTGTTAAGTTGCTCGTCCAGAGAGCAGAGAGCAGAAACAACCACTGGCACTGCTGTGTTCGATCCGTTAGCGCACGCTTCTAAACGGTCATAGTGTGCACTATAAAAAAACGATAGCGTGCGCTACACAACAGCAGTAGCTTGCGCTATTGAGTGCAGGCAACAGCACAGATAGCACTCAAGGATGGAAAACAGCGAATTCCATCTCGGATAAAAACAACACGCATCCGACACCAAACAACAGATCGAAGGAGGCACACGAACAACAAGATTGAGTCAGAACCAAAGCGCTAAAAGAAATCACGATTCCGACTACCCGTTAGTAATGACCCCAAAACTTTGGGAAATTACAAAATAGCTCAAAACATCCGAACAACATGATACATGATCGAAACAACAAACGAAAGCTCACAACATGCATAGCAACATGAGACGGGCCTGCGGCAACCATGAAATGGCGGTTCCGAACAACGGTTACGAGAATCGAACGAAATAGCGACGGAAATGACATTAAACACGGAATTGAGTAAAAAAAGTCCGAAACAAGCTCGGATGACAAAAAGTCCAATATTAAACATTCTCGAAAGATCAATACAGTTACAAGCGGGTCGCTAAAAACGGAAAATACACCAAAAAGGAAAATACCGGGAAAAGAAAAATGCGGATATTATCCCCTCTAAAAATAAGTTTCGTCCCAAAACTTAAGAAACAAACAACTCGGGGTACTGTTGTGGGAATATCCCTCACAATATGCCGCAAGTGCACGGTGTCAACAAGTAATAAAGTGATAAGTAAAGTATCGTTCCCACGAGGACTGATTTCACTAAGTACCAAAATATAGTCGACTCACAATTTTATTTGAAGAACAATTAAATAGAGTTTATATCTAAGCTAATAAATAATAGTACTAATAATAATAATTATACTAATAAGGGCGTAGGATTATGATTTTCACCTCAAACAATCAGGAATGGTATTTATTCAATTCAATTCACTTTTATTCAATTAATTGTAAGCCAGGAATTCCTAAATTATTCTAAAGCCTTTCCCAAGGTCGATAGAAAATACTATGAATTATTAACTCGATATATCCCTATTCGAATTAGATAATTAATAGCTAAAACAGTTCAAGAATTCCCAAAATAACTAGGCTTCACAATTCGCATGAGTATATCCCTATCTCACGAAAATTATGATTCGTCTCACAAGAACTATGCCTAAATTTCATCTCCCGAATCCATAAAGACATTCAAAACAAATTAATTGTTGGCCAGACAATTAAAAAGCATTAAGAACAGTAAGAAGAATCCAATTCAATAGAATAATGAGTAAATCGAAATAATAATAAATAATCAAACCGTCATGAAATCGGCTACAATCAAAATCCTACTCGAATAGTTCTAGGAACTAAGATTCAGAAAAACCGTAGGGATCCGTGGTCTTGTCGTCGCCCACAAATCTCCTCCTTGTCTTCTTCGCCCTAGCTATCGATCCACCTCCCAGTTCCTCCTGCTCGATCCCTTGTCTTCAGCCCTTCAATCTTTATTTATAGCCGTCCTCATCCTCCAAAACGCGTCTGTGTGATTAGGTCGAGAACAGGCTCCAAAACGGCCCAGAAACGCGGAGTATTCAGCAAAACCGCCCGGTGAGCCGCGGCTCACACGTTCAGCGCCCCATGCCTGGGCACCTTTTTTTCCTCCTGGGCTGCGGCTCACTAAGGGTGTGCCACGGCTCACAGTACAGTGTGCTCAGCGCTCGCTGGTTGTCTTCGTGTGCCGCGGCTCACTTGGTTTGTGCCGCGGCTCATGACCAAAAACTGTTGTTTTCGCCCGTTTTTCATCGTTTCAGCTTCCGGACTCCGATTTCCTGCAGAACATATAAGAATAGTGCATTACAAGCTCATTTATGCTGAAATAGGCTCAAGATGGACATAAAATAATGATAAATAAGCGCATAAAAATACGCCTAACAAATACCCCCAAACTCGAGCCTTTGCTTGTCCTCAAGCAAAAATTATCAATTTTAAACAAAATATATCGTAAATAATCATGCAAGTCCATAGTGCTCAACTTAATAAATACTACCCTGAAAATCTCAAAGAATAGTACAAGTATCGTAATAGCGAGTCACATCCAGGACACTGATTCTACTAAGTAACCAATTTCATTCCTAATCAATCGTCCATGAAGAAAATCCAGCTCAAAGATTAACAAGCGCGAATTTAACCGACCGTCAATATGAAGGGTTAGATTAAACAAGCCAATTCGCCCAGTCCCACAGTCTAGTGGCAAAATTCAAGAGTTTCATTATCAAAATTATTCCTAGGACATCATTCCCTTATGTATGATCAATAATATGATTCGAGTTAACCACTAGGTTTCGGCTCTCGGGATATTTCATCAGGATGATCCTAGGGTGGATTTCCATTCTCATGTATCGGGGAACCGTTTGACGTAAAAGACACTCATGGGGCACATGGATGCTTCTAGTTACTAAGTCCCCCTCTACAGCGGAGAAAAAACTTGAATAGCTATTTCCGTATGTCAAGGTTGCCGTTTTACGCGAGAGTAAACAACGGGTCACGTGAATACTCCCGGTTACTAGGCTTCCCATCATTGGTAATGCGATATTTCTAAAATATTAATCTATTCAGGGTCGTCATTTTACGCGAGAGTAAACAATGGGTCACGTGAATACCCCCGGTTACTAAACTTCCCATCATAGAACAATTAATATCTCGATTTTTTCTTGGAAAACTGTCCGACTCTATACTCAATTTAAGTGCCAACACGACTGATGTTACTGGACGACTAGCTAACTGAAAAGTATTACCAAACATATAGGCGGCGATTTGAAAACACATATGTCTCCTTTCTTGTTTGCTAAGATTTCTACAAAAGCGATAAAATTTCGGACCTAATTGAATACTCCACAGAAACAGATATCGCTGACTGCAACTAGATTAAAATTCAACCGTTTCTTCCAAGAGACATTAGTATCGTAACATCAGTTTTACACACGGAAGCACGAAAAATTCACGAAAAATTCACGCTTTTGAACAAAACCATCAACAGCATGCAAGGACAATAAAGCAATTGCAATTTATACCAAAGAAAATTTAAGAAAGTTATCGCATGCTTCCATTTATTCCACTACACCTAACATCATCAATAATACAACTCATGTGAAAATAAAAGAGATAAGGAAAAGTGAAATTTATTCCAAATATCTTCTTGAAAGCCAGCACATGTCTGAGTGGAAACTGTTAGGCGTATTTTTATACGCTTATTCATCATTATTTTGTAGTGTTTTGGCGAGTGAAATCATCTAAATGAGCTTTTAATGCCTTAATTTTGTATGATTGACAGGAAATTGAAGTCCGGAAGCTAAAACGAGGCAAAACGGGCGAAGACGGCAAAACTGGACTCTGAGCCGCGGCACACTGAAGCTGAGCCGCGGCAAAGGAAGACACCAGCCGAAGGGCAGAGTAGGCTGTACTCTGTGCCGCGGCACAGCCCATGTGAGCCGCGGCACAGAAGGATTTAATTACGCCCAGGTATTCAGATTTTGGCGATGTGCCGCGGCACATGTTCAGTGAGCCGCGGCACACTTAGCGGGTTTGATACGTCTGTGCGGATTTTGGGCCGTTTGAAGCCGATTTTCAACCAACTAATACGGACGCGATTTATGGAAGTGCTGAGCTATAAATAGGGCTTAAGACCCTAATTTAATTATCGGGGAATCATTGAATCTAAACCTAAGAGAGCTTAAGCTTGGAGACAGAGAAGAGGAGGAAAGCAGAGGAATTCAAGGGCAGAAGGCGGAAGCTGAAGAACGGAGGAATCCGAGCTTCATCTGCGTTTGAATTTTATGCTTTCGTTTATTTATTTTGTATTTTCGGTTCTTAGTATGTCGCTAAAGCCCTAATCTAGGGTTTTGATGAAACCTTTGTTTTGACGAATTGATTAAGATTATCCAATTTATTACCTTTTTATTGAGTTTTCCCAATTATGTTTAATGCTTGCAATTATCGGCCAATAGTTGTATTGATTTAATCATTCACTTCGAATCGGGAGAGGAGATTTGGTGAGGAACTATTGGTGAGGACCGTTTTATTCTGTGAGATAGGAATATACTCATAGGAACTACGTGGCCTTTAGGAGATTTCATGCTTTTTGCCTATCGACGAGATAATTCACCTAGGGATAGAGTGCGTTAGTCGCCGTTAGATAAATCTATTGACCTCGGGAGGCGGTAGAATATATTAGCAATCTCCGCCTTGATAAATTGGGAAAATTATTTATTACGGATAATCGGAAGTAAATTCGGATAAACTAAGGTGGATTCGAACCCTAGACATATTCATCATTTGATTTCCTTAATCCAAGATATTGTTTTCTCCGCTTAGTATTTTATTAATTCTTTTAGTTATTAATCCAAAAACCCAACTTCGATTGTTCAAATAAAATTGGAATACGAAACGTCGGTAGTTAGAGATTCAATCCTCGTGGGAACGATACTCTACTTATCAATTTATTACTTGTAAACGATGACGTGCACTTGCGTGTAGGAAATATCGCAACAAGTTTTTGGCGCCGTTGCCGGGGATTGAAATTTTTCTAATATCGACTTAAGTATTTCCAGTCTTAATTTGAACGTTTTATTTTTATTTTTGTGT
This sequence comes from Orobanche coerulescens, assembly GCA_033398695.1. Classification (NCBI taxonomy): domain Eukaryota; kingdom Viridiplantae; phylum Streptophyta; class Magnoliopsida; order Lamiales; family Orobanchaceae; genus Orobanche; species Orobanche coerulescens. The sequence continues at coordinate 70,205,422 of CM065801.1, forward strand.
ATTTAACTTTGTTTATTCGTTTTTCCTTTCAGGACCTTTCGTGTAGTGCATGAGAAGACTCGGTAACGAAGGCTTACTACCTTTGGACACCGAGCTCGAGCGCACTCTAAGAAGGAACAAAAAGGAGAAAAGAGAGTTGCAGACGACGGTCAAGATGGCCGAGAATGTTGAAATCCAAGGAGGAGACAACCAAGTGCGGCAAGTTCAACCGGAACTCGCTTTTCGTGATTATGCCATGCCGCAGGTCAACGCAAATTTTTCGGGAATTCGGCGTCCCACCATCCAAGCTAATAACTTTGAGATCAAGCCCGCCATTATTCAGATGGTGCAGGCGAGCCCATTCTGTGGACTGCCGAAGGACGACCCGAATGCCCACATTGCTTCGTTCCTTGAGATCTGCGACACATTTAAAACAAATGGTGTCACCGACGATGCCATCCGATTGAGGCTTTTCCCTTTTTCTTTGAGGGATAAAGCAAAGTTTTGGTTAAATTCCTTACCGCCGGGGTCGATTACAACATGGGAGAGGTTAGTGCAAGCCTTCCTTGCAAAATTTTTCCCACCAGCTAAGACGGCGCGGTTGAGAAACGAGATAACTACTTTTGCCTGATTCGATATGGAATCGCTCCACGAGGCGTGGGAGCGATATAAAGAATTACTTCGAAGATGCCCTCATCACGGCATTCCTGATTGGCTTCAGCTGCATACGTTTTATGGTGGTTTGAGTGCTTCTACACGCACTCTTGTCGATGCGGCATCCGGTGGGACATTCATGGGAAAATCAATGGCCGAGGCTCACGTGCTTTTAGAAGATATGGCTGAAAATGCTTACCAATGGCCAGCAGAAAGATTGACACCGAAGACGGTAATGGAAGTTTCGAGCAATGATCCGATTTCCACCTTGTCAGCTCAAGTCGCCGCTTTGACACAACAGCTCCAGAACTTTTCGCACGCACCAGCCCCCGTTACCATTGAGACGTGTAATTGGTGTAACGGATCACACCCGAGTGCGGAATGTCAATTTGGAAATCCGTTCGAGCAAAATCAGATGGAGCAAGCTCAATTCGTAGCCAATGGAAATCGACAAAGCCATTTTTACCCCAGCACTTATACTCAAGGGTGGAGGAATCAACAAAATTTTCCATGGAGAAATGGGCAAGCTATGAAGGCTCCACAACCTCACTTCGCGCAACCCCCACAGCAGCCCCCTCAATCACCAAAGGTTTCTTTGGAGGATGCTCTTGCTCAATTGGCGGCTAACACAAGCCAATTCATGACCCGCACCGAGACGACTCTCCAAAATCATTCGACCTCCATCCGAAATCTAGAAACACAAATGGGGCAGATTGCTAATTTATTGTCTTCTCGGTCCCAAGGTGCAGCCCCCAACGCAGCCGAAGTGAAATCCAAGGAAAATGTGCAGGCGATCGAATTACGAAGCGGAAAGGAGTTGAAAGGGCAGCCTATTAGTGACAAAGAGCAGCCGATCGAGCAGAACGAGAAGGAAAAGGATGAGACGCCTAAGCCAAAGGAATTATCGACTACTCAGCCCACTCCTCAAATTCCATTTCCAAAGCGTTTTCAAAAGCAAAAACTGGACAAGCAGTTTTCAAAATTCCTCGACGTCTTCAAGAAATTTCACATAAACATTCCGTTCGCCGACGCATTGGAACAGATGCCGAGTTACGTCAAGTTCGTGAAGGAGATCTTGTCCAATAAACGAAAGCTCGAGGAATATGAGACGGTCGCTTTAACGGAAGAGTGCAGCGCTATTTTGCAAAAGAAACTCCCACCTAAATTGAGAGATCCGGGAAGTTTCACCATTCCTTGCATCATCGGTAATTCATCTTTTGAAAGAGCCCTATGCGATCTCGGGGCCAGTATAAATCTTATGCCCCTATCGATTTTTAAAAAGCTGGAGATTGGGGAAGCCAAGCCAACCACAGTCTTATTACAATTGGCGGATCGATCGATAAAGTATCCGAGGGGAGTAATCGAGGATGTTTTAGTTAAAGTTGATAAGTTCATCTTTCCAGCCGACTTCATCGTACTAGACATGGAGGAAGATGACAATATTCCGATCATCTTGGGACGACCATTTCTAGCGACGGGCCGAACCCTTATAGACGTGGAAAAGGGAGAGCTAACTCTGAGGGTCCAAGACGAGCAAGTTACTTTTCAAGTGTTCAAATCGTTCCCATGTCCCGGAAGTGCTGATAAAGGATCACAAATTAAGGGTGTGGATGTTTGTGATAGAGGAAAGCACCAAAAACATCGTCGGTGGAAAAATTCAGATTTTGTGTTGAATGGCCCAAGTTTTAAGAAGGATGTTGAACGAGTGGCATTCCTCGAGCATGAGAAAAAATCTGCTGCAGTCGTGAGTTCGTTGGCGAAGGAGGAGAGTGAGCCGAAAGCCAAGCGGACAATTAGTCATGGAGAAACCGGGTGTTTCGGAAAGTTATTCAAGTCGAAACCTTTCCGCAAACTACATTTGATGACTAAACCGAAAGTCGAACCGCTGATGACCAATGGTCAAAATTTTAACCAAAATACAAACGGTTCGATGAACGGGGCGGAAGCCAAATGGAGTTTGCGAAAAGCGAACTAACGTTGGTCAATAGGTCCGGCTGAAGACTATAAACTTAGCGCTTCTCGGGAGGCAACCCGAGTATTAGTTGTAGATTCTTTGTTGTTTGCTTGCAATTTTAGAGTCTCTTTTTGTCTTCTTTCCTCTTGGATCCATCCTTTCCTCTCATTTTAATGAATTCGTGTAAAATTTCTGTGCAGGAATCAGCAAAAAGGGGATAAATTCAATAATGGGCCGCGGCACAGTCCAGGTGAGCCGGCACACACAGTGAGGAAAAATGGCCGATCAAAGCTGTACCACCTGTGCGCGGCATGATCTTACCGAGCCGCGGCACACCAGTCGCCGAGCCGCGGCACCGAAACCGAGCCGCGGCACACTAAATGGTCAAGAAACGCCAGGCGCACATACTTTGTGCCGCGGCATACTAAAGGTGAGCCGCGGCACACTAAAACACCGAGCCGCGGCATATGAAATCTGAGCCGCGGCACCGACGGCATATCAAAACGTCGATCAGATTACTTTGGGCCGCGGCTCACTTTTATTGTGCCGCGGCACCCGTCGCAAAATAAGAGCAGCCAGGTCAAGCTCTTTCAGTCGATCGGCCTGCATAGTATACTTCTTCCCTTCATTCCTTCCTTCCTGCACACGATGAGGTTAGTCGGTTCCATTCTATCAGTCTCCTTCTCAAATTCTCCAGGTAATTTTTGATTTCTAAATCATAGGTGATTATTAATGTGAAAAGATTTGGAGTTTCATATTGCTAGTTATTCTTCATTGTTGTTTCTGAAATGGAGTTGGAATATGGGGAATTTGCTATTGTGATGGAATTGATGTTTATGAACGAATTGTTGATGATGGTTTTTGTAATTCAGGGCTATAATCTGTGTTATTATTTTTGGGATTTGGAATTAACCATCAAAACTTTTGTTCTTCATTTTAACTTGTGCACACAAGGTGTTTGATAAATTGCAGCAATGGAAAATTGATCATTCAGCCACACCACCCTCCTCACCGGACGATGCCGGCACCAGCTCCTGAGCAGACTGGAGGGGAGTACTTGACATTTTACTTTTCTTGCATTTCATTTTTTGTCCATTGAGGTCAATGTACATCCTAAGTTTGGGGGAGGGATTTACATTCTGCATTCATTGCTGTACTCTATTTTCTTGCTGTACATTATATTTTGTTGCACTTTTCTTTCTTTGCGAAAATTTTTTTTAGATAGCCTTGCTTGCCGTAGTTTTTTTCTTTATTCGTGAATTTTCGTGCTTCTATTTTGTGTGATACTGATGTTACGATACTGTCTTTCTCTTTGAAGAAGCGGGCGAGTTTTAGTCGAGTTGTAGTCGATTATTTACGTTGCCTTAGTATTGATTAGGTCCGAAATTTTTCGTGATTGTAGAGGTCTTGGCAGACAAGAGACGATACATACTTGTTTTTAAATCCCCTTCAATACGTTTGGCTACATTTTCCGGATAGTGAGTCATACTGGTCCTTTAGTCGTGTTGGCACCTAGATGAAGTTTAGAGTCGGTCAGTTTTTCCCTAAAAGTCGAGATAATGTGTTCTATGAAGGGAAGTCTAGTAACCGGGGGTATTCGCGTGACCCGTTGTTTACTCTCGCGTAAAACGACGACCCTGATTAGACTATTGATTTAGATATTTCACATATGCCAATGATAGGGAGCCTAGTAACCGGGGGTATTCGCGTGTCCCGCTGTTTACTCTCGCGTCAAAACGGCAACCTTGATTCGGACATGCGGAAATTATGTATTCGAGTTGTTTCTCCGCTGTAGACGGGAACTTAGTAACTAGAAGCATCCATGTGCCCCATGAGTGTCTTTTACGTCAAACGGTTTCCTAATACATGAGAATGGAAGTTCCACCCTAGGATTATCCTGATGAAACATCCCGAGATCCTAACCTAGTGGTCGACTCGAATCAAATTCTTGAGCATATTTATATAAGGGGATACTGTCGGAGGTTTATTTGTTATGAGACTCGTGAAAAAAAAATTTGTGCCTTTAGACTGTGGAACGCGACGAACTAGCTTGTTTATGTTAGCCTTTCATATTGACAGTTGATTTGACTAATGTTTTGTTGATCTTTGAGCTGAGTTTTCTTCATGAACAAATGATTAGGACTGAACTTGATTACTTTGCGGAATCATTATTCTGAGTGCAGTTCGCTTTTATGACACTCGTATTGTTTAGAGAGAATGGCAGGATAGTATTGATTAGGTTGAACACTATGAGTTGCACGATGATTCACGACATTCTTTTATTGACTTTAATTCTTTTTTGCTTGAGGACAAGCAAAGGCTTAAGTTTGGGGGTATTTGTTAGGCGTATTTTTATACGCTTATTCATCATTATTTTGTAGTTTTTTGGCGAGTGAAATCATCTAAATGAGCTTTTAATGCCTTAATTTTGTATGATTGACAGGAAATTGAAGTCCGGAAGCTAAAACGAGGCAAAACGGGCGAAGACGGCAAAATCGACTGAGCCGCGGCACAGAAGGCCGAGCCGCGGCAAAGGAAGACACCACCAAGGGCGAGTAGTGTACTCGTGCGCGGCACGGCCCATGTGAGCCGCGGCACGAAGGATTTAATTACGCCCTGTATTCAGATTTTGGCGATGTGCCGCGCACAGTTGATGAGCCGCGGCACACTTAGCGGGTTTGGTACGTCTGCGGATTTTGGGCGTTTGGCTTGTTTCAACCAACTAATACGGACGCGATTTATGGAAGTGCTGAGCTATAAATAGGGCTTAAGACCCTAATTTAATTATCGGGAATCATTGAATCTAAACCTAAGAGAGCTTAAGCTTGGAGACAGAGAAGAGGAGGAATGCAGAGGAATTCAAGGGCGAAGGCGGAAGGCAAGAACGGAGGAATCCGAGCTTCATCTGCGTTTGAATTTTATGCTTTCGTTTATTTATTTTGTATTTTCAGTTCTTAGTTTGTCATGCTAAAGCCCTAATCTAGGGTTTTGATGAAACCTTTGTTTTGACTTATTGTTTAAGTTTATGCAATTTATTACCTTTTTATTGAGTTTTCCCTATTATGTTTAATGCTTGCAATTATCGCCAATAGTTGTATTGATTTAATCATTCACTTGAATCGGAGAGGAGATTTGGTGAGAACTATTGGTGAGGACCGTTTTATTCTGTGAGATAGGAATATACTCATAGGAACTACGTGGCCTTTAGGAGATTTCATGCTTTTTGCCTATCGACGAGATAATTCACCTAGGGATAGAGTGCGTTAGTCGCCGTTAGATAAATCTATTGACCTCGGGAGAGGCGGTAGAATATATTAGCAATCTCCGCCTTCAGTAAATTGGGAAAATTATTTATTACGGATAATCGGAAGTAAATTCGAATAAACTAAGGTGGATTCAGAACCCTAGACATATTCATCATTTGATTTCCTTAATCCAAGATATTGTTTTCTACTGCTTAGTATTTTATTAATTCTTTTAGTTATTAATCCAAAAACCCAACTTCGATTGTTCAAATAAAATTGGAATACGAAACGTCGGTAGTTAGAGATTCAATCCTCGTGGGAACGATACTCTACTTATCACTTTATTACTTGTAAACGATGACGTGCACTTGCGTGTAGGAAATATCGCAACAGAAACTTCGGTCAATCCATACTTCAAATAACTCTCGGCATCGTGAGGGACCCCCAAACTTAGTCTCTAGTCATGAGATAACAATAGACATTAAATCAAGAAAAACTAGAATATGAAGAATAATAACTCATTTGGGGTAAAAATATTAGAGAGATAAGGGCCAACAAGAATACGAATCCAAAATAAATAACAAAACAAAGAAAAAATTTGATAACTAAAAATCAAATAAAAAAAACTAACTAGAAAGCAAGTAAAAATGACGGGTTGCCTCCCATCAAGCGCTCTATTTTACGTCTTGAGCACGACGTGGTAAAAAGAGTTTAACGTGGCTTCTTTCTAGGGAGATTGCCAAATGCCCCCTTCGTACAATCTATAAGCCTCTTATTCCATAAGGGAGGCTTTGGTTCATGCCCGGTTGCCAAAAATAATGAGTAAGAATAATTATGCGGACAACCAAAAAATGATGGAAGAATATAATAATGATAAGGCATGAAAAAATAAGCAGAGTTCGAATGGGTAAATAATAAAGACTTATCATGAACAACCTCATTAGAACTCGAAGAATCAGCCTCAACAAAATCAGAAGTAATGGGGTCACTCTCTCCCATTATGGATTTAGGAAAGATTATGCGGGGCACCGTTAATAAAATTTTTGGCACAAAAGTATTCACCTTATTAGTCGAAGTTTGATGACAATTTAATGAAACTTCTTTGGAAACATCATCAATGGTAACTTATTCTACAGGCTCATCACACTTTATGTAATTATCGGGTGCTGAGGGATCGACCCTAAAACTTAGCATGTCTTTCTTCTCAACCTCCCCCTCAACTTCACTACTAAATAAATGAGCTGGAAAATAACCATAGTGAATCTCAAGACCACGACTTGCACATTCTCGTTCAAAAAGGGTACTATCAGGATTTTTGAGAACGTCTACACATTGTTCAAGCATGATCTTTTGTTTTGGGGGAGGGGGCTGACTGACCCTATTTGGCAAATTATTAAGAGCATCGAAATTTATGAAATGCCAAGGGCCACGATACTCAAAGGAAACCATAATGAAGAAAATAAAAATATAGAGACAAAAGAAAAAAACTTCAAATTAAAATTAGAGTCGCTTGGTATTGATATTAGCGAACAATCACTCCCCGGAAACGGCGCCAAAAACTTGTTGTGGGAAAATCCCTCACAATATGCCGCAAGTGCACGGTGTCAACAAGTAATAAAGTGATAAGTAAAGTATCGTTCCCACGAGGACTGATTTCACTAAGTACCAAAATATAGTCGACTCACAATTTTATTTGAAGAACAATTAAATAGAGTTTATATCTAAGCTAATAAATAATAGTACTAATAATAATAATAATAATACTAATAAGGGCGTAGGATTATGATTTTCGCCTCAAACAATCAGGAATGATATTTATTCAATTCAATTCACTTTTATTCAATTGATTGTAAGCCAGGAATTCCTAAATTATTCTAAAGCCTTTCCCAAGGTCGATAGAAAATACTACGAATTATTAACTCGATATATCCCTATTCGAATTAGATAATTAATAGCTAAAATAGTTCAAGAATTCCCAAAATAACTAGGCTTCACAATTCGCATGAGTATATCCCTATCTCACGAAAATTATGATTCGTCTCACAAGAACTATGCCTAAATTTCATCTCCCGAATCCATAAAGACATTCAAAACAAATTAACTGTTGGCCAGACAATTAAAAAGCATTAAGAACAGTAAGAAGAATCCAATTCAATAGAATAACGAGTAAATCTAAATAATAATAAATAATCAAACCATCATGAAATCGGCTACAATCAAAATCCTACTCGAATAGATCTAGGAACTAAGATGCAGAAAAACCGTAGGGATCCGTGGTCTTGTCATCGCCCACAAATCTCCTCCTTATGTTCTTCGCCCTAGCTATCGATCCACCTCCCAGTTCCCCCTGATCGATCCCTTGTCTTCAGCCCTTCAATCTTTATTTATAGCTGTTCTCAGCCTCCAAAACGCGTCTATATGATTAGGTCAAGAACAGGCTCCAAAACGGCCCAGAAACGCGGAGTATTCAGCAAAACCGCCCAGTGAGCTGCGGCTCACCTAATCTGTGCCGCGGCTCACACGTTCAGCGCCCCATGCCTGGGCGCCTTTTTTTCCTCCTGGGCCGCGGCTCACTATGGCTGTGTCGCGGCTCACAGTACAGTGTGCTCAGCGCTCGCTGGTTGTCTACGTGTGCCGCGGCTCACTTGGTTTGTGACGCGGCTCATGACCAAAAACTGCTGTTTTCTCCTGTTTTTCATCGTTTCGGCTTCCGGACTCTGATTTCCTGCAAAACATATAAGAATAGTGCATTACAAGCTCATTTATGCTGAAATAGGCTCAAGATGGACATAAAATAATGATAAATAAGCGCATAAAAATACGCCTAACAGGTACTTAGCACGCATGCTATCCTCAGTTTTCCAAGTTGCCTCCTCGACACCATGCCTCGACCACTGCACCTTGACCAAAGAAATGGTCTTATGCCTCAGTCACTTCTCACGATGCTCCAAAATCTTCAAGGGGCGCTCCTCGAATGTAATATCCTCGGCGACATCAATCTCACCATAGTCGATGACGTGACTAGGATCTGGAACATATTTCCTCAGCTAGGAAACATGAAAAATGCTATGAACGTGACTTAAGGCCGGAGGCAATGCCAAACAGTATGCCAACTCACCGACTCTCTCGAATCTCAAAGCCCCCAATAAATCTCGGACTCAACTTCCCCTTCTTCTCGAAGCGGAAAGCTCCCCTCATCGCCGACACCTTTAGCAAAACGTGGTCTCCCACCTCGAACTCCAAAGGTCGACGACGGACGTCGGCATATAACTTTTGTCAGCTCTGAGCAGTTAACATCCTCTCCCGAATCAATTCCACATTCCGTCTCGTCTCCATAGCGATTTCCAGTTCGGTCCCAACCAAATAGGACACCTCGTTCAAGCAAATCGGCGATCGACATCGCCACCCATAAAGCGCCTCATACAGTGCCATTCGAATCAACGCGTGCCAACTATTGTTGTACGTGAACTCGATCAACGGTAAATGCTCCTCCCAGTCCCTTCTCCAATCAAGAGCACAAGCGCGCAACATATCCTCAAATGTCTGGATATTGCACTCCGACTGCCCATCCGTCTGAGGATGAAAAGAAGTACTTAAACGTAAACGAGTGCCCAATGCCTTATGTACTGCCTGCCAAAAGTGTGATACAATGGCCATCACGATCCGAAACAATAGACTTCAGAGTACCGTGAAACCTCACAATCTGCGCAATAAACACACGAGCCGACCTCTCCGGGCCCTAAGTATCCTTAATACCCAGAAAATGTACCTACTTGGTCAGACGATCCACAATCACCCAAACCATATTCATACCAGACTTCGATCTCGGCAATCTCGTGATGAAGTCCATCGAAATATCTTCCCATTTCCATTCTGGAACAGGAAGCGACTGCAATAACCCGACTGGTCGCTGATGCTCGATTTTGACCTGTTGACAAGTCAAACATCTTGTTACAAACCATGTAACCTCCTCCTTCATGTCATTCCACCAAAAGTTCCTCCTCAGGTCCTTGTATATCTTACTCGAACCAGGATGAACTGAGTAAGGTATAGCATGGGCCTCTCGAAAAATACTCTGCCTCAATTCCAAGTCGTTCGGTACACAAATCCGACTCTGGAATCTCAACACACCATCCTCGTGAATCAAAAACCTGAGAGACTTCCCCTTAAGAACATTCTCTTGGATTTGAGTCATCATTGGAACTTACAATTGCATCAGCTTAATTTCATAGACTAACCATGACCAAATCTCCAAAGTGCAAAGTTGCCCGACAGCTCCTAGCAACAAGATCTCAACACTCAACTCGATTAAATCTGCTCAAGCACAAATTGAGACGTAAGTATCTCTAGCGTCCGCAACGCAACTGGTCTCCGACTCAAGGCATCCACCACAACGTTTTCCTTGCCTAAATGATAAAGGATCTCTAGGTCGTAATCCTTAATCAACTCCAACCACCTCCTCTGCCTCATATTCAACTCCCGCTGAGTGAATATGTACTTTAGACTTTTATGATCGGTAAAAATCAGACATGCAGAGCCAAAAAGATAGTGACGCCAAATCTTGAGCGCAAAGACAATTGCCGCTAACTCCAAATCATGAGTAGGGTAGTTGAGGTCGTGCGACCTCAATTGCCTCGACGCATACGCAATAGTCTTGCAGTGCTGCATCAATACGCACCCAAGACCCTGACCCGAAGCATTACTATAAACAGCAAAACCCTCGTTGCTGCGCGGTAACGCTAAAATTGGGGCTGAAGTCAAATGCCTCTTCAGCTCCTCAAAACTCAACTGTCTTTCATCATTCCAGACGAACTTCTCAGATTTCTGAAGCAACTGCGTAAGTGGCCGAGCCAGTTTCGAAAACCCCTCGACGAACCTATGATAGTAGCCAGCCAAACCCAAGAAACTACGAACCTCCTTGACATTCTTAGGCGACGCCGAATCCAACACTAAATCAATCTTCTGTGGATTCATATGGACCCCCTCTGCTGAAATCACGTGACCGAAAAACATCACCTCCTTCATCCAGAACTCACATTTTGAGAACTTCATATAAAGTCGCTCGGTCCTCAAAATGTCTAATACCACACGCAGATGATGCGAATGCTCCTCCTCATTCCTCGAATAGACAAGGGTATCGTCAATGAAGATGACGACACACTTACCCAAATACTTTATCAAAACTTTGTTCATCAACTGAATGAACACTGCCGGCGCGTTGGTTATCCCAAAAGGCATAACCACAAACTCATAATGTCCGTATCTTGTCCGAAAATCTGTTTTCAGAATATCGGACTCCTTCACCCGAAGCTGATAGTACCCCGATCTCAAATCGATCTTCGAGAATACCGCAGCTCACTGCAACTGATCAAACAACTCATCAATCCTCGGCATGGGATACTTGTTCTTGATGGTCACCTTGTTTAGCTCGCGGTAGTCGATACATAAATGCAATGAACCATCCTTCTTATGCACAAACAGAACTGGTGTGGCCCAAGGTGAAGCATTCGGTCGAACATACCCTGACTCAAGAAGCTCACTCAACTGCTTCTTCAACTCAGCCATCTATGAAGGTGCCAAGTGATATGGCGCCTTCAAAATTGGAGCCTCTCAATAGCGAACTCAACCTCACAGCCTGGTGGTAACCCCGATAACTCGTCAGGAAAGACATTAGGGAACTCCCAGATGACTGGGATCAATGAAAACTTGACCCAGCGATCCTCCGACTTCAAGTCGTAACACTAGTAACCAGTACACCCCTTTCGCAGGAGTCTCATCGCCTTCAAGGCATTAATCACGAACTTCTGGTTTCCCCTCTTTCGCCCCGCAAAATAGTGATCGGTGCTGTCCTCGGCTAACATGGTGATGATTCTCGTATGGTAGTTCATGATTACACCATGCCGCTCGAGCTAATCATCCCCGAGAATCAAGTCCTCACCCTCAATACTCACAACAATAAGACTAGAGAGCCAAGCCCTCTCACAAATAAACACAGAATAGTGTCGGACCTCCTGATCACCAACGATACTATCACCGCTAGGAAGCTTAACGATGAAAGGCTCACAAGGTGTCAACCAGTCGAGACTCATACGGCGCACACACTCCAGAGAGATGAATGAATGCGTAGCACCCGAATCAAAAATCACACTGACAAGATGAGACTCAATATGAACGGTACCTGTGGCCATGGTGGCGGCTGGATCATCAACCCTCCTCATCTCATAAACACGCGAGGGGTGGAGCCGACACTGGAAGCTCCCCCTCTAGTGGGCTGACCCCGACCTCTCCATCGACTGGGACTCGGCGGAGACTGAGAAGCAAACGACCCTTGGTTCACACTTGGTTCCCTAGGTGCTGGGAAGGAAGTCTGGGCACCAAGAGTTCTCTCTCTATCAGCACAGAAAGCAGTATTGTGGCCCAATTGGCCACACTGATTACACATCAGCGAAGGGCTTAGACAATTACGACTGATGTGGCCTGATAGGCCACAATTAAAACACTTCATGTCACAGAAAGGAGTACTTGCTGTAATATCCGCAATTTCAATTTCTGATAATTTTCTTTTTTTAACGGGAATCCATTTTGACGACTCGCTTGTGACCATTTTGTCATTCTGAGAATGATTAATTCTGCACTTTTTTCCATCCGAGATCGTTTCAGTGCTGTTTTGTTCAGTTCCGTGCTTCTTAGCGACTTTTCCGCACTCGTGTTCGATTATTGCGAATCTCATTCGAAACTACTGTTTCGAGTTTCCCGTAAGTCCGTTTAACTTTGTTAGACGTGTTGTGAACATTGGTTTGGTTATTCGATCACGTATCGTGATTTTCGGACGTTTTGGGCCATTTTGTAATTTACTCAGAGTTGTGGGTATCCATACTCGTATTTGTTGTCTTGATCGATTTTTGTGTTTATTTGGTCACGTGTGGTTAATTGTCGCATGGTATTTCATTTCAGATCGATGATGTTGTCTGCGAGATTTTCGTCGTGTTTCGTTCCGTGCGTTTTCGGAAACCGAATCATCGAGTCAGGGCAGCTGGGAAGTGGCTGGACGGGTGCGGTAGGCACTGTCGGAAGTGCTGGGCACTGGCCGTGCAAACGCGGCAGGAACCGGCATAGCGCGCACTACTGCCGGAAGGCTGCGCACGCTAGCCGGCAGGAGTAGCGCACGTTATGCGGCCGGCCAGCGCACGCTATCGGCCTGGGCAGAGAGGTCCCTGGAGTTGTGGACTCGGAGAGGATCGGCAGATAGCACACGCTGCTGTCGGTCGTGGCGCGCGCTAACCGGCATGTGTAGTGCACGCTGTCGGCTGACTAGCGCACGTTACCTGGCCGAGCAGTATAGTCCAGAGGGTTCGGGACAGGTCGCCTAGCGCGCGCTAGCGTCCACGCAGCGCACACTATCGGGGTCGGGCAGGCAAGTCCCGATCGGCAGGTTGGGTCGACAGTGACAGGCCGTGCGGGCCCTGGCCGAGAGTTCTGGGCCGATACTGGCCGATAGTGCACGCTACGGCCGGAAGGCTAGCGCACGCTAGGCCGCGTCAGTATAAATATGGCTGAGCAGTCATATTTTCATCCGTTTTTCATTTCCATCTTCTCATTTCCGCGGCTGGAGGCTTGGTGGTCAAAGAGAGATGTTGTCAAGCAATTAATCCACGAAGTTTGGGAGTTCATATCATTGATTTATCATCCTATAACATCCTTTGATCCAGCGAATCAAGGTTAGATTTCCTAGAACCCTATCTTTGGGAAATTTTGGGGGTTTTTGGGTTTTTGTCCGATTCGTTCCATATTGTTGATTAATCCATGATGGGTATGATTAATCTTAGTATTATTCATGTGTTTAACATCATTTAATCCATTGTTCTTCGTCGAATCAAGGTATATTTCTTGATTTCCTTTGAGTTGACTTTTTGGGGGATTTGTTCTTGATTTCGTTTTCCATCCGTTTTTTATGAACCGATTGTTGTAAAATGATGTTTTTAAACATATCCTATGGATTGAACATCCATATTTCGGTTGGGAATTCCGTTTTCGTGTTTTGACGGGATGGATCGTGTTCTTGGCCGTTTTGGGAGAAACCCTTAAACTTTCGTCGTTTGTTCCTTGAATTCAACGGATTTAAGTCGTGCTATGGAATTCATTTTCATTGTTGTTATTGTTGTTCGTATTTTATTGTCGCAGGTTGGTGCTCGGCGGAGGCGGTGGGTTCATAGTCGGTTCGTGCTATCATACTTCGGTCGATTCTCCGCATGTGTGTTGATTCGAGGCAAGTACCTTGTCCTTACAATTCTTGTTTTGTTGATACAATGATTGATGAATGCCTTAGTATGTTGTTTGATTATTTGAGACGAACTTTCAAAAGATTTGGTTTAGCCTCGTTAAAGGCTCACTTTCAAAATGCGTGTATTTTGTGAATGTTGCGTCTCGTGAACGGTTAAGTGAACCCTATGAATATACTTGGTGTTGTTGTTGTCCTTTGATAATATATATGCGTATATTATCTCATTTTGGTACGTTGTGATTTGACAATGGTGTCGTGCTTTATGTTTGTTGCATTTTGGTGAATTGCTTGGATATCATTGGTGTGACATGTTGATTGTGTGAATTGTGAATGTATTTCGCTCACCTCGGGAGGGTTCGACGGGGCCACAGAGGGAATCCAATGGTATAGCCCTGGATTCACTAGTGTTGTGTATATTCTGTGAATGTATTTTACTCACCTCGGGAGGGTTCGACGGGGCCACGGAGGGAATCCAATGGTATAGCCCTGGATTCACGAGTAAAAACTTCACAAGTTGGTGTGTATGTTTTGTGAATGTATTTTACTCACCTCGGGAGGGTTCGACGGGGCCACAGAGGGAATCCAATGGTATAGCCCTGGATTCACGAGTAAAAACTTCACGAGTTGGTGTGTATGTTTTGTGAATGTATTTTACTCACCTCGGGAGGGTTCGATGGGGCCACGGAGGGAATCCAATGGTATAGCCCTGGATTCACGAGTAAAAAACTTCACGAGTTGGTGTGTATGTTTTGTGAATGTATTTTACTCACCTCGGGAGGGTTCGACGGGGCCACGGAGGAAATCCAATGGTATAGCCCTGGATTCACGAGTAAAAACTTCACGAGTTGGTGTTGGTTTTATGTACGTCGAGGACACGTGGCGTGGGTCTTAACCCTGTGAATTGTTGTTGGTTTTTCTATTTGCGAAAACCAAACCTTTGGGCTGTGACCCTGTTGATTTTAGAAAGAGAAGGATTTGATAATCCTAAGTTGTTTTCTATTAAAACTCTCGATGGCATTTTAAATCATTTTATAAATTGTTTCCCTTGACTTGGGGTCTTTCGATTTTGGAAAGCTTTACCTAAACTCTTGCCTCGGGAAGTAGTTTCGTCATGTTTAAATCTTTGAGGATTTTTGGTTATTGTTATTCTTGGAACTTGAATTGTATGACTCGTATTTTTGCACTTTGTACTTGCACTAGCAAAATAGTGGAATTTTGCTAACCCCCGAGAAATCGGGGGGTGGATGTCTGTATTGCATTCAAGTTTTGGAGCATAGCACAGGGTCGGCATGAAGAATGATGAAAGATGAACAATACTAATCACACGAGGACCAGTTGATGTCGTACTGGTTTAGTTGTATTTTATTTTCCGCTGCTGTATTCTTTCCCCATTGTACGGGAGCGTGTTGTACTCGACCCCTGCATGGGCATGTGTTGTGATTGAGTTGTATGTATTTATCGAAAGACCAAATCGATCTACTGAGTCATTTTAGCCTTAAAGGCATTGTTGAGATGTTCGATGTTGTTACCAGCCTGTTAGATCCCTGAGGAATGGCTCTACGGCGTGTAATATCCCTGAGCGGATTGGGGGTGTTACATAAATGGTATCGGAGATTAGGTTATGGAAACCTAGGCTGTCGGGTCAAGTTGTGTCTATTGAGTTGTATCTCGTCGGATTTTGTCCGACGGAGTCGTGTCGCGACGCGTCGTCTGAGTTTGTTGGTCGTGATTAGTATCGTGGGGCGATCATTATCTTTGTGCGACCTGTGCCCTTAAGTCTCCCTTATTTGTATTGTGCCTCGTGTGACACGAGCTATTTGTTTAATTATTTGTTAAGTGATGGAATCTTCATGTAGATTCTTTGTTTCGTGATGCGTTTATATGACTCTCATGTTTCGTTTATATGAGGAGTGTTGTCATTATTTATGTCCTTTTGATTAGGATATTTGACTGTTTGTTTCCGGTAAAAGACAGATGTTGTGTTGGTTTTAAACGAGTTGATGCGGGTATTGTGATTGTATGTAAGTGAATGTCGATACGTGTGAGTTTTAGGCATTCTGAACCTTGAGTATCGTAGAAAATAAATTTCGAGACGTACTTTTAAAATGAGTTATCTTCTCGCGATACTTTCAAGGTGCCTTCCAGTGCCGCAATATGTTTCAAAATTATTCTAGTTGAGGACCAAAATATTTTGAGATATTTTCAATTATTTAGAAATGCTTTGCTTAGACCCGAGGGTCGAATGTTTCTGAAAGTTTTTCACCAAAAGGAAAGTGTCCTTGTTTTATCAGACGCATGATGGTTTTCAAAGTCCCGACAATGATGTTTGTTCAATTTTTCGTAATGTGATACTCAAGATCAACTGGTATTTCCAAATTGTTTTCAAAAGATGGTTTTTGTTTTTAAAACCCATCATTTCCTGCTTGTGGTCGGAGAAGGCGTGTATGATGTTGGTATTGTCGTTAGGCTGTTATCCCTCCGAATTGTGATTGAATTGGTGGCGTGAGCGTTGAGTCATTCGCCACGCATTTGTTATGTTAGCCCTCTGTGACAGGTGTGATGTTGATCTTCAATGTTGTTGTTTCATGGTGATTTGCGTGCTATCGCACCCGTATGAGCGGTTAGGACTTGAGTTTGTATGAATTTGTACATACGTGGTTGTTTCGTGATGTTTAGTAATTATATGCTAGTTATCGTTTGGGCCGTTGTAATCGTCGAATGATGCCGTGGTTGTTGTGATTTTAGTATGTGTTGATATGTTATGCCAAGTTGGCATCTCCGGTTTGTTGTTTTGTGATGTTATGTTCCATTATATCTAGCATTTGTATATTTGGTATGCCGAGCCAAGGCGTTTCAACCGTGGTGTGCCGGGGGCATGCACGTACCAATTGTCCATCTCGTCAGTAACGCATTTCAAGTGTGGACCTGGGAGACACAGGATCCAGTTTTGCGAGTTGGGTTCCGAGTCTTTCGGGGCACGAACTTTAGTGCAGATATCAGGATCGGCTCTAAGAGGCCCATGGGAAATGTTTCCGTCAGCTGCTTTTGTGTTGTTGCCTTGTTTCCGTTATTGTGAGTTGCATGGACGACCTTATTTTATAAGAGGTCGAATGTAATACCCATATTATCTTTGGACTTCTGCATTTCCTCTTTCTCAAGTCTATCGACTCGCTCATGTTCGTTGATACTTTTTGAACTTGTTTTGTATTTCGGTTTCATCGTTCGAACGAGCCGTTATCTTGTTTTGGGTCGATCTGGTTATCGCTGTGACTTTTTCGAGTTCGGTTCAATTCTTGTGAACCTTGTTCGGAAGTAACATCTTTTGGTTCTACTAGTTCTTTTGATGTCTTGAGTTGAAGTGTGAACTTCGGAGTCATTATTCGGCCGTTGTCATTCGATCATTGTTGTTCGATCATTATTATTCGATCATTGTTGTTCGATCGTTGTTGTTCGGTCGTTGTTGTTCGATCGTTGTTGTTCGATCGGGGTTGTCTGACTGTTGTTGCCTGATCTCGTACCGCGAAGAATTGTCGTTCACTGTTAGTCAGCTGTTTCGAGTGCGGCCAGGTGGGTCACTGAGTCGTGCATTGTGAGACGGTAGCTGAGAGATTTGGGGATCAAGGCTGCGTCTCTGCTTCGAAAGGGCACAGAGATGCCTGGTGTGATTTTTGAGAATTTCGGCATAGTCCGAACTATTTATGATTGTCCTTGTGAACCGTTTTGTGTTTAATTGTTGCTTTCTCGACTATGCGTGTTTCTTTGTAATAGGTGCTTAGTGTTTTGTGATTGTTCGGATAATTGACTTGACTGTATTATCTGTTCGATGACGCTTGTCACTTGTTGGTTTTATTATATCCCTAACGGCGACGTTGTGTTGGTCGTCGTGGAGCGTGTTTTCACGCCGTATTGCTTCTCCCTACTTGTTTTAAGTTTCGGGATGAAACTTCTTTTAAGGAGGGTAGTGTGTAATATCCGCAATTTCGATTTCCGATAATTTTCTTTTTTTAGCGGGAATACATTTTGACGACTCTCTTGTGATCGTTTCGTCATTCTGAGAATGATTAATTCTGCACTTTTTGCCATCCGAGATCATTTCCGTGCTGTTTTGTTGAGTTCCGTGCTTCGTAGCGACGTTTCCGCACTCGAGTTCGATTCTTGTGATCTTGTTCGAAACTACTGTTTCGAGTTTCCCGTAAGTCCGTTTAACTTTGTTAGACGTGTTGTGATCTTCGGTTTGGTTATTCGATCAGGTATCGTGATTTTCGGACCTTTTGGGCCATTTTCTAATTTACCCAGAGTTGTGGGTATCCACACTCGTATTTGTTGTCTTGATCGATTTTTGTGTTTATGTGGTCACGTGTGGTTAATTGTCGCGTGGTATTTCATTTCGGATCGATGATGTTGTCCGCGAGCTTTTCGTCGTGTTTCGTTCCGTGCGTTTTCGGAAACCGAATCGTCGGGTCAAGGCAGCTGGGCACTGGCCGGACGGGTGCGGCAGGCACTGTCGGAGGTGCTGGGCACTAGCCGGGCAGATGCGGCAGGAACCGGTGTAGCGCGCGCTACTGCCGGAAGGCTACGCACACTAGCCGACAGGAGTAGCGCACGTTATGCGGCCGACCAGCGCACGCTATCGGTCTGGGCAGAGAGGTCCGTGGAGTTCTGGACTCGGAGAGGATCGACAGGTGGCGCACGCTGCTGTCGGTCGTGGCGCGCGCTAACCGGCATGTGTAGCGCATGCCGTCGGTCGACTAGCGCACGTTACCTGGCCGAGTAGTTTAGTCCAGAGGGTTCTGGACAGGTCGCCTAGCGCGCGCTAGCGTCCACGCAGCGCACGCTATCGGGGTCGGGCAGGCAAGTCCCGATCGGCAGGTTGGCTCGACAGTACCGGGCCGTGTAGGCCCCGACCAAGAATTCTGGGCCGATACTGGCCGATAGCGCACGCTACGGCCGGACGGCTAACGCACGCTAGGCCGCGCCAGTATAAATATGGCTGAGCAGTCATATTTTCATCCGTTTTTCATTTCCATCTTCTCATTTCCGCGGCTGGAGGCTTGGTGGTCAAGGAGAGATGTTGTCAAGCAATTAATCCACGAAGTTTGGTAGTTCATATCACTAATTTATCATCCTATAACATCCTTTGATCCAGCCAATCAAGGTTAGATTTCCTAGAACCCTATCTTTGGGAAATTTTGTGGGTTTTGGGTTTTTGTCCGATTCGTTCCGTATTGTTGATTAATCCATGATGGGTATGATTAATCTTAGTATTATTCATGTGTTTAACATCGCTTAATCCATTGTTCTTCGTCGAATCAAGGTATATTTCTTGATTTCTTTCGAGTTGACTTTTTGGGGGATTTGTTCTTGATTTCGTTTTCCATCCATTTTTGATGAACCAATTGTTGTAAAATGATGTTTTTAAACATATCCTATGGATTGAACATCCATATTTCGGTTGGGAATTCCTTTTTCGTGTTTTGACGGGGCAGATCGTGTTCTTGGCCATTTTAGGAGAAACCCTTAAACTTTCGTCGTTTGTTCCTTGAATTCAACGGCTTTAGGTCGTGCTATGGAATTCATTTTCATTGTTGTTATTGTTGTTCGTAGTTTTTTGTCGCGGGTTGGCGCTCGGCGGAGGGGGTGGGTTCATAGTCGGTTCGTGCTATCATACTTCGGTCGATCTCCACGTGTGTGTTGATTCGAGGCAAGTACCTTGTCCATACAATTCTTGTTTTGTGGATACGATGATTGGTGAATGACTTAGTATGTTGTTTGATTGTTTGAGACGAACTTTCAAAAGATTTGGTTTAGCCTCGTTAAAGGCTCACTTTCAAAATGCGTGTGTTTTGTGAATGTTGCATCTCGTGAACGGTTAAGTGAACCCTATGAATATGCTTGGTGTTGTTGTTGTGCTTTGATAATATATATGCATATATTATCTCATTTTGGTACGTTGTGATTTGACAATGGTGTCGTGCTTTGTGTTTGTTGCATTTGGGTGAATTACTTGGATATCCTTGGTGTGACATGTTGATTGTGTGAATTGTAAATGTATTTCGCTCACCTCAAGAGGGTTCGACGGGGCCATGGAGGGAATCCAATGGTATAGCCCTGGATTCACGAGTGTTGTGTATGTTCTGTGAATGTATTTTACTCACCTCGGGAGGGTTCGACGGGGTCACGGAGGGAATCCAATGGTATAGCCCTCACGAGTTGGTGTGTATTTTTTGTGATTGTATTTTACTCACCTCGGGAGGGTTCGACGGGTCCACGGAGGGAATCAAATGGTATAGCCCTGGATTCACGAGTAAAAACTTCACGAGTTGGTGTGTATGTTTTGTGAATGTATTTTACTCACCTCGGAAGGGTTCGAGGGGGCCACGGACGGAATCCAATGGTATAGCCCTGGATTCACGAGTAAAAACTTCACGAGTTGGTGTGTATGTTTTGTGAATGTATTTTACACACCTTGGGAGGGTTCGACGGGACCACGGAGGGAATCTAATGGTATAGTCCTGGATTCACGAGTAAAAAACTTCACGAGTTGGTGTGTATGTTTTGTGAATGTATTTTACTCACCTCGGGAGGGTTCGACGGGGCCACAGAGGGAATCCAATGGTATAGCCCTGGATTCACGAGTAAAAACTTCACGAGTTGGTGTTGGTTTTATGTACGTCGAGGACACGTGACGTGGGTTTTAACCCTGTGAATTGATGTTGGTTTTCTATTTGCGAAATAAAACCTTTGGGTTGTGACCTTGTTGATTTTGGAAAGAGAAGGATTTGATAATCCTAAGTTGTTTTCTATTAAAACTCTCGATGACATTTTAAATCATTTTATAAATTGTTTCCCTTAATTTGGGATCTTTTGATTTTGGAAAGCTTTACCTAAACTCTTGCCTCGGGAAGTATTTTCATCATGTTTAAATCTTTGAGGATTTTTGGTTATTGTTATTCTTGGAACTTGAATTGTATGACTCGTATTTTTGCACTTTGTACTTGCACTAGCAAAATAGTGGAACTTTTCTAACCCCCGAGAAATTGGGCGGTGGATGTCTGTATTGCATTCAGGTTTTGGAGCATAGCACAGGGTCGGCATGAAGGATGATGAAAGATGAACGATACTAATCACACGAGGACCCATTGATGTCGTATTGGTTTAGATGTATGCAATATTCTTTCCCCGTTGTACGGGAGCGTGTTGTACTCGACCCCTGCGTGGGCATGTGTTGTGATTGAGTTGTATGTATTTATCGAAAGACCAAACCGGTCTACTGAGTCATTTTAGCCTTAAAGGCATTGTTTAGATGTTCGTTGTTGTTACCAGCCTGGTAGATCCTTGAGGAAAGATTCTACGGCGTGTAATATCCCTAATCCGATTGGGGGTGTTACACTGGCAGCCCCGCGGAAACCCCCAGTAGAACGAGATGGACCACCACCAGCGGGAAAGTTAGCAGATTGAGATTTCTGCTGACCTCCACCCTTGTGACCCGAAAAATTTCCGGCGGTCTTCTGTTTCTTGCTCTCATGAGCCGCCTCACTGGTCGTCAAAGACATATCATATGCAAGAGCTCTACTCAGGTAATCCTTCAAGGTGGTGCAAGTGATCCCAGACATGTAGTCACGAATCTTCAGTTTCATCCGACTGGAAAAGTGGAAAATCTTGTCGCTCTCATCTCGAACTTGGGCCTTCACAAAGCCCAGATCCCGGTTGTAATCAGCAATAGCCTGGGAATGAATGTCCCGAGGGTGAGCATCATAAAAATCATGGACTCGAGCCTGCTTAACTGGCCATACGCAATATTCGGTCTCCATCAAGTCCTTGAACTCGACCCATGAAGCAACATGGTCCTTAGGCTCAACAGCCTCCCACCAGTCAGTAGCGTCCCCGGTGAGAAAGTACTGGGCAATAGGAACCTTGCGATCCTCAGGACAGTTGGTGGCAACAAAGACCTTGGATATCTCCTTGATCTACCCCTCCCAGCCAATCGGGTCTGAAGCCCCCGAAAATTGAGGAGGATGCATCTTAATGACATCCTGAAGCCAACGATCTGCTCCGCCCTGAGTAGCATGGGCCGGAGTCGGGTTCTAAACCACCTGAGCTATCGCATCCATTTTGGTTCACCATTTGTTGCATCACAGTTGCAACACCAAGATCGGCGCCACCACCGGTTGCGCCCTCCTGAGTAGCACTATGGCTTTGATGACCATCAGTACTATCAGCCCCAGAATTGTGCGATGTGGCCGCCTTACTAGCTGCCTCACGTCCCCGACCGCGTCTGCGACCACGACCGCGACCCCTACCTCGGCCTCTCCCAGCATCCATACTGAGGATAAGAGGTAGCAATTGCAATATGATGGTAAGTACGAGAGGAAAACAATCATAGTTCGAGAATCGGAAGTACGATACAAGGAAACAAGGAATAGAGTAAGGAAAACTTACGAGCACTGGAAGTACCGAGATGATGGCAGCGGGGTGACAATGTGCAAAACAACACACAACTAGACCCAATTAACCGACAAGCCTAAGTATCCATAAACCTAGAGCTCTGATACCATTTTCTGTAACACCCCCAAGATATTCAGGGTATATTACAGTGCCGTGGACCCCTACATGGGACCCACCAGGGTAAACATGAAAATACCACTCGTCTAACCATCTCGGTTAGTGAGGAAACACACATCACTAAGATGAAAATAGAACAGAACTCCGTGTATGACTGGCGCAACAATCATCACTGACAATCATAAATGACAATTACTGGTGTAAATCACAATCCGAGTAAAATGCCTAAGTACTCGCGAGTACTATCTATAATTTTGAAATTTAGAAAACAACCACATAGAAAAGGACAACGGAAAACAAGGAAATACAAAAGCACATGTCAACAACCATGGATAGCATCCTCGTACTGTCCCAGCACTCGCTCGTCCGACTGAACATAACCTAAAATTCATAACAAGAATTTCCCCAAAACGGGTCCCCAAAGAGATTAGCAATTACGCTAGTACAAGTAAGCAAATTAACAACTTACACCTTACACATATAGTCAAAGAATGCAGTTGAGAAAACATCATTTAAAACACATATTTCCGGAAAGGCCATAAACCAAAACACATTATAAATTGCACCACAATTAACCATTGATCCACCCCTCCGCGGACCCCGACCGAGACCCCGTCGGATCTAAACCGTAGTGAGCATAAACACACACGTTACTCATGCAATACTACCATGTTAAGCATGTAAGTTCATTAAGGGTACTTGCCTCGATATCACGATGAAAAGACGGAAGGAAACAATCACGGTTGCGAGAAATTGGACACACCGAACCTAGACGATTCATCAAATACCATCACAACAAATTATTCAAGAATAACAATAACGGAAGACACCAGAAACCCCACCTACGATTCATGTAAGTTCGTACAAAACAAAGACGAGGACGAATCGCAACCGAATCCTCTCAATTTCACAAATACCACGAAACTTACCATGCAATCATAGGGAAAACAAGAATACCACTAAGATTAATCATATACATCATAGATTATTCAACAATATGGAACGAATCGGACGAAAACTCAAAAAACCCCCAAATTTCCCAAAAATAGGGTTCTAGGAGAATTCCTTAGATTAAAGATGATGAACAAGTGTTGGTGTTGTTAATCCAAACCAAGAACTCAAGGAAAGATGATCTCTGAAGTGATCGGAAGAAGAAATTGCCCCAAATAGCCCTGAAGTCGCTCGGCCGCGGAGAGGAGAGGAAAATGAGAAAAAATGATGAATCTGGTCAACTCTTTGGTTTTTATAACCAGAGAGACGTAGCGTTCGCTAACGATAAAAGTTAGCATGCGCTACCCAGCCAAAAGCCAGTCCAGAACCTACAGTTCTGGCCTGTTAGCGTGCGCTACTATAGAATAGCGTGCGCTAATGGCCCCTCGATAGCGCGCGCTATCGGGCCATAGCGTGCGCTACCTGGGCACCAAACCGAGTCCAGAAACATTCTGCCAGTCTGGACTGCCGCACTAGCACGAGCTACCGGTCACCCAGCGTGCGCTGAGTCCCAACCATAGCGTGCGCTAATATACAAATGTAGCGTGCGCTAAGCTGCTCGTCCAGAGAGCAGAGAGCAGAAACAACCACTGGCACTGCTGTGTTCGAGCCGTTAGCGCGCGCTACTAAACGGTCGTAGCGTGCGCTGTGCGCTACACCACAGTAGTAGCGTGCTCTATCGAGTGTAGACAGTATCACAGATAGCACTCAAGGATGGAAAACAGTAAATTCCGGATAAAAACAACGCGTATCCGACACCAAACAACGAATCGAATGAGGCACACGAACAACAAGATTGAGTCAGAACCAAAGCGCTTAAAGAAAACACGATTCTGAATACCCGAGGGTACGGAAAACTACAATGTTAGTAATGACCCCAAAACTTTGGGAAATTACAAAACGGCCCAAAACATTCAAACCACACGATACATGATCGAAATAACAAACGAAAGCTCACAACATGCATAACAACATGATACGGACCTGCGGCAACCTCGAAACGGCTTTTCCGAACAATGGTTATGAGAATCGAACGAAATAGCGATGAAAATGACATTAAACACGGAATTGAGTAAAACAAGTCCGAAACAAGCTCGGATGATAAAAGTCCAATATTAAATATTCTCAAAATATCAATACAGTTACAAGCAGGTCGCTAAAAAACGAAAAATACACCAAAAATGAAAATACTGGGAAAAGAAAAATATGGATATTACAACAACAACAACATCTAACATCAATCAATTCATCTAAACCGGATTGGATTCGGAATCTAGAACAAAACTCCCAAAAAGTCAACTATGGGGAATCAAGAAAAATACCTTGATCCGGCGAAGAACAGTGGATTAAATGATGTTAAACACACACAAATCTATCCCAAGATGACGCTTGATGATGAAGATCGCCCAAAATCTCTCCAAGAACTTGCTGACCAGTATTTATACTCGACAGTTATTAGCATACGCTAAACACACTGCATTAGCGCGCGCTAACGGGGTCAGCGCCCCAGACATTCCGCCCGCAACACTGTTAGCGTGCGCTAACGAGCCAAGAATCCAGTCCAATGGCTCCTGGACAGATATGCACCTACCATGTCGCGTGCGTTAGAAAGGACAGATAGCGTTCTCTAAGAACATGATAGCGCGCGCTATCTACCAACCGTAGCGTGCGCTTACGAGACTACAGTTCCAGTCCAGTAGCTCCTGGACTGCCTCGAACTACCAGTTAGCATGCGCTACCAAACCCGTAGCGTGCGCTAACTACTGCACCTTAGCACGTGCTAACCACCCAAATAACAGCAACAGTACCCTCAAAAATGGGTACGACGACGGATTTCTCCGACCGAATCTGCAAGTTCAAGATAAACACGGAAAGCTCTAGAATATGATCATACGAAGAGCGTGAGGTCTAACCAAACTCACACGCGACCATGAAAAGGGTCGAAACAATAAATACAAAGGCGGATACCCACAACTTTGGGAAATTACAAAATGGCCCCAAAATACCCGAAAATCATGATACGTGATCGAATAACCAAACCAAAGTTCACAACACGTCTAACAAAGTTGAACGGACTTACGGGGAGCACGAAACAACCGTTTCGAATGCGATTTGTAAGAATCGAACTCAAATGCGGAAAAGTCGCCCAAAAAGCATGGAACTCAGCAAAACGACAAAGAAACGAACTCGGATGTCAAAAAGTTCAGAATTAATCATTCTCATAATGAAGAAACGGTCACAAGCAAGCCAATAAAATGGACTTCTGCAAAAAAAAAAGAAATTTACCGAAAATCGAAATTGCGGATATTACATACTACCCTCCTAAAAAGAAGTTTCGTCCCGAAACTTAAAAATAAGTAGGCATAAACAATATCCCACCATGAACATCTCAACGAGATACACAAGAAGGCATAGATTACGCCCATCGACGAGACGTTACAAGAACGCAAATGAACATACGGCATGGAAACCCGCTCAACGACAACCATCACAATGCCACAAGCAGGGGCATAACACAATCAACAAGTGCCAAGCATCACCAGACAAATAACGCAATCAAGTTAATTTTCCGAACAATCACAAAACAAAAGTACCTATTACTAGGAAACACCCACAGTCAAGAAAATATAACATAAGCATAGAAAGATCCGCAAGGATAACCACAAAGAACTCTGACCACGCTGAAATTCTCGAAAATCACACTAGGCATCTCTGTGTCCTTTCGGATCAGAGACGCAAACTCGATCCCCAAACCTCGCAGTCACCGTCTCACAATGCACAGCTCGGTGTCCTAATTGACCGCAATCGAAACAGTTGACTAACTGTGAACGACAATTCTTCGTGGTACGAGATCAGGCAATCATCAATCGGGCAACTACGATTGAACATCAATGATAGAACAACAATGATCGAACACATTTATCGAACAAAAATGGTCGAATAACAACGATCGAACAACAATGATCGAACAACAACGATCAAACAACGACCCCAAAGTTCACACTTCAACTCAAGACATTAAAAGAGCTTGTAGAAACTAAAAAATGTTACTTTTGAGCAAGGTTCACAAGAATCGAACCGAACTCGGAAAAGTCACAGCGATAACCAGATCGATCCAAAACAATATCACGTCTCGTTCGAACGATAAAAACCAAAATATAGAACAAGTTCCGAAAGTATCAACGAACACACGTGAGTCGATAGAATTGGGAAAGAGAAAATGCAGAAGTCAAGAATAATACGGGTATTACATTCAACCTCTTTTAAAAGAAGTGTCATCCCTGAAACTCATAACAACAGAAGCAAGGTAACAACACAATAAGTAACCGACAGAAACATCTTTCAAGGGCCTCTCAAAGCCGATCCTGATATCTGTGCTGAAATTCGTACCCTGGAAGACTAGGTAACCAACTCGCAAAACTGGATTATGTGACCCTCGGGTCCACACTTGTAATCTGCTACTGGCGGGGAAGGACAATTTGCACGTACATGCCCCGGCACATATGAAACACCTCGGCATACCGAAAATACAACTGCTAGGTATAATGGAATATAACATCGCAAAACAACATACCGGAGATGCCAACTCAGCACAACTTATCAACGTAAGGCAACCCACATACACAGAATCACAACAACGACGGCATACATTCGGCGATTTAAACGGCCCGAATGATAACCAGCACACAATCACCAAACATCATGAAACAATCACAGATATACACAATCATACAAACCCGAGCTCTAACAATTCGCACAGGTGTGATAACACGCAAATCATCGCGAAACGACAACATTAAAGACCAACATCACACCTCTCACAGAGGGCTAACACAACAAATGCGTGGTGAACGACTCAACGCTCACACCACCAATTTAATCAGAACTCAGGGGTTAACACCCTAACGACAGGGCGAACATCATACATACATTCCCGGACAACATGCAGGAACGATAGGTTTTAAAAACGAAAACCACCTTTTGAAAATAATTTTGGAAACACCAGTTGATCTTGAGTATCACCTTTCAAAAAGTAGTACAAACATCGTTATCGAGACATTGAAAATCCATCTTGCGTTTGATAAAAATGAGGATATTTTTCTTTTAGTGAAAGACTTTCAGAAATATTCGACTCTCGGATCTAAGCAAATGCGTTTCTAAATCATTGAAAATATCTCAAAATATTTTGGTCCTCAAAGTGGAATAATTTTGAAACATATTGTGGCACTAGAAGGCACCTTGAAAGTACCGCGAGAAAATAATCCATTTTAAAAGTACGTCTCGAAATTTATTTTCTAAGATACTCAAGGGTTTCAGAAATCCAAGAGGCTAGAATGCTCAAAACTCACACGTATCGACATCCGCTTAAACATATCAGAGTACACGCATCAAATCGTTTAAAATCAAGACAATACATGTCTTTTACCGGAAAACAAACAGTCAAATATCACGGTCAAAAACCGCCTAGGATTGGGGCAAAATCACTAATCCCATTCGAGACCTCTAAGGACCCTCCCGAACTGGCTAGCAGACAAACTCGTAAATCCGGAGTGAAGTCACGGATTCCCCCGAGGCCTCGTCGGTGTAACACTTCCAATTCGCTCAGGGATATTACACGTCGTAGAACCTTTCCTCAAGGATCTACCAGGCTGGTAACAACATCGAACATCTCAACAATGCCTTTAAGGCTAAAATGACTCAGTAGACCAACTTGGTCTTTCAATACAAAAATACAACTCAATCTCAATACATGCCCACGCAGGGGTCAAATACAAAATACTCCCGTACAATGGGGAAAAATACTGCAGCGGAAATAACATACAACTGAACCAATACAACAACGTGCGGGTCCTCATGTGATTAGTATCGATCATCTTTCATCATCCTTCATGCCGAACATGTGCTATGCTCCCCAAAGCCTGAATGCAATATAGACATCTACCCCCCGATTACTCGGTGGTTAGCAAAATTCCACTATTTTGCTAGTGCAAGTACAAAGTGCAAAATACGAGTCATACAATTCAAGTTCCAAGAATAACAATAATCAGGAATCCTCAAAAACTCAAACAAAGCGAAAAAATACTTCCCGAAACAAGAGTTTGGGTAAAGCTTTCAAATTCGAAAGATCACAAATCAAGAGAACAATTTGCAAAACGGTTTAAAATTCCCTCGGGAATTTTAACGAAAAACAATTTAGGATTTTCAAATCCCTCAATGGACCCTCCCGAGGTGAGCAAAACACATTCACAAATCATATACACACCAGCATGAACACTTGCCATGGCATCTCACGGTTGGATCAATCACTTGTTGTCTCCTGACCATATGATCACATGCCATATGTCACCATAGGTATTCTTTGGCACTCACAGTTGGATCAATCACTTGTTGCATCCCGACCACATGATCACAAGCCATGTGTCACCATAGTTTTTCTTAGGCTCTTACGGTTGGATCAATCGCTTGTTGCATCCTGACCATATGATCGCATGCCATGTGTCACCATAGGCCCCGCCCATAATTACACATTCACACACATAGCACAATACAACAAAGATATCCAAACAATTCACCCAGAGGCATCAAACACTTAGCAAAACACCACGTCAAACCACAACGCACCGAAATGAAGCAATATACGTACACACGCATTACCAAGCGCAACATCAACACCAAACATATCCATAGGATTCACATAGTCATTTACGAAAACACACCAATCACAACATACACACGAGTTTGAAAGGGAGCCTTTAGCGAGGCTAAACCAAATCTTTGAAAGTTCATTTCAAACAATCAAAGAAACACATTTAGACGATCACCGATCATCATATCCACGAAACAAGCAAAGTATGGACAAGTACTTACCTCAAAACCACGATCGCAACGAGACGACGAATGGAATGCTGTCGAACAGCCCCGAACACTATCAAGACCACGATAGCACCACGAGTACTACGAGAATAACTCCGCACGAATTATCAATCACCAAACGGGATTCAACTCGGAATCCTCGAGCACCTATAAATCCTCCGGAAGGAACAATAAAACCACAAAGATACGATTACAATAAGAATCAAGGTCAAAAACAATGGAAATCCCACCAAACTATCGAATGGAAACTCATTGGGACATTTAATCGAACACTTAATGCTCGATAACTCCCAAGAACACTTGAATCACCAATCGAGTTGAACAAACTCGAAATATGGATATACAACCCATAGAACACGATTAATAATGTTCAATAACATCAACCGATTCATGAAAATTGGACGAACAACGAAAATCAAGAAGGAAATCTCGAAAGTCAATTTCTAGGAGATTTCAAGAAATTACCTCGGTCCGACGAAGAACACGAATTGATGATGTTAACCAACACCAAAAACTCAAGCAAGATGTAAACTTGGAGTTATAAGACCCCAAAATTGCCCTCCAATCGCCCACGAGTCGCCCAGCCACGGAGAGACGAAGTGAAGGTGAAGAAAATGACGAACTCTGTCAACTCTTCGGTATATAAACCCGTACATGCATTACGTACGTTATATACAAAGGATAACGTACGTTAAAAGTATTACGTACGTAAGACATGAAATATTACGTACGTAAGACATGCCCAGAACATCCTGTCCGAAATAACGAAGATCATTACGTACGTTATGGCAAGAGTTTAACGTACGTAATATGCACTGTTAACGCACGTTAGGGCCAAAACATAGTGTGCGCTATCGTTGGCCAGAACTCACTGTCTGAACTGGAATACCCCTTACGTACGTAATGAGAAGGCTTAAGGTACGTAAGGCTCAAGATGATAACGTACGTTATGTATATAGCATAGTGTACGTAAGTCACTTAGCAGTCCCAGAATTGCTAAGTTCAGCTCGTCGAGTACCAGGACGACGAAACCGCGAAACGACAACAACAACACAAGACGAGGCCATGCATACAAAGAGTGCAGAACAACGAACTCAAGTGTTAAAAGAAAATACGATTCCGACTACCCAAAGGCTCGGAATACGACAACAAAAGTAATTACCCCCAAACTTTGGGAAATTATGAAAACGGCCCAAAATGCCCGCAAATCACAATACGTGATCGAATAACCAAACCGAAGTTCACAACCCGTCTAACAAAGTTAAATAAACTTACGAGAAACCCGAAACGACAGTTTCGTACGAGATTCACAAAAATCGAACTCAAGTGCGGAAAAGTCGCTTAAGAACATGGAACTCAATAAAACGACACGAAAACGAACTCGAATGACAAAAAGTGCAGAACCAAATACTCTCAAAATGATGAAACGATTATGAGCGAGTCGTCAAATTGGACTCCCGTAGAATAAAACAATTACCGGAAATCGAAATTGCGGATATTACAGTCGGACCCTCCCGGAGTGAGCAAATCACACACATATACATTCCCATTCCATATTAAACACAAAAGTTTCGCAAGAATACTTGCAAAACGAGCGAATCAATTTGAAAATCATTAGCAGCGGACAAAAACAATGGTCGAAAAGACATAAGCAGCGACAACACTCCTCATATAAACGAAATATGAGAGTCATATAAATGCACATCACGAAACCAAGAATCTACATAAGGATTATATCACTTAACAAATAATCATACAAGTAGCTCATGTCACACGAGGCACAACATAAAGAAGGGAGACTTACATCCACAGGTCACAGGAAGATGGTGATCGCCGCACGATACTAATCACGACCAACAAACTCAGACGATGCATCGCGACACGACTCAGTCAAATAAAATTCGACGAGACTAAACTCAACAGACACAACTTGACCCGACAGCCTAGGTTTCCACAACATAATCTTTGCTACTATTTATGTAACAGCCCCAATCCACTCAGGGATATTACATGTTGTAAATCCTTCTCTCAAGGATCTACCAGGCTGGTAACATAACTAAACATCTCACATCGCCTTTAAGGCTAAAAAATGACTCAGTAGACTGATTTGGTCTTTCAATTAATACTTACAGTTCAATCTCAATGCATGCCCACGCAGGGTTCAAAATACAACACACTCCTGTAAAACGGGGAAATACTGCAGTAGAAATAAAGTACAACCAAACCAATACGACATCGTATGGATCCTCATGTGATTAGTACCGATCTTCATTCATCATCCATCGTGCCAACCTTGTGTTATGCTCCCCAAATCCCTGCACGTACCTGAATGCAATACAGACATCCACCCCCGATTACTCGAGGGTTAGCAAAATCCCACTATTTTGCTAGTGCAAGTACCTAATCATACGAAATGTAACAAACAAATAGAAATCACGAATCGGGTACGATAATTAACTAATAAAACCTTCCCAGGAGATTTTATTAATTAGAAAGCAATCAATGAAATATTTGAAAATAAATTCCTCATCTAGGGGATTTTAAAAGTTGAAACCTTATTGGACCTCAAGTCCTTAGTTGAAAAAAATAACCATTTCAAGACGAATGGGTCTCGGCCCAAAATCACTTACCGTAAACTGACCTTTACAAAACCGTTGGAATCTCATCCAAAATCTCATCAAATCACAGTACACGAGAACAACAGCAAGGTCCGTTTTCCAACATCAAAACCCCACAACTAAAGGACTAAACACATACGACAAAATACTCTAGTGCCATCCTAGCCAAGTAGGCCAAATGAACAACTTACCTCTGACACATTTAGTCAATGCATGCAATCTTGAAATCACCGTTCAAAAACACTCGTTTCCGGAAACGCCATAACCCAAAACACATTTATAAAATGCACCACAATTAACCACAGACCCACGCCTCTGTGGACCCCTACCGAGACCCCGTCGGATCTAACCCGTAGTGGTTAAAAGCCAAGCTCTTGGATCCACGCCTCTGTGGACCCCTACCGAGACCCCGTCGGATATAACCGATAGTGAGCATACACACACACACGTCACTCATGCAATACTAATATGCTAAGAATGTAAGTTCATTATGAATACTTACTAGAGATGGCTACTTACCCGACACCATTATCATACTCATCACAATACCTCCATCATGAACAATCAATCACAACACAACAACACAATTAACACGGAATACACGATTACACAACATTAAACAAGCAGGGGTATCATTAAAGCCCTCAACGTTCAAAATAATCAAATTATAATCAATTCACACGAATCATATTCACGAGGGTATACCACCCATCGTAAATCCAACATGTAAACTCTATTTGCAGGACACAAATCGTATACGAAACCACGATCGAAACGAGATGATGAACGGGTTGCGGTCAGGCAGCCCCGAACTCCTGAACATAATCAAGCGTACAATAGCACCGCGAACACTACGAGAATAACACCACGCAAATTACCGACACAAAACGGAGATCAACTCAGAATCCTCGAGCACCTATAATCCTCCAGAAGAAACAACAAAAACATGATTACGACGAGGATGAAGACCAAAAACAACGGACATCACATCAAACTATCGAAGGAAAACTCATTCGAACATTTAATCAAACATTAAATGCTCACTACACCTCAAGAATACCGTAATCACCCTTCAGGTTACAACGAACCGAAGGTATGGATATACAATCCATAAAACATGTTTAACAACAACATCTAACACCAATCAATTCATCTAAACTGGATTGGATTCGGAATCAAGAACAAAACTCCCAAAAAGTCAAGTCTAGGGAATCAAGAAAAATACCTTGATCCGGCAAAGAATAATGGATTAAATGATGTTAAACACAAACAAATCCATCCCAAGATGATGCTTGATGATAAATATCGCCCAAAATTGCTCCAAGAACTTGCTCCCGATGAAAAGAGACGAAGAGGGAGAGAAATGACGGAATAAAGGATGTTGTCCAGTATTTATACTGGACAGTTATTAGCATGCGCTAAACACACCGCATTAGCGCGCGCTAACGGGGTCAGCGCCCCAGACATTCCGACTGCAACACTGTTAGCGTGCCCTAGCCAATACGCGTAGTATGCGATAACAAGCCAAGAATCCATTCCAGTGGCTCCTGGATAGATCTGCACCTACCAGGTAGCGTGGGCTAGAAAGGACAGATAGCGTGCGCTAAGCAGATAATAGCGCGCCCTATCTACCAACTGTAGCATGCGCTAACGAGACTCCAGTCCCAGTCCAGTAACTCATGGACTGCCTCGAACTACCAATTAGCGTGTGCTACCAAACCCGTAGCGTGCGCTAACTACTGAATCTTAGCGCGCGCTAACCACCCGGATGTAGCATGCACTAACGACTCAGAAATAACAGCAACAGTACCCTCAAAAATGGGTACGACGACGGATTTCTCCGACCGAATCTGCAAGTTCAAGATACACATAGAAAGCTCCAGAATATGACCATACTAAGACCTTGAGCTCTAATCAAACTCACATACGACCATGAAAAGGGTCAAAACAATCAATACGAAGGCGGATACCCACAACTTTGGGAAATTACAAAATGGCCCCAAAATGCCCGAAAATCACGATACATGATCGAATAACCAAACCAAAGTTCACAACAGGTCTAACAAAGTTAAACAGACTTACAAGTAACTCGAAACAACAGTTTCGAATGAGATTCGCAAGAATCAAACTCAAATGCGGAAAAGTCGCCCAGAAAGCACGGAACTGAGCAAAATGACACCGAAACGAACTCGGATGTCAAAAAGTGCAGAATTAATCATTCTCAGAATGACGAAAAGGTCACAATCGAGCCGTTAAAATGGACTCTTGCCAAAAATATTTTTACCGAAAATCAAAATTGCGGATATTACAGTATTGGTGAATGGATGAAGGTTGTGTTTGTAACACTCCCAATCCGCTCAGAGATATTACACGACGTAGAACCTTCCCTCAAGGATCTACCAGGCTGGTAACAAAATCATACATCTCAACAACGCCTTTAAGGCTAAAAGACTCAGTAGACCGATTTGGTCTTTCAATAAATATATACAACTCAATCTCAATACATGCCCACGCAGGGGTCAAATACAACACACTCCCGTACAACGGGGATAGGATACTGCAGTGGATATAAAATACGACTGAACCAATACAACAACATACGGGTTCTCATGCGATTAGTATCGATCATATTTCATCATCCTCCGTGCCAACCCTGTGTTATGCTCCCCAAACCTGAATGCAATACAGATATTCACCCCCCGATTACTCAGTGGTTAGCAAAATTCCACTATTTTGCTAGTGCAAGTACAAAGTGCAAATATGAGTCATACAAATCAAATTCCAATAATAATAAAAATCAGAAGTCTTCAAAGACTCAAACATAACAAGAAATACTTCCCGAGGCAAGATTTTGAGTAAAACTTTCCAAAACCGAAAGATCACAATTCAGGGGAAAACAATTTATAAAATGGCTTAGTATACCAACGAGAGTTTTGATAGAAAACAATTTAGGATTATCGAATCATACTCTTTCCAAATGAAACCAAAAAGGGGTCACAGCCCAAGGATTTACTTTCCGTAAAACGACCTTTACAAAACCGTTGGGATCTCAACCCAAATCTCATCAAATCACATTACACGAGAACAATAACAAGGTCCGTTTTCCAACATCAAAACCCCACAATCAAAAGACTGAACACAACCGACAAAATGCTCCAGTGCCATCCTAGCCAAGTAGGCCAAATGAACAACTTACCTCTTACACACTTAGTCAATGCATACAATCATGAAAACATCAGTTGAAACACACATTCCCGGAAACGCCATAATTCAAAACACATTTGTAAAATTCACCACAATTAACCATCGATCCACACCTCCTTGGACCCCTACCGAGACCCCGTCGGATCTAACCCGTAGTGAGCATACACAAACACACACACACGTTACCCATGCAATACTAATATGCTAAGGATGTAAGTTCATTAAGAATACTTACTAGAGATGGCCACTTACTCGACACCATTATCATACTCATCTCAACACAACAACAAAATTAACATGCAATACTCGATTCCATAACTTTAAACAACAAGGGTATCATTAAAGCCCTCAACGTTCAAAATAATCAAATCATAACCAATTCTCAAAACACACCATTCACAAAACACATACGCGTTTTGAAAGAGAGCCTTTAAGGAGGCTAAACTGAATCTTTTGAAAGTTTATTTCAACCAATCAAACAAACATACCAAGACAATCACCAATCATAAAAGCAAGAGATGTATGGACAAGGTACTTGCCTTGGATAATAACAACGCGGAGAATCGACCGAAGTGAGGAGACTTGAACCATCTACAAACCCGCCGACTCCACCGAACGACAACCCGCGACAATAAACTACGAACGAAAACAATAACAATGAAAATGAATTCCAATGTATGACCCAAAGCCGCTGAATTCAAGGAACAAACGATGAAAGTTCAAGGGTTTCCACCAAAACAGCCAAGAACACGAATCGACCTGATAAAAATATGAAAATGGAATTCCCAACCGAAACATGGAAGTTCAATCTATAGGATATGTTTAACAACATCATTTAACAACAATCGATTCATCAAAAATGGATGGAAAACGAAATCAAGAACAAATCCCCCAAAAAGTCAACTCTAGAGATTCAAGAAAAACACCTTGATTCGGCGAAGAACAATGGATTAGATGATGTTAAAAACATGAATACTACTAAGATTAATCATACCCATCATGGATTAATCAACAATACGGAATGAATCGGATAAGAACCCAAAACCCCCAAAATTTCCTAAAAATAGGGTTCTAGGAAATCTAACCTTGATTCGCTGGATCAAAGGAGGTTATGGAGGGATTACTCGATGATATGAACTCCCAAACTTCGTGGATTAATTGCTTGACAACATGTCTCCTTGATCACCAAGCCTCCAGCCGCGGAAAGGAAAATATAGAAATGAAAAACGGGTGAAAATATGACTGCTCAGTCATATTTATACTGGCGCTGCCTAGCGTGCGCTAGCCTTCCGGACTAGCGTCCGCTATCGGCCAATATTGGCCCAGAACCCTCGGACGGGGCCCGTACGACCCGGCACTGCTGACCCAACCTGCCGACCGGAACCTGCCTGCTCGACCGCGATCGCGTGCGCTGCGCGGACGCTAGCGCGCGCTAGCCGACCTGTCCAGAACTCTTTGGACTAAACTGCTCGGCCAGGTAACGTGCGTTAGTCGGCCGACAACGTGCGCTATACACGCCGACTAGCGTGCGCCACGACCGATAGTAGCGTGCGCTACCTGCTGATTCTCCCTGGGTCCAGAACTCCAGAAACCCCTCTGCCCTGCATGATAGCATGCGCTGGTCGTGGGAATAGCGTGCGTTATTCCTGCCGAGCTAGCGTGCGCAGCCTTCCGGAAGTAGCGTGCGCTACGCCGGTTCCTGCCGTGCCTACCCGGCCATTGCCCAGCACTTCCGATAGTGCCTGCCGCACCTGTCCGGCCAATGCCCAGCACTTCCGACAGTGCCTTCCGCACCTATCCGGCCAGTGCCCAGTCGTCATGACCCGACGATTTAATTTCCAAAAATGCACAGAACGGACATGACGAAATGCTCGCGGACAACATCATCGATCTGAAATGAAATACCATGCAACAATTGATCACAGGCGACTATGAAAAAGGGTTTAGGAATACTACAACATAACCAAATAATTCGAGTTTAACATGACAATTCCCGGAAAATCCCCAAAGTTGATGAAATTAGGGTTCTAGATGAAAATACCTTGAATTCGGACGGAGGAAGATGATTACGTTGATGATGATATGCTCTTACAATCTCACGGTGATGAAGGATGAAGAATACACGGATAGGAAGTGGTGAAAATCACTATAGACATAACCCTTGCGTCGCCCGTCGAAAACAAGAAGGAAAAGAAATGAGGTCTTTAGACCTCTACCCTTTGTTTTAAAATAGTGGGCTGTTACAGCCCTAACAGGGGTTACTTATGGCCATAACGTGGCCAACTTACAACCGTAACTTCTAGGTGTTACGGCCGTAGCACCCTTCTGGACACCAGTCTGTCAAGCTACTGTCCGAACCGTCCCAAACGATCCTGAAACCCGAACCTACTATCAATCTTAATATAAGGTTACGAAGTATTCCCGATGACGAATCTAAGCGCTAAAAGGAAACACAATTCCGACTTCCCTAAGGTTCGGAATTCGATGATGGAAAATGTAACACCCACATGTTATTCAGGGTATATTAAAGTTCCATGAGCCCCGCCTTGGGACCCACAAGGCTATTTATACGCGGAACACATGAACTCTGACCGAGGAGGTCCAATATAATGAAATGAAGGACAGTAAAAATAGTATTCAAATCATATCCAAATACAACACATCACAATTCAATACCACGGCAACACAGGCCGGAAAATCAAGGAAACCAAAAACAGTACGCGGGTATTCAAAAACCATTCAAGTACAACAACACTGAATAGAGGAAATACAAAACATAACCAGAGACAAGACACAACATCACAGTTACCCATCTTCTTCATGCCGACCCGGTACATGCCTATCAGCTCTCCTGGATCCTGAAATACATGAAAGCTATTTCCCCCATAAAGGGGTTAGCCGTCGAATAGCTTGTGCAAGTATATCGAATATGAAATACCATACTCCTCGACAATAAGGTAAAAGTAATCATCATCTCATCAATTCAGGACTAGTATTCTGGAATAACTAAATCTCATAGCATCACATTAAATACATATATGATTAACCGCGGAACCACACCAGAGGCTACGGAACTCTCAGAGGACCCGTCGGTCCGTCCTAGAGTGGCTAACCCAAAAATATCCGTGGAACCGCACCAGAGGCTATGGAACCCTCAGATGACCCCTCGGTCCGTCCCAGAGTGGATATAAACCATTATACAATTCGTATATCTTACTTTCAAAGTCGAGAACGCACAATCATAAACATATACTTGCCTTTGAGACATCGAGAATTCGAAAGGAAAAGAGTATAAGTTCGGCGCGCACTACCACACCTTAGCGTGCGCTAACTGTTGTCCTGCAAAAGTTCTAGTTCACTGCCCAACTCCACTAGCGTGTGATACGACTGGGCACTAGCGCGTGCTACGCAACACCTTTAGCGTGCGCTAGCTGCTGCCCAGCGTGCGTTACCTGCTAGTCAAGAAAGTAGAAATATCTCATTGCCTCTGCCGACTCAGCATGTTAGCGTACGCTACAGACGATGTTAGCGCGTGCTACTGACCATGAATAGCGTGCGCTAGTGAACTCCTAGCGTGCGCTAGCAAACTCCTAGCGTGCGCTAACTGCTAGTCCAGAGAGCAGAATTAGCTACTGCCTCTGCCAAGCCTGGACTGTTAGCGTACACTAAGTCTCAAAGATAGCATGCGCTACTCAAGTAGAAATAGAGTGCGTTATCTTAGGCTTAACGCGTGCTATCTGCCTGTCCCAGAATACTGCCGAAAGGTCCAATTAACATGATCATGATCTAAAAAGGTACGAAACTCCAAATCAACAATGACAACAACTCAAAGTGTTTACAGAGCGAAAAAATATGAAGAACGGCAAGGTCAAACAGTCAATAAAAAGTACAGGTATTACATTCTCCCCCTCTAAAAAGTTGTTTCGTCCCAAAACTTAAGAAATAAAAAGTTGGGGGTATTCCGATCGCATCTTCTCTTCCGTCTTCCAAGTCGCCTCCTCTACTCCATGTCTCGACCATTGCACTTTAACTAACGGAATGATTTTGTGCCCAAGCTGCTTCTCACGACGTTCAAGGATCTTCACTGGTCTCTCCGAAAAGGTAACATACTGGGCTACGTCAATCTCACTATAGTCGATAACATGACTTGGATCCGGCACGTACTTTCTCAACTGAGACACGTGAAAAAACACTATGGACGTGACTCAAAGTTGGAGGCAACGACAAGCGATAAGCTAAATCTCCAACCGTGTCCAAAATTTCAAAAGGTCTGATATACCTCGGACTGAGTTTCTCCTTTTTCCCGAAGCTGAAAACTCCTCTAGTCGGCGACACCTTCAGTAGAACATGGTCTCCCAGTTCGAATTCTAAACGTCGACGATGAGTATCAGCATAAGATTTTTGACGGCTCTGGGCAGTAAATAGCCGGTCCCAGATAATAGAAATCTTCTCCTTAGTCTCCATCAACATATCCGATTTCGTTCCGACTAGCTCCGAAGCTTCGTCCCAACATAATGGCAATCTACAATGCCTACCATAAAGTGCCTCAGAGGGTGCCATTTTGATCGACGCATGCCAACTATTATTGTAGGCAAACTCGATCGACGACAAATGAAGTTCCCAATCGTTACTCCAGTCTAGGGCACAAGCCCGCAACATATCCTCCAACGTCTGAATCGTTCGCTCCATCTGACCGTATGACTGAGGATGAAAAGTCGTGATCAATCTCAACTCAGTGCCCAAAGGCTGATCAACAGCCTGCCAAAAATGTGATACAATACGGCCATCTCGATCAGAAACAATGGTCTTAGGGGCACCATGCAACCTCACGATCTCAGCTATAAAAGTTCGAGCCAATCTCTCCAGTCCCCAAGTATCCTTAATACCTAGGAAGTGTGCAGACTTGGTCAAACGATCGACGATTACCCAAATCATATTCATTCCGGCTCTAGTTCTCGGCATCCTAGTGATAAAATCCATAGAGATATCTTCCCACTTCTACTCGGGGATGGGAAACGGCTTAAACAACCCCGTCGGTCATTAATGTTCAATCTTGACTTGTTGACACGTCAAGCACCATAGTACAAACTCCGTGACATCTTTCTTCATATTATTCTACCAAAAATTTCGCTTCAAGTCCTTGTAAATCTTACTCGTTACGGGATGTAATGAGTAAGGCGTAGCATGAGCTTCTCGTAGAATTCTCTTCCTCAACTCTAGATCATTCGGAACACAAAGTCTATCTTGAAATCTCAGAATACTATCCTCGTGGACCATAAAACCATGAGCTTTTCCTTTAATTACATCTTCTTTCAGTTGAGAGATCATCAGGTCACTCCACTATTTCCTGTTGATGTCGTCAACCAAGGACGAAGTAATTTCAAGAGTGCACAATTGTCCTTGCACTCTTTGAAGCCAAACTTCTATTCCTTGCTCGATTAAATCCTGACGCATCTTCGTCTGAGCTGTAATTAAGAACCTCGAGCATCTGAAGCGATGCCAATTTGCGGCTCAAAGAGTCCGCGACGACATTGGCCTTTCCTGGATGGTAAAGAGTTTCCAAATCGTAACCCTTGATCAATTCCAACCAACGTCTCTGCCTCATATTCAGCTCTTTCTGACTGAAAATATACTTCAAACTCTTATGATCGGTAAAAATACTACATGGAGAGCCATACAAATAATGTCGCCAAATCTTAAGAGCGAAGAAAATTGCGTCTAACTCCAAATCGTGAGTAGGATAGTTCATCTCATACGGCTTCAACTGTCGTGACGCAAAAGCTATCGTCTTATCATGCTGCATAAGAACACATCCAAGCCCTTGTGGTAAAGTTAAAATCGGCGCTGAGGTCAAACTTCTCTTCAGCTCATCGAAGTTCTGCTATCTCCTAGTCATCCAAATAAACTTTTCTCTCTTCTGGAGTAATTTCGTAAGCGGACGAGCGATTTTCTAGAACCCCTCGACAAACCGACGGTAATACCCAACAAGACCCAAAAAGCTACGAACTTCTTTAACATTTTTAGACAGTGCCCAATCTAGCACTGCCTCAATCTTCTGTGGGTCTATACGAATCCCTTCGACCGAAATCACATGGCCGAGAAACATAACTTCTTCCAATCAGAACTCACATTTCGAGAATTTTGCATAGAGATGCTAGGCTCTCAAAACATCTAGTATCAAACGCAAGTGTCGGGCATGTTCCTCTTTATCCCGAGAATAAATCAAGATGTCGTCAATAAAGACGACCACACATCTGTCCAGGTATTCTATGAATATCTTGTTCATTAGTTGCATGAACACTTCCGGTGCATTAGTCAGTCCAAAATGCATGACCACAAATTCATAATGTCCGTACTCATCCGAAACGCAGTCTTCGGAACATTGGACTCTTTCACCCAGAGTTGATAGTACCCTGGTCTCAAATCAATCTTTGAGAATACTGCAGCTCCCTGCAACTGATCAAATAAATCATCTATATGAGGCAAAGGATACTTGTTCTTGATGGTCACTTTGTTCAGTTTACGGTAATCAATGCATAAACGTAGTGAACCATCCTTCTTCCTTACAAAAATAACAGGCGCACCCCAAGGAGAAGTGCTCAGTCTGATGTAACCTTTCTACAGTAGTTCTCCCAGCTGACTCTTTAATTCTTGCATCCCGGATGGTGCCATCCGATAAGGTGCCTTAGAAATCGGAGCCGGGTCAGGCTCTAAGTCCACAGAAAATTCTATCTCTCGATCCGCTGGTAATCCCGGGAGGTCATACGGAAAAACGTCGGGATACTCATTAACAACTGTAATCAAAGAGAATTCGACTTCGTCCCCTTCCGTCTTCAAAGCATAACACTAATAGCCCATGCAACCTTTATTCAAAAATTTTACGGCCTTCATGGCGCTGATAAGAAACTTAGGTTGGCCCGACTTACGTCCCATAAACGAGTACTCAGAACCGTCTTTAGTCATCATGGTGATAACCTTAGTACAATAATTCATATCACTTGGTGACTGTCAAACCAATCCTCGCCGAGGATCACATCCTCGCCTTCCATATCAACCACAATGAAATTCAATAACCAATCCATATCGGCAATATTCACTGGAGAATCCCTAATCTACCGGTTCCCCATGATTCTATCCCCGCTAGGTGGTTTCACAATGAAAGGATCGCAAACAGTCATACAAGTTATATTCAAACGGTGTACACACTCCAAGGAGATGAAAGAATGTGTAGCACCCGAATCAAAAAGTACACAAACTAGATGAGATAGGATATGAATTGTACCTGAGGCTATCGCCGCATCGGGTTCATCTGCTCGACACATCTCATAGACTCGGGGGTGTGCCGAACCGACACTAGAATCTCCCCATCTAGTGTTCTGACTCCGTCCCCAGCCTCTGCTGTAACTCTGCTGTGGTTGTCCAACTGGTTGCCTCTGATTCATATACATCATATATTATTCAACAATATGGAACGAATCGGACGAAACTCAAAAACCCCCCAAATTTCCCAAAAATAGGGTTCTAGGAGAATTCCTTATATTAAAGATGATGAACAAGTGTTGGTGTTGTTAATCCAAACCAAGAACTCAAGGAAAGATGATCTCTGAAGTGATCGGAAGAAGAAATCGCCCCAAATAGCCCTGGAGTCGCTCGGTCGCGGAGAGGAGAGGAAAATGAGAAAAAATGATGAATCTGGTCAACTCTTTGGTTTTTATAACCAGAGAGACGTAGCGTGCGCTAACGATAAAAGTTAGCATGCGCTACCCAGCCAAAAGGCAGTCCAGAACCTACAGTTCTGGCCTGTTAGCATGCGCTACTATAGAATAGCGTGTGCTAATAGCCCCTCGATAGCGCGCGCTATCGGGCCATAGCATGCGCTACCTGGGCACCAAACCGAGTCCAGAAACATTCTGCCAGTCTGGACTGCCGCACTAGCGCGAACTACCGGTCACCCAGCGTGCGCTGAGTCCCAACCGTAGCGTGCGCTAATATACAAATGTAGCGTGCGCTAAGCTGCTCGTCCAGAGAGCAGAGAGCAGAAACAACCACTGGCACTGCTGTGTTCGAGCCGTTAGCGCGCGCTACTAAACGGTCGTAGCGTGCGCTACAAAACAACGATAGTGTGCGCTACACAACAGTAGTAGCGTGCCCTATCGAGTGCAGACAGTATCACAGATAGCACTCAAGGATGGAAAACAGTATATTCCGGATAAAAACAACGCGTATCCGACACCAAACAATGAATCGAATGAGGCACACGAACAACAAGATTGAGTCAGAACCAAAGCGCTTAAAGAAAACACGATTCCGAATACCCGAGGGTACGGAAAACTACAACGTTAGTAATGACCCCAAAACTTTGGGAAATTACAAAATGGCCCAAAACATTCGAACCACACGATACATGATCAAAATAACAAACGAAAGCTCACAACATGCATAACAACATGATACGGACCTGCGGCAACCTCGAAACGGCTTTTCCGAACAATGGT
Source organism: Orobanche coerulescens (assembly GCA_033398695.1). Taxonomy (NCBI): domain Eukaryota; kingdom Viridiplantae; phylum Streptophyta; class Magnoliopsida; order Lamiales; family Orobanchaceae; genus Orobanche; species Orobanche coerulescens. The sequence continues at coordinate 70,249,278 of CM065801.1, forward strand.
TATGAGAATCGAACGAAATAGCGATGAAAATGACATTAAACACGGAATTGAGTAAAACAAGTCCGAAACAAGCTCGGATGACAAAAGTCCAATATTAAATATTCTCAAAATATCAATACGGTTACAAGGTCGCTAAAAAAACAAAAAATACACCAAAAATGAAAATACTGGGAAAAGAAAAATATGGATATTACAACAACAACAACATCTAACACCAATCAATTCATCTAAACCGGATTGGATTCGGAATCAAGAACAAAACTCCCAAAAAGTCAACTATAGGGAATCAAGAAAAATACCTTGATCCGGCGGAGAACAGTGGATTAAATGATGTTAAACACACACAAATCTATCCCAAGATGACGCTTGATGATGAAGATCGCCCAAAATCGCTCCAAGAACATGCTGACCAGTATTTATACTGGACAGTTATTAGCATACGCTAAACACACTGCATTAGCGCGCGCTAACGGGGTCAGCGCCCCAGACATTCCGCCCTCAACACTGTTAGCGTGCTCTAACGAGCCAAGAATCCAGTCCAATGGCTCCTGGACAGATATGCACCTACCATGTCGTGTGCGCTAGAAAGGACAGATAGCGTTCTCTAAGCACATGATAGCGCGCGCTATCTACCAACCGTAGCGTGCGCTTACGAGACTACAGTTCCAGTCCAGTAGCTCCTGGACTGCCTCGAACTACCAGTTAGCATGCGCTACCAAACCCGTAGCGTGCGCTAACTACTGCACCTTAGCGCGTGCTAACCACCCAGATATACTGTGTGCTTACGACTCAGAAATAACAGCAACAGTACCCTCAAAAATGGGTACGACGACGGATTTCTCCGACCGAATCTGCAAGTTCAAGATAAACACGGAAAGCTCTAGAATATGATCATACGAAGAGCTTGAGGTCTGACCAAACTCACACGCGACCATGAAAAGGGTCGAAAAAATAAATACAAAGGCGGATACCCACAACTTTGGGAAATTACAAAATAGCCCCAAAATGCCCGAAAATCATGATACTGTAATATCCGCAATTTCGAATTTCGGTAATTTTCTTTTTTTTTCGGCGGAAGTCCGTTTTGACGACTCGCTCATGACCTTTCGTCATTTCGAGAATGATTAATTCTGCACTTTTTGTCATCCGAGTTCGTTTCGGTGTCGTTTTATTGAGTTCCGTGTCCTTAATCGACTTTTTCACGTGGGAGTTCGACTTTGTAAAGTCACCATTAATTTTTGGTAACTCCAAAAATTCTAAATCTTTGCAATATTATAGAGCATCGAGTTAGCTTTCCAATGGTTCAAACGGTGAGTCAATCGAGTCCGTACGAGAGAGTTATGGTCGTTTTAGCTCACCGCTCGTTATTGGCGATCAACTGCCGGCCGAACTTCGCCGTGTCGTCCGACACGGCCCGTGCACTCGTCCGGAAGATGCCAAAGTTTCTGCCGACCAGACTCGGCCGTGTCGTCCGACACGGCCCGCGCTGCATTTCTTCCGGATAAGCACAGAACGATCGCCGACACGCCCGACCGTGTCCCGTGACACGGCCGAGTCGTGCGAAGTCACCGCTTGGACGGGTCGCTATCGGATGGCCCTACGTGCCGCGACCGTGTCAAGCGGGACACGGTCGAGTCCCTGTCGCCAGCCGCGTAACACGGCCGCCGATCGGCACGGCCGTGTCCTGGCAGCATCAACCCTATAAAAGGCCCCGCAGACGTTTTTCTTGCCATTTTTCACCTTCTTCTTATCTTCTTCCGCACTTGGAGTGTTCCAATCTTGTAGCCATGTTGTTTAACAACATATACATGAAGTTTGGAGGTTCATATCATCAATCATCCGTCCTATAACATCCTTTGATCGAGCGAATCGTCGATTTTCTAGAAATCTAATTTTGGGGATTTTGGGTATTTTGTTCGATTTCGTCCGTTTAATCCGATTTAACTTAGGATTTTGATGGATTGATGATTATTTAGATGTATTATATCATTTCCTTTATTATTCCATGGTTGGATCGTATCGATTCGTTGTTTGAGTCGAGTTCTTGACCGACGCCTTGAAGGTGTCCTAGAGAATGTCTTAGAGGGGTTTTCGGGCGTTCTACGATTATCCTTACTAGTATGATCGATGATTTATAAATTATATTGTTGTTAGGGTCGAGTTTCTTGTGAAGAAACCGTGTTGAACCTTTCGTTCGCCGTCTTCCGCTTCGATAGCTTTGGGCGTTTGAAGCTTTCCGGTTGAGCCGTGTTCGTCGAATACTTGCGTACCGATTTTGAGGCAAGTATCTTGCCCATACATTTCATATTTCATCAGCATAATTATTGATAATTGATTTTATGCGAAATCCAATATTTAATGAACGTAATAAGGGATTGGTATGTTCTCGATAAATGTTATCTTTCAACGATAATTCGTATACTTCGTGAATATGTATTCTCGGAATATGTGTGTTGGTTTTGTATGTTGAAAGATAATATGATCAATTCGAGTGAGTTTGATAGACCGTAATCCTTTGTCGGGGATTACGTCTTGTTATTATGTACTCGTTCGGTAAGAACGTAATGTGTGTGATATTAGTTGTTACTCCTTGAAAGGAGTTTGTGATGCTTAATGTTGTTTGGATTGATAAGTGATTATTGTTGTGTGCTTGATGTATGTGATGTGCCTCCGGGTAGGATTGTTGAATCTCCGGGATCCATACTTGCTAGTATGGGTCGGGCGAAACCGTAAGGTTATCCAATACGGGTATGTCTTGCGGGGACTCCGAGGTCCGGGGCTTGCTAGCCCGATGCCGGGATAACTTGTGGGGTTATCATCGGGTATGTCTTGCGGGGACTCCGAGGTTCGTGGCTTGTTAGCGCGATGCCGGGATAACTTATGGTTGTGGTTTGGTTGTGATATTCGTGTCGTGGAGACATGTGATTTGATATGTTTTTCCTGTTGGGTTATTCACTCGGGTTTGTTCTTCGGGAGCATCTGAGGTTCGTGGCTTGTTAGCACGGGACACGAATAATCCTTAGGAACATGTGATTTGTGATTTGGGTCACGGACCCCGTGTTTTGTGAAATGGGTTGTGGACCCTGCGTATTGTTACCGGAACTTGAATTTTGGAAAATGACCTTTGGGCTGTGTCCCTAAATGTTTTCGAAAGGTTTTAGAATTCTTATATCCCAAATGTTTTCTAAAACTCCCGAGATCGTAAAATGTTTTGTAATATGGACATTGGGTTATTTCCTACCTTTCACGTTTTGAATGGTTTGATCAAGTAAATTTTCTCGGGAAGTATATTCGCGATTAATCTGTTTTTGTGGAGTATGATATGTATGGCTTGTTTTCGTATTTTATACTTGCACTAGCAAAACAGTGGAGTTTTGCTAACCCCCGAGTATTCGGGGGGTGGATGTCTATTTTTGCATTCAGGTTTTGGAGCATGGCATAGGGTCGGCACGAAGGATGATGAAAGATGAACGATACTAATCACACGAGGATCCGTTGATGTCGTATTGGTCTAGTTGTATTTTCTTTTCCGCTGCAGTACCTTTTCCCCGTTGTACGGGAGTTTATTGTATTTTGACCCCTGCGTGGGTATGTGTTTGAAATCGAGTTGTATATTTTATTGAAAGACCAAATCGGTCTACTGAGTCCTTTTGCCTTGAAGGCATTGTCGAGATGTTAAATGTTGTTACCAGCCTGGTAGATCCTCGAGGAGAGGGTCTACGGCGTGTAATATCCCTGAGCGGATTAGGGGTGTTACAGAATGGTATCAGAGCTTAGGTTATGGAAACCTAGGCTGTCGGGTTAGTGGTGTCTATTGAGTTTTTGTCTCGTCGGATTTTGTCTGACTAAGTCGTGTCGCGACGCGTCGTCTGAGTTTGTTGGTCGTGATTAGTATCGTGGGCGATCATCATCTTCGTGCGACCTGTGGATGTAAGTCTCCCTTCTTTGTGTTGTGCCTCGTGTGACACGAGCTATTTTTATTATTATGAGTTAATTGACGGAATCCTCTTATGGATTTTGATTTCGTGATATGTGATTATTTGACTCTCATATTTCGTTCATATGAGGAGTAGTGTTGCTCGATTGTGTATGTTGAACCGTATTTCTTTTATCCATTGCGTGAGTTCTTTTGCAATGACTTTCGGTATTTTACCGACTGAGTTTTATTTTGAAAACCAATTCCTTAACCGAGTTTTTGGCATTACGGCCTTGATCGTTTTGGCGAAATTCTTATGACGGTATTTATTATTTTCTAAATGGCTTCTGTGAGTTTTTGAAATATTACCGTCATCGGCCTTTTTGGCGTTTTTGTAAATGGTTTTTAGCCTGGTGGGTTCCGTCGCGGGACCCACGGCGCTATATTGTTCCTTGTAATTACCTGAAAATTTTTGGGCATTCTAGCCCATTGAATTATTTTTGAAAACCTTGAGTATCTTAGAAAATTAAAATTCGAGACGTACTTTTAAAACGAATTATTTTCTTGCGGTGTTTTCAAGGTGTTTTCTAATGCCGCAATACATTTCAAAAATTTTCCGGTTGAGGACCAAAATTATTTTTGAGATATTTTCAAATGCAGTTGCTTAGACCCAAGGGTCGAATATTTTTGAAAGTTTTTCACTAAAGGAAAGGTGTCCTCATTTTTGTTCAAACGCAAGATGATTTTCAAAGTCTCGATAATGGTGTTTGTACTACTTTTTGTAAAATGATACTCAAGATCAACTGTTGTTTCCAAACTGTTTTCAAAAAGTGGTTTTTGTTTTTAAAACCTATCATTCCTGTTTGCGGACCGGAAATGCGTGTATGGTTTTCGAACTTTCGTTACGGTGTTAACCCCGAATTGTGATCGAATTGGTGGCATGAACGTCGAGGCATTGCCACGCATTTGTTGTACTAGCCCTCTGTGAGAGGTGTGAACTGGTATTTACTGTTTATCGCCTCGTGGTGATTTGCGTGTTGACACGCGAGTGTGAGCTGTTGAAGCTTGGGTTGGTATGTTCGTGTATATGTGTGATTGTTCCATGATGTTTTGTGATTATGTGCTGGTTATCGTTCGGGCCGTTGAGATTGCTGAACGATACCGTCGTTGCTATGATTTTAGTATGCATGTTGCTTTACGATGGAAATTGTTGTATGTGGTATATGTTATGATTTTTCTATTGTGCTGAGTAATTACTTATTCAGTATGCCGAGGTGCCTAGGTCGTTGTCGTGGCAATGAGACGCGTTGTCGAGATCATGTCACGGTGATGATGCCAGATATCGGTGTCGCTACTATTTTACACAGTAGCTACACAGATGACTCGATTGACTCAGGGCTTCAGCGCATTACGATGTGACTCGAACACCGGTGCAAACCAAAGTGGCTTCGGGAGGTAATTCGTATGAATCCCCCTCGATTCGCGGTGTTGCGGATGCGTTGGTCAGGATGGTTGGCTTTTCCACTGGGAAAGATATTTGAGGTGTCGATTGTCTGAAGAACGGAAGGTACCTATTGCGCAGACCTTCTTGACAAAGATGCCGCTAATTGGTGGGAGGCTGTTAAGCCTCATGATCGTGATGTCACGTGGGCGAGTTCCAGGCATTCATGGAAGCCGAGTTCTGTCCAAACCGATTAGAGAGCAGAGGATTCACGAATTTTATTCGGCGTAACCACAAGGTGTTTCGGTCACAAAGCTATCATCGACTATAGCAAACAACTCGGTTATGTGCGAGATCGGGTGAGAACTGAGGAAGAGAGGATCTTTCATTTTGATAGACGAATGAAGCCAGAGATTCGCGTGTATATGTCGGGACTCACTTGCACTTCGTTGAGGGACTACCAAGATCGAGCATTGGCCCGTGAATTAGCTTCGTTATCGTCGGAGCCTGTGCCCGAGTCGAAGAAGCAGAGGAAGTCCAATGACCTTGTGGATAGTGCAGAGTTGGTGTTTCTAGTTCGCAACGTCGTAGTCTTTCTTGTGAAGCTCGCCGCTCGTTGCGTGGGACTGAGAGTTCTAAGTCTTCTGTTTTGACTCCTGGTAAAGCCAGGAGGTGTTTTAACTGCAATGTGGCAGGGCATGTCCGTGCACATTGCCCTTCTCCGCTAGTAACGTGTTACAAGTGCGGGCTTGAGGGACACCGAGTTCAGGTTTGCGAGGTGGTCACCGAGCCTTCCGAGGCACGGATTTGAGCATCGAAATCGGGACCAACTCCGAGGAGTCCCTGAGGGGCGTGGTCTATCAGTTGTATGTTATGTTATTTCCTTACCCGGTTGTTTCGAATCTCGGAGATAAAGTTCTTTTATTCGAAGTGGATCGTTTTGTGTTTATTTTTCGTTTTCTCAACCATGCACGGTGCTTAGTGTTTTGTGATTGTTCGGATAATTGACTTGATTGTATTATCTATTTGATGACGTTTGTCACTTGTTGATTTTATCATGTCCCTAACGGCGACGTTGTGTTGGTCGTCGTGGAGCGTGTTTTCACACCGTATATTCCGTTGCGTTGTATGTAACATTTCGCCGTTTGGCATTAGTTACGCGTTTCTTGCGTATCTCATTGAGTTTTCCTGGCGGGATATTGCTTCTCCCTACTTGTTTTAAGTTTCGGGACGAAACTTCTTTTAAGGAGGGTAGAATGTAATATCCGCAATTTCGAATTTCGGTAATTTTCTTTTTTTTCGGCGGAAGTCCGTTTTGACGACTCGCTCATGACCTTTCGTCATTTCGAGAATGATTAATTCTGCACTTTTGTCATCCGAGTTCGTTTCGGTGTCGTTTTATTGAGTTCCGTGTCCTTAATCGACTTTTCACGTGGGAGTTCGACTTTGTAAAGTCACCATTAATTTTTGGTAACTCCAAAAATTCTAAATCTTTGCAATATTATAGAGCATCGAGTTAGCTTTCCAATGGTTCAAACGGTGAGTCAATCGAGTCCGTGCGAGAGAGTTATGGTCGCTTTAGCTCACCCGCTCGTTATTGGCGATCATCGCCGGCCGAACTCGGCCGTGTCGTCCGACACGGCCCGTGCCGTTTCGTCCGGAAGATGCCAAAGTTTCTGCCGACCAGACTCGGCCGTGTCGTCCGACACGGCCCGTGCATACTCTTCCGATAAGCCTGAACGATCGCCGACACGCCCGGCCGTGTCCCGTGACACGGCCGAGTCGCCGAGTCACCGCTCGGACGGGTCGCTATCGGATGGCCCTACGTGCCGCGACCGTGTCAAGCGTGACACGGTCGAGTCCTCGCCGCCAGCCGTGTAACACGACCGTGCCGATCGGCACGGGCCGTGTCCGGCAGCACCAACCCCTATAAAAGGCCCCGCAGACGTTTTCTTGCCATTTTTCACCTTCTTCTTATCTTCTTCCGCGACTTGGAGTGTTCCAATCTTGTAGCCATGTTGTTTAACAACATATACATGAAGTTTGGAGGTTCATATCATCAATCATCCGTCCTATAACATCCTTTGATCGAGCGAATCAGTCGATTTTCTAGAAATCTAATTTTGGGGATTTTGGGTATTTTGTTCGATTTCGTCCGTTTAATCCGATTTAACTTAGGATTTTGATGGATTGATGATTATTTAGATGTATTATATCATTTCCTTTATTATTCCATGGTTGGATCGTATCGATTCGTTGTTTGAGTCGAGTTCTTGACCGACGCCTTGAAGGTGTCCGGTAGAATGTCTTAGAGGGGTTTTCGGGCGTTCTACGATTATCCTTCCTCGTATGATCGATGATTTATTGATTATATTGTTGTTAGGGTCGAGTTTCTTGTGAAGAAACCGTGTTGAACCCTTTCGCTCGTCGCCGTCTTCCGTTTCGATAGCTTTGGGCGTTTGAAGCTTTCCGCTGAGCCGTGTTCGTCGGAATACTTGCGTACCGATTTTGAGGCAAGTATCTTGCCCATACATTTCATATTTCATCAGCATAAGTATTGATAATTGATTTTATGCGAAATCCAATATTTAATGAACGTACAAAGGGATTGGTATGTTCTCGATAAATGTTATCTTTCAACGATAATTCGTATACTTCGTGAATATGTATTCTCGGAATATGTGTGTTGGTTTTGTATGTTGAAAGATAATATGATCAATTCGAGTGAGTTTGATAGACCGTAATCCTTTGTCGGGATTACGATCTTATTATGTACTCGTTCGGTAAGAACGTAATGTGTGTGATATTAGTTGTTACTCCTTGAAAGGAGTTTGTGATGCTTAATGTTGTTTGGATTGATAAGTGATTATTGTTGTGTGCTTGATGTATGTGATGTGCCTCCGGGTAGGATTGTTGAATCTCCGGGATCCATACTTGCTAGTATGGGTCGGGCGAAACCGTAAGGTTATCCAATACGGTATGTCTTGCGGGGACTCCGAGGTCCGGGGCTTGCTAGCCCGATGCCGGGATAACTTGTGGGGTTATCATCGGGTATGTCTTGCGGGGACTCCGAGGTTCGTGGCTTGTTAGCGCGATGCCGGGATAACTTATGGTTGTGGTTTGGTTGTGATATTCGTGTCGTGGAGACATGTGATTTGATATGTTTTTTTCCTGTTGGGTTATTCACTCGGGTTTGTTCTTCGGGAGCATCTGAGGTTCGTGGCTTGTTAGCACGGGACACGAATAATCCTTAGGAACATGTGATTTGTGATTTGGGTCACGGACCCCGTGTTTTGTGAAATGGGTTGTGGACCCTGCGTATTGTTACCGAACTTGAATTTTGGAAAATGACCTTTGGGGTGTGTCCCTAAATGTTTTCGAAAGGTTTTAGAATTCTTATATCCCAAATGTTTTCTAAAACTCCGAGATCGTAAAATGTTTTGTAATATGGACATTGGGTTATTTCCTACCTTTCACGTTTTGAATGGTTTGATCAAGTAAATTTTCTCGAAGTATATTCGCGATTAACTGCTTTTTGTGGAGTATGATATGTATGGCTTGTTTTCGTATTTTATACTTGCACTAGCAAAACAAAGGAGTTTGCTAACCCCCGAGTATTCGGGGGGTGGATGTCTATTTTTGCATTCAGGTTTTGGAGCATGGCATAGGGTCGGCACGAAGGATGATGAAAGATGAACGATACTAATCACACGAGGATCCGTTGATGTCGTATTGGTCTAGTTGTATTTTCTTTTCCGCTGCAGTACCTTTTCCCCGTTGTACGGGAGTTTATTGTATTTTGACCCCTGCGTGGGTATGTGTTTGAAATCGAGTTGTATATTTTATTGAAAGACCAAATCGGTCTACTGAGTCCTTTTGCCTTGAAGGCATTGTCGAGATGTTAAATGTTGTTACCAGCCTGGTAGATCCTCGAGGAGAGGGTCTACGGCGTGTAATATCCCTGAGCGGATTAGGGGTGTTACAGATACGTGATCGAATAACCAAATCAAAGTTCACAACACGTCTAACAAAGTTGAACGGACTTACGGGGAGCACGAAACAACAGTTTGGAACGCGATTTGTAAGAATCAAACTCAAATGCGGAAAAGTCGCCCAAAAAGCACGGAACTCAGCAAAACGACACAGAAACGAACTCGGATGACAAAAAGTTCAGAATTAATCATTCTCATAATGAAGAAACGGTCACAAGCAAGCCAATAAAATGGACTCCTGCAATAAAAAAGAAATTTACCGAAAATCGAAATTGCGGATATTACATACTACCCTCCTAAAAAGAAATTTCGTCCCGAAACTTAAAAATAAGTAGGCATAAACAATATCCCACCACTACGCCATAGATGACCTACGGCAACGGATTTTGTTAGTGTTGCGCTCAAAAATATTGTAGTAGCTCTAAAAATTTACCTGCTGCAACATTACTTTTTTGATGTTGCTGTATATGTTTACAAAGTGTTGCCTTAGTAGCAAAGTGTTACATGCTATAACATTTTATGACACAGTGTTGCCGTAGATGTACTATTTAAAAAAAAACTTCATTTTTTATGTAAAATTAAAATTAAATAATCTTTTATATATTAATATTAAAAACTATATTACATTTTATATTAAAAATTATAATATATACATATTATTTTACGAATTATATTATATCAAATGTGGAATATATTGAATATTAATATATTTTGTTATATATTAATATTAAGAATTATATTACATTATATATTAAAAATTATAATACATACATATTATTTTATGAATTATATTATATTAAATGTGCAATATATTGAATATTAATATATTTTGTTATATATTAATATTAAAAATTATATTACATTATATATTAAAAATTATAATACATACATATTATTTTATGAATTATATTATATCAAATGTGGAATATATTGAATATTAATATATTTTGTTATATATTAATATTAAAATTTATATTACATTATATATTAAAAATTATAATACATACATATTATTTTATGAATTATATTATATCAATTGTGGAATATATTGAATATTAATATATTTTGTTAAATATTACTATAAAAAATTATATTACATAATATAATAAAAATTATAATACATACATATTATTTTATGAATTATATTATATCAAATGTGGAATTTATTGAATATTAATATATTTTATTATATATTAATACTAAAAATTATATTACATTATATATTAAAAATTATAATACATACATATTATTTTATTAATTATATTATATTAAATGTGCAATATATTGAATATTAATATATTTTGTTATATATTAATATTAAAAATTATATTACATTATATATATTAAAAATTATAATACATACATATTATTTTATGAATTATATTATATCAAATGTGGAATATATTGAATATTAATATATTTTATTTTATATTAATTTTAAAAATTATATGACATTATATATTAAAATTATAATACATACATATTATTTTTTGAATTATATTATATCATATGTGGAATATATTGAATATTAATATATTTTGTTATATATTAATATTAAAAATTATATTACATTATATATTAAAAATTATAATACATACATATTATTTTATGAATTATATCATATTAAATGTGCAATATATTGAATATTTATATATTTTTTTATATATTAATATTAATAATTATATTACCTTATATATTAAAAATTATAATACATACATATTATTTTATGAATTATATTATATCAAATGTGGAATATATTGAATATTAATATATTTTGTTTTATATTAATATTAAAAATTATATTACATTACATATTAAAAATTATAATACATACATATTATTTTATGAATTATATTATATTAAATGTGCAATATATTGAATATTAATATATTTTGTTATATATTAATATTAAAAATTATATTACATTATATATTAAAAATTATAATACATACATATTATTTTATGAATTATATTATATCAAATGTGGAATATATTGAATATTAATATATTTTGTTATATATTAATATTAAAAATTATATTACATTATATATTAAAAATTATAATATATACATATTATTTTATGAATTATATTATATCAAATGTGGAATATATTGAATATTAATATATTTTGTTATATATTAATATTAAAAATTATATTACATTATATATTAAAATATTTTGTTAAATATTAATATATTTTGAAAATAATTCTGAAAATATTAACAAACATATACATATAATATATATATATATTATATATTTATATACATATATATATATATGGTTTATTGTACACTTATATAATATAAATCAATATTAGAATAACAAATGAGTTTGGCTCACTGGTTTGATACTCACCTCCATCTCATTGAGATCACATGTTCAAATCCGGTGAGTAGCGGAAATGCACATTTATACATATTATGTGCGGGTCGCGTGAGTGCGGGTGGCGGGCGGGTTTGGGCGGGTGCGGATTGGGCTGGAATAAAATATATTTTTTTTAAAAAATAATATACTAAAAAAATAATTTCAATTTATTAAAAAAAAATATTTAAAAAAATAAATAAATTTAATAGTGCCCCCTACTTTTACAGAAAATTGGCCTCTGCTGCAACACTTGTTTAATGTTGCTGTAGACTATAGGTAGCGATGCCATGCAGTCTTATAGTAACAAAAGGAGTGGTGTTGCAGTAGGTGACATAAGTGTTGCTATAGGGACCTACGGCAGCGGTGAAAAGTGCAACACCAAAAAAGTGTTGCCGTTTTGATTTTCTTGTCTACAGCAACGATTTTTTTGGTTCTTGCAACATTTTGTAGGAGTTGCCATAGGCCATCTATGGCGTAGTGCACTACGAACATCTCAACGAGATACACAAGAAGGCATAGCTTACGCCCATCGACGAGACGTTACAAGAACGCAAAGGAACATACGGCGTGGAAACCCGCTCAACGACAACCATCACAATGCCACAAGCAGGGGCATAACACAATCAACAAGTGCCAAGCATCACCAGACAAATAACGCAATCAAGTTAATTTTCCGAACAATCACAAAACAAAAGTACCTATTACTAGGAAACACCCACAGTCAAGAAAATATAACATAAGCATAGAACGATCCGCAAGGATAACCACAAAGAACTCTGACCACGCTGAAATTCTCGAAAATCACACTAGGCATCTCTGTGTCCTTTCGGAGCAGCGACGCAAACTCGATCCCCAAACCTCGCAGTCACTACACCATAGATTGCCTATTGCAACCATATTTCTAAAAAATTGTTAAAAACCATTGCAATTGAGAAACCAAATCACATAAATTGCAACGCTTTTGAAAAGCATTGCAATTCCATTGGAAAAATCTAAGAAAGTTTAAAACATGCATTCTATTGCAATACTTTTTTAAAATCGTTGCGGTATCTATTCATTTTGGGGGGAAAATGTGGCGGGCTTGTAAAATATGAGCGGGATTTCTGGGAAAATGTTGGCGGGCGTACAAAAAATAACAAAAGAAAAAAGAAAAGAAAAAACAAAACCCACACGACACACAACACAACCCACACGGCACACAGACACCAAAACAAACACACGAACACAAAAGTCATGACTCCACCACCAGGCCGCCGCTACCACCAGAACAATACGCCGCGACCACCATCAGGAAAAGCATCCGCCTCCACCACCAGGCCGCATCACCACCACCAGATACACTGTGTAAGTCTCGCCCGCCCTAGGCGTTCTTATCCGCATCCAAACCCTAATCCTCTGACAGTTTTGATCTTTCTATGTCGTATTCGCTATTTTCAAAGGATTTCTTATAATTATTTGAGGGAATTTTTGTTTATTCCAAATTCGCTATTTTCAAAGGATGAGTTTGTTGGTAATTTATCACGCGATTTGTAAAATTCAGTTTATTTTGATGAGTTTTGATAATTCATCCAGAGATTCTGTAAATTCATTGTTTTTTTTCTAGAATATTATTCCTAAATGAGTTTTTTTTAAACATAATAAGCTTAAGCAAATCTTCAGATGATTTTCCCCCTTAGGAATCTATTATGGGCTTGAAAAACTAATGGGGGCACCTAAATGTATGGACTTTAAGAGGAAGCAGCTCGTAAATCTGGAGTCCTCAAGCACGGGCCTGGGAAATGGCGTATGATTATTAAGGATCCACAATTCAGCGGGGTTTTGTATCTATGATCCAATGTTGATCTGAAGGTAGAATTTTAACCCATCATTTCTCTATTGGTGATGGTAATGATATATACATTGGATTTTTGTGTTCTAGAAATTTAGTTGTTTTTTTATTCCATAGTAGTGTTGGTTTTGGTTTGGTTAGGACAAGTGGAGGAACATGAGTGTTATGGCGAATGGATGGGGTTCACGGGAGAGGGCCAAGCTGGCACTAAAAAGGATTCACCCTGCTGCCAAGCATGGAGAGAGCTCTATGTCTGTAATATTTCTTAAAAAGCTTAATTTTATTCATGTAATTACCTGTTTTTTTTCAAAGTTTAGGTGTTGATATTATTTATGATTCATCGTGCCTTCAACATCTTGTCCGAATCTTGGCTGTTGTTATGAAGCACGGCCATTCGGATGCTGAACTCAGCTGATTGTCAGTGTATTGAGATTCTGAATCAAGATATCAGAGGCCGTCTTGCTGGAATGATATTTCTTTCAAAAGACGAAATGTTTCATTATTCTTTGAAGAAGTATTTTGTAAACACTTGGAAAAAAAAGTGATCGTGAGCTTATTGCTGTTTTCGCCCCCCTCAAGTGCTGCTTTTGATTTAACTTTTGAAGTTATTCAACTTTTAGCTTCTGTTTACAAATATGGGCAACTTGTAATTCGCTTCAACAGTTGTGGGAGTTGAATTATTATCAGGGTTCGGTATATATTTGCAGCATTAATTTCATCGTCTCTCCCGTTCGATCACTTGTGAAACATTTGCGAACCACTTTTGAGGAGGTTGTTGCAGTGACTGGAGATGGAACAAATGATGCTCCTGCACTTCATGAAGCAGATATTGGCCTTGCAATGGGAATTTCTGGAACTGAGGTGATAGAATCTAATCCTTTTCCCCCTTCTCTGTAATAAGCGGATATGCCATGTTCTAGTTGCTAGATATATTTTTTATGTTATTTTTAAGACTGCTGTGAAGTTGATTTGAATTTGTAGTTGTCAATTTGAAAACTAAAGTGTAGGACAGAACAACCCTGGAGATGTGTTGTGTCTTATATGGTGACAGACATTTTAATAGGTCTTCTTTGAGACGGTCTTATGGAGCTTGTCCCTTTTCTGTATTCCTTCATGAGTCCAGTATTGGGCGGCTGAACATTATTAGAGTAATCAACTGGAATTGTTAAGCATTTTCCATTAAGCACTTCAGAGATACTGTTGATAGTGTTCTTCTATGTGAATCAGCTGTTTTTTTCTGGTTTGCTAGTCAGAAGTCTGTTTATGTTTTGGTATGAGAAGCTTTTTTCACAAATATTATGCATTTGCGCTCTACATTCTCTGCGTGCTGGCATAATCAGCCTAGTGTATGTTGCTTGTGAGTAATATTCATCATTTTCTAGGATTTGATGTTGAAGATTATTTCACTTTGGTCTTTTTTCATGAAGTAGCTGCTAAAACTGAAAAATATTTGTCAGATGAGTCTCCAAAATCAAACATGATGGCCCCGGCTTATTAACTATGGCAATCGATGATCGAGACGAACGTGGTCATTGCTTTATGTCACCTTTAAGGTGACCATCGTCTTGATTGGTTATTTTTTTTTCATTTTGTTCAAGACTTAAACTTATCCTACAAGTCCTTGTTGAATTTTTATTATGAAAACTTATTGTGTTTTTCTCCAATACCGCCGACGCTTACTCATTTATCATTAATCACTTATTATTTGTTACATGACTTGTTTAGCTTACTTATTTTTACGAATCCTATACAAACCTTTCTTTCTAGTACAAGATACTTTTTAACACATGATTTTGGTGAATCTCATTGAATTACATGTTCGAACATGTCGATACTAATTATTGCATTTGAGAATCTTGGTCTTTTAAAGTTCAATGAATTCCAAATAACTTTCTTATGTTGCGTGAGATGAGCACATCCTCTTGAGTATACCGTTGAAATTTGAAATGACTCAAAAATAAAAAAATCCAAGCAGAGCATCAAATCTGTTTGTTTAACTTGTTCGGATAATCGATCCCGCTTGACACACATAATGCTTGCTTTCTCTCTTATCCTTGTTTAATTGGTGTTATCGATGTACAGAAATGTGTTGTCTTTGGTGAACTTGTCAATGGAATGAGCGTTTTGATTTAACTTTTGAAGAAATATTACGAGCAATATTTCCATGGTGTTGATTTATCTATATTTCTTTTATGCTCTATTTTTTTTCTTTCTTTTGGAAGGTGATGGCTCGTTCTTCACCAATGGATAAGCATACACTTGTGAAACATTTGCGAACCACTTTTGAGGAGGTTGTTGCAGTGACTGGAGATGGAACAAATGATGCTCCTGCACTTCATGAAGCGTATATTGGCCTTGCAATGGGAATTTCTCGAACCGAGGTGATAGAATCTAATCCTTTTCCCCCTTCTCTGTAATAAGCGGATATGCCATGTTCTAGTTGCTAGATATATTTTTTATGTTATTTCTAAGACTGCTGTGAAGTTGATTTGAATTTGTAGTTGTCAATTTGAAAACTAAAGTGTAGGACAGAACAACCCTGGAGATGTGTTGTATCTTATATGGTGACAGACATTTTAATAGGTCTTCTTTGAGACGGTCTTATGGAGCTTGTCCCTTTTATGTATTCCTTCATGAGTCCAGTATTGGGCGGCTGAACATTATTAGAGTAATAAACTGGAATTGTTAATACCCTCAATTTATAAATCGTTTGGTTTGTAAATTTTTACAGGTGGCCAAAGAGAGTGCTGATGTTATAATCCTAGATGATAACTTCTCCACCATTGTTACTGTTGCGAGATGGGGCCGCTCAGTTTATGTGAACATTCAAAAGTTTGTTCAGTTTCAGCTTACTGTAAATGTGGTAGCTCTAATTGTCAACTTCTCTTCACCGCTTGACAGTAAACATGAAGAGGATTGCCACGTCAATCTACAAAGTTATCTTCAATAAAAGAATATCAATATAGAGTATCACAAGGCGTTGTTTTGATTTTATCGAGGGCAATTATATCTCTTTGAAGCCATTGCATTATTTAATCTACTTTGTGATGAGCTAAGTTTTTTTCTAATTTCAGATTGGGAGAAGTCCATAATGATTCAGAGAAGGATTTAGATGTGCTACTACTTCTATTGAGGACGGAGATGAGACGGATGAAGATGAAGATGAAGATGAAGATAGATGAAGATGAAGATGAAGAGGAAGAGGAATAGGAAGAGGAAGAAGAGCCATGACTCATGTTTATATAATGTTTAACTAAGATATTGGTCTATGTATTACTAAGTTAGATTGTGTGTCACTTGAACTTAGTTATTTTGCTTCAACTTGGTCATTTTCCTAAACTTAGTCCGAGTGAATTTATTGATGTTGGAACAAAGTAATATTGCTCGGTTGGATTGATGTTACGATATACCAATTGAAATAAATCTAATGGTCATGCCGGTTTTTTTATTTAGCATTGCAATAGAAGCTTAAATGTTGCCATATATGTTATATTCATTAATAAAATTAGATTGCATTTGATTCTAAATACGTTGCAATTGGGCATATATATGTTGCCTTAGGGTTGCCTGAATCCATGTATTGCAACAATTAACACAAAACAATCGTTGGAAAAAAATGTTGCCATAGGTAGTCCAAGATATTGCAATGGTGTTAAACATGTTGCTATAGCCGTTAAATCGTTGCCATATACTCTATTTGCAACAATAATATGGCGTTGCAATATGGTACCAAATTCGTTGCCATAAGGGCCCTATGGCAACCAGAGCAAAGGGCACGCTTGATTTTTGCATAATTGTTGCAATAGGCCCTATTGCAATGAATTTAGGGCATATTGCAACGTATTTTACACGTTGCTGTATGCAATCTATGGTGTAGTGAGTCACCGTCTCACAATGCACAGCTCGGTGTCCTAATTGACCGCAATCGAAACAGTTGACTAACAGTGAACGACAATTCTTCGTGGTACGAGATCAGGCAATCATCAATCGGGCAACTACGATTGAACATCAATGATAGAAAAACAATGATCGAACACATTTATCGAACAAAAATGGTCGAATAACAACGATCGAACAACAATGATCGAACAACAACGATCGAACAACGACCCCAAAGTTCACACTTCAACTCAAGACATTAAAAGAGCTTGTAGAAACTAAAAAATGTTACTTTCGAGCAAGGTTCACAAGAATCGAACCGAACTCGGAAAAGTCACAGCGATAACCAGATCGATCCAAAACAATATCACGGCTCGTTCGAACGATAAAAACTAAAATATAGAACAAGTTCCGAAAGTATCAACGAACACACGCGAGTCGATAGAATTGGGAAAGAGAAAATGCAGAAGTCAAGAATAATACGGGTATTACATTCAACCTCTTTTAAAAGAAGTGTCGTCCCCGAAACTCATAACAACAGAAGCAAGGTAACAACACAATAAGTAACCGACAGAAACATCTTTCAAGGGCCTCTCAAAGCCGATCCTGATATCTGTGCTGAAATTCGTACCCTGGAAGACTAGGTAACCAACTCGCAAAACTGGATTCTGTGACCCTCGGGTCCACACTTGTAATCTGCTACTAGCGGGGAAGGACAATTTGCACGTACATGCCCCGGCACATATAAAACACCTCGGCATACCGAAAATACAACTGCTAGGTACAATGGAATATAACATCGCAAAACAACATACCGGAGATGCCAACTCAGCACAACTTATCAACGTAAGGCAACCCACATACACAGAATCACAGCAACGACGGCATACATTCGGCGATTTCAACGGCCCGAATGATAACCAGCACACAATCACCAAACATCATGAAACAATCACAGATGTACACAATCATACAAACCCGAGCTCTAACAGTTCGCACAGGTGTGATAACACGCAAATCATCGCGAAACGACAA
Source organism: Orobanche coerulescens (assembly GCA_033398695.1). Lineage (NCBI taxonomy): Eukaryota > Viridiplantae > Streptophyta > Magnoliopsida > Lamiales > Orobanchaceae > Orobanche > Orobanche coerulescens. The sequence continues at coordinate 70,267,736 of CM065801.1, forward strand.
CATTAAAGACCAACATCACACCTCTCACAGAGGGCTAACACAACAAATACGTGGCGAACGACTCAACGCTCACACCACCAATTTAATCACAACTCAGGGGTTAACACCCTAACGACAGGGCGAACATCATACATACATTCCCGGACCACATGCAGGAATGATAGGTTTTAAAAACGAAAACCACCTTTTGAAAATAATTTTGGAAACACCAGTTGATCTTGAGTATCACCTTTCAAAAAGTAGTACAAACATCGTTATCGAGACTTTGAAAAACCATCTTGCGTTTGATAAAAATGAGGATATTTTTCTTTTAGTGAAAGACTTTCAGAAATATTCGACTCTCGGATCTAAGCAAATGTGTTTCTAAATCATTGAAAATATCTCAAAATATTTTGGTCCTCAAAGTGGAATAATATTGAAACATATTGTGGCACTAGAAGGCACCTTGAAAGTACCGCGAGAAAATAATCCATTTTAAAAGTACGTCTCGAAATTTATTTTCTAAGATACTCAAGGGTTTCAGAAATCCAAGAGGCTAGAATTCTCAAAACTCACACGTATCGACATCCGCTTAAACACATCATAGTACACGCATCAAATCGTTTAAAATCAAGACAATACATGTCTTTTACCGGAAAACAAACAGTCAAATATCACGGTCAAAAACCGCCTAGGATTGGGGCAAAATCACTAATCCCATTCGAGACCTCTAAGGACCCTCCCGAACTGGCTAGCAGACAAACTCGTAAATCCGGAGTGAAGTCACGGATTCCCCCGAGGCCTCGCTGGTGTAACACCCCCAATTCGCTCAGGGATATTACACGTCGTAGAACCTTTCCTCAAGGATCTACCAGGTTGGTAACAACATCGAACATCTCAACAATGCCTTTAAGGCTAAAATGACTCAGTAGACCGACTTGGTCTTTCAATACAAAAATACAACTCAATCTCAATACATGCCCACGCAGGGGTCAAATACAAAATACTCCCATACAATGGGGAAAAATACTGCAGCGGAAATAACATACAACTGAACCAATACAACAACGTGCGGGTCCTCATGTGATTAGTATCGATCATCTTTCATCATCCTTCATGCCGAACATGTGCTATGATCTGTAACACCCCAAACTAGGCGGATATTACAGTGCCGTAGATCCCCGACTGGGACCCACCAGGCAAATGAAAATGAATGAATTACACAGGATAAATGTAGTACCGAACCACATTACAACAATAATTACTCCGATGAGGAGTTTAGTTACAACACACCAGGACAATACCGAATACTAGTGAATTTTATATGAAGATAAAATACACAACACTGAATGAAACGGAGTATCCAAATGAAAGTCTGCAGCGGAAAATAAAGGACAATAACATGAATAACTAAAAGATCGGGGGCCCCTACTAGTATCACTGGGACTCCTCGCCGTCAACATGTTATTCACGTGCTTTTGCCTTGCCAAGACCTGAAAAACAAAATCCCCATCCGGGGTCAGTTACACAGAACAACAATCCTCAAGGGTTGAAATTACACAATCATGATATATCTGAAGTTATGAAATATCCTTAGTTATGAATTACGCTGAAGAGGAGTACCATAGTACGCCCGTAGTGTTCTGTGCAAGTGTACAAGACAGATGACCGGACACACCCGTCCTTGTACCTAATTAGTCTCACGGAGGTAATCGTTACCGTGTGCACAGTCCAATGTATCACTCCCAATACATGGCCATCATGTGCCCGACTAAAAATTCCACACATCCGCACCCGGCCACGCAATATGAACCCAGAAGGTCATATGAACGAGAATGACCATAATGAATATCAATGAATAATAATAATAATAATCTGACAAAGTCAAAAATGACTCACCGATATGAAAGTGATAATGAAGTGATTGATAGTTTCAATGAAATGATTGGAACCGCCGTTCCTCGCTAATGAAGTGATTATTCGACAATAGCAAGTCTCAATATGATTAATACAATGATGAATGAGTTATGATTGTGAATGATCAACAACAAAAGGAATGAATATCCTTTTTAACCGAGTAAGAATTAACTTACTCAACACCGGTGACAATTATCCTTCCACGAACAACGTCCTAATTGAGATATCGGTCGCTCGAACAACCTTGAATAACACAATTACCAACAATCCGTTCAATATACGTAACAAACATGAATATAACGAACTCAACACGTCGATACGACTAAACCAAGTCCATTGAGGCATTAAATCAAACACGTTGCGGCCAAACTCCGATTGTTTACAATCAAACCTCAATATACTAATATCAAATCCCCCAAGAAGTGTTTCAAACCAATAAAACATCTTCAATACGATTAATAATCCAAAACGAATATCCAAAACGTGATTATAAAGTGTTCTTGAATAATCCCTCAATAATCCAATGAATCCTTATACAAACTCATAATCATATACATATCCCTTCATATAACATGATTATAACATTCCAAAACATCATATCTCAACACAAAATCGAAATCCAAGGTGTTGAAGAAATTACCTCTTGAAGATCCAACCACTTCGATCCGATGAACACGAGTTTAAACGACTATCCAAGCTTCCCAATGAAATAAGATGATGAAATCCGAATACACAAGTGATTGATGATGACAAAATATCTTTCTCAAGCTCTCTCTCTCGGACAAGATGAAGGAAATGAGAAAAAATGAGGAAAAGTGTCCCGGCCAAAACTTATATACTGCCGGAAGTTACGGCCGTAACTCGGCCCTCTTACGGCCGTAACATTCCAGGTCAATGGCCTTACGGCCGTAACCGGCCAACTCGTACGGCCGTAACTCGGCTTCGTCCAAAAGCCTGCCGACAGACTTACGGCCGTAACCGATCCTGAGTTACGGGCGTAACCCGCCTTCGTCAAAAACATCCACCGACATTCTTACGGCCGTACCCGCACACCTTACGACCGTAACTCGGATGATACGGCCGTATCTGGCCAAACTTACGGGCGTAAGCTCTCTTCGTCGAAAATGACCAGGCACCTAGCCTGCAGCGTACGACCGTATCCGGCCAAGCCTTACGGCCGTATCTCCCTCGCCTTACGGCCGTATGCCGAAACCCTTACGGCCGTAACTAGCCTTCGGCCAAAAACGTCTGGGCACCCTGCTCGACACGTACGGCCGAATCGCCAGCCCGACCTTACGGCCGTCTTAACTTACGGCCGTATGCCGAAATACTTACGGCCGTAAGTCCTGCTCGTCCGAAATGGCCTAGAAACAACGAACGCCTATTACGGCCGTATCCGACACTCCTTACGGCCGTAACTCGTTGCTGGACAAGAAGAAATTCCGACAACTCCGATTTCTCGCTACGATCGATGAATGATTCGACATACCAAACGTTTGCGAACGCGAACACGTCCAACACATGCCAAAAGGATACTTCTAGCACAAGACTGCCAATCACGATGATAATGATAATACTCCCGTTCCGACACTCAAACGGAGATGAAATGACGATCGGTAACTGATACACGATTACAACATGCCAAAAGAACGCAAATGACTGAATCAAGACTGATGAATGATTATTAATGAGTGAAAATTACTGAGTGACAATTACAGACTGATAATTACTGAATGAAAATGAATGAATTATAACCGGGTATTACATACTCCCCCCCTTAAAAAGAGTTTCGTCCCCGAAACTAAGGGTCAAGATGACTCTCTCGCATACTCTCCTCGGTTTCCCAAGTAGCCTCTTCGACTCCGTGCCTAGCCCACTGAATCTTGACCAAAGGAATCGTCTTGTTCCTCAACTGTTTGATTCGCCGCTCCAACAGTCGTACAGGACGCTCCTCGTACGAATGATCATCCGCGATCTCGATTTCGTCGAACTGAAGTATGTGGCTCGGGTCGGCAACATACTTCCGCAACTGAGAGACGTGAAACACATTATGAATTCGGCTCAATGCCGGAGGTAAAGCCAATCGATAAGCTAACTCGCCTACTCGATCCAAAATTTCGAACGGTCCAATGAATCTCGGACTCAACTTCCCCCGTTTTCCGAAACGGAAAATACCTCGACTCGGGGATACCCTGACCAAAACGTGGTCACCCGTCTCGAACTCTAGTGGTCGACGACGATTATCTGCATATAATTTCTGTCGACTCTGAGCAGTCAACAAACGACTCCTGATCAAAGCTACCTTCTCCCGGGCGGCTATAAGTATATCGGGCTCGGTGCCGATTGACTCTGATGGGTCGTCACAACATAAGGGAGATCGACAACGACGACCGTACCAGGCCTCGTAAGGTGCTACCTTCATCGCAGCATGCCAACTATAACTGTACATGAACTCAATCAACAGTAATTGGGCTTCCCAATTGTCTACTAATCGAGGACGCATACCCTAAACATGTCCCCCAATGTTTGAAAAGTCCTCTCTGATTGTCCGTCGGACTGAGGATGAAAACGGTAATGAGATTAAGCTGAATTCCCCTAGCACGATGAACTGATTTCCAAAATGAGACACGAATCGCCCGTCACGATCAGAAACGATACTCTTAGGAGTACCGTGCAATCTCACTATCTCTTTGATGAACAGCTGGGCAAGCCTCTCGGGACCCCACGTATCCTTAATCTCAAGGAAAATAGCTGATTAGTTAAGTGGTCCACAATCACCCAGATCGTATTCCTGCCACGACGACTCGAGGCATCGGCAACCAAGTTTGCCTTACCCGGGTGGCACAGGATCCCGATATCATAATCTTTGATTAGTTCCAACCACCGCCTCTGTCGCATATTTAACTCCTTCTGAGTAAATATATACTTCAAACTCTTATGATCGGTGAATAACTGACAGGTGACGCCATAAAGGTAATGACGCCAAATTCCCAACGCGAAAACCACGGCTGCTAGCTCCAGGTCGGGGGTCGGATAATTAACCTCGTAAGGTCGCAATTTCCGTGAAGCATAGGCAATAACCTTCCCATCCTGCATTAATACACATCCGAGACCGTGTCCGGACGCGTTACTAAAAACCACGAATCCTTCCGTCCCTTCTGGCAAGAAAAAAAAGGTGCTGAAATTAACCGGTTCTTGAGTTCCTCAAAACTCCATTGACACACGTCGGACCACGTGTATTTCTTACCCTTTCGCAAAAGGTTCGTCATTGATTGAGCGATTTAAGAAAACCCTTCCACAATTCGCCGATAATAATCGGCTAATCCGAGAAAGCTTCGGATTTCCTTAACATTCTTCGGAGGTAACCAATCTCGGATAGCCTCCGTCTTCTGAGGGTCGACATGAACTCCGTCTGATGAAATTACATGTCCGAGAAAAGTCACTTCGGACATCCAGAACTCACATAAAGAAAACTTCCCATAAAGTTGCTCGCGTTTTAACACGTCAAGGACCTGCTGAAGACATACATTGTGTTCCTCTCGATCACGAGAATAAAACAAAATGTCATCGATGAAGACAACAACAAACTGATCCAAAAAGTCGATGAAAACCCGATACATTAACTCCATGAATACCGCAGGTGCATTAGTAAGCCCGAACGGCATAACTACGAACTCATAATGACCATAGCGTGTTCGAAACGCCGTCCTCGCGATATCCGACTCTCGAATCCGCAACTGGTGATATACAGATCCTAAGTCGATCCTAGAAAATACTGAAGCTCCCTGAAGTTGATCTAAAAGATCATCAACACGGGGTAAGGGATGCTAATCTTGATCATCACCCTGTTCAACTCCTGATAATTAATACACACACGATATGAACCAACCTTCTCCTTGACAAATCACACTGGTGCTCCCCACGGGGACGCATTCGGTTGGAGATACCCTTCCTCGAACTATCCTTCAAGTTGAATCTTCAACTCCTGTATTTCGGTCGGGGCCATCCGATACGGTGCCTTCGATAACGGGGATGTACCGGGCTCCAACTCACTCCTGAATTCCACTAATCTATGTGAAGGCAACCAGATAACTCGTCTGGAAAATACATCGTCAATCGATGACAATGATACCACAAATGATTGAACATTTCGATTGCCCTAGAATGGTCAATCGATAAAAAGTGATACAATGAATGATTGAACATCTCGATCGCCTTAGAAAGGCCAATCGATGAAAATGATACTATGAATGTTTGAATAACTCGATTGCCTTGGAAAGGCCAATCGATGAAAATGATACAATGAATGATTGAATAGCTCGATTGCCTTAGAAAGGCCAATCGATGAAAATGACACAATGAATGATTGAATATCTCGATTGCCTTAGAAAGGCCAATCGATGAAAATGATGCAATGAATGATTGAGTAACTCGATTGCCTTAGAAAGGTCAATCGATGAAAAGGATACAATGAATGATTGAATAACTCGATTGCCTTAGAAAGGCCAATCGATGAAAATGACACAATGAATGATTGAATAGCACGATTGCCTTAGAAAGGCCAATCGATGAAAATGATGTAATGAATGATTGAATAACTCGATTGCCTTAGAAAGGTCAATCGATGAAAATGATACGATGAATGATTGAATAACTCGATTGCCTTAGAAAGGCCAATCGATGAAAATGACACAATGAATGATTGAATAGCTCGATTGCCTTAGAAAGGCCAATCGATGAAAATGATGTAATGAATGATTGAATAACTCGATTGCCTTAGAAAGGTCAATCGATGAAAATGATACGATGAATGATTGAATGACTCGATTGCGGAATCTCTCTGCTTCCGCCATAATAATAATTCTACTGGAACAACGGGGATTACTTCCCTGAAGCACACATTCGACAACCAACGACGGAAAGATAGCGACCAAACGCTAACAAACACTGAGGATAGTATCAAGACGATCAAACCAACTAATACCGAAAATTACATCGTCCTAAGATAATTTTACCACAATTAGGTCCACCAACCAATCGCGGTCATTAAGCTTAATTCGGTATGATTTCCGAAAAATCTTCCATCGTCAGGTAGACCGATGGTATAAGGTCCACAAGCAATAGGACTATCCCAAAATAAGTCTATTCAAACATGATTCGAAAATGAATGAATGCGGTGCACCAGTATCCAAAAGGTACACACATGTTGAAATAAATTACGAGTATACCTGAGGTCATTCGGGCCACCGGATCGTCGATCCTCCTCATCACATGAATCTGGGACTTGCCGGCCCCCGAACCGGACGCTCCCGTCTGATAAATATGAGCCCCAACTCTATTTGCTTCCATTGTCTTAAACGACGTTGACAAAGCAGTCTGATTTTGAAACGCTGATTGCTTCGAGGCCTGAGATGCCGCCGGAGCCGACTTGGAGTCCCTTCGGCAAAAACGGGCCCTATGCCTAGCAATTCCACAGTTATGGCACGTGACAGTCTGCTTCGGACATTTGGTGCTGTAATGACCATGTTCTTCACAGTTGAAACAGGTGACGGCCGAACTGGCCGCTCGGGACTGAGATCCCGCACGACTATGCACCGTAGGAGGTCGCTCAGAAATGATAGGACTCACACGAGGCTTCTTGAAGGTTGACTGACCGCCTTCGGATTGATTATGCTTCGTTGATTTCTTGCTGATAGAAGAAGGTTGTTGTTCAGCAATTTCCTTAGCAGCAGGCTCACACAGGAGAGTTCTCTCGATTAATCCGGCCAGAGTGGCGCAATGATGATTGAGCAATTGCACATGGGTCATCATGGCCTGCATAAAAGTGAGTGGATCAACCCGAACATCTTCTTGTCGAGCCGAGTCCTGGGTACGATTTCCCGACAGCGAGTGATTATTTCCCGGGTTTCGGCCCGCACCGCGGCCTCTCCCCGTGCATCCCCTGACAGCTCTCCCCATACTGAAGTAGGAAGGTCGCATAATGATTATATTTCCCGCATGATTATCACATTATGATTATGTCATGAGATGATGAAAATGAGTATACATGCTCTAACTTAGTGATTATATGAATGATTTACTGAAGTGACATGATTATCTGATGAAATTCTTGAAATGATTATCTTGAATAACTTAATAAGATTGATAATATGATCATCCAGATCGACAACTGAGTAATGAAATGAATTGAGTAATTAATGAGTTAACATGATCGTCCTGATAATTAACTGAGTAATGAAATGAATTAAGTGATTAATGAGTTAATATGATCGTCCTGATCACAATGAATGATGATGTTTGAGGATTGTTAATTGCCGAATGATGAATGAATGACTATTGCCAGAAATTATACCATGGCGTTAGAAATCTTACAGTTCTTTCCGTCTGATTGGCTCAGCATTTGCACAGGTCACACGTGACGCGAAAGTCCAATGATACTAGTCTGATGACGATGATTTCAAATGAGAAATGACTCGGAAGGTAGTATTCAAAACCACGCTCCGATACCAACTCTGTAACACCCCAAACTAGGCGGATATTACAGTGCCGTAGATCCCCGACTGGGACCCACCAGGCAAATGAAAATGAATGAATTACACAGGATAAATGTAGTACCGAACCACATTACAACAATAATTACTCCGATGAGGAGTTTAGTTACAACACACCAGGACAATACCGAATACTAGTGTATTTTATATGAAGATAAAATACACAACACTGAATGAAACGGAGTATCCAAATGAAAGTCTGCAGTGGAAAATAAAGGACAATAACATGAATAACTGAAAGATCAGGGCCCCCTACTAGTATCACTGGGACTCCTCGCCGTCAACATGCTATTCCCGTGCTTTTGCCTTGCCAAGACCTGAAAAACAAAATCCCCAGCTGGGCCGCCATACGTAACAACAATCCTCAAGGGTTGAAATTACACAATCATGATATATCCAAGTTATGAAATATCCTTAGTTATGAATTACGCCAAGAGGAGTACCATAGTACGCCCGTAGTGTTCTGTGCAAGTGTACAAGACGGATGACCGGACACACCCGTCCTTGTACCTAATTAGTCTCACGGAGGTAATCGTTACCGTGTGCACAGTCCAATGTATCACTCCCAATACATGGCCATCATGTGCCCGACTAAAAATTCCACACATCCGCACCCGGCCACACAATATGAACCCAGAAGGTCATATGAACGAGAATGACCATAATGAATATCAATGAATAATAATAATAATCTGACAAAGTCAAAAATGACTCACCGATATGAAAGTGATAATGAAGTGATTGATAGTTTCAATGAAATGATTGGAACCGCCGTTCCTCGCTAATGAAGTGATTATTCGACAATAACAAGTCTCAATATGATTAATACAATGATGAATGAGTTATGATTATGAATGATCAACAACAAAAGGAATGAATATCCTTTTAACCGAGTAAGAATTAACTTACTCAACACCGGTGACAATTATCCTTCCACGAACAACGTCCTAATTGAGATATCGGTCGCTCGAACAACCTTGAATAACACAATTACCAACAATCCGTTCAATATACGTAACAAACATGAATATAACGAACTCAACACGTCGATACGACTAAACCAAGTTCATTGAGGCATTAAATCAAACACGTTGCGGCCAAACTCCGATTGTTTACAATAAAACCTCAATATACCAATATCAAATCCCCCAAGAAGTGTTTCAAACCAACAAAACATCTTCAATACGATTAATAATCCAAAACGAATATCCAAAACGTGATTATAAAGTGTTCTTGAATAATCCCTCAATAATCCAATGAATCCTTATACAAACTCATAATCATATACATATCCCTTCATATAACATGATTATTACGTCCAAAACATCATATCTCAACACAAAATCGAAATCCAAGGTATTGAAGAAATTACCTCTTGAAGATCCAACCACTTCGATCCGATGAACACGAGTTAAAACGACTATCCAAGCTTCCCAATGAAATAAGATGATGAAATCCGAATACACAAGTGATTGATGATGACAAAATATCTTTCTCAAGCTCTCTCTCTCGGACAAGATGAAGGAAATGAGAAAAAATGAGGAAAAGTGTCTCGGCCAAAACTTATATACTGCCGGAAGTTACGGCCGTAACTCGGCCCTCTTACGGCCGTAACATTCCAGGTCAACGGCCTTACAGCCGTAACCGGCCAACTCGTACGGCCGTAACTCGGCTTCGTCCGAAAGCCTGCCGACAGACTTACGGCCGTAACCGCTCCTGAGTTACGGGCGTAACCCGCCTTCATCAAAAACATCCACCGACATTCTTACGGCCGTACCCGCACACCTTACGGCCGTAACTCGGATGATATGGCCGTATCCGGCCAAACTTACGGGCGTAAGCCCTCTTCGTCGAAAATGACCAGGCACCTAGCTCAGCCAGACGGCCGTATCCGGCCAAGCCTTACGGCCGTATCTCCCTCGCCTTACGGCCGTATGCCGAAACCCTTACGGCCGTAACTCGCCTTCGGCCAAAAACGTCTGGGCACCCTGCTCGACACGTACGGCCGTAACCGGCCACCCTTACGGCCGTACTGCCCAACTTACGGCCGTATGCCGAAATACTTACGGCCATAAGTCCTGCTCGTCCGAAATGGCCCGGAAACAACGAACGCCTATTACGGACGTATCCGACACTCCTTACGGCCGTAACTCGTTGCTGGACAAGAAGAAATTCCGACAACTCCGATTTCTCGCTACGATCGATGAATGATTCGACATACCAAACGTTTGCGAACGCGAACAAGTCCAACACATGCCAAAAGGATACTTCCAGCACAAGACTACCAATCACGATGATAATGATAATACTCCCGGTCCGACACTCAAACGGAGATGAAATGACGATCGGTAACTGATACACGGTTACAACATGCCAAAAGAACGCAAATGAATGAATCATGACTGATGAATGATTATTAATGAGTGAAAATTACTGAGTGACAATTACAGACTGATAATTACTGAATGAAAATGAATGAATTATAATCGGGTATTACATGATCCCCAAAGCCTGAATGCAATATAGACATCTACCCCCCGATTACTCGGTGGTTAGCAAAATTCCACTATTTTGCTAGTGCAAGTACAAAGTGCAAAATACGAGTCATACAATTCAAGTTCCAAAAATACCAATAATCAGGAATCCTCAAAAACTCAAACAAAGCGAAAAAATACTTCCCGAAACAAGAGTTTGGGTAAAGCTTTCAAATTCGAAAGATCACAAATCAAGAGAACAATTTACAAAACGGTTTAAAATGCCCTCGGGAATTTTAACGAAAAACAATTTAGGATTTTCAAATACCTCTCTTTCCAAAAATCAACAGGGGTCACAACCCAAAGGTTTTGTTTTCACAAATAGAAAACCAACAACAATTCACAGGGTCAAAACCTACGTCACGTGTCCTCGACGAACATAAAATCAACACAACATAGTCACCCAAGATACGTAAATCTTGGTCACACAAATACAACACCAACTCTTGAATCCAGAGTGAAGTCATAGATTCTCTCGAGGCCTCAATGGACCCTCCCGAGGTGAGCAAAACACATTCACAAATCATATACACACCAGCATGAACACTTGCCACAGCATCTCACGGTTGGATCAATCACTTGTTGTCTCCTGACCATATGATCACATGCCATATGTCACCATAGGTATTCTTTGGCACTCACGGTTGGATCAATCACTTGTTGCATCCCGACCACATGATCACAAGCCATGTGTCACCGTAGTTTTTCTTAGGCTCTCACGGTTGGATCAATCGCTTGTTGCATCCTGACCACATGATCGCATGCCATGTGTCACCATAGGCCCCGCCCATAATTACACATTCACACACATAGCACAATACAACAAAGATATCCAAACAATTCACCCAGAGGCATCAAACACTTAGCAAAACACCACGTCAAACCACAACGCACCGAAATGAAGCAATATACGTACACACGCATTACCAAGCGCAACATCAACACAAAACATATCCATAGGATTCACATAGTCATTTATGAAAACACACCAATCACAACATACACACGAGTTTGAAAGGAAGCCCGTAGCGAGGCTAAACCAAATCTTTGAAAGTTCATTTCAAACAATTAAACAAACACATTTAGACGATCACCGATCATCATATCCACGAAACAAGCAAAGTATGGACAAGGTACTTACCTCAAAACCACGATCGCAACGAGACGACGGATGGAATGCTGCCGAACATCCCCGAACACTATCAAGAACACGATAGCACCACGAGTACTACGAGAATAACTCCACACGAATTATCAATCACCAAACGGGATTCAACTCGGAATCCTCGAGCACCTATAATCCTCCGGAAGGAACAATAAAACCACAAAGATACGATTACAATAAGAATCAAGGTCAAAAACAATGGAAATCCCACCAAACTATCGAATGGAAACTCATTGGGACATTTAATCGAACACTTAATGCTCGATAACTCCCAAGAACATTCGAATCACCAATCGAGTTGAACAAACTCGAAATATGGATATACAACCCATAGAACACGATTAATAATGTTCAATAACATCAACCGATTCATGAAAATTGGACGAACAACGAAAATCAAGAAGGAAATCTCGAAAGTCAATTTCTAGGAGATTTCAAGAAATTACCTCGGTCCGACGAAGAACACGAATTGATGATGTTAACCAACACCAAAAACTCAAGGAAGATGTAAACTTGGAGTTACAAGACCCCAAAATTGCCCTCCAGTCGCCCACGAGTCGCCCAGCCGCGGAGAGACGAAGTGAAGATCAAGAAAATGACGAACTCTGTCAACTCTTCGGTATATAAAACCGTACATGCATTACGTACGTTATATACAAAGGATAACGTACGTTAAAAGTATTACGTACGTAAGACATGAAATATTACGTACGTAAGACATGCCCAGAACCTCCTGTCCGAAATAATGAAGATTATTACGTACGTTATGGCAAGAGTTTAACGTACGTAATATGCACAGTTAACGCACGTTAGGGCCAAAACATAGCGTGCACTATCGTTGGCCAGAACTCACTGTCTGAACTGGAATACCCCTTACGTACGTAATGAGAAGGCTTAAGGTACGTAAGGCTCAACATGATAACGTACGTTATATATATTGCATAGCGTACGTAAGTCACTTAGCAGTCCCAGAATTGCTAAGTTCAGCTCGTCGAGTACCAGCACGACGAAACCGCGAAACGACAACAACAACACAAGAGGAGGACATGCATACAAAGAGTGCAGAACGACGAACTCAAGTGTTAAAAGAAAGTACGATTCCGACTACCCAAAGGCTCGGAATACGACAACAAAAGTAATTTCCCCCAAACTTTGGGAAATTATGAAAACGGCCCAAAATGCCCGCAAATCACAATACGTGATCGAATAACCAAACCGAAGTTCACAACCCATCTGACAAAGTTAAATAAACTTACGAGAAACCCGAAACGACAGTTTCGTACGAGATTCACAAAAATCGAACTGAAGTGCGGAAAAGTCGCTTAAGAACACGGAACTCAATAAAACGACACGAAAACGAACTCGAATGACAAAAAGTGCAGAACCAAATACTCTCAAAATGACGAAACGATCATGAGCGAGTCGTCAAAATGGACTCCCGTAGAAAAAAAAATTACCGGAAATCGAAATTGCGGATATTACAGTCGGACCCTCCCGGAGTGAGCAAATCACACACATATATATTCCCATTCCATATTAAACACAAAAGTTTCGCAAGAATAATTGCAAAACGAGCGAATCAATTTGAAAATCATTAGCAGCGGACAAAAACAATGGTCGAAAAGACATAAGCAGCGACAACACTCCTCATATAAACGAAATATGAGAGTCATATAAATGCACATCACGAAACCAAGAATCTACATAAAAATTACATCACTTAACAAATAATCATACAAGTAGCTCATGTCACACGAGGCACAACATAAAGAAGGGAGACTTACATCCACAAGTCACAGGAAGATGGTGATCTCCGCACGATACTAATCACGACCAACAAACTCAGACGATGCATCGCGACATGACTCAGTCAAATAAAATCCGACGAGACTAAACTCAACAGACACAACTTGACCCGACAGCCTAGGTTTCCACAACCTAATCTTTGCTACTATTTATGTAACAGCCCCAATCCACTCAGGGATATTACATGTTGTAAATCCTTCTCTCAAGGATCTACCAGGCTGGTAACATAACTAAACATCTCACATCGCCTTCAAGGCTAAAAAATGACTCAGTAGACTGATTTGGTCTTTCAATTAATACTTACCTTTCAATCTCAATGCACGCCCACGCAGGGTTCAAAATACAACACACTCCTGTACAACGGGGAAATACTGCAGTAGAAATAAAGTACAACCAAACCAATACGACATTGTATGGATCCTCATGTGATTAGTACCGATCTTCATTCATCATCCTTCATGCCAACCTTGTGTTATGCTCCCCAAATCCCTGCACGTACCTGAATGCAATACAGACATCCACCCCCGATTACTCGAGGGTTAGCAAAATCCCACTATTTTGCTAGTGCAAGTACCTAATCATACGAAATGTAACAAACAAATAGAAATCACGAATCGGGTACGACAATTAACTAATAAAACCTTCCCGAGAGATTTTATTAATTAGAAAGCAATCAATGAAATATTTGAAAATAAATTCCTCATCTAGGGGATTTTAAAAGTTGAAACCTTATTGGACCTCAAGTCCTTAGTTGAAAAAAATAACCATTTCAAGACGAATGGGTCTCGGCCCAAAATCACTTACCGTAAAACGACCTTTACAAAACCGTTGGAATCTCATCCAAAATCTCATCAAATCACAGTAGACGAGAACAATAGCAAGGTCCATTTTCCAACATCAAAACCCCACAACTAAAGGACTAAACACATACGACAAAATACTCTAGTGCCATCCTAGCCAAGTAGGCCAAATGAACAACTTACCTCTAACACATTTAGTCAATGCATGCAATCTTGAAATCACCGTTCAAAAACACTCGTTTTCGGAAACGCCATAACCCAAAACACATTTATAAAATCCACCACAATTAACCACAGACCCACGCCTCTGTGGACCCCTACCGAGACCCCGTCGGATCTAACCCGTAGTGGTTAAAAGCCAAGCTCTTGGATCCACGCCTCTGTGGACCCCTACCGAGACCCCGTCGGATCTAACCCATAGTGAACATACACACACACACACACGTCACTCATGCAATACTAATATGCTAAGAATGTAAGTTCATTAAGAATACTTACTAGAGATGGCCACTTACCCGACACCATTATCATACTCATCACAATACCTCCATCATGAACAATCAATCACAACACAACAACACAATTAACACGGAATACACGATTCCACAACATTAAACAAGCAGGGGTATAATTAAAGCCCTCAACGTTCAAAATAATCAAATTATAATCAATTCACACGAATCATATTCACGAGGGTAGACCACCCATCGTAAATCCAACATGCAAACTCTATTTGCAGGACACAAATCGTATACGAAACCACGATCGAAACGAGATGATGAACGGGTTGCGGTCGGGCAGCCCCGAACTCCTGAACATAATCAAGCGTACAATAGCACCGCGAACACTATGAGAATAACACCACGCAAATTACCGACACAAAACGGAGATCAACTCAGAATCCTCGAGCACCTATAATCCTCCAGAAGAAACAACAAAAACATGATTACGACGAGGATCAAGACCAAAAACAACGGAGATCACATCAAACTATCGAAGGAAAACTCATTCGAACATTTAATCGAACATTAAATGTTCACTACACCTCAAGAATACCGTAATCACCCTTCAGGTTAAAACAAACCGAAGGTATGGATATACAATCCATAAAACATGTTTAATAACAACATCTAACACCAATCAATTCATCAAAACTGGATTGGATTCGAAATCAAGAACAAAACTCCCAAAAAGTCAGGTCTAGGGAATCAAGAAAAATACCTTGATCCGGCAAAGAATAGTGGATTAAATGATGTTAAACACAAACAAATCCATCCCAAGATGATGCTTGATGATAAATATCGCCCAAAATTGCTCCAAGAACTTGCTCTCGATGAAAAGAGACGAAGAAGGAGAGAAATGACGGAATAAAGGATGTTGTCCAGTATTTATACTGGACAGTTATTAGCGTGCGCTAAACACACCGCATTAGCGCGCGCTAACGGGGTCAGCGCCCCAGACATTCCGCCTGCAACACTGCTAGCGTGCCCTAGCCAATACGCATAGTGTGCGATAACGAGCCAAGAATACATTCCAGTGGCTCCTGGACAGATCTGCATCTACCGGGTAGCGTGGGCTAGAAAGGACAGATAGCGTGCGCTAAGCAGACAATAGCGCGCGCTATCTACCAACTGTAGCATGCGCTAACGAGACTCCAGTCCCAGTCTAGTAACTCATGGACTGCCTCGAACTACCAATTAGCGTGTGCTACCAAACCCGTAGCGTGCGCTAACTACTGAATCTTAGCGCGCGCTAACCACCCGGATGTAGCATGCACTAACGACTCAGAAATAACAGCAACAGTACCCTCAAAAATGGGTACGACGACGGATTTCTCCGACCGAATCTGCAAGTTCAAGATACACATAGAAAGCTCCAGAATATGACCATACTAAGACCTTGAGCTCTAATCAAACTCACATACGATCATGAAAAGGGTCAAAACAATCAATACGAAGGCGGATACCCACAACTTTGGGAAATTACAAAATGGCCCCAAAATGCCCGAAAATCACGATACGTGATCGAATAACCAAACCAAAGTTCACAACAGGTCTAACAAAGTTAAACAGACTTACAAGTAACATGAAACAACAGTTTCGAATGAGATTCGCTAGAATCAAACTCAAATGCGGAAAAGTCGCCCAAAAAGCACAGAACTGAGCAAAATGACACTGAAACGAACTCGGATGTCAAAAATTGCAGAATTAATCATTCTCATAATGACGAAAAGGTCACAATCGAGCTGTTAAAATGGACTCTTGCCAAAAATATTTTTATCGAAAATCAAAATTGCGGATATTACAGTATTGGTGAATGGATGAAGGTTGTGTTTGTAACACCCCCAATCCGCTCAGAGATATTACACGCCGTAGAACCTTCCCTTAAGGATCTACCAGGCTGGTAACAAAATCATACATCTCAACAACGCCTTTAAGGCTAAAAGACTCAGTAGACCGATTTGGTCTTTCAATAAATATATACAACTCAATCTCAATACATGCCCACGCAGGGGTCAAATACAACACACTCCCGTACAACGGGGATAGGATACTGCAGTGGATATAAAATATGACTGAACCAATACAACAACATAAGGGTTCTCATGCGATTAGTATCGATCATATTTCCTCATCCTCCGTGCCGACCCTGTGTTATGCTCCCCAAACCTGAATGCAATACAGATATTCACCCCCCGATTACTCAGTGGTTAGCAAAATTCCACTATTTTGCTAGTGCAAGTACAAAGTGCAAATACGAGTCATACAAATCATATTCCAAGAATAATAAAAATCAGAAGTCTTCAACGACTCAAACATAACAAGAAATACTTCCCGAGGCAAGATTTTGAGTAAAACTTTCCAAAACCGAAAGATCACAATTCAGGGGAAAATAATTTATAAAATGGCTTAGTATACCAACGGGAGTTTTGATAGAAAACAATTTAGGATTATCGAATCCTACTGTTTCCAAAAGAAACCAAAAAGGGGTCACAGCCCAAGGATTTACTTTATGTAAAACGACCTTTACAAAACCGTTGGGATCTCAACCCAAATCTCATCAAATCACATTACACGAGAACAATAACAAGGTCCGTTTTCCAACATCAAAACCCCACAATCAAAAGACTGAACCCAACCGACAAAATGCTCTAGTGCCATCCTAGCCAAGTAGGCCAAATGAACAACTTACCTCTTACACACTTAGTCAATGCATGCAATCATGAAAACATCAGTTGAAACACACATTCCCGGAAATGCCATAATTCAAAACACATTTGTAAAATTCACCACAATTAACCGTCGATCCACACCTACTTGGACCCCTACCGAGACCCCGTCGGATCTAACCCGTAGTGGTTAAAAGCAAAGCTCATCGATCCACACCTCCGTGGACCCCTACCGAGACCCGTCGGATCTAACCCGTAGTGAGCATACACACACACACGTTACCCATGCAATACTAATATGCTAAGGATGTAAGTTCATTAAGAATACTTACTAGAGATGGCCACTTACTCGACACCATTATCATACTCATCTCAACACAACAACAAAATTAACATGGAATACTCGATTCCATAACTTTAAACAAGAGGGGTATCATTAAAGCCCTCGACGTTCAAAATAATCAAATCATAACCAATTCTCAAAACACACCATTCACAAAACACACATGCATTTTGAAAGAGAGCCTTTAACAAGGCTAAACTGAATCTTTTGAAAGTTTATTTCAACCAATCAAACAAACATACCAAGACAATCACCAATCATCAAAGCAAGAGATGTATGGACAAGGTACTTGCCTTGGATAATAACAACGCGGAGAATCGACCGAAGTGAGGAGACTTGAACCATCTACAAACCCGCCGACTCCACCGAACGACAACCCGCGACAATAAACTACGAACGACAACAATAACAATGAAAATGAATTCCAAAGTATGACCCAAAGCCGCTGAATTCAAGGAACGAACGATGAAAGTTCAAGGGTTTCCACCAAAACAGCCAAGAACACGAATCGAGCCGATAAAAATATGAAAATGGAATTCCCAACCGAAACATGGATGTTCAATCTATAGGATATGTTTAACAACATCATTTAACAACAATCGATTCATCAAAAATGGATGGAAAACGAAATCAAGAACAAATCCCCCAAAAAGTCAGCTCTAGAGATTCAATAAAAATACCTTGATTCGGCGAAGAACAATGGATTAGATGATGTTAAACACATGAATACTACTAAGATTAATCATACCCATCATGGATTAATCAACAATACGGAATGAATCGGATAAGAACCCAAAACCCCCAAAATTTCCCAAAAATAGGGTTCTAGGAAATCTAACCTTGATTCACTGGATCAAAGGAGGTTATGGAGGATTACTCGATGATATGAACTCCCAAACTTCGTGGATTAATTGCTTGACAACATGTCTCCTTGATCACCAAGCCTCCAGCCGCGGAAAGGAAAATATAGAAATGAAAAACGGGTGAAAATATGATCGCCATATATTTATATCAAGGCTGCCTAGCGTGCGCTAGCCTTCCGGACTAGCATCCGCTATCGGCCAGTATCGGCCCAGAACCCTCGGACGGGGCCCGTTCGACCCCGCACTGCTGACCCAACTTGCCGACCGGAACCTGCCTGCTCGACCACGATAGCGTGCGCTGCGCGGACGCTTGCGCGCGCTAGCCGACCTGTCCAGAACTCTTTGGACTAAACTGCTCGGCCAGGTAACGTGCGTTAGTCGGCCGACAACGTGCGCTACACACGCCGACTAGCGCGCGCCACGACCGATAGTAGCGTGCGCTACCTGCCGATTCTCCCTGGGTCCGGAACTCCAGAAACCCCTCTGCCCTGCATGATAGCATGCGCTGGTCGTGGGAATAGCGTGCGCTATTCCTCCCGAGCTAGCGTGCGCAGCCTTCCAGAAGTAGCGTGCGCTACGCCGGTTCCTGCCGTGCCTACCCGGCCATTGCCCAGCACTTCTGATAGTGCCTACCGCACCTATCCGGCCAATGCCCAGCACTTCCGACAGTGCCTGCCGCACCTGTCCGGCCAGTGCCCAGTCGTCATGACCCGACGATTTGATTTCCAAAAATGCACAGAACGGACATGACGAAATGCTCGCGGACAACATCATCGATCTGAAATGAAATACCATGCAACAATTGATCACACGCGACCATGAAAAAGGGTTGAGACAACAAATACAAATGCGGATACCCACAACTTTGGGTAAATTACAAAATGGCCCAAAACACCCGAAAAGCACGATACATGATCGAATAACCAAACCGAAGTTCACAACACGTCTAGCAAAGTTAAACGGACTTACGGGAAACTCGAAACATCTGTTTCGAACGAGATTCGCAAGAATCGAACTCAAGTGCGGAAAAGTTGCTAAGAAGCACGGAACTCAACAAAACGTCACCGAAACGAACTCGGATGTCAAAAAGTACAAAATGAACCATTCTCAGAATGATGAAACGGTAACAGGCGAGCCGTTAAAACAGACTCATGCCAAAAAAAGAGAAATTTACCAAAAATCAAAAATCGCGGGTATTACATTTGTTGAGGTTTTATTTGAGATTGTTGTTGAATCCTGGTTTTATTGGGTTGGGCGGGGATGTGTGGGCCTAGGCAGGGGGCGGGATGTGGGCAGGAGTGGGCGGGGATGTGTGGGCCTAGGTAGGTTAGGAACTGTTTATATGCGTAGATTTTTGAATTTGATTTTGTAAGAATTATCATTGTCTTGTTTGGTTAGTTCGTGAATTGTGTTGTATTTATTTTAAATTGGATGGAACGTCATTGTATTGGTATTCACTTCAATAGACAGTTGTAATGAAATATTTTGTATTATTGTATTTGATGGTTGGATGAATGTTGTGTTGTTGTATTGGTGAATGGATGAAGGTTGTGTTGTTGAGGTTTTATTTGAGATTATTGTTGTATCCTGGTTTTATTGGACTGGATTGTATGGTTAATTGTGAGGCGGGTTGTATTTTTGACATTTGATTTTATTGTACTATTTTCTTTGGATGCTGAAATTATGTAGCAGGCTGGTAAACTAAAAAACAAACCTGCTATTAAAAAAAATATTAACAACGATTCTTTAAGAAAACCGCTGTTAAATTACATTGTTAACATTAAAAATGGTTTCGTGTAAAAACCGTTGTTAAATTAACAGCCGTTCCTATAGAAAACCGCTGATACTTGGAAATTTAACAGCGGTTTTTTTAAAGAACCACTGCTAATTTCTGTAGAACATTAACAGCGGTTCTCTTTAACAACCGATGTTAATATATTTTAGCAGTGGTTTTTCTTATAAACTGCTGTTAAATTAACAGCGGTTGTTAGTAGAAACCGTTGTTAATTTAACATCGGTTTTTTAAAAAACCACTGTTAAATTTAACAGTGGCACCTTTAACAGTGGTTCCAGAACCGCTGTTAAAATGGCTCCAAAACCGCTGTTAAAACCCTATTTTTGTAGTAATGTTACATTAACATAGTTTATATTTTGTTTTTTAAATATTGCATCAACTCCTACATAATGATGGGTTCAAAATCACTAATTGGCAAGTTTTATATATTATGTTAATTGATGTGCAATATCATCATTAAGCATCTCATACTTCTGAATAAGTAATTATTTATGCAAATTAGCTATCATAAAATATATATACTTTCACTTAAAAAAATTCATACTACCAACCTGGTGGATCATATCACACGATTGGTTGGAAATTCTACTTTATCGAATATAAATGACAAAATTGATCAAGTGGTACCAGAAACTAGCACTAGTTAATTAATGAAAATAATTTCTCTATGAATTTTACACTAACAATATAAAACAAATATACCACACGGCGAGAATATATAAATGTTTATTACAATAAAATACTCGAAAAAGCATATCAGATACATTATATTTGTCGAGTATAAAGGAAAAAATAATATTATTTGCTCGAGAAGAAGTACAAACATGGTCGATGTAACACCCCCAAATCCCATTGGGTCATTACAGTGCCGTGGACCCCACACCAGGAGATCCACCAGGCGAACACGACCAAAATACAATAAACTGACCAAAAGGGAGAATCACAGTCCCTACTATGATATCCAACATAATATTCCGATATAGAATTTTAATGACCAAAGTGGGCCTACATGTCCAAAATAAAAATACAACAACATCCACGAGCCTTGCTCGGATAGTACAAAATGACAACAACTGACGAAACTAGAGTACTCCAAACTGTCTGACCGACATGAATACCGAAACATCTCGGACTAGTATCGCTCGAATGCCTCGTCGCCATCGTCATGCCCCTGTGTCTCAACTCTCTCCTCGCAAGCACCTAAAACATGAAAACGTGTTCTGCCCCCACGGGGTCAGTCATCCAGATAATAAACATCAAATATATGTACAACATGATATGCATCCAAAGGCAGAATGAACAGTACAACAATGGTAATACGAGATGCTCACAAACTAAGGTACGAATCGAGCATTCATGAAACACTATGCCCCCGGCATACGATTGGTACCTGCTCAACAGGTTAGAATACAAGTGCCCGAACGGCGAATCATCAATACAGAACACAACAATACCTTACCCGAAGGTAAACCAAACCAGAGCTGAAGTAAAATAAGAATTACAATGCCCGAAGGCTCCGACGAAATTACCAATACATCACAATGGCCTGAAAGCCCTTAGCCGAAGCTGCCAAAATATCACAATGGCCTGAAAGCCTAACAGCCCGAAGCTGTAAGTCATCACAATGGCCCGAAGCCAAAACAGCCCGAAGCTGTATCACATGAGATCATCCAATGACCGCGACCTGCTGAATTGCAGGTGCTGGGAAACCAACCACGAAGGTTCAAGCTGTAATATCCGCATTTTTCTTTCCTTTGTATTTTTTATTTTTGGTGCATTTCTCGATCGTAGTGACCCTCGTGTATCTTACAGTGTATCTTTTCCGTCATCTATTGATCTGATACTCGTTATTGTTGTGCGGAACCGCCATTTTGGGGTTTCCATGGATCCATTTCGTGTTTTTGGTTCCCAAATATTGATTCCTATTGCTTTTATTCTCTTCCCGGATCATTTTTCATCATTTAGGACCCAAAAGGGGGTGTGAGCCGCGGCTCAAGGTGTGTGCGCCGCGGCACACACATTTCTCCAGTTGTTGGTCGATCAAATCAGATCGGTGCCGCGGCACACCCATCCGTGCCGCGCACAAGCTGCAAGTCGCTGCCGCACACCCGTCCGTGCCGCGGCACACTCGTGTGGCATCTCGCGACCAAAGCCCGATCAGACGGTGCCGCGGCACACGCAGGCCGTGCCGCGGCACACTGCCGAACCCTGGGAGTAAATTTTTGGCATGTGCCGCGGCACCCCTCAGCTGTGCCGCGGCACACAATGCGGTCAACCCTCTATAATTGTGTTGTTTTGAGCGAGAACAGCTCAAAACCTTCTTCTTCCATTGACGCGAGAGAGAGTGAGAGAGGAGGAGAGATTCTCATCATTCATCAATTGGGGGTTGATTTTCATCATTCTTCTTCGGTTGTGAAGCCCGGATAATCAATCTAACACGTGTTCTACGAATCTAAGTACTTGAATCTTCAAGGTAACATCTCTTGAAACCCTACCTTTTTGATAATTGGGGATTTTGGGGTTTTTGTCCGATTCTTTCCGTTTTGTTGATGGATTCTTGATGAATATGATTAATCTTGTCGATATCATTAGTTTTCCTACGGATTCATGGTATATTTTCATAGTTTTGCGGAATTGAGAGGGTTTGGTTGTGGTCCGCCCTCGTTGTTATTTTTGTGCGAATATACATGAATCGTAGGTGGGTTTTCGGGTGTATTCCATTTCCGTATTCAGCTAGAGTTGGTTGTAATTATGTTCTTCGAATCGTTAGGTTCGGTTCCGTTGGTTCTTAACGTTCGTCGGTGATTATCCTTTCCGTTCGTTGCGTCATCAATTACTCAAGGCAAGTATTTTTGGAAACCTTTATGCTTAACGTGAAACGGTAATGTATATTGTGTGTGATTGCTCACCTCGGGAGGGTCCGACGGGATCACGGAGGGAATCCAATGGTATAGCCCTGGATTCACGAGTTTGTTTCGCTAGCCAGCTCGGGAGGGTCTCTAGGGATCACGGAGCGGGATCAATGGTATAGCCCTGTTCCCAAGGCGATGCATGTGCGTGATTTGTTTTATAATATGGCCAGCTCGGGAGGGTCCTTAGGGATCCCGGAGCGGGATCAATGGTATAGCCCTGTTCCCACGGCAAATTGTTTGACTGTTTATTTCCGGAAAAGACATGTCTGGTTTTGGTTTATGAAATGATATTGGTGCATGTACTATGAAACGTGTAAGCGATTGGTTTGCCTTGATTACTTGTACTAGCGTAATTGCTAACCCCTTTGGGGACCCGTTTTGGGGAAATTCTTGTTATGGATTTCAGGTTATGATTATCCGGACGAGCGAGCACCGGGACAGTACGAGAATGTGGGCCAGGGTCGTTGACATGTGCATTTGGGTCTTCTCATTTCTTTTGTTCATTTCGATTTGGTTGTTTCCACAGTTATAAACTTATAGGTTGTACTCGCGAGTACTTAGGCTTTTCATTTCAAACTCCGTATTGTATTACTTTAAAATTGCTACATTGTCGATTGTTGCTCATTTCGTCGGTTGCTTCGGGTGTATTTTCATAAGATGTATTATTTGATTGTGTATCCTCGCTAACCGAGATAGTTAGTCGAGGGGTACCCGCTTGTTATAGCCTGGTGGGTCCCATGTAGGGGTCCACTGCGCTGTATTATACTCCGAATATCTTGGGGTGTTACAGAAAATGGTATCAGAGCGCACTAGGTTTATGGATACCTAGGCTTGTTGGTTATTTGGGTCTAGTTGTGTTTTGTTTTGCACATTGTCACACCGCTGCCAGCATCTCAGTACTTCCAGTGCTCGTAAGTTTTCCTTCCTCTATTCCTTATATCCTCGTATCGTACCTTGTATTCTCGATTTGTGATTGTTCTTTTCTCGTACTTATCATCGTATGGCTTTTGCTACTTATTTAACTCCAGTATGGATGCTGGAAGAGGTCGTGGTCGTGGTCGCGGTCGTGGTCGTGGACGCGGCTGGGGACGTGGGGCAGTCGGTGGGGCGGCCACGTCGCAGTCTTCGGGAGCCGGCAGTACCGGCGACCGTCACAGTCATGCTTCTTCTCAGGAGCGTGCCGACCTTGGTATTGCGGCTGTTATGCAGTAAATGGTTAACCATATGGCGGCTATAGCTCAGGTGGTCCAGAACCCCGATCAGGCCCATGCTAATCGGGGCGGAACGGATCGCTGGCTTCAGGATGTCATCAAGATGCATCCTCCTCAGTTTTCGGGAGCTTCGGACCCGATCGGCTGGGAATGATGGATCAAGGAGATATCTAAAGTCTTCGTTGCCACCAACTGTCCCGAGGACCGCAAGGTCCCTATTGCCCAGTACTTTCTCACCGGGACGCTATGGATTGGTGGGAAGCCATGGGGCCCAAAGATCATGTTGCTTCGTGGGCCGAATTTCAAGAATTGATGGAGACCGAATATTGCCCGTGGCCGGCCGATGTGCCTGTACATGCTTTCTATGATGCTCAACCACGGGATATCCCCGTATCTCAAGCCATTGCCGATTTTAACAAAGAATTGGGCTATGTGAAGACCCAAGTTGTCGGAGAGAGCGACAAAATTTTTCACTTTTACAGGAGGATGAAACTGTCCATTCGGGACTATATGTCAGGACTCGTCTGCACTACCTTGAAGGATTATCAGAGTAGGGCCCTCGCTTATGATATTTCAGTGACGGCTAGTGAGTTGGCTCGTGAGAGCAAGAAGCAGAAGTCGGTCGGAAACTTTTCTAGTCCCAAGAGTGGAGGCCAGCAGAAATCTCGAGCTGCGAATATTTCTACGAGCGGTTCGGCTCGTTTCTCTGGGAGCTTTCGGGGTGCCGCCGGAACCCCCGCTCGTGAGCCCACATGCTTTAACTGCGGCTTTTCTGGTCATAAGAACCGGGACTGTCCTCGTCCGCCTTTAACTTGTCATACTTGTGGTCAGTCGGGCCACAAGGCTTATTTTTGTGATCAGCTCGCATAGCCATGCGGTGCCTGCTCTTCTCACCCAAAGACCTATGGAGCCGAGTGTGAACCAGTGGCTCATTTGCTTCGCCGCCTCCACCGAGTGCCGGCCGAGGTAGGGGTCGGGTCAGCCCGCTAGGGGTGGAGCTTCCGGTGTCGGCTCGCCTGGCCGCGTATCTATGAGATGAGGAGGACCGATGATCCAAAGAATATCGTGCCGACAGTGCACCGCTCATATCCATTCCCATCCCGTCGGTGTGCTTTTCGATTCGGGTGCTACGCATTCATTCATTTCTCTAGAGTGTGTATGCCGTTTGAGTCTCGACTGTTTGTCACCTTGCGAGCCTTTCATCGTTAAACTTCCTAGCGGTGATAGAATTGTCGGTGATCGAGAGGTCCGAGACTGCTCTGTGTTTATTTGTGAGAGAGCTTGGCTCTCTAATCTTATTGTCGTGAGTATCGAGGGCGAGGATTTAATTCTCGGGAATGATTGGCTCGAGCGGCATGGTGCAATCATGAACTACCGCACGAGGATCATTACCATGTTAGCCGAGGACGGCACTGAACACTCTTTCGCGGGGCGAAAGAGAAACCAGAAGTTTGTTATTAACACCCTGAAGGCAATGAAACTCCTGTGAAAGGGGTGTACTGGTTATTGGTGCTACGCCTTGAAGGCGGAGAATGGTGGAGTCGAGTTTTCGTCGATTCCAGTCGTTAGTGAGTTTCCTGATGTTTTTCCTGA
Source organism: Orobanche coerulescens (assembly GCA_033398695.1). NCBI lineage: Eukaryota > Viridiplantae > Streptophyta > Magnoliopsida > Lamiales > Orobanchaceae > Orobanche > Orobanche coerulescens. Next base: position 70,294,374 of record CM065801.1, read on the forward strand.
CGAGTTACCGGGATTGCCACCGGATCGTGAGGTTGAGTTTGCTATAGAGTTAGAGCCGGGTGCGGCTCCGATTTCGAAGGCGCCGTATCGCATGGCACCTTCAGAGATGTCAGAGTTGAAGAAGCAGTTGAGTGAGCTTCTTGAGTCGGGGTATGTCCGACCGAGCGCCTCGCCTTGGGGCGCACCGATCTTGTTTGTGCGTAAGAAGGATGGTTCACTGCATTTGTGTATCGACTATCGTGAACTGAACAAGGTGACCATCAAGAACAAGTACCCTTTGCCGAGGATTGACGACTTGTTCGATCAGTTGCAGGGAGCGTCGGTATTCTCAAAAGATTGATTTGAGATCGGGATACTATCAGCTCCAGGTGAGGGAGTCCGACGTGCCGAAAACAGCTTTTCGGACGAGATACGGACATTACGAGTTTGTAGTTATGCCTTTCGGGTTAACTAATACGCCGGCGGTGTTCATGCAATTGATGAACAAAGTCTTTATCGAGTATCTGGATTAGTGTGTCGTCGTCTTCATTGACGATATTCTTATCTATTCGAGGAATGAGGAAGAGCATGTCCATCATTTGCAGATAGTGTTAGACATTTTGAGGGTCGAACAACTCTATGCGAAGTTCTCGAAATGTGAGTTCTGGCTGAAGGAAGTGATGTTTTTGGGTCACGTGATTTCAGCCGAGGGAGTTCGAGTGGATCCGCAGAAGATTGAGGCAGTGTTGGACTGGGCACCGCCCACAAGTGTGAAGGAGGTCCGTAGTTTCTTGGGTTTGGCTGGCTACTACCGTAGGTTCGTCGAGGGTTTCTCAAAACTAGCTCGGCCACTTACACAGTTACTCCAGAAATCCGAGAAGTTCGTCTGTAATGACGAGAGGCAGTCCAGTTTTGAGGAGCTGCAGAAGCGTTTGACTTCAGCTCCGGTTTTGGCGCTGCCATGTGGCAACGAGGGATTCGCCGTTTATAGCGATGTTTCGGGTCAGGGTCTTGGGTGCATATTGATGCAGCACGGCAAGACCATTGCCTTTGCGTCGAGACATTTGAGGCCGTATGAGCTTAACTACCCTACTCATGATTTGGAGTTAGCGGCAGTCGTTTTTGCGCTCAAGATCTGGCGTCACTATCTTTTCGGCTCTACATGTCAGATTTTTACCGATCATAAGAGCCTGAAATACATATTTACTCAGCGGGAGTTGAATATGAGGCAGAGGAGGTGGTTAGAGCTGATTAAGGATTATGACCTCGAAATCCTTTATCATCCGGGCAAGGCGAACGTCGTGGCCGATGCCTTGAGCCGGAAACCGATTGCGTTGCGAACGCTTGAGGTCTTTACGTCTCATTCTGAGCTTCGGCGGACTTTGATCGAGTTAGATATTGAGGTTTTGTTGCCTGGGACTGTCGGGCAACTTTGTGCTTTAGATATTTCGTCGTCTTTGATCGACGAAATTAAGCTGAAGCAGTTGGAGGATCCGATGATTACTCAAATCCGAGAGAACATTCTTAAGGGAAAGTCTCCTGGCTTTGTGATTCATGAGGATGGTGTTTTGAGATTCGTGCGTCGGCTTTGTGTACCGAATGATTTGGAGTTGAGGCAGAGTATTCTGCGCGAGGCCCATGCTACACCTTACTCCGTTCATCCTGGTTCGAGTAAGATGTACAAGGACCTAAGGAGGAATTTCTGGTGGAATGATATGAAGGAGGAGGTCGCGCAGTCTGTAGCGAAATATTTGACTTGTCAGCAGGTTAAAATCGAGCATCGACCGGGTCAAGTTATTGCGCTACTTCGCTCCTAATGGAAATGGGAAGATATATCGATGGATTTCATTACGAGTTTGCCAAGATCGAGATCGGGCATGAATATGGTTTGGGTAATTGTTGATCGTCTGACCAAGTTGGCACATTTTCTGGGCATCAAGGACACTTGGGGCCCGGAGAAGTTGGCCCGTATATTTATCGCACAGATTGTGAGGCTTCACGGTACTCCGAAGACTATTGTTTCGGATCATGATGGCCGTTTCGTATCACACTTTTGGCAGGCGGTGCATAAGGCATTGGGAACTTGTTTGCGTTTGAGTACCTCTTTTCACCCCCAGTCAGATGGGCAGTCGGAGCGCACTATCCAGACATTTGAGGATATGTTGCGTGCTTGTGCTCTCGATTGGAGCAATGACTGGGAGGAGCATCTGCCATTGATCGAATTCACGTACAACAATAGTTGGCACGCGTCGATTCGGATGGCACCGTATGAGGCACTCTATGGGCGGCGATGTCGATCACCGATTTGTTGGAATGAGGCATCCGAGTTAGTCGGGACCGAACCGAATGTCGTTTTAGAGACGAGGCGGAAGATAGAATTAATTCGAGATCGGATGTTGATCGCCTGCAGTCGGCGTGTCATATGCCGATGTCCGTCGTCGACCTTTAGAATTCGAGGTGGGAGACCACGTTTTGCTAAACGTGTCACCGACGAGAGGAGTTTTTCGCTTCGGGAAGAAAGGGAAGTTGAGTCTTAGATTTATGGGACCCTTCGAGATTCTCGAGCGAGTCGGTGGGTTAGCATACCGTTTGGCGTTACCTCCGGCCTTGAGTCATGTTCATAGCGTTTTTCATGTTTCCCAGCTGAGGAAATATGTCCCGGATCCTAGTCACGTCATCGATTATGGTGAGATCGATGTCGCCGAGGATATTACTTTTGAGGAACGTCCTTTGAAGATTTTAGAGCATCGGGAGAAACGACTGAGGCATAAGACCATCCCTTTGGTCAAGGTGCAGTGGTCGAAGCACGGTGTCGAGGAGGCAACTTGGGAAACCGAGGATAGCATGCGTGCTAGGTACCCTGAGTTGTTTGTTTCTTAAGTTTCGGGACGAAACTTGTTTTTAGAGGGGTAGAATGTAATATCCGCATTTTTCTTTCCTTTGTATTTTTTATTTTTGGTGCATTTCTCGATCGTAGTGACCCTCGTGTATCTTACAGTGTATCTTTTCCGTCATCTATTGATCTGATTCTCGTTATTGTTGTGCGGAACCGCCATTTTGGGGTTGCCATGGATCCATTTCGTGTTTTTGGTTCCCAAATATTGATTCCTATTGCTTTTATTCTCTTCCCGGATCATTTTTCATCATTTAGGACCCAAAAGGGGGTGTGAGCCGTGGCTCAAGGTGTGTGCGCCGCGGCACACACATTTCTTCAGTTGTTGGTCGAGCGAACTGTACTGTGTTCCGCGGCACACCCATCCGATGCCGCGGCACAGTGCCAAGTCAGTGCCGCGGCACACCCGTCCGGTGCCGCGGCACACTCGTGTGGCATCTGCGACCAAAACCCGACTGTACCGGGTGCCGCGGCACACGCAGGCCGTGCCGCAGCACACTGCCGAACCCTGGGAGTAAATTTTTGGCCTGTGCCGCGGCACACCTCAGCTGTGCCGGGGCACACAATGCTGTCAACCCTCTATAATTGTGTTGTTTTGAGCGAGAACAGCTCAAAACCTTCTTCTTCTTCCATTGACGCGAGAGAGAGTGAGAGAGGAGGAGAGATTCTCATCAATCATCAATTGGGGGTTGATTTTCATCATTCTTCTTCGGTTGTGAAGCCCGGATAATCAATCTAACGCGTGTTCTACGAATCTAAGTACTTGAATCTTCAAGGTAATATCTCTTGAAACCCTACCTTTTTGATAATTGGGGATTTTGGGGTTTTTGTCCGATTCTTTCCGTTTTGTTGATGGATTCTTGATGAATATGATTAATCTTGTCGATATCATTAGTTTTCCTACGGATTCATGGTATATTTTCATAGTTTTGCGGAATCGAGAGGGTTTGGTTGTGGTCCTCCCTCGTTGTTATTTTTGTGCGAATATACATGAATCGTAGGTGGGTTTTCGGGTGTATTCCATTTCCGTATTCGGCTAGAGTTGGTTGTAATTATGTTCTTCGAATCGTTAGGTTCGGTTCCGTTGGTTCTTAACGTTCGTCGGTGATTATCCTTTCCGTTCGTTGCGTCATCAATTACTCAAGGCAAGTATTTTTGGAAACCTTTATGCTTAACGTGAAATGGTAATGTATATTGTGTGTGATTGCTCACCTCGGGAGGGTCCGACGGGATCACGGAGGGAATCCAATGGTATAGCCCTGGATTCAAGAGTTTGTTTCGCTAGCCAGCTAGGGAGGGTCCTTAGGGATCACGGAGCGGGATCAATGGTATAGCCCTGTTCCCAAGGCGATGCGTGTGCATGATTTGTTTTATAATATGGCCAGCTCGGGAGGGTCCTTAGGGATCCTGGAGCGGGATCAATGGTATAGCCCTGTTCCCACGGCAAATTGTTTGACTGTTTATTTCCGGAAAAGACATGTCTGGTTTTGGTTTATGAAATGATATTGGTGCATGTACTATGAAACGTGTAAGCGATTGGTTTGCCTTGATTACTTGTACTAGCGTAATTGCTAACCCCTTTGGGGACCCGTTTTGGGTAAATTCTTGTTATGGATTTCAGGTTATGATTATCCGGACGAGCGAGCACCGGGACAGTACGAGGATGTGGGCCAGGGTCGTTGACATGTGCATTTGGGTCTTCTCATTTCTTTTGTTCATTTCGATTTGGTTGTTTCCACAGTTATAAACTTATAGGTTGTACTCGCAAGTACTTAGGCTTTTCATTTCAAACTCCGTATTGTATTACTTTAAAATTGCTACATTGTCGATTGTTGCTCATTTTGTCGGTTGCTTCGGGTGTATTTTCATAAGATGTATTATTTGATTGTGTATCCTCACTAACCGAGATGGTTAGTCGAGGGGTACCCGCTTGTTGTAGCCTGGTGGGTCCCATGTAGGGGTCCACGGCGCTGTAATATACTCCGAATATCTTGGGGTGTTACACAAGCCCCAGACTTACCCATAATGAGATCACCCAGTGACCGTGACCTACTGAACTGTAGGTTTTGGGAAACCAACCGCGAAGGTTCAAGCCCCAAACTTACCCATAATGGATGGGAAATGTCTTCGACAATCCCAATTCAATACATCGATTACCTGAGAATGGTTAATCGATAACAACGACCCAACAGATGGGAAATGTCTTCGACAATCCAATTCAATATCTCGATTGCCTTTAGAACGGTCAATCGATAACAACAATAAAACGGATATCTCGGCACCTTTAATCGGTTACTGATAACGAAGATGATAATTGAATACGTCAATGCCTTCAATCGGCCAATACAACATCAATAACGAAGCACCAATATCAATAACAATGATCACAACTATGTCTTAAATCGACATCAATATCAACAACATCAATCGATACATCGATACCGTGAACCGGCTATCGACAACAATATTACCAACAAGTATCGCAATGCCTTGAACCGGCCATTTACGAATAACAATAGCATTTGGCATAATTTATTGAAGGGTGTCATATCAAACAATCCCCTAAAGAGACCGAGTCTCGAAATGATACACACATTCATACACATATATGATATCATTAATCTCATTGACTAGTACAAGTATAAAACTTGCCTCAAACCGAAGGCGAGAAAGTCCTTCCACGATCAATGTCCTCCCACAAAAACGACGAACGGCGCCTTCTGACAGTTACAAGCACTCGAACAACCTTGAATGAAATACAATTCCTTCAATAACACAAAATCAATGGAAAGCAACATCAAAACAATCCCGATTCCATCCCGAATCGGTTAAACTCCCCAAACGAAAATCATAGTTCTCAACTATGAATTCTAACATCCTCCAACACCTCAATGATCAATTAACATGATCATTACGTTCTTAACACTTGTGAAAACAATTTAACAAGAATCACTTAAGAACAATCATCAAATCAAACATCTCAACATGATAATATCACTAATATCATCAATAACCCCAAGAACATCATCATCTCAACAAACATGATGTCCAACCGATTATCCATCACAAATTCATCATGAATTCGGATTAAACCACAAGATTAAATCAACCATTGCAAGATTATGATAATCATTACATAATTCATCATAATTCTATATCAAAATGGTTATAATCTCCAAAAGAACGCAAACAACAACATCAATCATATCAAGACTATGGTAATCATATAACAATATTAACATAATCCTTCCTAGACATGATTAAAACCTCCAAACATTCTAAAACATCAAGAACAACTCACCCTCAAGACACAATCATCATGTTCATCATCACAAGTTGTAAAAAATCATCAAGAATCATGATATACTCCAACAATGAATCAATACACGAAGTAAACGGCAACAACAAAAACATACTCGGAAATCACTTGAAGAACAAGAGATTAAGAAAACTTACCCAAGAAGAACAAGATGAACTCTCCCAAACACCAAAAGAGTAAGAAAAACATCCAACCTCAAGCCTCAATCCAAGCTAGGATTATCAAAAATCACATTGGAAGAGTCTCAATATCAAGAACAAGTCTAGGGGGACGATTCTAGAGAGAGAAAATCGATTATGGTTCGTGAAGAAATGAAAAACAAAACCAAGATATATAACCTGACAATCACATTACTTATGTTATACACAAATCATAATGTACGTAAAAACCATTACGTACGCTACGGCAATAACTTAACGTACGTAATGCTATTCCAGAACTGACTGACCAAAAATACGAAGACCCTAAAATATGTAAACAAAAACCATTTACGTACGTTAACAAGCTGCATGAATAACGTACGTAAGGCTCACATCCTAACGCATGTAATGAACACGTTGACTGCAATAGTGAGATCTGATCAAAAGATACCCGGCCCTACCAGCCGAAAGATGGCCACGAGGAAGGTTCCCCCTGCACCTCTTTACGTACATAATATAACAACCATAACGTACGTAAGCTTAGAAGCTTAACGTACGTTAAGCTATGCTCATAGCATCCGTAAGGAGCACAGACAGCACAAGGAAATTCCAATAAGTTCAACCTGAATGAATGAACACGATCCAAGCACCTTAACAAACAGGAATGATATGATACAATAATATTTGTACAATTCCAAATGAATACGTACAACATAACAGTAACACAAAAAAAAATTACCCCCGGATATTACATACTCCCCCCCTTAAAAAAAAGTTTCGTCCCCGAAACTCAGGGTGCACAACTTTGGGTACGAACTATCCGTCAGGATCTGAAAACAACATCTCCAGGAATACTCCTCAATACAAACAACTCTACCTGAGTAACTGGTACAATCCTCAGGTCCCCGCGTCTCCTCTGCCCGAACACGGTGAAAAATTAAGTGATACAAACACTCAACCAAGTGCGAGATAAGTCGAATCATGACTCATCCGCTAGAGACCAGCCAGAAAGTCGTACCAACCGCATGACTTGCAACACCGGCGTACACACCCCGCGGGAGCCACCATTGTACATGTCTACAGTCATCAGTGTACACTTCCCCATTCTCGTCGGCATCAGACACCCATGCAAACACTGACTCACGCCACGCAAAGATAACAACACAGACATAGTCCTCCAGACCATATCAATCGCATGCCCAAGTCCTCATGACTTGACGTCTCGAATCACAATGAACAATTACCCAGATTATCACGAAATCTCGGGTATAACACCAAAAGGAAAAACACATCAAACGACCTCAAATCTCAAGATAATCAAATACTATTGTTATAAGATAGATCAACAACAAATGGCTCACAACCACAACACTACAATACAGACTGAGTCAAACATCAATCCGAAAAACAAGGAAAATACAAATCAAGGATACATCTCAAATGTACCCAAAATCAACATCCTCCAGATCATCGATCTCTTCAATCTCACCGACTCGAGGAAAACCCAAACCTGAACTGGTTGCTCCTCCTCGGTTGTCCTTACCTCTAGCTCCCGAAGCCTGATAGGACCCCTTGGATGAAGTACGGACTGGAGTAACAAAATCTCCCGAGGCCCGTGATCTCCCTTGAGATCTACTGGCACTAGAACTCCTGTAATATTTCTGAAGGTGTCCCTGCCTCCCACACAGAAAACAAACAATAGTCTCATCGAGCACCGGGTACTGCGATGTCCTATTGTATCATAGTTAAAGCAAACAACAGTCGAACTCATCACCGGGGAGGAAGATGCTTTCCCAGCATGAAGACGACTAGAAAATGACCTCTTGGATGTCGGAGCCCGATGTTCCTCTAAACGAACCGGCATCCTAGTCCTCAACTGCGGGTTCAGCCTCTTTCTAAAATACTTGATCTTATCCGCTTCATACGGATAACAGATGAAGCAAACTGAAGAAGTCCTTAAAACTTCTCAGCAATAACAATAACACCCTCATCCTCGATGGATTCGGGGTTCAAAACCTCTGACAACTTGGCTTCACGAAGTGGAGCCGGATAATACCTCTCTAACATGAGAGTCTTGAACTCGCTCCAAATATAGTCACGATCAGTGGGCTTCACAGAAAGCCACCATGAATAAGCACCCTTACTCAAGTAGTAAGCCGCTACTGCCACCTTACTCTCTTCCGGACATTGAACCATGTCGAAGAGTTTATCAAAATACTCAAGGCAATGAACAATATCAGCTGGTTCCGACGAACCCTCAAAAGTAGGTGGCCTCTGACGAGAGATATCGCCGACAATCTGACTCACTCTCCCAGTTTTCCCATGAGACGGCACCTGGAATCCCTGCTGGCCACGAATCATCAAGGTCTGTATGGTCTCCATTATCTGCGTCATATGAGTCATCTGGGCCATCATGCCCCTCATAAGCACAAAAAGGGCCGACGTGTCCACTCTCAGTCTGATCGACTTCTCGAGTATGACATCCCGAAGGAGAACCGGTCGCATAGGTGATACCGCTGGCCGAATTCTGATCCATCTTAGCATTTGTACGCGCATAAATATGAGATTCTGGGTTCCGGCCCGCTCTGCAGCCTTTACCCCCTCTGCCACGTCCTCAGATTCCTCTATCCATACTGAAAGAATAACGCCCGATCATGAACAAGGCTCAAATAAGCCTCACCGACCAATCCAGAATGCTAAACCAATAGCCAAACACGAGTATACATACTCAACAGATAAATAATCACATCAATCATGCTAATCATAGCCAACACAGAGCCCACACACTCCAAGACAAATATTCATGAATCAATCGCAACACTAATGTCACATACAAGTTTCAACAAAACTTGTATAATCAATGGCATAATGAATGTATGAACATAAAGAGAATTGAGTCCTTACACAGGTCATACGAAGCTCCGAGGTCTTGCGATACTAGTCTTCACTGATGATGACTCGATGAAAGAATGACTCATACAGTCATCCAACTACCACGACTCACAAAACCCGACTTTCCAGATTGTCACTGATAGCCCCACTACTACCACATTGGTAGAGCCACATAACTCACATATCATGGTATCTCACAACCCAATTCTCCGATACCATCTTCTGTAACACCCCCAAATCCCATTGGGTCATTATAGTGCCGTGGACCCCACACCAGGAGATCCACCAGGCGAACACGACCAAAATATAATAAACTGACCAAAAGGGAGAATCACAGTCCCTACTATGATATCCAACATAATATTTCGATATGGAATTTCAACAACCAAAGTGGGCCTACATGGCCAAAATAAAGTACAACAACATCCACGAGCGTTGCTCGGATAGTACAAAATGACAACAACTGACGAAACTAGAGTACTGCAAATTGTCTAACTGACATGAACACTGAAACATCTCGGACTAGTATCGCTCGAATGCCTCGTCGCCATCGTCATGTCCATGTGTCTCAACTCTCTCCTCGCAAGCACCTAAAACATGAAAACATGTTCCGCCCCCACGGGGTCAGTCATCCAGATAATGAACATCAAATACATGTACAACATGATATGCATCCAAAGGCAGAATGAATAGTACAACAATTGTAATATGGGATGATCACAAACTAAGGAAAGAATCGAGCATTCGTGAAACACTATGCCCCTGACATACAATCGGTACCTGCTCAACAGTCCCAATTCAATACATCGATTACCTTTAGGATGGTCAATCGATAACAATGACTCAATTGATGGGAAATGTCTTCGACAATCCCAATTCAATACATCGATTGCCGTAGAACGGTCAATCTATAACAACGACTCAACGGATGGGAAATGTCCTCGACAATCCCAATTCAATATCTCGATTGCCTTTAGAACAGTTAATCGATAACAACAATACCACGGATGTCTCGGCACCTTTAATCGGTTACCGATAACAAAGATGATATTCGAATACGTCAATGCCTTCAATCGGCCAATACAACATCAATAACGAAGCACCAATATCAATAATAATGATCACAACTATGTTTTAAATCGACATCAATATCAACAACAACAATCGATACATCGATACCGCGAACCGGCTATCAACAACAATATTACCAACAAGTATCGCAATGCCTTGAACCGGCCATTTACGAACAACAATAACATTTGGCATAATTTGTCGAAGGGTGTCGTATCAAACAATCCCCTGATATCAACAAAATCATAAAGAGACCGAGTCTCGAAATGATACACACATTCATACACATATATGATAACATTAATCTCATTGACTAGTACAAGTATAAAACTTGCCTCAAACCGAAGGCGAGAAAGTCCTTCCACGATCAAAGTCCTCCCACGAAAATGACGAACGGCGCCTTCCGACAGTTACAAGCACTCGAACAGCCTTGAATGAAATACAATTCATTCAATAACACAAAATAAATGGAAAGCAACACCAAAACAATCCCGATTCAATCCTGATTCGGTTAAACTCCCCAAACTAAAATCATAGTTCTCAACTATGAATTCTAACATCCTCCAACACCTCAATGATCAATTAACATGATCATTCCGTTCTTAACACTTGTGAAAATAATTCAACAAGAATCACTTAAGAACAATAATCAAATCAAACATCTCAACATGATAATATCACTAATATCATCAATACCCCAAGAACATGATCATCTCAACAAACATGATGTCCAACTGATAATTCATCACCAATTCAACATGAATTCGGATTAAACCACAAGATTAAATCAACCATTGCAAGATTATGATAATCATTACATAATTCATCATAATTCTATATCAAAATGGTTATAATCTCCCTAAGAACACAAACAACAACATCAATCATATCAAGACTATGTTAATCATATAACAATATTAACATAATCCTTCCTAGACATGATTAAAACCTCCAAACATTCTAAAACATCAAGAACAACTCCCCCTCAAGACACAATCATCATGTTCTTCATTACAAGTTGTAAAAACTCATCAAGAGTAATGATATACTCCAACAATGAATCCATACATGAAGTAAACCGAAACAACAACAACAACATACTCGGAAATCACTTGAAGAACAAGAGATTAAGAAAACTTACCCAAGAAGAACAAGATGAACTCTCCCAAACACCAAAGGAGTAAGAAAAACTTCCAACCTCAAGCCTCAATCCAAGCTAGGATGATCAAAAATCACATTGGAAGAGTCTCAATATCAAGAATAAGTCCAGGGGGATGATTTTAGAGAGAGGAAATCAATTATGGTTCGTGAAGAAATGAAAAACAAAACCAAGATATATAACCTGAAAATCACATTACGTACGTTATACACAAATCATAACGTACGTATAAACCATTACGTACGCTACGCCAACAACTTAACGTATGTAATACTATTCCAGCACTGACTGACCAACAATACGAAGACCCTAACGTACGTAAACAAAAACCATTTACGTATGTTAACAAGCTGCATGAATAACGTATGTAAGGCTCACATCCTAACGTACGTAATGAACCCGTTGACTGCAATAGTGAGATCTGATCGAAAGATACCCGGCCCTACCAGCCGAAAGTTGGCCACGAGGAAGGTTCCCCCTGTCTGCACCTATATAAGAACCATAACGTACGTAAGATTAGAAGCTTAACGTACGTTAAGCTATGCTCATAGCGTCCGTAAGGAGCACAGACAGCACAAGGAAATTCCAATAAGTTCAACCCGAATGAACGAACACGATCCAAGCACCTTAACAAACACGAATGATATTATACAACAACATTTGTACAATTCCAAATGAATACGTACAACACAACAGTAACACGAAAAAAAATACCCCCGGATATTACAGTCAAAGTAAAAAATATTGAAATTAGCTGAAAGGCACCCATAAATGAGGTCCGTCGTTTTTTGGCCAAAAAATGATGTTTAGGCCCTCAATTTTGTGTTTTTCCGTTTTTTGAGACCTAATTGCAAATTTTTAAAAGTTTGTGTGCTTGTTATTTAATTATGTATTGTTAACTCTAGCTTTCCTAGAGTGTGTGTATATATATATATATATATATATATATATATATGCTTGTAAGACTATATTTCGACATTATTGAATGAATAAGAATTTTCTCTATATTTTCCCTATAATTTTTATTATATAATGTATTATAATTTTATTACATATAATAAAAGAATGTACATTATAATATATAATATAACATATTTATTTTTAATGTGCATTATAAAATTTTAATTTTCAGCATGATTATATGCAATAAATACATTATAATTTTTAATATGTAATATAATTTTTATTAAATTATATTATTATTCTATAATAATATAATATTTTAATTAATAATGTAAACCATAAAGTTTAATTATCAGTTTCATTAAATTTTGTAACACCCCCAATCCGCTCAGGGATATTACATGCCGTAAACCATTCTATCAAGGATCTACCAGGCTGGTAACACAATCAAACATCTCAACATCGCCTTTAAGGCTAAAATGACTCAGTAGACCGATTGGGTCTTTCAATTAATTCATACAACTCAATCTCACTGCATGCCCATGCAGGGGTCAAAATACAACACACTCTCGTACAACGGGCAAAACACTACAGCGGAAATAAAGTACAACCAAACCAATACGACATCGTATGGATCCTCATATGATTAGTATCGATCATGTTTCATCATCCTTCATGCCGACCGTGTGTTATGCTCCCCAAAACCTGAATGAAATACAGACATCCACCCCCGATTACTCGGGGGTTAGCAAAATTTCCACTATTTTGCTAGTGCAAGTACGTAATCATACGAAATGTAACAAACAAATAGAAATTTCGAATCGGATACGACAATTAACTATCAAAACCTTCCATAGCGGTTTTTATTAATTAGAAAGCATTCAAAGAAGTGTTTGAAAATAAACTTCTCATCTCGGGGATTTTAAAAATAAAAACTTTGTGGGACCTCAAGTCCTTAGTTGAAAAAGAAAACAACCACTTCAGGATGGATGGGTCTCGGCCCAAAATAACTTTCCCTAAAACGACATTTTCAAAACCGTTCGGATCTCATCCCAAATCTCATCAAATCAGAGTACACGATAACAATAGCAAGGTCCGTTTTCCAACATCAAAACCCCACAACTAAAAGGACTAAACACATACGATAAAATACTCTAGTGTCGTCCTAGCCAAGTAGGCCAAATGAACATCTTACCTCTTACACACTTAGGCAATGCATGCAATCATGAAAACATAATTCAAAAGCACTCATTTTCGGAAATGCCGTAATCAAATCACATTTGTAAAATGCACCACAATTAACCGTCGATCCACACCTCCGTGGACCCCTACCGAGACCCCGTCGGATCTAACCCGTAATGGTTCAAAGAAAAGCTCGTCGATCTACGCCTCTGTGGACCCCTTATCGAGTCCCCGTCGGATCTAACCCATAGTGAGCATACACACACACGTCACTCATGCAATACTAATATGCTAAGAATGTAAGTTCATTAAGAATACTTAGTAGAGATTGCCACCTATCCGACACCATTATCATACTCATTACCATACCTCCAACACGAACAATCAATCACGACACAACAACACAATTAACACGGAATAGCTGATTCTGCAACATTAAACAAGAAGGGGTATCATTAAAGTCGTCAACATTCAAGACAATCAAATCATAATCAACTCGCACGAATCATATTTACGAGAGTAAACCAACCATCGCAAATCCAACATGTAAACTCTATTTGCAGGACACAAATCGCATAAGAAAATATTTGCCTCAAATGATCACAACACGGGGAATCAACCAAGGTAGGATGGCATGAACCAAATATGAACCCGCCGACTCCGCCGAATGCTAACCCGCAACAATGACTACGAACGACAACAACCACAATGAAAATGAATTCCATAGTATGACCCAAAACCGCTGAATTAAAGGAACAAATGACGAAAGTTCAAGGGTTTCCCCCAAAACGGCCAAGAACGCAAACCGAACTGAGGAAACACAAAAACGAAATTCCAAACTAAAATATCGATATATAATCCATAAGATATGGTTAACAACATCATTTGACAACAATCGGTTTATCAAAACCAAATGGAAAACAAAATCAAGAATAAAACTCCCAAAAAGTCAACTTGAAGAAAATCAAGAAATTACCTTGATCCGGTGAAGAATAATGGATTTGATGATGTTCAAATCACCTAAGAACCTCCAAAACACCTTTGGATTGAACAAAATCGGCCAAGATTGCGAACCCTAGTCGCTCCCGTCTCAACCCGCGGAAAGAAGAAGAAGAAAGGAAGTGAAAAATGAGAATAATGACTGCTGCCCAGTTTATATGTTGGACAGCCTTAGCGTGCACTAATCATCTAGATTAGCGTGCGCTATCGGGGTACATATCGCCCAAAATCTCAATCCAATAACTTCTGGACTGAACCCGACCAACAGTTAGCGTACGCTATGTTTCCAGTAGCATGCGCTAACTCTTGCCATTAACGTGCACTACACTACCTCGTAGCGTGCGCTAGACAAAACACCAACCCAGTCCAGTAACTTCTGGGCTACTCCGAACTACCAGTTAGCGTGTGCTATCAAACCCGTAGCGTGCGCTAATTATTGCACCTTGGCGCGCGCTAACCACCTACCCTTAGCGTGCGCTAAGGGGCCTGAATCCATCTACTGGCCTCTGACCCTGTTGCTCGATAGCATGCGCTAAGGAGATCCCTTAGCGTGCGCTAATGCACCCAGCACTAGAGCAGTAGTGCTCTCAAAGCTGGTTACAATAATGGGCTCCTCCGATCGGAACACCAAGTTCTAGATACGCACGGAAAGCTCCAGAATAAGATCATACTAAGAGCTTGAGCTACAATCAAACTCACACGTGACCATAAAAAAGGTGAAGACAACAAATACGAATGCGGATACCCACAACTTTGGGAAATTACAAAATGGCCCAAAATGCCCGAAAATCTCGATATGTGATCGAATAACCAAACCAGAGCTCACAACACGTCTAACAAAGTTAAACGGACTTACGGGGAACACAAAACAACAGTTTCGAACGAGATTCGCAAGAATCAAACTCAAATGCAGAAAAGTGGCCAAAAAGAACGGAACTCAGCAAAACGACACCGAAACGAACTTGGATGTCAAAAAGTGCAGAATTAATCATTCTCAGAATGACGAAACGGTCACAAGCGAGCTGTTAAAATGGACTCAGGCCAAAAAAAAAAAGAAATTTACCAAAAATCGAAATTGCGGATATTACATACTACCCTCCTTAAAAGAAGTTTCGTCCCGAAACTTAAAACAAGTAGGGAGAAGCAATATCCCACCTGGAACATCTCAACGAGATACACAAGAACCGCGCAACTTACGCCCACCGGCGAAACGTTACAAGAAATGTAAAGAGGCATACGGCGCGAAAGTATGCTCAACGACAATCATCACCATGTCACAAGCAACGACATAACACGATCAACAAGTGACAAGCACCATCATCCAGATAACGCAATCAAGTCAATTATCCGAATCATCAAGAGATAAAAGGCACCTATTTCAAGAACACACACACAGTAAAAAAAATAGGAATGAAACGTACAACGATCCGCAAGGGTAACCACGGGGAATTCTGACCACACCGAAATTCTCGAAAACGACACTAGGCATCTCCGAGACCCTTCGGAGCAGAGACGCAAACTTGATATCCAGACCTCTCAGCTACCATCTCGTAATGCACGGCTCAGTGTCCCAATTGGCCGCAATCGAAACAGCTGACTAACGGTGAACGACAATTCTTCGCAATACGAGATCAGACAACAACAATCGGACAACCACGATTGAACAATAATAATCGAAGAACAACTATCGAACAACAATTATCGAACAACAACGATCGGACAACAACGATCGGACACCAACGATCGAACAACAACGGTCAAACAACGACTCTGAATTTCACACTTCAACTCAAGACATTAAAAGAACTTAAAGACGTTAATTTCAAACAAGGTTCACAAGAATCGAACCGAACTCAGAAAAGTCACAATGATAAACAGATTGATCCGAAACAAGGTCACAACCCATTTGAATGATAACAACCGAGATACCGAACAAGTTCAGAAAGTATCAATGAACCCGAGCGCGTCGATAGAATTGAGAAAGAGAAGATGCAGAAGTTAAAAAGAATACGGTTATTACATTCAACCTCTTATAAAATAAGTGTCGTACCCGAAACTCGCAACAACGGAAGCAAGGTAAAAACATAAGTAACCAACAGAAACACCTTTCAAAGGTCTCTCAAAGTTGATTCTGATATCTGTGCTGAAGTTCATGCCTGGAAGACTCGGTAACCAACTCGCAAAACTTGATTCTGTGCCCCTCAAGTCCACACTTGTAATTTGCTACACGCGGGGAAGGACAATTTGCACGTACAAGCCCCGGCACATCACAGTTGAAGCACCTCGGCATACCGAAAATACAAATGCTAGGTACAATGGAATATAACATCGCAAAACAACATACCGGAGATGCCAATTCAACATAACATACAAACCCGAGCTCTAACAGCTCGCACAGGTGCGATAACACGTAAATCACCACGAAACGATAACATTAAAGACCAACATCACACCTCTCACAGAGGGCTAACACACAAATGCGTGGCGAACGACTCAACGCTCACTCCCCCAATTCAATCAAAACTCAGGGCTAACACCCTAACGACAATACTAACATCATACACACCTTCTCTGACCACAAGCAGGAAGTGATAGATTTTAAAAACGAGAATCACCTTTCAAAAAGTAGTACAGACATCGTTATCGAGACTTTGAAAAACCATCTTGCATTTGATAAACATGAGGACACTCTTCTTTTAGTGAAAAACTTCCAGAAATATTCGACCCTCGTGTCTAAGCAAATGCGTTTCTAAATTACTCACAGTATCTCAAAATATTTTGGTCCTCATAGTGGAATAATTTTGAAACATACAGTGGCATTAGTAGGCGCCTTGTAAATACCGCGAGAAAATAATCCAATTTAAAGGTACGTCTCGAAATTTATTTTCTAAGATACTCAAGGTTTTCAAAATCCAATAGGCCAGAATGCCCCAAAACTCACACGTATCAACATCCGTTTATACACATCATAGTACACACATCAAATCGTCCAAATTCAAAACAAGACCTGTCTTCTCTCGAAAAACAAATAGTCAAAAATATATTAGCAGCGACACCACTCCTCATATAAACAAAATATGAGAGTCGAAAGACCACATATCACGAAATCAAAATCCACAGAAGGATTCCGTCACTTGACAAATAATCACATAAGTAGCTCATGTCACACGAGGCACCACACAAAGAAGGGAGACTTACATCCACAGGTCGCACGAAGATGATGATCACCCCACAATACTAATCACGACCAATGAGCTCAGACGACGCGTCGCGACATGACTCAATCTATCAAAACTGGACAAACACGACCGAACAATACACAACTCAACCCGACAACCTAGGTTTCCTCAACCAAAGCCCCGATACCATTTATGTAACACCCCCAATCCGCTCAAGGATATTAAACGCCGTAAACCCTTCTCTCAAGGATCTACCAGGCTGGTAACACAATCAAACATCTCAACATCGCCTTTAAGGCTAAAATGACTCAGTAGACCGATTTGGTCTTTCAATTAAGACATACAACTAAATCTCACTACATGCCGACGCAGGGGTCAAAATGAAACACACTCCCATACAACGGGCAAAACACTACAGTGGAAATAAAGTACAACCAAACCAATACGACATCGTATGGATTCTCATATGATTAGTATCGATTATCTTTCATCATCCTTCATGCCAACCCTGTGTTATGCTCCCCAAAACCTGAATGCAATACAGACATTCATCCCCCAATTACTCGGGGGGTTAGCAAACTTTGCACTATTTTGCTAGTGCAAGTGTAACACCCCCGAGATATTCAAGGTATATTACAGTGCCGTGGACCCCTACATGGGACCCACCAGGCTAGACACGAATTACCACAATAAAAACACACAACATCCAGATGAAAATCAAATAACATGCCCAATACAACCGGCGGAATAATCAACACCGACAAACATAAATAACTTCAATGATTACAAATCACAATCCGAAGAGAAAAGCCTAAGTACTCACGAGTATAATCTATAAGTTTGTAAAGTAGACAAAAACCATATCGAAGGGAACAACGAAAATAAAAGGACTCAAATGCACATGTCAATGACCCTGGCCATTATCCTCGTACTGTCCCAGCTCCCGCTCGTCCGTCTGAACGTAACCTCAAATCCATAACAAGAATTTCCCCAAAACAGGTCCCCAGAGGGATTAGAAATTATGCTAGTACAAGTAATCAAGGCAAACCATTCGCTTACACATTTCATAGTACAATGCACCAAATTCATTTCAAAACCAAAAACCAGACATGTCTTTTCCCGAAACAGACAGTCAATAATCAATTTGCTTAGGACCGGGATGAAGCCACTAGTCCCACTCGAGGCCACTAAGGACCCTCCCGAGCTAGCCATATCATAAAACAAATCACGCACAGGTATCGCCTAGGACCGGATGAAGCCACTGATCCCACTCGAGGCCTCTAAGGACCCTCCCGAGCTGGCCAGCGAATCAAACTCTTGAATCCAGAGTGAAGTCATAGATTTCCTCGAGGCCCCGTCGAACCCTCCCGAGGTGAGCAAAGCACACACAATATACATCACCATTTCATGTTAAACATAAAGGTTTCCAAAAATACTTGCATTGAATAATTGACGACACAACGAACAAAGAGGAAAATCACTGAAGAACGCTAGGAACCAACGAAACCGAACCTAACGATTCGAAGAATACAATCACAACCATTTCCAAAAGAATACATAAAAGGAATAAACCCGAAAACCCGCCTACGATTCATGTATATTCGTACAAGAACAACAACAAGGGCGGACCACAACCAAACCCTCTCGATTTTGAAAATACCACGAAGTATACCATGAATCCGTAGGAAAACTAAGAACACCAACATGATTAATCATATTCATCATGAATTAATCAACAACAAAGAACGAATCGAACAATAAAATCGAAAACCCCCAATTTACCCAAAAGTAGGGTTCTTAGAATATTTACCTTGATTCGGACGGAGGAGGATTATGATGATGATAAACTACACTAGGAACACAATACTTGATTCCCCAAGAATTTCCACGGGTAAAACTTGAAGAATCGCTCAAAACCTCACTTGGAACATGACACGCTTTTTGTGTAACTATCGCAAGTGCACGATATCGTATCAAGTAGTAAAGTGGACTTTTTGAGTCCGGTTTATCGATCCCACAAGGAAGTTATGTTATAATTTGAATTATACACTATTAGTCTATTTTTATAGATACTTAAGATGAGTGAAACACACAATTAAAAAGTTTGGTTTAATAATTGCAAAGAAATTGCAATAATAGTTCTAATATTATAAGGAAATAAAAAGATAGCAATAATAATAGATTGATTATCGATAAAATGAAATAGTTGGGATTACAAACTTAGTTCGTCATTAGTTATAAAAGATGTATTGGAGATCATAAGATGAATTTACTTATTATGTTGTGTAGATTCGATTTTCCTTAAAAAGACGGTTTCTCTTTCGAACTATAAACGCCTTACATATTGAATCAATCCACTATATTTCTATGTTGATGGCTTCAATACATAGCATTAGGATTTGTGAAAATAACTCAATGAATCATCTAAGGACTAGGGGTATATTTCTATCCCCTAGAACAACTTAGAGTGAAGATCATTTGATCTAATCAAACATATTTTCTTTCAAACATATGAAGATCATAAATATCTTCATTAATTGGCCAAATAAATAAAGATTGTTAAAACAATGAAAATCACACACAATAATAAGTAATTCATAATATATCTTTATACAAACATAAATAACATGACTAACCTTGTTTATAATCCCAACTTAAGAAACTTAGCCCATAAAGGGTTTATTACACATATTACAAGCTTTGGTGGTCATTCTTAGTTGAATCAAGAGAAAGAATTGATCCTAACTCCCTTAGTAGATAAAGGAGATAGAAGCAATAAACTCTCTGAACAACATATACTATACCACACTTACAAAGATCACTCAAGAACACAAGTGTGTTCTTCACACAAAAAGAAAAGTTTACAAGAAAATGGAAAATTATATGATGAATGGTGAATGATGAAGGATCTAAGGGGTCTATTTATACACCTAAAGTCATCTCCAAAACTACAGCATTATTACATTATATCGGATCAATGCCAGCCATCCCCTCAATAATACACAAAAAGTATAAAAAATTAGACAAATCATAGCAATCTGTCAAGAGTTACGGCCGTAACATTGTCAGAGTTACGGCCAGAATCGAGGTGACTTACGGCCGTAACTTCACGAATGTTACGGCCGTAACGTGGCTTCGTAAATTTGCTCATTTGAAGCTTTGATAGTTACGTTTTCAGCCCGCAATTCCTCGACTTTGCGTTTTGCCCCGCATCTTCTTCTGATGATAACTTTTGATATATAACTCTGATTTTGAATCCGGAAACACTGCCGAATTCGTCTCGGAAAGCCCTACAACATGAATATATCAAAATTCAATAAAGAGAATATTTATTAAACATGTTGTTTCTTGAGTAATTCAGTTATTTAATCCGATCATCATCCGATAAAAATAAAATTATTAAAACTAATAAATTAAAAGCAAAAAAAACGAGTAAACTAGCTCAATTATGGGTGAATTTTATCGACACAAAGCATGGATAAGTGTACAAAACTGACACTTATCACACCCCCAAACTTGAATTCTTGCTAGTCCCGAGCAAGACTCTTTATTATTCACACTCCAAAAATAAAAATAAAAATAAATAATAAAAATAAATAAGAAAATTAATACACACATAAATTAAAATATAAAAAGAGAAAAGGAGATCAAAATGCCATTAATAAACAACAACCAGCTTTATACAGTAGATAGAAATGAATCAAGATTCAAAATAAATCTACTAATATTTTTGAAGTTAAAACACGGTTTTTATTTTGTAATTCCAAAATGTAAGGTTTTCCCCCCAAAAAGTTGATTATTTCTTTCCCACTCGTGATACACACGACTCCCTTTAATGGTTGCTCTCGATCACTCGTTTATTTTTCGACTCAATATGAAGAAGAATTTCATTGGCGTCATCAAATATTGTGATTTTTACAAAAGTGAGTGTATTGAAATTCTGCTGCTAATTAATTCAAATCTGCTCATAAACTACATCCCTTTTAGTGATAGCTTTCACACCGTTATTTGCTAACGTGTAGCTCTTTTCACTAACACAATTTCTATCTCATTTTTTTTTTCGTAAAAAGGTGATAGCTTTCACACCGTTATTTGCTAACGTGTAGCTCTTTTCACCAATTTTTCCTGAGACGGCAGCTACGCACCAACAATGGTTAGTCCTTTATTTTTCGCAAAATTTAAGACTTCCAAAATTAGGCAGTTGTTGCTGCTCAACACTTCTCCTTTTCGTCATTTATTTTTTTTAGGTGATAGCTTTCACACCGTTATTTGCTAACGTGTAGCTCTTTTCACCAATGACTCCTTTTTTTTTTTTTTTAGGGAATAGAATTTTTGCAGAAAATCATTTTTTAGTTAAGCATGAAAAATCAAAAACTCCACAAATTAAGTAAATTTCAGTTTTATTTTTCATCAACCAATTGATTCTTCTTTTCTCAAGGTAACGAATGACTCGATTTTATATGATAATTACAAGGCTTGGAAAGAGAGATTAAGGCTCAAAAAATTTTGGAATATACATTTTTTTTTTTTTACCGGTTAAAACGATTTTAGAAGTTTGTATATAGCTAATTTATGGTGTTATGGCCAGATCTAAAAATCTCAAAAATCAAAATACTATATATATATATATATATATATATACTAAACCTAATCAATGCCAAATAATAAAAACACACCACAATGAAAATCCAAATAAAAATCATAGTTCAAAAACCACAAAATAAACACACAAGTATGAAAACATCACCCCCAAACTTATAAGTAAAACTGTCCCGAGTTTTTTTAAATAAAATATAATAGCATGCGAGAAAACAGAAAACTCCCTGAATTTTTAGTTTTGTGATCCTCCAGGTGTGTCGTCAGGGATGTTTAGAAAACGGAAAAGCTTTTCAAAGCGCTTCTCCGTTTCTAATTGTCGCCGAGTATTTCATTCGATTTCTCATAATTTCACAGGATGTTTCTAATCCCTGAACTCTTTCAAGCAAATTTTCCTCAAAAGCCGTCAACTCATAACCCGCATCTTCCTCGGCCTCATATTCCTCTTCCTCGCTACTCTCCTCTTAGGTTCCAAACGTGCCCGTTTGCTTCTCAATTGAGTACTTGAAAAATACTACTCCGGCCGTTCAAGATCCCCATGTGTTAAAATATCACCCCCGCCGAAATTTTGACTCTCGGCTCCTGCAAATACCGGTGATAAGGCGGGTATGGCATTTTCGCCTAGTCGGGACCATGCCGGCATAGTGACAAATAGTAGTGTAAATGTGAGTACCCAAATCCATTTTTACCCTCGGCGGATAGCATATAAGCCTCGCAGTGGCTAATGGAAACCGTCGTAGTCGAAGTCGGGTAAATACTCCCTACGCCCACATCCATAAATACCAAGCATCATCCATAAGGTCTGCTTGGTTGTATCGGGGTTTGATCATCCCAATACTGTCATGCAACTCGCTCACTAACGCCCAGCGTAAAACTCTATCATCCGGCACCTCTTCATTAGGCAAGATAGTAATGTCAACCGCGTTAGTACCATTAACCCCCAAAAGCTTGTTAATGACATCCGGTGAAAAATTTATCGATTTCCCATTCACAGTAGTCTGATGATAAGTAGGTGACCCTACCTGTCCAATGGACTTGTTGAAAGAATTGTAAAAGTTTAGGGTCAAGGTCGGGTTACCATTTGGGAGATCGGAAACGAACTTCTCCCAGCCGTTGTCTAAGAATTTTTGGATGAAAGGGGTAGTGATTGTGTTTCTATCCGCATGGCCGATGAAATCATCAAGATTGAACAATCTTTCCTTAATGCACTTCGTGTTTTGCTTTCTTTGTGGCGGTGCCGAACCTTGAGATGACGAGCCGACCTTTTCTTTTCCTTTTGTTGATTTCTTCGGTGCCATCCCTGAAATTGAACAAAATCAACTTCTTTTCATCACACGACTATAATCATCAAGCAAAACCAATAAAAACATAAAAAAAATTCAAAGATTTTCGTTGTGGCATTTCGTCGGACACCTTGAGTTCATAGTTTTTTAACAAGTTTTTCTTATTCAAACTCAAATCCATAAAGCCACCACAAATCAATGAATCAAATAACGATACAAATATCAACAATACTCACAAATGAACAAGATTTAATCAACGAATCATATGGAAATAAGAATCGAAAAACAAATATGAAGAGAAAAACTACAAACTAAAACTCAAGAATATATAAATTGAAACAAGGATTGAAAGAGAACCTGATGATTATGTGTGAATGTTGATATGTTAATGAATTGTATTGATGAATTTGAGTTTTTTTTAGCAAGTAGGGATTTATAGGGAAAAAAATCGCTCTCCCGGCCGTTTGTGTCTCGTCTGGTGTGTGTGAAGTGTTTAAGGACGGTTTTTTTTTATATATACAGACAACTAGTTACGGCCGTAACATATACAAGTTACGGCCGTAAGTTGCTTTCGTTTTTCAAACAGGTTTTAAGATACGGCCGTAACACAAAGAAGTTACGCCGTATGTGACGCTCGTTTTTTTAAGTGGCGTTTTTAAAGATACGGCCGTAACGCATACTCAGTTACTAGTAATGCGCTTCGTAAAAATATAATTGGACAACATACGGCCGTATCTATTAACTTACGGCCGTATTTATTTATATTATTATTATTATTATTTATTTTTTTTTTTTTAAAAACAAGATTATAATTATTATATGTTTGAGAATAATGAAAGAAAGACTCCCTGGATTTTATGAACGATCTGATCCTTGCTGTTGTTGAATCCTTCCGTGTTACCCCCAAACTTATTTGCGAAATAATAGAGATTGGGTTGCCTCCCAATAAGCGCTTTGTTTAACGTCCTTAGCTTGACTTCTCGCCGATTAATTAGGTATTTCCAAAGATTATGATTGATTTTGCCGAGAATTCTCCTCCCAGATATGGCTTTAACCGTTGACCGTTTACTTTGAAACTCCCGTCGGTTGTATTATAAATCTCCATGACTCCATGAGAAAACACCTCTTTGATCGTGTAAGGGCACATCCATCGTGATCGTAGCTTACCGGAAACAGACGCATCGTGCATTAAAAAAGCGTAACTTGGTCTCTGTTTTAAAATCTCTTCTTAGAATTTTGTTGTCATGCCATCTTTTCGCTTTTTTCTTTGTAGATTTTGGCATTTTCATATGAGTCGAGTCGGATTTCATCCAACTCATTTAATCACAAAGAACCTTTTCTTTCCACCAACAATCGTCACAAAGTTTAGTTTTTTTATAGCCCAAAAGCTCGATGTTCAAGTTCTCTTGCGGATGACAGCTTTTCCAAAAACTGCATTTAAATGGAGACATGCCTATCGGTGTCTTATAGTCGCTTTGTAAGCCTAGAGCGCATCATCCAGCTTTTTCGACCAATCTTTTCGAGATGAGTCGACTGTCATCTCAAGTATACGTTTCAGTTCACGATTGGAAATTTCGACTTGTCCACCGGTTTGTGGGTGATAAGAGGTAGCGACACGGTGTTTTACTCCGAATTTGGTCAATAGAGCCTTAACACGGTGATTGCGAAATGAGATCCACCATCACCGATAATAACTCTGAGTTCAAGCGAGTGAATATATTTTTCTTTAGAAAATTTACCACGACCTTAGCTTCGTTTGTTGGTAATGCAATGACCTCCACCCATTTCGATACGTAGTCAATGGCTACAAGGATGTATTCATTAGAGAATGATGATGGAAAGGGTCCCATGAAATCAATTCCCAAACGTCGAAGATTTCAACTTCAAGGATGAAATTCATTGGCATTTCATTTCTTTTGACATGTTTCCATGTCTTTGGCACCGTCACACTTCGAGACAAGTGCATGTGCATCTTTGAACAGAGTGGGCCAATAGAATCCCGCTTCAAGAATTTTTGTCATTGTTTTTGAACCTCCAAAATGTCCTCCATAGTGAGAGGAATGACATCTTTCTAATACCTTCTCCATTTCTTCTTCCGGTATGCATCTCGGATGATTTGATCAGTGTCCTCGTCCCGAACAATGAGGATCTTCCCGGTAATAGTATTTCAACTCGGAGAAGAATTTTTCTTTTGATGATGGGAAAAATTTGGGTGAATTATTCCACTAACAAGGAAATTAACGATGTCGCATACCATGGTGCATTTTGTTTTTCCCGGATATTAGAGATTTGGAGCAGGTTGTTCATCCGAAATACTTCATTTATTTCCTTCTCTTGAGCATTGTTTTGGTCGAGTCTAGAGAGATGATCCGCCACTTGGTTTTCGTTCCTTCTGTCTCTCGATTTCTATGTCGAATTCTTGCATAAGTAGAACCCATCGGATTAGCCTTGACTTTGCATATTGCTTTGTCATTAAATATTTCAAAGCCGAATGATCGGTGTAGACTATGACCTTTGATCCCAATAAGTAGGATCGAAATTTGTCAAAGGCATAAACCACCGCAAGCATCTCTTTTCAGTTGTTGTGTAGTTCAACTGAGCATCATTCATAGTCCTGCTAGCATAATGGATCACTTGCATCATTTTGTCCTTCTTCTGGCCCAGTACGGCCCCTACGGCATAATCACTTGCATCGCACATTAAAATGAAAGGAATAGTCCAATCTGGAGAAATGATGATTGGAGCTGATGTAAGCTTATCCTTCAAAGTTGCAAAGGCCACGTGGCATTCATTTGTGAAAAGGAATGGTGTATCTTTCTCAAGCAAAGAACAGAGAGGTTTTGCTATTTTTGAGAAATCTTTTATAAACCTCCGATAGAATCCTGCATGTCCGAGAAAACTCCTTACTCCTTTCACCGAAATTGGTGGAGGGAGTTTTGCAATCACTTGGATCTTTGCCTTATCGACTTCAATTCCATGTTGTGAGATTCTATGGCCAAGTACGATTCCTTCCTGGACCATGAAGTGACATTTTTCCCAATTGAGAACTAGATTTGTGTCTTCACATCTTTCCAAGACCATGCCTAAGTGAATTAGGCATTTATCAAATGAATCTCCGAAAACCGAGAAATCGTCCATGAAAACTTCAATGAATTTTTCAACCATGTCTGAGAATATTGACATCATGCATCTTTGAAATGTGGTCGAGCATTGCACAATCCGAATGGGATTCTTACGTAGGCAAATGTTCCATAAGGGCATGTGAATGTTGTTTTCTCTTGATCTTCTAGGGCTATTACGATTTGGTTGTACCCTGAATAGCCGTCGAGAAAACAGCAGTAAGAATGTCCCGCCAATCTATCTAGCATCTGATCAATAAATGGGAGTGGAAAATGATCTTTTCTTGTCGTCTTGTTTAGTTTCCTGTAATCAATGCACATTCTCCATCCTGTGATCGGTCGTGTTGGTATAAGTTCATTGTGCTCGTTCTCAATGATCGTGATTCCACTCTTTTTGGACACCATATGTACAGGGCTCACCCATGGACTATCTGAGATTGGATAAATGATTCCTGCGTCAAGTAATTTAAGAATCTCTGCCTTCACAATTTCCTTCATGTTTGGATTCAAACGTCGTTGATGCTCAATTGAAGGTTTGCAGTCATCTTCCATCAAGATTTTGTGAGTGCATATATAGGGGCTTATTCCTCTAATGTCTGCAATAGTCCATCCAATTGCTCTTTAGTGATTCCTCAATACCCTTAGTAATTTCCCTTCTTCAAGTTTGGTCAATATGTTAGATATGATGACCGAAAGTGTTGAGGAAACGCCCAAGTAAGCGTATCTCAAATGTGTGGGTAGAGGTTTGAGATCAAGTGTTGGAGCTTCTTGTAAAGAAGGGAGGGGTTTAGCGGAGCTTGTCCCCAATTCTTCAAAATGTGGATGCTTTCTTAAGGTTGGTAGTGCTTCCAGATAGTTAACTGTTTTGGCCAAGTGATATTCTTCTTCCATGCTGGTTAGAGAATTTGCTATACATGTCTCAAGAGGATCTTTAGATAGAATTTTCTCTAAAGACTTGTTCACCATGGCTTCAATTGTGTCTATTTTTAGACAATACTCATCTGTGGAGGGTTGATTCAAAGTTTTTAAGACATCGAAGATGACATGTTCATCTTCCACTCGAGAATTAGCTTTCCTTCATAGACGTCAATAAGAGCACGTCCGGTTGCGAGAAATGGTCGTCCTGAATAATGGGAATATCCCGATCTTCTTCCATGTCGAGGATGATAAAATCTGGGAATATGAATTTATCAACTTTGACGAGCACATCTTCAACTATCCCACGTGGATATTTGATTGACCGATCGGCTAATTGTAGCGAAACCGTTGTTGCTTTTGCTTCTCCCAAATTCAATTTGTTGAAAATTGACAGGCATCAAGTTGATACTTGCCCCTAAATCACAAAGAGCTTTGCCAAAATTTACTTCACCAATTGTACGGGATTGTGAAAGTTCCTGATCTTTTAGCTTGGGTGGCAACTTCTTTTGTAGTATTGCGCTACATTCCTCTGTTAGCATGACAGCTTTCGTATTCTTCAAGCCTTCGTTTGTTTGAAAGAATATCTTTCATAAATTTGGCATAGCTTGGCATTTGTGCTAGAGCATCGGCAAAAGGAATGTTGATGTGTAGCTTTTGAAGATTTCCAAGAATTTCCCGAATTGAGCATCGAGCTTGTGATTCTTCAACCGTTGAGGAAATGGGATAGGTGGAACATAAGTTTTTGTAGCAATTGGACCTTTTTGAGATGAAGGTCCCGACGATTCTTTTGTTTATTTTTTTGTTTTTCCGGATGGTTTTCCATAGAAATTTCTGCAACCGCACTCCACTTCTTGTTGTAATAGCTTGGACATTTTCCTTGGATTTACCTCGGTATTGCTAGGTAACATGCCTTGAGATCTTTCTGAAAGTATTTTGGCCATTTGGCCAACTTGTGTCTCCAGATTTTTAATTGAAGCATCATTGCGTTGTTGATACTTGATTGTTGTTCACTAGCTTCGTGATTGCTTCTTCCCATCCGGCTTCTTTTCTTGATGCGTTGGATTCAACACATTGTTGTTGTTTGCATAAGAAAAATTTGGATGATTTTTGTATCCTGGATTGTATGTTGGCCCGTAAGGATTGTATGCTTGCCTTTGGAAATTCGAGCATACGCCACTTGTTCCGTGGCGGTGGTGACTGCTCTTGTTGCACTAAGGGACGATAGTCTGTTGTGAGTTGCTCCACAAATTTCACATGAAAAAGCTGAAATTTGTGGAGTTTGCACCGTCTTCACAGATTGAGGAGTTGAAAAGACATTTCCTCGACTTTCTTTGATAGAGCTTCAATTTTTGCCAACATAAGTGAATAAGAATCCACTTCAAAAACACCATTTGGTTTCTTTTGGATATTTCTGTCGGCCATCGTGCACTTTGTTCACTTATAACCTCAAAAAGATTATAAGCCTCTTTCATAGTTTTGTTTCCCGGTGAGCCATTTGATGATGAATCGACATTGGCTCGGCATGAAGGTAAAATTCGAATAGAAGTAATTGACTTGTGCTCCCAAATTGAAACCATGGTTAGGACATTTTCGTAGCATATCCTTGTATCTCTCCCATGCTTCGTGGAATGATTCTGAATCTTGTTGACGAAATGTAGAGATTTCGTATTTGAGTTTCGCCACTTTTATTGGTGGAAAGTATTTAGTGGTGAATTTTGGACAAATTCGGCCAATTTGTTATGCTTCGTGGTGGCAAAGTATCTAGCCACTCTCTTGCTCTGTCCTTCAAAGTGTGCACGAAAAGTCTCATTTTGATCGCCTCGTCATTTACATTTGGATATTTGAAATTTCCACATATTTCCACAAAACGGTTAATATGGAGATATGGATTTT
Organism: Orobanche coerulescens; assembly: GCA_033398695.1. Lineage (NCBI taxonomy): Eukaryota > Viridiplantae > Streptophyta > Magnoliopsida > Lamiales > Orobanchaceae > Orobanche > Orobanche coerulescens. The sequence goes on from CM065801.1 coordinate 70,323,899, forward strand.
CGTCGGTTCTTCCATAGAATGAGTTGTTGTTGGAGAAGAGATTGATGACATCTGGGCGAATTTGAAAATTGTCCACTCCAAATGGTGGATAGATTACACTTGATTGAACGCTCAAAGATGGGGGGTTCATGAATTCCCCAAAGAGCATGTTGTCTTCATCTATTTCCGGTACAATAGGATATTGTTGATGTTGAATGTTTTGAACATTAGGTATTCCCCCCACCGGAGGAATTCTTTCGTTATCATTTCCTTGGGGGAGACGTGGATTTAGTTCGTCCGCCATTGATGGTGAAGAAATAATGTTTTTCTTTTGTTTTCTTCGCCTTCTTCTATATGTGGTTTCGATCTCGGGATCTAGTAAAACTAAATCGCGATTGTATGTCCTTCGCATAGACAAGAAAATCTACAACAAAGAAAAAGTTGTATTTATAACAATAGTTAATAATGTAATTTTTTTTCAAATATAACTTATACTTCCCCGGCAACGGCGCCAAAAACTTGACACGCTTTTTGTGTAACTATCGCAAGTGCACGATATCGTATCAAGTAGTAAAGTGGACTTTTTGAGTCCGGTTTATCGATCCCACAAGGAAGTTATGTTATAATTTGAATTATACACTATTAGTCTATTTTTATAGATACTTAAGATGAGTGAAACACACAATTAAAAAGTTTGGTTTAATAATTGCAAAGAAATTGCAATAATAGTTCTAATATTATAAGGAAATAAAAAGATAGCAATAATAATAGATTGATTATCGATAAAATGAAATAGTTGGGATTACAAACTTAGTTCGTCATTAGTTATAAAATATGTATTGGAGATCATAAGATGAATTTACTTATTATGTTGTGTAGATTCGATTTTCCTTAAAAAGACGGTTTCTCTTCGAACTATAAACGCCCTTACATATTGAATCAATCCACTATATTTCTATGTTGTTTGGCTTCAATACATAGCATTAGGATTTGTGAAAATAACTCAATGAATCATCTAAGGACTAGGGGTATATTTCTATCCCCTAGAACAACTTAGAGTGAAGATCATTTGATCTAATCAAACATATTTTCTTTGAAACATATGAAGATCATAAATATCTTCATTAATTGGCCAAATAAATAAAGATTGTTAAAACAATGAAAATCACACACAATAATAAGTAATTCATAATATATCTTTATACAAACATAAATAACATGACTAACCTTGTTTATAATCCCAACTTAAGAAACTTAGCCCATAAAGGGTTTATTACACATATTACAAGCTTTGGTGGTCATTCTTAGTTGAATCAAGAGAAAGAATTGATCCTAACTCCCTTAGTAGATAAAGGAGATAGAAGCAATAAACTCTCCTCTGAACAACATATACTATACCACACTTACAAAGATCACTCAAGAACACAAGTGTGTTCTTCACACAAAAAGAAAAGTTTACAAGAAAATGGAAAATTATATGATGAATGGTGAATGATGAAGGATCTAAGGGGTCTATTTATACACCTAAAGTCATCTAATAGCTCCAAAACTACAGCATTATTACATTATATCGGATCAATGCCACCATCCCCTCAATAATACACAAAAAGTATAAAAATTAGACAAATCATAGCAATCATCAAGAGTTACCGTAATCGAGGTGACTTACGGCCGTAACTTCCACGAATGTTACGGCCGTAACGTGGCTTCGTAAATTTGCTCATTTGAAGCTTTGATTCACGTTTTCAGCCCAATTCCTCGGACTTTGCGTTTTGCCCTGCATCTTCTTCTGATGATAACTTTTGATATATAACTCGATTTTGAATCCGGAAACACTGCCGAATTCGTCTCGGAAAGCCCTACAACATGAATATATCAAAATTCAATAAAGAGAATATTTATTAAACATGTTGTTTCTTGAGTAATTCAGTTATTTAATCCGATCATCATCCGATAAAAATAAAATTATTAAAACTAATAAATTAAAAACAAAAAAACGAGTAAACTAGCTCAATTATGGGTGAATTTTATCGACACAAAGCATGGATAAGTGTACAAAACTGACACTTATCAGAACACAGCTCTCAGTCGGATGAGAAGAAAAGAAGAAAATGCCGAAGTGAAGGTCAACCCCTAGTTTATAAAACCTGGGCCTTCGTTACGTATGTTAACATGACGATGTTAACGTACGTTATACTCATTACGTATGTAACACTTGAGTGTTAGCATATGTAATGGCTTGGCAGGACAACCTGTCAAAAAATGCTGGGTTCGATAGCGTACGCTACGTCGGATAGTTAGCGTACGCTACAATGGGATTTAAGTACGTAACAGAAGGAGTTAATATATGTAATGGTTCGGACAGAACAATCTGTCCAATCTGCTGAAGGCCATAATATACGTTAGCGGTGAGCTATATCATACATTATGAAGGTGCCGATAGCGCACACAAGAAAGCATGCATAACGCACGTTATGCATGCAGCAGTTCAACACTGCTGAACGAAGTTAGCTGCAACGGGCGGTCCGAAAACGAGGCGCAACACAAGGATAGAATCCAACGCGTAGATATGAAATATTCACGATGACGAAGCTGAATGTTGCAGGAGAATACGATTCCGACTACCGAGGAATTCGAGAAATGACACGGAAAGTAAAATTCCCTAAACTTATAGGAAATTACAAAATGGCCCAAACGTCCGAAAATCACGATACGACGTCGGATCAATAAACCGAAACTAACAGCACAAACAACTCAATCATAAGAACTCGTGCAACCAAAGAAATTACAAAATCAAACGGGTTCTACGAGAATCGAACGTCTATGCAACAATACATGACATAAAACAGAATAATATCAAAACATCTCCGAAACTCGTCCAAATGGAGAAACTCCAAGAATAAAATAGATTCAAAATGTCGCAACGGTTACAAGCGAGTTGCTAAAAATGAAAAATACACAAAAATGAGAATACCATGAAAAGAAAAATGCGGATATTACATTCTACCCCTCTAAAAATAAGTTTCCCGAAACTTAAGAAACAAACAACTTGGGGTACCTAGCACACATGCTATCCTCGGATTCCCAAGTTGCCTCCTCGACACCATGCCTCGACCACTGCACTTTGACCAAATGAATGGTCTTATGCCTCAGTCGCTCTCACTGTGCTCCAAAATCTTCAGGGGACGCTCCTCGAAGGTAATATCCTCGGCGACATCAATATCACCATAGTCGATGACGTGACTAGGATTCGAAACATATTTCCTCAGCTGGGAAACGTGGAAAATGCTATGAACATGACTCAAGGCCGGAGGTAGGGCCAAATGGTATGCCAACTCACCGACTCACTCGAGAATCTCAAAGGGCCCAATAAATCTCGGACACAACTTTCCTTTCTTCCTGAAGCGGAAAACTCCCCTCGTCGGCGACACCTTTAGCAAAACATGGTCTCCCACCTTGAACTCCAAAGGTCGACGATGGATGTCGGCATACGACTTCTGTCAACTCTGAGCAGTCAACATCCGTTCCCGAATCAATTCCACCTTCCGCCTCGTCTCTAAAGCGATATCTGGTTCGGTCCCAACCAAATCAGACGACTCATTCCAACAAATCAGCAATCGACAATGCCGCCCATAAAGTGCCTCATATGGTGCCATTCGAATCGATGCGTGCCAACTATTGTTGTACGTGAATTCGATCAATGTTAAATGCTCCTCCCAGTCACTGCTCCAGTCGAGAGCACAAGCATGCAACATATCCTCGAACGTATGGATAGTGCATTCCGACTATCCATCTGACTGAGGATGAAAAGAGGTACTCAAACACAGACGAGTACCCAGTGCCTTATGCACTCCCTGCCAAAAATGCGATACAAAACGGCCATCCCGATCCGAAATAATAGACTTCAGAGTACCGTGAAGCCTCACAATCTGCGCAATAAACACACGAGCCAACTTCTCCAGGCCCCAAGTATCTTTGATGCCCACAAAATGTGCCGACTTGGTCAGACGATCGACAATCACCCAAACCATATTCATGCCCAACCTCAATCTCGGCAAACTCGTGATGAAGTCCATTGAAATATCTCCCCATTTCCATTCCAGAATGGGAAGCGACTGCAATAAACCAGTCGGCCGCTGATGCTCGATTTTGACCTGCCGACAAATCAAACATCTCGCTACAAACCGTGCGACCTCCTCCTTCATATCATTCCACTAAAAGTTCCTCCTTAGGTCCTTTTACATCTTACTCGAACCAGGATGAATGGAGTAAGCCATGGCATGGGCCTCACGCAAAATACTCTGCCTCAATTCCGATTCGTTCGGCACACAAACGACTCTGGAATCTCAATACCCCATATTCATGAATCACAAACCTAGGATACTTTCCCATAAGAACATTCTCTCGAATTTGAATAATCATCGGATCTTACAGCTGCTTCAGTTTAATTTCATCGATCAGAGACGATGAAATCTTTAAAGCGCAAAGTTGCCCGATAGCCCCCGACAACAAAATCTTGACATCCAACTCGATCAAAGCCCGCTGAAGTACAGATTGAGATGTAAGGATCTCAAGCGTCCGCAACGCGACTGGTTTCTGACTCAAGGCGTCGGCCACGACGTTCGCCTTGTCCGGATGATGAAGGATTTCGAGATCATAATCCTTAATCAACGCTAACCACCTCATCTGCCTCATATTCAACTCCCGCTGAGTAAATATGTACTTCAGACTTTTATGATCGGTAAAAATCTGACATGCAGAGCCTAAACGATAGTGACTCCAAATCTTGAGCACAAAAAAGACTGCCGCTAACTCCAAATCGTGAGTAGGATAGTTAAGCTCATATGGTCTCAACTGCCTCGACGCAAACGCAATAGTCTTCTCGTGCTGCATCAACTCGCACCCGAGACCCTGACCCGAATCATCGCTATAAATGGCAAAACCCTTGTTGCAACATGGCAACGCCAAAATCGGGGCTGAAGTCAAGCGTTTCTTCAACTCCTCAAAACTCGACTGTCTCTCGTCATTCCAGACGAACTTCTAGGTCTTCTGGAGTAACTGTGTAAGTGTCCGACATGTAAACTCTATTTGCAGGACACAAATCGCATAAGAAAAATACTTGCCTCAAATGATCACAGCGCGGAGAATCGGCCGAGGTAGGATGACACGAACCTAATATGAACCCGTCGAATCCACCGAATGCTAACCCACGACAATGACTACGAACGACAACAACCACAATGAAAATGAATTTCATAGTACGACCTAAAGCCGCTGAATTAAAGGAACAAACGACAAAAGTTCAAGGGTTTCCCCCAAAACGGCCAAGAACGCAAACCGAACCGAGGAAACATGAAAACGAAATTCCAAACTAAAATATGGATATACAATCCATAGGATATGTTTAACAACATCATTTGACAACAATCGGATTATCAAAACCGAATGGAAAATGAAATCAAGAATAAAACTCCCAAAAAGTCAACTTGAAGAAAAATCAAGAAATTACCTTAATCCAGTGAAGAATAAAGGATTTGATGTTGTTCAAATCACCAAAGGACCTCGAAAACACCTTTGGATTGAACAAAATCGGCCTAGATTGCGAACCCTAGTCGCTCCCGTCTCAACCCGCGGAAAGAAGAAGAAAGGAAGTGAAAAATGAGAATAATGATTGTTCCCCAGTTTATATGCTGGACAGCCTTAGCGTGCGCTAATCATCTGGATTAGCGTGCGCTATTGGGGTACATATCACCCAAAATCTCAGTCCAGTAACTTCTGGATTGAACCCGACCAACAGTTAGCGTATGCTATGTTTCCAGTAGCGTGCGCTAACTCCTGCCATTAAGGTGCGCTACACTACCTCGTAGCGTGCGCTAGACAAAACACCAACCCAGTCTAGTAACTTCTGGGCTGCTCCGAACTACCAGTTAGCCTGCGCTATCAAACCCGAGCATGCGCTAACTATTGCACCTTAGCGCACGCTAACCACCTACCCTTAGCGTGCGCTAACGGGCCTGAATCCAATTATTGGCCTCTGACCATGTTGCTCGATAGCATGCGCTAAGGAGATCCCTTAGCGTGCGCTAATGCACCCAGCACTACTCCAGTAGTGCTCTCAAAGCTGGTTACAATAACGGGCTCCTTCGATCGGAACACCAAGTTCTAGATACGTATGGAAAGATTCCGAATAAGATCATACTAAGAGCTTGAGCTACAATCAAACTCACATGAGACCATAAAAAGGGTGAAGACAACAAATACGAATGCGGATACCCACAACTTTGGGAAATTACAAAATGGCCCAAAATGCCCGAAAATCACGATACGTGATCGAATAACCAAACCAAAGCTCACAACACGTCTAACAAAGTTAAACGGACTTACGGGGAACACGAAACAACAGTTTCGAACGAGATTCACAAGAATCAAACTCAAATGCAGAAAAGTCGCCAAAAAGAACGGAACTCAGCAAAACGACACCGAAACGAACTCATATGTCGAAAAGTGCAGAATTAATCATTCTCAGAATGACGAAATGGTCATAAGTGAGCCATTAAAACGGACTCCGGCCAAAAAAAAAAAAGAAATTTACCGAAAATCGAAATTGCGGATATTACAAATTTAATATATAATATACAATATAACTTTAATGTATATAATATAATTCTTAAAATATTAAAAAACCTATATATATATATGTATATACATATATATGATTTGTTCTACACTTATATAAAATAAAGCAATCAAAATAACAGAAAGTGACTTCAGCTCAGCGGTTTGATACCACCTCCATCTTATGGAGGTCACAGGTTCGAATCCCATGAGCAGCAAAAATGCACAAAAATGTACATTTACAAGTCGTGGGCGGGCGGGGTGGGTGGGTTGGGCAGGGATGTGCGGGCCTAGGCAGGGGGCGGGATGTGGGCAGGGGCGGACGGGATGGGCGGGGATGTGTGGGCCTAGGCAGGTTAGGAACTGTTTATATACGTAGAATTTTGAATTTGATTTTGTAAGAATTACCATTGTCTTGTTTGGTTCGTTCGTGAATCGTGTTGTATTTATTTTGAATTGGATGGAACGTAATTGTATTGGTATTCACTTCTACAGATAGTTGTAATGAAACATTTTGCATTATTGTATTTGATGGTTGGATGAAAGTTGTGTTGTTGTATTGGTGAATGGATGAAGGTTGTGTTGTTGAGGTTTTATTTGAGATTGTTGTTGTATCCTGGTTTTATTGGACTGGATTGTACTATTAATTGTGAGGCGGGTTGTATTTTTGATATTTGATTTTACTGTACTGTTTTCTTTGGATGCTGCAATTATGTAGCAGGCTGGTAAACTAAAAAACAAACCTGCTATTAAAAAAATACTAACAACGATTCTTTAAGAAAACCGCTGTTAAATTACATTGTTAACATTAACAAAGATTTCCTGTAAAAACCGCTATTAAATTAACAGTCGTTCCTATAAAAAACCGCTGATAATTGGAAATTTAACAGCGATTTTTTAAGGAATCGCTGCTAATTTCTGCAGAACATTAACAGCGATTCTCTTTAACAACCGCTGTTATCATATTTTAACAGTAGTTTTTCTTATAAACTATTGTTAAATTTACAGTGGTTGTTAGTAGAAACCGTTGTTAATTTAACATCGGTTTTTAAAAAAACAGCTGTTAAATTTAACAGCGGCACCTTTAACAACGGTTCCAGAACCGCTGTTGAAATGGCTCCAAAACCGCTGTTAAAGCCCTATTTTTGTAGTAATGTTACATTAACATAGTTTATATTTTGTTTATAAATATTGCATCAACTCCTACATATTGATGGGTTCAAAATCACTATTTGGCATGTTTTATATATTATGCTAATTGATGTGCAATATCATCATCAAGCAGCTCATACTTCTGAATAGCTAGTTATTATTTATGCAAGTTAGCTATCATAAAATATATATACTTTCACTTAAAAAAATTCATAATGCCATCATGGTGGATCATATTACACGATTGGTTGGAAATTCTATTTTATCGAATATAAATGACAAAATTGATCAAGTGGTACCAGAAGCTAGCACTAGTTAATTAATGAAAATAATTTCTCTATGAAATTTATACTAACAACGTTAAACAAATATACCACATGGCAAGAATATATAAATGTTTTATGACAATAAAATACTCGAAAAAGTATTTCAGAGACATTATAATTGTCGAGTATAAAGGCGAAAATAATATTATTTGCTCGAGAAGAAGAACAAACATGGTGGAAGTAAAAAATATTGAAATTAGCTGAAAGGCACCCATAAATGAGTTCCCTCATTTTTTTGCCAAAAAATGATGTTTAGGCCCTCAATTTTGCGTTTTTCTTTTTTTTGGGACCTAATTGCAAATTTTTAAAAGTTTGTGTGCTTCTAATTTAATTGTGTGTTGTTAACTCTAGCTTTTCTAGAGTATATATGCTTGTAAGACTGTATTTCGACATTATTGAATGAATAAGAATTTTTCTTTATATTTTCTCTATAATTTTCATTATATAATGTATTATAATTTTATTACATATAATAAAAGAATGTACATTATAATATATAACATAACATATTTATTTTCAATGTACATTATAAAATTTTAATTTTCAACATGATTATATGCAATAAATACATTTTCATTTTTAATATGTAATATAATTTTTATTAAATTATATTATTATTATATAATAATATTATATCGTAATTAACAATATAAACCATAAAAGTTTAATTATCAGTTTCATTAAATTTAATATATAATATATATTATAACTTTAATGTATAGAATATAATTCTTAAAATATTAGAAAACCTATATATATATATATATATCCATATATATGATTTGTTCTACACTTATATAAAATAAAGCAATAAAAATAACAGAAAGTGACTTTAGCTCAGCGATTTGATACCACCTCCATCTTATAGAGGTCAAAGGTTCGAATCCCATGAGCAGCGAAAATGCACAAAAATGAACATTTATAGGTCGCGGGCGGGCTGGCGGGGATGTGTGGGCCTAGGCAGGGGCGGGCAGGCTGGGTGGGGATGTGCGGGCCTAGGCAGGTTAGGAACTGTTTATATACGTAGATTTTTGAATTTGATTTTGTAAGAATTATCATTGTCTTGTTTGGTTAGTTCGTGAATTATGTTGTATTTATTTGAATTGGATGGAACGTCATTGTATTGGTATTCACTTCTATAGATAGCTGTAATGAAACATTTTGCATTATTGAATTTCAATGGTTGGATGAAAGTTGTGTTGTTGTATTGGTGAATGGATGAAGGTTTTTGAGGTTTTATTTGAGATTGTTGTTGTATCCTGGTTTTATTGGACTGGATTGTACTGTTAATTGTGAGGCGGGTTGCATTTTTGACATTTGATTACTGTACTGTTTTCTTTGGATGCTGAAATTATGTAGCAGGCTGGTAAATTAAAAAACAAACCTGCTATTAAAAAAAATATTTATCAACGATTCTTTAAGAAAACCGCTGTTAAATTACATTGTTAACATTAACAACAGTTTCGTGTAAAACCCGCTGTTAAATTAACAGCCGTTCCTATAGAAAACCGCTGATAATTGGAAATTTAACAGCGGTTTTTCTAAAGCGTCGCTGCTAATTTCTGTAGAACATTAACAACGGTTCTCTTTAACAACCGCTGTTAATATATTTTAACAGTGGTTTTTCTTATAAACTGCTGTTAAATTAACAGCGGTTGTTATAGAAACCGTTGTTAATTTAACATCAGTTTTTTAAAAAACCACAGTTATATTTAACAGCATCACCTTTAACAGTGGTTCCAGAACCGCTATTAAAATGGCTCCAAAACCGCTGTTAAAGCCATATTTTTGTAGTAGTGTAACATTTGTAACATCCGCATTTTTCTTTTCCCGATATTTTCATTTTTGGTGTATTTTCTATTTTTAGCGACCTGCTTGTAACCGTATTGATATTTCGAGAATATTTAATATTGTACTTTTTGTCATCCGAGCTTGTTTCGGACTTGTTTTACTCAATTCCATGTTTAATGTCATTTCCATCGCTATTTCGTTCGATTCTTGTAACTGTTGTTCGGAACCGCCGTTTCGGGGTTGCAGCAGGTCCGTCTCATGTTGTTATGCATGTTGTGAGCTTTCGTTTGTTGTTTCGATCATGTATCGTGTGTTCGGATGTTTTGGGCCGTTTTGTAATTTCCCAAAGGTTTGGGGTCATTACTAACATTGTAGTTTTCCATACCTTAGGGTATTCAGAATCGTGTTTTCTTTTAGCGCTTTGGTTTTGACTCAATCTTGTTGTTCGTGTGCCTCCTTCGATCCGTTGTTTGGTGTCGGATGCGCGTTGTTTTCATCCGAGATGGAATTTGCTGTATTCTATCCTTGAGTGCTATCTGTGCTGTTGTCTGCACTCGATAGCGCACGCTACTGCTGTTGTGTAGGGCACGCTATCGTTGTTTTGTAGTGCATGCTACGATCGTTTAGTAGCGTGTGCTAACGGCTCGAACACAACAGTGACAGTGGGTTGTTTCTGCTCTCTGCTCTCTGGACGAGCAGCTTAGCGCACGTTACATTTGTATATTAGCGCACGCTACAGTTTGGACTTGCGTACGCTGGGTGGCCAGTAGCGTGCGCTAGCGCGGCAGTCCAGACTGGGCAGAATGTTTTTGGACTCGGTTTGGTGCCCAGGTAGCGCACGCTATGGACCGATAGCGCGCGCTATCGAGGGGCCGTTAGCACACGTTATTCTCTAGTAGCGCACGCTAACGGGCCAGAACCGTAGGTTCTGGACTGGCTTTTGGCTGGGTAGCGCACGCTAAATTTGATCGTTAGCGCACGCTACGTCTCTCTAGTTATAAAAACCAGAGAGTTAACCAGATTCATCATTTTTTTTCTCATTTTCCTTTCCTTTCCGCGGCTGAGCGACTCTAGGGCGATTTGGGGGCTTTTGAGTTTTCGTCCGATTCGTTCCGTATTGTTGAATAATCCATGATCTATATGATTAATCTTAATGGTATTCTTGTTTTCCCTATGATTGCATGGTAAGTTTCATGGTATTTATCAAATCGAGTGGATTCTGTTGCGATCTGTCCTCGTTGTTGTTTTGTACGAACTTACATGAATCGTAGGTGGGGTTTCGGGTGTCTTCCGTTATTGTTATTTTTGTCGAATTGTTGTGATGGTATTTGACGAATTCTCTAGGTTCGGTGTGTCCAATTTTTCGCAACCGCGATTGTTTCCTTCTGTCTTTTCGTCGTGATATCGAGCTAGGTCTGTAAACGAATCGAGCCGAGCTTTGATCTAAACGAGCCGAGCTCAATTTTTTTCCCTGACGAGCCGAGCCGAGCCGAGCTTTCTTATCGCACAAAAAACGTGTTCGAGCTCGAGCTCGTTAATAAAACGAGTCGAACTCGAGCTGTTCGCGAACAACTCGAGCCGAGTCGAGCTCGAGCCGAGCTCGAACTGTTCGCGAATAATTATATATTTTTAAATTATTTAAATAATATATTTGAATTATTTAAAATAAATATTTTAAAATAATCATTAAAAATATATATTTTTTTAAATATATATAAAAATTAATATTTTAATATATGAAAGTTATTTAAAAAATTATTAATCTATAATATAATCTATAAATATTATTAAAATAAATTTAAAAATATATTTATTAATCGAACTTAACGAGCCGAACCAAGCCGAACGGAGCTCGAGCCGATCTGGAGCCGAGCTCGAGCCGCACATGCCCAAGTTCGGCTCGAGCTCGTTTTCTTAACGCACAGATTTTTGTGTTCGAGCTCGAGCTTGAGTTCTTAACGAACCGAGCCGAACCGAGCCCTCAATGAGCCGAGCCGAGCTTTGTTCGCGAATAACTCTATTCGTTTAGAGCCCTATATCGAGGCAAGTACCCTTAATGAACTTACATGCTTAGCATGGTAGTATTGCATGAGTAACGTGTGTGTGCATGCTCACTGCAAGTTAGATCGGGCGGGGTCTCGATAGGGGTCCATGGAGGGGTGTATCAACGGTTAATTGTGGTGCATTTTATAAATGTGTTTTTGTTTATGGCATTTCCGGAAATGTGTGTTTCAAATGATGTTTTCTCAATTGCATGCTTTGACTATATATGTAAGGTATAAGTTGTTCATTGGTTTACTTGTACTAGCATAATTGCTAACCCATTTGGGGACCCATTTTGGGGAAATTCTTGTTATGAATTTCAGGTTATGTTCAGCCGGACGAGCGGGCACTGGGACAGTAGGAGGATGCTGGCCAGGGTTGTTGACGTGTGCTTTTGTATTTCCTTGTTTTCTGTTGTCCTTTTCGATGTGTTTGTTTTCTAAATTTCAAACTCATAGATAATACTCCCGAGTACATAGGCATTTTATTCGGATTGTGATTTACACCAGTAATTGTCATTTATGATTGTCAGTGATGACTGTTCTGCCGGTCATACCGGGCATTTTATTTTATTTTCATCTTAGTGATGTGTGTTTCCTCGCTAACCGAGATGGTTAGACGAGTGGTATTTTCGTGTTTAGCCCGGTGGGTCCCATGTAGGGGACGGAGCTGTAATATACCCTGAATATCTTGGGGGTGTTACAGAAAATGGTATCAGAGATCTAGGTTTATGGATACCTAGGCTTGTCGGTTAATTGTGTAACACCCCCAGGTCTGACCGGGAATATTACAACGTCCTGGGCCCCGAGATGGGACCCACAAGGCTAAAGGAAATTTTCGCAAACATTAACAAACGCCCAAGAGGTTAACGACAGTATTATCTATTTAAAACATGCGAAGACTTAATAAAATCTGTTTATCAAAATCGTCGTAAAATCTCATTTGAAACCACAAGGCCCAAAATGCCGAAACTCAACAGTTTAAAAACATACGTTAAGCTATCGCTTACACGTACCGACAGAGTAGATTAGAAAACGATTGCCAAAGTAACCTAAGTTACCAGATGCCAAAAGGCCAATTAAAAATATTCACGCAGCGGAAGAGACAACAGTTAAAATACTCTAGCAGCGGAATACAGGAACTAATCAGGAAACTCAATACACAAATACATGCCCTAGCCAGTATTCTCCGGGAAGCTCATCTCTTCATGACCGCTACAAGCTCGATATCCAAAGAACCTAAAAAGAAAGCCCACGACGGGGTCAGCCATAATATGCAACAATGATAACCATTACATCTCGTTAATAATACATACCAATGAAAATACTAAGTAAGAATACGACCAATGTAATCTTACCACCATAACTTTACCAACTCATGATAATAATTACCAAAGTTCACATCTCGTATCCTTTCAACAACACAATGCGCTCATACCGAAACATCTGTATTGTATCTCAATGATACCCAAGGTTCTCAAAACATTATCATAACTCACTGTTACGTAATCTACTAACTATGTCCAACCCAATCATATCTCAACACGATAATCGACTGTCCGTCAGAGACAAATACCAAAACAAATACGGAACATACCTCAGGATATGAAATGCCACGACGAAATCACGTCAGTCTAATCCAAGATCATATCAACACAACATACGGACATGGTCCAAACACAAGACCTACAAATGCATACTCATATGACAACGTCAATATGCTCACATCAATAACAACACTGTATACTTATGGCAAACCCATAATATACATATGCACAATAACAACACATAAGCAATCCGATGATCCAGCGTTCACTGCCTAGATCCCACGATGACCCCGTCAGACCAACCGTGGTGGAAAAACCTGCCCGATGATCCAGCACGCGCTAGCATAGATCCCCCGATGATCCCGTCGGACCAACCCGAGGTGCACATACAACAACAATGCACAAATGCATATAACAATGATACACAATACATGACAACAACGATACACGCATGTATCATAACATGATCGACACAAATGACAAAAATGATTATAGCACTTGCCCCGAGTCCTTCGAGAGCAATCTCTATAATATCCGGAATTTCTACTACTGATGTTTAATATTATTTTATCCGAGTTATGTTGTACAGTGTGGAATCTGTACAGTATGGATAAAATAATGAAGGACTGAGATGGAAGTATTAGTATAATTATTGTATTTGGTCGACAATTGTATTTAAGAATATTATTGGATTCAGTGTTTGTGTTCAGTGTGTCTTATGTTCGTTTTTGGTATGTCGAGATGTTGGACAAGAATAGCTGAAATTGGCTAAGTGTAACATTATTAGCTCATGCTAATAATCATGAGTAGCTCACGCTATCGTGCAGGTTTAGCGCACACTACGGATATAAGATAACGCATGCTAATGCAGTCCGATCGGAAGGAATCTACGCGTGGACCAGGCCACTTTCGGCGCACGTTCTGATAAGTCAAGGGATGTTGTAATATAGTGTTAGCGCACGCTAATGCATGTTGATTAGCGCACGCTAACTGTATATCGGTCAACAGGAAATCTTGGCTTTATTGGTTGCTTTCGGCATGTGGAGTTACGGGCATCTTCGTGGTAGGTGTAGACTGTAGCAAGTCAACTGGTATTAGTGCACGCTAAATGTAAGGACTTGCGTACGCTAGACAGTGTAAGTTACGTATGCTAATGCATGGGCATTACGTACGTAAGCACATGTACGAAGCCAAATAGTAGCCACTGGACTGCGATAGCGTACGCTAACAAATTCAGTTAGCGCACGCTAAGGCTGTTGCGCACGCTAAACATAAGGTTTAGCACACGCTAGTAATATACTTTATAAAAAGGGACAGAAGGGTGTTATGAAGCATTTCGTCCATTCCTTCCTTGCAACCGAGCGAGAGAGTTTTTAGAGAGAAGTTTGAGGTCCTAAACACTGAGAGATGATAATATTTAACAAAGATTAATCTGAGGAACATGGATTAATGTCTTGTTCTTGAAATTATTGATGATTCTTGGAATGAAGTTGATTGTTCTCCTTCATGGTTTGTCTATACAAGGTTATAGTTCTTCACTTTTGGATTTCGTTTGGATTGATTATTGATATTCTTGAGTTGATGATAATCATATATTCGAGTTGATGAGCATGATAACGAGTTGGATTACCGTACTAAGTTAGTGTGTTATCAATATATGAGTATTGATATGTTTCGTATGGTTTTGGAAGGAATTCAAGAGATATGTTGATGTAATTCCCTTCTTCAATTCGGATTTTTGATGTTTTGTCGTTGGTTACTTCGTATGGTGACGATTATGGTGGTGCTATTGTGATTCTTGAAGTTATATGAATTGTATGTCGAAGAACATGATTAATAAGGATTTTTAGATGTTAGAACACATCAGATTTTGTCATTTTATGGATCATGAACGTGAATTCGGATAATTCGTGTTCTTGAAGAACTATTGAATTATATATGTCATGATTGTTATGAATAAGAATGGGAAATTGGAAAGGTTACGGATGACTTTGGAATATGATTATTCATGATAATAACCGGTAAATTGTTCTATGAAGTTACCAAATATGAACAAGAAGGAATCTTGTTGATTCGTGTTTAAAGATAAAAGTTGGAATCGAATATGTTATGAAACCCTTAATATCGAGATGAGTTGATCATTGATATGATGGAAGTGTTAAGACGATGCCTGGAATGCATGTCACTGCACGGCATTAGCGCACGCTAAGCTTACTAGCTAGCGCACGTTAACGGGAGCAATTTAGGGCACGCTACGTTATGCATTTAACGTGCGCTAAATAGGCAGTCAGTGCAGTATTTTCGTGTTTTGATTATGAATTCGTGATGGTTTGATTTCGTTTGTTCTGACTGCGTTTATTCGAGGTTTTTGTTGAACCGTTGAGTTCTATTGGTTAGTTTTGTCGGTTGTTGATTGTTATCGGATATGTGTTATTTGATTACTTCGATAGGTTGAGATTATTGATCGGTGATTATAACCGGATGTTGCGGTCGTGTTCGAGTATGTCCATTGTATTGCTTTTGATCGGGGCTGAGGAGCTCGTAGACAAAGGCAATGTGTTCGGTAGCAGCTTCGTGGTATCGGTATCGAGGCAAGTTATTACTTGCTCAGTTATAATGTTTAATGAATGATTTCAGTTTAATTTCGTTTATAATGCATATAACGATGATTATTATTGTGAACTCTGGGTATTTGGATTGGATATCATTCTTCCGATTCTGGGAGTTAAATCATAATGTACATGATTTATTTCGGTTATTGTTATATTTGGGTATCGAGGATACAATGTGATAAAGATGAGGATTCGAGTATTTGTGGTTCATGATATGTCTGGATCGTCGAGCGTTGTGGATAATCATCGATGATGATTGGACATCGAGGTTGCTCCCGAAGGACTCGGGGCAAGTATTCCATATTGATTATGGTTTAGTGTTATTTATTTTGGTCTCTTACATTTTCTTTCATGTTGTTGAACATGGAGTCGTCCTAGTAAATTGTCATGTTGTCGTGCATGTTATGTTGTTCATGTTTATGAACGTGTTGATTTGCATATGTGTATGTATATTGTGTTGTTTATGTTGTGTAAATAATACGATGGGATTATGAGGATCTATGCTGAGGGCGCTGGATCGAATGTCCACCATGCGTTGGTTCGACGGGATCATCATGGGGATCTATGCTGAGGGCGCTGGATTGTTGGATAGGTTTTCCACCATGCGTTGGTTCGACGGGATCATCATAGGGATCTATGCTGAGGGCGCTGGATCGTTGGACAGGTTTTCCACTATGCGTTGGTTCGACGGGATCATCATGGGGATCTATGCTGAGGGCGCTGGATCGTTGGATTACCAATATTGTGTTGATGAAATCTTGTGAATTTGCATCATTGATTTTATCATGTGTTGTTATTCACATGTGTATTGTTGGTTATCCACCTTATGCTGATCTGATAGGATCATCAAGGGGATCTATGCTGAGGGCGCTGGATCGTCGGATTTCCATTGAGTATACATCATTGTTATTATTGTGAGCATATTGACGTGGTCATATGAGTATGCATTTGTAGGTCTTGTGTTAGGACCGTGTCCGCATTGCATTGATCTGATCTTGGAGTATCGAGCTTGTAGCGGTCGTGAAGAGATGAGCTTCCCGGAGGATACTGGCTAGGACGTGTTTTGTGCTTTAAGTTTCTTGATTGGTTCTTGAATTCCGCTGCTAGAGTATCTTTATGGTTGGTCTTTTTCCGCTGCGTGAGTATTTTGATGTGCTCTTTCGGTATCTGGTAACTGAGATTACTTTGGAAATTGTTTTCTAAACTTTTGTGTGTCGGCTGTTTGGCCTTGCGATTTCAAATGAGTTTTTACGACGGTTTTTGTTAAATGGATTTTATAAACCTTTGTGCATTTTTAAAGATAGTACCGTTGTTGGCCTCTTGGGCATTTGTAAATGTTTGCGAAAAATTCTTTTAGCCTTGTGGGTTCCATCTCGGGGCCCACGGTGCTGTAATATTTCCGGTTAAATCTGGGGGTGTTACAGAATATGGTATCGGAGCTTAGGTTGAGAAAACCTAGGCATTTGGGTCAAGTTGGGTCGTGTTTTGGTCGCGTCATTCGAGTTGTCGATTGACTAATATTAGAGCCGTGAGTTTTTTTGTTGTTCACTCGGGCTTGTGCGTTATGTGATTTACCAGCGTGGGGCTGGGTTTGTTGTAAACTTTTCCAAATGGTGTTAACGAGATTCTCTGGAATGAGATATATTGTGTTTTTGAGTCGAACTGATTTGGCAAAACGTGTGTTTTGAAAATATCTGTATCGAGTATTTCCTTGAGTCGAGACATGTGCCAGTATCACGGGGAATCGTCGGCTTCACGATCTGTAAGTATTTGGATTTTTGAATTTCATTGAGATTTATTGCCGTTCTAAGTTGATATGTTTTGAGATTCAGCAGATATCATGCGTTACAGTATGAGATGTCAGAATTGGGACAGGATTGATGATTTGGGAAACTATGATTTTGGAAATCAATATGTCGGTTAAGTTTTGGAACGGAATTGTGCATTTGGGAGAAATGTTGTGCATGGTTGAGAAAGAACATGTAGTCATTTAGTTCATTTTGTGATACATGAAACTGCTTTTGAGCATTTGAAAATGATACTTTTCAAAATGAATATTTCACGGATGTTTTACGGAAAATGATTTTTGGGCCGAGACCCAATCGATTTTGAAATAGATTTGTAACTCAGGACTTGGAGTCCGAAAAGAGTTTTCTACTTTTTAAACTTCTTGTAATGTGGAACAAGATACGGGCTGAGACCCTAATGTTTCAATGGAAAGCTTTTCTGTTTTCTAAAACTCCCGAGATTTGTAAAACTCTTTATCAATCGTTTATTTATTTTGTTCCTACCTTTTGAGGTTTTGGTTTACTTGTTCAAATGAAACTTCTCGGGTAGTCTTTCGCTGTATTTGATTTGTCGATTATTCAATGTTTTGTCATAGCATATTTGAGGTGATCCAGGATGGATTAATAATTGACGTTGCGAGTCATATGTGAGGAAAAATGAGTTTTAACAGAATTTTTATATATTGAGATTTTGGAACTCTATCGTGTGGTTTTCCCGATGGAATATCGGTGGATATTGGTGACGAGCTGAACTGATAAACAGGAGTATGGATATGGTCAAGCATTTGCATAAATCCCATTTTATTTAATCGTGTGTATTTGAAAAGAATTTTTATCGAGAACTTAACACGAGCGAGCCGGTGGGTTCGAAAATTTATTTCGTGGTCTTACCAAAATTTATGTTTTGAGTTTTGAAAATTTTGGAAGAACTTTTGAAAATTTGTCTTCTTGACAAGGCTGTATGATTTCAAACTGGTTTTGAAAGTATGATTGATATACATACGCATTTGGTGCATAGTACATAACATAGTGAAGTTGCGAGTGTGACTCACGATCTGGTTATGACATTCCTATGGTACGATGAATAGAGATCCGAACTTTGGTATGGTAGTAGCTAGACTTTACCATAGTGATCTTCGAATGATTTCTTTGTAAGTGCAAATTTGGGGTTGTTGACCTCATGCTGGTTGTTTTGAGTATCGATTTGTCGTTCCCACTCCATGTATAATTTGGATATGTTCGACGGGTTGGGATTGGTTGTTCGTACGCCGAGGGGTATGCTCACCAATCGGGTATGTTTATTGAGATACACTGTATGTGATTGGTGTGTCATTTTGAGAATGTTATTCTTTCGTATATTTGTTTCCGTGGTTCTATGTTGATCGTGTTGGAGTTTATCACGTTGATGATATTCTCCCTTGTGTTTTGACCTCTGGTTGGTCATATTGGAATTTATCATGTCGATGAGAAATTCGGTTGATTGTTGATCATTGTTGGTGATCATCTGAGCGTTCGGATTTTGTGTCAACGTTTCGGGATTCGTATCGTTGTTTTGGGCAGTTGTTTCGCAGATGTATTGTATATTATTCATCTTATCGGAATTGAGACCTGATTATGTAATCAGGCAGACAGAATTTGATTCGGGCAGATTGCTTCATCCGAATATGATATATTTTGTTGAGACTCAAGGAATTGTGATTGTAAAGTGTATCGAGACTTTACAGTGAGGTCACTAGCTAGTATCTCAGGAGATCCTCGACTTTGCGCATTGTGCTGTTGTGGTTATTCTATAGTGATGATGATTGATCATTGTCGTGATGGTTTTGGGATATTTTGGGTTGAACGGTATGTTTGTTTGTTTTATGACGGATTGCAAGTTTCGAGGACGAAACTTATTTTAAGTGGCGTAGAATGTAATATCCAGAATTTCTACTACTGATGTTTAATATTATTTTATCCGAGTTATGTTGTACAGCGTGGAATCTGTACAGTATGGATAAAATAATGAAGGACTGAGATGGCATTATTGGTATAATTGTTGTAATTGGTCGACAATTGTATTTAAGAATATTATTGGATTCAGTGTTTGTGTTCAGTGTGTCTTATGTTCGTTTTTGGTATGTCGAGACGTTGGACAAGAATAGCTGAAATTGGCTAAGTGTAACATTATTAGCGCATGCTAATAATCATGAGTAGCGCACGCTATCGTGCAGGTTTAGCGCACGCTACGGATATAAAATAACGCACGCTAATGCAGTCCGATCAGAAGGAATCTACGCGTGGACCAGGCCACTTTCGGCGCACGTTATGATAAGTCAAGGGATGTTTTAATATAGTGTTAGCGCACGCTAATGCATGTTGATTAGCGCACGCTAACTGTATATCGGTCAACAGGAAATCTTGGCTTTATTGATTGCTTTCGGCATGTGGGGTCACGAGCATCTTCGTGGTAGGTGTAGACTGTAGTAAGTCAACTGGTATTAGCGCACGCTAAATGTAAGGACTTGCGTACGCTAGACAGTGTAAGTTACGTATGCTAATGCATGGGCATTACGTACGTAAGCACATGTACGAAGCCAGACAGTAGCCTCTGGAATGCGATAGTGCACGCTAACAAAGTCAGTTAGCGCACGCTAAGGCTGTTGCGCACGCAAAACATAAGGTTTAGCGCACGCTAGTAATATACTTTATAAAAAGGGACATAATGGTGTTATGAAGCATTTCGTCCATTCCTTCCTTGCAACCGAGCGAGAGAGTTTTTAGAGAGAAGATTGAGGTCCCAAACACTGAGAGATGATAATCTTTAACAATGATTAATCTGAGGAACATGGATTAAAGTCTTGTTCTTGAAATTATTGATGATTCTTGGAATGAAGTTGATTGTTCTCCTTCATGGTTCGTCTATACAAGGTAATAGTTCTTCACTTTTGGATTTCGTTTGGATTGATTATTGATGTTCTTGAGTTGATGATAATCATATATTCGAGTTGATGAGCATGATAATGAGTTGTATTACCGTACTAAGTTAGTGTGTTATCAATATATGAGTATTGATATGTTTCGTATGGTTTTGGAAGGAATTCAAGAGATATGTTGATGTAATTCCCTTCCTCAATTCGGATTTTTGATGTTTTGTTGTTGGTTACTTCGTATGGTGACGATTATGGTGGTGTTATTGTGATTCTTGAAGTTATATGAATTGTATGTCGAATAACATGATGAATAAGGATTTTTAGATGTTAGAACACATCGGATTTTGTCATTTTATGGATCATGAACGTGAATTCGGATAATTCGTGTTCTTGAAGAACTATTGAATTATATATGTCATGATTGTTATGAATAAGAACGGGAAATTGGAAAGGTTACGGATGACTTTGGAATATGATTATTCATGCTAATAACCGGTAAATTGTTCTATGAAGTTACCAAATATGAACAAGAAGGAATCTTGTTGATTCGTGTTTAAAGATAAAAGTTGGAATCGAATATGTTATGAAATCCTTAATATCGAGATGAGTTGATCATTGATATGATGGAAGTGTTAAGACGATGCCTGGAATGCATGCCACTGCACGGCATTAGCGCATGCTAAGCTTACTAGGTAGCGCACGCTAACGGGGGAAATTTAGCGCACGCTATGTTATGCATTTAACGTGCGCTAAATAGGCAGTCAGTGCAGTATTTTCGTGTTTTGATTATGAATTCGTGATGGTTTGATTTCGTTTGTTCTGACTGCGTTTATTCAAGGTTTTTGTTGAACCGTTGAGTTCGATTGGTTAGTTTTGTCGGTTTTAGATTGTTATCGGATATGTGTTATTTGATTACTTCGATAGGTTGAGATTATTGATCGGTGATTATAACCGGATGTTGCGGTCGTGTTCGAGTATGTCCATTGTATTGCTTTTGATCGGGGCTGAGGAGCTCGTAGACAAAGGCAATGTGTTCGGTAGCAGCTTCGTGGTATCGGTATCGAGGCAAGTTATTACTTGCTCAGTTATAATGTTTAATGAATGATTTCAGTTTCATTTCGTTTATAATGCATATAACGATGATTATTAATGTGAACTCTGGGTATTTGGATTGGATATCGTTCTTCCGATTCTGGGAGTTAAATCATAATGTACATGATTTATTTCGGTTATTGGTATATTTGGGTATCGAGGATACATTGTGATAAAGATGAGGATTCGAGTATTTGTGGTTCATGATATGTCTGGATCGTCGAGCGTTGTGGATAATCGTCGATGATGATTAGACATCGAGGTTGCTCCCGAAGGACTCGGGGCAAGTATTCCATATTGATTATGGTTTAGTGTTATTTATTTTGGTCTCATACATTTTCTTTCATGTTGTTGAACATGGAGTCGTCCTAGTAAATTGTCATGTTGTCGTGCATGTTATGTTGTTCATGTTGATGAACGTGTTGATTTGCATATGTGTATGCATATTGTGTTGTTTATGTTGTGTAAATAATCCAATGGGATTATGAGGATCTATGCTGAGGGCGCTGGATCGAATGTTCACCATGCGTTGGTTCGACGGGATCATCATGGGGATCTATGCTGAGGGCGCTGGATCGAATGTTCACCATGCGTTGGTTCGACGGGATCATCATGGGGATCTATGCTGAGGGCGCTGGATCGTTGGACAGGTTTTCCACCATGCGTTGGTTCGACGGGATCATCATGGGGATCTATGCTGAGGGCGCTGGATCGTTGGACAGGTTTTCCACCATGCGTTGGTTCGACGGGATCATCATGGGGATCTATGCTGAGGGCGCTGGATCGTTGGATTACCAGTATTGTGTTGATGAAATCTAGTGAATTTGCATCATTGATTTTATCATGTGTTGTTATTCACATGTGTATTGTTGGTTATCCACCTTATGATGATCTGATAGGATCATCAAGGGGATCTATGCTGAGGGCGATGGATCGTCGGATTTCCATTGAGTATACATCATTGTTATTGTTGTGAGCATATTGACGTGGTCATATGAGTATGCATTTGTAGGTCTTGTGTTAGGACCGTGTCCGCATTGCATTGATCTGATCTCGGATTAGACTGATATGATTGTCGTGGCACATCATATCTCGAGATATGTTCCGTATTTCCTTGGTATTTGTCTTTGATGGCCAATCGGTTATCGTCTTGGGATTTGATGATGTTATTCGATGGATCGTATTGGTTAGAAATGGTATATTTCCGTATCGTGAGTTAATGATGATAGTTTGAGAATCTTGAGTATTTTTGAGGTACAATACAGATATTATGTTCGAGTTTATTGGTTAATCGAGTCCGAGATGCGAACTGTGATAATGATTATTCTGATGAGAATTACTCGAGTAAGTAAAGTTATGACAGTAAGATTACGTTGGTCATATTCTTATGTTGTATTCTCATTGGTATGTAATTATTAATGTATTGTGACGGTTATCATTGTTGGTTATTATGGATGACCCCGTCGTGGGATTTCTTTTTAGGTTCTTGGAGTATCGAGCTTGTAGCGGTCGTGAAGAGATGAGCTTCCCGGAGGATACTGGCTAGGACGTGTTTTGTGCTTTGAGTTTCTTGATTGGTTCTTATATTCCGCTGCTAGAGTATCTTTATGGTTGGTCTTTTTCCGCTGCGTGAGTATTGTAAAGTGCTCTTTCGGTATCTGGTAACTGAGATTACTTTGGAAATTGTTTTCTAAACTTTTGTGTGTCGGCTGTTTGGCCTTGCGATTTCAAATGAGTTTTTACGACGGTTTTTGTTAAATGGATTTTATAAACCTTTGTGCATTTTTAAAGATAGTACCGTTGTTGGCCTCTTGGGCATTTGTAAATGTTTGCGAAAAATTCTTTTAGCCTTGTGGGTTCCATCTCGGGGCCCACGGCGCTGTAATATTTCTGGTTAAATCTGGGGGTGTTACAATCTCGATGTCCAAACCATCACGAACCATTTTCCTCAATACTCGACGGTCCAAAATATCACGGACGAAAGATAATTCACGTCTCCGTATATACCACAATGTATCTTCGATACCAAGTATACCAACAATAAATGTAAATCATATACATTATGATTTAATTCCCAAAACTCGAATACAACTTATAATCCTAAATCTCTTGTGATTACGATTATAAACATTGCTATATGAATTATAAACGAATGAAATGGAAACCGTTCATTTAATATTATAAACTAAGCAAGTAATAACTTGCCTCGATACCGATGAAGCCGTTACCAACTCCTTGACGTCGTCTACATGTTCCTCGGTCCCGATCAATGCAATTCATGAACATTCTCGAACACGACCGCAACACACTTTCTAGTCGACGATTATAACCAACGATCAATGACCACAACTTATTGAAGTAATCAATTAACACATATTCGATAATGATCAATTCTCGATATAACCAATCAATCAAACTCAACGGATTAACAATTCCTCGATCATATACGAAATCAAATAATCCAACTCAACAAATACGAACGCATATCTACAATATAAACCGCAACTCGATGATCATACTTAACAATTAATACAACCAATCAATAACCCAACGGTTCCACAATATTACGATTAAACATAAATCCGAACAACCCAAATCAATTAATCATGAACTCATAACCACGATACGTTTTCCATAATCCTATAATCATATCAACGATCAATTAATCTCGATAACAAGGATTACATACTCCATTCCGAATTTATACGAATTAACACGATTCCACTTTGTTTAATTATAAATTTCATAGTAGGACAATACTATCGGCATAATCGGCAATCTGAACTACCCAACGAGTTCAATACCTTTGATAATCTTGTTATAAGATTAACCATCATCTTTCCGGATTCAAAATAATTGTCATGATTCGTATTTCGTCAAGAACATACGAATTCTACCACTACAATCAACATAGCATTGGTCTAAATCATCAATTCCATTATTATACTTAAGAACCATCATATATCTTATCAAATTTCCCTCTTTCATGTGATATATATACCAAGAACATCAAGAACACCAAGATTTCATAATCATGATTATAACAAACGACATAATCGAAGACATATACCATTGTATCTTCCAATATACAATTCATATAACCTCAAGAATCATAACAACGATACCATAATCATCTTCATACGAATTATTCATCAACAATAACATCAAAATCCGAATCAATGTGTAGAGTTCATCAACACACCTCAAGAACATGAATAACAGAATCAAACTGTTCAAGAACCATTGATATCTTCATATCCAAGCCTCAAATCCATGTTTCCAAGCTTATAATAGAGTTGGAAGAGGTTTATTCTCACTAACACACTCATAGGGACTAAGGTTGGAGGAATAAATGGTTTTCTCTCGTGAAGAAATGAAAGAACGAACATCATTTTATAAACTGCATCGTCCATTATGTACGTTATTACTCAACGTTAACGTAGGTAATGCTCACTAGCGTACGCTACGCGTCCAACATAGCGTACATAAGATCATTCCAGAACTCACTGACTTGTTTTGTTCACTTTGTTGCTTACGTAATATATTCTTCATAGCGTACGTAATACGTACGTTGACTTGCTACAGTAAATCCTCTATAACGTACGTAATGCACTACCCATGAACGTGAATTCGGATAATTCGTGTTCTTGAAGAACTATTGAATTATATATGTCATGATTGTTATGAATAAGAACGGGAAATTGGAAAGGTTACGGATGACTTTGGAATATGATTATTCATGATAATAACCGGTAAATTGTTCTATGAAGTTACCAAATATGAACAAGAAGGAATCTTGTTGATTCGTGTTTAAAGATAAAAGTTGGAATCAAATATGTTATGAAATCTTTAATATCTAGATGAGTTGATCATTGATATGATGGAAGTGTTAAGACGATGCCTGGAATGCATGCCACTGCACGGCATTAGCACACGCTAATGGGAGAAATTTAGCGCACGCTACGTTATGCGTTTAATGTGCGCTAAATAGGCAGTCAGTGCAGTATTTTCGTGTTTTGATTATGAATTCGTGATGGTTTGATTTCGTTTGTTCTGACTGCGTTTATTCGAGGTTTTTGTTGAACCGTTGAGTTCGATTGGTTAGTTTTGTCGGTTTTTGATTGTTATCGAATATGTGTTATTTGATTACTTCGATAGGTTGAGATTATTGATCGGTGATTATAACCGGATGTTGCGGTCGTGTTCGAGTATGTCCATTGTATTGCATTTGATCGGGGCTGAGGAGCTCGTAGACAAAGGCAATGTGTTCGGTAGCAGCTTCGTGGTATCGGTATCGAGGCAAGTTATTACTTGCTCAGTTATAATGTTTAATAAATGATTTCAGTTTCATTTCGTTTATAATGCATATAACGATGATTATTATTGTGAACTCTGGGTATTTGGATTGGATATCGTTCTTCCGATTCTGGGAGTTAAATCATAATGTACATGATTTATTTCGGTTATTGGTATATTTAGGTATCGAGGATACATTGTGATAAAGATGAGGATTCGAGTATTTGTGGTTCATGATATGTCTGGATCGTCGAGCGTTGTGGATAATCGTCGATGATGATTGGACATCGAGGTTGCTCCCGAAGGACTCGGGGCAAGTATTCCATATTGATTATGGTTTAGTGTTATTTATTTTGGTCTCTTACATTTTCTTTCATGTTGTTGAACATGGAGTCGTCCTAGTAAATTGTCATGTTGTCGTGCATGTTATGTTGTTCATGTTGATGAACGTGTTGATTTGCATATATGTATGCATATTGTGTTGTTTATGTTGTGTAAATAATCCGATGGGATTATGAGGATCTATGATGAGGGCGCTGGATCGAATGTTCACCATGCGTTGGTTCGACGGGATCATCATGGGGATCTATGCTGAGGGCGCTGGATCGTTGGACAGGTTTTCCACCATGCGTTGGTTCGACGGGATCATCATGGGGATCTATGCTGAGGGCGCTGGATCGTTGGATTACCAGTATTGTGTTGATGAAATCTAGTGAATTTGCATCATTGATTTTATCATGTGTTGTTATTCACATGTGTATTGTTGGTTATCCACCTTATGATGATCTGATAGGATCATCAAGGGGATCTATGCTGAGGGCGCTGGATCGTCGGATTTCCATTGAGTATACATCATTGTTATTGTTGTGAGCATATTGACGTGGTCATATGAGTATGCATTTGTAGGTCTTGTGTTAGGATCGTGTCCGTATTGCATTGATCTGATCTCGGATTAGACTGATATGATTGTCGTGGCACATCATATCTCGAGGTATGTTCCGTATTTCCTTGGTATTTGTCTTTGATGGACAATCGGTTATCGTCTTGGGATTTGATGATGTTATTCGATGGATCATATTAGTTAGAAATGGTATATTTCCGTCTCGTGAGTTAATGATGATAGTTTGAGAATCTTGAGTATTTTTGAGGTACAATACAAATATTATGTTCGAGTTTATTGGTTAATCGAGTCCGAGATGCGAACTGTGATAATGATTATTCTGATGAGAATTACTCGAGTATGTAAAGTTATGACGGTAAGATTTCGTTGGTCGTATTCTTATGTTGTATTCTCATTGGTATGTAATTATTAATGTATTGTGACGGTTATCATTGTTGGATATTATGGCTGACCCCGTCGTGGGATTTCTTTTTAGGTTCTTGGAGTATCGAGCTTGTAGCGGTCGTGAAGAGATGAGCTACCCGGAGGATACTGGCTAGGACGTGTTTTGTGCTTTGAGTTTCTTGATTGGTTCCTATATTCCGCTGCTAGAGTATCTTTATGGTTGGTCTTTTTCCGCTGCGTGAGTATTTTGAAGTGCTCTTTCGGTATCTGGTAACTGAGATTACTTTGGAAATTGTTTTCTAAACTTTTGTGTGTCGGCTGTTTGGCCTTGCGATTTCAAATGAGTTTTACGACGGTTTTTGTTAAATGGATTTTATAAACCTTTGTGCATTTTTAATGATAGTACCGTTGTTGGCCTCTTGGGCATTTGTAAATGTTTGCGAAAAATTCTTTTAGCCTTGTGGGTTCCATCTCGGGGCCCACGGTGCTGTAATATTTCTGGTTAAATCTGGGGGTGTTACAATCTCGATGTCCAAACCATCACGAACCATTATCCTCAATACTCGACGGTCCAAAATATCACGGACGGTAGATAATTCACGTCTCCGTATATACCACAATGTATCTTCGATACCAAGTATACCAACAATAAATGTAAATCATATACATTATGATTTAATTCCCAAAACTCGAATAGAACTTATAATCCTAAATCTCTTGTGATTACGATTATAAACATTGCTATATGAATTATAAACGAATGAAATGGAAACCGTTCATTTAATATTATAAACTGAGCAAGTAATAACTTGCCTCGATACCGATGAAGCCGTTACCAACTCCTTGACGTCGTCTACATGTTCCTCGGTCCCGATCAATGCAATTCATGAACATTCTCTAACACGACCGCAACACACTTTTTAGTCGACGATTATAACCAACGATCAATGACCAGAACTTATTGAAGTAATCAATTAACACATATTCGATAATGATCAATTCTCGATATAACCAATCAATCAAACTCAACGGATTAACAATTCCTCGATCATATACGAAATCAAATAATCCAACTCAACAAATACGAACGCATATCTACAATATAAACCGCAACTCGATGATCATACTTAACAATTAATACAACCAATCAATAACCCAACGGTTCCACAATATCCCGATTAAACATAAATTCGAACAACCCAAATCAATTAATCATGAACTCATAACCACGATACGTTTTCCATAATCCTATAATCATATCAACGATCAATTCATCTCGATAACAAGGATTACATACTCCATTCCGAATTTATACGAATTAACACGATTCCACTTTGTTTAATTATAAATTTCATAGTAGGACAATACTATCGGCATAATCGGCAATCTGAACTACCCAACGAGTTAAATACCTTTGAGAATCTTGTTATAAGATTAACCATCATCTTTCCGGATTCAAAATTATTGTCATGATTCGTATTTCGTCAAGAACATACGAATTCTACCACTACAATCAACATAGCATTGGTCTAAATCATCAATTCCATTATTATACTTAAGAACCATCATATATCTTATCAAATTTCCCTCTTTGATGTGATATATATACCAAGAACATCAAGAACACCAAGATTTCATAATCATGATTATAACAAACAACATAATCGAAGACATATACCATTGTATCTTCCAATATACAATTCATATAACCTCAAGAATCATAACAGCGATACCATAATCATCTTCATACGAATTATTCATCAACAATAACATCAAAATCCGAATCAATGTGTAGAGTTCATCAACACACCTCAAGAACATGAATAACACAATCAAACTCTTCAAGAACCATTGATATCTTCATCTCCAAGCCTCAAATCCATGTTTCCAAGCTTATAATAGAGTTGGAAGAGGTTTATTCTCACTAACACACTCATAGGGACTAAGGTTGGAGGAATAAATGGTTTTCTCTCGTGAAGAAATGAAAGAACAAACATCATTTTATAAACTGCATCGTCCATTATGTACGTTATTACTCAACGTTAACGTACGTAATGCTCACTAGCGTACGCTACGCTTCCAACATAGCATACATAACATCATTCCAGAACTCACTGACTTGTTTTGTTCACTTTGTTACTTACGAAATATATCCTTCATAGCGTACGTAATACGTACGTTGACTTGCTACAGTAAATCCTCTATAACGTACGCAATGCACTACCCATAGCGTACGTAACACTTAGCATCTTAACGTACGTTAACTATACTCCTTAACATATGTAATCCTTGTGCCTTAGCATACGCTAAGTATACATCGTAGCGTGCGCTAATGTGGCTGTACTTAGCCATTTTCAGCCTATTCTTGTCCAACGTCTCGACATGCAGAATACGAACATACGACATACTGAATACATATTCATCTTCCGATGATATTCTCATACGACAAGCCCGACACACAATGTCTTCCAATACAACTGTCAACCAAGTGCGGTAATAATACCAATACATATGTCTTAATCCTTCAATTGTTTTATCCATGTTGTATAGATTCCACGCTATACAACATAACTCGAGTAAAATAATATTAAGCAATAGTAGAAGAAATTCTGGATATTACAAATTGGGTCTAGTTGTGTGTTGTTTTGCACATTGTCACCCCGCTGCCATCATCTTGGTACTTCACGTGCTCGTAAGTTTTCCATACTCGATTCCTTGTTTCCTTGTATCGTACTTCCAATTCTTGAACTGTGACTATTTTTCCTCTCGTACTTACCATCGTATTGCAATTACTACCTCTTATCTTCAGTATGGATGCTGGGAGAGGCCGAGGTAGGGGTCACGGCCGTGGTCGCGGACGCGGTCAGGGACGTGGGGCAGCCATTGAGGCGGCCATGTCGTATAATTCTGGGGCTGGTAGTACTGATGGTCATCAAAGCCACAGTGCTACTCAGGAGGGTGCAACCGGTGGTGGCGCCGATCTTGGTGTTGAAGCTGTGATGCAACAAATGGTGAACCAAATGGCTGCGATAGCTCAGGCGATTCAGAACCCGACTCCGGCCCATGCTACTCGGGGCGGAGCAGATCGTTGGCTTCAGGATGTCATTAAGATGCATTCTCCTCAGTTTTCAGGGGCTTCAGACCTGATTGGTTGGTTGGGGTAGATCAAGGAGATATTCAAGGTCTTTGTTGCCACCAACTGTCCCATGGATCGCAAGGTTCCTATTGTCCAGTACTTTCTCACTGGGGATGCTACTGACTGGTGGGAGGCTGTTGAGACTAAGGACCATGTTGTTTCATGGGTCGAGTTCAAGGACTTGATGTAGACCGAATATTGCCCGTGGCCAGTTAAGCAGGCTCGAGTCCATGCTTTTTATGATGCTCAATCTCGGGACATTTCTGTTTCCCAGGCTATTGCGGATTACAATCGGGAGCTGGGCTTCGTGAAGGCCCAAGTTCGAGAGGAGAGCGACAAGATTTTCCACTTTTCCATACGGATGAAACTGAAGATTCATGACTACATGTCTGGGCTCGCTTGCACCACCTTGAAGGATTACCAGAGTAGAGCTCTTCGATATGTCTTTGACGGCCAGTGAGGCGACTCGTGAGAGCAAGAAACAGAAGTCCGCCGGAAATTTTTCGGGCCATAAGGGTGGAAGTCAGCAGAAATCTCAGTCTGCTAACTTTCCCGCTGGTGGTGGTCCAGCTCGTTATACTGGGGGTTCCCGCGGGGCTTCCAGTGCTCCTTTCCATGATGTGAAGTGTTTTAACTGTGGCCGATCAGGCCACATCAGTCGTAATTATCTAAGCACTTTGCTAACGTGTAATCGGTGTGGCCAACCGGGCCACAAGGCAGCTTTCTGTGCTGATAGGGAAAGAACTCTTGGTGCCCAGACTTCCTTTCCAGTGCCTAGTGAACCAAGTGTGAACCGAGGGTCGTTTGCTTCTCATTCTCCGCCGAGTGCCAGTTGAGGGAAAGGTCAGGGTCAGCCCGCTAGAGGGGGAGCTTCCAGTGTCGGCTCCGCCCACCCGCGTGTTTATGAGATGAGGAGGGACGATGATCCAGCCGCCACCATGGCCACAGGTACCGTTCATATTCAGTCTCATCCTGTCAATGTGCTTTTTGATTCCGGTGCTACGCATTCATTCATCTCTATGGAGTGTGTGCGCCATTTGAATCTCGACTGTTTGATGTATTGTGAGCCTTTCATCGTTAAGCTTCCTAGCAGTGATAGGATCGTTTGTGATTAGGAGGTCCGAGACTGTTCTGTGTTTATTTGTGAGAGGGCTTAGCTCTCTAGTCTTATTATTGTGAGTATTGAGGGTCAGGACTTGATTCTCGGGGATGATTGGCTCGAGCGGCATGGTTCAATCATGAACTACTGCACGAGAATCATCACCATGTTAGCCGAGGACGGCACTGAGCACTCTTTCACGGGGTGAAAGAGGGGAAACCAGAAGTTCGTGATTAACACCTTGAAGGCGATGAGACTCCTGCGAAAGGGGTGTACTGGTTACTGGTGGTACACTTTGAAGGTGAAGGATGGCGGGGTCATGTTTTCATCGATCCCAGTCATCTGTGAGTTCCCTAATGTCTTTCCTGATGAGTTACTGGGGTTACCACTAGGTTGTGAGCTTGAGTTTGCTATTGAGTTAGAGCTGGGTGCGGCTCCGATTTTGAAGACGCCGTATCGCATGGTACCTTCAGAGATGGCTGAGTTGAATAAGCAGTTGAGTGACCTTCTTGAGTCAGGGTATGTTCGACCAAGTGCTTCACCTTTGGGCGCACCGGTTCTGTTTGTGCGGAAGAATGAGGGTTCACTGCATTTATGTATCGATTACCGCGACCTAAACAAGGTGACCATCAAGAACAAGTATCCCTTGTTGAGGATTGATGACTTGTTTGATCAGTTGCAGGGAGCTGCAGTATTCTCGAAGATCGATTTGAGATAGGGGTACTATCATCTTCGGTTGAAGGAGTCTGATATTCCGAAAATAGCTTTTCGGACGACATACGGACATTATGAGTTTGTGGTTATGCCCTTTGGGCTAATCAATGCGCCGTCAGTGTTCATGCAGTTGATGAACAAAGTTTTCATAGAGTATTTGGATAAGTGTGTCGTTGTCTTCATTAACGATATCCTTATCTATTCGAGGAGTGAGGAGGAGCATGCGCATCATCTGCATGTGGTATTAGACATTTTGAGGACCAAGCGACTCTATGCGAAGTTCTCGAAATGCGAGTTCTGGCTGAAGGAGGTGATGTTTCTGGATCACATGATTTCAGCCGAGGGGGTCCATGTGGATCCACATAAGATTGAGGTAGTGTTGGATTGGGCGCCGCCTAAGAATGTGAAGGAGGTTTGTAGTTTCTTGGGTTTGGCTGGATACTATCGTAGGTTCGTCGAGGGGTTTTCGAAACTATCTCGGCCACTTACACAGTTGCTTCAGAAATCTAAAAAGTTCGTCTGGAATGACAAAAGACAGTTGAGTTTTGAGGAGCTGAAGAGGCATTTGACTTTAGCCCCGATGTTAGCATTACCGTGTGGCAACGAGGGTTTTGCTATTTATAGTGATGCTTCGGGTCAGGGTCTTGGGTGCGTATTGATGCAGCACGACAAGACTATTGCGTATGCGTCGAGATAGTTGAGTCCGTACGAGCTCAACTACCCTACTCATGATTTGGAGTTAGCGGCAGTTGTCTTTGAGCTCAAGATTTGGTGTCACTATCTTTTTGGCTCTGCATATCAGATTTTTACCGATCATAAAAGTCTGAAGTACATATTCACTCAGCGGGAGTTGAATATGAGGGAGAGGAGGTGGTTGGAGTTGATTAAGGATTACAACCTCAAGATCCTTTATCATCCAGGCAAGGCGAACGTCGTGGCAGATGCCTTGAGTCGGAGACCAGTTGCATTGCGGACGCTCGAGATACTTACGTCTCAATATGAGCTTCAGCAGGATTTGATCGAGTTGAGTGTTGAGATCTTGTTTCCAGGAGCTGTCGGGCAACTTTGCGCTTTGGAGATTTCGTCGTCGTTGGTCGATGAAATTAAGCTGAAGCAATTGGAGGATCCGATGATTACTAAAATCCGAGAGAATGTTCTTATGGGGAAGTCTCCTCAGTTCATCCTGGTTCGAGTAAGATGTACAAGGACCTCAGGAGGAACTTTTGGTGGAATGACATGAAGGAGGAGATCGCACGGTTTGTAGCGAGATGTTTGACTTGTCAACAGGTCAAAATCGAGCATCAATGACCAGTCTGGTTATTGCAGTCGCTTCCCATTCCAGAATGGAAATGGAAAGATATTTCGATGGACTTCGTCACGAGCTTTCCGAGATCGAAGTCTGGTATGATTATGGTTTGGGTGAATATGGATCGTCTGACCAAGTCGGCACATTTTCTGTGCATCAAGAATACTTGGGGCCCAGAGAGGTTGGCTCGTGTGTTTATTGCGCATATTGTGAGGCTTCATGGTACTCCTAAGTCTATTGTTTCGGATCATGATGGTCGTTTTGTATCGCACTTTTGGCAGGCGGTACATAAGGCGTTGGGCACTCGTTTGCGTTTGAGTACTTCTTTTCATCCTCAGACGGATGGGCAGTCGGAGCGCACTATCCAGACATTTGAGGATATGTTGCGCGCTTGTGCTCTCGATTGGAGCAGGGATTGGGAGGAGCATTTACCGTTGATCGAGTTCACATACAATAATAGTTGGCACGCGTCGATTCGAATGGCACCGTATAAGGTGCTTTATGGGCGGCGATGTCGATCGCCGATTTGTTGGAACGAGGCATCCGATTTGGTTGGGACCAAACTAGATATTTCTATGGAGACGAGATGGGAGACCACACTTTGCTAAAGATGTCGCCGACGAGGGGAGTTTTCCGCTTCTGGAAGAAGGGGAAGCTGAGTCCGAGATTTATTGGGCCCTTTGAGATTCTCGAGAGAGTCGGTGAGTTGGCATACCGTTTGGCGTTGCCTTTGGCCTTAAGTCATGTTCATAGCGTTTTCCATGTTTCCCAGCTGAGAAAATATGTTCCGGATCCTAGTCACGTCATCGACTATGGTGAGATTGATGTCGCTGAGGATATTACATTCGAGGAGAGCCCCTTGAAGATTTTGGAGCACCATGAGAAGCGACTGAAGCATAAGACCATTCCTTTGGTCAAGGTATAGTGGTCGAGGCATGGTGTCGAGGAGGCAACTTGGGAAACCGAATATAGCATACATGCGAAGTACCCCGAGTTGTTTGTTTCTTAAGTTTCGGGACGAAACTTAATTTTAGAGGGGTAGAATGTAATATCCGCATTATTCTTTTCCCGGTATTTTCATTTTTGTTGTATTTTCCATTTTTTAGTGACCCTCTTGTAACCGTATTGATATTTCGAGAATATTTAATATTGGACTTTTTGTCATTCGAGCTGGTTTCGGACTTGTTTTACTCAATTCCATGTTTAATATCATTACCGCGCTATTTCATTCGATTCTCATAACTGTTGTTCGGAACCGCAGTTTCGGGGTTGCCGCAGGTCCGTCTCATGTTGTTATGCATGTTGTGAGCTTTCGTTTGTAGTTTCGATCATGTATCGTGTGGTTCGGATGTTTTGGGCCGCTTTGTAATTTCCCAAAGTTTGGGGGTCATTACTAACATTGTAGTTTTTCGTACTCTCGGGTAGTCGGAATCATGTTTTATTTTAGCGCTTTGGTTCTGACACAATCTTGTTGTTCGTGTGCCTCCTTCAATCCATTGTTTGGTGTCGGATGCGCGTTGTTTTCATCCGAGATGGAATTCGCTGTTTTCCATCCTTGAGTGCTATCTCTGCTGCTGCCTGCACTCGATAGCGCACGCTAGTGCTGTTGTGTAGTGCACGCTATCGCTGTTTTGTAGCACACGCTACGACCGTTTAGTAGCGCGCACTAACGGCTCGAACACAGCAGTGCCAGTGGTTGTTTCTGCTCTCTGTTCTCTGGAAGAGCAGCTTAGCGCACGCTACATTTGTATATTAGCGCACGCTACGATTTGGACTTAGCGCACGCTGGGTGACCGGTAGTGCACGCTAGCGCGGCAGTCCAGACTGGGCAGAATGTTTCTAGATTCGGTTTGGTGCCCAGGTAGCGCACGCTATGGCCCGATAGCGTGCGCTATCGATGGGCGGTTAGCGCACGCTATTCTATAGTAGCGCACGCTAATGGGCCAGAAACGTAGGTTCTGGATTGGCTTTTGACTGAGTAGTGCATGCTAACTTTTATCGTTAATGCACGCTACGTCTCTCTGGTTATAAAAAACAAAGAGTTCACCAGATTCATCATTTTTTCTCATTTTCCTCTCCTCTCCGCGGCCGAGCGACTCAAGGGCGATTTGGGGCAATTTCTTCTTCCGATCACTTCAGAGATCATCTTTTCTTGAGTTCTTAGTGTGGATTTACAACACCAACACTTGTTTATCATCCTTAATCCAAGGTATTCTCCTAGAACCCTATTTTTGGGAAATTTGGGGTTTTTTGAGTTTTCGTCCAATTTGTTCCGTATTGTTGAATAATCCATGATATATATGATTAATATTAGTGGTATTCTTGTTTTCCCTGAGATTGCATGGTAAGTTTCATGGTATTTGTGAAATCTAGAGGATTCAGTTGTGATCCGTCCTCGTCGTTGTTTTATACGAACTTACATGAATTGTAGGTGGGGTTTCGGGTGTCCGTTATTGTTATTCTTGTTGAATTGGTTGTGATGGTATTTGACGAATCATCTAGGTTCGTTGTGTCCAATTTCTCGCAACCGCGATTGTTTCCTTCCGTCTTTTCATCGTGATATCGAGGCAAGTACCCTTAATGAACTTACATGCTTAACATGGTAGCATTTCATGTGTAACTTGTGTGTGTATGCTCACTACGGGTTAGATCCGACAGGGTCTCGGTAGGGGTCCACGGAGGGGTAGATCGACGAGCTTTGCTTTTAACCACTACAGGTTAGATCGACGGGGTCTCGGTAGGGGTCCACGGAGGGGTGGATCAACAATTAATTGTGGTGCATTTTATAATGTATTTTGGTTTATGGCATTTCCGGAAATGTGTGTTTCAAGTGATGTTTTCTCAATTGCATGCTTTGACTATATATGTAAGGTGTAAATTGTTCATTTGGTTACTTGTACTAGCGTAATTGCTAACCCCTTTGGGGACCCATTTTGGGGAAATTCTTGTTATGAATTTCAGGTTATGTTCAGCCGGACGAGCGAGCGTAGGGACAGTACGAGGATACTGGCCAGGGTTGTTGATGTGTGCTTTTGTATTTCCTTGTTTTCCGTTGTCCTTTTCGATGTGGTCGTTTTCCAAATTTCAAACTTATAGATAATACTCGCGAGTACTTAGGCATTTTACTCGGATAGTGATTTACACCAGTGTCATTTATGATTGTCAGTGATGATTGTTCCGCCGGTCATACCGGGCGTTCTATTCTATTTTCATCTTAGTGATGTGTGTTTCCTCACTAACCGAGATGGTTAGACGAGTGGTATTTTCGTGTTTAGCCTGGTGGGTCCCATGTAGGGGTCCACATCGCTGTAATATAACCTGAATATCTTGGGGGTGTTACAGTTTTTAAACATATTTTATGGATTGTATGTCCATACCTTCGGTTCATTTCAACCCGAAGGGTGATTACGGTGTTCTTAAGGTGTAGTGAACATTTAATGTTCGATTAAATGTTCGAATGAGTTTTCCTTCGATAGTTTGACGTAATCTCCATTGTTTTTGGTCTTGATCCTCGTCGTAATCATGTTTTGTTGTTTCTTCCGGAGGATTATAGGTGCTCGATGTAATATCCGTGTTTCCTACTTTTGGTAATTTCTATTTTTGGTGTATGTTCGTTTCGGACAACTCGCTTGACACTGTTTTGGAATTCTGAATCTATTTTGTTCTTGGAGTTTCTCCGTTTGGACGAGTTTCGATGATGTTTTTACGTATTTTCATCTTAAGTTATATTTTATCGCATGTGTATTCGATTCTCGTAAAACTCGTTCGATTTCGTCATTTTCCTATTTCCATGAGTTCATATGGTTGAGTGGAGCATGTTGTGAGTTTCGGATTGTTAATCCGACATTGTATCGTGATTTTCGGACGTTTGGGCCGTTTCGTAATTTCCTACAAGTTTAGGGAATTTGTTCCTTGCTCGATTATGGTTGTGTACCTCAGACCGTTCCGGGTTATTGGATATTGTTTCTCGTTTCATGTAATGTTCCCGGACCGTTGGGTCGGCATATCGTGTTTTGGTTTATCGTCTTTTTCCGTTTTGGTAGCGTCGTCATGTGTCAAGAGGCTGTCTGGCCTGACCTGTGCAAAACGGCGCAAGACCCGCGGCATTTTGCGCCGTGTCGCACAGGGGTCGTCCGCTGACCTGCAATACGGCGCTGAACACGGCGCTATTTGGACCGTTTGTTGTGCTGTGTTCTGTCCAGTATATAAAGGACAGACGGGTGTTTGAACCCCATTTCTTCCATTTTCTCCCGTTTTTCCACTTCTCCTTGGCGATTTCGGGCGATCTCCCTCAGATATTACCTTCTAGCATCTTATAACTAGGAATTGGACATTCTAACACGAATCAATCATCTTCCTTCCGCCATTCCATCGTTGAATTGAGGTAATTGGACATTATACCTAATTTTAGGGTTCTTGGCTATTATTCACTTTTCCTTTCGTTTTTTCTTCGATTGATGATGAATTATAGTTGGGTAATCGTGGTGTTATGTTTTCCTAGAACTTTAGCGGATCAGTTTCAAGTTTTTCCCCTTCGTTGATCGAATTTGAACCTGATGCCTCCGTAGTGTTCGGCGTATTGTTCCTTAGGGTAGAACGCCGATTAATTCGTGATTTCTCAGTAGAATTGTAGTTGATTGAGTCTCTATTGTTGTTAGGATCGGATTTGTGAATATTGTTCGGACCGAAACCTTTTCCTTCCACCGTTTTATTCGCCTCGTGTTATCCAAGGCAAGTACATGTATTACATTCCGTTATGTGTGTATGATTTTGATGCGAATGATGTAAATGGTATTATTGAATGAATGTGATTGTTGCTCTTCCACCTGGTGATGACATGTGGCCTCTGGGGGCCGATACTAATGGGTACGGCCATGGAAGTGGACATGGGTGCGTGTGTTGATGTTTTTCAACCTGGGGACGGTTCGACGGGACCTCTGGGGGCCGATACTAATGGGTACGGCCGCGGAAGTGGTTTCTCACCTGGGGATGGTTCGACGGGACCTCTGGGGGCCGATACTAATGGGTATGGTCGCGAGTTACCAAGCGTGGATATTTGTGATGTGGAAAACTTGATGATATACTGTTTTGATGTAAATGTGATATTCCGGAATATTGATTTCAAATGTTTTTCCTAAATTGTTTGTTTGTGTTGAATCTCGTATGTATATAATATTGTGTAATTGTGTCCTTGCACTAGCTACTCGAATGCTAACCCCTTAAATGGGGGAAATGCGTCTTATGCAATTCAGGTACTGGTCGAGCTGAGGAGCTGGCACGGGATGCGCACGCAAAGGATGGGCTAGCATGATGATGTGGCTCGAGTTTATATTTTTATGCTTTGTCGTTGCATTTGTTGAGTACTGGAGTTAGACTTATTACTTTTAAACTTGGTTGAAGTCCCCTGCATGGGCAATGGATTGGTATTTAACTTATGTTTCATGTACTCCGTTAAAATGTTTTGGCCGAGGCCATGGCCTTATTTACTTTTTGAGTGCATCTTTTGGGATATCATTGTGGTTTATGTGTCATGAGTTAGCCTGGTAGACCTCACGAGGGTTCTACGACGTGTAATGTCCCATTTGTGAATTGGGGTGTTACATTTCTGGTATCGGAGCCTTAGGTTTTGAATACCTAGGCTGTCGGTAAATTTTGGGTCTGTCAGTTGCGTCATTAGAGTGAGTTGTTGAGCCTAATATCATCATGCTACCGTCTTTTCGTGCGGCCCATGGCTGTAAGTCTCCTCAAACTCTTATACTTCCATTATTCGTTTTCTTGCGTTGTTCGGAATTGAGAATTGTGATACCAACCATGTAGATTGTGAATCTTTCTGATCTTGTTCTTTTCATATTTTCTTCAGTATGTTGAGAGGTCGTGGTAGACCAGCTAGGGGATGCAGCCGAGGCCGTGGTCGGGGTGCTGATAATGAAGAGGGCTCACTTTCTCAGTCCTCTGCGGACTCAGCCTCTCACTCAGTGCCGTCGGGTAATAATGCCGACGCCGGGGCTACTGCCGTACTTCAGCAACTAGTAGCCCAGCTTGCTCAGATAGCTCAGGGTGGACGCCAGAATCCGCCTCCGACACCTGAAGAGGAAGCTAGTAAGTGGCTTCAGACGGTGACTAAGATGCACCCTCCTCGTTTCTCCGGATCTTCTGACTCCCTCGGTAGGGAGAATTGGCTCTTTCAGTTATCCAGGACCTTCGATGTCGTAGCTTGTCCCGAAGACAGGAGGGCACACATTGCCCAGTACCACCTGGATAAGGAAGCTACGGAATGGTGGGAGGCCGTTGCGCCCAGAGACCGTCGAGCCACTTAGGAGGAGTTCAGGGCTGCTATTGAAGCAGAATATTGTCCGCCGCCAGTCAAAGAACGCAGAATTGTGCAGTTCTTCACTGCCACACCCGAGGATGTGCCGATTTCTCAGGCCATTATCTCTTACAATCAGCAGTTGGGTTTCGTGAAAGAACAGTTGAGGACGGAGGCTGATAAAATCCGTTACTTCAATATGCGCATGAAGCTGCATATCAGGCAGAGTATGGCACTGCTCATGTGTGCCACTTTAAAGGAATACCAGGATCGCGCTCTAGCGATCGAGATGGCCGTCTCGGAATCAGAGTCGGTTTCGAAAGCTAAGAAGCAGAAGACTACTGGCGGATTCTCGTCCGGTAAGGGTGGTCAGTTTTTGAGGTCTCATTCTGCTCCTACTTCTGGGAAGAGGCCGTTTCATCAGGCCGGTGTATCTCAGGGTAACCGTTCGGTCGAGTCTATTGCACCTGGCGGGAGAGTTTGTTTTAATTGCAGTCATCCCGAGCACGTTATGAAGTATTGCCCATTTCCGTTAGTTACTTGCTTTACTTGCGGATAGACTGGGCATCGGGCAGCTCATTGTGAGAGGGCCACCAGGGCCGCTAGAGTTCCGACTACCACCGCCGATCAGAGGGAACACAGCACTCCAGTTACTCATGTTCCACAGAGTTCGGGCCATGATAGGGGTCGGGGTCAGCCGGATCGCCGTACAGTATCGAGTTCGAGTTCAGTTCACCCCCGATTGTATCAGATGAGGCGCACATAAGAGGCAGACGTTCCGGTGGCGTCAGGTATCACTCAGATCCTTACTCATCCAGTTTCAGTACTTTTTGGTTCGGGTGCTACCCATTCCTTTATTGCTTCGGATTGTGTGAGTCGTATTGGCTATGACTGCTTGTTCGAGTGTGAACTGTTTATAGTGAGTACTCCCAGCGGGGATCGTATGGTTGTGGACCGGGAGGTTAGGGATTGCCCAGTGAGGATCGGGAGCCGGGATTGGCCCTCGAATCTCATTGTTATAGACCTTAAGGGTGAGATTTGATCATCGGCGACGATTGGTTGGATCGTCACGGTGCTATCATGAACTATCGGACTCGTACCATCTCGATAGTTGCCGAGGACGGCACCGAGCATACTCTCGTCGGTTGTAAGCCGGGTAGATCGGGCAGTGTGATTAGCGCCTTGAAGGCGATGAAACTTCTGAACCAGGGTTGTGTCGGCTACTGGTGTTATGCTCTGAAGACGGAAGATGGTGGAGTTGATTTGTCGTCAATTCCAGTTGTTAGTGATTATCCTGACGTATTTCTGGATGACTTGCCGGGATTACCACCACAGCGAGAGGTGGAGTTTCCTATTGATCTAGAGCCGAATGCGGCCCCTATTTCTCGAGCACCGTACCGTATGGCACCGTCGGAGATGTTAGAGTTGAAGAATCAGCTGGGAGAGTTTTTAGATAAAGGGTATATTCGACCGAGCGCATCGCCTTGGGGTGCGCCTATACTTTTTGTTAAGAAGAAGGATGGATCGCTTTGTTTATGCATCGACTATCGAGAATTAAACAAGTTAACCATAAAAAATAAATACCCTTTGCCCAGGATCGACGATTTATTTGATCAGTTGCAGGGAGCGACAGTCTTTTCGAAGATTGATTTGCGATCGGGCTACTACCAGTTGAGAATTCGGGACAGCGATATACCGAAAGCTGCCTTTCGGAAGAGATATGGCTATTACGAGTTTGTGGTTATGCCTTTCGGGCTAACCAATGCCCCAGCAGTGTTCATGCAGTTGATGAACAAAGTTTTTATTGAGTATCTGGACAAATTCGTAGTCGTCTTTATTGATGACATTCTTATCTATTCACGGAGTCAGGAGGAGCACGCCTTACATCTCCGGATTGTATTAGACATTTTGAGAGCTGAGCAGTTGTATGCGAAGTTCTCTAAGTGTGAGTTTTGGCTCGAGGAAGTGATGTTCCTCGGGCATGTGATTTCTGCAGAGGGAGTTCGGGTAGACCCACAGAAGATAGAGGCAGTGATGGCTTGGGAGCCGCCTAAGAATGTGAAGGAAGTGAGGAGTTTTCTGGGTCTTGCCGGCTATTACCGTAGATTTGTCGAGGGATTTTCTAAGATCGCTAGACCACTCACTCAGTTGCTCCAGAAGACTCAGAAATTCGAGTGGACCGCAGACAGACAGGGTAGTTTTGACGAGTTGAAGAGACGACTAACTACCACACCTGTGTTTGCGTTGCCTCAGGGGAACGACGATTTTGTGGTATATAGTGATGCTTCGGGCCTCGGGCTCGGATGTTTTTTGATGCAGAGAGATAGGGTTATTGCTTATGCGTCCCGCCAGTTGAAACCTTATGAGGTGAATTACCCCACGCACGATTTGGAGTTAGTTGCGGTCGTTTTCGCCTTAAAGATCTAGAGGCATTATCTCTATGGGTCGTCGTGTAAGATTTTTACGGATCACAAGAGTTTGAAGTATATCTTCGATCAGAAAGTGTTGAATATGAGACAGCGTAGGTGGTTGGAGCTAATTAAAGATTACGACCTCGAGATACTTTATCATCCGGGTAAGGCTAACATAGTGGCCGATGCGTTGAGCTAAAAGCCAATGGCGCTACAAATGTTAGAGGTACTTACACCACAGAGTAGGATACATCGAGATTTTATTTGTCAGAATATCGAGGTTTGGGTTCAGAGAGTTCAGGGTCAGTTATGTGCGTTAGAGATCACTTCGTCCTTGACTGATGATATCAAGGAGAAACAGTATGATGATCCATTTTTGGTCTAGTTGAGGGAGGATGTGAGGAAGGGGAAGCCCCTGGATTTGTGGTTAATGATGATGGAGTTTTGAGATTTCGCGGCAGACTATGTATACCGAGTGTTATTGAGCTGAGACAGAAGATCTTGAGTGAAGCTCATACCACACCTTACTCCATACATCCTGGTACGAGTAAAATGTACAAGGATGTGAAGAGTAACTACTGGTGGAGTAATTTGAAAACAGACGTT
This sequence comes from Orobanche coerulescens, assembly GCA_033398695.1. Lineage (NCBI taxonomy): Eukaryota > Viridiplantae > Streptophyta > Magnoliopsida > Lamiales > Orobanchaceae > Orobanche > Orobanche coerulescens. The sequence goes on from CM065801.1 coordinate 70,366,914, forward strand.
AGCGAGTTTGTGTCGAGGTGTTTGACCTGTCAGCAGGTTAAGATCGAGCATCAGCGACCCGCAGGGCTTTTGCGATCACTTCCTATCCCGGAGTGGAAATGGGAGGATATTTATATGGGTTTCATTACCAGTATGCCTAAGACTAGGACTGGAATGAACGTGATTTGGGTCGTTGTCGATCAACTAACCAAATCAGCTCATTTTCTGGGTATTAAGGACACTTGGGGGCCAGAGAGACTAGCGCGAGTGTTTATTGCGGAGATCGTGAGGTTGCATGGGACCCCTAAGAGTATTGTTTCGGATCGTGATGGCCGATTTATATCACATATTTGGCAGGACGTTCATAGAGCTTTGGGGACCGAGTTGGGACTTAGTACATCCTACAATCCTCAGACAGACGGACAGTCTGAGCGGACGATACAGACGCTGGAGGATATGTTGTGAGCCTGTGCTTTAGATTGGAAGGATGATTGGGAGTCGCACTTGCCATTGATCGAATTCACGTACAACAATAGTTGGCACGCCTCGATCAAAATGGCACCATTTGAGGCACTGTATGGTAGGAAGTGCAGATCGTCATTGTGTTGGGATGATACATCTGAGCTAATTGGCACCGAGCCTGATATGGTAGTTGAGACGAGAGAGAAGATTGCTTTGTTTCGCGATAGGATGTTGACGGCTCAGAGTCGACAGAAGTCTTATGCCGATACACGTCGCCGGCCGTTGGAGTTTGAGGTGGGAGACCATGTGTTGCTTAAGGTGTCGCCGACACGGGGAGTTTACCGCTTCGGTCGGAAGGGTAAACTTAGTCCGAGATTTATTGGGCCATTCGAGGTTCTAGAGAGAGTTGGAGAGCTTGCATATCGGTTAGGCTTGCCACCGTCCCTGTGCCATGTGCATAACGTATTTCATGTTTCCCAGCTTAGGAAGTACGTACCGTACTCTAGCCATATTATTGATTTTATAGAGATCGAGTTGGGGCCCGACATTACCTTCGAGGAGAGGCCGATTCAGATCTTAGAGCGTCGGGTGAAGCAACTCAGGCACAAAACCATTCCTTTGTTTAAAGTGTAATGGTCGAGGCATGGATCCGAGGAAGCCACGTGGGAGACGGAAGAGAGTATGAGGTCGAGATACCCCAAGTTATTCGCGTTGTAAGTTTCGGGACGAAACTTATTTTTAGGGGGAGAGAATATAATATCCGTGTTTCCTATTTCTGGTAATTTCTATTTTTGGTGTATGTTCATTTCGGACAACTCGCTTGACACTGTTTTGGAATTATGGATCTATTTTGTTCTTGGAGTTTGTCCGTTTGGATGAGTTTCGATGATGCTTTTACGTATTTTCATCTTAAGTTATATTTTATCGCATGTGTATTCGATTCTCGTAAAACTCATTCTATTTCGTCATTTTTATATTTCCATGAGTTCGTATGGTTGGGTGGAGCATGTTGTGAGTTTCGGATTTTTAATCCGACGTTGTATCGTGATTTTCGGACGTTTGGGCCGTTTCGTAATTTCTTATAAGTTTAGGAAATTTGTTCCTTGCTCGATTATGGTTGTGTACCTCAGACTGTTCCGGGTTATTCGATATTGTTTCTCGTTGCATGTAATGTTCCCAGACCGTTGGGTCAGCATATCGTGTTTTGGTTTATCGTCTTTTTCCATTTTGGTAGCGTCGTCTTGTGTCAAGAGGCTGTCTAGCCTGACCTGTACAAAACGGCGCAAGACCCGCGGCATTCTGCGCCGGGTCTGTGCGCCGTGTTGCCCAGTGGTGCCCGCTGCCTTGCGAAATGGCGCAAGACCCGCGGCATTTTGCGCCGTGTCGGACAGGGGTCGCCCGCTGACCCGCAATACAGCGCTGAACACGGCGCTATTTGGACCGTTTGTTGCGCCGTGTTCTGTCCAGTATATAAAGGACAGATGGGTGTTTTAACCCCATTTCTTCCTTTTTCTCCCGTTTTTCCACTTCTCTTTGGCGATTTCGGGCGATCTCCCTCAGATATTACCTCACATGAATCAATCATCTTCCTTCCGCCATTCCATCGTTGAATTGAGGTAATTGAAAATTATACCTAATTTAAGGGTTCTTGGCTATTATTCACTTTTCCTTTCGTTTTTGCTTCGATTGATGATGAATTATTGTTGGGTAATCATGGTGTTATGTTTTCCTAGAACTTTAGCGGATCAATTCCAAGTTTTCCCCCTTCGTTGATCGAATTTGAACCTTATGCCTCCGTAGTGTTCGACGTATTGTCCCTTAGGGTAGAATGCCGATTAATTCGTGATTTCTCAATGGAATTATAGTTGATTAAGTCTCTATTGTTTTTAGGATCGGATTTGTGAAGATTGTTCGGACTGAAACCTTTTCCTTCCACCGTTTTTTTCGCCTCATGTTATCCAAGGCAAGTACATGTATTACATTCAGTTATGTGTGTATGATTTTGATGCGAATGATGTAAATGGTATTATTGAACGAATGTGATTGTTGCTCTTCCACCTGGGGATGGCATGTGGCCTCTAGGGGCCGATACTAATGGGTACGGCCACGGAAGTGATTATGGGTGCGTGTGTTTATGTTCTTCCACCTGGGGATGCTTCGACGGGACCTCTGGGGGCCGATACTAATGGGTACGGCCGCGGAAGTGGTTTCTCACCTGGGGACAGTTCGGCAGGACCTCTGGGGGCCGATACTAATGGGTACGGTCGCGAGTTACCAAGCGTGGAAATTTGTGATGTGGAAAACTTGATGATATGTTGTTTTGATGTAAATGTGATATTTCGGAATATTGATTTCAAATGTTTTCCTAAATGGTTTGTTTGCGTTGAATCTCGTATGTATATAATGTTGTGTAATTGTGTACTTGCACTAGCTATTCGAATGCTAACCCCTTAAATGGGGGAAATGCGTCTTATGCATTTCTGGTACTGGTCGAGCTGAGGAGCTGGCACGGGATGCGCGCGCAAAGGATGGGCTGGCATGATGATGTGGCTCGAGTCTGTATTTTTATGTTTTGTCATTGCATTTGTTGAGTACTGGAGTTAGACTGATTACTTTCAAACTTGGTTTAAGTCCCCTGCGTGGGCAATGAATTGGTATTTAACTTATGTTTCATGTACTCCGTTAAAATATTTTGGCCGAGGCCACGGCCTTATTTACTTTTTGAGTGCATCTTTTGGGATATCATTGTGGTTTATGTGTCATGAGTTAGCCTGGTAGACCTCACGAGGGTTCTACGGCGTGTAATGTCCCATTTGTGAATTGGGGTGTTACACTCGAGGATTCTGAGTTGATCTCCATTTTGTGTCGGTAATTCGTGTGGTGTTATTCTCGTAGTGTTCGCGGTGCTATTGTATTCTTGATTATGTTCAGGAGTTTGGGGCTGTCCGACCGCAACCTGTTCATCATTTTGTTTCGATCGTGGTTTCGAGGCAAGTATTTTCTTATATGATTTGTGTCCTGCAAATAGAGTTTACATGTTGGATTTACGGTGGGTCTACCTTCGTGAATATGATTCGTGTGAATTGATTTTGATTTGATTATTTTGAACGTTAAGGGCTTTAATGATACCCTTGCTTGTTTAACGTTGTGGAATCGTGTATTCCGTGTTAATTGTGTTGTTGTGTTGTGATTGATTGTTCATGATGGAGGTATTGTGATGAGTATAATAATGGTGTCAGGTAAGTGGCCATCTATAGTAAGTATTCTTAATGAACTTACAATCTTAGCATATTAGTATTACATGAGTGACGTGTGTGTGTATGATCACTACGGGTTAGATCCGACGGGGTCTCGATAGGGGTCCAAAGAGGCGTGGATCCGCGAGCTTTGCTTTTAACGACTACGGGTTAGATCCGACGGGGTCTCGGTAGGGGTCCACAGAGGCGTGGTCTGCGGTTAATTGTGGTGCATTTTATAAATGTGTTTTGGGTTATGGCGTTTTCGGAAACGAGTGTTTTTGAATGGTGATTTCATGATTGCATGTATTGACTAAATGTGTAAGAGGTAAGTTGTTCATTTGGCCAACTTGGCTAGGATGGCACTGGAGTATTTTGTCGTATGTGTTTAGTCTTTTAGTTGTGGGGTTTTGATGTTGGAAAATGGACCTTGCTATTGTTCTCGTGTACTGTGATTTGATGAGATTTGGGATGAGATTCCAACGGCTTGTAAGGGTCATTTTACGGAAAATGATTTTGGGTCGAGACCCATTCGTCTTGAAATGGTTATTTTTTTTCAACTAAGGACTTGAGGTCCAATAAGGTTTCTACTTTTAAAATCCCCGAGATGAGGAATTTATTTTCAAACACTTAATTGATTGCTTTATAATTAATAAAATCTCTCGGGAACGTCTGTTAATTTAACAGCGGTTTTCACACGAAACCATTGTTAATGTTAACAATGTGACTTAACAGCGGTTTTCTTAAAAATCGTTGTTAATATTTTTTTTAATAGCAGGTTTGTTTTTTTAATTTACCAGCCTGCTACATAATTTCAGCATCCAAAGAAAACAGTACAGTAATATCAAATGTCAAAAATACAACCCGCCTCACAATTAACAGTACAATACAGTCCAATAAAACCAGGATACAACAACAATCTCAAACAAAACCTCAACAACACAATCTTCATCCACTAACCAATACAACAACACAACTTTCATCCAACCATCAAACAAAATATTTCATTACAACTATTTATAGAAGTGAATACCAATACAATAACGTTCCATCCAATTCAAAATAAATACAACACAATTCACGAACTAACCAAATAAGACAATGATAATTCTTACAAATCAAATTCAAAAATCTATGCATATAAACAGTTCCTAACCTGCCTAGGCCCGCACATCCCCGCCCAGCCCGCCCGCCCGCGACCTGTAAATGTACATTTTTGTGCATTTTTACTGCTCATAGGATTCGAACCTGTGACCTCCATAAGATGGAGATGGTATCAAACCGCTGAGCTGAAGTCACTTTCTGTTATTTTTATTGCTTTATTTTATATAAGTGTAGAACAAATCATATATATATATATATATATATATATATATATATATGTTTTTTAATATTTTAAGAATTTTATTATATACATTAAAGTTATAATGTAAATTATATATTAAATTTAACGAAACTGATAACTAAACTTTTATGGTTTATATTATTAATTAAGATATTATATTATTATAGAATAATAATATAATTTAATAAAAAATTATACTATGTATTAAAATTATAATGTATTTATTGCATATAATCATGCTGAAAATTAAAATTTTATAATGTACCTTAAAAATAAATATGTTATATTATATATTATAACGTACATTCTTTTATTATATGTAATAAAATTATAATACATTATATAATGAAAATTATAGAGAAAATTTAGAGAAAATTCTAATTCATTCAATAATGTCGAAATATAGTCTTACAAGCATATATATACTCTAGGAAAGCTAGAGCTAACAATACACAATTAAATAGCAAGCACACGAACTTTTAAAAATCTGCAATTAGGTCCCAAAAAATAGAAAAACGTAAAATTGAGGGCCTAAACATCATTTTTTGGCCAAAAATGACGGACCTCATTTATGGTTGCCTTTCATCTAATTTCAATATTTTTTACTTTGACCGGGTTTGTACTTCTTCTCGAGCAAATAATATTATTTTTGCCTTTATACTCGACAAATATAATGTCTCTCATATACTTTTTCGAGTATTTTATTGTCATAAACATTTATATATTCTCGCCGTGTGGTATATTTGTAACACCCCCAGATCAAATCGGGAATATTACACGCCGCAGACCCTCTCCGTGAGGATCCACCAGGCTAGACATCAAAACAACGAATTACATACTTACCGACGAATCAAAATAACGAACCACTAGACCGTTTTGGTCTTTCGTCACTGACTAACAAATCAAAATACATAAACTCATCCAGACTCATACCCATGCAAGGGTAAAATACTTGCAACAACAAATAATAAGACAGCGGAAAAGACAATACAATGGACTCCGACTAACTGAACCCAAAATTGGCCTTCGTATGATTAGTATCATTCGTCTTTCATCATCCCTCGTACCGATCCTGTCTTGCTCCCGAAAACCTGCGTGTACCTGGACACAATACAGATATCCATCCCCCGATTACTCGGGAGTTAGCAAAACTCCACTGTTTCGCTAGTGCAAGTATAAAGTGCAAATACGAGCCATACACAACACATTCCGAGAATACAACGAAAGACTTCCCGAGATATTTTTAGTTAAAAATAGTTCAAGTCTTGAAAGTAGAAACGAAGCAAGTAAGCATTTTGAAAATATTTCCAAATCTCGGGATATTTGAAAACATCAGAAATTGAAAAGTTCTTAATTCCTCGAAAGCCATTTAGGGTCACAGCCCCAAAGTTCATTTTTCAAAATACAAATCCGTTTAACAAAACACGGGGTCCACGACCCAACCATTCTGGTCACAAAACACAGGGTCCACGACCCGATCATCCACTTCGATTCACCTACAAGGACACATTACACATAACACATTATTCTTATGCCATTCTCGCCAAACACCAAGACTCGATATATAATGTATCTTGACCCCGAGTGCAAAGCATTGTGATACTCCGGACAATATCACAATTAACGAAAACATCAACATCATCCTCAAGATGAAAACTACACCTGGCAACTCGCGACCGTACCTCTTAGTATCGGCCCCCAGATGCCCCGTCGAACGCTCCGGGTGGGAAACCACTTCCGCGGCCGTACCCCTTAGTATCGACCCCCAGACATCCCGTCGGACACTCCTGGTGGAAGTTCAACCACACACGCACCCAAGTCCACTTCCGTGGCCGTACCCCTTAGTATCGACCCTCAGACGTCCTGTCGAACGCTCCGGGTGGAAGGAACAACACACACACGTTCCAAAATCACACTTGCAAACCACAAGCCTCGAAGGTCAATCACAGTATATATAGTCGAGGTACCTTACTAGAATGGCCATATTATCTAACACGTACTCACGACCCAGAACTATAACAATTCACAAGGAAGCACAAGATCTCAACAGCACCGAACGACACAACCAATATCACATAAACTCCCATATTCATCCATAACCACGTGACTCCAAGCACATAATTTGACAAAAGAATTACACTTTACATTTACCAACGACATAATCATACGCAATGACATCACAAGAAAGTAAGGTGATCCTATACTCGACACTAGCCCACATATTCAACTAAGCATATTAATTCCCGACACACACGGGTCACCTTTACGAAAACCATGATAGTAAATATACCGATTCTTTTGAAAAATGGTTATAAATATTTATTTAGCACATATCGACGATTAACAACCATAATATCTACAAAACACGAAATGTATGGGCAAGATACTTGCCTCGATAATCGATACCGGACACTCCTACAATCACGGCTCAGTCGGGACACCTCGAACACCTACGATTCTCCGGCGAAGGAAATGAATACACCCACGATCGAGAAGCTTGAAGAATACGACGAACGGAAGGGTTCCGACTCGAGTTCTTCACAAGAATTCGACCCTAACAACATATAATCAATAAATCATCGATCATACGAGGAAGAATAATCGTAGAACGCCCGAAAACCCCTCTATGATATTTTACCGGACACCTTCAAGGCGTCTATCAAGAACTTCGACCAAAACAACGAATCGATACGATCCAACCATGGAATAACAAGGGAAAAGATGTAATACATCTAAATAATCATCAATCCATCATAATACCAAGTTAAATCGGATTAAACGGACGAAAACAACCAAAACACCCAAATTCCCCAAAACTAGATTTCTAGAAAATCTGACTTGATTCGGTAGATCAGAGGATGTTATAGGATGGATGATTGATGATATGAACTCCAAGACTTCATGGATTTATTGTCCAACAACATCTCTCCATGATTAACCAAGCTCCAGCCGCGGAAGGGAAGAAAACGAGTGAGAAATGGCTGGAGAAAAACGCCTGCTGGCCTTAAATAGGCTGACTGCACAGTGTGCCGCGGCACAGGGCCGAATCTGCCCCCAGTGATCGGTAGTGTGCCGCGGCCCGGACGAGTGTGCCGCGGCAGTGACTCGGCAGTGTGCCGCGGCCCTGCCAGCATGTGCCACGGCTCAGAGTACAGAGGGGTTGGCCGATAATGAAACATGAGTGTGCCGCGACCCGGACGGGTGTGCCGCGGCAGTGACTCGGCAGTGTGCCGCGGCTCACGGTACAGGCTGCTCGGCCAAAACTGGAAAATGAGTGTCTGAGCTATTTCGACCATAACTCTCTCGTCCTGATTCCGATTGACTCGTCGTTTGAACCATTGGAAAGCTAATTTGATGCTTTATCACATTATAAAGTTTCAGAATTTTTAGACTTTATAAGCGCCGGTGGTGATCTTACAAAGTCGACCAAATGCACAAAAACGATACTCCTCGACAAAACAATAATTATTCAACATGCAACGAAACACTAACGGACAACACCAACGATCCAAATCGAAAATGAACACATAACAAAGCAAGAAATACTATTATCTCGACTTACGCAACGATAAGTCGTACCCGACGAACACCACAACATGGCACATCGTGCCGTACCCAACATAGGGAAAAATCTCAAGAAATCGCCAACAGAACAAAATGAACGGCGCAATCGACAAAAATTTAAAAATAATCGGAACCGAGAATCTCGGGTATTACAATATTTGTTTAACATTGTTAGTATAAACTTCATAGAGAAATTATTTTCATTAACTAACTAGTGCAAGCTTCTGGTACCACTTGATCAATTTTGTCATTTATATTCGATAAAGTAGGATTTCCAACCAATCGTGTGATATGATCCACCATGTTGGCAGTATGAATTTTTTTAAGTGGAAGTATATATATTTTATGATATCTAATTTACATAAATAGTAACTACTTATTCAGAAGTATAAGCTTCTTAATGATGATATTGCACATCAATTAGTGATTTTGAACCCATCATTATGTAGGAGTTGATGCAATATTTAAAAAACAAAATATAAACTATGTTAATGTAACATTACTACAAAAATAGGGCTTTAACAGCGGATTTGGAGCCATTTTAACAGCGGTTCTCGAACCGCTGTTAAATGTGTCGCTGTTAAATTTAACATTGGTTTTTTAAAAAACCGATGTTAAATTAACAATGGTTTCTGCTAACAACCGCTGTTAATTCGACAGCAGTTTATAAGAAAAACCACTATTAAAATATATTAACAGGGGTTGTTAACGAGAACCGCAGTTAATGTTCTACAGAAATTAGCAGTGGTTCTTTAAAGAAACGGCTGTTAAATTTCCAATTATCAGCGGTTTTTTATAGGAACGGCTGCTAATTTAACAGCGGTTTTCACACGAAACTGTTATTAATGTTAACAATGTAATTTAACAGCGGTTTCCTAAAAAATCATTGTTAATATTTTTTTTAATAGCAGGTTTGTTTTTTAATTTACCAGCCTGCTATATAATTTCAGCATCCAAAGAATACAGTACAGTAAAATCAAATTTCAAAAATATAACCCGCCTCATAATTAACAGTACAATACAGATAAAACCAGGATACAACAACAATCTCAAATAGAACCTCAACAACCCAACCTTCATCCACTCACCAATACAACAACACAACTTTCATCCAACCATCAAATACAATAATGTAAAATGTTTCATTACAACTATCTATAGAAGTGACTACCAATACAATGACGTTCCATCCAATTCAAAATAAATACAACACAATTCCCGAACTAACCAAACAAGACAATGATAATTCTTACAAAATCAAATTCAAAAACCTACGCATATAAACAGTTCATAACCTGCCTAGGCCCGCACATCCCCACCCAGCCCGCCCGCTCCTGCCCACATCCCGCCCCGTGCCTAGGCCCGCACTGTTGGGATTCGGTGCCTAAAACGAAGGCCCAGCGGAACCGGTAAAATGAAAATTAATTCGATCCGAATCCCTACGAGGATCGATCGAGCTACGTATATACGAATATATAAACGAAAAGCAAGAGTCGTAAGAAACTAACCCTCGAAGTCCGTTGATTAAATGGTAACCTTCTCTTGAGCTATTCCCCAAGCTCTTGAACGATCCAACGCCGAAAGCACCGCGTCTCTACTTGCCACGCGCCGGAGAAACAACCGGAACGATGATCACCTTGCTATCCTCCGAGGATACGGCTAGAGCTAAGTGATGAAGCTATATATGTAAAGATTACTACACTCTAAGTGTTTTAATCTTACTCTCTCTATATGATTTTCTCTCGATTTTTCTCCAAGAAAAATGAAGAAGAAATGAATGAAGAAGATGAAGATAATTGAGAAAATGGTTTTTCTCTCTCTCTCTCTCTCAATCTCACTCACGTAGGAAGGCTTACACAAGGAATCAAAAGGTGCATGTGAATTGAGATATCTTCTTCCCTTTATTCAACTCTCACTTCAATAATACAAATAATGCCACTTTATTTTAAACCCCACAATGTCATGTTCTTTCATATAAAATGAAAGCAACAAGACAAGAGGAAAGTGAGTGGAAACAAAGGGGGGGGGGGGCTATTATGCAAAAACGGACGAGTTCGGTTCGTTTCGAACTCCCGTGAGTCTGTTGTTGCCCAAAATATTTATCCGAAGATTAATACTGCTAGAAGACGGACAACAAACAACAATTGCGGGAGCACTTCCGAGAGAAGATAAATAATACAAGATTTGTCGGGTTTGTTAGGCCCGGGCTTGAATGCTCTCGCGAGATGTTATTAATACAAATATTCGTGGATACAAGTATTAATGAGAGAAATCTAAATACAATGAGTGTAAAAAGACTCTGTTAATCCGGCTCTTGAGCGAAGCTCGGTGTTCTTCGTCCCCGCCGATCGTCTTCTTGATGAGAGAGGCCGAGAGAAGAAGTACCGAATGATAGCTGTTGCCAAGAGTTGGAGATAGCCAAGTGTTGGGTGTTTTGCTTCTGTCTAGTGTGCTGAAATCGCGATAATGCCCGAGAGAAAATACAAATGCAGGGGGCCTTGTATATATAGTGGCAGCCGAGTCCTGTCCTTTGGCGGGCGATCGCCTTCCGGCCATTATAATAATGGGGCGATCGTCTGCCGGCCAATATTATAATGGGGCGATCACCCGGGCTGTCGGGCTAAATTCCAAGGAAGAGGCTGGCAGTCTGCCTAAAGTCCAAAGCTCCAGCAGGCAGCCAGCTGGGCGGTCCAATGAGGAGCCAGCACGCGTCCGGAGTCACTGTCACATGCGGCCCTACTGAAAACTTTCGGCGGCTTGTCGGCTGGTGGAGAGATTCTGCCAGGCTGTGGTCAATGACCCGTGATTCGCGGATCTTGTCTCGGCTCTTGCACGTGGTGCCAGTCTCGAGGCTCGGCCTTTGCCGACTGGATGGCCATCGGCGCTGATCGACATGAGGCGGTCGTCTCTAGCTGGTCATCAGAGGTCGCCATCGGCCAGTTGCTGAGGGTCGGCATTCGGTCGGTCACCAAGGGTCGGTCGGCAGATGCCGAGAGAGGATCGCCGGCTTGACGGTCGCCAAGAGTCGGTCGCCGAGTACCGAGAGGCGATCGTATTTGATGTCGATCGCTCGGCACCGGGACTTGTCCTGGGACCTTCGGTTTGGACGATTTAGCTTGTCCGCTGGGTAAAGGCTTGGTCGCCTGGTCGCTGGTCGGCAGTTCTGCCTTGGCCGCTCGGCAGTGACTCGGTCGCCCGACCTCCGAGGCGATCGCCGGTCGGAGAGTGTTAATTCTTGACACAACAATTGCCCCCCAGCTTGCTCCTATGTTGAAGACATGGGGCGAGGTGGTTCTTGCTGGCGATCGTGTAAGGATGAGGACGGGTGATCTTGCTGAGCTGACTATGGATTCGGACTTGGGCTATCATGGTCGATTGGCTAGCTATCTTTCGGTCTTTACCTGCAAAAAACAACATTGGCCGATCCCCCTTGGAAACTTGATGGTTTCGCTTGTTTGAGGAATCGTGCACAGTCGCAGAAATCGATGGACCGACTCCATGACCGTGTCTTGGTGCGCGAAGACATTGAGTGTCTCGTGACTCACTTTATTATGAGGGTCCTCTCATAGCCGCGCCGCCTCGTATTTAAACGAAGGGCGTGCGGTCTCGGTCTAGAGGAGTCCTTGCGCGGGGCAGCGTCGGATGAATCAACTCCGCGCCCGCGGCTTGTTAGCTCTGCTTCCACCTCGGCCAGCCATGGAGATGGCCGACCTCGACGGTGTTCGTTGAGACGGGGGTAGTGGCATGTGTCCACTGATTAATGTTGGAGAGCCCTCAGACTACGCCGACCTCGTATTTAAACGAAGGGCGGGCGATCTCGGCCGAAAGGGACCTTGCATGGCCGAAGTAGCCGGTTCCATCGACTGCCAGGACCATGGCTTTATGATGTGCGGCGGAGGCGATCGCGAGCCTTAGTCCCTTATTTAAAATGGTGGACTGTAGGCGGTGAGCGAGTCCTCCGGCTCTGCTGGATAGTAGCGATCGGGCTGGGAGACTGGAGGTCTTCGTGCGGGCGCCGATCGCTCTACTCCTAGGCTAAGAAGAAACCTCTGCCTGGACAGGAAATCTGCGGCTCTAGCCCGGAAGGCTGCGTAGGTCGTCGGTTGGGCCTTCGTGAGATGCCTGAACATAGGCGAAAAACCCTGAAAACCTCCTAGGACCGCGTAGAGGGCAGTCTCATCGTTTATGGGCTCGCCGTTGAGGATGATCATGTCTACCCGGTCGATGTAGTCCAAGTCGGACTCCTCTTATCCCTGCTTGATTTGCATCATGCGAAGGCGACCTTCTGGCCGGGCGACCCTGGTGGCGAAGTATTCCGTGAAGACGTGGGCCAGCTCGTTAGAGGAGCCAATGGACCGAGGTGGCAATGAGGTGTACCACCGGTGGGTGAGGTCGTCCAGCGTCAGAGGGAACATTCGGCACCTGGTCGCGTCAGATGCCCCACACCCGGTCATGTAGATGTTGAACTTCCTCAGGTGCACCTGGGGGTCCGATCGCCCCTCGTACACGGGTGTTTGAGGAGGAGCGATCTTGTGCTGCACCGGGGCGAGCTTGATGTTGATCGCGAGCGGCTCACTTGGCTCGACGATCGTCTTCATGGCGCCTGCCCTGGATTGCAGGAGCGCCTTCATGTCGTCGATCTGACGTTGCATCGCAGCCATCGTCGTGGCTCGGTTGCTTGCTGATCGGCTTTGGAAGCAGGAGCCGAGGCGATCGTGTACCGATCTCCGGACTCCGCTGCTGCCGACCTCGGCAATTTGGCGAGGGGGAGCCAGACGGCTGGGCTGCCTTCTGGGAGCCGGGTAGGCCGAGCTCCTGGTGACGGACTCAAACTCCGTCGTCTCGTAGCTGGGGCCGGACTGCCCCGGTCGCCAGGTCGGGTCACTGCCCAGGCGATCGAAGACAGAGGTGCCCCGGCTGCCGAGCGCCTCTTCTTGCGGACGAGAGCCTCCTGGCGATCGCTCGGCCAGTATCGCCTTGAGCTTCGCTGACTTCCGGCGGGAGGCCGAGGGGTGATAGCAGAGGCGCGTCGAGAGCACTCCGTCGCTCCTATAGGACGGCCATGACCTCGTCGATCTGTTCCTTGGTTCGAGCCGATCAAGCGAGAGGCTCGGGCCGCCGCCTGTGGATGGGATCGAGCGTCTCGATCACGCGGCGGCCGCTTCCACCATCGGGCCGCGCTCGGACCGGGATGGAACGGGGTCCGCCTGGCCGGGCCGGCTTTCTTCGACGCGGAGGCGGAAGACATGATTTCTGAAGGATTTCTTTGAAGTGCAGTGAGTATCACTTCAAGTATCTGCCCCGAGAACAGTGAGTGTTCTTCGGGACGGTAGGTGTAAAAATTTGAGGGTTAGATCCCCTTCTTCTAGCGCCAATTGTTGTTGCCCAAAATATTTATCCGAAGATTAATACTGCTGGAAGACGGACAACAAACAACAATTGCGGGAGCACTTCCGAGAGAAGATAAATAATACAAGATTTTCCGGGTTTGTTAGGCCCGGGCTTGAATGCTCTCGCGAGATGTTATTAATACAAATATTCATGGATACAAGTATTAATGAGAGAAATCTAAATACAATGAGTGTAAAAAGACTCTGTTAATCCGGCTCTTGAGCGAAGCTCGGTGTTCTTCGTCCCCGCCGATCGTCTTCTTGATGAGAGAGGCCGAGAGAAAAAGTACCGAATGATAGCTGTTGCCAAGAGTTGGAGATAGCCAAGTGTTGGGTGTTTTGCTTCTGTCTAGTATGCTGAAATCGCGATAATGCCCGAGAGAAAATACAAATGCAGGGGGCCTTGTATATATAGTGGCAGCCGAGTCCTGTCCTTTGGCGGGCGATCGCCTTCCGGCCATTATAATAATGGGGCGATCGTCTGCCGGCCAATATTATAATGGGGCGATCACCCGGGCTGTCGGGCTAAATTCCAAGGAAGAGGCTAGCAGTCTGCCTAAAGTCCAAATCTCCAGCAGGCAGCCAGCTGGGCGGTCCAATGAGGAGCCAGCACGCGTCCGGAATCACTGTCACATGCGGCCCTACTGACAACTTTCGGCGGCTTGTCGGCTGGTCGAGAGATTCTGCCAGGCTGTGGTCAATGACCCGTGATTCGCGGATCTTTTCTCGGCTCTTGCACGTGGTGCCAGTCTTGAGGATCGGCCTTTGCCGACTGGATGTCCATCGGCGCTGATCGACATGAGGCGGTCGTCTCTAGCTGGTCATCAGAGGTCGCCATCGGCCAGTTGCTGAGGGTCGGCATTCGGTCGGTCACCAAGGGTCGGTCGGCAGATGCCGAGGGAGGATCGCCTGCTTGACGGTCGCCAGGAGTCGGTCGCCGAGTACCGAGAGGCGATCGTATTTGATGTCGATCGCTCGGCACCGGGACTTGTCCTGGGACCTTCGGTTTGGCCGATTTAGCTTGTCCGCTGGGTAAAGGCTCGGTCGCCTGGTCGCTGGTCGGCAGTTTTGCCTTGGCCGCTCGGCAGTGACTCGGTCGCCCGACCTCCGAAGCGATCGCCGGTCGGAGAGTGTTAATTCTTGACACAACAGAGTCCAAACAGATAAATTACGATTCCGTTCCGATGTATTTGTATCGATTAATTAATCCAATTAATTAAACATATCAAATACAAAATAACATAATTAATTTCTCCAAGATATAAATATATTCATGAATTTAATTAATCACCCAGTGATATATTTAATTCATTAAGCCGTAAATCAATTTATCCGATAAATCGATTTAAACATCCAATGTCCCAAATTTAGATATCCAATATCTAATATTCATAATGAGAGAATTAGCTTGATTCATTCCGTTGTCAATCCTAATGCGCGACTTGGTAGGTTGATAAGTGGTAATTTTACCACATTATTTCTAGGATTTTATACTAGGTTTTTATCTCGTTTCGTGATTAATGTGCTCGTATTTGGCTTATTTATGATTAGTCGAGCCGTATTACGCGTTTGGGTTGGTTTTAGTGTGTTTGCAGGTTTTTAGAGCCAAAAGGACCCAAAACGAGACAAAGGACCGAGAGTCGAGTCAAACGGACGAAGAAACGGATTTTTGCGAAAGACAGACGAACCTATCGGCCAGCCTATCGGCCGATAGGCCCGTCCGAAAGGAGTTGCTGCCCTATCGAGTGAAGAGATCGACGAACCAACTATCGGCCAGCCTATCGGCCGATAGGCCAGGCCGATATGCTGCCCAGCGGACTCTCGTGTTTTGACGAAATATGACTCTTTTGGATAGTTTTTGTTTCCTAGATTAGGGCTAATCGGGATTGTAACCCCCTTAGGCTATATAAACCTCCTTTTAGACCTAGTTTTGGGGATTCTTTATCATCTTGGATCAATCTTCCATCAGCCCTTTTCATCTATTATCATCTTTAGACATTTTTTTTACATCTTTTTAGCAAGATTTATTCGTTGGATGCAAGAACTTTTTGGAGGAGAATTATTATTGTTTTTCAGAGATTGAAGACTCGGAGTTCATCCGTAAGGGTTGTAATCTCTCTTTTCTTATTAATAATATGCATTCTTCATCTAATTCTTGTTTAATTTCAATTATGTCTGGCTAAATTCATTGATTGATTCTAGGGTTAGTAAATTTAATTGATGTTCACATGATGTTCCTTTGATTACCTTTTTACCTTTCATCCTAGGCTTGTGTTCAAGATGTGTTAAATCTCATGCTAGATTAAAGGGCCCTTAATTGATGCATGTTAGCTAATTAATTTTGTCCGGAAGGAGTAATTGATTAGTGGAAATACTTGATGCACAATATGATTTTATCTTGAGACCTAGCGGAGAAAGATAAATCATAGATAAATAAGTTGGCGCTTTTTAAGTGATTTAAATTCTTTGAGCCCAAGCGGAAAAGGGTTTATATTAACTATCTTTCTAGGTTGCCTTGATCGGAATTCTAGATCGGCTGAGTGATTATTTCTAGGATTGAATTAAAATTTGGGGAAAAGGAATCAAGTGAATGGATTGTGTGAACTCAATTAGATGATACTACCCTAGGATCAATTACTTTCGATTTGTGATTTCATCCTGCTAATTTGTTTATTGCTTGATTTAGATAATTCGTCTTTTATTTAATTTTTATTTTTCGATTTTTAAAGTTAGATAATTAGAAACAAACTAAATTTTCGGATTCCTAAATAGCAGTCAAATTTTGAGTAGAGTTACTTCCTTTATTTTCGACACATCAATTCCCTTGGGTTCGACACCTTGGAAATACTCCGAGGTTTTACAAATTTTAAAATTGATCGGATTTGAAAACCTTACTACGCGAATTCCAGCGATCAATTTTTGGCGCCGTTGCCGGGGAATTGATAGAATACTTAAAGGGATAATTCGAAAAAGAAGAGATTGTTACTTTAGGTAGTTTACTTTTATTATTAATATTCGATCTCGTTTCCTCACATCTTGTTTTCTCTTCCTTGTAGGCGGTGCATGATCACAAGATCCCAAGGAAAGGACTTATTTCTTTTGGATCCGGAAATCGAGAAGTCGTTGAGGAGGAAGAAGCAAGAAGCGAGAACCGAGACTCTTTCTATACCTTTCGTTGATACCATGGCCGGCATTGTTGACCCACCACGAGAACTCGCTCGTCCCGAGAAGATCCCTTTGAATGCCCGCTTTCGACCGAAGCTGGACGATTATCAAGAAGGAGGTTGGGGAAAGATTGATGCCAACAACTTCGAGCTGAAGCCGTCCCTCATCGCTACGGTGAAGTCTCAAACTTACGGAGGAGGAGTTAATGAAGATCCAAACGCTCACCTTGAGTCGTTTTTGGATATATGTGCCACCATCAAGCAAAACGGAGTGCCTCCGGATGTCATTAAGCTCCGCCTATTCCGGTTCTCTTTAGAAGATAATGCGCTAGATTGGTACAAGAGCCTCGATCGGAAGGAAATTGGTACTTGGAGAGAGATGACTCGGTTGTTCTTAGCGCAGTTCTATCCTCCCTCGAAGGTGCAAAAACAAATCAACGATATCTTGCAATTCGAGCAATATGAGGATGAATACTTATACGAGGCATGGATCCGATTTAAGAAGCTACTTCGCAAATGCCCACAGCATGGAATTGATAAGGAGGAGATCTACATTCGGTTTTATCGGGGTTTGACGAGGAAGGCTAGAAGAGAGTTGGACTATTCATCGAAAGGGGTATTTCTTGCTAACGATTATGAAGAGGCCAAGAATCTCATTGAGCTAGCAGTCAACAATGATTACGAGGAGGTGACCGATAGGAAGATGACGAGAAGAAAGGTTCCATCCGGTGACGAGGACGCCTACGGTGATTTGAAGGCGAAATTTGAAAGACAGCAAAAAGAACTTGAGATGCTAAAAAAGAATACTTTGGGAGTCAATTCAGTTTTTGAAGAGCTAAACGAGCCTATTGCAGTTAAGGAGGATGTGAATTACATGCAAGGAGGAAACTTCCGGCAAGGGGGAAATATGGGGAACTATTATCCGAACAATCGAAGCCACCCTAATTTCTCCTACGCCAACCCGAACAATGCTCTCCAGCCACCACCGGGATTTAACGTGAAAAACGGGGTTATTCAAGAGCCGATTGCTAAGACACCGATGGAAGAGATGTTGGAACGGTTGGAGGCAAGTCAAAAAGATTTTATCTATAAAGCAGACAAGAGGTTCGGGGCTTTCGAGCATAGTGTGACATCTATTGGAAACTCAGTCATAGCCTTAACAAAGCAGATGTCGATGGTGGAGACCCAAATGAGTCCAATGGCGAACGCCCAAGCCGGATTTCATAAGCCAGGCCATTTTCCGAGCAGCACCGAGACCAACCCGAAGACGCAACAATGCAACGCAATCGAGCTTCGGAGTGGGACAAGGTACAGTAATCATGGGGCTGAAGTTGAGAAATCTGGAAACAAGGATGTACTAGAAACGGGAGCCGAGAACGAGAAAGAAGATGAAATGCAGCAGGCTCATCGGCCAAGTCTATCGGCCGATAGCCCCAACCGATACCCAGACAGAATGCCGGCAGTTAAGCCTATCGACCCCCCTATCGGCCGAAAGGCTCCTGGAAGTTCGAATGTGAAGGATTTTGAGGTAAAAGCTCTATTTCCACAGCGATTGGCCAAGTCGAGATATGATGAAAAGCTTCAACAATTTATCCACATGTTTCAAAAGGTGAATATCAACATTCCACTTCTAGACGCTTTGAGAGACATGCCGGGGTACGTCAAATTCTTGAAAGACGCTGTGGCAAGCAAGAGGAAGTTGGGGAAGTTTGAAACAATAAATTTGACAGAGGAGTGTAGCGCTATCATTCAAAACAAGCTTCCGCTCAAGGTAGGATCCGGACGTTTTACTTTGACATGCATGATTGGCGACCAAACGTTCCGTAATGGGTTGTGTGATCTCGGGGCAAGCATCAATCTTATGCCTCTATCCATCTTTAAGAGGTTGAAGATTGGGGAGATGAAGCCGACTACCATTTCTCTACTCATGGCGGACCGGTCGATCACTTATCCAAGGGGAATTGTGGAGGATGTGCTCGTTAGAGTCCAACACTTGGTCTTCCCGGCCGATTTCGTAGTTCTTGATATGCTCGAGGACGAGAATCAACCACTGATCTTTGGGAGACCGTTTCTAGCGACGGGGAGAGCACTTATCGACGTCCAAGAGGGTGATCTTACTTTCCGGGTTAATGATCAAAATCTGAAAATTTCCATCTATGACGCGATGAAGAAGCCCGAGGATGCGCCCGAGGAATGTTATGAAATTGAGTCTATTATGCCGCCCCCGACCGACTTGTTGGAGCACTGCATTTCACACTCCATTTACTCACATTCTAATGTTGATTAAATTTCCGAGGATTTTCCAGAGTATGTTCGAATGTTGGAGGCGAACGAGAATCGATCTAATGAGAGGGACGTATGCTATCTTGATATCAACAAACCTGTTCAAGGGGGAGTTGTCGCTGAAGACCCAGACTGAATGAGGTATCGTCTAGCTAAAGACGTTAAACGTATCACTTGTTGGGAGGTAACCCAACGTATGTATATTATTCCGTTTTTTTCGTTTATTTTCGATTTTTCGTTTGCGTGATTTTTTTTTAGTTTCTAGTTTCGTAGTAGCTTTGTTAGTTTTGTTAAGTTCTAATCCATGCACGCCGAGTTTGGATACTTGCAGGTCTTTAATCGCCATATCCAAGCAAAAACGGGACCAATTATGTGAAAGAGAAAAGGCTGGAAAATTTTTTGAGACAGACGATCCTATCGGTTGAGCCTATCGGCCGACAGGCCCGGCCGATAGGCTGAGGAAAATAAAAAGAATTTTTATGTTACAAGCAGTGGTCGACAGGAAGACCACATCGACCGATATCCCGCCCGATATGAGGTATGTAAGAGACAGAAGTTCCTATCGGCCCAGCCTATCGGCCGATAGGCCAGCCCGATAGGACATACCCGGCCCAGTATCCACTCCGAGCTCGCCGACAAACCCGCCATTTCCGCCACAGTGATCAGGTACTCCATTAACAAAGCCACTCCTTTCTCTTTTCAAACTTATTCCTCCTTTAGGATGCGAAATAAGTTTGGGGGGGGGGGGGGGAGAAGTGCGACTTTGTTAATTTCTTTACGTGTGAGTACCTTGTTTGCCTTGTATCATTATTTGCTTGTGTTGGTGCCCGTTGTTTTTATTTGCGCTTATCATATTGGTGTTGTGTGGATTTAGCTTTTGTTGCTTTGTTTTTAGATTTTTATGTTCATTTTCGTTTGGTGTGTTTGCTAGTTTCTATTTTTTTAGGTCGTAGTTTTTTTTTTTTTTTTTTTTAGATTTCGTGTTTGCTTTTATTTGTTTTTCGTTGTTTGTTTTAGATAGCCTTGCTTGTCTTAGTTTTTCTTTATTCGTGAATTTTTCGTGCTTCTATTTGTGTGATACCGATGTTACGACACTGTTTTTCTCTCTGAAGAAACGGTCGAGTTTAGTCGAGTTGTAGTCAGTTATTTCTGTTTTGCATAGTGTTCATTTAGGTCCAAAATTTTTCGTGATTGTAGAGGTCTTGGCAGATAAGAGACGATACATACTTGTTTTGAAATCACCGTCAATACGTTTGGTTACATCTTCCGGATAGTGAGTCGATCGTTTCATCGACCGTGTTGGCACTTAGATTGAGTTTAGAGTCGGCCGCTTTTCCCCAAAAGTTGAGATAATGTTGTTCTATGAAGGGAAGTCTAGTAACCGGGCATTCGCGTGACCCGTTGTTTACCCTCGCGTAAAACGACGACTCTGATTAGACTAGTGATTTAGATATTTCACATGTGCCAAGGATAGGGAACCTAGTAACCGGGGTATTCGCGTGACCCATTGCTTACTCTCGCGTAAAACGGCGACCTTGATTCGGACATGCGAAAATTATATATTCGAGTTGTTTCTCCGCTGTAGACGGGAACTTAGTAACTAGAAGCATCCATGTGCCCCATGAGTGTCTTTTACGTCAAACGGTTTCCTAATACATGAGAATGGAAGTTCCACCCTAGGATTACCCCGATGAAACATCCCGAGATCCTAACCTAGTGGTCAACTCGAATCAAATTCTTGAACATACATATAAGGGAATACTGACCGAGCTTTATTTGTTATGAAACTCGTGAAATTGTGCCACTAGACTGTGCAACGGGACGAACTAGCTTGTTTATTTTAGCCTTTCATATTGACGGTCGAATTGACTCACGTTTTGTTAATCTTTGAGCTGGATTTTCTTCATGAACTAATGATTAGGACTGAACTTGACTACTTTGCGGAATCATTATTCTGAATGCAGCTCGTTTTTACGACACTCGGATTATTTAGAGAGAATTACAGGATAGTATTGATTAGGTTGAACACTATGAGTTGCACGATGATTCACGTCTTTCTTTTTCTTTTCTTTTTTTTTTTATTGTTCGGGACGAACAAGGCTTAAGTTTGGGGGGGTTGATAAGTGGTAATTTTACCACATTATTTCTAGGATTTTATACTAGGTTTTTATCTCGTTTCGTGATTAATGTGCTCGTATTTGGCTTATTTATGATTAGTCGAGCCGTATTACGCGTTTGGGTTGGTTTTAGTGTGTTTGCAGGTTTTTAGAGGCAAAAGGACCTAAAACGAGACAAAGGACCGAGAGTCGAGTCAAACGGACGAAGAAACGGATTTTTGCGAAAGACGGACGAACCTATCGGCCAGCCTATCGGCCAATAGGCCCGTCCGAAAGGAGTTGCTGCCCTATCGAGTGAAGAGATCGACGAACCAACTATCGGCTAGCCTATCGGCCGATAGGCCAGGCCGATATGCTGCCCAGCGGACTCTCGTGTTTTGACGAAATATGACTCTTCTGGATAGTTTTTGTTTCCTAGATTAGGGCTAATCGGGATTGTAACCCCCTTAGGCTATATAAACCTCCTTTTAGACCTAGTTTTGGGGATTCTTTATCATCTTGGATCAATCTTCCATCAGCCCTTTTCATCTATTATCATCTTTAGACATTTTTTTTTACATCTTTTTAGCAAGATTTATTCCTTGGATGCAAGAACTTTTTGGAGGAGAATTATTATTGTTTTTCAGAGATTGAAGACTCGGAGTTCATCCATAAGGGTTGTAATCTCTCTTTTCTTATTAATAATATGCATTCTTCATCTAATTCTTGTTTAATTTCAATTATGTCTGGCTAAATTCATTGATTGATTCTAGGGTTAGTAAATTTAATTGATGTTCACATGATGTTCCTTTGATTACCTTTTTACCTTTCATCCTAGGCTTGTGTTCAAGATGTGTTAAATCTCATGCTAGATTAAAGGGCCCTTAATTGATGCATGTTAGCTAATTAATTTTGTCCGGAAGGAGTAATTGATTAGTGGAAATACTTGATGCACGATATGATTTTATCTTGAGACCTAGCGGAGAAAGATAAATCATAGATAAATAAGTTGGCGCTTTTTAAGTGATTTAAATTCTTTGAGCCCTGGCGGGGAAAAGGGTTTATATTAACTATCTTTCTAGGTTGCCTTGATCGGAATTCTAGATCGGCTGAGTGATTATTTCTAGGATTGAATTAAAATTTGGGGAAAAGGAATCAAGTGAATGGATTGTGTGAACTCAATTAAATGATACTACCCTAGGATCAATTACTTTCGATTTGTGATTTCATCCTGCTAATTTGTTTATTGCTTGATTTAGATAATTCGTCTTTTATTTAATTTTTATTTTTCGATTTTTAAAGTTAGATAATTAGAAACAAACTAAATTTTCGGATTCCTAAATAGCAGTCAAATTTAGAGTAGAGTTACTTCCTTTATTTTCGACACATCAATTCCCTTGGGTTCGACACCTTGGAAATACTCCGAGGTTTTACAAATTTTAAAATTGATCGGATTTGAAAACCTTACTACGCGAATCCCAGCGATCAATTTTTGACGGGAAGTGCGGCTTTGTTAATTTCTTTACGTGTGAGTACCTTGTTTGCCTTGTATCATTATTTGCTTGTGTTGGTGCCCGTTGTTTTTATTTGTGCTTATCATATTGGTGTTGTGTGGATTTAGCTTTTGTTGCTTTGTTTTTAGATTTTTATGTTCATTTTCGTTTGGTGTGTTTGCTAGTTTCTATTTTTTTAGGTCGTAGTAGTTTTTTTTTTTTTTTTTTAGATTTCGTGTTTGCTTTTATTTGCTTTTCGTTGTTTGTTTTAGATAGCCTTGCTTGTCTTAGTTTTTCTTTATTCGTGAATTTTTCGTGCTTCTATTTGTGTGATACCGATGTTACGACACTGTTTTTCTCTCTGAAGAAACGGTCGAGTTTAGTCGAGTTGTAGTCAGTTATTTCTGTTTTGCATAGTGTTCATTTAGGTCCAAAATTTTTCGTGATTGTAGAGGTCTTGGCAGATAAGAGACGATACATACTTTTTTTGAAATCACCGTCAATACGTTTGGTTACATCTTCCGGATAGTGAGTCGTACTGTTTCGGCAGTCGTGTTGGCACTTAGATTGAGTTTAGAGTCGGTCAGTTTTTCCCCAAAAGTTGAGATAATGTTGTTCTATGAAGGGAAGTCTAGTAACCGGGGGCATTCGCGTGACCCGTTGTTTACCCTCGCGTAAAACGACGACTCTGATTAGACTAGTGATTTAGATATTTCACATGTGCCAAGGATAGGGAACCTAGTAACCGGGGGTATTCGCGTGACCCGCTGTTTACTCTCGCGTAAAACGGCGACCTTGATTCGGACATGCGAAAATTATATATTCGAGTTGTTTCTCCGCTGTAGACGGGAACTTAGTAACTAGAAGCATCCATGTGCCCCATGAGTGTCTTTTACGTCAAACGGTTTCCTAATACATGAGAATGGAAGTTACACCCTAGGATTACCCCGATGAAACATCCCGAGATCCTAACCTAGTGGTCAACTCGAATCAAATTCTTGAACATACATATAAGGGAATACTGACCGAGCTTTATTTGTTATGAAACTCGTGAAATTGTGCCACTAGACTGTGCAATGGGACGAACTAGCTTGTTTATTTTAGCCTTTCATATTGACGGTCGATTTGACTCACGTTTTGTTAATCTTTGAGCTGGATTTTCTTCATGAACGAATGATTAGGACTGAACTTGACTACTTTGCGGAATCATTATTCGAAAAGTACTGCTTTTTACGACACTCGGATTATTTAGAGAGAATTACAGGATAGTATTGATTAGGTTGAACACTATGAGTTGCACGATGATTCACGTCTTTCTTTTTCTTTTCTTTTTTTTATTGTTCGGGACGAACAAGGCTTAAGTTTGGGGGGGGTTTGATAAGTGGTAATTTTACCACATTATTTCTAGGATTTTATACTAGGTTTTTATCTCGTTTCGTGATTAATGTGCTCGTATTTGGCTTATTTATGATTAGTCGAGCCGTATTACGCGTTTGGGTTGGTTTTAGTGTGTTTGCAGGTTTTTAGAGCCAAAAGGACCCAAAACGAGACAAAGGACCGAGAGTCGAGTCAAACGGACGAAGAAACGGATTTTTGCGAACGACGATTTAACCTATCGGCCACCTATCGGCCGATAGGCCCGTCCGAAAGGAGTTGCCGCCCTATCGAGTGAAGAGATCGACGAACCAACTATCGGCCAAATTTATCGGCCGATAGGCCAGCCGATATGTCGCCCAATGGACTCTCGTGTTTTGACGAAATATGACTCTTTTGGATAGTTTTTGTTTCCTAGATTAGGGCTAATCGGGATTGTAACCCCCTTAGGCTATATAAACCTCCTTTTAGACCTGATTTTGGGGATTCTTTATCATCTTGGATCAATCTTCCATCAGCCCTTTTCATCTATTATCATCTTTAGACATTTTTTTTTACATCTTTTTAGCAAGATTTATTCCTTGGATGCAAGAACTTTTTGGAGGAGAATTATTATTGTTTTTCAGAGATTGAAGACTCGGAGTTCATCCGTAAGGGTTGTAATCTCTCTTTTCTTATTAATAATATGCATTCTTCATCTAATTCTTGTTTAATTTCAATTATGTCTGGCTAAATTCATTGATTGATTCTAGGGTTAGTAAATTTAATTGATGTTCACATGATGTTCCTTTGATTACCTTTTTACCTTTCATCCTAGGCTTGTGTTCAAGATGTGTTAAATCTCATGCTAGATTAAAGGGCCCTTAATTGATGCATGTTAGCTAATTAATTTTGTCCGGAAGGAGTAATTGATTAGTGGAAATACTTGATGCACAATATGATTTTATCTTGAGACCTAGCGGAGAAAGATAAATCATAGATAAATAAGTTGGCGCTTTTTAAGTGATTTAAATTCTTTGAGCCCTGGCGGGGAAAAGGGTTTATATTAACTATCTTTCTAGGTTGCCTTGATCGGAATTCTAGATCGGCTGAGTGATTATTTCTAGGATTGAATTAAAATTTGGGGAAAAGGAATCAAGTGAATGGATTGTGTGAACTCAATTAGATGATACTACCCTAGGATCAATTACTTTCGATTTGTGATTTCATCCTGCTAATTTGTTTATTGCTTGATTTAGATAATTCGTCTTTTATTTAATTTTTATTTTTCGATTTTTAAAGTTAGATAATTAGAAACAAACTAAATTTTCGGATTCCTAAATAGCAGTCAAATTTTGAGTAGAGTTACTTCCTTTATTTTCGACACATCAATTCCCTTGGGTTCGACACCTTGGAAATACTCCGAGGTTTTACAAATTTTAAAATTGATCGGATTTGAAAACCTTACTACGCGAATCCCAGCGATCATAGGTCCGTCTCAGTCAGCAATGGGAGGAACCAAAGAGTAGTAGCACCACCTAGCCAGCCTGGTGGCCTACACTGTACCCCGACTGAGAACGAATGATTGGGATCATTCAAGAACCATTCTGTCGTGAATACTAGTAAATGTATAAACCCTTCTTCCATATGTCCCGATCAAATTATGGGGTCACGGTCAGTCAAACCCCATCTGTACTTGACGATATGCATGCGTTAATGCAAACCGAGATCATCGAGCTCTCGTGTATCTAATACAACTAGCTCCAATGCTTTGGCCAAAGACTTATGATCTCATCTGCCAATAACCGCATAGGACATATAACCTGCTCACTAACGGGAGAATGAATTCTATCTTGGTATTGAGGACTCGCTACTTGCCCGTCAAGATGCACGTCGAGGTTGACCCCCGCCTTCCGGTTTACAGGGTCGAACTACTCTAATGAAAATCTTGACGTCACAAGCACATCCCTACTAAATCCTCAAGTCGAAGGTTCACGAATACCTATCACAACCTTTCGATTCCGTCATTGACTGTCCCGGAGTGAAATCCGTGTAACGAATCAAGGGTGAGTCGGTTCGAGTATACTAATCCAATTAGCATACCTATAACGTGTGCTCCCACTAACCATTAGTGTTCGACAGGCACTCTCCATATCAAAGAACACGTCATACAAGTCTTCACATAAACTTAACGCCCAGTCAAGTTTCATCGACTTGCGAACGATAAAGTATTTGAGCTATAACCTTTCCAGTGCCATCCCCCTTATCCAATAAGGAGTGTAACGTTTTGCTCTCAAATACATGGACTAGTTTCTATATATTTATTTACGAGTTAGGAATGCCAGTAACTACTAGTAAATAAAGAAACATTCATTTGCCTTATATAAATGGTTTACATAATTTCAAGTACAATGCCCTCACTCAACAACCTCTGAGTGGCATTCGAGGGCATACTCCTAACAATCTCCCACTTTCACTCAATGCCACACACTATGGTATCTAATACCCATGTTCTCTAGATGACGCTCCAAGCTAGTCTGAGAAAGTGGCTTGGTCAGTGGATCGGCGACGTTGTCGGCCGAGTCTACTCAGGCAAGACAATGTATCACTTGCGAACAAAAACTCTTACGAGAAGAAACTTCCTCTCAATCTGTTTGGTGCCGTTGTGAAACCTCGGCTCCTTGGCCTCGCGCTGACTCCGTCGTTGTCGCAAAGATGAACAAAATTTCAAGACATGGTATCATTTGAAGTTCTCCCAGAAACTTCTTAATCCAGAACGCTTCCTTGGAAGCCTCCGAGGCTGCTTGATACTCAGCCTGACAGGTGGAATCAGCAGTCGCGCTTTGCTTGGCGCTACGCCAAGATACTGCTCCTCCATTAAGAGTAAATATGTTGCCAGAAGTAGACATCGAGTCGTCCTTCAACCCTTGGAAGTCCGAATCAGTGAATCCCACCACATCCAAATCTCCACCGCCATACATTAGAACCATATCTCTAGTCCTTCTCAAGTACTTGAGAACGTTCTTTACGTCAGTCCAATGTTCCCTACCTGGGTTTGCCTGAAACCTACTCACCACGCTTACAGCATGCGCAATGTCAGGTCTCGTACACAACATAGCATACATAAGGCTACCCACGGCCGAAGCATATGGTATATTACTCATTTCCTTTCGTTGTTCCTCACTTTGAGGACACATCTTCAAGGAGAGTTTCATTCCATGTTGCATCGGTAGGAACCCTCTTTTAGAATCATCCATTTTAAATCGCTTTAAGATTTTATCTATATAGAGGGCTTGGGAGAGACCTATTGTTCTTTTCGCTCTATCCCGGTAGAGTCGAATACCAAGAATATAGGTAGCTTCTCCCAAGTCTTTCATGGAGAAATTACCTGAAAGCCAAGCTTTCACAGAACTGAGCATTCCCACATCATTTCCTATTAGTAGAATGTCATCTACATATAGTACTAAGAATGCGATCTTGCTCCCACTAACCTTCTTGTATACACAAGGTTCCTCTTCATTTTGCACGAAGTCAAACTCTTTGACTGCTTCATCAAAACGAAGGTTCCAACTACGCGACGCTTGCTTCAGTCCATAAATGGAACGCTGAAGCTTGCACACTTTCTGAATATCAACTTCGGACACAAAACCTTTAGGCTGCTCCATATAGATTTCCTCCTCGAGGAATCCATTAAGGAAAGCCATCTTTACGTCCATTTGCCATATCTCATAATCGTGGTAGGCGGCTATAGCAAGCATCATGCGAATAGACTTGATCATGGCTACGGGCGAGAAGGTATCGTGGTAATCGATCCCTTCCTTTTGGGTATAACCCTTTGCCACAAGCCTGGCCTTATAGGCGTCAACCTTGCCATCACCATCAGTCTTTCTCTTGTAGATCCATTTATTCCCAATGGGCACTATGCCCTTGGGGCAGTCTACTAGAGTCCAGACCTGATTACATGCATCGAGTCTATCTCAGCTTCCATAGCTTCACGCCATTTCGCGGAGTCTACATCCACCATCGCTTGGTCATAGGTCGTCGGGTCAGTCTCTTGGCTATCACTTGGAACCTCATGGAGACCCAGCTCCTCCAAGTGCACAAGCCCATACCTCTCAGGTAAATGAGACACCCTACTAGACCTACGAGGTGGTTGTACTTGTGTTTCAGAAAGTTCGGTTCCATTTTCTTGCACAGGTGTCTCTCGAGGAGTTTCATTGTATTCTTCTAAAGAAATACTTCTACCTACTCCGCCTTCCTGAATGAACTCATCTTCCAGGAAGTGTGCTTGTAAAGCAACAACGATCCTTCGATCTTCGGGCATGTAGAATAGATATCCCATCGTCCCAGACGGGAATCCAATGAAACGTCCCTTCGCAGACCTAGCTTCCAACTTCTCCACCTTAGTCTTCTTGACATAGGCGGGACTTCCCCAAATCCTAATGTGATTAAGACTTGGTTTCCTGCCCTCCCACATCTCATGTGGAGTTTTAGGAACGGATTTGGAAGGACATTTGTTCAAGATGTAAGCAGCAGTCAGGAGTGCATACCCCCATAGGTAAATCGGTAAGTCAGTATAGCCCAGCATGGAACGGACCATGTTCAACAAGGTCCGGTTCCTTCTTTCTGACACACCATTTAACTGAGGAGTACCTGGAGGTGTTAGTTGTGAAACTATTCCATGTTCCTTAAGGAACTCGTCAAACTCCGTACTCATATACTCGCCACCTCGGTCCGACCGAAGTGCTTTGATATGATTACCAGTTTGTTTCTTGACTAGGGCCTTGAATTCCTGGAATTTCTCAAAGGCCTCGGATTTATGTTTCATTAAGTATACATAACCATACCTAGTATGATCATCTGTAAATGTAATGAAATATTGATATCCGTCACGTGCTGGTTCCAAAGCACCACATACGTCGGTATGGATTAATCCCAGTTTATTAGCGGCTCTTTCAAAAGTCCCTGTGAAGGGGGACTTAGTCATTTTGCCTTTAAGGCAAGATTCACAAGTAGGAAAGGGATCCGATCCTAATGGACCCATAAGTCCATCTTTTTCCATCTTGTAAACCTTGGTCTGACCAATATGACCAAGTCTAAGATGCCATTTCAAAACTTGATTGGTTTCATCCCTACCACGTTTTCTAGTCATAGTATTCACAACTAGTTTGTTGTTGAGATTTAGATGATACAATCCATTCAACAATGTAGCAGTACCCACTAGTTTATTTCTAAAATAAATTTTGCAGGAACCATCACCAATGAAAAATGAAAAGCCTTTTCGGTCCATGACCGGAATGGATACAATGTTTTTGTGCCCCTTGGGCAAAACAAGTACATCTTCTAAAGTCAAAACAAAGCCGGATTCTAAAGCCAAAAGAAGTGATCCTATGTCGGTCGCCTCGACACTATGCCCGCTTCCGACTGTGATCATAACTTATCCAGCTCCAAGCTTCCTACTTTGTTCCAGATCCTGATTCACGGTACAAATATGAGAACTAGCACCTAATCCGATTCAGAAGTAGAAAATACAGTAGCAGAACAATTTGTTTCCAAAACTAAAAGTTCTGTACCTGAAGTGCCATGAAGAATCGGACAGTCTCTAGCCCAGTGGCCCAGCTCACAGCACTTGAGACTGTAACACCCCAAACTAGGCGGATATTACAGTGCCGTGGACCCCCGACTGGGACCCACCAGGCGAATGAAAATGAATGAATTACACAGGTAAATGTAGTACCGAACCACATTACAACATCGATTACTCCGACGAGGAGTTTTATACAACACACCCAGGATAAAATAGAATACATGTGTATTTTATATGACGATAAAATACACAACACTGAATGAAATGAACACTCAAACGGAATGTCTGCAGCGGAATAAATAAAGGAAACATAAATGATCAATAAATGATCAATGCAGTGGGCCCCCTACTAGTATCACTGGGACTCCTCGCCGTCACCGTGCTCTCCCGTGCCTTAGCCTTGCCATGACTAAACAGATCCCCAACGGCCGGGCCATACGTAACAACAATCCTCAAGGGTTGAAAATACACAATCATGATATATCCGAAATTATGAATTATTCTCAAAACATACGCAATCAAACATGCTATATGAATCGACTAATCAAGACGGCTCAAAGGAATGGCGCCACACTACGCCCGGATGGAAATGTGTCCGCACAAGCCACCAACGATCAAACACGCGTGGTCTTGTACCTAATCGCCTCACGAGCAATCGACTCGTGTGCACACTCCAATGTGAGGCCACCAACCAACACACGACTATAATGTGCCCGACATGAAAATCCTACACATACCAACTGCACGCCAAGATGACCCTAATGCCACAATATGACAAAAGTGACAATGAAAATGAATAATGACTCACCAAGATTGAATGATGGTGAAATGAATGATAGCTCAATGAAATGATCGGAACCGTCTGCTCCTTATGACCGAGGTGATTAATTGACAATGACGAAGTTTTGATACGATTAATACAATGATGAATGAGTTATGATTATGAATGAACAACGACAAAAGGAATGAATATCCTTTTAACCGAGTAAGAATTAACTTACACAATACCGATGATGAATGTCCGTCCACGAACAACGCCCTAAATGAAATATCGGTCGCTCGAACAACCTTGAATAACACAATTACCAATAATCCGATCATTACGCAAATCAAAACGATCATAAACGACTCAAACATCGACACAACGATATCCGAGTTCGAATGAATCGAAACCAACTCCAAGATGAGTATTTCAAACCATCAAAACACTTTCAAGGATATCAATAATCCATTAGGAATCCATAACTCATGATTACAACAACATCAATCGGAAAATCCCCAATTAATCAAGTCAACCCCAAGGGTTCTTGGAATAATTCGAAAATAACCGTTTAAATCCGTAGGAATATATTTATCCAAGTTAGATAATCCATAACTAACATATTCCAATGATAATCCAAGCTTACACGAAGAAATCGGAAGGAAAACCCAAAATCCAAATTCTAGATCTAAGAGTTAAATACCTTTGATTCGATGTGATGAAGATGATGAAATGATGATCAATCCGAAAGATGAGCTTGAAGATGATGATTGATGATTACACCTCGAAGAATCCTCTCCGAATCGCTCGAAATCGCCCAAAACTACCGAAGGAATGAAATGAGATGAAAATGACGAACTCGACTAAACTGTCCAATTTATACTACCTGTGTTAGCGTGCGCTAGCCCTTGTGCATAGCGTGCGCTAACGTGTAATTTGGGTAGTCCAAGACTTCGTCCGAACACGGTAGCGCACGCTACGTACCTATTTGTAGCGTGCGCTACGGCCATATTACTAGCGAGCGCTAATATCCTTTGTTAGCGTGCGCTAGCGAAGTATTCGACGCCCGATCGGAGTCCGTAAACCGTCGCTCGCCTCGATCTAACCTCGATAGCGTGCGCCATAACAACCGATTAGCGTGCGCTATAATATTGATTGCGACGCTAAATATAACTCATAGCGTGCGCTATGAATTAATCCGGCAATCCGGTAGCCACCGGACTCAACCTCGATCCGCCCTAGCGCGCTACTCCACACATATAGCGTGCGCTACTACAACCTGTTAGCGCGCGCTACTCACCACTCGTAGCGTGCGCTACAAATATTCTCACCGCACCCAAGACCTTCCGGATCGCAAATTAAGGTAGCCTTAGCGTGCGCTAAAGCCGAGCGGTAGCGTGCGCTACCTATACCCAACTAGCGTACGCTAAAAGGAGTATGTAGCGTGCGCTACTCCTCACGCACACTCGCAACGAAAATGACAATGATGATAAACATGGCACGAAACTCCAATCGATTAGTGATGAATGACGATTGATACACGATACAATTACTCAATGATAAATACCATGATCAATATGAGTGACAAATGATCAATGATGAATGAGATTATGAGCATCAATTCTCGATCGATAATTACCGAGTGATAATTATCAATGATAATTATCGAGTTATAACCGGTATTACATACACCCCCTTAAAAGAGTTTCGTCTCGAAACTAAGGGTCAAACAACTCGGGATAACTCTCTCGCATACTATCCTCGGTTCCCAAGTAGCCTCTTCGACTCCGTGTCTAGACCACCGAATTTTAACCAAAGGAATCGCCTTATTCCTCAACCGTTTGATTCGCCGCTCTAAAACTCGTATAGACGCTCCTCATATGAATGATCGTCGGCGATCTCGATTCGCCGAATCAAGTATGTGACTGGTCGGCAACATACTTCCGCACCGAGAGACATGAAACACATTATGAATTCGGCTCAACGCCGGAGGTAAAGCCAATCGATAAGCTAACTCGCCTACTCGATCCAAAATCTCAAACGGTCCAATGAATCTCGGACTCAACTTCCCTCTCTTCCCAAAACGGAAGATACCACGACTGGGATACCTTGACCAACACGTGGTCACCGGTCTCGAACTCTAATGGTCGACGACGGTTATCGCATATGATTTCGCCGACTCGAGCGGTCAACAAACGACTTGATCAAAGCTACCTTCTCACGGGCGGCTATAAGCATATCGGGCTCGGTGCCGATTGATTCGATAAGTCGTCCCAACACAACGGAGATCGACAACCACGACCATACAAGGCCTCGTAAGGTGCCATCTTGCTCAAGCATGCCAACTATTATTATACGTGAACTCGATCAATGGTAGTTGGGCTTCCCAATCGTCTTTCCAATCGAGGACGCATGCCCTCAACATGTCCTCTAATGTCCGAATGGTCCTCTCGATTGCCCGTCAGACCGAGGATGAAAAGCGGTACGAGATTAAGCCGAGTTCCCATAGCGCGATGAATCGATTTCCAAAAGTGCGACACAAACCGTCCGTCACGATCGGAAACGATACTTTTAGGAGTACCGTGCGATCGACTATCTCTTTAATGAACAACTGGGCAAGTCTCTCGGGACCCCACGTATCCTTGATCTCAAGGAAATGAGCTGATTTGGTTAAGCGGTCCACGATCACCCAGATCGTGTTCATGCCACGACGACTCGTCGGCAAACTCGTGATGAAATCCATAGAAATGTCTTCCCACTTCCACTGAACAGAAGAGGTTTCAGCATACCCTTGCCGCCGATGTTCAATCTTAACTTGTTGACAGTTAAGCATCTCGAAACAAATTCTGCGACTTCTCGCTCATATTACTCCACCGGTAATTTTGTTTCAAGTCCTTGTACATTTTACTAGACCCCGGATGCACGTAATAAGGGGTAGCATGAGCTTCTTTCAAAATCGAGTTTTTCAACTCGTCATTCGCCGCACGCACAACCGATTCTTAAACCTCAAAAGTCCATCCTCGTGGACCACAAATCCAGGGCTTTCCCGAGCCACATCCTCTCGGATGCGCAACAATGATGGGTCCGAACCCGATTCTCTCGGATTTCCTCCTCGAGTGACGATGAAATCTCTAACATACAAAGCCGCCCGAACTCGCTGGCTGCACCTCGATCTCGGGTCTAAGGAATTCCTGATGAAGCTCCTTCGAATTGTTAAACGGCAAGCATCTGCTCCTGAACGGACTTACGACTCAAGGCATCGGCGACAACATTCGCCTTGCCCGGGTGGTAAAGGATCTCGATATCATAATCTTTGATTAATTCCAACCACCGCCTCTCGCGCATATTTAACTCCTTCGAGTAAATATATACTTTAAGCTCTTATGATCGGTGAATATCGGCATGTAACGCCATAAAGATAATGACGCCAAATCTTCAAAGCGAACACCACTACCGCTAACTCCGTGTCGTGGGTCGGATAATTAACCTCGTAAGGCCTCAATTGCCGTGAAGCATAGGCAATAACTTTCCTGCTCGCATGAGCACACATCCGAGACCCCGTCCGACGCATCACTATAGACCACAAATCCTTCCGTCCCTACGGCAAGGAAAGTACAGTCGACATTAACCGACTCTTGAGTTCCTCAAAACTCCGTTGACACGCGTCGGACCACGTGTATTTCTTATCCTTCCGCAAAAGGTTCGTTAAGGGTTGAGCGATTCGAGAAAATCCCTCTACAAATCGCCGATAATAACCCGCTAATCCGAGGAAACTTCGGATTTCCTTAACGTTCTTCGGAGGTAGCCAATCTCGAATAGCCTCCGTCTTCTGAGGATCGACACGAACTCTGTCTGATGAAATTACATGTCCGAGAAAAGTCACTTCGGACATCCAGAACTCACATTAAAACTTCCCATAAAGTTGTTCTCGTCTCAACACGTCGAGTACTTGATGAAGGTGAAACTCGTGTTCCTCCCGGTCACGAGAATAAATCAAAATGTCATCGATGAAGACAACAACAAACCGATCCAAAAAGTCGATGAAGACCCGATTCATTAACTCCATGAATACCGCAGGTGCATTAGTCAATCCAAACGGCATAACCACAAACTCATAGTGACCATAGCGTGTTCGAAACGCTGTCCTCGCGATATCCGACTCTCGAATCCGCAACTGATGATATCCTGATCTTAAGTCGATCTTGGAAAATACTGAAGCTCCCTAAAGTTGATCTAAGAGATCGTCAATACGGGGTAAGGGATACTTATTCTTGATCGTCACCCTGTTCAACTCCCGATAATCAATACATAAGCGGAATGAACCATCCTTCTTCTTGACAAACAACAAGGCGCTCCCACGGGACGCACTCGGTCGGATATAACCTTTCTCGAACAACTCCTCAAGGTGGTTCTTTAATTCTTGCATTTCGCCGGGTCATCCGACGGTGCCTTCGATATCGGGGACGTATTGTGCTCCAACTCAATCGTGAATTCCACATCCTCTCGTGGAGGCAAACCGTAACTCGTCGGAAAAACATCGGCATATTCCCTCACCACCGGAATATCCGTTAACATTATCGATGATTTCTCGGTTTTGGCCATAAAGCACCAATAACCGACACATCCCCGATTGAGTAATCTTACCGCTTTCATCAAATTAATGACTTTGCTGCAACAGGGATTACCTCCCGAAACACATATTCAACTCCATCGTCTCGAAATGATAGTGACCAAACGCTTTGGACACTAATGATGGCATCATGACGATCCATCCAATCAATACCCAAGATGATGTCGCCCTCGGTAAATCTACTACGATTAGGTCCGGCCATACACGACCATGAAATCAATCGGACAATTCTGAATCTCACGGTTCACGATAATGCGTCTACCATCGGTAGGCCAATGACATATGGCTCACAACTAGTAGCACTACCCGCACGTAGTCTACTCAAACATGACTCGGAAATGAATGAATGAGATGCACCAGATCAAAAAGGGTACACACAAAGTTGAGATAGAATATCGAGTGTACCGAGATCATCCGGCCTCGGATCATCGGTCTTCTTCATCTCATAAATTCGGGGCTTGCTGCCCCAACCGGATGCTCCTGTCGATAGCTCTTGGCTCCGCCTTTAGCTCTGTCGTCTTGAACGACGCCGAGTGAGTGGCTCGATTCTCGCACCCCGAATGACACGGGGCTTGAGATGACGCCGGAGTGGGTTTAGAGTCCCTACGGCAAAACGGGCCCTATGCCCAGCAATCCCACGCCAGGCACGTGATGATCGCTTGGACACTTGGTGCTGAAATGACCTGCTTCCTCACGGTTGAAACAGTGATGGCCGAATCGCCGCCGCGATCGAGATTCCGCGGGTTTAGACGCTGTGGAGGTCGCTCGTAAAGTAGAGCCCGCCCGCGGTTTCTTGAAAGTGGCTCGACTCCCGCTTGACCGATTACGGTTCTTGGACTTCTTGCTAGCAGACGAAGGTTGCCGCTTAGCAATTTCCTTAGCCGTAAGCTCGTAAGTAAGAGCCTTCTCAATGAACTCGCCGGCAGTGGCACTTATGATTAAGTAAATCAAGTCTCATACGGGTTTCACTTGCTGAAATACTTGATCTTGTCCGCTTGAGTGAATGATAGATGAGGCGAACGGAAGAAGTTCTCGAAATTTTTCGGCGATGGCGAGAACGTCATCATCCGCCGAAAGGTCGGGAGTGAGTAATTCCGACAACTTGGCCTCCCGAGTGGGGCCGGATAGTACCTCTCCATCATGAGAGTCTTGAATCGATCCCAAGTACATGTTCCGTCTGTGGGCCTCAACGATAACCACCATGAATGAGCGCTCTTACCGAGATAGTAAGCCGCAATCGAAACTTTATGCCCTTCGGGGCAATCCACCATAGCAAATAACTTCTCAAAATGCTCAAGCCGGTGAACAATATCCGCCGGCTGATGAGCCCTCAAAAGTAGGTGGTCGCCAAGTAGAGATATCGCTAATGATATTGCTTACACTCCTCTCTTGCCTCTGAGGTGGCGGCGGAGGAGCCTGCTGATTTTGATTGACGGAGTTATGCATCGTCTCCATCAACTGAGCCATCTGGGTCATTTGGGCCGCCATGCCCTGCATAAATGCGAGTGGGTCAACCCGGACACCCTCTGACTGAGCCATGTCCCGGGTACGACTCCCCGATAGTGAATGATCGCGTCCAGGTGAGTGAGTGGCAGCGTCACTGCTCGATGAGTTAGCATTATTCCTGGCATTTGCACGTGTATTCGCACGAGTTCTCGGGATTCGGCCCGCTCCACGGCCTCGTCCTCCACGTCCTCTCGCGGCCCCTTCCATGTCAAGTGGAAAGTCATATGATGATTATATATCTCGCATGAGTATCACATTATGATTATATTATGAAATGATGAAAATGAGCATACGCGCTCAAATACACATTACATGAATGATTAGTTGACGTGACATGATTTCATGAAATTATCAAATGATTATCTTGAACAATTTAACAATCGATGATATGATCTTCAAGATCAACAATCGAGTAATGAAATGAATTGAGTGATTAATGAGTTAACATTATCGACTTGATCACAATTGAAATTGATGAATGAGGATTGTTAATCGATGAATTATGAATGAATGATTAATGCCGTAAATTATACCATGGCATTAGAAATCTTACAGCTTCTTGGTCTCGATTGGCTCGGCATTTGCACAGTCACACGTGACGCGAAAGTCCAATGATACTAGTCCGATGACGATGATTTCAAATGAGACATGACTTGGAGGGTAGTATTCAAAACCACGCTCCGATACCAACTCTGTAACACCCCAAACTAGGCGGATATTACGGTCTGTGGACCCCGACCGGGACCCACCAAAGTAATGAAAATGAATGAATTACACAGTAAATGTAGTACCGAACCACATTACAACATCGATTACTCCGACGAGGAGTTTTATACAACACACCTGTGATAAAATAGAATACATGTGTATTTTATATGACGATAAAATACACAACACTCGAATGAAATGAACACTCAAACGGAATGTCTCAGCTGAATAAATAAAGGAAACATAAATGATCGAATAAATGATCAATGCATCGGGCCCCTACTAGTATCACTGACTCTCGCCGTCACCGTGCTCTCCCGTGCCTTAGCCTTGCCATGACACGAAACAAGATCCCCAACGGGCCGGGCCATACGTAACAACAATCCTCAAGGGTTGAAAATACACAATCATGATATATCTGAAATTATGAATTATTCTCACAAACATACGCAATCAAACATGCTATATGAATCGACTAATCAAGACGGCTCAAAGGAATGGCGCCACACTACGCCCGGGATGGAAATGTGTCCGTGCACAAGCCACCAACGATCAAACACGCGTGGTCTTGTACCTAATCGCCTCACGAGCAATCGACTCGTGTGCACACCCAATGTGAGGCCACCAACCAACACACGACTATAATGTGCCCGACATGAAAATCCTACACATACCAACCGCACGCCAAGATGACCCTAATGCCACAATATGACAAAAGTGACAATGAAAATGAATAATGACTCACCAAGATTGAATGATGGTGAAATGAATGATAGCTCAATGAAATGATCGGAACCGCTGCTCCTTATGACAGTGGTGATTAATTGACAATGACGAGTTTTGATACGATTAATACAATGATGAATGAGTTATGATTATGAATGAACAACGACAAAAGGAATGAATATCCTTTTAACCGAGTAAGAATTAACTTACACAATACCGATGATGAATGTCCGCCCACGAACAACGCCCTAAATGAAATATCTCCGCCGAACAACCTTGAATAACACAATTACCAATAATCCGATCATTACGCAAATCAAAAACGATCATAAACGACTCAAACATCGACACAACGATATCCGAGTTCGAATGAATCGAAACCAACTCCATGATGAGTATTTCAAACCATCAAAACACTTTCAAGGATATCAATAATCCATTAGGAATCCATAACTCATGATTACAACAACATCAATCGGAAAATCCCCAATTAATCAAGTCAACCCCAAGGGTTCTTGGAATAATTCAAAATAACCGTTTAAATCCGTATGAATATATTTATCCAATTTAGTTAATACATAACTAACATATTCCAATGATAATCAAAGCTTACACGAAGAAATCGGAATTAAAACCCAAAACTCCGAAATTCTAGATCCAAGATTTAAATACCTTTGATTCGATGTGATGAAGATGATGAAATGATGATCAATCCGAAAGATGAGCTTGAAGATGATGATTGATGATTACACCTCGAAGAATCCTCTCCGAATCGCTCGAAATCGCCCAAAACTACCGAAGGAATGAAATGAGATGAAAATGACGAACTCGACTAAACTGTCCAATTTATACTACCCGTGTTAGCGTGCGCTAGCCCTTGTGCATAGCGTGCGCTAACGTGTAATTTGGGTAGTCCAAGACTTCGTCCGAACACGGTAGCGCGCTACGTACCTATTTGTAGCGCGTGCGCTACGGCCATATTACTAGCGTGCGCTAATATCCATTGTTAGCGTGCGCTAGCGAAGTATTCGACGCCCGATCGGAGTCCGTAAACCGTCGCCTCTCGATCTAACTCGATAGCGTGCGCTACAACAACCGATTAGCGTGCGCTATAATATTGATTGCGACGCTAAATATAACTCATAGCGTGCGCTATGAATTAATCCGGCACCAAAGAGCCACCGGACTCAACTCGATCCGCCCCAGCGCGCGCTACTCCACACATATAGCGTGCGCTACTACAACCTGTTAGCGCGCTACTCACCACTCGTAGCGCACTACAAATATTCTCACCGCACCCAAGACCTTCTGGATCGCAGCCTAAGGTAGCCTTAGCGTGCGCTAAAGTGCCGAGCGGTAGCGTGCGCTACCTATACCCAACTAGCGTACGCTAAAGGAGTATGTAGCGTGCGCTACTCCTCACGCATACCGCAACGAAAATGACAATGATGATAAACATGGCACGAAACTCCAATCAGATTAGTGATGAATGACGATTGATACACGATACAATTACTCTGAATGATAAATACCATGACTGAATATGAGTGACAAATGATCAATGATGAATGAGATTACTGAGCATCAATTACTGACTGATAATTACTGAGTGATAATTACTGAATGATAATTACTGAGTTATAACCGGGTATTACAGAGACAAGCATCCTTCTTCTTCTTGTTCTTTGGAACCATCGGGGCCTTGCCCTTTCCCTTAAGGTCCTTAGCTTGTGGTCCAGTCCGCTTCTTAGTCTTTTTCTTCTTATTCTTAGACTTCCGAAGTCCAGAAGAAATCACAAGTGCAGACTCCTTCATCCGCGGGGTCTTCATCTGAGACTGAGCGGTCACCAGTTTGTTCATTAGCCCAGCTAAGTTACATGCAATCTCATTGCAGTTGAAGTTCATAACAAACTGTGAGAAGGAATCAGGGAGAGACTGTAGGATAAGGTCGGTTTGGAGAGAAGTATCCATTTTAAAATCAAGAGCCTCCAATATCTCGATCATGGATATCATTTTGAGGACGTGTTCCCCAACCTTCTCACCTTCCTTCATCCTTGCACCGAGCGATTTGCTTGGATATCTCATATCTAGCATTCACGTGCTCACCATAAAGCTCGGTTAAGTGAGATAGAATCTGCCTAGCAGAAGTCATTTTCTCATGAGCTCTCTGAAGCTCATTAGACATGGAAGCCATCATATACGCATGGACTTTCACGTCATCCTTAACCCACTTTTCGTGGTTTTTAATCTCTTCCTGATTGGCTCGGGTCCGCACAGGAGGTGCCAGAATGTCCGTCTCCAAGACGTATCCCAATGCCTCTATACTGAGGACAATCATCAGATTGCGGAGCCAATCCACAAAGTTAGGTCCCATTAAGGTGTTCTTTTCGAGTAGAATTGCGAGTGGATTCATTGTCATATTGAGATTTGAGTCTGCATTAAGTACGATAGATTAATTAGTGACTCACTCAATTATGTTCTGAGTATAGAATTAAGGTCTTTTCTATTCTTGTTACCCAGCTCCCACTATTTTTATCGGAATAACACACTCCCATGTGAAATCCGGAAGTATCGTCGCTCTACTTCATAGTGGTGATCGAGTTCTTTATAAATCTTAATAGAGGGCAACCGAACAGGTTTCTAGTCTATTAATTTTCATAAAGTGGTGTCCAACACCAACCCATCTAATGGATGATTCGATCTTCTTTTTCCCCTTGTTCACTCCCCTCAACCTATACGGTTTCTATGGTTCGTGAACAAGTTAAGTTTATACCATCGACGCAAATCGGTTCACAATGAATCTTATCCGGCAACCTATCAGGTTTCTAGGTATAAAATTTGCTCCAACCGAAGGCATCCAATGCGCTCCCGGTAATTTATCCGTCCTCCCCGAACGACTACCCCGATAACTCGGAAGCATAGCACATCCGGTTTGGATTTCAATTTCCCGAAAACTCGATGGAGGGAAGGAAAACATTGAAACCTTATAAACTTAATTATTTGTTGTGGGAGAATTATCGCGATTAACGTTACACTTTGCACATTAATCGTTTAAGCGCGTTTGTGGCATTCATACAATATGAAACAACCATTCACAACCTAGTTGCTACCAACATGTGGTTCATGGACCGTTCCTAGAAAACAAAAACTCCGTAATCTAATTACAAGTCTTCGTCTTGAATCTTCGTCTTCTCGAAATGGATCTTCCTCCGGTCTTCG
This sequence comes from Orobanche coerulescens, assembly GCA_033398695.1. NCBI lineage: Eukaryota > Viridiplantae > Streptophyta > Magnoliopsida > Lamiales > Orobanchaceae > Orobanche > Orobanche coerulescens. The sequence goes on from CM065801.1 coordinate 70,408,415, forward strand.
TCATTACATATAAATTTTACATTGAAAATTGCATCCTAGATACAAATTTTTCTAGTAAAATAAATAGGCTCAAAACGGCCTTTACAACCCAATCGAATAAAACGAACGATTCAAAACTAAGTCCACGAACCACATCCCCATTCAAAAGCATTCATCCAATAAATACTAAATAAATGGAAAACGTAGAGATACATTGATCCAATCAACAATACGAACCGATCAAATCGATTCACACAATCGGTAATATGATAACATTCAAAATAATTCGGTCGACCATAAATATTCCAATTAATCAAATTTCCCTTATAAAATGAAATACCATAAATCATTTTAATCATATTAAATCTAATTTAACATGCGGGAGATTAATTTTCAAGAATACACGAAAAAATCGAGTCGGGGCGAAAATGGCCTGCCACGGACGAGTCACTGCCGGCAGCCTGCCGGCCGGACACGGCCCGTGCCGAATGGCACGGTCGGGTCGTTCCGGCAGTGACCTAGACCTACCTGCCAGACTCGGCCGTGTCGCCTCACTCGGACGAGACACTTCCGGAAGCTGCCGTCCAGACACGGCCCGTGTCGCCTGACACGGCCGGGCACTGCTGGCGATGGCTCGCCAGATCGCAGACACGGCCCGTGTCACGGACACGGCCGAGTCACCTGGCGACTTCACGCCTTTGTCCGAAAAGTCGTCCGACGACGATTCGGAGCTCGATTTTCGACCGGATATCCAATATAAATATTTTTCAACATTCATATCTTCAATATAAATCATATTTCCCAGAAATTTAAGATTTATATTTAGACATAAACTTACGAAAAATACAACTATAATGAACGAAAAAAACATATACCACGATTATGACTAAAATGATTCCAAATCATTCACCATCTAATCGAGCATTTCAAATGCAAATATCGTATATACGATCGCAAGACCTACGCTCTGATACCACTGTTGGGATTCAGTGCCTAAAACAAAGGCCCAGCGGAAGCGGTAAAACGAAAATTAATTCGATCCGAATCCCTACGAGGATCGATCGAGCTACGTATATACGAATATATAAACGAAAAGCAAGAGTCGTAAGAAACTAACCCTCGAAGTCCGTTGATTAAATGGTAACCTTCTCTTGAGCTATTCCCCAAGCTCTTGAACGATCCAACGCCGAAAGCACCGCGTCTCTACTTGCCACGCGACGGAGAAACAACCGGAACGACGATCACCTTGCTATCCTCCGAGGATACGGCTAGAGCTAAGTGATGAAGCTATATATGTAAAGATTACTACACTCTAAGTGTTTTAATCTTACTCTCTCTATATGATTTTCTCTCAATTTTTCTCCAAGAAAAATGAAGAAAATGAATGAAGAAGATGAAGATAATTGAGAAAATGGTTTCTCTCTCTCTCTCTCTCTCTCAATCTCACTCACGTAGGAAGGCTTACACAAGGAATCAAAAGGTGCATGTGAAATGAGATACCTTCTTCCCTTTATTCAACTCTCACTTCAATAATACAAATAATGCCACATTATTTTAAACCCCACAATGTCATGTTCTTTCATATAAAATGAAAGCAACAAGACAAGAGGAAAGTGAGTGGAAACAAAGGGGGGGCGGCTATTATGCAAAAACGGACGAAGTTCGGTTTTCGGACTCCGTGAGTCCAAACAGATAAATTACTTATCCGTTTCGATGTATTTGTATCGATTAATTAATCCAATTAATTAAACATATCAAATACAAAATAACATAATTAATTTCTCCAAGAAATAATTATATTCATGAATTAAATTAATCACCCAGTGATATATTTAATTCATTAAGCCGTAAATCAATTTATCCGATAAATCGATTTAAACATCCAATGTCCCAAATTTAGATATCCAATATCTAATATTCATAATGAGAGAATTAGCTTGATTTATTCCGTTGTCAATCCTAATGCGCGACTCGGTGGGTCCGTCTCAGTCAGCAATGGGAGGAACCAAAGAGTAGTAGCACCACCTAGCCAGCCTGGTGGCCTACACTGTACCCCGACTGAGAACGAATGATTGGGATAATTCAAGAACCATTCTGTCGTGAATACCAGTAAACGTATAAACCCTTCTTCCATATGTCCCGATCAAATTACGGGGTCACGGTCAGTCAAACCCCATCTGTACTTGACGCTATGCATGCGTTAATGCAAACCGAGATCATCGAGCTCTCGTGTATCTAATACAACTAGCTCCAATGCTTTGGCCAAAGACTTATGATCTCATCTGCCAATAACCGCATAGGACATATAACCCGCTCACTAACGGGAGAAAGAATTCTATCTTGGTATTGATGGGACTGCTACTTGCCGTCAAGATGCACGTCGAGGTTGACCCCGCCTTAGGTTTCTGAGGTCGAACTACTCTAATGAAAATCTTGACGTCACAAGCACATCCCTACTAAATCCTCAAGTCGAAGGTACACGAATACCTATCACAACCTTTCGATTCCGTCATTGACTGTCCCGGAGTGAAATCCGTGTGACGAATCAAGGGTGAGTCGGTTTGAGTATACTAATCCAATTAGCATACCTATAATGTGTGCTCCCACTAACCATTAGTGTTCGACAGGCACTCTCCATATCAAAGAACACATCATACAATTCTTCACATAAACTTAACGCCCAGTCAAGTTTCATCGACTTGCGAACGATTAAGTATTTGAGCTATAACCTTTCCAGTGCCATCCCCCTTATCCAATAAGGAGTGGAACGTTTTGCTCTCAAATACATGGACTAGTTTCTATATATTTATTTACGAGTTAGGAATGCCAGTAACTACCAGTAAATAAAGAAACATTCATTTGCCTTATATAAATGGTTTACATAATTTCAAGTACAATGCCCTCACTCAACAACCTCTGAGTGGCATTCGAGGGCATACTCCTAACACGCACATCCCCGCCCATCCCGCCCGCCCCGCCCGCCCGCGACCTGTAAATGTACATTTTTGTGCATTTTTGCTGCTCATGGGATTCGAACCTGTGACCTCCATAAGTTGGAGGTGGTATCAAACCGCTGAGCTGAAGTCACTTTCTGTTATTTTTGTTACTTTATTTTATATAAGTGTAGAACAAATCATATATATGTATATATATATATATAGGTTTTTTAATATTTTAAGAATTATATTATATACATTAAAGTTATAATGTATATTATATATTAAATTTAATGAAACCGATAACTAAACTTTTATGGTTTATATATTAATTAAGATATTATATTATTATAGAATAATAATATAATTTAATAAAAAATTATATTATATATTAAAATTATAATGTATTTATTGCATATAATCATGCTGAAAATTAAAATTTTATAATGTACCTTAAAAATAAATATGTTATATTATATATTATAACATACATTCTTTTATTATATGTAATAAAATTATAATACATTATAAAAGGAAAATTATAGAGAAAATATAGAGAAAATTCTTATTCATTCAATAATATCGAAATATAGTCTTACAAGCATATATATACTCTAGGAAAGCTAGAGCTAACAATACACAATTAAATAACAAGCACACGATCTTTTAAAAATCTGCAATTAGGTCCCAAAAAACAGAAAAACGTAAAATTGAGGGCCTAAACATCATTTTTTGGCCAAAAAATGACGGACCTCATTTATGGTTGCCTTTCAACTAATTTCAATATTTTTTTACTTCGACCGGGTTTGTACTTCTTCTCGAGCAAATAATATTATTTTTGCCTTTATACTCTAGAAATATAATGTCTTTGATATACTTTTTCAAGTATTTTATTGTCATAAAACATTTATATATTCTCGTTGTGTGGTATATTTGTAATATCCGCAAATTTGATTTCCGATTTTTCTTTTTTTTTGGCGAGAGTCCATTTTGACGACTCGCTTGGGACCGTTTCATCATTCTGAGAATGAGTAATTCTGCACTTTTTGACATCCGAGTTCGTTTCAGTGTTGTTTTGTTGAGTTCCGTGCTTCATAGCGATTTTTCCGCACTCGAGTTCGATTCTTGCGAATCTCATTCGAAACTACTGTTTCGAATTTCCTGTAAGTCCGTTTAACCTTGTTAGACGTGTTGTGAACTTTGGTTTGGTTATTCAATCACGTATTGTGATTTTCGGGCGTTTTGGGCCATTTTGTAATTTACCCAAAGTTGTGGGTATCCTCATTCGTATTTGTTGTCTTGATCGATTTTCTTGTTTATTTGGTCGCGTGTGATTCATTGTTGCATGGTATTTCATTTCTAGTCGATGATGTTGTCTACGAGCATTTCATCGTGTTCGTTCCGTGCGTTTTCAGGAATCGAGTCGTCAGGTCATGACGGCTGAGCACTGACCGAACAGGTGCGGCAGGCACTATCGGAAGTGTTGGGCACTGGCCGGGCAGGCGCGACAGGAACTGGCGTAGCGCACGCTACTGCCGGAAGGCTGCGCACACTGTCGACCGGCCAGCGTACGCTATCGGATTTGGGCAGAGAGGTTTCTGAGCTTCTGGACTCGGGAAGGATCGGCAGGTAGCGCACGCTACTGCCGGTCGCGGCGCACGCTAACCGGCAGGTGTAGCGCACGTTGTCGGCTGGCTAGCGCACGTTACCTGGCCGAGCAGTTTAGTCCAGAGGGTTCTGGACAAGTTGGGTAGCGCGCGCTAACGTCCGCGCAGCGCACGCTATCGGGGTCGGACGGGCAGGTCTTGGTCGGCAGATTTTGTCAGTAGTGCCGGGTCATGCGGACCCCGGCTGAGGGTTCTGGGCCGATACTGGCCGATAGCGAACGCTAGTCCGGGAAGGCTAGCGCACGCTAGTCCAGCCCAGTATAAATGTGACAGAGCAGTCGCATTTTCACTCGTTTTTCATTTCCTTTCTTTTCTGTCCGCGGCTGAAGTTTCGGAGGGGGCAAAGCCATGTTGTTGAACAACAAATCCATGAAGTTCTTGAGTTCATATCATTGATTGATCATCCTATAACATCCTTTGATCCAGCGAATCAAGATTAGATTTCCTAGAACCCCATCTTTGGGAAATTTTGGGGTTTTCGGGTTTTTGTCCGATTCATTCCGTATTGTTGATTAATCCATGATGGGTATGATTAATCTTAATATAATTCATGTGTTTAACATCATTTAAGCCATTGTTCTTCGTCGAATCAAGGTATATTTCTTGATTTCCTTCGAGTAGACTTTTTGGGGGATTTATTCTTGATTTCGTTTTCCATCCATTTTTGATGAACCGATTGTTGTAAAATGATGTTGTTAAACATATCCTATTGATTGTATATCCATATTTCGCTTTGGAACTCCGTTTTCGTGTTTTAACGGGACGAATCGTGTTCTTGGCCGTTTTGGGGGAAACCCTTGAACTTTCGTCATTTGTTCCTTGAATTCAGCGGCTTTGGGTCGTACTATATAAATCATTTTCATTGTTGTTAGTGTTGTCCGTAGTTTATTGTCACGGGTTAGCGTTTGGTGGAGTCGGCGGGTTCGTGGTCAGTTCGTGCCAACCTACTTCGGTCGATTCTTCGCGTGGTGATTATTCGAGGCAAGTACCTTGTCCATACAATTCTTGTTTTATGGATATGATAATTAGTGATCGTCTCCTTGTGTTTATTTGATCGTTTGAATTTCACTTTCAAAGACTCGGTTAGCCTTTTTAAAGGCCCTCCTTCAAAACGCGTGTTTTGTGAACATTGTGTTCGTGGATGGTTACGTGAATTACTATAAATACATTTGGTGTTGTCGTTGTGATTTGATGATATATATGTATATATTATCTCATATCGGTGCGTTGTGATTTGACCATTGCGTCGTGCATTGTGTTTGTTGCCATTGAGTGAGTTACTTGGATATTATTGATGTGATATGTTATTTGTGTGAATGTGTCGATATGGTTGAAGGTTTACGGTGACACATGACACGTGATCATGTGGTCAGGATGCAACAAGTAATTGATCCAACCATGAGAGCCTGAGATAATCTACGGTGACACGTGGCTTGAGATCATGTGGTCAGGATGCAACAAGTGATTGATCCAACCGTGAGATATGGTGTGTGAATTTTTTTAGCTAGCCAGCTCGGGAGGGTCCTTAGAGGCCTCGAGTGGGATTTGTGGCTTCGTCTCGGTCCTAGGCGATGCATGTGCGGGATTTGTTTTATGATTGTGGCTAGCTCGGGAGGGTCCTTAAAGTCCTCGAGTGGGATTTGTGGCTTTGTCCCGGTCCTAGGCGATGCTTGTATGTGATTATGTTGTGCTAATTTTATGTCCGTTGAGGACACTTGATGCGGGCTCTGGCCCTGTGAATTGTTGTTGGTTCTATTTGTGAAAATAAAACCTTTGGGCTGTGACCGCCGTCGATTTTGGAAAGGGAAGGATTCGAAAATCCTGAGTTTCTTCTATCAAAACTCCTGATGGCATTTTAAATTACTTTATAAATTGTTTCCCTCGACTTGGGATCTTTCGATTTTGGAAAGCTTTACCTAAACTCTCGCCTCGGGAAGTATTTTTGTTATGTTTAAATCTTTGAGGATTCCTGGTTATTACTGTCCTTGGAACTTATATTGTATGGCTCGTATTTTTGCACTTGTACTTGCACTAGAAAAAAAGTGGAGTTTTGCTAACCCCCGAGTATTCGGGGGGTAGATGTCTGTATTGCATTCAGGTTTTGGAGCATAGCATAGGGTCGACATAAAGGATGATCAAATATGAACAATACTAATCACATGAGGACCCGTACATTGTCATATTAGTTTAGTTGTATTTTATTTCCGTTGCGGTATTCTTTCCCCGTTGTACGGGAGTGTGTTGTATTCGACCCCTGCGTGGGCATATATTGTGTTTGAGTTATATGTATTTATTGAAAGACCAAATCGGTCTACTGAGTCATTTTTTAGCCTTAAAGGCATTGTTGAGTTGTTCGATGTTGTTACAAGCCTGGTAGATCCTTTAGGAAAGGTTCTACGGCGTGTAATATCCCTGAGCGGATTGGAGTTGTTACATAAATGGTATCGGAGATTAGGTTGTGGAAACCTAGGCTGTCGGGTTTAGTGGTGTCTGTTGAGTTTTTGTCTCGTCAGATTTTGTCTGACTGAGTCGTGTCGCGATGCGTCGTCTGAGTTTGTTGGTCGTGATTAGTATCGTGGGGCGATCATCATATTCGTGCGACCTGTGGATGTAAGTCTCTCTTCGTTGTGATAGTGCCTCGTCTGTTGCGAGTTACTGATATGATTAGGTGTTAAGTGCCGGAATCCTCCTATGGATTTTGATTTCGTGATATGTGGTTATTTGACTCTCATATTTTGTTTATATGAGGAGTGTCGCTGGTTATGTATTCTTGACTGTTGGTTTCGTCCACTGCGTGTATATTTCAAACTGATTTGTTCGTTTGCAAGTGTTTTCTTGAAACCTTGTGCTCAATATGGTATGGAAATGTTTATGGGTGCGATTTACTAAGTCCGTATGGGCTTCGGATGGACCAGTGCTTTAGCCCCGGTCCTAAGCAAGTTTGAACTACGATGTGACTGTCTGTTTTCCGGTAAAAGACATGTATTGTCTTGATTTTGTATGATTTGATGCGTGTATTATAATATTTTTAAACGAATATTGTTACATGAGCATTTTTGGGCATTCCAGCCCATTGGATTATTTTTGAAAACTTTGAGTATCTTAGAAAATAAATTTCGAGACGTACTTTTAAAATGAATTATTTTCTCGTGGTACTTCCAAGGTGCCACAATATGTTTCAAAATTCTTCTACCTCGAGGACCAAAATGTTTTGAGATATTTTCAATGATTTAGAAATGCTTTTGTTTAGACCCAAGGGTCGAATATTTCTTAAAGTTTCAATTTAAAGAAAAGTGTCCTCATTCTTGTTCAAACGCAAGGTGGTTTTCAAAGTGATACTCAAGATCAACTGGTGTTTCCAAACTGTTTTCAAAAGGTGGTTTTCGTTTTTAAAACCCATCATTTCCTGCTTGTGGTCGGAGAAGGTGTGTATGATGTTGGTATTGTCGTTAGGGTGTTAGCCCTCCGAATTGTGATGGAATCGGTGGCGTGAACGTTGAGTCATTTGCCACGCATTTGTTGTGATTAGCCCTCTGTGAGAGGTGAGATGTTAGTATTGAATATTGTCGCTTTGTGATGATTTGTGTGTTATCGCACCCGTGCGAGCTGTTGAAACTTGAGTTTGCATGATTCTGTACATACATGGTTGTTGCGATTTTGGTATGTGTTGAGATGTTATGGCAAGTTGGCATCTCCGATTGTTGTTTTGCGATGTTATGTTCCATTGTGTCTAGCATTTGTTATTTAGTATGCCGAGCCGAGGTGTTTCCACCGTGGTGTGCCGAGGGCATGCACGTGAAATTGTCTTTCTCGTCGGTAACACGTTTCAAGTGTGGACCCGAGAGACACAGGATCCAGTTTTGCGAGTTGGGTTCCGAGTCTTTCGGGGCACGAACTTTAGTGCAGATATCAGGATCGGCTCTAAGAGGCCCATGGGAAATGTTTCCGTCGACTGCTTTTGTGTTGTTGCCTTGTTTCCGTTATTGGGAGTTGCGGGGACGACCTTCTTTTATAAGAGGTCGAATGTAATACCCGTATTACTTTTGGACTTCTGCATTTCCTCTTTCTCTAGTCTATCGACTCGCTCGTGTTCGTTGATACTTTCTGAACTTGTTCTGTATTTCAGTTTCATCGTTCGAACGGGTTGTGACATTGTTTCGGATCGATCTGTTTATCGTTGTGACTTTTATGAGTTCGGTTCGATTCTTTTGAATCTTGTTCGAAAGTATCATCTTCCAGTTTCTACCAGCTCTTTTAATGTTTTGAGTTGAATTGTGAACTTCGGAGTTATTTTTCGACCGTTGTTGTTCGATCATTGTTATCTGATCGTTGTTGTTCGATCGTTGTTGTTCTATCGTTTTTGTTCAGTCATTGTAGATCGATCGTTGTTGTTCGATTGGGGTTGTCTGACTATTGTTGCCTGATCTCGTACTACGAAGAATCGTTGTTCACCATTAGTTTGTTGTTTCGGGTGTGGCCAGATGGGTCACCGAGCCGTGCAATGCGAGATGGTAGCTGAGAGATTTGGGGATCGAGGTTGCGTATCTGTTCCGAAAGGACACGGAGATGCCTAGTGTGGTTTTGAGGATTTCGGCGTAGTCCGAATTCTTTTGATTGTCCTTGTGGATCGTTTGTGTGTTTATTTCTGTTTTCTTGATTTTGCGTGTTTCTTGTAATAGGTGCTTAGTGTTTTGTGGTTGTTCGGATAATTGACTTGATTGTATTATCTGTTTTATGACGCTGGTCAATTGTTGGCTTTTTTATGTGTCTACCGGTGGCGTTATGTGTTCGGTAATTTTCTTTTTTTTGGCGAGAGTCCATTTTGACGACTTGCTTGGGACCGTTTCATCATTCTGAGAATGATTAATTCTGCACTTTTTGACATCCGAGTTCGTTTCAGTGTAGTTTTGTTGAGTTCCGTGCTTCATAGCGACTTTTCCGCACTCGAGTTCGATTCTTGTGAATCTCGTTCGAAACTACTGTTTCGAGTTTCCCATAAGTACGTTTAACTTTGTTAGATGTGTTGTGAACTTCGGTTTGGTTATTCGATCACGTATCGTGATTTTCGGGCGTTTTGCGCCATTTTGTAATTTACCTAAAGTTGTGGGTATCCTCATTCGTATTTGTTGTCTTGATCGATTTTCGTGTTCATTGTTGCATGGTATTTCATTTCGGGTCGATGATGTTGTCCGCGAGCATTTCGTCGTGTTCGTTCCGTGCGTTTTTGGAAATCGAGTCGTCGGGTCATAACGGCTGAGCACTGGCCGGACAGGTGCGGCAGGCACTGTGGGAAGTGCTGGGCACTGGCCGGGCAGGCGCGGAAGGAACCGCGCGTACGCTACTGCCGGAAGGCTTCGCACGCTAGATCGGCAGGTGTAGTGCATGCTGCCGACCGGCCAGCGTACGCTATCGGATTTGGGCAGAGGGGTTTCTGAGGTTCTCGACTCAGGAAGGATCGGTAGGTAGCACACGCTACTGCCGATCGCGGCGCACGCCTTGGGCAGTGTAGCGCCTGTTGTCGGCGGATAACGCACGTTACAGCCGGCGATTTAGTCCAAAGGTTACGGGACAGTTGGCTAGCGCGCGCTAAGCGTCAGCGCGGCGCTGCCTTCTCCGGGTCGACAGGCGAGTCTTGGTCGGTAGGTTTTGTCAGTAGTGCCGGGTCATGCGGACCCCGGCCGAGGGTTCTGGGCTGATACTGGCCGATAGCGCATGCTAGTCCGGGAAGGCTAGCGCACGCTAGTCCGGTCCAGTATAAATGTGACAGAGCAGTCGCATTTTCCCTCATTTTTCATTTCCTTTCTTTTCTGTCCGCGGCTGGAGTTTTGGAGGGGGTGGAGCCATGTTGTTGAACAACAAATCCATGAAGTTCTTGAGTTAATATCATTGATTGATCATCCTATAACATCCTTTGATCCAGCGAATCAAGGTTAGATTTCCTAGAACCCTATCTTCGGGAAATTTTGGGGTTTTCGGGTTTTTGTCTGATTCATTCCGTATTTTTGATTAATCTATGATGGGTATGATTAATCTTAATATTATTCACGTGTTTAACATCATTTAAGCCATTGTTTTTCGTCGAATCAAGGTATATTTCTTGATTTCCTTCTAGTCGAATTTTTGGGGGATTTGTTCTTGATTTCGTTTCCCATCCGTTTTTGATGAACCGATTGTTGTAAAATGATGTTGTTAAACATATCCTATTGATTGTATATCCATATTTCGCTTTGGAACTCCGTTTTCGTGTTTTGACGGGACAAATCGTGTTCTTGGCCGTTTTGGGGGAAACCCTTGAACTTTCGTCATTTGTTCCTTGAATTCAGCGGCTTTGGGTCGTACTATATAAATCATTTTCATTGTTGTTAGTGTTGTCCGTAGTTTATTGTCGCGGGTTAGCGTTTGGTGGAGTCGGCGGGTTCGTGGTCGGTTCGTGCCAACCTATTTTGGTCGATTCTTCGCGTGGTGATTATTCGAGGCAAGTACCTTGTCCATACAATTCTTGTTTTATGGATATGATAATTAGTGATCGTCTCCTTGTGTTTATTTGATCGTTTGAATTTCACTTTCAAAGACTTGGTTAGCCTTTTTAAAGGCCCTCTTTCAAAACGCGTGTTTTGTGGACATTGTGTTCGTGGATGGTTACGTGAATTACTATGAATACACTTGGTGTTGTCGTTGTGCTTTGATGATATATATGTATATATTATCTCATATCGGTGCGTTGTGATTTGATCATTGTGTCGTGAATTGTGTTTGTTGCCATTGAGTGAGTTACTTGGATATTATTGATGTGATACGTTATTTGTGTGAATGTGTGGATATGGTTGAAGGTCTATGGTGACACATGGCACGTGATCATGTGGTCAGGATGCAACAAGTGATTGATCCAATCGTGAGAGCCTGAGATAATCTACGGTGACACATGGCTTGTGATCATGTGGTCATGATGCAACAAGTGATTGATCCAACCGTGAGATATGGTGTGTGAATTTTGTAGCTCGACAGCTCGGGAGGGTCCTTAGAGGTCTCGAGTGGGATTTGTGGCTTCGTCCCGGTCCTAGGCGATGCATGTGCGTGATTTGTTTTATGATTGTGTGTAATACCCGTAATTTTGATTTCCGGTAATTTCTCTTTTTCGGTGAAAGTCAATTTAGACGGCTCTCTCATGACCGTTTCGTCATTCCGAGAATGATTAATTCTGCACTTTTTGTCATCCGAGTTCGTTTCGGTATCATTTTGTTGAGTTCCGTGTTCTTAAGCGGTTTTTCCGCACTTGAGTTCGATTCTTGCGAATCTCGTCCGAAACTATTGTTTCGACTTTCTCGTAAGTTCATTTAATGTTATTATTCATGTTGCAAGCTTCGTCTTGGTGTTTCGATCATGTATCGTGTATTTCGGACGTTTTGGGCTATTTTCGTAATTTCCCAAAGTTTGGGGTAATTACTTTCCATTGTCGAATTTCGAGCCTTCGGGTGGTCGGAATCGTGTGTTCCCTTAGTGCTCGAATTCTTCTTTGCGAGTACTTCATAAGCGTATCTTCGATTCGTATTCAGGTTCGGGTTTTGGGGTCGTTCGGGCTGTCGGAGTTGGCCCCGACCGAGTCATGGCCGGGCAGTCTGGGCCCAGGCCGGCACTGGCCGAGTTACCTACGGTAGCGCTCGGCAGTTACGTACGTAATGCTAGTTACGTACGTAACCCTCGGCCGGTTACGTACGTAAGGATGCCGGCATTTTTGGGCAGCGTCTCAGCCATGGCGATTCGTCGTAAGCCCTTGGCCGATTCGCCGCGTAACTCGGCAGGCTGCCTATTTAAGGCCAGCAGACGTTTTTCTTCAGCCATTTCTCACTCGTTTTCTTCCCTTCCGTGGCTGGAGGTTGGTTAATCATGGAGAGATGTTGTTGGACAATCAATCCATGAAGTTTTGGAGTTCATATCATCAATAATCCATCCTATAACACCCTCCGATCCACCGAATCAGGTCAGATTTCCTAGAAATCTAGTTTTGGGGAATTTGAGTGTTTTGGTTGTTTTCATCCGTTTAATCCGATTTAACTTAGGATTATGATGGATTGATGATTATTTAGATGTATTATATCATTTCCCTTGTTATTCCATGGTTGGATCGTATCGATTCGTTATTTGGGCCGAGTTCTTGACCGACGCCTTGAAGGTGTCCGGTAAAATGTCTTAGAGGGGTTTTCGGGCGTTCTACGATTATCCTCCCTCGTATGATTGTTTATTTATGGATTATATGATGTTAGGGTCGAGTTTCTTACGAAGAAACCGAGTTGAACCCTTCCGTTCGTTGTCGTTTTCCTTTTCGAAAGCATCGGGCAATTCGAAGCTTTCCGGTTGAGCCGTGTTCGTCGGGATACTTGCGTGCCGATTTTGAGGCAAGTACCTTGTCCATACTTTTCTTGTTTTATGGATATGATGATTGGTGATCGTCTGGGTATGTTTGTTTGTTTGTTTAAAATGAGTTTTCAAAAGATTCGGATAGCCTCGTTAAAGGCTCACTTTCAAAACGCGTGTGTTTTGTAAATTGTGTGGGTTGTAAGTGACTACATGAATCCTTTGGATATGTTTGGTATTGATGTTGCGCTTGATAATGCGTGTGTACGTATATTGCTTCTTTCCGTCGCGGTTTGGTTGACGTGCGTATTATTATTTATTTGTGTGGTTATAGACTGGCGGGGAAATTGTGTGACTTGATGCACTGAGTTGATAATTGTTGTGACGTTTGTCTGTGTGCTTGATGTTTGAAATAATGTGGATACTTGTTGTGAGAAACGTCGTATCCGGGAACCTCTGAGGGCGGGGCGTGCACTCCAGCCTGGTGTATGCTGCAATGTGCGGCTCCATATGGGTGGTGAACGCCGGTGTTACCTAATGCGCTCGCAAGGGGCGGCTCTTGCGGGAGTGATCGCCGGCGCGGCGACATGTTCAAGGAGCGGCCAACATAGTGGTGTGAAAGCCGGTACACAGGTGCCCAAGGGAGGCGCCTGGCAGGCTTATTGGTTACGGATATTTGAGTGATAGCTAAGACCCCGTTACCGAACAATTATCGTATCTCAAAATTCTTTCAACTCTTTTCAAAATGCTGGTCTCGATATAGACCGTGATTCGTGTTTCCGAAAGTGTGTTTCAACTTGTTTTAAACGTTGGTATCAGGTTTAGTTAACCAAGGACATTTGACGAGATCTCCGAGGGTTAATTAATCAGGGGTCTTGAGCAGTACTGGTCAGACGAGAGGCTGTGTCTTTGTTGGGCTGTGTTGACATTCCGTGTTTTCGGTCGAGTACCCTGTGTGATGTTGAGATGATTGATCTCATGTTGATATTATTTGGATTGGGTCGAGAACCCCGTGGAAATATTTGTGAAGACTCGCTTGTGTTGATTGAATGTTTTTCTTGCAAATTGCTTTCCGCCTACTGGTCGAGGACATTGTTGATTTTGGAAAGAGAAGGATTTGATAATCCTAGATTGTTTTCTATTAAAACTCTCGATGGCATCTATAAACTGTTTTATAAGTTGTTTTTCCTTGATTTGTGATCTTTAGGTTTTGGAATGTTTTACCCAAATTCTTGCCTCGGGAAATACTTTTCGATACGTTTGGATCTTTGAGGATTCGTGGTTATTGTTATTTGTGGAACTTGAATTGTATGGCTCGTATGTTAGGAATATTCCCTCGAATGCCACTCAGAGGATGAGAGAGTGAGAGCAATTGTATTGTAATTATGAATATTATATTTAATAAGGCAATTATTATTTCTATATTATTGTATATCACTGGCATTGTGATTTGGTATATAGAATAATAGTCCTTGCATTTGAGAGTGAACATTCTACTCCTTATGGAGATAAGGAGATAGGCACTAGAAGTGTTTAGAGCTCGAATGCTTAACTAGTTCGCAAGTCGATAAAACTTAACAGGAGATTAAGTTTTAATAAGACTTGTATAACTCATGCTAGGATGTGTGCACGTCTTGATAGCATAGTTATAAGTATATTGGTGGGACCAGTATACTCGAACATGACTCATACTCGATTCAGTCACACGGTATTCACTCTCGGAGAGTCGATGACGAATCGAAAGGTTGTGATAGTATACGTGGACCTCTGACTTGAGGGTTTAGTAGAAGATGTGTCTGTGACGTTTAGTTTGTCATTAGAGTAGTTAGACTCATTTGCTTAATTGATGAGTCGACCTCGAAGTGCGGACTATACGGGCAGGTAGCAGTCATTGTTGAACGCCAAGAAAGGATTCTATCTCCTGTTAGTGAGCAGGCGAATGTCCTATACGGTTAATGGAAAATAAGATCATAAGTCTTTGGCCAAAGCATTCTGATATAGTCGTATTAGATACACTATTAATCAGTCGGTTTTGATTTGCATTAACTCATGTATAGAGTTTAGTCAACAGTAGGGTTTGACTTTACCGTGACCCGAAGACTTGACCGACATCGATGAAGGGTCTATACGTATATAGTATTCACGACATAATGGTTCTGGAATGATTCCTTCATTCGTTCTCAGTCGGGGTTTACAGTGCGGCCCGCTAGGCTGGCTAAGTGATGCCCGTACTCATTGGTTCCTCCCAATGCCGGCTGAGACGAACCTACGGAGTCACGCAATAGGATCATTGATGGATAAATGTGAATTAATAATCTCTCTTATAATATTAGATATTAGATATCTAAGTTTGATTTATCGGATAAATCAAATAGCGGTCTTATGAATTGTAAGTAGGTTACTGGGTGAATACTTTAATTCATAAATTATATTTCTTAGAGAAATATATATTTGTGTTTGATATAATTAATTAATTGGATTAATTAATTAGTCCAAACACATTGGAAATAAAACGGATTCGTTTGACGAACATCCGATACACGACGGATTCGTTTTGACGAACATCCAGTACACGAGCCAAGTAAATTCGACCCGTCTTCTTGGAAATTTCCCTTAAGGCCGTCCCCCTCCCTCTCTTGTCTCTTTTAAACTTATTTTATGTCACTAGGTGACATATGTGAGGTGTATTTGATACCCTCAATCATGTGTTAAAGAAAGACTTTCATTTTTTTATAAATAAAAGTCTTTAAAAAGGAGAGAGGACAACTTCTTCTTAAAAGAACTCAAAATCACGAATTTGAGTGAGAGAGTAAGGTTGAAAACTTCATCTTGATCTTAGAGACAAGATATAAGAAGAATACATTGAGAGAGAAAATTCCTACAAGCTTCCCTAGCCGCATTCTTGAAGAAAGGAAGCTTGTCGATTTTTCCATCAAGTTCCGGCGTGTGAAGTAGAGGCATCTTGCTTTAGGTGCTTGGAACGAAGGGCTCTTCATCATCATCATCATCATACGAAGGTTTTTCAGAGACATCATAGGTATGGGACTTTGATTCCTTGATTTTCGTATTTTTCTTTTCGTATATACGTTACTTGATCGATCCTCTTAGGGATTCCGTTATTCTTCCGCTGCGTTTATTTTCTGTGGAATCCCAACAATGGTATCAGAGCGAGGTCAAATATATCGTATATACGATCATCTTTGCATTTGGAATGTTATTTGATGATGTTTATGATTTAGAATCATAATAGATATAATCGAAGAAATTTAATCGTTCGTAGTAAGTCAAGTTTCGACTATTTTATGTGAATTACAAATATGAAAAATTTGATTTTTGTTGATTTATAAGTTCTTCATGAAGTTAAGAAACTTTTTCGTTTTGGAAGCGAGTCGAAAAAATGATAAAAACAGGGGTTAAACACGAATACCGCACGATGACGCAGCTGCCGGCAGCGCTTGGGCTTCTTTGCTGGCCGGCGAGAGTGACTCGGTAGGCTCAGATCTGGTCGGCCAGCCTGCCGGGCGGTGGCGAAGTGACTCGGTCCGGGCGATTCTCGGGTTTTCGGCCCGATTTTGAATCGGGCTGTGGGCTGGGCCTGATACTGGATTTTCCGGGACTCCATTTTTGTGTTTATATTTCGTTGTAATAATTTTCAAAATTTAAATTCGATTTAATAAAATATTTGGAATATTTTTTTATTAAGGGAAATTATTAGACGAGAATATTGTTTTGGCCGGATTACTTTGAATGGATTAAAATGACGATTATAAATATTAATTTGATTAATATTGTAGAAATTAAATAGATTAATTTTTATATTAATCGGATTAATATATTAATTGATTATTTAATTTCATTTACCGTTACATGTTGTATGGAATGCCTTATGTGATGGTGATATAGCTCGTGGACTTAGTTGTTGATTAGTTCGATTCGTATGGGTTGCCGGGTAAGATTCAATTGTCAGACTAATAGGAGTTGACGGTTTAAACTTAGATAGATCAGCGAGCCATAGAAACCGAATGGGTTGAGGGCAAGTGAACTAGGGGTAAAAGAAGATCGAATCATCCATTAGATGGGTTGGTATTAGACACCACTTTATAAAGAATAATAGAATATAAACCGTATGGGTTGCCCTCTATTAAACTTTGTAAAGAAATCGATCACCACTATGAAGTCACCCAAGGCTTCCGGATTTAACATGGGAGTGTGTAAATGCCGATAAAATAGTGGGAGCCGAGTTATGAATAAAGAAAGTCCTTAAATTCTTTACTCGGATCATAATTAAACAATCACTAACGAATCTCATATTATTCTCTGCAGTTAACAAAACTCTCAATATGACAATGAACCCACTCGCTATACTACTTGAAAAGAACGTCCTGACTGGTCCGAACTATGTGGACTGGCTTCGGAACTTGAGGATTGTCCTAACTATGGAAATGTTGGGATACGTCTTGGAGGCGGACATCCCAGCGGCTCCTGCAAGAACCCGAGCCAATCAGGAAGATGTCGATGCCCATGAGAAATGGGTAAAAGACGACATAAGAGTGCGAGGGTACATGTTAGGCTCAATGACCAATGTGCTTCAGTGTGCCCATAAAAAGATGACGTCTTCACGAGCCATCTTAGAGCACCTGGCTGAGCTCTCTGGAGAGCATAGCCGAACTGCTAGATATGAGATATCAAAGCAATTATTCGGCGCCAGGATGAAGGAAGGAGAGAAGGTTGGGGACCATGTCCTCAAGATGATCTCGATGATTGAGAGATTGGAAGCTCTTGATTTTCAGATGCATGCATCTCTCCAAACTGACCTTATCCTGCAGTCACTTCCTGACTCCTTTTCCCAATTTGTCATGAACTTCAACTGCAATGAGATTGCATGTAACTTAGCTGGGCTAATGAACAAACTGACGACTGCCCAGTCTCAGATGAAGACAAAGGGAAAGGAAGCTGCACTTGTGATTTCTTCTAAGACTTGGAAGTCCAAGAATAAGAAGAAAAAGAACAAGAAGCAGTTAGGTCCGATAGCCAAGATCGACAAGGAAAGGGGCAAGGCCCCAATGGTTCAAAAGAGCAAAGGGGCTAAGAAAATGGATGTATGCCTCAACTGCGGTGAGCTAGGCCAGTGGAAGAGGTATTGTCCAAAGCTTGACCGTAATGCGCCTTCAGGTACGGAACTACTAGTTTTAGAAACAAATTGTTCTGTAACTGTATATTCTACTTCTTGGATACTTGATTCCGGTGCGAGTTCTCACATTTGTACAATGAATCGGGATCTGGAACGAACTAGGAAGCTGGATTCAGGGGAGGTGATGGTCACCGTCGGAAGTGGGCATAGTGTCGAGGCTTTTGATATCGGATCCCTTATGTTGGATTTAGAATCTGGTTTTATTCTCACTTTAGAAGATGTACTTGTTTTGCCCAAGGGGCACAAGAATATTGTATCAATTCCGGTCATGGACCGAAAGGGATTTCACTTCTTTATTGGAGATGGGTCCTATCGTATTTATTTCAGAAATAAATTGATTGGTACTGCTACATTATTAAATGGTTTATACCATTTAAATTTAAAGAATAAGACAAGTGTGAACACTATAACTAGGAAGCGTAGTCGGGATGAAACGAACCAAGCACTTAAGTGGCATCTTAGACTTGGTCATATCGGTCAGACCAAGGTTCATAAAATGGAGAAAGATGGGCTTACGGGTCCATTGGGATCAGATCCCTATCCAACTTGTGAATCTTGCCTTCAAGGCAAAATGACTAAGTTACCCTTCGCAGGGACTTTTGAAAGAGCTGCTGAAAAACTTGGATTGATCCATACCGACGTCTGTGGCCCTTTTGAAGTGGCACGAGACGGCTTTCAGCATTTCATTACATTCACTGATGACCATACCAGGTATGGATTCGTGTACTTAATGAAACATAAGTCTGAAGCTTTTGATAAATTCAAGGAATTTAAAGCCCTAGTTGAAAATCAAACAGTAACCGTGTTAAGACTCTTGATCAGGGCCGGGGTGGTGAGTACATGAGTACCGAATTTGATGAGTTCTTAAAAGAACTAGGAATAGTGTCACAATTCACTCCTCCAGCTACTCCACAATTAAATGGAGTATCAGAAAGAAGGAACCGAACCTTGTTGGACATGGTTCGCTCCATGCTTAACTATACTGATCTACCGATTTATCTGTGGGGTTACGCGCTCCTTACTGCTGTGCATATCTTGAACAGATGTCCTTCCAAATCCGTTCCTAAGACTCCCATGAGATGTGGAGAGGTAGGAAACCAAGTCTTAATCACATTAGGATTTGGGGATGCCCTGCTTATGTCAAGAAGACTAAAGTAGAGAAATTGGAAACTAGGTCTGTGAAAGGTCGTTTCATAGGATATCCAGGGGATTCCATGGGATATCTATTCTACATGCACGATGATCATAGAATCATCGTTGCTATACAAGCACACTTCCTGGAAGATCAGTTTATTCAGGAAGGAGGGGCAGGTAGAAATATTTCTTTGGAAGAAATAAAAGAAACACCAAATGAGACACCTATGCAAGATATAAGAACCGAACCTTCTGAAATACAAATACAACCTCGCAAGTCTAGTAGAATTTCTCAATTACCTGAGAGGTATGGCTATCAGCATCAAGAGGAACTAGGTGTCCATGAGATGATAGAAAGTAGTCAAGAGAATGATCCTTCTACATACGACCAAGCGATGGTAGACGTTGACTCCACCAAGTGGCAAGAAGCTATGGAAGCTGAGATAGACTCAATGCATGCTAATCAGGTCTGGACTTTAGTAGATCGTCCTAAAGGCATAGTGCCTATTGGAAACAAATGGATCTATAAGAGAAAGACTGATGGAGATGGCAAGGTTGAAACCTATAAGGCCAGGCTTGTGGCAAAGGGTTATTCCCAAAGATAAGGAATCGATTACTTCGAGACCTTCTCGCCTGTAGCTATGATTAAGTCTATTCGCATGATGCTTGCTATAGCAGCCCACTTAGATTATGAAATATGGCAAATGGATGTGAAAACGGCATTCCTAAATGGATTCCTCGAGGAGGAGATTTATATGGAACAGCCTAAGGGATTCATATCTCAAACCAATATTCATAAAGTATGCAAACTTCAGCGTGCCATTTATGGACTGAAGCAAGCTTCACGGAGTTGGAATCTTCGTTTTAACGAGACAGTCAAAGAGTTTGATTTTGTCCAAAATGAAGAAGAGCCCTGTATTTACAAGAAGGTTAGTGGGAGCAAAATTGCGTTCTTAATACTATATGTAGATGACATTCTACTTATAGGAAACGACGTAGGAATGCTCAGTTCTGTGAAAGCTTGGCTTTCTAAAGAGTTCTCAATGAAAGACTTGGGAGAAGCTACCTATATTACAGGTATTCGTCTCTCTAGGGATAGAGCGAAAGAATGTTAGGTCTTTCCCAAGCCCTATACATAGAAAAGATCCAAGCGATTTAGGATGGAAGATTCTAAAAGAGGGTTTCTACCTATGCAACATGGTGCAAAACTTTCCTTAGAGATGTGTCCTCAAAGTGAGGAAGATAGAAAGTAAATGAGCAAGGTACCTTATGCTTGGCGATGGTAGCCTTATGTATGCAATGATTTGCACTAGACCAGGACATTGCCTATCTTGTGAGCGTAGTAAGTCGGTTTGATCAAATCCGGGCGAGAACATTGGGCTCAGTAAAGAACATTCTTAAGTACCTAAGGAGGACTAAAGACTTGGTTCTTACATACGGCGGTGGAGAACTAAGAGTGATGGGTTATACGGACTCGGATTTTCGGGGACATGGATGCTCGGATGTCCACATCAAGTTATATCTTTACTCGAATGGTGGGCGGTTTCTTGGAAGTGCCAAGAAAAGTTCGATTGCTATCTCTACATGTCAAGCCGAATATCAGCACCCACGGAGGTCGCTAAAGAAGCTTTTGGATAAAGAAGTTCACCGAGGAACTTCAAGTGGTTCCTAACGCAGAAGCCCGTGACAATCGTTTTGTGACAACGACGGAGTTTGCCTGACCTAAGGATCCTAGGGCTCACCAGAACACCAAACATATTGCGAGAAAATATCATTTTGTTAGAGAAATGGTTCGGGATGGGAATGTTACACTGCAGAGAGTAGACACAGCAAATAACGTTGCTGATCCGCTTACCAAGCCACTATCTCAGAAGGTCTTAGAGAGACATCTGGAGAGTATGGGTATTAGATACCATAGTTTGTAGCATTGAGTGCAAGTGGGAGATTGTTAAGAATATGCCCTCGAATGCCACTCAGAGGATGAGAGAGTGAGAGCAATTGTATTGTAATTATGAATATTATATTTAATAAGGCAATTATTATTTCTATATTATTGTATATCACTGGCATTGTGATTTGGTATATAGAATAATAGTCCTTGCATTTGAGAGTGAACATTCTACTCCTTATGGAGATAAGGAGATAGGCACTAGAAGTGTTTAGAGCTCGAATGCTTAACTAGTTCGCAAGTCGATAAAACTTAACAGGACATTAAGTTTTAATAAGACTTGTATAACTGATGCTAGGATGTGTGCACGTCTTGATAGCATAGTTATAAGTATATTGGTGGGACCAGTATACTCGAACATGACTCATACTCGATTGATCTGCAGTATTCACTCTCGGAGAGTCGATGACGAATCGAAAGGTTGTGATCGTATACGTGGACCTCTGACTTGAGGGTTCAGTAGAAGATGTGTCTGTGACGTTTAGTTTGTCATTAGAGTCGTTAGATTCATTTGCTTAATTGCTGAGTCGACCTCGAAGTGCGGACTATACGGGCAGGTAGCAGTCATTGTTGAACGCCAAGAAAGGATTCTATCTCCTGTTAGTGAGCAGGCGAATGTCCTATACGGTTAATGGCAAATAAGATCATAAGTCTTTGGCCAAAGCATTCTGATATAGTCGTATTAGATACACTATTAATCAGTCGGTTTTGATTTGCATTAACTCATGTATAGAGTTTAGTCAACAGTAGGGTTTAACTTTACCGTGAGCCGAAGACTTGACCGGGACATCTGATGAAGGGTCTATACGTATATAGTATTCACGACATAATGGTTCTGGAATGATTCCTTCATTCGTTCTCAGTCGGGGTTTACAGTGCGGCCCGCTAGGCTCGCTAAGTGATGCCCGCACTCATTGGTTCCTCCCAATGCCGGCTGAGACGAACCTACGGAGTCGCGCAATAGGATCATTGATGGATAATGTGAATTAATAATCTCTCTTATAATATTACATATTAGATATCTAAGTTTGATTTATCGGATAAATCAAATAGCGGTCTTATGAATTGTAAGTAGGTTACTGGGTGATTACTTTAATTCATAAATTATATTTCTTAGAGAAATATATATTTGTGTTTGATATAATTAATTAATTGGATTAATTAATTAGTCCAAACATATTGGAAATAAAACGGATTCGTTTGACGAACATTCGATACACGACGGATTCGTTTTGATGAACATCCAGTACACGAGCCGAGTAAATTCGACCCGTCTTCTTGGAAATTTCCCTTAAGGCCGTCCCCCTCCCTCTCTTGTCTCTTTTAAACTTATTTTATGTCACTAGGTGACATATGTGAGGTGTATTTGATACCCTCAATCATGTGTTAAAGGAAGACTTTCATTTTTTTATAAATAAAAGTCTTTAAAAAGGAGAGAGGACAACTTCTTCTTAAAAGAACTCAAAATCACGAATTTGAGTGAGAGAGTAAGGTTGAAAACTTCATCTTGATCTTAGAGACAAGATATAAGAAGAATACATTGAGAGAGAAAATTCCTACAAGCTTCCCTAGCCGCATTCTTGAAGAAAGGAAGCTTGTCGATTTTTCCATCAAGTTCCGGCGTGTGAAGTAGAGGCATCTTGCTTTAGGTGCTTGGAACGAAGGGCTCTTCATCATCATCATCATACAAAGGTTTTTCAGAGACATCATAGGTATGGGACTTTGATTCCTTGATCTTCGTATTTTTCTTTTCGTATATACGTTACTTGATCGATCATCTTAGGGATTCCGTTATTCTTCCGTTGCGTTTATTTTCTGTGGAATCCCAACATCGTATTTGCACTTTGTTCTTGCACTAGCAAAACAGTGGAGTTTTGCTAACCCCCGAGTATTCGGGGGGTGGATGTCTGTTTTTGCATTCAGGTTTGGGAGCATAACATAGGGCCGGCACGGAGGATGATGAAAGATGAACGATACTAATCACACGAGGATCCGTTGATGTCGTATTGGTCTAGTTGTATTTTCTTCTCCGCTGCAGTATCTTTTCCCCGTTGTATGGGAGTTTATTGTATTTTGACCCCTGCGTGGGTATGTGTTGGAATTGAGTTGTATGTCATTATTGAAAGACCAGATCGGTCTACTGAGTCATTTTAGCCGTAAAGGCGATGTTTAGATGTTTGATTTTAGTTATCAGCCTGGTAGATCCTCGAGGAGAGGGTCTACGGCGTGTAATATCCCTGAGTGGATTGGGGGTGTTACATAAATGGTATCATAGCTTAGGTTGTGGAAACCTAGGCTATCGGGTATAGTTGTATCTGTTGAGTTTTGTCTCGTCGGATTTTGTCTGACTGAGTCGTGTCGCGACGCGTCGTCTGAGTTTGTTGGTCGTGATTAGTATTGTGGGCGATCATCATCTTCGTTGGACCTGTAGATGTAAGTCTCCCTTCTTTGTGTTGTGCCTCGTGTGACACGAGCTATTTTTATGATTATTTGTTAAGTGACGGAATCCTCTTATGGATTTTGATTTCGTGATATGTGGTTATTTGACTCTCATATTTCGTCTATATGAGGAGCGGTGTCGCTGCTAATGTATTTTCACACTGTATTTTATCCGCTGCGTGAGTTCTTTCAAAATGACTTTCAGTACTTTGCAAACTGATTTTTACTTCATAAAACCGACTCCTTTAGTCGAGTTTTGGCATTTTGGCCTTGAATATTTTATGACGGTTTGATAAATGATCATGTGAGTTTTTAGGCATTCTAGCCTAATAGATTTTTGAAAACCTTGAATATCTTAGAAAATAAATTTCGAGACGTACCTTTAAAATGAATTATTTTCTCGCGGTACTTTCAAGGTGCCTTCTAGTGCCGCAATATGTTTCAAAATTATTCCAATTGAGGACCAAAATATTTTGAGATATTTTCAATTATTTTTAGAAATGCAGTTGCTTAGACCCAAGTGTCGAATATTTCTGAAAGTTTCAATTTAAAGGAGAGTGTCCTCATTTTATCAAATGCAAGATGGTTTTCAAAGTCTCGATAATGGTGTTTGTACAACTTTTTGAAAATGTGATACTCAAGATCAACTGGTGTTTTCCAAATTGTTTTTCAAAATGTTGTTTTCGTTTTCTTTAAAACCTATCAATTCCCATTTGCGGTCTGGGAATGTATGTATGATGTTCGCATTGTCGTTATGATGTTAGCTTCCGAATATGATCGAATTAGTGGCATGAACGCTGAGGCGTTGCCACGTATTTGTAGTACTAGCCCTCTGTGAGAGGTGTGAACTGGTATTTACTGTTTGTCGCATCGTGGTGATTTGCGTGTTGTCGCACGAGTGTGAGCTGTTGAAGCTTGAGTTGGTGTGTTCATGTATATGTGTGATTATTTCATGATGGTTGTAATTATGTGCTGGTTATTGTTCGGGCTGTTGAAGTCGCCGAACGATACCGTCGTTGTTGTAGTGTTTGTGTGTGTATTACTTTACGATGGTAATCGTTGTATATGATATGTGTTATGATTCCTTGTTGTGCTGAGTTGGCATCTCCGCTATGTTGTTTTGCGACGTTATGTCCCATTGTATCTAACATTTGTATTTTCGGTAAGCCCAGCTGAGGCGTTTCAACCGTGATGTGCCGGGGCATGCACGTGTAAATTGTCCTTCTCGTCAGTAACGCGTTTCAAGTGCGTACTCGAGGGACACCGAATTCAGTTTTGCGAATTGGCTACCGAGACTTTCGGAGTTCGCGCTTCAGCTCAAGTTATCAGGATCGGCTTTGAGAGGCCTTTGAAGAATGTTTCTGTCGGTTGCTTGTTGTGTTGTCACCTTTATTCGTGTTGTGAGTTTGGGGAACGACACTTCTTTTAGAAGAGGTCGAATATAATACCCATATTATTTTTGTCTCCTGCATTTTCTCTTTCTCAATTCTATCGGCTCTTTCGTGTTCATTGATACTTTTTTAACTTGTTCTGTATTCCGGTTTCATCGTTCCAACGGGCTGTGATCTTGTTGTGGTTCGATCTGGTTATCGCTGTGACTTTTTCGAGTTCGGTTCGATTCTTGTGAACCTTGTTCGGAAGTGACATCTTTTGGTTCTATTAGTTCTTTTATTCGAAGTGGATCGGATTTGGAACTCTTGCGTTTTCGACTCTGTCGACCCGTTTATGCTCGTTAACATTTTCTGAGCTTGCCCTGTCCCTTGCTTTTGTTGATCGAACGAGTGTGGTGTTTCGGAATTACTTGTTTGTCGTTGTGACCTTTCAATTGCTATTCCCTTTCCTGTGGATCTTATGTGAATCACATCTTGTTGTTTTCACCGGGTCATATGCTGTCTCGAGCCGAGACGTGAACCTGGGAGTTGTTTTTTTTTAATTTTATTGTTCTTCGTGATTTGAAGATGATTGTTCGATTTTTGTTGTCTCGACCGTTGTGGTTCGATCGTTTGATTGTTCGGCTTTTGTATATCTCGTCTCGTGATTGTTGAACATTCAAGCTCCTTCGTAATTCCCTTAAGTTCGGGATATTAGTCTCGTTTTCGATCTTCCAACCCTTGGGGGGTGGAATTCCATATTTGTTCAGCGATTGGCTCGCGTGTTGATTGATGTACCGTTAGGTTGGTCAATCGTGTTGATTTTCGTTCGTTGTGTTTTGCGATTGTTCGGATAATCAACTTGATTGTATTATCTATTTGATGGCGCTTGTCACTTGTTGGTGTTATTATCTCTACCGGTGGCATTGTGTTGGTCGTCGTAGAGCGTGTTTTCACGCCGTATATTCCTTTGCGCTGCTTGTAACATTTCCCCGTTGGGCGTAAGTTACGCGTTTCTTGTGTATCTCGTTGAGTTTTCCTGGCGGGATATTGCTCCTCCGTACTTGTTTTAAGTTTCGGGATGAAACTTCTTTTAAGGAGGGTAGAATGTAATACCCGTAATTCCGATTTCCGGTAATTTCTCTTTTTTCGGCTAAAGTCCATTTGGATGGCTCGCTCATGACCGTTTCGTCATTTCGAGAATGATTAATTCTGCACTTTTTGTCATCCGAGTTCGTTTCGGTATCATTTTGTTAAGTTCCGTGTTCTTAAGCGGTTTTTCCGCACTTGAGTTCGATTCTTGCGAATCTCGTCCGAAACTGTTGTTTCAACTTTTTCGTAAGTTCATTTAATGTTATTATTCATGTTGCAAGCTTCGGCTTGGTTTTTCGATCATGTATCATGTATTTCGGACGTTTTGGGCCATTTTCGTAATTTCCCAAAGTTTGGGGTAATTACTTTCCGTTGTCGAATTTCGAGCCTTCGGGTGGTCGGAATCGTGTGTTCTCTTAGTGCTCGAACTCGTCTTTGCGAGTACTTCGTAACCGTATCTTCGATTCGTATTCTGGTTCGGGTTTCGGGGTCGTTCGGGCCGTCGGAGTTGGCCCCGGCCGAGTCATGGCCGGGCAGTCTGGGCCCAGGCCGGCATTGGCCGAGTTACGTACGGTAGCGCTCGGAAGTTACGTACGTAATGCCGGTTACGTACGTAACCCTCGGCCGGTTACGTACGTAAGGATGCCGGCATTTTTGGGCAGCGTCTCAGCCATGGCCGGTTACGTACGTAAGCCCTTGGCCGGTTACGTACGTAACTCGGCCGGCAGGCTGCCTATTTAAGGCCAGCAGACGTTTTTCTTCAGCCATTTCTCACTCGTTTTCTTTCCTTCCGCGGCTGGAGCTTGGTTAATCATGGAGAGATGTTGTTGGACAATCAATCCATGAAGTTTTGGAGTTTATATCATCAATCATCCATCCTATAACACCCTCCGATCTACCGAATCAGGTCAGATTTCCTAGAAATCTAGTTTTGGGGAATTTGGGTGTTTTGGTTGTTTTCATCCGTTTAATCCGATTTAACTTAGGATTATGATGGATTGATGATTATTTAGATGTATTATATCATTTCCCTTGTTATGCCATGGTTGGATCGTATCGATTCGTTATTTGGGTCGAGTTCTTGACCGACGCCTTGAAGGTGTCCGGTAAAATGTCTTAGAGGGGTTTTCGGGCGTTCTACGATTATCCTCCCTCGTATGATTGTTGATTTATGGATTATATGATGTTAGGGTCGAGTTTCTTACGAAGAAACCGAGTTGAACCCTTCCGTTCGTTGTCGTTTTCCTTTTTGAAAGCATCGGGCATTTCGAAGCTTTCCGGTTGAGCCGTGTTCGTCGGGATACTTGCGTGCCGATTTTGAGACAAGTACCTTGTCCATACTTTTCTTGTTTTATGTATATGATGATTGGTGATCGTCTGGGTATGTTTGTTTGTTTGTTTGAAATGAGTTTTCAAAAGATTCGGCTAGCCTCGTTAAAGGCTCACTTTCAAAACGCGTGTGTTTTGTAAATTGTGTGGGTTGTAAGTGACTACGTGAATCATTTGGATATGTTTGGTGTTGATGTTGCGCTTGATAATGCGTGTGTACGTATATTGCTTCTTTCCGTCGCATTTTGGTTGACGTGCGTATTATTGTTTATTTGTGTGGTTATAGACTGGCGGGGAAATTGTGTGACTTGATGCACTGAGTTGATAATTGTTGTGACGTTTGTCTGTGTGCTTGATGTTTGAAATAATGTGGATACTTGTTGTGAGAAATGTCGTGTTCGGGAACCTCTGAGGGCGGGGCGTGCACTCCGGCCTGGTGTATGCTGCAATGTGCGGCTCCATATAGGTGGTGAACGCCGGTGTTACCTAATGCGCGCGCAAGGGGCAGCTCTTGCAGGAGTGATCGCCGGCGCGGTGACATGTTCAAGGAGCGGCCAACATAGTGGTGTGAACGCCGGTACACAGGTGCGCAAGGGAGGCGCCTGGCAGGCTTATTGGTTACGGATATTTGAGTGATAGCTAAGACCCCGTTACCGAACGATTATCGTATCTCAAAATTCTTTCAACTCTTTTCAAAATGCTGGTCTCGATTTAGACCGTGATTCGTGTTTTCGAAAGTGTGTTTCAACTTGTTTTAAACGTTGGTATCAGGGTTAATTAACCAAGGACATTTGACGAGATCTCCGAGGGTTAATTAATCAGGGGTCTTGAGCAGTACTGGTCAGACGAGAGGCTGTGTCTTTGTTGGGCTGTGTTGACATTCTGTGTTTTCGGTCGAGGACCCCGTGTGATGTTGAGATGATTGATCTCATGTTGATATTATTTGGATTGGGTTGAGAACCCCGTGGAAATATTTGTGAAGACTCGCTTGTGTTGATTGAATGTTTTTCTTGCAAATTGCTTTCCGCCTACTGGTCGAGGACCTTGTTGATTTTGGAAAGAGAAGGATTTGATAATCCTAGATTGTTTTCTCTTAAAACTCTGGATGGCATCTTTAAACTGTTTTAGAAATTGTTTTTCCTTGATTTGTGATCTTTCGGTTTTGGAATGTTTTACCCAAATTCTTGACTCGGGAAATACTTTTCGATACGTTTGGATCTTTGAGGATTCCTGGTTATTGTTATTCGTGGAACTTGAATTGTATCGCTCGTATTTGCACTTTGTTCTTGCACTATCAAAACAGTGGAGTTTTGCTAACCCCCGAGTATTCGGGGGGTGGATGTCTGTTTTTGCATTTAGGTTTGGGAGCATAACACAGGGCCGGCACGGAGGATGATGAAAGATGAACGATACTAATCACACGAGGATCTGTCGATGTCGTATTGGTCTAGTTGTATTTTCTTCTCCGCTGCAATATCTTTTCCCCGTTGTACGGGAGTTTATTGTATTTTGACCCCTGCGTAGGTATGTGTTGGAATTGAGTTGTATGTTATTATTGAAAGGCCAGATCGGTCTACTGAGTCATTTTAGCCTTAAAGGCGATGTTTAGATATTTGATTTTAGTTATCAGTCTGGTAGATCCTCGAGGAGAGGGTCTACGGCGTGTAATATCCCTGAGTGGATTGGGGGTGTTACATAAATGGTTTCAGAGCTTAGGTTGTGGAAACCTAGGTTGTCAGGTATAGTTGTATCTGTTGAGTTTTGTCTCTTCGGATTTTGTATGACTGAGTCGTGTCGCGACGCGTCGTCTGAGTTTGTTGGTCGTGATTAGTATCGTGGGCGATCATCATCTTCGTGCGACCTGTGGATGTAAGTCTCCCTTCTTTGTGTTGTGCCTCGTGTGACAAGAGCTATTTTTATGATTATTTGTTAAGTGACGGAATCCTCTTATGGATTTTGATTACATGATATGTGGTTATTTGACTCTCATATTTTGTCTATATGAGGAGCGGTGTCGCTGCTAATGTATTTTCACACTGTATTTTATCCGCTGCGTGAGTTCTTTCAAAATGACTTTCAGTACTTTGCAAACTGATTTTTACTTCATAAAACCGACTCCCTTAGTCGAGTTTTGGAATTTTGTCCTTGAATATTTTATGACGGTTTGATAAATGATCATGTGAGTTTTTAGGCATTCTAGCCTAATAGATTTTTGAAAACCTTGAGTATCTTTGAAAATAAATTTCGAGACGTACCTTTAAAATGAACTTTTCTCGCGGTACTTTCAAGGTGCCTTCTAGTGCCGCAATATGTTTCAAAATTATTCCAATTTAGGACCAAAATATTTTGAGATATTTTCAATTATTCTTAGAAATGCAGTTGCTTAGACCCAAGTGTCGAATATTTCTGAAAGTTTCAATTTAAAGGAGAGTGTCCTCGTTTTATCAAATGCATGATGATTTTCAATGTCTCGATAATGGTGTTTGTACAACTTTTTAAAAATGTGATACTCAAGATCAACTAGTGTTTTCCAAATTGTTTTCAAAATGTTGTTTTCGTTTTCTTTAAAACCTATCAATTCCCGTTTGCGGTCTGGGAATGTATGTATGATGTTCGCATTGTCCTTATGATGTTAGCTTCCGAATATGATCGAATTGGTGGCATGAACACTGAGGCGTTGCCACGTATTTGTAGTACTAGCCCTCTGTGAGAGGTGTGAACTGGTATTTACTGTTTGTCGCATCGTGGTGATTTGTGTGTTGTCGCACGAGTGTGAGCTGTTGAAGCTTGAGTTGGTGTGTTCATGTATATGTGTGATTATTTCATGATGGTTGTAATTATGTGCTGGTTATCGTTCGGGCCGTTGAAGTCGCCGAACGATACCGTCGTTGCTGTAGTGATTGCGTGTGTATTACTTTACGATGGTAATCGTTGTATATGATATGTGTTATGATTCCTTGTTGTGCTGAGTTGGCATCTCCGCTATGTTGTTTTGCGACGTTATGTCCCATTGTATCTAGCATTTGTATTTTCGGTATGCCCAGCCGAGGCGTTTCAACCGTGATGTGCCGGGGCATGCACGTGTAAATTGTCCTTCTCGTCAGTAACGCGTTTCAAATGCGTACTCGAGGGACACCGAATTCAGTTTTGCGAATTGGCTACCGAGACTTTCGGAGTTCGCGCTTCAGCTCAAGTTATCAGGATCGGCTTTGAGAGGCCTTTGAAGGATGTTTCTGTCGGTTGCTTGTTGTGTTGTCACCTTGATTCGTGTTGTGAGTTTCGGGAACGACACTTCTTTTAGAAGAGGTCGAATATAATACCCGTATTATTTTTGGCTCCTGCGTTTTCTCTTTCTCAATTCTATCGGCTCTTTCGTGTTCATTGATACTTTCTGAACTT
This sequence comes from Orobanche coerulescens, assembly GCA_033398695.1. Taxonomy (NCBI): domain Eukaryota; kingdom Viridiplantae; phylum Streptophyta; class Magnoliopsida; order Lamiales; family Orobanchaceae; genus Orobanche; species Orobanche coerulescens. Next base: position 70,439,251 of record CM065801.1, read on the forward strand.
GTTCTGTATTCCAGTTTCATCGTTCGAACGGGCTGTGATCTTGTTGTGGGTCGATCTGGTTATCGCTGTGACTTTTTCGAGTTCGATTCGATTATTGTGAACCTTGTTCGGAAGTGACATCTTTTGGTTCTAGTAGTTCTTTTATTCGAAGTGGATCGGATTTGGAACTCTTGCATTTTCGACTCTGTCGAATCGTTTATGCTTGTTAACATTTTCTGAGCTTGCCCTGTCCCTTGCTTTTGTTGATCGAACGAGTGTGGTGTTTCGGAATTACTCGTTTGTCGTTGTGACCTTTCAATTTCTATTCCATTTCCTGTGGATCTTATGTGAATCACATCTTGTTGTTTTCACCAGGTCATATGCTGTCTCGAGCCGAGACGTGAACCTGGGAGTTGTTTTTTTTTAATTTTATTGTTCTTCGTGATTTGAACATGATTGTTCGATTTTTGTTGTCTCGACCGTTGTGGTTCGATCGTTTGATTGTTCGGTTTTTGTAGATCTCGTCTCGTGATTGTTGAACGTTCAAGCTCCTTCGTATTTCTCTTAAGTTCGGGAAATTAGTCTCGTTTTCGATCTTCCAACCCTTGGGCGGTGGAATTCCGTATTTGTTCAGCGATTGGCTCGCGTGTTGATTGATGTACCGTTAGGTTGGTCAATCGTGTTGATTTTCGTTTGTTGTGTTTTGCGATTGTTCGGATAATCAACTTGATTGTAGTATCTGTTTGATGACGCTTGTCACTTGTTGGTGTTATTATCTCTACCTGTGGCATTGTGTTGGTCGTCGTAGAGCATGTTTTCACGCCGTATATTCCTTTGCGCTGCTTGTAACGTTTCGCCGTTGGGCGTAAGTTACGCGTTTCTTGTGTATCTCATTGAGTTTTCCTGGCGGGATATTGCTCCTCCCTACTTGTTTTAAGTTTCGGGATGAAACTTCTTTTAAGGAGGGTAGAATGTAATACCCGTAATTTCGATTTCCGGTAATTTCTCTTTTTCGGCTAAAGTCCATTTGGACGGCTCGCTCATGACCGTTTCGTCATTCCGAGAATGATTAATTCTTCACTTTTTGTCATCCGAGTTCGTTTCGGTATCATTTTGTTGAGTTCCATGTTCTTAAGCGGTTTTTCCGCACTTGAGTTCGATTCTTGCGAATCTCGTCCGAAACTGTTGTTTCGACTTTCTCTTAAGTTCATTTAATGTTATTATTCATGTTGCAAGCTTCGGCTTGGTGTTTTGATCATGTATCGTGTATTTCGGACGTTTTGGACCATTTTCGTAATTTCCCAAAGTTTGGGGTAATTACTTTCCGTTGTCGAATTTCGAGCCTTCGGGTGGTCAGAATCGTGTGTTCTCTTAGTGTTCGAATTCGTCTTTGCGAGTACTTCGTAACTGTATCTTCGATTCGTATTCAGGTTTGGGTTTCGGGGTCGTTCGGGCCGTCGGAGTTGGCCCCGACCGAGTCATGGCCGGGCAATCTGGGCCCAGGCCGCAGACCGCCGAGTTACGTGCAGTGGCGCTCGGCGATTCGTATGTAATGCCGATTACGTCGTAACCCTTGGCCGATTACGTACGTAAGGATGCCGACATTTTTGGGCGTCTACCATGGCGATTACGTCGTAAGCCCTTGGCGATTACGTACGTAACTTTCGGCAGTCGCCTATTTAAGGCCAGCAGACGTTTTTCTTCAGCTATTTCTCACTCGTTTTCTTTCCTTCCGTGGCTGGAGCTTGGTTAATCATGGAGAGATGTTGTTGTACAATCAATCCATGAAGTTTTGGAGTTCATATCATCAATCACCCATCCTATAACACCCTCTGAACTACCGAATCAGGTCAGATTTCCTAGAAATCTAGTTTTGGGGAATTTGGGTGTTTTGGTTGTTTTCATCCATTTAATCCGATTTAACTTAGGATTATGATGGATTGATGATTATTTAGATGTATTATATCATTTCCCTTGTTATTCCATGGTTGGATCATATCGATTCGTTATTTGGGTCGAGTTCTTGACCGACGCCTTGAAGGTGTCCGATAAAATGTCTTAGAGGGGTTTTCGGGCGTTCTACGATTATCCTCCCTCGTATGATTGTTGATTTATGTATTATATGATGTTAGGGTTGAGTTTCTTACGAAGAAACCGAGTTGAACCCTTCCGTTCGTTGTCGTTTTCCTTTTCGAAAGCATCGGACGTTTCGAAGCTTTCCGGTTGAGCCGTGTTCGTCGAGATACTTGTGTGCCGATTTTGAGGCAAGTACCTTGTCCATACTTTTCTTGTTTTATGGATATGATGATTGGTGATCGTCTGGGTATGTTTGTTTGTTTGTTTGAAATGAGTTTTCAAAAGATTCGGCTAGCCTCGTTAAAGGCTCACTTTCAAAACGCGTGTGTTTTGTAAATTGTGTGGGTTGTAAGTGACTGCGTGAATCCTTTGGATATGTTTGGTGTTGATGTTGCGCTTGATAATGCGTGTGTACGTATATTGCTTCTTTCCGCCGCGTTTTGGTTGGCGTGCGTATTATTGTTTCTTTGTGTGGTTATAGACTGGCGGGGAAATTGTGTGACTTGATGCACTGAGTTGATAATTGTTGTGACGTTTGTCTGTGTGCTTGATGTTTGAAATAATGTGGATACTTGTTGTGAGAAACTTCGTATCGGGGAACCTCTAAGGGCGGGGCGTGCACTACGGCCTAGTGTATGCTGCAATGTGCGGCTCCATATGGGTGGTGAACGCCGGTGTTACCTAATGCGCGCGCAAGGGGCGGCTCTTGCGGGAGTGATCGCCGGCTCGGTGACATGTTCAAGGAGCGGCCAACATAGTGGTGTGAACGCCGGTACAGAGGTGCGCAAGGGAGGCGCTTGGCAGGCTTATTAGTTACGGATATTTGAGTGATAGCTAAGACCCCGTTACCGAACGATTATCGTATCTCAAAATTCTTTCAAATCTTTTCAAAATTCTGGTCTCGATATAGACCGTGATTCGTGTTTCTGAAAGTGTGTTTCAACTTGTTTTAAACGTTGGTATCAGGGTTAATTAACCAAGGACATTTGACGAGATCTCCGAGGGTTAATTAATCAGGGGTCTTGAGCAGTACTGGTCAGACGAGAGGCTGTGTCTTTGTTGGGCTGTGTTGACATTCTGTGTCTTGGGTCGAGGACCCCGTGTGATGTTGAGATGATTGATATCATGTTGATATTATTTGGATTGGGTCGAGAACCCCGTGGAAATATTTGTGAAGACTCGCTTGTGTTGATTGAATGTTTTTCTTGCAAATTGCTTTCCGCCTACTGGTCGAGGACCTTGTTGATTTTGGAAAGAGAAGGATTTGATAATCCTAGATTGTTTTCTATTAAAACTCTCGATGGCATCTTTAAACTGTTTTATAAATTGTTTTTCCTTGATTTGTGATCTTTCGGTTTTGGAATGTTTTACCCAAATTCTTGCCTCGGGAAATACTTTTCGATACGTTTGGATCTTTGAGGATTCCTGGTTATTGTTATTCGTGGAACTTGAATTGTATGGCTCGTATTTGCACTTTGTTCTTGCACTAGCAAAACAGTGGAGTTTTACTAACCCCCGAGTATTCGGGGGGTGGATATCTGTTTTTGCATTCAGGTTTGGGAGCATAACACAGGCCCGGCATGGAGGATGATGAAAGATGAACGATACTAATCACATGAGGATCCGTTGATGTCGTATTGGTCTAGTTGTATTTTCTTCTCCGCTGCAGTATCTTTCCCCCGTTGTACGGGAGTTTATTGTATTTTGACCCCTGCGTGGGTATGTGTTGGAATTGAGTTGTATGTTATTATTGAATGACCAGATCGGTCTACTGAGTCATTTTAGCCTTAAAGGCGATGTTTAGATGTTTGATTTTAGTTATCAGCCTGGTAGATCCTCGAGGAGAGGGTCTACGGTGTGTAATATCCCTGAGTAGGTTGGGGGTGTTACATTGTGGCCAGCTCGAGAGGGTCCTTAGAGGCCTCGAGTGGGATTTGTGGCTTCGTCCCGGTCCTAGGGGATGCTTGTATGTGATTATGTTGTGTTGATTTTATGTCCGTTGAGGACACTTGATGCGGGCTCTGGCCCTGTGAATTGTTGTTGGTTCTATTTCTAAAAATAAAACCTTTGGGCTGTGACCCCCGTCGATTTTGGGAAGGGAAGGATTCGAAAATCCTGAGTTATTTTTATCAAAACTCCCGATGGCATTTTAAATCACTTTCCCTTGACTTGGGATCTTTTGATTTTGGAAAGCTTTACCTAAACTCTCGCCTCGGGAAGTATTTTCGTTACGTTTAAATCTTTGAGGATTCCTGGTTATTATTGTCCTTGGAACTTGTATTGTATGGCTCATATTTTTGCACTTGTACTTGCACTAGCAAAACAGTGATGTCTGTATTGCATTCAGGTTTTGGAGCATAGCACAGGGTCGGCATGAAGGATGATGAATGATGAACGATACTAATCACATGAGAACCCGTACATTGTCGTATTAGTTTAGTTGTATTTTATTTCCGCTGTGGTATTCTTTCCCCGTTATACGGGAGTGTGTTGTATTCGACCCTTGCGTGGGCATGTATTGTGTTTGAGTTGTATGTATTTATTGAAAGATCAAATCGGTCTACTGAGTCATTTTTTTAGCCTTAAAGGCATTGTTGAGTTGTTCGATGTTGTTACCAGCCTGGTAGATCCTTGAGGAAAGGTTCTACGACGTGTAATTTCCGTGAGCGGATTGGGGGTGTTACAATATTTGCTTAACATTGTTAGTATAAAATTCATAGAGAAATTATTTTCATTAATTAACTAGTGCTAGCTTCTGGTACCACTTGATCAATTTTGTCATTTATATTCGATAAAGTAGGATTTCCAACCAATCGTGTGATATGATCCACCATGTTGGCAGTATGAATTTTTTTTAAGTGGAAGTATATATATATATATATATTTTATGATAGCTAATTTACATAAATAATAACTACATATTCAGAAGTATCAGCTCCTTAATGATGATATTGCACATCAATTAGCATAACATATAAAACTTGCCAATTAGTGATTTTGAACCCATCATTATGTAGGAGTTGATGCAATATTTAAAAAACAAAATATAAACTATGTTAATGTAATATTACTACCAAAATAGGGCTTTAACAGCGATTTTGGAGCCATTTTAACAGCGGTTCTCGAACCGCTGTTAAAGGTGTCGCTGTTAAATTTAACAGTGGTTTTTTAAAAAACCGATGTTAAATTAACAATGGTTTCTACTAACAACCGCTGTTAATTCGACAGCAGTTTATAAGAAAAACCACTGTTAAAATATATTAACAGGGGTTGTTAACGAGAACCGCAGTTAATGTTCTACAGAAATTAGCAGCGATTCTTTAAAAAAAATGCTATTAAATATCCAATTATCAGCGGTTTTCTATAGGAACGGGTGCTAATTTAACAGCGGTTTTCACACGAAACCGTTGTTAATGTTAACAATGTAATTTAACAGCGGTTTTCTTAAAAAATCGTTGTTAATATTTTTTTAATAGCATGTTTGTTTTTTAATTTACCTTCCTGCTACATAATTTCAGCATCCAAAGAAAACAGTACAGTAAAATGAAATGTCAAAAATACAACCCACCTCACAATTAGCAGTACAATACAGATAAAACCAGGATACAACAACAATATCAAATAAAACCTCAACAACACAACCTTCATCCACTCACCGATACAACAACACAACTTTCATCCAACCATCAAATACAATAATGCAAAATGTTTCATTGCAACTATCTATAGAAGTGACTACCAATACAATGACGTTCCATCCAATTCAAAATAAATACAACACAATTCACGAACTAACCAAACAAGACAATGATAATTCTTACAAAATCAAATTCAAAAACCTACGCATATAAACAGTTCATAACCTGCCTAGGCCCGCACATCCCCGCCCAGCCCGTCCGCCCCACGACCTGTAAATGTACATTTTTGTGCATTTTTGCTGCTCATGGGATTCGAACCTGTGACCTCCATAAGTTAGAGGTGGTATCAAACCGCTGAGCTGATGTCACTTTCTATTATTTTTATTACTTTATTTTATATAAGTGTAGAACAAATCATATATATGTATATATATAGGTTTTTTAATATTTTAAGAATTATATTATATACATTAAATGTATAATATATATTATATATTAAATTTAATGAAACTGGTAATTAAACTTTTATGGTTTATATTAATAATTAAGATATTATATTATTATAGAATAATAATATAATTTAATAAAAATTATATTACATATTAAAAAGATAATATATTAATTGCATATAATCATGCTGAAAATTAAAATTTTATAATGTACATTAAAAATAAATATGTTATATTATATATTATAATGTACATTCTTTTATTATATGTAATAAAATTATTGTAATATCCGCAATTTTGATTTCCGGTAATTTTTTTTTTTTGGCGGGAGTATGTTTTGACAACTCACTTGTCTCCGTTTTGTCATATTGAGAATGATTAATTCTGCACTTTTTTGACATTCGAGTTCGTTTCGGTGTCGTTTTGTTGAGTTCCGTGTTCTTAAGCAACTTTTCCGCGCTTGAGTTCGATTCTTTCAAATCTCATTCGAAACTGTTATTTCGGGTTCCTCGTAATTTCATTTAACGTTGTTAGACGTATTGTCAACTTCGGTTTGGTTATTCGATCATGTATCGTGATTTCGGGCATTTTGGGCCATTTTGTAATTTCCCAAAGTTGTGGGTATCCACACTTGTATTTGTTGTCTCGACCTTTTCATGGTCGCGTGTGAGTTTGATTAGAGCTCAAGCACTTAGTATGAACTTATTCTGGAGCTTTCCGTGCGTATCTTGAACTTGATATTTCGATCGGAGGATTCTGGCCTATCGGATTTCTGAAAACCTTGAGTATCTTAGAAAATAAATTTCAAGACGTACCTTTAAAATGGATTATTTACTCGCAATATTTTCAAGGTGCCTACTAGTGCCACTGTATGTTTCAAAATTATCCAACTCTGAGGACCAAAATATTTTTGAGATATTCTCAGTAATTTAGAAACGCATTTGCTTAGACCCGAAGGTCGAATATTTCTGAAAGTTCTAATTAAAAGAAAGGTGTTCTCATTTTTATCAAACGCAAGATGGTTTTTCAAAGTCTCGATAATGATGTTTCATGTTTGTATTACTTTTTCGAAATATGATACTCAAGATCAACTAATGTTTCCCAAAATTGTTTTCAAAAAGGTGGTTTTCGTTTTTAAAACCTATTGTTCTTGTTTGCGGTACGGGAATGTATGTATGATGTTTGCACTTTCGTTAGGGTGTTAGCTCCCGAGTTGTGATTGAACTGGTGGTGTGAGCATTGAGTCATTCACCACGCAATTGTTGTGTGCTACTCTGTAAGAGGTGTAATGTTAGTCTTTAATGTTGTCGTTTTGTGGTGATTTGCGTGTTACCGCACATGTTCTAGCTGTTAGAGCTTGGGTTTGTATGATTGTGTACATCTGTGATTGTTTCATGATGTCTTGTGATTATGTGCTGGTTATCGTTCGGACCATTGAAATTGCCGAATGTATGTCGTCGTTGCTGTGATTTGGTGTATGTAGGTTGCCTTACGTGGATATGTTATGCTGAGTTGGCATCTCTGGTATGTTGTTTTGCGATGTTATATTACATTGTACCTAGCAGTTGTATTTTTGGTATACCGAGGCATTTCATCTGTAATGTGCCGGAGCATGTACGTGCAAATTGTCCTTCCCCGCCAGTATCAGATTACAAGTGCGGACTCGAGGGACATAGAATCCAGTTTTGCGAGTTGGTTACCGAGTCTTCCGGGGTATGAACCTCAGCACAGTTATCAGGATCAGCTTGGAGAGGCCTTTGAAAGATGTTTTTGTCGATTGCTTGTTGTGTTGTCACATTGCTTTCGTTGTTGTGAGTTTCGAGGATGACACTTATTTTATAAGAGGTTGGATGTAATACCCATATTATTTTTGACTTATGCACTTTCTCTTTCTCGATTCTATCGTTCGTGTTCGTTGGTACTTTCTGAACTTGTTCGGTATCTCGGTGGTCATCGTTCGAATGGGCTGTGACCTTGTTTCGGATCAATCTATTTACCGTTGTGAATTTTCCAAGCTCGGTTCGATTCTTGTGAACCTTGTTCGAAATTAACATCTTTTAGTTTCTACAAGTTCTTTTAAGACCTTGAGTTGAAGTGTGAACTTTGGGGTCATTGTTGGACCGTTGTTGTTCGATCATTGGAGTTCGATCGTTATTGATCGATCATCATTATTCGACCGTTTCTGTTCGATCATTGTGTTCGATCGTGTTGTTCAATCATTGAGATTCAATCGTGGTTGTCCGATTGTTAAATGCCTGATCCCGTTCAGTGAAGGATTGTCGTTCACCGTTAGTCAGCTATTTCGACTGCGGTTAATTGGGACACCGAGACGTGCATTGCGAGATGGTAGCTGAGAGGTTCGGGGATCGAGTTTGCGTCTCTGCTACGAAGGGACACGGAGATGCCTAGTGTGGTTTTCGAGAATTTCGGCGTGGTCGGAGTTCTCCATGGTTACCTTTGCGGATCGTTGTACGTTTCATTTCTATTTTTTTGACTGTGCGTATTTTCTTATAATAGGTGCCTTTTGTATCTTTATGGTCCGGACAATTGACTTGATTGTGTTATCAGTAGTATGTAATATCCGCAATTTCGATTTCCGATAATTTTCTTTTTTTTTTGCTGGAGTATGTTTTGACACTCGCTTGTGGCCATTTCGTCATTCTTAGAATGATTAATTCTGCACTTTTTGTCATCCGAGTTCGTTTCAGTGTCGTTTTGTTGAGTTCCATGTTCTTAAGCGAATTTTCCGCGCTTTAGTTCGATTCATGCGAATCTCGTTCGAAACTGTTGCTTCGGGTTCCTCGTAAGTTCATTTAACGTTGTTAGACGTGTTGTGAACTTCGGTTTGGTTATTCGATCACGTATCGCGATTTTTGGGCATTTTGGCCATTTTGTAATTTTCCAAAGTTGTGGGTATTCGCATTTGTATTTGTTGTCTCGACCCTTTTCATGGTCGCGTGTGAGTTTGATTAGAGCTCAAGCACTTGGTATGATATTATTCTGGAGCTTTCCGTGCATATCTTGAAATTGATATTTCAATCGGAGGAGTCTGTCGTTGTACCCATTTTTGAGAACTCTATTGCTCTAGTTCTGGGTGCATTAGCGCGCGTTAATGGATTTACTTATCGCACGCTATCGACCTGCAGACTCAGAACCAGTGGGTACTTGAGAACCCCATTAGCGCACGCTACCATATGTGTAGCGTACGCGTACGCTAGTGATGCTTCCTTACGTACGTAATGCGTCCTTCATTACGTACGCTAGCGCGAGCAGGATTTCGGGCAGAGGAGTCTGGATGACTCTTACGTACATAAGGGCTCACACCTTATGTACGTTAATCATCTACCATACGCTAGGTTTCATCCTTAGCGTGCGCTAGCTCCTGTTTGCTATATATAATCAGGAGTTGACCCAGAATCGAGATTTTTCATCCCATTTCTTCCTCCTTCGGTTTTTGATGATCTGGGTGGCTGAAGAACAAGTTTTCATCAGGATTTGATGATGGTTATCATCTAGGTGGGCTTTCCTCATGTTCATCATCATATAATCATCTACCAATCGTTCTTCTTTTGTGGATCAAGGTATTTCATAAAATCCTAGATTTGTGATATTTGGGGGTTTGTCTTGATTTCGTGATTTTAATCCGAGATTGTTGGTTCTATTGTTGTTATCTAGTCATGTTGATCATAGGCACGGGTTGGAATTCCATTTTCATGTTTTTTTCGGGTCGATTCGTGTTCTTGGCCGTTTTGGGGGAAACACTTGAACTTACGTCGTTTGTTCTTTTAATTTGGCAGCTTTGGGTCGTACTTTGGAATTCATTTTCATTGTTGTGGTTGTCGTTCGTAGTTTATTGTCGTGGTTTGTCATTAGGCGGAGTCGGCGGGTTCGTAGACGGTTCGGGTCGCCTCATTTTGGTCGATTCTCTGCATCCCGTTCATCGTCTCGTTTCGATCGTGGTTTCGAGGCAAGTACTTTCTTATGCAATTTGTGTCCTAAAAATAAAGTTTACATGTTATATTTACGATGGTTGGTTTAACCTCGTGAATATAATTCGTGTGAATTGATTATGATTTGATTATTTTGAACGTTGAGGGCTTTAATGATATCTCTGCTTGTTTAATATTGGGCAATCGTGTATTCGGTGTTAATTGTGTTGTTGTGTTGTGATTGTGTACCACCCCCAATCCGCTCAGGGATATTACACGTCGTAGACCCTTTCCTCAAGGATCTACTAGGCTCGTAACTAAAATCAAATATCTCAACATCGCCTTTAAGGCCAAAATGACTCAGCAGACCAATTTGGTCTTTCATTAAATACATACAACTCAATCTCAATACATGCCCATGCAGGGGTCGAATACAACGCACTCCCGAACAACGGGGAGAGAATACTGCAACGGAAATAAAATACAACTGAACCAAAGCAACAACGTACGGGTCCTCATGTGATTAGTATCGTTTATCTTTCATCATCCTTCATGCCGACCCTGTGCTATACTCCCCAAAACCTGAATGCAAAACAGACATCCACCCCCCGATTACTCGGGGGTTAGCAAAATTCCACTATTTTGCTAGTGCAAGTACGAAGTGAAATTACGAGTCATACAAATCATTTTCCAAGAATAATAATAATCAGGAATCTTCAAAGACTCAAACATAACAAGAAATACTTCCCGAGGCAAGATTTTGAGTTAAACTTTCCAAACCCAAAAGATCACAATTCAGGGGGAAAAAATTTATAAAATGGTTTAATATGCCATCGGGAGTTTTGATAGAAAACAATTTAGGATTATTGAATCCTTCTCTTTCCAAAAGAAACCAAAAAGGGGTCACTGCCCCAAAGATTTACTTTCCGTAAAACGACCTTTACAAAACCGTTGGGATCTCAACCCAAATCTCATCAACATCACATTACACGAGAACAATAACAAGGTATGTTTTCCAACATCAAAACCACAACCAAAAGACTGAACACAACCGACAAAATACTCCAGTGCCATCCTAGCCAAGTAGGTCAAATGAACAACTTACCTCTTACACACTTAGTCAATGCATGCAATCATGAAAACATCAGTTGAAACACACATTTCTAGAAACGCCATAATTCAAAACACATTTGCAAAATGCACCACAATTAACCGTCGATCCACGTCTCTGTGGACCCCTACTGAGACCCCATCGGATCTAATCCGTAGCGGTTAAAAGCAAGCTCGTCGATCCACGTCTCTGTGGTCCCCTACTGAGACCCCACCGAATCTAACCCGTGGTGAGCATACACACACACACGTCACTCATGCAATACTAATATGATAAGAATGTAGGTTCATTCAGAATACTTAATAGAGATGGCCACTTACCCGACACCATTATCATACTCATCACAAAACCTCCATCATGAACAATCAATCTCAACACGACAACACAATTAACATGGAATACACGATTCCACAACATTAAACAAACATGGGTATCATTAAAACCCTCGACATTCAAAATAATCAAATCATAATCAATTCTCAAAACACACCGTTCACAAAACACACACGCATTTTGAAACAAAGCCTTTAACGAGGCCAAACCGAAATCTTTTGAAAATTCATTTCAAACAACCAAACAAACACACCAAGACGATCACCGATCATCATATCTACAAAATAAGAAATGTATAAGCAAGGTACTTGCCTCGAATAATCGCAACGTGGAGAATCGACCGAAGTGAGGCGACACGAACTGACTATGAATCCGACTACTCCGCCGAACACCAACAAACGACTAAAGTTCAAGGGTTTCCCCCAAAACGGCCAAGAACACTAATCGACCCGACAAAACATGAAAATGGAATTCCCAACCGAAATATGGATGTACAATCCATAGGATAAGTTTAACAACATCATTTAACAACAATCGATTTATCAAAATCGGATGAAAAACGAAATCAAGAACAAAACCCTGAAAAAGTCAACTTGAAGGAAAATCAAGAAATTACCTTGATCCGGTGAAGAATAAAGTATTTGATGGTGTTAAGATCACCTAAAGACCTCCAAAACACCTTTGGATTGAACAAAATCGGCCAAGAATGCGAACCCTAGTCGCTCCCGTCTCCACCCGCGGAAAGAAGAAGAAATGAAAAAGAATGAAGATTATGAACTGGTGTCCAGTATTTATACTGGACACAAATTAGCGTGCGCTAATCATCTGGATTATCGTGCGCTATCGGGGTATATATATATCACCTAAATATCTCAGTCCAGTGACTTCTGGACTGAACCCGACTAACAGTTAGCGCGCGCTATGACTCCGATAGCGTGCGCCAACTCCTGACATTAACGCGCGCTACACTACCTCATAGCGTGCACTAGATAAAACGCCAACCCAGTCCAGTAGCTTCTGGACTGAACCCAAATTACCAGGTAGCGTGCACAACCCTTCCGATAGCGTGCGCTACTGTCGCACCATAGCGTGCGCTACGCTCTACATAACGTGCGCTATTGACTGCCCGGTCCAGGGCAGTAGCTCCTGGCTCAAACCCGGAACCCCTGTTAGCGTGCGCTAGCTACAATACCTAGCACGCGCTAATGCACCCAGAACTACATCAGTAGTGCTCTCAAAGTTAGTTACAACAACGGATTCCTCCAATCGGAACACCAAGTTCAAGATATGCACAGAAAGCTTTAGAATAAGATCATAGTAAGAGATTGAGCTCTAATCAAACTCACACGCGACCATGAAAGGGTCGAGACAACAAATACAAATGCGGATACCCACAACTTTGGGTAAATTACAAAATGGCCCAAAACGCCCGAAAATCGCGATGCGTGATCGAATAACCAAACTGAAGTTCACAACACATCTAACAAGGTTAAATGAACTTACGAGGATCCCGAAGCAACTATTTCGAACGAGATTCGCAAGAATCGAAAAGTGCGGAAAAGTCGCTAAGAAGCACGAAACAAACTCGGATGTCAAAGAGTGCAGAATTAATCGTTCTCAGAATGACGAAACGATCACAAGCGAGTCGTCAAAACATACTCCCGCCAAAAAAAGAAAATTACCGAATAATCGAAATTGCGGATATTACATAATACCCTCCTTAAAAGAAGTTTCGTCCCGAAACTTAAAATAAGTAGGGAGGAGCAACATCCCACCAGGAACATCTCAACCAAATTCACATGAACGCATAGCTTACACCCATCGGCGAGACGTTACAAGAACGCAAAGGAATATATGGCGTGGAAACACGCTCAACGACAACCATCACAGTGCCACAAGCAGGGCATAACACAATCAACAAGTGCCAAGCATCGCCTAACTGATAACGCAATCAAGTCAATTGTCCGGTCTATCAAGAGACAAAAATCGCCTATTACAAGAAAATATGCCCAGTCGAAAAAATAGAAATGAAGTGCACAACAACCCGCAAGGGTAACCACGGAAAACTCCAACCACGCCGAAATTCTCGAAAACCACACTAGGCTTCTCCGTGTCCCTTCGGAGCAGAGACGCAAACTCGATCCTCCAACCACTCCGCTACCATCTCGCAGTGCACGACTCGGTGACCCACCTGGCCACACTCGAAACGGCTGACTAACGGGGAACGGTAATTCTCCGCGGTACGAGATCAGGCAACAATAGTGAGATAACCACGATCGAACATCAATGATCGAATAACAACGATCGAATAACAATGATCGAACAACAACGATCGACCAACAATGATCGAACAACAATGATCGAAAAACAATAATCGAGCAACAACGATCGAACAATGATGATCGAACAACAACGATCGGACCACAATGATCGAATGACACGGCCGAGCAACGACTCCGAAGTTCACACTTCAACTCAAGATCTTAAAAGAGTTGGTAGAAATTAAAAGATGTTACTTTCGAACAAGGTTCACAAGAATCGACCCGAACTCGGAAAAGTCACAGCAATAACCAGATCGATCCAAAGCAAGATCACGGCTCGTCCGAACGATAAAAACCGAAATATAGGACAAGTTCATAAAGTATCAACGAACACGAGCGAGTCAATAGAATTGAGAAAGAGAAAAATGCAGAAGTCAAAAATGATATGGGTATTACATTCGACCTCATCTAAAAGAAATGTCGTCCCCGAACTCACAACAACAGAAGCAAGGTAACAATACAACAAGCAACTGACACATCCCGGAACAATCACCATGAGACGACAACATTCAATACCAACATCACACCTCTCACAGATGGCTAACACCCTAACAACGATGCTAACGTCACACACACATTCCCCGACCGTAACAGGAAATGATAGATTTTAAAAACGAAAACCACCTTTTGAAAATAATTTAGAAACACCAGTTGATCTTGAGTATCATATTTTGAAAAAGTAATACAAACATGAAACATTGTTATCGAGACTTCAAGAAAAACCATCTTTCGTTTGATAAAAAAACGAGGACACCTTTCTTTGGGTAAAAACTATCAGAAATATTCGACCATGGGGTCTAAGCAAATGCGTTTCTAAAATACTGAGAATATCTCAAAAATATTTTGGTCCTCAGAGTGGAATAATTTTGAAATATACAGTGGCACCTTGAAAATACCGCGAGAAAATAATCCATTTTAAAAGTATGTCTCGAATTTTATTTTCTAAGATACTCGAGGTTTTCAGAAATCCATTAGGCTAGAATGCCCAAAAACTCAGATGAAACAACATTCGTTTACCTATTTCATAGTACATGCATCGAAACATTTCAAAATCAAAACAAGGCACGTCTCTTCTTGAAAAACAAACAGTCAAATCACAGTCGAAAACCACCTAGGATCGGGGCTAAACCACTAACCACACTCGAGGCCTCTAAGGACCCTCCTGTACTGGCTAGCGAAACAAACTCGTGAATCCGGAGTGAAGTCACGGATTCTCCCGAGGCCTCATTGGACCCTCCCGGAGTGAGCAAATCGAACACATATAAGCACAATCCATATTAAGCACAAAGGTTTCCAAAAATACTTGCAAAGTGAGAAAATCAATTTGAAATACACACGCAGCGGACGAAGTCAACAGTCAAAAATACATTACCAGCAACACCACTCCTCATATAAATAAAATATGAGAGCCGAATAACCACACATCACGAAACCAAGAATCTACATAAAGATTCCCTCACTCAACGACTAATCATACAAGCAGCTTGTGCCACACAAGGCACAACACAAAGAAGGGAGACTTACATCCACAGGTCACACGAAGATGATGATCACCCCACGATACTAATCACGACCAACGAACTCAGACGACGCATCGAAAAATGACTCAGTCAGACAAAATCCGACAAGACGGAACTCAACAGACACAACTTGATCCGACAATCTAGGTTTCCACAACCTAAGCTCTGATACCATTTATGTAACACCCCCAATACGCTCAGGGATATTACACGCCGTAGACCCTTTCCTCAAGGATCTACCAGGCTGGTAACTAAAATCAAATATCTCAACATCGCCTTTAAGGCCAAAATGACTCACCAAACCGATTTGGTCTTTCAATAAATACATACAACTCAATCTCAATACATGCCCACGCAGGGGTCGAATACAACACACTCCCGAACAACGAGGAAAGAATACCGCAGCGGAAATAAAATACAACTGAACCCAAAACAACAATGTATGGGTCCTCATGTGATTAGTATCGTTCATCTTTCATCATCCTTCATGCCGACCCTGTGCTATGCTCCACAAAACCTGAATGCAAGACAGACATCCACCCCCCGATTACTCGGGGGTTAGCAAAATTCCACTATTATGCTAGTGCAAGTACGAAGTGCAATTACGAGTCATACAAATCATATTCCAAGAATTATAATAATCAGGAATCTTCAAAGACTCAAACATAACAAGAAATACTTCCCGAGGCAAGATTTTGAGTAAAACTTTCCAAAATCGAAAGATCACAATTCAGGGGAAAACAATTTATAAAATGGTTTAATATGCCATCGGGAGTTTTGATAGAAAACAATTTAGGATTATCGAATCCTTCTCTTTCCTAAAGAAACCAAAAAGGGGTCACAGCCCCAATGATTTACTTTCCACAAAACGACCTTTACAAAACTATTGGGATCTCAACCCAAATCTCATCAAATTCAGATTACACGAGAACAATAACAAGATCCATTTTCCAACATCAAAACCCCACAACCAAAAGACTGAACACAACCGACAAAATACTCTAGTGCCATCCTAGCCAAGTAGGTCAAATGAACAACTTATCTCTTACACACTTAGTCAATGCATGCAATCATGAAAACATCAGTTGAAACACACATTTCCGGAAAAGCCATAATTCAAAACACATTTGCAAAATGCACCACAATTAACCATCGATCCACGTCTCTGTGGACCCCTACCGAG
Organism: Orobanche coerulescens; assembly: GCA_033398695.1. Lineage (NCBI taxonomy): Eukaryota > Viridiplantae > Streptophyta > Magnoliopsida > Lamiales > Orobanchaceae > Orobanche > Orobanche coerulescens. Next base: position 70,455,790 of record CM065801.1, read on the forward strand.
ATCCCATCGGATCTAACCCGTAGTGGTTAAAAGCAAGCTCATCGATCCACATCTCTGTGGACTCCTACCGAGACCCCGTTGGATCTAACCCGTAGTGAGCACACACACACACACGTCACTTATGCAATACTAATATGCTAAGAATGTAGGTTCATTAAGAATACTTACTAGAGATGGCCACTTACCCGACACCATTATCATACTCATCACAAAACCTCCATCATGAACAATCAATCTCAACACGACAACACAATTAACACGGAATACACGATTCCACAATATTAAACGAAAAGGGGTATCATTGAAACCCTCGACGTTCAAAATAATCAAATCATAATCAATTCTCAAAATACACCGTTCACAAAACACACATGCATTTTGAAAGAAAGCCTTTAACGAGGCCAAACCGAAATCTTTTGAAAATTCATTGCAAACAACCAAACAAACACACCAATACGATCACCGATCATCATATCCACAAAATAAGAAATGTATGAACAAGGTACTTGCCTCGAATAATCGCAACACGGAGAATCGACCTATGTGTGGCGGCACGAACCGACTATGAATCCGACTACTCCGCCGAACACCAATCCATGATAACAAACTACGAACGACAATAACAACAATTAAAATGAATTCCATAGTACGACCCAAAGCCACTGAATTCAAGGAACAAACGACGAAAGTTCAAGGGTTTCCCCCAAAATGGCCAAGAACACTAATCGACCCGACAAAATATGAAAACAGAATTCCCAACCGAAATATAGATGTACAATCCATAGGATAATTTTAACAACATCATTTAACAACAATCGATTTATCAAAATCGGATGAAAAACGAAATCAAGAACAAAACCCTGAAAAAGTCAACTTGAAGGAAAATCAAGAAATTACCTTGATCCGGTGAAGAATAAAGGATTTGATGATGTTAAGATCACCTAAAGACCTCCAAAACACATTTGGATTAAACAAAATCGGCCAATAATGCGAACCCAAGTCACTCCCGTCTCCGCCCGCGGAAAGAAGACGAAATGAAAAAGAATGAAGATTCTGAACTGGTGTCCAGTATTTATACTGGACACAAATTAGCGTGCGCTAATCATCTGGATTAGCGTGCGCTATCGGGGTATATATATCGACCAAATATCTCACTCCAGTGACTTTTGGACTGAACACGACCAACAGTTATCGCGCGCTATGACTCCAATAGCATGCGCTAACTCCTGACATTAACGCGCGCTACACTACCTCGTAGCGTGCGCTAGATGATCGCTCGAAAACTTATCCTAAAAATAGGAGTTCTTGAGTCGCTCGCAAATATATACGAGGTAGAAGTAGTTTGTGGTAAGTTCTACCAAGGTATTTTCTCTCGAGGATTGTCCAACAGGGCTTCGTATAATATTTTGTTACAAATTATGAGAAATAAATACTAAAATAGATTATTGGGTTTTTAAATATTAACTTAATTAAAATGCACTATGTTTAATTTAAACTATTTTTAATAAGACTTTTTAATAAGACTATTTTTAATACTACTATTTTTAAGAAGACTATTTTTTTAACTAGTGGAAATGAATAGAATTGAAATGAGTTGGAATTTATAAAATCTAGGGATTACGGGTTCATTAAATTAGGTTTTTAATTAAGTATAGGAATTGATTTACACGGATATAAAAGAAAAACGAATGTTTATCGAGTAATCAACTTTTCACCTCTGTACTTTCGTAATCAAAGATGTCTTAACCACTTTCGCAATCTTAAGATGTTGATAACAAGATTAACACTTGATAGATTGAAGAGATATGTTTCCAATTCACTCAACAATCAATCAAGGAGATTTCATTAGTAGAAATAGGATATGATCAATCTCTATTTAAACCAATTAGTCCTTTTTAATCAAAATAGTGTAAATCAATCAAATACTCAATATATAACCTAATAGAAATCCCCCTTCCCCTAGGAAGAAAGATTAGCTACTCATTGGTTTATACAAACTAAAATTATAATAGAAATAATTGATATACATAATATATATATATATATATATATATATATAAACTTTTAATTACTAGAACTTAATGACAATAGATAAAACTTATTTGAATATGATGAATCAAAGTGCAAGAAACAAACTTCAAAATATAACTTCAAACTTGTTTAAAGGTTACAAGCTTACAAAATTTGAAAGTAAAACACTAAGTAAAATACTAAGTGCTTATTGATCAAGCACTTTTCAATTACAAACTAAATAAAAGAAAAACTTCAAACCAAAAATAAAATACAAACTAAAATTGAAAGTTCTAAGGAAAATATATTGCTAAAGGAAAGGAGTATTTCTTAGCAAGAAGTTGAGGATTTCTTGGTAAGAATGTGGAGTTGTTTTTGCAATGGGTGAAGATGCCCTTTTATAGGTGATTTTCAAGAATACAATTGATTATTTAATTCAAAATATCTATTGTAATATCATTTTTTTAATTCTTTGTTCACACTTCACCCATGACTTTGATTTTTCAGATTTTTGACCATAAAAATATCTTGTGGTTGAGTTCACAAGTTGGTCAAAAATGGACTAATTTTGCATGGCATCTGCCGAAAAAGCAGCGATGTAAAAGCGGCCCGGTTGCCCGTGTTGTGCGCCGTTTTGTGGTGACTCGGTCTTCTTCCGGAATACGCGTGAGGACACGGCGCTAAATGCCGGCCGTGTGTGAAACGGCCCAAGACACGGCCTCTTTTGCGCCGTATGTGAAACGGCCGACAGAACACGGTCCATTTTGCGCCGTTTTGTATGGTCGTTTGTCCTGGAAAAATTCCCGTCGTTGGATTTGATCTTGTTTTCCGTCCTTTTTGATGCTTCATGTCAGCAATCTGTAAAATAACCATTTTTAGCTCATGTTTGGACATACCTTAAAATATATATTTTTAATCACAAATCAAGACAATTATACCCGGAAAAATGAATATTTTGTATATGAATTTTAGATCAATTATGCACCAATCAAATACCCCACACTTAAATTCTTGCTAGTCCCGAGCAAGACTCATTATTAATCACACACAAAATAAAAATCAAAATAAGACACAAAATAAAAAATAAAAAATAATACACACAAATTTAAGAAAAATAATTATATATAAAGATAAAAAGAGATCAAAATGCCATTAATACACAATAACCAACTTTATACAGTAGATAGAAAATGAATCAAGATTCAAAATAAATCTACTAACGATTTTGAAGTTAAAACGCGGTTTTTATTTTTGTAATTCCAAAATGCAAGGTTTCCCCCCCTAAAGGTTGATTATTTCTTTCCCACTCGTGACTTCACACGACTCCCTTTAATGGTTGCTCTCGATCACTCGTTTATTTTTCGACTCAATATGAAGAAGAATTTCATCGGCGTCATCAAATATTGTGATTTTCACAAAATTGAGTGTATTGAAATTCAGCTGCTAATTAATTCAAATCTGCTCATAAACTACATCCCTTTTAGTGATAGCTTTCACACCGTTATTTGCTAACGTGTAGCTCTTTTCACTAACACAATTTCTATCTCATTATTTTCTTTCGTAAAAAGGTGATAGCTTTCACACCGTTATTTGCTAACGTGTAGCTCTTTTCACCAATTTTTCTGAGACGGCAGCTACGCACCAACAATGGTTAGTCCTTTATTTTTCGCAAAATTTAAGACTTCCAAAATTAGGCAGCTGTTGCTGCTCAACACTTCTCCTTTTCGTCATTTATTTTTTTAGGTGATAGCTTTCACACCGTTATTTGCTAACGTGTAGCTCTTTTCACCAATGACTCCTATTTTTTTTTTTAGGGAATAGAATTTTTGCAGAAAATCATTTTTTAGTTAAGCATGAAAAATCAAAAACTCCACAAATTAAGTAAATTTCAGTTCTATTTTTCATCAACCGACTGATTCTTCTTTTCTCAAGGTAACGAATGACTCGATTTTATATGATAACTACAAGGTTTGGAAAGAGAGATTAAGGCACAAAATTTTTTTGGAATATACAATTTTTTTACCGGTTAAAACAATTTTAGAAGCTTGTATATAGTTAATTTATTGGTGTTTATGGCCAGATCTAGAAATCTCACAAATCAAAATACTATATATATATATATATATACTAAAACAAAAAAAATTAAGGCAAATAAAAACACACCAAAATACTAACACACTAAAACATACTACAACAAACCACCCCCAAACTTGAAAATAAAACTGTCCTCGCTTATAAAATAAAAATAAAAATCAATGCAGAAAAGCAGAATACTCCCTGTTAAGAAAGTTGATGTCTGAGCCTAACGCCTTTTAGAATCTGCAAGAGAATAAATATACGAGGCACACACAAAAGAAAATAAAATATACTCGTAAGTATAACATAATTTTTTTAGATGCGCATCAAGAAAGTCCGAAGAGTCGCCTTACGCTGCCATCAAATTTTTTTTTAAAAAAAAAAAAAAGCAAAACACGAAATAAAAATTACAGCAATACATAAATCGCGAATAGATGCGCGTCAAGAGATCAAGAAGAAACTCCTTAAGCTGCCATCATTTAATTGTTTTTTTTTTTTTTTTTTAGATTTTTTAGATTTTTTTGATTTTTTAGAAATAATAAGAAAAACAATAAATAAATTGGGTTCCCTCCCAATAAGGGCTTGTTTAATGTCATTAGCTTGACAACTTCCTGTTTTAGTCGTGCGACGGATCTTCAAGGGTTATGCTCTCTCCGTGAGGAATTTTACGATTTTCAAAATAAGGCTTTACCTGTGTCCGTTCACTGAAATGACTCTTTGGTTTGAGGATTTATCGATCTGATTACTCCGTATGGAAATACTTCCTCAATCTCGAAGGGTCCCGTCCGGCGTGATTTTAGCTTACTCGAAATAATCGCAACGAGAATTAAATAAAAGTACTTTCGTGCACTGGTTCAAGGTGTTTGAGGGTAAGTTTCCGGTCATGAAGTCTCTTGACTTTGTCTTTGTAAATCGAGAGTTCTCGTATGCTTCGTTTCTTAACTCGTCTAGTTCGGATATTTGTAGCGATCTTTCTGTCCGACTTTTTTCAATTCCATTGAAACGGCCTTAATTGCCCAATAAGCTTTATGTTCGATTTCAATGGAAGGTGACAATTTTTCCATAGACTACGGTAAGGGCTCATTCCCAATGGACTCTTGTATCTTTGTTCGGTATGCCCAAAGTGCATCGACCAATTTTTCAGCCCAATCTTTTCGAGTTGGGCGCCGGATTTTCCAGATCCCTTTTATTTGTCGGTTGCTTGTTTCACTGACCGACGTTTGTGGATGGTAGGGAGTTGCAATTTTGTGATTTATGCCATTTTTGGCCATAAGCTTGTCAAATAACTTGTTGCGAAGTGGGATCCCCATCACCGATTATTGCCTTGGGAAATCCGAAGCGGTGATTATGTATTCTGTACAAACTTAACAACAATATTAGCATCATTAGTCCTTGTGGGGATTGCCTCAACCCACTTGGATACATAATCGATTGCTAAAAGAATGTACTCAAAATTTCAGTTTAGTGAATGGTCCCATAAAATCAATTCCCATACATCAAAAATTTCTACGACCAAATTGATCGTGAGGGCATCTCATTTCTTTTTCCGATATTACCGGTTCGTTGACACCTATCGACCGAACACAAAAATGATATGCGTCTTTAAATAAGGATGGCCAATACAAACCCAGTTGGAGAATTTTTGTGCGGTCTTTTGTCCGCCAAAATGTCCTCCAATGAAGTTCGTGGCAAAGGTTAGTACACTTTGTTGCTCATCTTAAGGACACATCGCCTCATGATTTCATCTTTGCATAATCGAAAAGGCATGGTTCGTCCAGAAGTAGTTTTTGCATGATGATAGAAACCTTTTCTTTTCTTGGTAAGAAATGTTAGGTGGGAGCATTTCACAAACCAAATAATTCACAATATCTGCAAACCAAGGTACCGAAGAAATTTTAAATAGATTTTCATGTGGAAAAGAGTCCACAATTTCTTCATGTTTGTTATCTATTTCTTCTGTTATTTTTAAACGAGACAAATGGTCTGCGACCACATTTTCACTTCCTTTCCGATCCTTTATTTCCACATTAAATTCTTGAAGCATTAAAATCCACCGAATCAACCGAGGTTTTGCTTGTTGCTTTTTCAATGTATGTCGTAAAGCCGCATGGTCCGAATGTACAATCACTTTAGATCCTACAATATAAGATCTAAATTTATCCAGGAGAAAACCACGACTAATAATTCTTTCTCGGTTGTCGTATAATTAACTGCGCATCATTTAATGTTAGACTAGCGTAATAAACCACACGGAGCATTTTATCAATTCTTTGGCCCAAAAGCGCACTAACAAATTCGGTCGGATGCATCACACATAATTTCAAAGGTAAAGACCAATCGGGGCAATTACGATTGGTGCCGTGGTTAGTTTCTCTTTCAAGGTTTTAAAAGCGTCGAGACAAGCGTCATCGAAAATGAAGGAAACATCTTTGGTAAGCAAAGTGCGTAGAGGTTTACTTATTTTTGAAAAATCTTTGATAAACCTTCTATAAAAACCGGCATGTCCTAAAAACTCCGATTGCCTTTACATTGTTTGGTGGCGGTAATTTTTGAATGACATCAATTTTTGCTTTGTCGACTTCAATTCCATGATTTGACACCACATGGCCTAGCACAATTCCACTTTCTGTCATAAAATGACTTTTTCCCAACCGAGAGTTAAATGGCTTTCAATACAACGTTCAAGTACTTTGGTCAATTTATTTAAGCAATCATCAAAAGATGATCCAAATCGAAAAGTCATCCATAAATACCTCAATAGAATCGCCGATCATATCCGAGAAAATTGACAACATGCACCTTTGAAAAGTTCTGGTGCATTGCATAATCAAAGGGCATTCTTCGACAAGCAAAAGTTCCAAAAGGGCATGTGAATGTGGTCTTGATTGGTCCTCGGGTGCAATCGCCACTTGATAATACTGAAAGGCCATCAAGAAAACAGAGAATTTGTGTCCCTGCAAGTTTATCAAGCATTTGGTCAATAAAAGGTAGAGGAAAATAATCCTTTTGGTGGCGGCATTTAATTTTCGATAATCAATGCACATCCGCCACCCGGTTGTTACCCTCGTTGGTACTAGCTCTCCCTTATCATTTTCAATCACTTATGCCACTTTTCTTTGGCACCACATGTATTGGGCTTACCCATTCACTATCCGCAATCGGATAAATAATTCCCTCACTAGTAATTTTAAAATTTCCTTTTTACTACCTCTAGCATATTGGGATTTAATCTTCGTTGTGCTTCTCTTCTTGGTTTTCCCCCTCTTCTAGGATTATTTTGTGCATACATGTTGAAGGGCTAATTCCCTTAATATCACTCAAACCCCATCCTATTGCCTCTTTGCATTTTTTAAAACTTCTATTAAAAGAAATTCTTCATCTTTGTTCAATTGCATTAATAATTACGGGTTTTTATTTCCCTCTTCAAGAAAAACATATTTTAAATGCTTAGGCAATTCTTTAAGCTCCGGTATTTCTTTTTCTTTGCTATCCATTAACGACTCCAGACTATCTATCTTAATCCCCTGTAAGAGATTTTCGCACACTTCTCCTTCAACTTCCGGGTTAAGCTCAACATTCCATTACTTGTTCTGTATAATGAGAGTTTCTACGAATTGTCAATAATATCAACAAAAGCACACTCCTCGTATAAATCGTAACTAGGAACAGGCGAATTAAACACAGAAAATGTCACGGTTTCATTTAACACACTCATGGTTAATTTTCCTCTTTTAACATCAATTATTGTTTCAGCGGTAGCCATGAAAGGTCTTCCCAATAAAATAGAATGATCTTTTCCATTTTCTAGACATTGTCCCATTTCTAAGACAACAAAATCTGCTGGAATAATAAGCCCCTCTATGTCAACCAAAATATCTTCGATAATTCCAACAGGATAACGAAGCGATCTATCGCCAATTGTAAACATATTTTAGTTGGGCTAAGTTCACCAAGATCAAGTTGCTCAAAAATATATAATGGCATCAAATTTATACCTGCTCCAAGATCAAGCATACCAGTGGTCTTCTTACCGTTTCCCATAGCGATATTTATGATGAAGCTACCTGGATCACTTTGCTTGGGAGGTAATCGTTGTTGGAGCAATGCAGACATAACCTCTGAGACAATGATTTTTCTCTATATCCAAACTTCTTTTTATCCGTGAGTAATTCTTTGAAAAATTTTCCGTATCTTTGGGACACTTTTTATTACTTCCAATAAAGGAAGGTTTACATTTACTTTGGACAGCATATCAAAAAATTTTAGAAATTGCTTCTCAAGTTTTTCATTTTTTTGTCGACTTGGAAAAGGTATTGGGGGTTTGTATGGATTTGTAGATTTGTGGAGTGTTGGGATGGGGACTTCTTCTTTAGAATTTTCATTTGACTCCTTATATTCGTCCTTGTTTCCTGCAATAATTGAAATATCATCATTAGAAGGGGAATCAACTTGATTGTTATAAAACCTTACCAGTTCTCAGCGTGGTGATAGCTTTAGCTTGTTCGGGTTGACTTGGTAACCTCCCTTTCTGGTTATTTTGCAGTTGATTTGCTAGTTGCCCGACTTGAGTTTCGACTCGTTTTACTGATGCTTCCATTGCTTCAAATCTTCGATCCGAGTTTTGGATGAATGATTGAAGTGTTTCTTCTAATGAGGGTTTTCTGGGTTGGTTTGAGGGCGACCCTTGGAATTGGTTCGGTCTTTGATATGGTTGTTGCAAATTTTGATGTTGAGGAGGTGGTGGTTGTTGGTGATGATTCCCACCCCAAGAGAAATTAGGGTGATTTCGCCAACCGAGATTATAGGTTTCAGAAAAAGGGTCATTTCGGGCGTTGGTAAAAATTATTTAAAGCATTTACCTCTTCGTGGTTCGTCGGGGATTGATGTTGGGTGCATGACTATATTCACCACCGCGAAAAATACTTCTTGAGATGGCATGGTGTGGGTGGTTGAGAAATTCCTTGAGTTGTAAGTCGTTGGACTTGTTTGGTTAGCTCGGCAATTTGCGCGGTGAGATCACTGGTGGAATTTACTTCATTAGCTCCGACTCTCTGCCTCGTGCACTCTTTTCTTTGGGAGGATATAGCAAGTTTTTCAAACAAATCAAAAGCGGCTTGCGCCGTTAGTGTTCCTATATCTCCCACCGCATTGTCAACGATAAATTGGCAATTATGAGTTAGCCCATCATAAAAAGTTTGACTCAAACAGGTAAAGGATAATGATGATGGGGGCATGCTAGTAAAAGAGTTTTGAACCGATCCCATGCTTCAAAAAATTGTTCACCCTCCGATTGCGTAAAAGCCGCAATTTTGGTCCTTAGATCCGCCGTTTTATGATGTGGATAAAATTTAGACATGAATTTGTTGCACACATCATCCCAAGTAGCCAATGAATTTGGTGGCAACGTCATAATCCATGTTTTTGCTCGATCTTTTAAAGTGTAAGGAAAACACCTCATTTTTAATTGATCCTCGGTCAATTGTTGTAATGGAAAAGTATTGACAACCGAGTAAAAATCACGAATAAAACTTAAAGGATCCTCGTTTGGCATCCCATAAAAAGATGGGAGTTGGTTGAAATGAATGGATTTCAATTCATAATTTCGTCTTTATCGGCCAAGTTGTATGCATGACGTTGTTGTACCGATCACCGGTCTAGCAAAATCTTTCAAAGTTTGTTGGTCTGCCATATGTTCTTCGTTTAACTTTTCTTCTTGATAGGAAGATTCAGTGTTTTCTTCTGTCAAAAATTCTCCTTCACTGCTAATATCTTCCAGGTTATCTCCAACTCGATAATTGGGATGAACGTTTTCGTTGTATGGTACCAAGGTTCTTGCAAGAGACCTACGGCCCTGCATAGACTAGAAAGCAGTTCAGCGCACCTTAAAAAAAAATTAAGAACAAGATGAATAAAAGATGCAAGAAATAAAAAAAAGATTAAATCACAAGATATAAATAAAAGTATACAAAAATTATATTTGGCCTAAAACAATCCCCGGCAACGGCGCCAAAATTTGATCGCTCGAAAACTTATCCTAAAAATAGGAGTTCTTGAATCGCTCGCAAATATATACGAGGTAGAAGTAGTTTGTGGTAAGTTCTACCAAGGTCTTTTCTCTCGAGGATTGTCAATGGGGCTTCGTATAATATTTTGTTACAAATTATGAGAAATAAATACTAAAATAGATTATTGGGTTTTTAAATATTAACTTAATTAAAATGCACTATGTTTAATTTAAACTATTTTTAATAAGACTTTTTAATAAGACTATTTTTAATACTACTATTTTTAAGAAGACTATTTTTTTAACTAGTGGAAATGAATTGAATTGAAATGAGTTGGAATTTATAAAATCTAGGGGATTACGGGTTCATTAAATTAGGTTTTTAATTAAGTATAGGAATTGATTTACACGGATATAAAAGAAAAAGCGAATGTTTATCGAGTAATCAACTTTTCACCTCTGTACTTTCGTAATCAAAGATGTCTTAACCACTTTCGCAATCTTAAGATGTTGATAACAAGATTAACACTTGATAGATTGAAGAGATATGTTTCCAATTCACTCAACAATCAATCAAGGAGATTTCATTAGTAGAAATAGGATATGATCAATCTCTATTTAAACCAATTAGTCCTTTTTAATCAAAATAGTGTAAATCAATCAAATACTCAATATATAACCTAATAGAAATCCCCCTTCCCCTAGGAAGAAAGATTAGCTAATCATTGGTTTATACAAACTAAAATTATAATAGAAATAATTGATATACATAATATATATATATATATATATATATATATATAAACTTTTAATTACTAGAACTTAATGACAATAGATAAAACTTATTTGAATATGATGAATCAAAGTGCAAGAAACAAACTTCAAAATATAACTTCAAACTTGTTTAAAGGTTACAAGCTTACAAAATTTGAAAGTAAAACACTAAGTAAAATACTAAGTGCTTATTGATCAAGCACTTTTCAATTACAAACTAAATGAAAGAAAAACTTCAAACCAAAAATAAAATACAAACTAAAATTGAAAGTTCTAAGGAAAATATATTGCTAAAGGAAAGGAGTATTTCTTAGCAAGAAGTTGAGGATTTCTTGGTAAGAATGTGGAGTTGTTTTTGCAATGGGTGAAGATGCCCTTTTATAGGTGATTTTCAAGAATACAATTGATTATTTAATTCAAAATATCTATTGTAATATCATTTTTTTAATTCTTTGTTCACACTTCACCCATGACTTTGATTTTTCAGATTTTTGACCATAAAAATATCTTGTGGTTGAGTTCACAAGTTGGTCAAAATGGACTAATTTTGCATGGCATCTGTGAAAAAGCGGCGATGTAAAACGGCCCGGTTGCCGTGTTGTGCGCCGTTTTGTGGTGACTCGGTCTTCTTCCGAATAAGCGTGAGGACACGGCGCTAAAAGCCGGCCGTGTGTGAAACGGCCCAAGACACGGCCTCTTTTGCGCCGTATGTGAAACGGCCGACAGAACACGGTCCATTTTGCGCCGTTTTGTATGGTCGTTTGTCCTGGAAAAATTCCCGTCGTTGGATTTGATCTTGTTTTCCGTCCTTTTTGATGCTTCATGTCAGCAATCTGTAAAATAACCATTTTTAGCTCATGTTTGGACATACCTGTAAAATATATATTTTTAATCACAAATCAGTACAATTATACCCGGAAAAATGAATATTTTGTATATGAATTTTAGATCAATTATGCACCAATCACTAGATAAAATGCCAACCCAGTCCAGTAGCTTCTGGACTGAACCCAAATTACTAGGTAGCGTGCGCAACCCTTCCGATAGCGTTCGCTACTGTCGCACCATAGAGTGCGCTACGCTCTACATAACGTGCGCTATTGATGGCCCAGTCCAGGGCAGTAGCTCCTGCCTCAAACCCGGAACCCCCGTTAGTGTGCGCTAACTACAATACCTACGCACCCTAATGCCGACAATCTTGGGCAATAAGGTCGAGATGGCCGGTTACGACTGTAAGCCATGGCCGGTTACGGTCGTAAGCGCTCGGCAGGGACCGGCTATTTAAGGCCTGGGCACCGGGTCACTCGGCATTTCCACTTTTTTCTTCATTTTTCGCGATCCTTCGACAGAAATTGAGGGTTTTGATCGAGAGCATCTTAGAACAACATCTTTTGGAATGCTTGTGTTGATTATAACATCTAATCCTTGTTCTTCGTCGGATCGAGGTAATTTCTTGAAAGCTCCTAGGTTTGACTTTCGATATTTCCTTCTTGATTTTCATTATTCATCCGATTTTGATGAATCGGTTGATGTTATTGAGCATTAATAATCGTGTTCTATGGGTTGTATATCCATATTTCGAGTTTGTTCAACTCGATTGGTGATTCGAGTGTTCTTTGGAGTTATCGAACATTGAGTGTTCGAAATGTCCCAATGAGTTTCCTTTCGTTAGTTTGGTGGAATTTCCATTATTTCTTATCTTGATTCTCGTTGTAATCGTATCTTCGTTGTTTTTATTGTTCCTTCTGGGGGATTATAGGTGCTCTAGGATTCCGAATTGAATCCCGTTTGGTGATTGATAATTCGTGTGGTGTTATTCTCGTAGTTGTAAAACCCGTAATTTCGATTTCCGGTAATTTCTTTTTTTCAGCGAGAGTCCGTTTTGAAGACTTGCTCATGACCGTTTCGTCATTCTGAGAATGATTAATTCTACACTTTTTGTCATCCGAGTTCGTTTCGGAGTTGTTTTGTTGAGTTCCGTGCTTTTTAGCGGGTTTTTTCCGCACTTGAGTTCGATTCTTGCGAATCTCGTCCGAAACTGTTGTTTCGACTTTCTCGTAAGTTCATTTAATGTTATTATTCATGTTGCAAGCTTCGGCTTGGTGTTTCGATCATGTATCGTGTATTTCGGAAGTTTTGGGCCATTTTCGTAATTTCCCAAAGTTTGGGGTAATTACTTTCCGTTGTCGAATTTCGAGCCTTCGGGTGGTCGGAATCGTGTGTTCTCTTAGTGCTCGAATTCGTCTTTGCGAGTACTTCGTAATCGTATCTTCGATTCGTATTCAGGTTCGGGTTTCGGGGTCGTTCGGGCGGTCGGAGTTGGCCCCGGCCGAGTCATGGCCGGGCAGTCTGGGCCCAGGCCGGCACTGGCCGAGTTACGCACGGTAGCGCTCAGCAGTTACGTACGTAATGCCGGTTACGTACGTAACCCTTGGACGGTTACGTACGTAAGGATGCCGGCATTTTTAGGCAGCGTCTCAGCCATGGCCGGTTACGTACGTAAGCCCTGACCGGTTAAGTACGTAACTCGGCCGGCAGGCTGCCTATTTAAGGCCCTGCGGACGGGTTTTCACCATTTTTTCTCAATCTTTTCTTTCTCTTCCGCGGATGTGGTCTTGGGGATCTTGAAGCTATGTTGTTGAAGAACAAATACACGAAGTTCTTGAGTTCATAACATCAATCAATCATCCATTATCATCTTTTGATCCAGCGAATCAAGGTAGTCTTCCTTAGAACCCTAATTTCGTGAATTTGGCGATTTTTGCATTTTTGTCCGATTCGTTCCGTGTTGTTGATTAATTCATGATGGGTATGATTAATCTTGGTAGTATTCTTGTGTTTAACATCATTTAATCCATTGTTCTTCGTCGAATCGAAGTATATTTCTTGATTTCCTTCGAATCGACTTTTTGGGGGATTTGTTCTCGATCTCGTTTTCCATCCGTTTTTGTTGGATAGATTGTGGTTAAATGATGTTGTTAAACATATTCTATGGATTGTATATCCATATTTCGACTTGGAATTCCGTTTTCGTGTTTTGTCGGGACGAATCGTGTTCTTGGCCATTTTGGGGAAAACACTTGAACTTTCGTCATTCGTTCTTTGAATTCAACGGCTTTGAGTCATGTTATGGAATTCATTTCATTGTTGTACTTGTCCTTCGTAGTTTATGACCGCGAGTTGGTGATCGGTGGAGACGGCGGGTTTATAGTCGGTTCGTGTCAACCTATTTCGGTCGATTCTCCGCGTTGTTCTTATTCGAGGCAAGTACCTTGTCCATACTATTCTTGTTTTGTGGATATGATGATTGGTGATCGTCTTGGTGTGTTTGTTTGTTTGAAATGAGTTTTCAAAAGATTTGGTTAGCCTTGTTAAAGGCCCTCTTTCAAAACCGTGTGTGTTTTGTGATTGGTGTGATTCGTGTACGAGTATGTGAATCTTATGGACATGTTTGGTGTTGATGATGCACTTGGTATTTGCGTGTGGACGTATATTGTTTCATTTCGGTGCATTATGGTTTGACGTGTTGTTTTACTAAGTGTTTGATGCCTCTGGGTGAATTGTTTGGATATCCTTGGTGTGATATGTTACTCGTGCTTGATTATTTTGCGGCCAGCTCGGGAGGGTCCGACGGGGCCTCGAGTGGGATTCGTGGCTTCGTCCCGGTCCTAGGTGACGTTTGGTGCTTGAGTATTTCGCTAGCCAGCTCGGGAGGGTCCGACGGGATCACGGAGTGGAATTTGTGGCTTCGTCCCGCTCCTAGGCGATGTGAGTACGTGTTTTGTGAGTGTGTTTGCTCACCTCGGGAGGGTTCGACGGGACCACAAAGGGAATTCCAATGGCTTTGACCTGGGTTCACGAGTGAAACTTCACCGCTACGTGTGTATATTTTGTGATTGTTTTTCGCTCACCTCGGGAGGGTCTGATGGGATCACGGAGGGAGTCCAATGGTATGGATTCACGAGTGCGGTTGCTTATGTTTTGTGAATGTGTTTGCTCACCTCGGGAGGGTTCGATGGGGCCACGGAGGGAATTCCAATGGCTTTGACCTGGATTCACGAGTGAAACTTCACGGGTGCGTGTGTATTTTATGTCCGTCGAGGACGCATAACGTGGGTTTTTAACCTTGTGTATTATGGTTGGTTTTATTTGCGAAAACAAAACCTTTGGGCTGTGACCCTGTTGATTACTGGAAGGAGAAGGATTCGGTAATCCTAAATTGTTTTCTATTAAAACTCTCGATGCAATTTAAACTGTTTTTTAAATTGTTTTCCCGTGATTTGCGACCTTTCAGTTTTAGAATGTTTTGCCAAACTCTTGCCTCGGGAAGTACTTTTCTTCACGTTTGGATTTTTGAGGATTCCTGGTTATTGTTATTCATGGAATGTGAATTCTATGGCTCGCATTTGCACTTTGTTCTTGCACTAGCGAAACAGTGGAGTTTTGCTAACCCCCGAGTATTCGGGGGGTGGATGTCTGTTTTTGCATTCAGGTTTGGGAGCATAACACGGGGTCAGCACGAAGGATGATGAAAGATGAACGATACTAATCACACGAGGATCCGTATGATGTCATTGGTTTAGTTGTATTTTATTTTCCGCTGCAGTATTCTTTTCCCGTTGTACGGGAGTGTGTTGTATTCGACCCCCTGCGTGGGCTTGCATTGTAATCGAGTTGTATGTTTTTATTGAAAGGCCAAATCGGTCTACTGAGTCATTTTAGCCTTAAAGGCATTGTCGAGATGTTTCATGTTGTTACTAGCCTGGTAGATCCTTGAGGAAAGGTTCTACGACGTGTAATATCCCTGAGCGGATTGGGGGTGTTACATAAATGGTATCAGAGCTTAGGTTGTGGAAACCTAGGCTGTTGGGTCATGCCGTGTTTTTTGAGTATTGTTTCGTCGGATTTTGTCTGACTGAGTCGTGTCGCGATGCGTCGTCTGAGTTGGTTGGTCGTGATTAGTATCGTGGGGCGATCATCATCTTCGTGCGACCTATGGATGTAAGTCTCCCTTCTTTGTGTTTGTGCCTCGTCTGATGTGAGCTACGGGTATGATTATGTGTTAATTGACGGAATCCTCTTATGGATTTTTATTTCGTGATATGTGGTTATTTGACTCTCATATTTCGTTCATATGAGGAGTAGTGTTGCTGGATTGTGCATGTTGGACTGTATTTCTTTCATCCGCTGCGTGAGTTCTTTAGTAATAGCTTTCGGTATTTCACCGACTGAGTTTTATTTCGAAAACCAATTCCCTTAACCAAGTTTTTGGCATTATGGCCTTGATCGTTTTGGCAAAATTCTTGTGACGGTATTTAGTATTTTGTAAATGGATTTTGTGAGTTTTTGAAATATTACCGTCATCGGCCTTTTTGGGCGTTTTTGTAAATAGTTTTTAGCCTGTGGGTTCCGGCGCGGGACCCACGGTGCTATATTTTTTTGTGTAATTACCTGAAATTTTTGGGCATTCTAGCCCATTGAGTTATCTTTGAAAGCCTTGAGTATCTTAGAAAATAAATTTCGAGACGTACTTTTAAAATGAATTATTTCCTCGTGGTACATATATGGTGCCACAATATGTTTCAAAATTCTTCTACCTCGAGGACCAAAATATTTTGAGATATTTTCAATGTTTTTTAAACACTTATACTTAGACCTGAGGATCGAATATTTCTGAAAGTCTTTCGCTAAAAGATAATGTCCTCATTTTACCAAACGCATGATGGTTTTCAAAGTCTCGGTAATGATGTTTCACGTTTGTACTTTTTGAAAGGTGATACTCAAGATCAACCGGTGTTCTTCTAAATTATTTTCAAAATGAGGTTTTCGTTTTTAAAACCTATCCATTCCCGTTTAAGGGCTAGGTATGTATGTATGATGTTCGTGTTCTCATTATGATGTTTGCTCCTGAGTATGATCGAATTGGCGGTGTAAGCGTTGAGTCGCTTTCCACACATTTGTCGTGTTAGCCCTCTGTGAGAGGTGGGATGTTGGTATTGAATGTTGTCACCTCGTGGTGATTTCTGCATTATTACACATGTGCGAGCTGTTAGAGCTTGGTTTGGTATGACCGTGTGCATCGGTGATTGTTCCGTTATGTGTTGGTAGTTTAATATCTTGTTACCTTGCTCCCGTTTTTGTGAATTTCGTGGACGAGGTCGAAGGTAATACCCGTACTATTTTGACTTCGGTATTTTCTCTTTCTCCAGTCTATCGATTCGCTCATGTTCGTTGATACTTTATGAACTTGTTCTGTATTTTGGTTTCATCGTTCGAACGAGCTGTGATCTTGTTTTGGGTCGATCTGGTTATCGCTGTGACTTTTCCGAGTTCGTTTCGATTCTCGTGAACCTTGTCCGGAAGTAACATCTTTTGGTTCTACTAGTTCTTTTATTCGAAGTGGATCGGATTTGGAACTCCTATGTTTTCGACTCTGTCGACTCGTTTATGCTCGTTAACATATTCTGAACTTTCCCTATCCCTTGCTTTTGTTGATCGAACGAGGGTGGTATTGTTTCGGAATAACTCGTTGTCGTTGTGACTTTTCAATTTCTATTCACTTTCCTGTGGATCTCATGTGAATGCACATGTTGTTGTTTTCACCGGATCATATATTGTCTCGAGTCGAGATACGAACTTTGGAATTATTGTTTGAACTTTATTGTTCTTCGTGATTCGAACATGATTGTTCAATTTTTGTTGTCTCGATTGTTGTGGTTCGATCGTTTGATTGTTCGGTTTTTGTTGGTCTCGTTCCGTGATTGGTGAACGTTCAGGCTCCTTCGTAATTCCCTTTAGTTCGGGAAATTAGTCTCGTTTTTGATCTTCCAACCCTTAGGCGGTGGAATTCCGTATTTGTTCAGTGTTTGGCTTGCGTTTTGATTGATGAACCGTTGGGTTGGTCAATCGTATTGATTTTCGTTCGTGTGTTTTGTGACTGTTCGGATAATCGACTCGATTGTATTGTCTGTTTGATGACGCTTGTCACTTGTTGATTTTATTATGTCTCTACAGGTGGCGTTGTGTTAGTCGCCGTGGAGCGTATTTTCACGCCGTATGTCTCTTTGTATTTCTTGCAGCGTTTTGCCGTCGGGCGCGAGTTTTCGGTTTTCGTGTATCTCGTCGAGTTTTCCTGGCTGGGGATATTGCTTCTCCCTACTTATTTTAAGTTTCGGGATGAAACTTCTTTTAGGGAGGGTAGAATGTAAAACCCGTAATTTTGATTTCCGGTAATTTCTTTTTTTTCGGCGGAAGTCCGTTTTGACGAATCTCTCATGACCGTTTCGTCATTCTGAGAATGATTAATTCTACACTTTTTGTCATCCGAGTTCGTTTCGGAGTTGTTTTGTTGAGTTCCGTGCTTTTTAGCGGGGGTTTTCCGCACTTGAGTTCGATTCTTGCGAATCTCGTCCGAAACTATTGTTTCGACTTTATCGTAAGTTCATTTAATGTTATTATTCATGTTTCAAGCTTCCGCTTGGTGATTCGATCATGTATCGTGTATTTCGGACGTTTTGGGCCATTTTCGTAATTTCCCAAAGTTTGGGGAAATTACTTTCTGTTGTCGAATTTCGAGCCTTCGGGTGGTCGGAATCGTGTGTTCTCTTAGTGCTTGAATTCGTCTTTGTGAGTAAATCATAACTGTATCTTCGATTCGTATTCAGGTTCGGGTTTCAGGGTCGTTCGGGCCGTCGGAGTTGGCCCCGGCCGAGTCATGGCCGGGCAGTCTGGGCCCAGGCCGGCACTGGCCGAGTTACGTACGGTAGCGCTCGGCAGTTACGTACGGTAGCGCTCGGCAGTTACGTACGTAATGCCGGTTACGTACGTAACCCTTCGCCGGTTACGTACGTAAGGATGCCGGCATTTTTGGGCAGCGTCTCAGCCTTGGACGGTTACGTACGTAAGCCCTGGCCGGTTACGTGTTAGGCGTATTTTTATACGCTTATTTATCATTATTTTGTATTCTTTTCATGAGTAAATATGCATAAATGAGCCTTTAATGCCCTATTATTATATGTTTTGCAGGAAATTGGAGTCCAGAAGCCGAAACGATGAAAAACGGACAAAAACGGCGAATTTTGGCCTGGGGCCGCGGTACAAGGCAAGTGGGCCGCGGCACACGCAGAAGACCAGCAGGCACCAGAGTAAACTGTACTCTGAGCCACGGCAAAGATATGGTGAGCCGCGGCCCAGAAGAAATTAATGCGCCAGTTTTAATCATGCAGGCCCGTGAGCCGCGGCACAGATTAAGTGAGCCGCGGCACACAGGGCGGTTTTGGTGTACTCCGCGCGGGTTTGGGCCGTTTTGAAGCCAGTTCTTGACCTAATCACACGGACGCGTTTTGGAGGCTGAGGACGACTATAAATAAGCATCATAGGGCTGAAGAAAGTGGGGGATTCTTTCATCGATCAGAACAAGGAAGGGCATCGATAGCGAGGGCGAAGAACACAAGGAGGAGATTTGTGGGCGACGACAAGACCACGGATCCCTACGATTTTTCTGCATTTTAGTTCCTAGATCTGTTTGAGTAGGATTTTGATTGTAGCCGATTTCATGACGGTTTGATTAGTTATTATTATTTTGAATTACTCGTTATTCTATTGAATTGGATTCTTCTTACTGTTCTTAATGCTTTTTAATTGTCTGGCCAACAGTTAACTTGTTTTGAATGTCTTTATGGATTCGGGAGATGAAATTTAGGCATAGTTCTTGTGAGACGAATCATAATTTTCGTGAGATAGGGATATACTCATGCGAATTGTGAAGCCTGTTATTGTGGGAATTCTTAAACTGTTTTAGCTATTAATTATCTAATTCGAATAGGGATATATCGAGTTAATAATTTATAGTATTTTATATCGACCTTGGGAAAGGCTTTAGAATAATTTAGGAATTCCTGGCTTACAATCAATTGAATAAAAGTGAATTGAATCGAATAAATATCATTCCCGATTGTTTGAGGTGAAAATCATAATCCTACGCCCTTATTAGTATTATTATTATTAGTAGTACTATTATTTATTTTCTGCAATTAGTTTAGGAATAATTCCATATAATTGTTCTTCAAATAAAATTACGAGTTGACTATATTTTGGTACTTAGTGAAATCAGTCCTCGAGGGAACGATACTTTACTTATCACTTTATTACTTGTTGACACCGTGCACTTGCGGCATATTGTGAGGGATTTTCACACAACAAGTTTTTGGCGCCGTTGCCGGGGACTGATTTTTTCGCTAATATCAATACCAAACGACTCTAATTTTAATTTGAAGTTTTTTTTCTTTAGTCTCTATATTTTTATTTTCTTCATTATGTTTTCCTTTGAGTATCGTGGCCCTTGGCATTTCATAAATTTCGATGTTTTTAATAATTTGCCAAATAGGGTCAGTCAGCCCCCTCCCCCAAAACAAAAGACCATGCTTGAACAATGTGTAGATGTTCTCAAAAATCCTGATAGTATCCTTTTTGAGCTAGAATGTGCACGTCGTGGTCTTGAGATTCACTATGGTTGTATTCCAGCTCATATATTTAGTAGTGAAGTTGAAGGGGAGGTTGAGAAGAAAGACATGCTAAGTTTTAGGGTCGATCCCCCAGCACCCGATAATTACATAAAGTGTGATGAGCCTGTAGAAGAAATTACCATTGTTGATGTTTCCAAAGAAATTTCATTAAATTGTCATCAAACTTCGACTAATAAGGTGAACACTTTTGTGCCAAAAATTTTATTAACGGTGCCGCGCATAATCTTTCCTAAATCCATAATGGGAGAGAGTGACCCCATTACTTATGATTTTTTTGAGGCTGATTCTTCGAGTTCTAATGAGGTTGTTCACGATAAGTCTTTATTATTTACCCATTCGAACTCTGCTTATTTTTTCATGCCTTATCATTATTATATTCTTCCATCATTTTTTGGTTGCCCGCATAATTATTCTTACTCATTATTTTTGGCAACCAGGCATGAACCAAAGCCTCCCTTATGGAATAAGAGGCTTATAGATTGTACGAAGGGGGCATTTGGAAATCTCCCTAGAAAGAAGCCACGTTAAATTCTTTTTGCCACGTCGTGCTCAAGACGTAAAATAGAGCGCTTGATGGGAGGCAACCCATCATTTTATTGCTTTCTAGTTAGTTGTTTTTATTTTATTTTTCGTTAATAATTTTCTTTTCTTTGTTTTGTATTTCGTTTGGATTCGTGTATTCTTGTGGCCCTTATTTCTCTAATCTTTTTATAACCCCAATGAGTTATTATTCTTCATATTCTGGTCTTGCTTGATTTAATGTCTATTGTTATTTCATGACTAGAGACTAAGTTTGGGGGTCCCTCGTGATGTTGAGCGTTATTGGATGTATGGACAGTCGATTCCACTCGGACATGTGCTGGCTTTCAAGAAGACATTTGGAATAAGTTTCACTTTTCCTTATCTCTTTTATTTTCACATGAGTTTTATTATGGATGATTTTATGTGTAGAGGAATTGATTTTCTTGGTTATAAATTGCGATTTCATCATTGCTTTACTTTTCGTGAATTTTTCGTGCTTCCATGTGTTAAAACTGATGTTACGATACTGATTTCTCTTGGAAGAAACGGTTGAGTTTAGTCGAGTTGTAGTCAGCGATATATGTTTCTGTTGAGTATTCAGTTAGGTCCGAAATTTTATCGTTTTTTGTAGAAATTTTTGCAAGATAAGAAAGGAGACATACTTGTTTTAAAATCACCATCGATACGTTTGGTTACATTTTTCGGTTAGTTAGTCGTACAGTTACATTAGTCGTGTTGGCACTTAGATTGAGTTTAGAGTCGGTCAGTTTTTCCCAAAAGTCGAGATATTTTTGTTCTATGATGGGAAGTCTAGTAACCGGGGGTATTCACGTGACCCGTTGTTTACTCTCGCGTAAAACGACGACCCTGATTAGACTAGTGATTTAGAAATTTCACATGTGCCGATGATAGGGAGCCTAGTAACTGGGGGTATTCACGTGACTCGTTGTTTACTCTCGCGTAAAACGGCGACCTTGATTCGGACATGCGGGAATTATATATTCGAGTTGTTTCTCCGCTGTAGAAGGGAGCTTAGTAACTAGAAGCATCCATGTGCCCCATGAGTGTCTTTTACGTCAAACGGTTTCCCAATACATGAGAATGGAAGTTCCACCCTAGGATTGTCCCGATGAAACATCCCGAGATCCGAACCTAGTGGTCAACTCGAATCAATTTCTTAAGCATATATATATAAGGGAATACTGTCCGAGGATTATTTTTATGAAACTCGTGAAAAATTTTGTCATTAGACTGTGGAACGGGGCGAACTAGCTTGTTTATTTTAACCTTTCATATTGACGGTCGATTTGATTCACGTTTGTTAATCTTTGAGCTGGATTTTCTTCATGAACGAGGGATTATGACTGAACTTGGTTACTTTGTAGAATCAGTGTTCTGAGTGTAGCTCGCTATTACGATACTCGTATTATTCAGAGAAAATTTCAGGATAGTATTGATTAGGTAGAGCACTACGAGTTGCACGATTATTCACGACATTCTTTCGTTGAAATTAATTCTTTTTGCTTGAGGACAAGCAAAGGCTTAAGTTTGGGGTATTTGTTAGGCGTATTTTTATACGCTTATTTATCATTATTTTGTATTATTTTGGAGAGTGAATTTGCTTAAATGAACTTTTAATGCCTTAATTTTGTATGTTTGTCAGGAAATTGATGTCCGGAAGCTAAAACGAGGCGAAACGGGCGAAAACGGAAAATTTTGGCTATGAGCCGCGGCACAAGGAAGTAAGGCCGCGGCACAGGAAGACAACCAGCGAGCACAAAGTAAACTGTACTCTGTGCCGCGGCACAGTCCAGGTGAGCCGCAGCACAGACAAATTAAATGGCGCCTGGCCTAAAGTGAAGACAGCAGCCGCGGCACAGATTTAGTGAGCCGCGGAACACTAGGCGGTTTTTGTATGCTCCGCGCGGATTTGGGCCGTTTTGAAGCCAGTTCTCGACCTACTCACACGGACGCGATTTGGAGACTGTGAAAAGCTATAAATAAGGGTTTAAGACCCTAATTAATTATCTTTTGATCTTTGAAGCTTGGAAAATCTTGGAATCAGAGGGGAGACGGCAGAAGAGGAAGATAAGCAGAAGACTTCAAGAGCAGAGGGCAGAAGCCGAAGAACGGAGGAATCCGAGCTTCATCTGCGTTTGATTTTCATGCTTCTATTTATTAATTATGTATTTTCATTTATTAGCATGTCAGGCTAAAACCCTAATCTAGAATTTTGATGAAACCTGCGTTTTGACGGATTTGCTTGAGATTATCTAATTAATTACCTTTTTGTTGAGTTTTCCCAATCGTGTTTAATGCTTTCAATTATCTGGCCAATAGTTGTATTGTTTTAATCATTCAATTCGAATCGGGAGAGGAGAATTGGTGAGGAACTATTGGTGAGGACCGTTTTATTCTGTGAGATAGGAATATACTCATAGGAACTACGTGGCATTTTGGAGATTTTATGCTTTTTGCCTATTGACGAATTAATTCACCTAGGGATAGAGTGCGTTATTCGCCTTTAGAAAAATCTAGTGACCTCGGGTGAGGCGGTAGAATATATTAGCAATCTTCGCCTTCAATAAATTGGGAAAATTATTAACTTCAGATAATCGAGAGTAAATTCGGATAAACTGAGGTGGATTCAGAATCCTAGACTTACTTTTCATTCGATTTTCTTACGTCAAGCGATCATTTTTACTATTTAGTCATTTATTAATTCTTTTAGTAATTAATTGCAAACCCAAAATTCGATTGTTCGAATAAAACTAGAATACATAAAAATCGGTAGTTAGTGATTCAGTCCTCGTGGGAACGATACTCACTCATCACTTTATTACTTGTATACGATAACGTACACTTGCGTTCAACAAATATCGCAACAAGATTAATAATTTAGAAATATCGCATTACCGATGATGGGAAGCCTAGTAACCGGGGGTATTCACGTGACCCGTTGTTTACTCTCGTGTAAAACGGCAACCTTGACATGCGGGAATTGCTATTCGAGTTTTTTCTCCGCTGTAAAGGGGGGCTTAGTAAGTAGAAGCATCCATGTGCCCCATGAGTGTCTTTTACGTCAAACGGTTCCCCGATACATGAGAATGAAAATCCACCCTAGGATCATCCCGATGAAATATCCCGAAAGCCGAAACCTAGTGGTTAACTCGAATCATATTATTAATCATACATAAGGGAATGATGTCCTAGGAGTAATTTTGATAATGAAACTCTTGAATTCTGTCACTAGACTGTGGAACTGGGCGAATTGGCTTGTTTAATCTAACCCTTCATATTGACGGTCGGTTAAATTCACGCTTGTTAATCTTTGAGCTTGATTTTCTTCATAAACGATTGATTAGGACTGAAATTGGTTACTTAGTGGAATCAGTGTCCTGGATGTGACTCACTATTACGATACTTGTACTATTCGTTGAGATTTTCAGGGTAGTATTGATTAAGTTGAGCAAAACGGACTTGCATGATTATTCACGTTACATTTTGTTTAAAATTGATAATTTTTTGCTTGAGGACAAGCAAAAGCTCAAGTTTGGGGGTATTTGTTAGGCGTATTTTTATACGCTTATTTATCATTATTTTGTATTATTTTCATGAGTAAATATGCATAAATGAGCCTTTAATGCCCTATTATTATATGTTTTGCAGGAAATTGGAGTCCGGAAGCCGAAACGATGAAAAACGGATGAAAACGGCGAATTTTGGCCTGGGGCCGCGGCACAAGGCAAGTGGGCCGCGGCACACGCAGAAGACCAGCAGGCACCAGAGTAAACTGTACTCTAAGCCGCGGCACAGATATGGTGAGCCGCGGCCCAGAAGAAATTAACAGCGCCCAGGTTTTAATCTGTGCCCCGTGAGCCACGGCACACGGGGCGGTTTTGGTGTACTCCGCGCGGGTTTGGGCCGTTTTGAAGCCAGTTCTTGACCTAATCACACGGATGCGTTTTGGAGGCTGAGGACGACTATAAATAAGCATCATAGGGCTGAAGAAAGTGGGGGATTCTTTCATCGATCAGAACAAGGAAGGGCATCGATAGTGAGGGCGAAGAACACAAGGAGGAGATTTGTGGGCGACGACAAGACCACGGATCCCTACGGTTTTTCTGCATTTTAGTTCCTAGATCTGTTTGAGTAGGATTTTGATTGTAGCCAATTTCATGACGGTTTGATTAGTTATTATTATTTTGAATTACTCGTTATTCTATTGAATTGGATTCTTCTTACTGTTCTTAATGCTTTTTAATTGTCTGGCCAACAGTTAATTTGTTTTGAATGTCTTTATGGATTCGGGAGATGAAATTTAGGCATAGTTCTTGTGAGACGAATCATAATTTTCGTGAGATAGGGATATACTCATGCGAATTGTGAAGCCTGTTATTGTGGGAATTCTTGAACTATTTTAGCTATTAATTATCTAATTCGAATTGGGATATATCGAGTTAATAATTTGTAGTATTTTCTATCGACCTTGGGAAAGGCTTTAGAATAATTTAGGAATTCCTGGCTTACAATCAATTGAATAAAAGTGAATTGAATCGAATAAATATCATTCCCGATTATTTGAGGTGAAAATCATAATCCTACGCCCTTATTAGTATTATTATTATTATTAGTACTATTATTTATTTTCTACAATTAGTTTAGGAATAATTCCATATAATTGTTCTTCAAATAAAATTACGAGTTGACTATATTTTGGTACTTAGTGAAATCAGTCCTCGAGGGAACGATACTTTACTTATCACTTTATTACTTGTTGACACCGTGCACTTGCGGCATATTGTGAGGGATTTTCCCACAACATTACGTACGTAACTCGGCCGGCAGGCTGCCTATTTAAGGCCCTGCGGACGGGTTTTCACCATTTTTTCTCAATCTTTTCTTTCTCTTCCGCGGATGTGGTCTTGGGGATATTGAAGCTATGTTGTTGAAGAACAAATACACGAAGTTCTTGAGTTCATAACATTAATCCAGCGAATCAAGGTAGTCTTCCTTAGAACCCTAATTTCGTGAATTTGGGGTTTTTTGCATTTTTGTCCGATTCGTTCCGTGTTGTTGATTAATTCATGATCAGTATGATTAATCTTGGTAGTATTCTTGTGTTTAACATCATTTAATCCATTGTTCTTCGTCGAATCGAAGTATATTTCTTGATTTTCTTCGAATCGACTTTTTGGGGGATTTGTTCTCGATCTCATTTTCCATCCGTTTTTGTTGGATAGATTGTGGTTAAATGATGTTGTTAAACATATTCTATGGATTGTATATCCATATTTCGACTTGAAATTCCGTTTTCGTGTTTTGTCGGGACGAATCTTGTTCTTGGCCGTTTTGGGGAAAACACTTGAACTTTCGTCATTCGTTCTTTGAATTCAACGGCTTTGAGTCGTGTTATGGAATTCATTTCATTGTTGTTCTTGTCCTTCGTAGTTTATGACCGCGAGTTGGCGATCGGTGGAGACGGCGGGTTCATAGTCGATTCGTGTCAACCTATTTCGGTCGATTCTCCGCGTTGTTCTTATTCGAGGCAAGTACCTTGTTCATACTATTCTTGTTTTGTGGATATGATGATTGGTGATCGTCTTGGTGTGTTTGTTTGTTTGTTTGAAATGAGTTTTCAAAATATTTGGTTAGCCTTGTTAAAGGCCCTCTTTCAAAACCGTGTGTGTTTTGTGATTGGTGTGATTCGTGAACGAGTATGTGAATCTTATGGACATGTTTGGTGTTGATGATGCACTTGGTATTTGCGTGTGGACGTATATTGTTTCATTTCGGTGCATTATGGTTTGACGTGTTGTTTTACTAAGTGTTTGATGCCTCTGGGTGAATTGTTTGGATATCCTTGGTGTGATATGTTACTCGTGCTTGATTATTTCGCGGCCAGCTCGGGAGGGTCCGACGGGGCCTCGAGTGGGATTCGTGGCTTCGTCCCGGTCCTAGGTGACGTGTGGTGCTTGAGTATTTCGCTAGCCAGCTCGGGAGGGTCCGACGGGATCACGGAGTGGGATTTGTGGCTTCCACCCGGTCCTAGGCGATGTGAGTACGTGTTTTGTGAATGTGTTTGCTCACCTCGGGAGGGTTCGACGGGACCACGGAGGGAATTCCAATGGCTTCGACCTGGGTTCACGAGTGAAACTTCACCGCTACGTGTGTATATTTTGTGATTGTTTTTCGCTCACCTCGGGAGGGTCTGATGGGATCACGGAGGGAGTCCAATGGTATAGCCCTGGATTCATGAGTGCGGTTGCTTATGTTTTGTGAATGTGTTTGCTCACCTCGGGAGGGTTCGACGGGGCCACAGAGGTAATTCCAATGGCTTCGACCTGGATTCACGAGTGAAACTTCATGGGTGCGTGTGTATTTTATGTCCGTCGAGGACGCATGACGTGGGTTTTTAACCTTGTGTATTATGGTTGGTTTTATTTGCGAAAACAAAACCTTTGGGCTGTGACCCTGTTGATTACTGGAAGGAGAAGGATTCGGTAATCCTAAATTGTTTTCTATTAAAACTCTCAATGGCAATTTAAACTGTTTTATAAATTATTTTCCCTTGATTTGCGACCTTTCAGTTTTAGAATGTTTTACCAAACTCTTGCCTCGGGAAGTACTTTTCGTCACGTTTGGATTTTTGAGGATTCCTGGTTATTGTTATTCGTGGAATGTGAATTGTATGGCTCGTATTTGCACTTTGTTCTTGCACTAGCGAAACAGTGGAGTTTTGCTAACCCCCGAGTATTCGGGGGGTAGATGTCTGTTTTTGCATTTAGGTTTGGGAGCATAAGACAGGGTCGGCACGAAGGATGATGAAAGATGAACGATACTAATCACATGAGGATCCGTATGATGTCATTGGTTTAGTTGTATTTTATTTTCCGCTGCAGTATTCTTTTCCCGTTGTACGGGAGTGTGTTGTATTCGACCCCCTGCGTGGGCTTGTATTGTAATCGAGTTGTATGTTTTTATTGAAAGGCCAAATCGGTCTACTGAGTCATTTTAGCCTTAAAGGCATTGTCGAGATGTTTCATGTTGTTACTAGCCTGGTAGATCCTTGAGGAAAGGTTCTACGGCGTGTAATATCCCTGAGCGGATTGGCGATGTTACAGTAGTACTCGTGGTGCTATCGCGTTCTTGATAGTGCTCGGGAGTTCAGGGCTGTTCACCGCATCCCATCCGTCGTCTTGTTGCGATCGTGGTTTTGAGGCAAGTACCTTGTCCATACATCTCTCGTTTTATAGATATGATGATCGGTGATTTTCTTGGTATGTTTGTTTGATTGTTTGAGATGAACTTTCAAAAGATTTAGTTTAGCCTCGTTAAAGGCTCACTTTCAAAAGAACCCTATGAATATTCTTGGTGTTGTTGTTGTGCTTTGATAATATATATATGCATATATTATCTCATTTTGGTACGTTGTGATTTGACAATGGTGTCATGCTTTGTGTTTGTTGCCTTTAGGTGAATTGTTTGGATATCCTTGGTGTGATATATTATTTGTGTGAATGTGTGGATATGGTCGAAGGTCTACGGTGACACATGGCATGTGATCATATGGTCGGGATGCAACAAGTGATTGATCCAACCGTGAGAGCCTAAGACAATCTATGGTGACACATGGCTTGTGATCATGTGGTCAGGGTGCAACAAGTGATTGATCCAATTGTGAGATGATAAGACCTGCGGTGACAAATGGCATGCGATCATATGGTCAGGAGACGACAAGTGATTGATCCAACCGTGAGATGACGTGGCATGTGTTCACGGTGTTATGTTTATGTTCGTGAATGTATTTTGCTCACCTCGGGAGGTCCAGCGAGGCCTCAAGGGAATCTAATGGTATAGCCCATGATTCACCAGTTGGTGTGTATATGATTTGTGAATGTATTTTTCTCACCTCGGGAGGGTCTGACGAGGCCTCGAGGGAATCCAATGGTATAGCCCTGGATTACCGAGTTGGTGTTGTATTCATTGACCTAGATTTGCGCATCTTGGGTGATTATGCTGTGTTGATTTTATGTCCATCGAGGACATGTGACGTGGGTTTTAACCCCGTGAATTGTCGTTGGTTTTATTTGTGAAAACATAAACCTTTGGGATGTGACCCCTGTTGATTTTTGGAAAGATAAGGATTCGATAATCCTAAATTGTTTTCTATTAAAACTCGTGATGGCTTATTAAACCATTTTATAAATTGTTTCTCTTGAATTGTGATCTTTCGATTTGGGAACGTTTTACCCAAACTCTTGCTTCGGGAAGTATTCTTCATTGTGTTTGAATCTTTGAGGATTCCTGATTATTGTTATTCTTGGAACTTGAATTGTATGACTCGTATTTTGCACTTTGTACTTGCACTAGCGAAATAGTGGAATTTTGCTAACCCCCGAGTAATCGGGGGGTGGATGTCTGTATTGCATTCAGGGTATGGGGAGCATAGCACAGGGTCGGCATGAAGGGTGATGAAAGATGATCGATACTAATCACATGAGGACCCGTCTATTGCTGTATTGGTTTTGTACGTTATTTTTGCTGCAAGATTTTCCCCGTTGTACGGGAGTATTTTGTATTTGACCCCTGCGTGGGCATGTATTGAGATTGAGTTGTATGTATTAATTGAAAGACCAAATCGGTCTACTGAGTCAGTTTAGCCTTAAAGGCATTGTTGAGATGTTCGATGTTGTTACCAGTCTGGTAGATCCTTGAGGAAAGGTTCTACGACGTGTAATATCCCTGAGCGGATGGGGGGTGTTACATAAATGGTATCGGAGCTTAGGTTGTGGATACCTAGGCTGTCGAGTTTAGTGGTCTCTGTTGAGTTTTGTCTCTTCAGATTTTGCCTGACTGAGTCGTGTCGTGACACGTCGTCTGAGTTTGTTGGTCATGATTAGTATCGTGGGGCGATCATCACCTTCGTGCGACATGTGGATGTAAGTCTCCCTTCTTTGTGTTGTGTCTCATGTGACACGAGCTACTTGTATGATTATTTGTTTAGTGATGGAATCTTCATGTATATTCTTGGTTTCATGATGTGTGTTTATGTGACTCTCATATTCCGTTTATATGAGGGGTGTTGTCGCTATTTCTGTCCTTATGACTGTGATATTTTGACTGTTTGTTTTCCGATAGAAGACATGTATTGTCTTGATTTTGAACGTATTGATGTGTGTACTATGATGTGTATAAGTGAATGTCGATACGTGTGAGTTTTGAGCATTCTGGTCCATTGGATTCTTGAAAACCATGAGTATCTTAGAAAATAAGTTTCGAGACGTACTTTTAAAACGAATTATTTTCTCGCGGTACCTTCAAGATACCACAGTATGATTCAAAATTATTCCAGTTGAGGACCAAAATATTTTGAGGTATTTTCAATTATTTAGAAATGCTTTGCTTAGACCCGAGGGTCGAATATTTCTGAAAGTTTTTCACTAAAGGAAATGTATCCTCATTTTTTTTATCAAATGCAAGATGGTTTTCAAAGTCTCGATAACGATGTTTATACTATTTTTTGAAAGGTGATACTCAAGATCAACCGGTGTTTCCAAATTGTTTTCAAAAAGGTGGTTTTCGTTTTTAAAACCTATCATTCTAGTTTGCGGCCCGGGAATGTATGTATGATATTTGCATTGTCGTTAGAATGTTAGCTCCCGAGTATGATGGAATTGGAGGCGTGAACGTTGAGTCGTTTGCCACGCATTTGTTGTGATTAGCCCTCTGTTAGAGGTGAGATGTTGGTATTGAATGTTGTCGCTTTGTGGTGATTTGTGTGTTATCGCACACGTGCGAGCTGTTAGAACTTGAGTTTGTATGGTTGCGTACATATGTGGTTGTTCCGTGATGTTTAGTAATTGTATGCTTGTTATCGTTCGGGCCATTGAGGTCGCCGAATGATACCGTCGTTGCAATGGTGTTTGTATGTGTGTTACTTTACGATGGTAATCGTTGTAAGTGTTACGTGTTATGATTTTTTATTGTGCTGAGTGGTTGCTTATTTAGTATGCCGAGGGGCAGAGGTCGTGGTCGTGGTGACCGGGTGCGTGATCGGGATCGTGCTGCTGGTGATGATATCGGTATCAGTGTTGCTACTATTTTACAGCAGGTAGCTACACAGATGACTCAGTTGACTCAGGCAGTTCAGTGTATTACAGATGTGACCCAGAACACTGGTGCAAATCAGTGGCTTCGAGAAGTGATTCGTGTTAATCCCCCTCGTATCGCTGGTGCTGCAAATGCATTAGGCTGGGATGGTTGGCTTTTCCAGTTGGAAAATATATTCGAGGCAGTTGATTGTCCAGAAGAGCATAAGTTGCCAGTCGCTCAGTATCTTCTTGATAGGGATGCTACCAGTTGGTGGGAGGTTGTTAAGCCTCGAGATCGTGTTGTCATGTGGGCAGAGTTCTAGAGATTCATGAGAGATGAGTTTTGTCTGGAGCCGATCAGAAATCAGAGGATTAATGAATTCTTTTCAGCGAAACCGCAAGATGTACCGTTGTCTCAAGCTATTATTGATTTTAGCAAACAACTCAGCTATGTGCAGGATCAGGTAAGGACGGAGGAGGATAAGATCTGTCATTTTAGTAGGCGGTTGAAGCCGGATATTCTTCAGCACATGACAGGTCTCACTTGTGCTTCCTTGAGAGATTATCAGAATAGGGCGTTAGCCTATGATCTATCCATATTATCGACTGAGAGTATGTCTGACTCGAAGAAACAGAAAACCGTTGGGAACTTTTTAGGAAATCAGGGGAGTGGGCCCCCTGGGGTTGGGACTTCGTTTCGTCGTCCTAGGATGGTTCCTCGATCGCGTGATCATAGGAGTAGTACCCATGCAGTGAGTAATGTGAGCAGCATGAAGACCTGTTATAACTATAGTCGAGCGGGCCATACCGCGAAGAATTGCCGTTCACTGTTAGTCAGCTGTTTCGAGTGTGGCCAGGTGGGTCACCGAGCCGTGCATTGCGAGACGGTAGCTGAGAGATTTGGGGATCGAGTTTCCGTCTCCTCTCCGAAAGGACACGGAGATGCCTAGTGTGCTTTTTGAGGATTTCGGCGTAGTCCAAATTGTTTGTGATTGTCCTTATGAATCATTTGTTTTTATTTTCTATTTTCTCGACTGTGCGTGTTTCTTTGTAATGGGTGCTTTGTGTTTTGTGATTGTTCGGATAATCTACTTGTAATATCCGCAATTTCGGATTTCGGTAATTTTATTTTTTCGGCGAAAGTCCGTTTTGGTGACTCGCTCATGACCGTTTCGTGATTCCGAGAATATTTAACTCTGCACTTTCTGACGTCCGAGTTTGTTTCACTATCGTTTTGTTGAGTTTCTCGTTCTTAAGCGGCTTTTCCGTACTTGAGTTCGATTATTTCGAATCTCGTCCGAAATTGTTGTTTCGAGTTTCTCATAAGTTCATTTAATGTTATTATTCATGTTGCGAACTTCGGCTTGGTGTTTCGATCATGTATCGTGTGTTTCGGACGTTTTGGGCCATTTTCGTAATTTCCCAAAGTTTGGGGTAATTACCTTCATTGTCGAATTTCGAACCTTCGGGTGGTCGGAATCGTGTGTTCTCTTAGTGCTCGAATTCATCTTTGCGAGTACTTCGTAACCGTATCTTCGATTCGTATTCAGGTTCGGGTTTCGGGGTCGTTCGGGCCGTCGGAGTTGGCCCCGGCCGAGTCGTGGCCGGGCAGTCTGGGCCCAGGCCGGCACTGGCCGAGCTACGGCCGGTAGTGCTCGGCAGTTACGTACGTAAGGACGGTTACGTACGTAAGACATGGCCGGTTACGTACGTAACGATGCCGGCAGATTTGGGGCAGTGACTCGGTTACGTACGTAAGCCTTGGCCGGTTACGTACGTAACCCTGCCGGCACGCAACCTATTTAAGGCCCTGCAGTCGGGTTTTTCACCCATTTTCTCATTCTCTTCCTTCTCTTTCGTGGCTGGAGGCGTGGGAATCATGGAAATATGTTGTTGGACAATCAATCCATGAAGTCTTCGAGTTCATATCATCAATCATCCATCCTATAACATCATTCGATCTACCGAATCAGGTCGGATTTCCTAGAAATCTAGTTTTGGGGAATTTGGGTGTTTTGGTTGTTTTCATCCGTTTAATCCGATTTAACTTAGGATTATGATGGATTGATGATTATTTAGATGTATTATATCATTTACCTTGTTATTCCATGGTTGGATCGTATCGATTCGTTGTTTTGGTCGAGTTCTTGATCGATGCCTTGAAGGTGTCCGGTAGAATGTCTTAGAGGGGTTTTCGGACGTTCTACGATTATTCCTCCTCGTATGATCATTGATTTATTAATTATATGTTGTTAGGGTCGAGTTTCTTCCGAAGAAACCAAGTTGAACCCTTCCGTTCGTTGTCGTTTTTCTTTTCGAAAGCATCGGGCGTTTCGAAGCTTTCCGGTTGAGCCGTGTTCGTCGGGATACTTGCGTGCCGATTTTGAGGCAAGTACCTTGTCCATATAATTCTTGTTTTATGGATATGATAATTAGTGATCGTCTAAATGTAGTTGTTTGGTCGTTTGAATTGAACTTTCAAAAGATTCGGTTTAGCCTTGTTAAAGGCTTGCTTTCAAAACGCGTGTGTTTTGTGAATGGTGTGGTTTGTGAATAACTATGTGAATTCTATGGATATGTTTGGTGTTGATGTTGCACTTGGTATTGCGTGTGGACGTATATTATTTTATTTCGGTGCGTTGTGTTTTGACGTGGTGTTTTGCTAAGTGTTTGATGCCTCTGGGTGAATTGTTTGAATATATGTGTTGTATTGTGATGTGTGTGAATGTATGGATGTGGGCGGGGCCTACGGTGGCACATGGCATGCGATCATGTGGCCAGGATGCAACAAGCGATTGGTCCAACCGTGAGAGCCTAATAAAAACTACGGTGGCACATGGCATGCGATCATGTGGTCAGGATGCAACAAGTGATTGATCCAACCGTGAGCGCCAAAGATAATCTACGGTGGCACATGGCATGCGATCATGTGGCCAGGATGCAACAAGCGATTGATCCAACCGTGAGATGTGTGTGATTTGTTTCGCTAGCCAGCTCGGGAGGGTCCTTCGAGGCCTCGAGTGGGATTTGTGGCTTCGTCCCGGTCCTAGGCGATGCGCGTGCGTGATTACGTTGTGTTGATTTTTATGTCCGTCGAGGAGACGTGATGTTGGGCTCTGGCCCTGTGAATTATTGTCGGTTTTCTATTTGCGAAAACAAAACCTTTGGGGTGTGACCCCTGTTGATTTTTGGAAAGACAAGGATTCGGAAATCCTAAATTGTTTTCTATTAAAACTCTCGATGGCATTTTAAACTGTTTTATAAATTGTTTCCTTTGATTTGTGATCTTTCGGTTTTGGAATGTTTTACCAAACTCATGCCTCGGGAAGTGCTTTTCATTACATTTGGAACTTTGAGGATTCCTGGTTATTGTTATTCTTGGAATTTGAATTATATGGCTCCTGTTTGCACTTTGTTCTTGCACTAGCAAAGCAGTGTAGTTTTGCTAACCCCCGAGTATTCGGGGGGTGGATGTCTGTTTTTGCATTCAGGTTTGGGAGCATAACACATGGTCGGCACGAAGGATGATGAAAGATGAACGATACTAATCACATGAGGATCCGTATGATGTCATTGGTTTAGTTATAGTTTATTTTCCGCAAAGATTCCTTCCCATCAGACGGGAGTGTGTCAGATTCGACCCCTGCGTGGGCATGTAATGAGTTTGAGATGTATGTATTTATTGAAATACTAAATCGGTCTACTGAGTCATTTTAGCCTTAAAGGCATTGTTGAGTTGTTCTATGTTGTTACCAGCCTGGTAGATCCTTGAGGAAAGGTTCTACGGCGTGTAATATCCCTGAGCGGATTGGGGGTGTTACATAAATGGTATCAGAGCTTAGGTTGTGGAAACCTAGGCTGTCGGGTCAGTGGTGTCTGTTGAGATGTCTCGTCGGATTTTGTCTGACTAAGTCGTGTCGCGACGCGTCGTCTGAGTTGGTCTGTCGTGATTAGTATCGTGGGGCGATCATCATCTTCATGCGACCTTGGATGTAAGTCTCCCTTCTTTGTGTTTGTGCCTCGTCTGATGCGAGTTACAGGTATTATGAGTTAATTGACGGAATCCTCTTATAGATTTTGATTTCGTGATATGTGGTTATTTGACTCTCATATTTCGTTCATATGAGGAGTAGTGTTGCTGGATTGTGCATGTTGGACTGTATTTCTTTTATCCGCTGCGTGAGTTCTTTTGTAATGGCTTTCGGTATTTTACCGACTGAGTTTTATTTCGAAAACCGATTCCCTTAACCGAGTTTTTGGCATTATGGCCTTGATCGTTTTGGCTAAATTCTTATGGCGGTATTTAGTATTTTGTAAATGGATTTTGTGAGTTTTTTTTGAAATATTACCGTCATCGGCCTTCTTGGCATTTTTATAAATGGTTTTTAGCCTGGTAGGTTCCGGCGCGGGACCCACGGCGCTATATTGTTCCGTGTAATTACCTAAAATTTTTGGGCATTCTAGCCCATTGAATTATTTTCGAAAACCTTGAGTATCTTAGAAAATAAATTTCGAGACGTACTTTTAAAATGAATTATTTTCTTGTGGTACATCCAAGGTGCCACAATATGTTTCAAAATTCTTCTACCTCGAGGACCCAAAATGTTTTGAGATATTTTCAATGTTTTATAAACACTTTTACTTAGACCCGAGGGTGGAATATTCTAAAGTTTTTCACTAAGAGAAAGTGTCCTCATTTTTATCAAATGCGAAATGGTTCTCCAAAGCCTCGATAACGATGTTTCACGTTTGTACTTTTTTTTTTGAAAGGTGATACTCAAGATCAACCGGTGTTTTTCTAAATTATTTTCAAACGGAGATTTTCATTTTTAAAACCTATCCATTCCCGTTTGAGGGCTGGGTATATATGTATGATGTTTGCGTTGTCATTATGATGTTTGCTCCTGAGTATGATCGAATTGGTGGCATGAACGTCGAGACATTGCCACGCATTTGTTGTACTAGCCCTCTGTGAGAGGTGTGAACTGGTGTTTACTGTTTATCGTATCGTGGTGATTTGTGTGTTGTCGCACGAGTGAGCTATTGAAGCTTGGGCTTGTACGTTTGTGTACATGTGTTATTGTTTCATGATGGTTGTAATTATGTGCTGGTTATCATTCGGGCCGTTGAGGTCGCCGAACGATACCGTCGTTGCTGTAGTGTTTGTGTGTGCATTACTTTATGATGGTAATCGTTGTATATGATATGTGTTATGATTCCTTGTTGTGTTGAGTTGGCATCTCCGCTATGTTGTTTTGCGACATTATGCCCCATTGTATCTAGCATTTGTATATTCGGTATGCCGAGCCGAGGTGTTTCAACCGTGGTGTGCCGGGGGCATGCACGTACCAATTGTCCTTCTCGTCAGTAACGCAGTTCAAGTGTGGACCCGAGAGACACAGGATCTAGTTTCGCGAGTTGGGTTCCGAGTCTTTCGGGGCGTGCACTTCAGTACAGATATCAGGATCGGCTCTAAGAGGCCCATGGGAAATGTTTCCGCCAGCTGCTTTTGTGTTGTTGCCTTGTTTCTGTTATTGTGAGTAGCGGGGACGACCCTATTTTATAAGAGGTCGAATGTAATACCCGTATTGTTTTTGGACTTCTGCATTTCCTCTTTATCAAGTCTATCGACTTGCTCGTGTTTGTTGATACTTTCTGAACTTGTTTTGTATTTTGGTTTCATCATTCGAACGAGCAGTGATCTTGTTTTGGGTCGATCTGGTTATCGCTGTGACTTTTCTGAGTTGTTTCGATTCTTGTGAACCTTGTCCGGAAGTAACATCTTTTGGTTCTACTAGTCCTTTTATTCGAAGTGGATCGGATTTTGAACTTCTATATTTTCGACTCTGTGGACTCGTTTATGTTCGTAAACATTTTCTGAGCTTGCCCTGTCCCTTACTTTTGTTAATCGAACGAGGGTGGTATTGTTTCGGAATTACTCGTTTGTCGTTGTGACTTTTCAATTGCTATTCCCTTTCCTGTGGATCTTATGTGAGTGCGCATCTTGTTGTTTTCACCAGATCATGTTTTGTCTCGAGTCGAGATGTGAACCTCGGAGTTGTCGGTTGAACCTTATTGTTCTTCGTGATCCGAGCATGATTATTCGATTTTTGTTGTCTCAATCATTGTAGTTCGATCATTGATTGTTCGGTTTTTGTTGATCTCGTTTCGTGATTGTTGAACGTTCAGACTCCTTCGTAATTCCCTTAAGTTCGGGAAATTAGTCTCGTTTTCGATCTTCCAACCCTTGGGCGGTGGAATTCCGTATTTGTTCAGCGATTGGCTCACGTTTTGATTAATGTACCGTTGGGTTGGTCAATCGTATCGATTTTCGTTCGTTGTGTTTTGTGATTGTTTGGATAATCGACTTGATTGTATTATCTGTTTGATGACGCTTGTCACTTGTTGGTTTTATTATGTCTCTACCGGTGGCATTATGTTGGTCGTCGTGGAGCGTGTTTTCACACCGTATATTCCTTTGCGTTGTTTGTAACGTTTCGTCGTTGGGCATTAGTTACGCATTCTTGTGTATCTCATTGAAATATTAATGGTGGTATATTTCTTCTCCCTACTTGTTTTAAGTTTCGGGACGAAACTTTTTTAAGGAGGGTAGAATGTAATATCCGCAATTTCGGATTTCGGTAATTTTCTTTTTTCGGCGGAAGTCCATTTTGGTGACTCGCTCATGACCGTTTCGTCATTCCGAGAATATTTAACTCTGCACTTTTTGACGTCCGAGTTCGTTTCGGTATCGTTTTGT
Source organism: Orobanche coerulescens (assembly GCA_033398695.1). NCBI lineage: Eukaryota > Viridiplantae > Streptophyta > Magnoliopsida > Lamiales > Orobanchaceae > Orobanche > Orobanche coerulescens. The sequence goes on from CM065801.1 coordinate 70,493,554, forward strand.
TGAGTTTCGCGTTCTTAAGCGGCTTTTCCGTACTTGAGTTCGATTCTTGCGAATCTCGTCCGAAACTGTTGTTTCGAGTTTCTCGTAAGTTCATTTAATGTTATTATTCATGTTGCGAGCTTCGGCTTGGTGTTTCGATCATGTATCTTGTGTTACGGACGTTTTGGGCCATTTTCGTAATTTCCCAAAGTTTGGGGTAATTACCTTCCATTGTCGAATTTCGAACTTTCGGGTGGTTGGAATCGTGTGTTCTCTTAGTGCTCGAATTCATATTTGCGAGTACTTCATAACCGTATCTTCGATTCGTATTCAGGTTCGGGTTTCGGGGTCGTTCGGGCCGTCGGAGTTGGCCCCGGCCGAGTCATGGCCGGGCAGTCTGGGCCCAGGCCGGCACTGGCCGAGTTACGGCCGGGAGTGCTCAGCAGTTACGTATGTAAGGCCGGTTACGTACGTAAGACCTGTCCTATTACGTACGTAACGATGCCGGAAGATTTGGGGCAGTGACTCGGTTACGTACGTAAGCCTTGGCCGGTTACGTACGTAACCCTGCCGGCAGGCAGACTATTTAAGGCCCTGCAGTCGGGTTTTTCACCCATTTTCTCATTCTCTTCCTTCTCTTCCGCGGCTGGAGGCGTGGGAATCAAGGAAATATGTTGTTGGACAATCAATCCATGAAGTCTTGGAGTGCATATCATCAATTATCCATCCTATAACATCCTCCGATCTACCGAATCAGGTCAGATTTCCTAGAAATCTAGTTTTGGGGAATTTGAGTGTTTTGGTTGTTTTCAACCGTTTAATCCGATTTAACTTAGGATTATGATGGATTGATGATTATTTAGATGTATTATATCATTTCCCTTGTTATTCCATGGTTGGATCGTATCGATTCGTTGTTTTGGTCGAGTTCTTGATCGACGCCTTGAAGGTGTCTGGTAGAATGTCTTAGAGGGGTTTTCGGACGTTCTACGATTATTCCTCCTCGTATGATCATTGATTTATTAATTATATGTTCTTAGGGTCGAGTTTCTTGCGAAGAAACCAAGTTGCACCCTTCCGTTCGTTGTCGTTTTCCTTTTCGAAAGCATCGGGCGTTTCGAAGCTTTCCGGTTGAGCCGTGTTCGTCGGGATACTTGCGTGCCGATTTTGAGGCAAGTACCTTGTCCATATAATTCTTGTTTTATTGATATGAGAATTAGTGATCGTCTAAATGTGGTTGTTTGTCCGTTTGAATTGAACTTTCAAAAGATTCGGTTTAGCCTTGTTAAAGGCTTGCTTTCAAAACGCGTGTGTTTTGTGAATGGTGTGGTTTGTGAATAACTATGTGAATTCTATGGATATGTTTGGTGTTGATGTTGCACTTGGTATTGCGTGTGGACGTATATTATTTTATTTCGGTGCATTGTGTTTTGACGTGGTGTTTTGCTAAGTGTTTGATGCCTCTGGGTGAATTGTTTGAATATATGTGTTGTATTGTGCTGTGTGTTAATATATGGATGTGGGCGGGGCCTACGGTGGCACACGGCATGCGATCATGTAGCTAGGATGCAATAAGAGATTGGTCCAACCGTGAGAGCCTAATAAAAACTACGGTGGCACATGGCATGCGATCATGTGGCCAGGATGCAACAAGTGATTGATCCAACCGTGAGCGCCAAAGATAATCTACGGTGGCACATGGCATGTAATCATGTGGCCAGGATGCAACTAGCGATTGATCCAACCGTGAGATGGGTGTGATTTGTTTCGCTAGCCAGCTCGGGAGGGTCCTTTGAGGCCTCGAGTGGGATTTGTGGCTTCGTCCCGATCCTAGGCGATGCGTGTAACACCCCAATTGACAAATGGGACATTACACGCCGTAGAACCCCCATAAGGTCTACCAGGCTAACTCAAGACACGTAAACTACAATGATATCCCAAATGATGCATTCAATATTAAATAAGGCTGTGGCCTCGGCCAAAACATTTTAACGGAGTCCATGAAACGTAAGTTAAATACCAATTCATTGCCCATGCAGGGGACTTAAACCAAGTTCAAAAATAAACAGTCTGACTCCAGTACTCGATAAATGCTATGACAAAACATAAAATGCAGACTCGAGCCACATCATAATGCCATCCCGTCCTTTTCGTGCGCATCCCGTGCCAGCTCCTCAGCTCGACCAGTACCTGAAATGCATAAGACGCATTTCCCCCATTTAAGGGGTTAACATTCGAATAGCTAGTGCAAGTACACAATTACACAACATTATATACATACACGATTTAACGTAAACAAACCATTAGGAAAATCATTTTGAACATCAATATTCCGGAATATCACATATACATCAAAATAGTATATCATCAAGTTTTCCACATCACAAACATCCACGCTCGGTAACTCGCGACCGTACCCATTTGTATCGGCTCCCAGAGGTCCGGTTGAACCGTCCCCAGGTGAGAAACCGCTTCCGCGGCCGTACCCATTAGAATCGGCCCCCAGAGGTCCCGTCGAACCGTCCCCAGGTGGAAGAACATCAACACACGCACACAAGTCCACTTCCGTGGCCGTACCCATTAGTATCGGCCCCCAGAGGCCACATGCCATCCCCAGGTGGAAGAGTAACCAACACAATCATTCAATAATCCAGTTTACATCACTCGCATCAAAACCGTACACACATAATGAAATATAATACATGTACTTGCCTTGAATAAGACGAAACGAAAGAAACGGCGAAGAAATAGGTTTCGGTCCGGATAATCCTCCCAAATTCGTTCCTTACATTGTAATACCCGGTTGTAATTCATTCATTATCATGCAGTAATTATCAGTCTGTAATTGTCACTCAGTAATTTTCACTCATTATTAATCGCTCATCATTCATGATTCATTCATTTGCGTTCACCATTGGCATGTTGCCACCGTATATCAGTTCCGATCGTCATTTCATCTCCATTTATAGATCGAGATGGGAGTATTATCATTTTTATCGTGATTGGTAGTCTTGTACTGGGATTATCATCTTTGGCATGTGTTGGACTTGTTCACTTTCACATTTGTATGATATGTGGGATCATTCATCAGTCGTAGCGAGGAATCGGAGTTATCGGATTTTTCACCTTATCCAGCATTGAGTTACGGCCGTAAGGATTGTAGGTTACGGCCGTAACAAGTGTTCGTTAATTTCAGGCCATTTTGGACGAACGGGACTTATGGCCGTAAGGTTTGGGAATACGGCCGTAATTTGAGCAGGTACGGCCGTAAGGCTTGGCCGGTTACGGCCGTACGTGTCCAGCAGGCTGCCCAGGCATTTTGCCCAAAGGCGAGTTACGGCCGTAAGAGGGTAGGATACGACCGTAAGTGGTATTCGTATATTTCAGGTTTTGTCGGATGGGAGGGACTTAAGGCCGTAAGGGTTGCGGCATACGGTCGTAAGACGAGGAAGGTACGGCCGTAAGGCTTGGCCGGATACGGCCGTACGCTACAGGCAGGGTGCCTGGTCATTTTCGACAAAGGGGGCTTACGCCCGTAAGTTTGGCCGGATACAGCCGTATCATCCGAGTTACGCCCCTAAGGTGTGCGGGTACGGCCGTAAGGATGTCGGCAGATGTTTTAGACGAGGGCGAGTTACGCCCGTAAGTCAGGAGCAGATACTGCCGTAAGACTGTCGGCAGGTGTTTGGACGAAGCCGAGTTATGGTCGTACGAGTTGGCTGGTTACGGCCGTAAGGCCGTTGACCTGGGATGTTACGGCCGTAAGAAGGCCGAGTTACGGCCGTAACTTCCTGCAGTTTATATATGTCTTGGACGAGACTTTTCCTCATTTTTCTCATTTCCTTCACTTTTTTCCGAGAGAGAGAGCTTGAGGGAGATATTTTGTCATCATAAATCACTTGTGTGTTCGGATTTCATCATCTTGATTCGTTGGGAAGCTTGGATAGTCGTTTTAACACGTTTTCATCGGATCGAAGTGTTTGGATCTTCTAAGGTAATATTCTTCAACATCTTGGATTTCGATTTTGTATTAAGATATGATGTTTTAGACGTTAAAATCATGATGTATGAAGTGATGTACACATGATTGTGGATATGTATTATTATTCATTGGATTATTGAAGGATTATTCAAGAACACTTTGAATATTGAGTTGGATTTGGGGGTTTTCGATTAATTGTTGTTGTAATCACGATTTTGGATATTCTTCTTGGATTATTGATCATATTGAAGAAGTTTTGTTGGTTTGAAACCCTTCTTGGGGATTTAATGTTGGTATAATTGAGGATTGATTGTAAACAATCGGAGATTGGTCACAACGTGTTTGATATAATGCCCCAATGAACATAGTTTAGTTGTATCGACGTTTTGAGTTGGTTATTCGTGTTTAATTCGTATGTTAAACGGATTGTAGGTAATTATGTTATTCAAGGTTGTTCGAGCGACCGATATCTCAATTAGGACGTTGTTCGTGGAAGGATAATTGTCACCGGTGTTGTGTAAGTTAATTCTTACTCAGTTAAAAGGATATTCTTTCCATTCGTTGTTGTTCATTCATAATCATAATTCATTCGTAAGGTACTAACCATTTCAAAACTTATAATTGTCACTTAATTACTTCATTCACGAGGAACGACGGTTCCAATCATTTCATTGAGCTGTCATTCATTTCACCATCATTTCATCTTGGTGAGTCATTATTCATTTTCGTTGTCACTTTTGTTATATCGTGGCATTCCGGGTCATACTGGCGTGCCGGTTGGTATGTGTAGAATTTTCATGTCGGGCACATTATAGTCGTGTGTTGGTTGGTGGCCTCACATTGGACTGTGCACACGAGTTGATGGCTTCGTGAGACTGATTAGGTACAAGACCAAACGTGTATTCGATCGATACTCGTTGGTGGCTTGTGCACGGACACATTTCCATCCCGGACGTAGTGTGGCGCCATTCCTTTGAGCCGTACTATTATTTGATTCATATAGCATGTTTGATTGCGTATGTTTCGACAGGATTTTTCATAACTAAAGATAACTCATGATTGTGTATTTTCAACTCTTGAGGATTTTTGTTCTGTTTAACTGACCTCGTTTGGGGATTTTGTTTTCAGGTCATGGCAAGGCAAAAGCACGGGAATATAATGTTGACGGCGAGGAGTCCCAGTGATACTAGTAGGGGGCCTCGTTCTTTTCAGTTATTCATATTGTTGTCATTTATTTCCTGCTGCAGATTTTCATTTGGATACTCCATTTCATTCAGTGTTGTGTATTTTATCTTCATATAAAATACACTAGTATTCGGTATTGTCCTGGTGTGTTGTACTTAAACTCCTCATCAGAGTAATTATTGTTGTAATGTGGTTCGGTACTACATTCACCCTGTGTAATTCATTCATTTTCATTCACCTGGTGGGTCCTAGTCGGGGATCCACGGCACTGTAATATCCGCCTAGTTTGGGGTGTTACAGAGTTGGTATCGGAGAATGGTTTTGAATACTACCTTCCGAGTCATGTCTCATTTGGAATCATCGTCATCAGACTAGTATCATTGGACTTTCGCGTCACGTGTGACCTGTGCAAATGCCGAGCCAATCAGACCGAAAGAACTGTAAGATTTCTAACGCCATCGTATAATTTCTGGAAATAATCATTCATTCATCATTCATCAATTAACAATCCTCAAACATCATCATTCATTATGATTAGGACGATCATGTTAACTAATTAATCAGTCAATTCATTTCATTACTCAGTTGATGATCAGGACGATCATGTTAACTCATTAATTACTCAATTCATTTCATTACTCAGTTGTCGTTCTGGACGATCATATTATTAATCTTGTTAAATTGTCCAAGATAATCATTTCAAGAATTTCATCAGATAATCATGTCACTTCAGTAAATCATTCATGCAATCACTAAGTTAGAGCATGTATGCTCATTTTCATCATCTCATGACATAATCATAACGTGATAATCATGCGGGAAATATAATCATTATGCGACCTTCCTACTTCGAGACGAGAGCCGTCAGAGATGCATGGGGAGAGACGCGGTGCGGGCCGAAACCCGGAAATAATCACTGGGTCGGGAAATCGCACTGTGACTCGGCTCGATCAGAAGATGTTCGGGTTGATCCACTCACTTTTATGCAGGTCATGATGACCCATATGCAATTGCTCAATCATCATTGCGCCACTCTGGCCGGATTAATCGAGAGAACTCTCCCGAATGAGCCTGCTGCTAAGGAAATTGCTGAGCAACAACCTTCATCTATCAGCAAGAAATCAACGAAGCGTAATCAATCCGAAGGCGGTCAGTCAACCTTCAAGAAGCCTCGTGTGAGTCCTATCATTTCTGAGCGACCTCCTACGGCGCATAATCATGCGGGATCTCAGTCCCGAGCGGCCAGTTCGGCCATCACCTGTTTCAACTGTGGAGTGCCGGGTCATTACAGCACTAAGTGTCTGAAACCGTCTATCACGTGCCATAATTGTGGGAATTTTGGGCATAAGGCCCGTTTTTGCCGAAAGGACGCCAAGTCGGCTCCGGCGGCATCTCAGGCCCCGAAGCAACCAGCGATTCAGAATCAGACTGCTCTGTCAATGTCGTTTAAGACAATGGAAGCAAATAAAGTTGGAGATCATATTTATCAGACGGGAGCATCCGGTTCGGGGCTCTACAAGTCCCGGATTCATGTGATGAAGAGGATCGACGATCCGGTGGCCCGAATGATCTCAGGTATACTCGTAATTTTATTTCAACATGTGTGTACCTTTTGATACTGGTGCACCGCATTCATTCATTTTCGAATCATGTTTGAATAGACTTATTTTGGGATAGTCCTATTGCTTGTGGACCTCATACCATCGGTCTACCTGACGATGGAAGAATTTTCGGAAATCATACCGAAGTAAGCTTAATGACCGCGATTGGTTGGTGGACCTAATCGTGGTGAATTTATCTAAGGACGATGTAATAGTGGGTATTAGTTGGATGGATCGTCATGATTCTATCCTTAGTGTTGGTAAGCGTTTGGTCACTATCTTTCCGTCGTTGGTTGTCAAATGTGTGCTTCAGGAAGGTAATCCCCGTTGTTCCAAAAGAATTATTATTATGATGGAAGCAGAGAAACTCCTCAATCGAGTTGTTCAATCATTCATTGTATCATTTTCATTGATTGACCGTTCTAAGGCAATCGATTTGTTCAATCATTCATTGTATCATTTTCATCGATTGACCGTTCTAAGGCAATCGAGTTGTTCAATCATTCATTGTATCATTTTCATCGATTGGCCGTCCTAAGGCAATCGAGTTGTTCAATCATTCATTGTATCATTTTCATCGATTGGCCGTTTTAAGGCAATCTAGTTGTTCAATCATTCATTGTGTCATTTTTATCGATTGACCGTTCTAGGGCAATCAAAATGTTCAATCATTCGTGATATCATTGTCATCGATTGACGATGTATTTCTAGACGAGTTACCTGGTTGCCTTCACATAGAGTTGTGGCATTCACGAGTGAGTTGGAGCCCGGTGCGTTCCTGTTCTCGAAGGCACCATACCGGATGGCCTCGACCGAAATGCAGGAGTTGAAGATTCAACTTGGGGAATTGTTCGAGAAAGGTTATCTCCGACCGAGTGCGTCCCCGTGGGGAGCACCAGTGTTATCTGTCGAGGAAAAGTATGGTTCGTTCGTGTGTGTATTAATCATCAGGAGTTGATGAGGATGATGATCAAGAATAAGTATCCCTTACCCCGTATTTATGATCTCTTAGATCAACTTCAGAGAGCTTCAATATTTTCCAAGATCGACTTAAGATCTGGATACCATCAGTTGCGAATTCGAGAGTCGGATATCGCGAGGAAGGCATTTCAAACACGATGGTCATTATGAGTTCGTGGTAATGCCGTTTGAGTTATCTTATGCACCTGAGGTATTCATGGAGTTAATGAATCGGGTCTTCATTGAATTTTTGGATCAGTTCGTGGTTGTCTTTATTGATGACATTTTAATTTATTCTCGTGACTGGGAGGAGCACGAGCTTCACCTTCATCAAGTTCTCGACATGTGGAGACGAGAGTAGCTTTATGGAAAGTCTTCCATATGTGAGTTCTCGATGTCCGAGGCGACGTCTCTCGGGCATGTAATTTCATCGGACGGAGTTCGTGTCGACCCTCAAAAGACGGAGGCTATCCGAGATTGGAAACCTCCGAAGAATGTTAAGGAAATCCGAAGTTTTCTCGGATTAGCTGGTTAATTATCCGACCCACGACCTGGAGCTAGCAGCCGTGGTTTTCGCGTTGGAAATTTGGCATCATTACCTTTATGGCGTCACCTGTCAGTTATTCACCAATCACAAGAGTTGAAGTATATATTTACTCTGAAGGAGTTAAATATGCGACAGAGACGGTGGTTGGAACTAATCAAAGATTTCGATGTCGAGATCCTTTACCACCCGGACAAGGCGAACGTTGTCGCCGACACCTTGAGTCGTAAGTCCGTTCAGGAGAAGATGCTTGCTCGTTTGACAGTTCAGAAGGAGCTTCAGCATGAATTCCTTAGACCCGAGATTGAGGTCTGGCTTCAGCGAGTTCAAGGACAACTTTGCATGTTAGAGATTTCATCGCCGCTTGAGGAGGCGATCCAGGAGAATCAAGGTTCGGACCCACTTTTGTTACGCATTCGAGAGGATGTGACTCAGGGGAAAGCCCCCGGATTTGTGGTCCATGAGGATGGACTTTTGCGTTTTAAGAATCGGTTGTGCGTACCGGCGAATGTCGAGTTGAAAAACTCGATTTTTGAGAGAAGCTCATGCTACCCCTTATTCTGTTTATCAGGAGTCTAGCATGATGTACAAGGACTTGAAACAAAATTACTGGTAGAGTAATATGAAGCGAGAAGTCGCAGAATTTGTTTCGAGATGCTTAACCTGTCAACAGGTCAAGATTGAACATCAGCGACCGGCGGATATGCTGAAGTCTCTCCCTATTCCAGAGTGGAAGTGGGAAGACATTTCTATGGATTTCATCACGAGTTTGCCGACGAGTCATCGTGGCATGAATACGATCCGGGTGATTATGGACCGCTTAACTAAATCAGCTCATTTCCTTGAGATTAGGGATACGTGGGGTCCCGAGAGACTTGCCCATTTGTTCATCAAGGAGGTAGTAAGACTGCAAGGTACTTCTAAAAGTATCGTTTCCGATCGTGACGGACGGTTTGTGTCTCATTTTTGGAAATCAGTTCATCGTGCTAGGGAACTCAGCTCAATCTCAGTACCGCCTTTCACCCTCAGTCCGACGGGCAATCAGAGAGGACTATTCAGACATTAGAGGACATGTTGAGGGCATGCGTCCTCGATTGGAAAGACGATTGGGAAGCCTAACTACCATTGATCGAGTTCACGTATAATAATAGTTGGCATGCTTCGATTAAGATGGCACCTTACGAGACCTTGTACGGTCGTCGTTGTCGATATCCGTTGTGTTGGGACGATCACCGAGCCCGATATGCTTATAGCCGCCCGGGAGAAGGTAGCTTTGATCAAGAGTCGTATGTTGGCAAACTCGAGTCGCGTAAATCATATGCGGATAATCGTAAATGCCGACCACTAGAGTTCGAGACGGGTGACCACGTTTTGGTAAAGGTATCCCCGAGTCGAGGTATTTTCCGTTTTGGAAAACGGGGGAAGTTGAGTCCGAGATTCATTAGACCGTTTGAGATTTTGGATCGAGTAGGCGAGTTAGCTTATCGATTGGCTTTACCTCTGGCATTGAGCCGAATCCATAATGTGTTTCACGTCTCTCAGTTACGGAAGTATGTTGCCGACCCGAGTCACATACTTCAGTTCGACGAAATCGAGATCGCTGATGATCATTTGTATGAGGAGCGTCCAATACGAGTTTTAGAGCGGCGAATCAAACAGTTGAGGAACAAGACGATTCCGTTGGTCAAGGTTCAGTGGTCTAGACACGGAGTCGGAGAGACTACTTGGGAGACCGAGGAGAGTATGCGGGAGAATTATCCCGAGTTGTTTGACCCTTAGTTTCGAGGACGAAACTCTTTTTAAGGGGGGGAGTATGTAATACCCGGTTCTAATTCATTCATTATCATGCAGTAATTATTAGTCTCTAATTGTCACTCAGTAATTTTCACTCATTATTAATCGCTCATCATTCATGATTCATTCATTTGCGTTCACCATTGGCATGTTGCCACCGTATATCAGTTCCGGTCGTCATTTCATCTTCGTTTATAGATCGAGACGGGAGTATTATAATTTTTATCGTGATTGGTAGTCTTGTACTGGGAGTATCATCTTTGGCATGTGTTGGACTTGTTCACTTTCACATTTGTATGATATGTCGGATCATTCATCAGTCGTAGCGAGTAATCGGAGTTATCGGATTTTTCACCTTATCCAGCATTGAGTTACGGCCGTAAGGATTGTAGGTTACGGCCGTAACAAGTGTTCATTAATTTCAGGCTATTTTGGACGAACGGGACTTATGGCCGTAAGGTTTCGGAATACGGCCGTAAGTTGAGCAGGTACGGCCGTAAGGCTTGGCCGGTTACGGCCGTACGTGTCCAGCAGGCTGTCCAGGCATTTTAGCCGAAGGCGAGTTACGGCCGTAAGAAGGGTAGGATACGGCCGTAAGTGGTATTCGTATATTTCAAGTTTTGTCGGACGGGAGGGACTTACGGCCGTAAGGGTTGCGCCATACGGCCGTAAGATGAGGAAGATACGGCCGTAAGGCTTGGCCGGATACGGCCATACGCTACAGGCAGGGTGCCTGGTCATTTTCGACGAAGGGGGCTTACGCCCGTAAGTTTGGCCGGATACGGCTGTATCATCCGAGTTACGCCCGTAAGGTGTGCGGGTACGGCCGTAAGGATGTTGGCAGATGTTTTAGATGAGGGCGAGTTACGCCCGTAAGTCAGGAGCGGATACGGCCGTAAGACTGTCGGCAGGTGTTTAGACGAAGCTGAGTTACGGCCGTACGAGTTGGCTGGTTACGGCCGTAAGGCCATTGACCAGGGATGTTACGGCCGTAAGAAGGCCGAGTTACGGCCGTAACTTCCTGCAGTTTATATATGTCTTAGACGGGACTTTTCCTCATTTTTCTTATTTCCTTCACTTTTTTCCGAGAGAGAGAGATTGAGGGAGATATTTTGTCATCATAAATCACTTGTGTGTTCGGGTTTCATCATCTTGATTCGTTGGGAAGCTTGGATAGTCGTTTTAACACGTTTTCATCGGATCGAAGTGTTTGGATCTTCTAAGGTAATATTCTTCAACATCTTGGATTTCGATTTTGTATTAAGATATGATGTTTTAGACGTTAAAATCATGTTGTATGAAGTGATGTACACATGATTGTGGATATGTATGATAATTCATTGGATTATTGAAGGATTATTCAAGAACACTTTGAATATTGAGTTGGATTTGGGGGTTTTCGATTAATTGTTGTTGTAATCACGATTTTGGATATTCATCTTGGATTATTGATCGTATTGAAGAAGTTTTGTTGGTTTGAAACCCTTCTTGGGGATTTAATGTTGGTATAATTGAGGATTGATTGTAAACAATCGGAGATTGGTCACAACGTGTTTGATATAATGCCCCAATGAACTTAGTTTAGTCGTATCGACGTTTTGAGTTGGTTATTCGTGTTTGATTCGTATGTTAAACGGATTGTTGGTAATTATGTTATTCAAGGTTGTTCGAGCGACCGATATCTCAATTAGGACGTTGTTCGTGGAAGTATAATTGTCACGGGTGTTGTGTAAGTTAATTCTTACTCAGTTAAAAGGATATTCTTTCCTTTCGTTGTTGTTCATTCATAATCATAATTCATTCGTAAGGTACTAACCGTTTCAAAACTTATAATTGTCACTTAATTACTTCATTCATGAGGAACGACGGTTCCAATCATTTCATTGAGCTGTCATTCATTTCACCATCATTTCATCTTGGTGAGTCATTATTCATTTTCTTTGTCACTTTTGTTATATCGTGGCATTCCGGGTCATACTGGCGTGCCGGTTGGTATGTGTAGGATTTTCATGTCGGGCACATTATAGCCGTGTGTTGGTTGGTGGCCTCACATTGGACTGTGCAAACGAGTTGATGGCTTCGTGAGACTGATTAGGTACAAGACCACACGTGTATTCGATCGATACTCGTTGGTGGCTTGTGCATGGACAAATTTCAATCCCGGACGTAGTGTGGCGCCATTCCTTTGAGCCGTACTGTTAGTTGATTCATATAGCATGTTTGATTGCGTATGTTTCGACAAGATTTTTCATAACTAAAGATAACTCATGATTGTGTATTTTCAACTCTTGAGGATTTTTGTTCTGTTTAACTGACCCCGTTTGGGGATTTTGTTTTCAGGTCATGGCAAGGCAAAACCACGGGAATATAATGTTGACGGCGAGGAGTCCCAGTGATACTAGTAGGGGGCCCCGTTCTTTTCAGTTATTCATATTGTTGTCATTTATTTTCCGCTGCAGATTTTCATTTGGATACTCCGTTTCATTCAGTGTTGTGTATTTTATCTTCATATAAAATACACTAGTATTCGGTATTGTCCTGGTGTGTTGTACTTAAACTCCTCATCGGAGTAATTATTGTTGTAATGTGGTTCGGTACTACATTCACCCTGTGTAATTCATTCATTTTCATTCGCCTGGTGGGTCCTAGTCGGGGATCCACGGCACTGTAATATCCGCCTAGTTTGGGGTGTTACAATAACGGTATACAACAAGTCTCATTAATGTGGAAAGGTAAGAATTAATCCTAATTCTACCCGTTGGAACAATTGGTCGGACATGGCTTGGGTATCGTCGACTATAAGTGACGAACAATGGAAAACTTGGAGTTTAAAACCACAAATAATCAATAGAAACGAAGGATTACAAGTACATGATAGAAGTCTAGCAATAATCCAATGATAATTCGGACTAAAAGAGTCAAATCCCAAGAAATCCCCAAAATTCCCCAATATCTCAAAATAAGGGTTTCAGGGATTCTTACCTTGATTCGGATGGTGGAAAGTGTTAGGAACTTGAAGAATTCAAGCAAGGAATGCACGGATGGTAGTGGATGATGATATTCAACCGGAATCGGCCCTAACCCTTGTCTGAAATCGCTCAAAGCCGAGAAGGATAAGAAATGATGGAAAAAATGACGAAGTTGACTGCTGCTGTCCTATTTATATTAAACAGGCTTATCGCACGCTACGCACAAGCATTAGCGTGCGCTAACGGGGTGTGGACGAGCGATGCGCCTCATCCTCCAGTTAGCGTACGCAAGCTAACATGATTAGCGTGCGCTAATGCTAGGAATTAGCGTGCGTTAACGCTGAATTAGCGTACGCTACCTGGTCGATCGAAATACCGAACCTACCGTCTGCATCCCGAAGTCGTTAGCGCACGCTACGAACCCCAGGTTAGAGTACGCTAAACACACAGTGATAGCGCATGCAAGTAAACCCGGAGTAGCGTGTGCTACTCGAGCGGCCGATCGATCTTGCTCGAAGACATCACGCTAACAAGACAAAATATCGAAATGCGAAGCAAGACCAGAATCCGGAAACATAAACACGGGATATTTAAGACGACAAAGCTGAGCGTTGAAAGAGAATATAATCCCGATCACTGAAGAGTCTGTAATATAACAAACAAAGTGAAATTCCCTAAACTTATGGAAATTACAAAAATGGCCCAAATGCCCGAAAATCGCGATACGACGTCGGATTAACAAACCGAAAGTTTCGACACGACCAACTCAACCATACAAACTAATTCAAACCAAGAAACAATGAAAACAAACGAGTTTTACGAGAATCGAACGTACATGCGACAAGATATAATTCAAGATGAAATTATGCAAAAACATCCTCGAAACTCGTCCAACGGAAGATCTCCAAGAACAAAATAGGTTCAGAATTTCAAAACAGTAACAAGCGAGTCGTCCGAAACGAACATACATCAAAATTAGAAATTACCAAAAATAGAAGGTACGGATATTACATTCTCTCCCCTTAAAAATAAGTTTCATCCCGAAACTTACAATGCGAATAACTCGGGATATCTCGACCGCATACTCTCTTCCGTCTCCCATGTGGCTTCCTCAGATCCATGCCTCGACCATTGAACTTTAACCAAAGGAATGGTTTTATGACAAAGTTGCTTTACTCGACGCTCTAAAATCTGAATCGGCCTCTCCTCGATGGTAATGTTGGGTCCCAACTCGATCTCTCCAAAATCAATAATATGGCTAGGGTCCGGTACGTACTTCCTAAGCTGGGAAACATGAAATACGTTATGCACGTGACTCAAGGACGGCGGCAAGCCTAACCGATAGGCAAGCTCTCCAACTCCCTCTAAAATCTCAAACGGTCCAATATATCTCGGACTAAGTTTACCCTTCCGACCGAAGTGGTAAACTCCCCATGTCGGCGACACTTTAAGCAAAACATGATCTCCCACCTCAAACTCCAATGGCCGGCGATGCGTATCGGCATAAGACTTCTGCCGACTCTGGGCTGTCAACAATCTATCGCGAATCAGAGCAATCTTCTCTCTCGTCTCCACTACCATATCGGGCTCGGTACCAATCATCTCGGACGTATCGTCCCAACACAATGGCGATCTGCACCTCCTCCCATACAATGCCTCGAATGGTGCCATTTTGATCGAGGCGTTCCAACTATTGTTGTACGTGAACTCGATCAATGGCAAGTGCGACTCCCAATCATCCTTCCAATCTAAGGCACAGGCTCTCAACATATCCTCCAGTGTCTGTATCGTCCGCTCAGACTGTCCGTCTGTCTGGGGGTGGTATGATGTACTAAGTCTCAACTCGGTCCCCAAAGCTCGATGAACAGCGTGACAAAAATGTGATACAAACCGGCCATCTCGATCTGAAACAATACTCCTAGGAGTCCCATACAATCTCACGATCTGTGCTATAAATACTAGTGCCAGCCTTTCCGGGCCCCAAGTGTCCTTAATACTCAGGAAATGAGCTGATTTGGTTAGTCGATCAACAATAACCCAAATCATGTTCATTCCAGTCCGAACCCTAGGCATCCCGGTAATGAAATCCATAAAGATGTCTTCCCATTTCCATTCCGGAATGGGAAGTGGTCGTAGCAACCCCGCGGGCCGCTGATGCTCAATCTTAACCTGTTGACAGGTCAAACACTTCGCCACAAACTCGCTAACGTCCGTCTTCAAATTGCTCCACCAATAGTTACTCCTCACATCCTTGTACATTTTGCTCGTACCAGGATGTATGGAATAAGGCGTAGTATGAGCCTCACTCAAAATCTTCTGCCTCAACTCAATGTCATTCGGTACACATAATCTGCCGCGAAATCTCAGAACGCCATCATCCTGAACCACAAATCCAGGGGCTTTCCCCTTCCTCACATCCCCCCTCAACTGGACCAAAAACGGATCGTCATACTGCTTCGCCTTGATATCATCAGTCAAGGACGAAGTGATCTCTAACGCACATAACTGGCCCTGAACTCTCTGAACCCAAATCTCGATATTCTGACAGATGAAATCTCACTGGATCCTACTCTGTGGTGTAAGTACCTCTAACATCTGTAAAGCAATCGGTTTTTAGCTCAACGCATCAGCCACTACATTGGCCTTACCCGGATGATAAAGTATCTCGAGGTCGTAATCTTTAATTAGCTCTAACCACCTACGCTGCCTCATATTCAACTCTTTCTGACTGAAGATGTACTTCAGACTCTTGTGGTCCGTAAAAATCTTACACGACGACCCATAGAGATAATGCCTCCATATCTTTAAGGCGAAAACGACCGCAGCTAACTCCAAATCGTGCGTGGGATAATTTACCTCATAAGGTTTCAACTGGCGGGACGCATAAGCAATGACCCTATCTCTCTGCATCAAAACACATCCGAGCCCGAGGCCCAAAGCATCACTATATACCACGAAATCTTCATTTCCCTGAGGCAACGCTAACACGGGTGCGGTAGTTAGTCGTCTCTTCAACTCGTCAAAACTACTCTATTTGTCTGCGGTCCACTCGAATTTCTGAGTCTTCTGTAGAAACTGAGTGAGTGGTCTAGCGATCTTCGAAAACCCCTCAACAAATCTACGGTAATAGCCGGCGATTCCCAAAAAACTCCTCACCTCCTCTCAATTAGGACGTTGTTCGTGGAAGGATAATTGTCACGGGTGTTGTGTAAGTTAATTCTTACTCAGTTAAAAGGATATTATTTCCTTTCGTTGTTGTTCATTCATAATCATAATTCATTCATAAGGTACTAACCGTTTCAAAACTTATAATTGTCACTTAATTACTTCATTCACGAGGAACGACGGTACCAATCATTTCATTGAGCTGTCATTCATTTCACCATCATTTCATCTTGGTGAGTCATTATTCATTTTCGTTGTCACTTTTGTTATATCGTGGCATTCCGGGTCATACTGGCGTGCCGGTTGGTATGTGTAGGATTTTCATGTCGGGCACATTATAGTCGTGTGTTGGTTGGTGGCCTCACATTGGACTGTGCACACGAGTTGATGGCTTCGTGAGACTGATTAGGTACAAGACCACACGTGTATTCGATCTATACTCGTTGGTGGCTTGTGCATGGACAAATTTCCATCCCAGACGTAGTGTGGCGCCATTCCTTTGAGCCGTACTGTTAGTTGATTCATATAGCATGTTTGATTACGTATGTTTCGACAGGATTTTTCATAACTAAAGATAACTCATGATTGTGTATTTTCAACTCTTGAGGATTTTTGTTCTGTTTAACTAACCCCGTTTGGGGATTTTGTTTTCAGGTCATGGCAAGGCAAAAGCACGGGAATATAATGTTGACGGTGAGGAGTCCCAGTGATACTAGTAGGGGGGGCCCGTTCTTTTCAGTTATTCATATTGTTGTCATTTATTTTCCGCTGCAGATTTTCATTTGGATACTCCGTTTCATTCAGTGTTTGTGTATTTTATCTTCAAATAAAATACACTAGTATTCGGTATTGTCCTGGTGTGTTGAACTTAAACTCCTCATCGGAGTAATTATTGTTGTAATGTGGTTCGGTACTACATTCACCCTGTGTAATTCATTCATTTTCATTCGCCTGGTGGGTCCTAGTCGGGGATCCACGGCACTGTAATATCCGCCTAGTTTGGGGTGTTACAATAACGGTATACAACAAGTCTCATTAATGCGGAAAGGTAAGAATTAATCCTAATTCTACCCGTTGGAACAATTGGTCGGACATGGCTTGGGTATCGTCGACTATAAGTGATGAACAATGGAAAACTTGGAGTTTAAAACCACAAATCATCAATAGAAACGAAGGATTACAAGTACATTATAGAAGTCTAGCGATAATCCAATGATAATTCGGACTAAAAGAGTCAAGTCCGAAGAAATCCCCAAAATTTCCCCAAAATCTCAAAATAAGGATTTCAGGGATTCTTACCTTGATTCGGATGGTGGAAAGTGTTAGGAACTTGAAGAATTCACGCAAGGAATGCACGGATGGTAGTGGATGATGATATTCACTCGGAATCGGCCCTAACCCTTGTCTGGAATCGCTCAAAGCCGAGAAGGATAAGAAATGATGGAAAAAATGACGAAGTTGACTGCTGCTGCCCTATTTATATTAAACAGGCTTAGCGCACGCTACGCACAAGCATTAGCGTGCGCTAACGGGGTGTGGACGAACAGTCTGCCTACTGTCCTCCAGTTAGCGTATGCAAGCTAACATGATTAGCGTGCGCTAATGCTAGGAATTAGCGTGCGTTAACGCTGAATTAGCGTACGCTACAGTCAAGATGCAAAATCGAACCTCTGTCCGGCATCAGAAGTCGTTAGCGCACGCTACGAACCCCAGGATAGAGTACGCTAAACACACAGTGATAGCGCACGCAAGTAAACCCGGAGTAGCGTGCGCTACTCAGGCAGCAGTCCAGTACTGCTCAGTACACTGCTGCCAATAGCACAAAAATATCGAAATGCGAAGCAAGACCAGAATCCGGAAACATAAACACGGGATATTTAAGACGACAACGCTGAGCGTTGAAAGAGAATATAATCCCGATCACTGAAGAGTCCGTAATATAACAAACAAAGTGAAATTCCCTAAACTTATGGAAATTACAAAAATGGCCCAAATGCCCGAAAATCGCGATACGACGTCGGATTAACAAACCGAAAGTTTCGACACAACCAACTCAACCATACAAACTAATGCAAACCAAGAAACAACGAAAACGAACGAGTTTTACGAGAATCGAATGTACATGCGACAAGATATAATTCTAGATGAAATTATGCAAAAACATCCTCGAAACTCGTCCAACGGAAGATCTCCAAGAACAAAATAGGTTCAGAATTTCAAAACAGTAACAAGCGAGTCGTCCGAAACGAACATACATCAAAATTAGAAATTACCAAAAATAGAAGGTACGGATATTACATTCTCTCCCCTTAAAAATAAGTTTCATCCCGAAACTTACAATGCGAATAACTCGGGATATCTCGACCGCATACTCTCTTCCGTCTCCCATGTGGCTTCCTTGGATCCATGCCTCGACCATTGAACTTTAACCAAAGGAATGGTTTTATGACAAAGTTGCTTCACTCGACGCTCTAAAATCTGAATCGGCCTCTCCTCGATGGTAATGTTGGGTCCCAACTCGATCTCTCCAAAATCAATAATATGGCTAGGGTCCGGTACGTACTTCCTAAGCTTGGAAACATGAAATACGTTATGCACGTGACTCAAGGACGGCGGCAAGCCTAACCGATAGGCAAGCTCTCCAACTCCCTCTAAAATCTCAAACGGTCCAATATATCTCGGACTAAGTTTACCCTTCCGACCGAAGCGGTAAACTCCCCATGTCGGCGACACTTTAAGCAAAACATGATCTCCCACCTCAAACTCCAATGGCCGGCGACGCGTATCGGCATAAGACTTCTGCCGACTCTGGGCCGTCAACAATCTATCGCGAATCAGAGCAATCTTCTCTCTCGTCTCCACTACCATATCAGGCTCGGTACCAATCAGCTCGGACGTATCGTCCCAACACAACGGCGATCTGTACCTCCTCCCATACAATGCCTCGAATGGTGCCATTTTGATCGAGGCGTGCCAACTATTGTTGTACGTGAACTCGATCAATGGCAAGTGCGACTCCCAATCATCCTTCCAATCTAAGGCACAGGCTCTCAACATATCCTCCAGTGTCTGTATCGTCCGCTCAGACTGTCCATCTGTCTGGGGGTGGTAGGATGTACTAAGTCTCAACTCGGTCCCCAAAGCTCGATGAATAGCCTACCAAAAATGTGATACAACCCGGCCATCTCGATCTGAAACAATACTCCTAGGAGTCCCATACAATCTCACGATCTCTGCTATAAATACTCGTGCCAGCCTCTCCGGGCCCCAAGTGTCCTTAATACCCAGGAAATGAGCTGATTTGGTTAGTCGATCAACAATAACCCAAATCATATTCATTCCAGTCCGAGCCCTAGGCATCCCGGTAATGAAATCCATAGAGATGTCTTCCCATTTCCATTCCTGAATAGGAAGTGGTCGTAGCAACCCCGCGGGCCGCTGATGCTCAATCTTAACCTGCTGATAGGTCAAACACTTCACCACAAACTCGCTAACGCCCGTCTTCAAATTGCTCCACCAATAGTTACTCCTCACATCCTTGTACATTTTGCTCGTACCAGGATGTATGGAATAAGGCGTAGTATGAGCCTCACCCAAAATCTTCTGCCTCAACTCAATGTCATTCGGTACACATAATCTTCCGCGAAATCTCAGAACGCCATCATCCTGAACCACAAATCCAGGGGCTTTCCCCTTCCTCACATCCCCCCTCAACTGGACCAAAAACGGATCGTCATACTGCTTCGCCTTGATATCATCAGTCAAGGACGAAGTGATCTCTAACGCACATAACTGGACCTGAACTCTCTGAACCCAAATCTCGATATTCTGACAGATGAAATCTCGCTGGATCCTACTATGTGGTGTAAGTACCTCTAACATCTGTAAAGCAATCGGTTTTTAGCTCAACGCATCAGCCACTACATTGGCCTTACCCGGATGATAAAGTACCTCGAGGTCGTAATCTTTAATTAGCTCTAACCACCTACGCTGCCTCATATTCAACTCTTTCTGACTGAAGATGTACTTCAGACTCTTGTGGTCCGTAAAAATCTTACACGACGACCCATAGAGATAATGCCTCCATATCTTTAAGGCGAACGACCATGACTAACTCCAAATCGTGCGTGGGATAATTTACCTCATAAGGTTTCAACTGGCGGGACGCATAAGCAATGACCCTATCTCTCTGCATCAAAACACATCCGAGCCCGAGCCCCGAAGCATCACTATATACCACAAAATCTTCATTTCCCTGAGGCAACGCTAACACGGGTGCGGTAGTTAGTCGTCTCTTCAACTCGTCAAAACTACTCTATTTGTCTGCGGTCCACTCGAATTTCTGAGTCTTCTGGAGAAACTGAGTGAGTGGTCTAGCGATCTTCGAAAACCCCTCAACAAATCTACGGTAATAGCCGGCGATTCCCAAAAAACTCCTCACCTCCTCTCAATTAGGACGTTGTTCGTGGAAGGATAATTGTCACGGGTGTTGTGTAAGTTAATTCTTACTCAGTTAAAAGGATATTATTTCCTTTCGTTGTTGTTCATTCATAATCATAATTCATTCATAAGGTACTAACCGTTTCAAAACTTATAATTGTCACTTAATTACTTCATTCACGAGGAACGATGGTACCAATCATTTCATTGAGCTGTCATTCATTTCACCATCATTTCATCTTGGTGAGTCATTATTCATTTTCGTTGTCACTTTTGTTATATCGTGGCATTCCGGGTCATACTGGCGTGCCGGTTGGTATGTGTAGGATTTTCATGTCGGGCACATTATAGTCGTGTGTTGGTTGGTGGCCTCACATTGGACTGTGCACACGAGTTGATGGCTTCGTGAGAATGATTAGGTACAAGACCACACGTGTATTCGATCTATACTCGTTGGTGGCTTGTGCATGGACAAATTTCCATCCCAGACGTAGTGTGGCGCCATTCCTTTGAGCCGTACTGTTAGTTGATTCATATAGCATGTTTGATTGCGTATGTTTCGACAGGATTTTTCATAACTAAAGATAACTCATGATTGTGTATTTTCAACTCTTGAGGATTTTTGTTCTGTTTAACTAACCCCGTTTGGGGATTTTGTTTTCAGGTCATGGCAAGGCAAAAGCACGGGAATATAATGTTGACGGTGAGGAGTCCCAGTGATACTAGTAGGGGGGCCCGTTCTTTTCAGTTATTCATATTGTTGTCATTTATTTTCCGCTGCAGATTTTCATTTGGATACTCCGTTTCATTCAGTGTTTGTGTATTTTATCTTCAAATAAAATACACTAGTATTCGGTATTGTCCTGGTGTGTTGAACTTAAACTCCTCATCGGAGTAATTATTGTTGTAATGTGGTTCGGTACTACATTCACCCTGTGTAATTCATTCATTTTCATTCGCCTGGTGGGTCCTAGTCGGGGATCCACGGCACTGTAATATCCGCCTAGTTTGGGGTGTTACAATAACGGTATACAAAAAGTCTCATTAATGCGGAAAGGTAAGAATTAATCCTAATTCTACCCGTTGGAACAATTGGTCGGACATGGCTTGGGTATCGTCGACTATAAGTGATGAACAATGGAAAACTTGGAGTTTAAAACCACAAATCATCAATAGAAACGAAGGATTACAAGTACATGATAGAAGTCTAGCGATAATCCAATGATAATTCGGACTAAAAGAGTCAAGTCCGAAGAAATCCCCAAAATTTCCCCAAAATCTCAAAATAAGGATTTCAGGGATTCTTACCTTGATTCGGATGGTGGAAAGTGTTAGGAACTTGAAGAATTCACGCAAGGAATGCACGGATGGTAGTGGATGATGATATTCACTCGGAATCGGCCCTAACCCTTGTCTGGAATCGCTCAAAGCCGAGAAGGATAAGAAATGATGGAAAAAATGACGAAGTTGACTGCTGCTGTCCTATTTATATTAAACAGGCTTATCGCACGCTACGCACAAGCATTAGCGTGCGCTAACGGGGTGTGGACGAACAGTCTGCCTACTGTCCTCCAGTTAGCGTACGCAAGCTAACATGATTAGCGTGCGCTAATGCTAGGAATTAGCGTGCGTTAACGCTGAATTAGCGTACGCTACCTGGTCCAGTACAGAAATACTGAACCTACTGTCCAGACCGCTGAAGTCGTTAGCGCACGCTACGAACCCCAGGATAGAGTACGCTAAACACACAGTGATAGCGCACGCAAGTAAACCCGGAGTAGCGTGCGCTACTCAGGCAGCAGTCCAGTACTGCTCAGTACACTGCTGCCAATAGCACAAAAATATCGAAATGCGAAGCAAGACCAGAATCCGGAAACATAAACACGGGATATTTAAGACGACAACGCTGAGCGTTGAAAGAGAATATAATCCCGATCACTGAAGAGTCCGTAATATAACAAACAAAGTGAAATTCCCTAAACTTATGGAAATTACAAAAATGGCCCAAATGCCCGAAAATCGCGATACGACGTCGGATTAACAAACCGAAAGTTTCGACACAACCAACTCAACCATACAAACTAATGCAAACCAAGAAACAACGAAAACGAACGAGTTTTACGAGAATCGAATGTACATGCGACAAGATATAATTCTAGATGAAATTATGCAAAAACATCCTCGAAACTCGTCCAACGGAAGATCTCCAAGAACAAAATAGGTTCAGAATTTCAAAACAGTAACAAGCGAGTCGTCCGAAACGAACATACATCAAAATTAGAAATTACCAAAAATAGAAGGTACGGATATTACATTCTCTCCCCTTAAAAATAAGTTTCATCCCGAAACTTACAATGCGAATAACTCGGGATATCTCGACTGCATACTCTCTTCCGTCTCCCATG
Organism: Orobanche coerulescens; assembly: GCA_033398695.1. NCBI lineage: Eukaryota > Viridiplantae > Streptophyta > Magnoliopsida > Lamiales > Orobanchaceae > Orobanche > Orobanche coerulescens. The sequence continues at coordinate 70,516,578 of CM065801.1, forward strand.
TGGCTTCCTTGGATCCATGCCTCGACCATTGAACTTTAACCAAAGGAATGGTTTTATGACAAAGTTGCTTCACTCGACGCTCTAAAATCTGAATCGGCCTCTCCTCGATGGTAATGTTGGGTCCCAACTCGATCTCTCCAAAATCAATAATATGGCTAGGGTACGGTACGTACTTCCTAAGCTTGGAAACATGAAATACGTTATGCACGTGACTCAAGGACGGCGGCAAGCCTAACCGATAGGCAAGCTCTCCAACTCCCTCTAAAATCTCAAACGGTCCAATATATCTCGGACTAAGTTTACCCTTCCGACCGAAGCGGTAAACTCCCCATGTCGGCGACACTTTAAGCAAAACATGATCTCCCACCTCAAACTCCAATGGCCGGCGACGCGTATCGGCATAAGACTTCTGCCGACTCTGGGCCGTCAACAATCTATCGCGAATCAGAGCAATCTTCTCTCTCGTCTCCACTACCATATCAGGCTCGGTACCAATCAGCTCGGACGTATCGTCCCAACACAACGGCGATCTGTACCTCCTCCCATACAATGCCTCGAATGGTGCCATTTTGATCGAGGCGTGCCAACTATTGTTGTACGTGAACTCGATCAATGGCAAGTGCGACTCCCAATCATCCTTCCAATCTAAGGCACAGGCTCTCAACATATCCTCCAGTGTCTGTATCGTCCGCTCAGACTGTCCATCTGTCTGGGGGTGGTAGGATGTACTAAGTCTCAACTCGGTCCCCAAAGCTCGATGAATAGCCTACCAAAAATGTGATACAACCCGGCCATCTCGATCTGAAACAATACTCCTAGGAGTCCCATACAATCTCACGATCTCTGCTATAAATACTCGTGCCAGCCTCTCCGGGCCCCAAGTGTCCTTAATACCCAGGAAATGAGCTGATTTGGTTAGTCGATCAACAATAACCCAAATCATATTCATTCCAGTCCGAGCCCTAGGCATCCCGGTAATGAAATCCATAGAGATGTCTTCCCATTTCCATTCCTGAATAGGAAGTGGTCGTAGCAACCCCGCGGGCCGCTGATGCTCAATCTTAACCTGCTGATAGGTCAAACACTTCGCCACAAACTCGCTAACGCCCGTCTTCAAATTGCTCCACCAATAGTTACTCCTCACATCCTTATACATTTTGCTCGTACCAGGATGTATGGAATAAGGCGTAGTATGAGCCTCACCCAAAATCTTCTGCCTCAACTCAATGTCATTCGGTACACATAATCTTCCGCGAAATCTCAGAACGCCATCATCCTGAACCACAAATCCAGGGGCTTTCCCCTTCCTCACATCCCCCCTCAACTGGACCAAAAACGGATCGTCATACTGCTTCGCCTTGATATCATCAATCAAGGACGAAGTGATCTCTAACGCACATAACTGGCCCTGAACTCTCTGAACCCAAATCTCGATATTCTGACAGATGAAATCTCGCTGGATCCTACTCTGTGGTGTAAGTACCTCTAACATCTGTAAAGCCATCGGTTTTCGACTCAACGCATCAGCCACTACATTGGCCTTACCCGGATGATAAAGTATCTCGAGGTCGTAATCTTTAATTAGCTCTAACCACATACGCTGCCTCATATTCAACTCTTTCTGACTGAAGATGTACTTCAGACTCTTGTGGTCCGTAAAAATCTTACACGACGACCCATAGAGATAATGCCTCCATATCTTTAAGGCGAAAACGACCGCAGCTAACTCCAAATCGTGCGTGGGATAATTTACCTCATAAGGTTTCAACTGGCGGGACGCATAAGCAATGACCCTATCTCTCTGCATCAAAACACATCCGAGCCCGAGCCCCGAAGCATCACTATATACCACGAAATCTTCATTTCCCTGAGGCAACGCTAACACGGGTGCGGTAGTTAGTCGTCTCTTCAACTCGTCAAAACTACTCTGTCTGTCTGCGGTCCACTCGAATTTCTGAGTCTTCTGGAGAAACTGAGTGAGTGGTCTAGCGATCTTCAAAAACCCCTCAACAAATCTACGGTAATATCCGGCGAGACCCAGAAAACTCCTCACCTCCTTCACATTCTTAGGTGGCTCCCAAGCCATCACTGCCTCTATCTTCTGCGGATCTACCCGGACCCCCTCTGCTGAAATCACATGCCCGAGGAACATCACTTCCTCGAGCCAAAACTCACACTTAGAGAACTTCGCATACAACTGCTAAGCTCTCAAAATGTCTAATACAATCCGGAAATGTAAGTCGTGCTCCTCCCGACTCCGTGAATAGATAAGAATGTCATCGATAAAGACGACTACGAATTTGTCCAGATACTCAATAAAAACTTTGTTCATCAACTGCATGAACACTGATGGGGCATTGTTTAGCCCGAAAGGCATTACCACAAACTTGTAATGGACATATCTCGTCCGAAAGACAGCTTTCGGTATATCGATGTCCCGAATCCTCAACTGGTAGTAGCTCGATCGCAAATCAATCTTCGAAAAGACTATCGCCCCCTGAAGCTGATCAAACAAATCGTCAATCCGGGGCAAAGGGTATTTATTCTTGATGGTTAACTTGTTTAATTCTCGATAGTTGATGCATAAATGAAGCGATCCATCCTTCTTTTTAACAAAAAGTACAGGCGCACCCCAAGGCGATGCGCTCGGTCGAATATACCCTTTATCTAACAACTCTCCCAACTGATTCTTCAACTCTAACATCTCCGACGGTGCCATATGGTACGGCACTCGAGAAATAGGGGCTGCATTCGGCTCAAGATCAATAGGAAACTCCACCTCTCGCTGTGGTGGTAATCCCGGCAAGTCATCCGGGAATACGTCTGGCTACTCACTAACAACTGGAATCGACGACATGTCAACCCCACCATCCTCCGCCTGCAGAGCATAACACCAGTAGCCGACACAACCCTAGTTCAGAAGTTTCATCGCCTTCAAGGCGCTAATCACACTCCCCGATCTACCCATCTTACAACCGACGAGAGTATGCTCGGTGCCGTCCTCGGCAACTATCGAGATGGTACGAGTCCGATAGTTCATGATAGCACCGTGACGATCCAACCAAATGTCCCCGAGGATCAAATCCTCACCCTTAAGGTCTATAACAATGAGATTCGAGGGCCAATCCCGGCTCCCGATCCTGAATGGGCAATCCTTAACTTCCCGGTCCCCAACCATACGATCCCCACTGGGCGTACCCACTACAAACGGTTCACACTCAAACAAGCAATCAAAACCAATACGACTCACACAATCCGAAGCAATAAAGGAATGGGTAGCACCCGAATCAAAAAGAACTGAAACTGGATGAGTAAGGATCTGAGTGGTACCTGACGCCACTGGAACGTCTGCCTCCTCTGTGCACCTCATCTTATACAATCGGGGGTGAACTGAACCCGAACTCGACGCTGTACGGCGATCCGGCTGACCTCGACCCCTACCACGACCCGAACTCTGCGGAACTTGAGTAGCTGGAGTGCTGTGATCCCTCTGATCGGCAGTGGTAGTCGGAACTCTAGCGGCCCTGGTGGCCCTCTCACAATGAGCTTCCCGATGCCCGGTCTATCCGCAAGTAAAGCAAGCAACTAACGGAAATGGGCAATCCTTCATAACGTGCTCGGGCTGACTGCAATTAAAACAAACTCTCCCGCCAGGTGCAACAGACTGGACTGAATAGTTACCCTGAGATTCACCGGCCTGATGAAACGGCCTCTTCCCGGGTGTAGGAGCAGAACGAGACCTCGAAAAATGACCACCCTTACCGGTCGAGAATCCGCCAGTAGTCTTCTACTTTTTAGCTTCCGAAACTGACTCTGATTCCGGGACGGCCATCTCGATCGCTATAGAGCGATCCTGGTATTCCTTCAAAGTGGCACACATGAGTGGTGCCATACTCTGCCTGATATGCGGCTTTATGCGCATATTGAAGTAACGAATTTTATCGGCCTCCGTCCTCACCTGATCTTTCACAAAACCCAACTGCTGATTGTAAGAGATAATGGCCTGCGAAATCGGCACATCCTGAGGTGTGGCAGTGAAGAACTCCACAATTCTGCGTTCTTTGACTGGCGGCGGACAATATTCTGCTTCCATAGCAGCCCTGAATTCCTCCCAAGTATCCCGACGGTCTCTGGGCGCAACGGCCTCCCACCATTCTGCAGCTTCCTTATCCAGGAGGTACTGGGCAATATGTACCCTCCTGTCTTCGGGACAAGCTATGGCATCGAAGGTCCTGGACAACTGAAAAAGCCAATTCTCCCAACCGAGGGAGTCAGAAGATCCGGAGAAACGAGGAGGGTGCATCTTAGTCACCGTCTGAAGCCACTTACTAGCTTCCTCTTCAGGTGTCGGGGGCGGATTCTGGCGTCCACCCGAGCTATACGAGCAAGGCTGGGCTACTAAGCTTCTTGAAATACGGCAGCGTCGGCATTATTACCCGACGATAGATCCTGACTGACTGACATATCCTGCTGCCCATCAGAGCTCAGAGGTAGAGTGCTCGGCACTGACTGAGAGGTCGAATCTGCAGAGGACTAAGAAAGTGAAACTTCCTCATTAATATCACCCCGTCCGCGGCCACGGCCGCGTCCCCTAGCTGGTCTACCACGACCTCTCAACATACTGAAGAAAAGATAAGAACGAACAAGATCAGATAGGTTCACAGTTTACAAGGTTGGTATCACAATTCACAATCCCAAACAATGCAAGAAAACGAATTTCAGAAAATAAGAGTTCGAGGAGACTCACAGCCACGGGTCACACGAAAAGTGTAACACCCCCAAGATATTCGAGGTGTATTACAGCGTCGTGGACCCCCTACCTGGGATCCACCAGGCTAACACAAGAAAACACCTCTCGACTAACCGTCTCGGTTAGCAAGGAAACAATTGTTAACAACAAGAACATAAAACAACACGTCCGGTACAACCGGCATAATAAACATCAACCGACAAATACAGTAACTCCAACGAAGTCCAAACACAATCCGAAAGGAAAAGCCTAAGTACTCGCGAGTACAATCTATAAGTTTACAATTTGGAAAAACACCCACATCAAAAGAGACAGTAGGAAGTAACAAGACTCAATTGCACATGTCAACAACCTTGGCCGACATCCTCGTACCATCCCAGCGCCCGCTCGTCTGGCTGAACATAACCTGAAATCCATAACAAGAATTTCCCCGACAACGGGTCCCCAAAGGGGTTAGCAATTACGCTAGTACAAGTATTCAAGGCAAACCAATCGCTTACACATTTCATAGTACATGCACCGATATCATTTCAAAAACCAAAAGTAGACATGTCTTTTCCGGAAATATACAGTCCACAATTAGCCTTGAGAACAGGGCGGCAGCATACATTCTCACTCGAGGCCTCATAGGGACCCTACCGAGTTGGCTACAATTACAGAAAAACAAAACCACGCACACGCTATGCCGTGAGAACAGGGCGGCAGCATACATTCTCACTCGAGGCCTCACAAGGACCCTACCGAGTTGGCTAGCGGTACGAAACTCGTGAAATCCAGGGCGGCAGCATAGATTTCCCTCCTTGACCCCGTCGGGCCAACACAAGGTGAGTTACACACAAGTAATATACATCACCATTTCATGTTAAGCTTAAAGGTTTCCAAAAATACTTGCCTCGAATTATTGACGACGCGAAGAACGGAAGGGAAAGTCACCGACGAACGCTAGGAACCAATGAAACCGAACCTAACGATTCGAAGAATACAATCACAACCGTTTCTAAATGAATACGGAATTGGAATACACCCGAAAACCCGCCTACGATTCATGTATATTCGTATATAAACAACAACGAGGGCGGACCACAACCAAACCCTCTCGATTCCGTAAAAATCACGAAATATACCATGAATCCGTAGGGAAACTAAGAATACCAACAAGATTAATCATATTCATCAAGAATCCATCAACAAAACGGGAAGAATCGGACAAAAACCCGAAAATCCCCAATTATCCAAAAGGGAGGGTTTCAAGAAATAATACCTTTGGAGATTCAAGTACTAAGATCCGTAGAACACGCGTTGGATTGATCGTCCGGGCTTCACTACCGAAGAAAAATGGTGAAAATCAACCCCTCAATGGATAAAGATGAAGAACTCTTCCCCTCTCTCTCACTCTCTCTCGCGATGCAGGTGAAATGAAGGAGAAGACGACCGATCTCGTCTAAAAAGGACGAGATTGTACAATTACCGCTTTGTGTGTCGCGACACTTGGTGCATCGTGGCACGTGCAAAAATTACTCTGTGTTTCGGCATTGTGCCGCGGCCGGCTGCGTGTGCGCGGCACCGGTCTGATTGGGTTTAGATCGCAGACGACACGAGTGTGCCGCGGCACCGGACAGTGTGCCGCGGCACTGCTGCTTGTGCCGCGGCACCGGATGGGTGTGCCGCGGCACAAGTCTGATTTGTTCGACCAACAAGCAAGGAATTTGTGTGCGCGGCACGCACATCTTGTGTCGCGGCCCACACCCCTATTGGGTTCCAAAATGATAAAAATGATCCGGAAGAGAATAAAACGATAGGAATCAATATTTGGGAACCAATAACACGAAATGGATCCACGGCAACCCGAAACGGCGGTTACGCACCTGATAACGAGAATACAGTTCAACAGTTGACAGGAAGGACACACTGAAAGGTACACGAGGGTCACTATGACCGAGAAATATACCAAAAATAAAAATACAAGGGAAAGAAAAGTACCGGATATTACAGAGACAACAATTACAGATACGGATACCCGTAACTTTGGGCAAATTACAAAATGGCCCAAAACGCCCGGAAATCACGATACGTGATCGAATAACCAAACCGAAGATCACAACACGTCCAACAAAGTTAAACGGACTTGCGGGAAACTCGAAACAACAGTTTCGGACGAGATTCGCAAGAATCGAACTCAAGTGCGGAAAAGTCGCTAAAAAGCACGGAACTCAACAAAACAACACCGAAACGAACTCGGATGGCAAAAAGTGTAGAATTAATCATTCTCAGAATGACGAAACGGTCATGAGTGAGCCGTCAAAACGGACTCCGGCCGAAAAAAAGAAATTTACCGAAAATCGAAAATTGCGGATATTACAAAAAGACGGTAGCATGATGATATTCGGATCAACGACTGACTCTAACGACACAACTGACAGACCCAAAATTAACCGACAGCCTAGGTATTCAAAACCTAAGCTCCGATACCATAAATGTAACACCCCAATTCACAAATGGGACATTACACGCCGTAGAACCCCCGTAAGGTCTACCAGGCTAACTCAAGACACGTAAACCACAATGATATCCCAAATGATGCATTCAATATTAAATAAGGCCGTGGCCTCGGCCAAAACATTTTAACGGAGTCCATGAAACGTAAGTTAAATACTAATTCATTGCCCACGCAGGGGACTTAAACCAAGTTTAAAAATAAACAGTCTAACTCCAGTACTCGATAAATGCTATGACAAAACATAAAAATGCAGACTCAAGCCACATCATCATGCCATACCGTCCTTTGCGTGCGCATCCCGTGCCAGCTCCTTAGCTCGACCAGTACCTGAAATGCATAAGATGCATAAGGGGTTAGCATTCAAATAGCTAGTGCAAGTACACAATTACACAACATTATATACATACACGATTTAACGTAAACAAACCATTAGGAAAATCATTTTGAACATCAATATTCCGGAATATCACATTTACATCAAAACAGTATATCATCAAGTTTTCCACATCACAAACATCCACGCTCGGTAACTCACGACCGTACCCATTAGTATCGGCCCCCAGAGGTCCCGTCGAACCGTCCCCAGGTGAGAAACCGCTTCCGCGGCCGTACCCATTAGTATCGGCCCCCAGAGGTCCCGTCGAACCGTCCCCGGGTGGAAGAACATCAACACACGCACACAAGTCCACTTCCGTGGCCGTACCCATTAGTATCGGCCCCCAGAGGCCACATGTCATCCCCATGTGGAAGAGTAACCAACACAATCATTCAATAATCCAGTTTACATCACTCGCATCAAAACCGTACACACATAATGAAATATAATACATGTACTTGCCTTGAATAAGACGAAACGAAAGAAACGGCGAAGGAATAGGTTTCAGTCCGAACAATCCTCCAAATCCGTACCTAACATAATAACGGTATACAACAAGTCTCATTAATGCGGAAAGGTAAGAATTAATCCTAATTCTACCCGCTGGAACAATTGGTCGGACATGGCTTGGGTATCGTCGACTATAAGTGACGAACAATGGAAAACTTGGAGTTTAAAACCACAAATCATCAATAAAAATGAAGGATTACAAGTACATGATCGAAGTCTAGCGATAATCCAATGATAATTCGGACTAAAAGAGTCAAATCCTAAGAAATCCCCAAAATTTCCCCAAAATATCAAAACAAGGGTTTCAGGGATTCTTACCTTGATTCGGATGGTGGAAAGTGTTAGGAACTTGAAGAATTCACGCAAGAAATGCACGGATGGTAGTGGATGATGATATTCAGTTGGAATCGTCCCTAACTCTTGTCTGGAATCGCTCAAAGCCGAGAAGGATAAGAAATGATGGAAAAAATGACGAAGTTGACTGTTGTTGTCCTATTTATATTAAACAGGCTTAGCGAACGCTACGCACAAGCATTAGCGTGCGCTAACAGGGTGTGGACGAACAGTCTGCCTACTATCCTCCAGTTAGCGTACGCAAGCTAACATGATTAGCGTGCGCTAATGCTAGGAATTAGCGTGCATTAACGCTGAATTAGCTTACACTACCTGGTCCAGTACAGAAATACTGAACCTACTATCCAGACCGCTGAAATCGTTAGCACACGCTACGAACCCCAGGTTAGCGTACGCTAACCACACAGTGATAGCGCACGCAAGTAAACCCGGAGTAGCATGCGCTACTCGAGCAACGATCGATCTTGCTCGATGCTCACGCTAACAAAGACAAAAATATCGAAATGTGAAGCAAGACCAGAATCCGGAAACATAAACACGGGATATTTAAGACGACAAAGCTGAGCGTTGAAAGAGAATATAATCCCGATCACCGGAGAGTCCGTAATGTAACAAACAAAGTGAAATTCCCTAAACTTATGGAAATTACAAAAATGGCCCAAGTGCCCGAAAATCGCGATACGACGTCGGATTAACAAACCGAAAGTTTCGACACGACCAACTCAACCATATAAACTAATGCAAACTAAGAAACAATGAAAACGAACAAGTTTTACGAGAATCGAACGTATATGCGACAAGATATAATTCTAGATGAAATTATGCAAAAACATCCTCGAAACTCGTCCAACGGAAGATCTCCAAGAACAAAATAGGTTCAGAATTTCAAAACAGTAACAAGCGAGTCGTCCGAAACGAACATACATCAAAATTAGAAATTACCAAAAATAGAAGGTACGCATATTACAATGCGCGTGCGTGATTACGTTGTGTTGATTTTTATGTCCGTCGAGGACAAGTGATGTTGGGCTCTGGCCCTGTGAATTGTTGTCGGTTTTCTATTTGCAAAAACAAAACCTTTGGGCTGTGACCCCTGTTGATTTTTGGAAAAAGAAGGATTCGGAAATCCTAAATTGTTTTCTATTAAAACTCTCGATGGCATTTTAAACTATTTTATAAATTGTTTCCCTTGATTTGTGATCTTTCGGTTTTGGAATGTTTTACCAAACTCATGCCTCGGGAAGTGCTTTTCCTTACGTTTGGAACTTTGAGGATTCCTGATTATTGTTATTCTTGGAATTTGAATTATATGGCTCGTGTTTGCACTTTGTTCTTGCACTAGCAAAACAGTGGAGTTTTGCTAACCACCGAGTATTCGGGGGGTGGATGTCTGTTTTTGCATTCAGGTTTGGGAGCATAACACATGGTCGGCACGAAGGATGATGAATGATGAATGATACTAATCACACGAGGATGCGTATGATGTCAGTGGTTTAGTTATAGTTTATTTTCCGCTGCAGTATTCTTTCCCATTGTACGGGAGTGTGTTGTATTCGACCCCTGCATGGGCATGTAATGAGTTTGAGTTGTATGTATTTATTGAAAGACCAAATCGGTCTACTGAGTCATTTTAGCCTTAAAGGAATTGTTGAGTTGTTCTATGTTGTTACCAGCCTGGTAGTTCCTTGAGGAAAGGTTCTACGGCGTGTAATATCCCTGAGCGGATTGGGGGTGTTACACTACTTGATTGTATTATCTGTTTGATGATGCTTGTCACTTGTTCGTTTTATTATGTCTCTACCGGTGGCGTTGTGTTGGTCGTCGTGGAGCATGGTTTCACGCCGTATATTCCTTTGCATTGCTTGTAACGTTTCGCCGTTAGGTGTAAGTTATGCATTTCTTGTGTATCTCGTTGAGTTTTCCTGGCGGGATATTGCTTCTCCCTACTTGTTTTAAGTTTCGGGACGAAACTTCTTTTAAGGATTGTAGTATGTAATATCCGCAATTTCGATTTCCGGTAATTTTCTCTTTTTTGGAGGAAGTCCATCTTCGTGACTCTGTTATGACCGTTTCGTCATTCTGAGAAGGATTAATTCTACACTTTTTGTCATCCGAGTTCGTTTCGGTATCGTTTTGTTGAGTTCCGTGTTCTTAAACGTGTTTTCCGCACTTAAGTTCATTAAATGTTATTATTCATGTTGCAAGCTTTGTTAGTGTTTCGATCGTGTATCGTGTATTTCGGACATTTTGGGTTGTTTTCGTAATTTCCCCAAGTTTGGGGTAATTACTTCTGTTGTCGAATTTCGAGCCTTCGGGTGGTCGGAATCGTGTGTACTTGCACTAGCGAAATAGTGGAATATTGTAAACCCCCGAGTAATCGGGGAGTGGATGTCTGTATTGCATTCAGGTTTTGGGGAGCATAGCACAAGGTCAGCATGAAGGGTGATGAAAGATGATCGATACTAATCACATGAGGACCCGTCTATTGCTGTATTGGTTTTGTACGTTATTTTTGCTGCAAGATTTCCCCCGTTGTACGGGAGTATTTTGTATTTGACCCTTGCGTGGGCATGTATTGAGATTGAGTTGTATGTATTAATTGAAAGATCAAATTGGTCTACTGAGTCATTTTAGCCTTAAAGGCATTGTTGAGATGTTCGATGTTGTTACCAGCCTGGTAGATCCTTGAGGAAAGGTTCTACGGCGTGTAATATCCCTGAGCGGATTGGTGGTGTTACAAACACCAAGTTTAAGATACGCACGGAAAGCTCTAGAATAAGATCATACTAAGAGCTTGAGCTCTAATCAAACTCACACGCGACCATGAAAGGGTCGAGACAACAAATACAAATGCGGATACCCACAACTTTGGGTAATTACAAAATGGCCCAAAACGCCCGAAAATCGCGATACATGATCGAATAACCAAACCGGAGTTCACAACACATCTAACAAGGTTAAACGTACTTACGGGAAACTCGAAACAACTGTTTCGAACGAGATTCGCAAGAATCAAACTCAAGTGCGGAAAAGTCGCTAAGAATCACGGAACTCAATAAAACGACACCGAAACGAACTCGAATGTCAAAGAGTATAGAATTATCATTCTCAGAATGACGAAACGGTGACAAGAAAGTTGTCAAAACATACTCCCGCTCGACGGCGAATAATGAGGAAGAAGTATCTGAAATTGATATGCTGGAAGGAAATGGAACTCGCGTTGGCATCGTGGTATCTACTCGATGATAACGAGGTTTTGTGTTTGGTTTCTTTATTAGTATCCAATATTGAGTAATAAAAAGTTTATAAAGGGTAATGACAAAAAATATAAAAAATATTAGGTTACATTTCGAAATAACAAATACCGCCTTCGCCTTGACATTTGTTCCAATTGTGCAACGTGTACCCTCAGTAGGGGTGTATTTGCTAGGTACTGAAAAATCGAAATTGCGGATATTACAGATTGATTGTTCATAATGGAGGTATGGTGATGAGTATGATAATGGTGTTGGGTAAGTGGCCATCTCTAGTAAGTATTATTAATGAACTTACATTCTTAGCATATTAGTATTGCATGAGTAACGTGTGTGTGTGTATGATCACTACGGGTTAGATCCGATGGGTCTCGTAGGGGTCCACAGAGGGGTGGATCGATGAGCTTTACTTTTAACCACTATGAGTTAGATCTGACGGGGTCTCGGTAGGGTTCTACGGAGGGGTGGATCGACGGTTAATTGTGGTGCATTTTACAAATGTGTTTTGGATTATGGCGTTTCCGGAAACGAGCGTTTTTTAACGGTGATTTCATGATTGCATGCATTGACTAAATGTGTAAAAGTAAGTTGTTCATTTGGCCTACTTGGCTAGGATGGTACTAGAGTATTTTGTCGTATGTGTTTAGTCCTTTAGTTGTGAGGTTTGGATGTTGGAAAACGGACCTTGCTATTGTTCCCGTGCACTGTGATTTGTTGAGATTTGGGATGAGATCCCAACGGTTTTGTAAAGGTCGCTTTACGAAAAGTGAATTTTGGGCCGAGACCCATTCATTTTGAAATGGTTATTTTTCAACTAAGGACTTGAGGTCCAACAAGGTTTCTACTTTTAAAATCCCTGAGATGAGGAATTTATTTTCAAACACTTCATTGGATTTCTTTCTAATTAATAAAATCTCTCGGGAAGGCTTTGGTAGTTTATTGTCGTAGCCAATTCGTGATTTGTATTTTTTTGTTACATTTCGTATGATTATGTACTTGCACTAGCAAAATAGTGGGATTTTGCTAACCCCCGAGTAACCGGGGGTGGATGTCTGTATTGCATTCAGGTTTTGGGGACATAACACAGGGTCGGCACCAAGGATGATGAAAGATGATCGATACTAATCACATAAGAATCCATACGATGTCGTATTGATTTGGTTGTACTTTATTTCCGCTGCAGTATTTCCCCCGTTGTATGGAAGTATGTTGTATTTTGACCCCTGCGTGGGCATGTATTGAGATTGAGTTGTATGTATTGATTGAAAGACCAAATCGGTCTACTGAGTCATTTTAGCCTTAAAGGCGATGTTGAGGTATTTGATTTTAGTTACCAGCCTGGTAGATCCTTGAGGAAAGGGTCTACAGTGTGTAATATCCCTGAGTGGATTAGGGGTGTTACAATTATAATACATTATATAACGAAAATTATAGAGAAAATATAGAGAAAATTCTTATTCATTCAATAATGTCGAAATATAGTCTTACAAGAATATATACTCTAGGAAAGCTAGAGTTAACAATGCACAATTAAATAACAAGCACACAAACTTTTAAAAATTTGTAATTAGGTCCCAAAAAATAGAAAAACGCAAAATTGAGGGTCTAAACATCATTTTTTAGCCAAAAAACGACGGACCTCATTTATGGGTGCCTTTCAGCTAATTTCAATATTTTTTACTTCGACCGTGTTTGTACTTCTTCTCGAGCAAATAATACTCCCTCCGTCCCAGCTAACATGAGCATTTTGACTTTATATGGTCAATAATTTTCATGTTTGACTAAGAATTAATCTCAAAATATAATGGTAAAATATTTAACAAAATTATATTATGAAACTTCACAAGTTACATAATATAATTTTGTTAAATATTTTACCATTATATTTTGAGATTAATTCTTAGTCAAACTTAGAAATTATTGACCATATAAAGTCAAAATGCTCATGTTAGCTGGGACGGAGGGAGTATTATTTTTGCCTTTACACTCGACAAATATAATGTCTCTCGTATACTTTTTCGAGTATTTTATTGTCATAAAACATTTATATATCCTCGCCGTGTGGTATATTTGTTTAACATTGTTAGTATAAAATTGATAGAGAAATTAACATTGGTACAACTTGATCAATTTTGTCATTTATATTCGATAAAGTAGAATTTCCAACCAATCGTGTGATATGATCCACCATGTTGGCAGTATGAATTTTTTTAAGTGAAAGTATATATATTTTATGATAGCTAATTTACATAAATAATAACTACTTATTCAGAAGTATGAGGGCTTAATGATGATATTGCACATCAATTAGCATGATATATAAAACTTGCCAATTAGTGATTTTGAACCCATTATTATGTAGGAGTTGATGCAATATTTAAAAAATAAAATATAAACTATGTTAATGTAACATTACTACAAAAATAGGGCTTTAATAGCAGTTTTGGAGCCATTTTAACAGCGATTCTGGAACCGCTGTTAAAGGTGCCGCTGTTAAATTTAACGGTGGTTTTTTAAGAAACCGATGTTAAATTAACCACGGTTTCTACTAATAGCCGTTGTTAATTCGACAACAGTTTATAAGAAAAACCACTATTAAAATATATTAACAGCGGTTGTTAAAGAGAACCGATGTTAATGTTCTACAGAAATTAGCAGTGGCTCTTTAGAAAAACCGCTGTTAAATTTCCAATTATCAGCGGTTTTCTATAGGAACGGCTGCTAATTTAACAGCGGTTTCCACACGAAACCGTTGTTAATGTTAACAATGTAATTTAACAGAGTTTTTCTTAAAAAATAATTGTTATTTTTTTAATAGCAGGTTTGTTTTTTAATTTACCAGCCTGCTACATAATTTCATCATCCAAAGAAAACAGTACAGTAAAATCAAATGTCAAAAATACAACCCGCCTCATAATTAACAGTACAATACAGTCCAATAAAACCAGGATACAACAAAAATCTCAAATAAAACCTTAACAACACAACCTTCATCCACTCACCAATACAAAAACACAACTTTCATCAAACCATCAAATACAATAATGCAAAATGTTTCATTACAACTATCTATAGAAGTGAATACTAATATAATGATGTTGTATCCAATTCAAAATAAATACAACACAATTCACGAAGTAACCAAACAAGACAATGATAATTCTTACAAATCAAATTAAAAAATATACGCATATAAACAGTTCCTAACCTGCCTAGGCCCGCACATCCCTGCCCAGCCCGCCCTCCCCTGCCCACATCCCGCCCCCTGCCTAGGCCCGCACATCCCCGCCCAGACCGCCCACCCCGCCCGTCCGCGACCTGTAAATGTATATTTTTGTGCATTTTTGCTGCTCATGGGATTCGAACCAGTGACCTCCATAAGTTGGAGGTGGTATCAAACCGATGAGCTGAAGTCACTTTCTGTTATATTTAATGCTTTATTTTATATAAATGTAGAACAAATCATATATATGTATATATATAGGTTTTTTAATATTTAAAGAATTATATTATATACATTAAAATTATAATGTATATTATATATTAAATTTAATGAAACCGATAATTAAACTTTTATGGTTTATAATTAAGATATTATATTATTATAGAATAATAATATAATTTAATAAAAATTATATCACATATTATAATATATTAATTGCATATAATCATGCTGAAAATTAAAACTTTATAATGTACATTAAATATAAATATGTTATATTATATATTATAATGTACATTCTTTTATTATATGTAATAAAATTATAATACATTATATAATGAAAATTATAGAGAAAATTCTTATTCATTCAATAATGTCGAAATATAGTCTTACAAGCGTATATATACTCTAGTAAAGCTAGAGTTAACAATACACAATTAAATAACAAGCACACAAACTTTTAAAAATATAACACCCCCGAGATATTCAAGGTGTATTACAGCGCCGTGGACCCCTACATGGGACCCACCAGGCTAACACAAGAAAACACCACTCGGCTAACCATCTCGGTTAGCAAGGAAACAATTGTTAACAACAAGAACATAAAACAACACGTCCGGTACAACCGGCATAATAAACATCAACCGACAAATACAGTAACTTCAACGGAGACCAATCACAATCCGAAAGGAAAAGCCTAAATACTCGCGAGTACTATCTATAAGTTTACAATTTGAAAAACAACCATATCAAAAGAGACAGTAGAAAATAACAAGACTCAATTGCACATGTCAACAACCTTGGCCGACATCCTCATACCATCCCAGCGCCCGCTCGTCTGGCTGAACATAACCTGAAATCCATAACAAGAATTTCAACAAAACGGGTCCCCAAAGGGGTTAGCAATTAGGCTAGTACAAGTATTCAAGGCAAACCAATCGCTTACACATTTCATAGTACATGCACCAATATCATTTCAAAAACCAAAACCAGACATGTCTTTTTCGGAAACAAACAGTCACAATCAATTTGCCTAGAACCGGGACGAAGCCACGAATCCCACTCGAGGCCTCTAAGGACCCTCCCGAGCTGGCCATATTCATAAAACAAATCAAGCACCATACGTCACCTAGGACCGGGACGAAGCCACGAATCCCACTCGAGGCCTCTAAGGACCCTCCCGAGCTGGCTAGCGAAACAAACTCATGAATCCAGGACGAAGCCATAGATTCCCTCCGTGATCCCGTCGGACCCTCCCGAGCTGAGCAAATCACACACAATATACATTACTATTTCACGTTAAGCATAAAGGTTTCCAAAAATACTTGCCTTGAATAATTGACGACGCAACGAACGGAAAGGAAAGTCACCGAAGAACGCTAGGAACCAACGAAACCGAACCTAACGATTCGAAGAATACAATCACAACCATTTCTAAACGAATATGGAATTAGAATACACCCGAAAACCCGCCTACAATTCATGTATATTCGTATATAAACAACAACGAGGACGGACCACAACCAAACCCTATCGATTCCATAAAAACCACGAAATATACCATGAATCCGTAGGGAAACTAAGAATACCAACAAGATTAATCATATTCATCATGAATTAATCAACAAAACGGAACGAATCGGACAAAAATGTGAAAACACCCAAATCTACCCAAAAGTAGGGTTCTAAAGATCTAACCTTGATTCGCTGGATCGAAGGATGTTATAGGATGATTGATCAATGATATAACTTCAAGAACTTCATGGATTTGTTGTTAAACAACATGGCTTCGCCACCTCCGAATCGCCAGCCGCGAACAGAAAAGGAAGGAAGTGAAAAATGAATGAAAATGCGACTGCTCTGTCACATTTATACTGGGCCGGAACTAGCGTGCGCTAGCCTTCCCGGACTAGCGTGCGCTATCGGCCAGTATCGGCCCAGTACCCTCGGCCAGGGCCCGCACAACCCGGCACCACCGACCAATCCTGCCGACAGTGACCTGTCCGCCCGACCCCCGCTAGCGTGCGCTATGGCCGGAAGCCTGCGCGCGCTAGCCGACCTGTCCAGTAACCTCTGGACTAAACAGCTAGCCCAGGTAACGTACGCTAGTCGGCCGACAGCATGCGCTACCCCTGCCGGTTAGCGTGCGCCACGACCGACAGTAGCGTGCGCTACCTGCCAATCCTTCCCGAGTCCAGAACCTCAGAACCTCTCTGCCCTGACCCGATAGCGTGCGTCGGCCGGCCGCGTAACGTGCGCTTCTCCTGCCGGTTAGCGCACACAGCCTTCCGGCAGTAGCGCGTGCTACGCCGGTTCCTTCCACGTCAGCCCGGCCAGTGCCCACAACCGTCCGGCCAGGACCCGCCACCGGCCGACCAGATGCTCAGCCGTCATGATCCGACGACTCGATTTCCAAAAACGTACAGAACGAACACGACAAAAATCTCGCGTACAACATCAACGACCCGAAATGAAAACATAATGCAATAATTAATCATACGCGACCAAGAAAAGGGTCGAGACAACAAATACAGATACGGATACCCGTAACTTTGGGTAAATTATAAAATGGCCCAAAACGCCCGAAAATCACGATACGTGATCGAATAACCAAACTGAGGTTCACAACACATATAACAAAGTTAAACGGACTTACGGGAAACACGAAACAGCAGTTTCGAACGAGATTCGCAAGAATCGAACTCAAGTGCGGAAAAGTCGCCAAAAAGTATGGAACTCAACAAAACGAAACCGAAACGAACTCGGATGCCAAAAAGTGTAGAATTAATCATTCTCAGAATGACGACATGGTCCCAAGCGAGTCGTCAAAACGGACTCTCGCCAAAAAAAGAAAAATTACCGGAAATCGAATTTGCAGATATTACAAAAAATTTACAATTAGCTCCCGAAAAACATAAAAATGCAAAATTGAGGTCCTAAACATCATTTTTTGGCCAAAAAACGATGGACCTCATTTATGGGTGCCTTTCAGCTAATTTCAATATTTTTTACTTCGATCGTGTTTGTACTTCTTCTCGAGCAAATAATATTATTTTTGCCTTTATACTCGACAAATATAATGTCTCTGATATACTTTTTCGAGTATTTTATTATCATAAAATATTTATATATTCTCGCCGTGTGGTATATTTGTTTAACATTGTTAGTATAAAATTCATAGAGAAATTATTTTCATTAATTAACTAGTGCTAGCTTCTGGTACCACTTGATAAATTTTGTCATTTATATTCGATAAAGTAGAATTTCCAACCAATCGTATGATATGATCCACCATGTTGGCAGTATGAAATTTTTTTAAGTGAAAGTATATATATATTTTATGATAGCTAATTGCATAAATAATAACTACTTATTCAGAAGTATGAGCTGCTTAATGATGATATTGCACATCAATTAGCATAATATATAAAACTTGCCAATTAGTGATTTTGAACCCATCATTATGTAGGAGCTGATGCAATATTTAAAAAACAAAATATAAACTATGTTAATGTAACATTACTACAAAAATAGGGCTTTAACAGCAGTTTTGGAGCCATTTTAACAGCGGTTCTCGAACCGCTGTTAAAGGTGCAGCTGTTAAATTTAACAACGGTTTTTTAAAAAACCGATGTTTAATTAACAATGGTTCCTACTAACAACCGCTGTTAATTCGACAATAGTTTATAAGAAAAACCATTGTTAAATATATTAACAGCGGTTGTTAAAGAGAACCACTGTTAATGTTCTACAGAAATTAGCAGCGGTTCTTTAGAAAAACCGCTGTTAAATTTCCAATTATCAGCAGTTTTCTATAGGAACGGCTGTTAATTTAACAGCGGTTTTCACATGAAACCATTGTTAATGTTAACAAAGTAATTTAACAGCGGTTTTCTTAAAGAATCGTTGTTAATATTTTTTTTAATAGCAACTTCGTTTTTTAATTTACCAGCCTGCTACATAATTTCAGCATCCAAAGAAAACAGTACAGTAAAATCAAATGTCAAAAATACAACCCTCCTCATAATTAACAGTACAATACAGTCCAATAAAACCATGATACAACAAAAATCTCAAATAAAACCTTAACAACATAACCTTCATCCACTCATCAATACAAAAACACAACTTTCATCCAACCATCAAATACAATAATGCAAAATGTTTCATTACAACTATCTATAGAAGTGAATACTAATATAATGATGTTCCATCCCATTCAAAATAAATACAACACAATTCACGAACTAACCAAACAAGACAATGATAATTCTTACAAAATTAAATTAAAAAATATACGCATATAAACAGTTCCTAACCTGCCTAGGCCCGCACATCCCCGCCCAGCCCGCACTCCCCTGCCCACATCCCGCCCCCTGCCTATGTAACACCCCAAAAGGCGGCTATTACAGTGCCGTGGACCCCACACTGGGACCCACCAGGCGATATCCAAAACAGATTAAATAAATATTATTTGTGATACCGAACCACAATGAATAGTCATTACTCCGATTAGGAGTTTATCAAAAATATGGCCAACGGCCTTATAATACACAGGATCCGAAAAACAAGTTTAAACCATATGGAGATGAAAAATACTTCAAATGTCAATACAACCAGATAGCAATTTAAATGAAGCAGGAAATGAAATAACATAACACGGTTTAACATAACCGGACAACAAAAGATGTGGGGCCCCCGAACTAGTATCCTTCGAACCCTTCGCCGTCAACATGCTCTTCCCGTGCCTTGCCTTTGCCTCGACCTAAAATACAATACAAGTATTTCGCCCATAACACAGGGTCAGATATACATGATAATCAATTCTTCCGACATTATACAATTCACATATATAGATTTCAAGGAAAACATTCCGACTGTTAATCATACCCCTCGGGCGTATGAAACAATCAGTCACAAATCGTCGAACACATCCAATCATACATGTACTATGAACGATTAACAATATAGCTCAAGATGGACATCACAGTACGCCCGATCCGAAAATGTGTTCGTGTACATGTCCACCCCGTATACGTAATCCAGAATATACGTGTGACGATGTACCTAATTAGCCTCACGAACTACGTCTCGTGTGCACAGTCCAATGCGGAATAATATCCACGCATGACTATATACGTGCCTGGCTAAAAATCCTACACAATGACCAATCGGAACGCATATATGATTCCGGATATGTCACGATACAACATGACAACGAATTCAATAAATCACATATCTGATTAAGGATCAAGAAAAACTCACCGAAGTGAAAATAAGACCAACGAGATCAACGATTCAAAGCGACGTACTTGGGAATGCAACCCCATGAAGAAAACGGAATAACGTCAAGGACAATGTCAAATCACGACAAACATTACATGAACAATTCATACATATGAAATATATAACCATCACAAGAATCTAATCATCATTATAACCAAGCAAGATAACTTGCCTCAATACGAAGACGAGAATAGTCCTCTTCTTGTCGGAACGAATGAACGGTCCTCGACTAATATTGTTTACTCGAACAATCAACCTTAAACGAAATACATTTTACTCAATAACATATTCGGATAATTATCAATATAGGATCACTAAGACGTCATCCTACAATCCTTTAGAATAGTTTGCTATTTCCAATTATCGAAGCCTTATGCCAGGATTTCTTCCAACATCATTACAACCATAAAAATCGGTTTACAATACTCTTACCGAATGTTCACATGGTTCATCATAAACAAGAATTCTATCAAGGGTATGTTGAATAACCAATTATGATGTTAAGATCATCTTATGATGATTAAACTTCCCAAAATATTAAAATGTTGAAAGAACAAAATATGCACATTTATGATCATCCTCCTCTCATCTAAATTGAATATTAAGCTTACAACAAGGTTATTAGTTATGAGATTACACCATATCCATGAAGGTTATCAAAATCTTTCTTTACAAGGCTGGAAGATCCATTAACATCATGATGAATTCACCATCTATCTAGTATAATGATCAAAACATTCTAGGTTCTCAACACATTAGATTAATGAAAAGTTGTTGTTGTTGGTTTCACAAATATCCTTAACCATTCAAAATCTTGCTGAGCTAAACATAAGGAGAATATGATTCTTAAGAAATCTGAGTAAGAAGACATCCTTCTACTTCTAACATGGCCAAGTTCTTCCCAAGGTAAGTGGAAACTTAAAATGGTGTTTAATCACTTTATGATAACAACTCTATTAGTCAAATCCAACTGCAGTGAAGTTAACTGATACAAAGGTATTCTACTGAGCTAAATTCATCCAACAAGATGAGCATGATAGTTACAACGTGGTTAGAATCACTATATCATCAAGAACACATCCATCTCAAACCCTCATTTATTATATTCATAAAAAGTGTTAAAAAGGTTGGATTAAAACTATGTTTTACTTGATTAATATACTCTAGGTGAAGTATAATTCGTTATTAACGTCAACATATGAAAATAATACAGAGAGGAAAGTACACCTACCTCCAGAAATGAAGAACAACCTCAATGCTATGAGAGAAAATACTCCAAGCTCAAGAACACCTCCTAATCTCCAAGGAAATGAGCTCCACTCCAAGATTTAAGGCTTAGAAGCAAGTTGGGGGAGGTTGATATCGGTTTGGGAGTGCAGAGGGACGATATATGGAGAGAGAATCGGTTTGTAGTTGTGAAGAAATGAAAAACAGGCTGGTCCTATAAATAGACTGTACAGACTTAGCGCACGCTATCGGAACAGTTTAGCGTACGCTAACACACTTACGTATGATAACCGGTCGATATTACGTACGTAAGCGGCTTACAGTGGCTACTGTCTTGAATTCGCAGGCCGTTAGTGCACGCTAATGAAAAAGGGGTTACGCACGCTAATAAAAGTTGACTCTGGCCGACATGACAGCTGAGACATTACTCACATGCATGCCAACGGCTAAGAAGTTCACGTGCTGAAGTCAACTGAAGCCAGATTCCCTCTTAGCGTACGCAATAGAGGAAACATTACGCACGCTAAGGCACAAGATTAACATACGTTAATCATACTATGTAGCGTACGCTACATCAACAGAAAAATTCGAAAATGCAACTCTCTAATTAACATTGAATCATCACATATGAAATGAAATAACAACGATATGAAATTCAAATCTATAATACCTCAACATAATACTAAATGCAACGATTCATGATAATCAGATTATCCGAATAATATAATGACAGGTAGAAACGAAAAAATACAGTCGGGTATTACAGCCTAGGCCCGCACATCCCCTCCCCGCCCGCCCGCGGCCTGTAAATGTACATTTTTGTGCATTTTTGCTGCTCATGGGATTCGAACCAGTGACTTCCATAAGTTGGAGGTGGTATCAAACCGCTGAGCTGAAGTCACTTTCTGTTATATTTATTGCTTTATTTTATATAAGTGTAGAACAAATCATACATGTATATATAGGTTTTTTAATATTTAAAGAATTATATTATATACATTAAAGTTATAATGTATATTATATATTAAATTTAATGAAACTGATCATTAAACTTTTATGGTTTATATTATTAATTAAGATATTATATTATTATAGAATAATAATATAATTTAATAAAAATTATATCACATATTATAATATATTAATTGCATATAATCATGCTGAAAATTAAAACTTTATAATGTACATTAAAAATAAATATGTTATATTATATATTATAATGTACATTCTTTTATTATATGTAATAAAATTATAATACATTATATAATGAAAATTATAGAGAAAATTCTTATTCATTCAATAATGTCGAAATATAGTCTACAAGCGTATATATACTCTAGGAAAGCTAGAGTTAACAATACACAATTAAATAACAATCACACAAACTTTTAAAAATTTACAATTAGCTCCCGAAAAACATAAAAACGCAAAATTGAGGGCCTAAACATCATTTTTTGGCCAAAAAATGACGGACCTCATTTATGGGTGCCTTTCAGCTAATTTCAATATTTTTTACTTCGACCGTGTTTGTACTTCTTCTCGAGCAAATAATATTATTTTTGCCTTTATACTCGACAAATATAATGTCTCTGATATGCTTTTTCGAGTATTTTATTGTCATAAAACATTTATATATTCTCGTCGTGTGGTATATTTGTTTAACATTGTTAGTATAAAATTCATAGAGAAATTATTTTCATTAATTAACTAGTGCTAGCTTCTGGTACCACTTGATCAATTTTGTCATTTATATCCGATAAAGTAGAATTTCCAACCAATCGTGTGATATGATCCACCATGTTGGCAGTATGAAATTTTTTTAAGTGAAAGTATATATATTTTATGATAGCTAATTTGCATAAATAATAACTACTTATTCAGAAGTATGAGCTGCTTAATGATGATATTGCACATCGATTAGCATAATATATAAAACTTGCCAATTAGTGATTTTGAACCCATCATTATGTAGGAGCTGATGCAATATTTAAAAAACAAAATATAAACTATGTTAATGTAACATTACTACAAAAATAGGGCTTTAACATCAGTTTTGGAGCCATTCTAACAGCGGTTCTCGAACCGCTGTTAAAGGTGCAGCTGTTAAATTTAACAGCGGTTTTTTAAAAAACCTATGTTTAATTAACAACGGTTTCTACTAACAACCGCTGTTAATTCGACAACAGTTTATAAGAAAAACCACTGTTAGATATATTAACAACGGTTGTTAAAGAGAACCACTGTTAATGTTCTACAGAAATTAGCAGCGGTACTTTAGAAAAACCGCTGTTAAATTTCCAATTATCAGCAGTTTTCTATAGGAACGGCTGTTAACAGCGGTTTTCACATGAAACTGTTGTTAATGTTAACAAAGTAATTTAACAGCGGTTTTCTTAAAGAATCGTTGTTAATATTTTTTTTAATAGCAAGTTTGTTTTTTAATTTACCAGCCTGCTACATAATTTCAGCATCCAAAGAAAACAGTACAGTAAAATCAAATGTAAAAAATACAACCCACCTCATAATTAACAGTACAATACAGTCCAATAAAACTATGATACAACAACAATCTCAAATAAAACCTCAACAACACAACCTTCATCCACTCACCAATACAACAACACAACTTTCATCCAACCATCAAATACAATAATGCAAAATGTTTCATTACAACTATCTATAGAAGTGAATACCAATACAATGACGTTCCATTCAATTCAAAATTAATACAACACAATTCACGAACTAACCAAATAAGACAATGATAATTCTTACAAAATCAAATTAAAAAATCTACGCATATAAACAGTTCCTAACCTGCCTAGGCCCGCACATCCCCGCCCCGCCCCCCACCCCTACCCACATCCCACCCCCTGCCTAGGCCCGCACTGTAATACCCGTACTTTACATTTCTATATTTTTTGATTCTAGTGACTTACTTGTGTTCATTGACACATTTTGGACATGTTTTGTTCAGCACATTTCGTCATTCGAGCAAGTTTTTCTATTGTTTCGGATTAATCGACGTATTATTTCGACTTTTCCACATGTAAGTTCGACTTTGTAAAATTACCATCAATTCTTGGAAACTCCAAAAGTTTTTAATATTAGTATGATAGATCATTAAGTTAGCTTTGCATGGGTACAAACGGTGAGTCAATCGGAGTCCGGACGAAGAAGTTATGATCGAAATAGCAAAGACTACACAGTGTATAATTAGCACACGCTAAACGAATCTATTAGCGCGCGCTAATGGAGTCCGGTAGAGGGTTTTGGACTGCATTTTGCAGCCGATTGCGCATGCTACACATACCTTAGTGTGCGCTAACTGTTGACAGTATATATAGGACTACAGAGGTCAACTTTCGTCATTTTTTCCTCCCCTTTCTTCCTTCCGGCGATCTAGACGATCTTGAGGGTCTATAAGCATGGATTTTGGCCTGATATCATCACCCATAAACATCTTTGAGTTCCTAGCATGGATTTAACAACATCCCAACATCTTTCACCGTTATAATCAAGGTAAAAATTCTTAGAACCCTAATTTCGGGAATTTTGGGGGTTTTATTCTTGATTTCATTATCAATCCGGTTTTGATGACTCGATTAATGTTAAATAATGTTATTGATAATGTTATATGGATTTTATATCCATATCTTTGATTCTTTCAACACGATTGATGACTTTTGTGTTCTTGAGGAACCTTGAACATTTAATGTTCGATTAAATGTTGGTATGAGTTTTCCTTCGTTGGTTTGAGGCGATTTCTGTTGCTATTAGTCTTGCTCCTCATTGTGATCATGTTTTCGTTGTTCCTACGGAAGTTGTAAGTTCCGAGGCACTTCGACCGAGCCGTGTTTGTCGGAATATTTGCGTGCCAATTTCGAGGAAAGTATCTTGCCCATACTTTTCATGTTTCATAGATGTAATAATTGATAATCAATTATGTGTGTTTACTTGGAGTACTCATAACGAACTTCAAGAGGATTGATACAATCCGTTAACGGTTTTCTTATAAAACGCCCGAGTACTTTGCAAATAAATGAGTTCTACGGATATGTGTATTGTGGTTGCGAATTGAAATATATTGCCTTCATGCCACATGATTATAAAAGCCTTTTTCCCTTGTTAAGGGTTGTATGCTCGAATGTGTATTCATTTGAGGAGTGCGCATATGTTGTTTTGTATTGCTTGTCGACTCCCTTGTGAGGAGGTGGTACTATGTGGTGTTGTCGGGGATTATATCTCCTCACGGTTGTGATCATTCTATATATTCACTCTGGGATGGACTGACGAGTCCTCTGAGGGTTCCATAGCCTTTGGTGCGGTTCTACGAATATATTTGGGTTAACCACTCTAGGACGGACTGACGAGTCCTCTGAGGGTTCCGTTTCCTCTGGTGCGGTTCCATGGTTAATCACGTATATAATTGAAATGTGATGCACAATGAGACTTAGTACTCCAGAAATACTAGTCTTAAGTTTTATATGATTGTATATATCCACTCTGTGATGGGCCGGCGGGTCCTCTGAGGGTTTCGTAGCCTCTGGTGCGATTCCGTGGATATTTTGGGTTAACCACTCTGGGACGGACCGACGGGTCCTCTGAGGGTTCCGTAGCCTCTGGTGCGGTTCAACGGTTGATCATGTATGTATTGATGTGATGCTCTAAGGTTTAGTTATTCCGAAATACTAATCTTGAATTGTACGATTATATTTATTTCACCATCGATTACATGTGACCCTCAGTTATGTACCATCGTTTGGTTTAGATTATTATACTCTTGGAATATGTTGTGTATGGATCGTATTTGCACTTTGTACTTGCACTAGCAAAATAGTGGAATTTTGCTAACCCCCGAGTAATCGGGGGTGGATGTATGTATTGCATTCAGGTACGTGCAGGTTCCTGAGGAGCATGACACGGGATTGGTACGAAGGATGATGGAAGGCAAATGATAATAATCACATGAGGGCCAGTATTGGGATTTGTTGGTTGAATTGTATTATTCTTTTCCGCTGTAGTGTTTACCACGTCGTGTGGAAGTATCATTGTATTTTGACCCTTGCATGGGTACAAGTCGGGATAGAGATGTATATGAAGTTTAAGTTGTATGTCATGGATGAAAGGCCAAATCGGTCTACTGAGTCGTATTTAGCCATGTTGGCACTTGTTGTGATGTCTTGTTTTGGTATCTAGCCTGGTGAATTCTCACTCAGAGGGTCTGCGGCGCTCTAATATTCCTGAGTGGATTGGGGGTGTTACAAAATATGTTATCGGAGCTTAGGTTGTGGAAACCTAGGTTGTCGGGTCAATTCGAGTATTGTTGAATCTTATCTTGTTAAACTTGTTCTAACTGAATCGTGTCGCGATGCGTCGTATGCTTTGTCGGCTGTGATTAGTATCGTGGTGCAGCCATCATCTTCGTGCGACCTGTGGATGTAAGTCTCCTCTTCTGTGTATTATCTTTGTTTCATGACTGTTTACATGCGTGCCATGGAGATGGAATTCGTATTTGATACTTGTGGCATATTACGGGTGTAATGAAATGGATATTGATGGATTGGACACCAAGGGGTGTAGAGTGATATGAAACCTTGAACATTGATGTGTTTCAGGATATGTATCGACGATAGAGTTTGTGGAAAAATCCATATAGATGGTGTTGACACGTGTTTGAATTTGGTAGTAATGAGTTGCGTACATGAATTGGTGATCTTGAATGCCGTATAAGCATGTGTTTGAGAATTGACTATTTTGGCTAATTGTTGGTATATGCTACAAATGTGTTTACATTGGTAATTGTGTCTGTTGTGTGTGTATTGGAAACGCTTCTCTGAAAATTTCATAGACTTGAGTAAGTTTGTGGAAAACCAATTTTCGAAAATGCTTCGACGGTGCGGTTAAGTGGTGGTTTCGTGTGAACTTTGAAAATTGTTTGAAAATGGCGAGCCGACTTTGTATCCTCTAATAAAACCCTATGACGGTATTTGAAAAATGTGTGTTTTGAAGTATTTTTGGACATTTTGTAAAAATTTACCATCGTTGATCTTTTATCGTGTTTGAGAGGATCTATGGAAATGATTTAAACGTATGGTTTTTATTTTCAAAAATTCGAGTACACGATTTTAAAAATCTTTCGCACCATAAAATTTCTATATTCAAAATAAAATGTGATTTTTACTCTCAAAATAAATACTGAAAGATGAAAAATCTTACTCGATTTAAACTATAAATTCAAACTTGAAATATTTTGTGAGATGAGTTAGTTAGCGCACACTAATTTAGTCATTAGCACATGCTAACGAACCTCAATAGCACGTTCGATTATTTCAACTCATTAACGCACATTAATTTTGTGCCTAACGCATGTTAAGTGCAGTATGTGAGGGAGGAGGATTTTTACTTAAGGTGATAGGCTAGAATCGAGGCGGGTGATGTCAAGCCGTTGTGATATATTTGTCATATTACCATTTTTGTTGAAAAATTTTGGGTATGTACCCAAATATCATGTTGCATTGTTTGAATATACCTTGTAGTTGTATGATGATGTCCTGATATGACTGTTGATCGGTGGAAATGTTTAGTGCACGTATGAATGGTTTGTCTACCCGAGAACGGTTCCGCAAAACTCTGGGGTTCGATGCCGAGGGCATGGCCGCGAGCTACCTTGTGTATAGTTATTTTCGATGGTGCTACGTGGTAACACGTGATTACTGTAACACCCTCAATCCGCTCAGGGATATTACACGCCGTAGAACCTTTCCTCAAGGATCTACCAGGCTGGTAAATACAAACAAACAACTCGACAATGCCTTTAAGGCTACGATGACTCAGTAGACCGATTTGGTCTTTCAATAAAAACATACAACTCGATTACAATACTTGCCCA
This sequence comes from Orobanche coerulescens, assembly GCA_033398695.1. Taxonomy (NCBI): domain Eukaryota; kingdom Viridiplantae; phylum Streptophyta; class Magnoliopsida; order Lamiales; family Orobanchaceae; genus Orobanche; species Orobanche coerulescens. Next base: position 70,545,166 of record CM065801.1, read on the forward strand.
CGCAGGGGTCGAATACAACACACTCCCGTACAATGGGGAAAAAATACTGCAGCGGAAATAAAATACAACTAAACCAATATAACATAAAACGGGTCCTCGTGTGATTAGTATCGTTCATCTTTCATCATCCTTCATGACGACCCTGTGCTATGCTCCAAAACCTGAATGCAATATAGACATCCACCCCCCGAATACTCGGGGGTTAGCAAAACTCCACTGTTTTGCTAGTGCAAGTACAAGTGCAAAAATACGAGCCATATAATACAAGTTCCAAGAACAATAATAATCAGGAATCCTCAAAGATTTAAACATAACAAAAATACTTCCCGAGGCAAGAGTTAGGGTAAAGCTTTCCAAAATCGAAAGATCCCAAGTCAAGGGAAACAATAGATAAAGTGATTTAAAATGCCATCGGGAGTTTTGATAGAAACAACTCAGGATTTTCGAATCCTTCTCTTTCCAAAATCAACAGGGGTCATAGTCCAAAGGTTTCGTTTTCACAAATAGAACCAACAACAATTCAGAGGGCCAGAGCCCAACATCACGTGTCCTCGACGGACATAAAATCAACAAAACATAATCACGTACGCGCATCGCCTAGGACCGGGATGAAGCCACAAATCCCACCTGAGGCCTCTAAGGACCCCTTCTGAGGTGGCTAGCGAAATACATAACACCGTGAACACATGCCACGTCATACCACCGTGATCACTTGCCACGTCGTCTCATGGTTGGATCAATCACTTGTCGTCTCCTGACCATATGATCACATGACATATGTCACCGCAGGTCTCGTCTTAGGCTCTCACGGTTGGATCAATCACTTGTTGCATCCTGACCACATGGTCACATGCCATGTGTCATCGTAGACCTTCGACCATATTCACATATTCACACAAATAACACATCACACCAAGTATATTCAAGTAATTCACCCAAAGGCAATAAACACAAGGTACGACACAATCGTCAAATCACAACGCATCGATATGAAGCAATATACGTACACACGCATTATCCATCACATCATCAACACCAATAATATCCGTAGAATTCACATACGCGTCTACAAAACACCATTCGCAAAACACACACACACGGTTTTGAAAGAGGCCTTTAACAAGACTAAACAAATCTTTGAAAGTTCAAAACAAACGATCAAATAAACACATAGAGATGGTCACTAATATCATATCCATAAAACAAGAATTGTATGGACAAGGTACTTGCCTCAAAATCGGAACGCAAGTATCCCGACGAACACGGCTCAACCGGAAAGCTTCGAAATGCCCGATGCTATTGTTGTTGCCCGAAATATTTATCCGAAGATGAAATACTGCTGGAATGGACGGAAAACAAACAAGGTTGCGGGAGCACTTTCCGAGGGGGTGCGAATAACACTAGATTTGCCGGGGTTGTTAGTCCCGGGCTTGAATGCTCTCGCGAGATGTTATTAATACAAATATTCGTCGATACAAGTATTAATGTAAGAATCTAAATACAATGAGTGTAAAAGATCTAATTTATCTAACTCTTGAGCGAAGCCTTGGTGTTCTTGATCTCTGCCGATCGTCTTCCGTGTAGGAGATGCTGAGAGAGAAGAAGGAACCGAGAGATAGCTATTGCCAAGAGTTGAGAAAGCCAAGTTGTGTGAATTGCTTGTCAAGAAGTTGGGAGTTGGAGAGATGGACTTCAGAGAGTAAAAAATTCGGTCTTTGGACAAGTGCAGGCAGCCTTCTATTTATAGGGGCTGATATGCCTTGTTTCCTGGCGGGCGATCGCCTTTCATCCAATATAATAATGGGGCGATCGTCTTTAAGTCACATGGGTTGTCTGCCTAAAGTCCAAGGCTACTGCCGGCATCCAGCTGTGCGGTCCAATGAGGAGCCAGCACGCGTCCTGAGTTGCTGTCACGGGCGGTCCTACTGACACCTTTCGGCGGGCCTGTCGGCTGGTGGAAAGATGCTAACACGCTGTGGTCAATGATTCGTGAAATGCGGATCTTGTCTCGGCACTGCATGTGGGTTCGGCCTTCGCCGACTGGATGACCATCGGCTTCGAGCGGCATGAGGTGGTCGTCATTAGTCGGTCACCAAGGGTCGATCGGCAAGTGCCGATAGATGATCGTCTGCTAGTCGGCCACCAGGAGTCGATCGCCAAGTACCGAGAGACGATCGTCTTAGATGTCGATCGCTCAGCACCGGGACTTGTCCTGGGACCTTCGGTCGGCCGATATATCTTGGCTGCTCGGCTATGGATAGGTCGCCTGTTCTGAGGTCGGCAGTTCTGCCCCGGCTGCTTGGCTATGGCTAGGTCGCCTGGCCTCTGGTCGGCAGTTCTGCCTCGGCTGCTCGGCTATGGCTAGGTCGCCTGGCCTCTGGTCGGCAGTTCTGCCTCGGCTGCTCGGCTATGGCTAGGTCGCCCGATCTCAGAGGCGATTTCCGGTCGGAGAGTATAATTCTCGACACAACAATTGCCCCTCAGCTTGCTCCGATGTTGAAGACATGGAGCGAGGTGGTTCTTGCTGGCGATCGCGTATGATGAGGATGGGCGATCCGGTCGATTGGCTAGCTATCTTTCGGTCTTGTACCTGCAAAAAACAACATTGGCCGATCCCCCTCAGAAACTTGATGGTTTCGTCGTTTGAGGAATCGTGCACAGTCGCGGAGTTCGATGGACTGACTCCATGACCGTGTCTTGTGCGCGAACGACATTGTCTGTCTCGTGACTCATTTTATTGTGAGGGTCCTCTATTAGGCTGCGCCTCGCCTCGTATTTAAACGAAGGGCGTGCGGTCTTGGTCTAGAGGAGTCCTTGCGTGGGGCGTCGTCGGATTAATCAACTCCACTTCCACGGCTTGTTAGCTCTGCTTCTACCTCGGCCCGCCATAAAGATAGCGAACCTCGACGGTGTATGTTGAGACGGGGGTAGTGATGCGTCGCATTGTACTAGTTTACCATGTTAGATGATGAACCATTAAGGGCGGGCGATCGTGTCCACTGATTAGTTTTGGAGGGCCCTCAGACTACGCCGGCCTCGTATTTAAACGAAGGGCGGGCGATCTTGGTCCAAAGGGACCTTGCATGGCCGGAGCAGCCGGTTCCATCGACTACCAGGACCATGGCTGTACATTGTACGGTGGAGGCGATCTCGTTCCGTAGTCCACCATGTTAGATGATGAACTGTAGATGGCGAACGAGTCCTCCGGTTTTGTTGACGTTGTTTGATATTTGGCGATCGGCCTGGAAGACTGGAGATCGCCGTTCGGGCGCCGATCACGCTGCTCATAGGCTAAGAAGAAATCTTTGCCTGGCCAGAAAGTCTGCGGCCTTAGCTCGGAAGATCGCGTAGGTCGAGGGTTGGTCTTTCGTAAGATGCCTAAACGTAGGTGAAAGACCATGGAATCCTCCTAGGACCGCGTAGAGGGCGATCTCATCGCTTACGGGCTCGCCGTTGAGGATAATCTCGTCTACCCGGTCGATGTAGTCCGAGTCGGACTCTTCTTCGCCTTGCTTGATCCGCATCATGCGATGGGGACCTTCTGGCCGAGCGACCCTGGTGGCGAAGTACACTGTGAAGTCGGTCGCCAGTTGGTTAAAGGAGCCGATGGACCGAGGCGGCAATGAGGCGTACCACCTGTGGGCAAGGTCGTCCAGCGTCAGAGGGAACATTCGGCACCTGATCGCGTCAGATGCGCCACACCCGGTCATGTAGATGTTGAACTTGCTCAGGTGTGTTTCGGGGTCTGATCTCCCCTCATACAAAGGTGTTTGCGGGGGAGCGATCTTGAGCTGCACGGGGGCGAGCTCGATGTGGACTGCGAGCGGCTCGCTCGGCCCGGCAATCTTGCTCTTGGTGCCTGCCCCGGATTCCATGAGCGCCTTCATGTCGTCGTGCTGGCGTTGCATTGCAGCCATCGCTGTAGCATGGTCGCTCGTTGGTCGGCTTTTGGAGCGGGAGCCGAGTTGATCGTGTACCGATCTCCTAACTCCGCTGCTGCCGACCTCGGCTATTTGGCGAGGGGGAGCCCGACGACTAGGCTGCCTTCTGGGAGTCGGATAGGCCGAGCTCCTGGTGACGGACTCGAGCTCCGTCGTCTCGTGGCTGGGGCCGGATGTAACACCCCCAAACCACTCGGGAATATTACAGCGCCGCAGACCCTCTCCGCGAGGATCTACCAGGCTAAATACAAAACAATGCATCACTTCACATGCCGACATGGCTACGTAAAGGACCATTAGACCGATTTGGCCTTTTGTCACAACACATACAACATTAATACAAGATTCTTTCCCAAAACTCATACCCACGCAGGGGCTGAAATACAATAACACTCCGATAAATCGGGGTAACAACACATCAGAGGGATAACCAACACGACTCTACCAAATACTCTACAATTGGTCTTCACGTGATTAGTATCTTCGTCTCCCATCATCCTTCGTATCGATCCTGTGATTCGCTCCCGGCTACTGCAAGTACTGGGCCTTGTCTGAGACATCCACCCCCCGAATACTCGGGGGTTAGCAAAACTCCACTGTTTTGCTAGTGCAAGTATAAAACAGAAGTACAAGCCATACACAACGTGCTTCAAGAATATAATAATCTTGAATATATTTCCCGAGATAATTCACTTAATCAAAACAGTTTGATTTATAAAAGGTAGGAATAGAACCATATATCTCATACAAAATATTTTACGATCTCGGGAGTTTGAAAACATTTGGAATTAAGGAATTCTCAAGTCTTTCGAAAACACTTGGGGACACGGCCCAATATCGTCTTTCCAAAATACGATTCCAATAATAAAATGCGGTTTCACAACCCAATTCACAACACACGGGGTCCAAGACCCAAATCATAAGCCACAGGGTCCACGACCCGAATCACATAACACATGTTCCTAAGGATTATTCGTGTCCCGTGCTAACAAGCCACGAACCTCAGATGCTCCCGTAGAACATACCCGAGTGAATAACCCAATAGGAAACCATACCAAATCACATGCCATCGTGACAACAGCAAGTTATCCCGGCATCGGGCTAACAAGCCACGAACCTCGGAGTCCCCGCAAGACATACCCGATGATAACCCCACAAGTTATCTCGGCATCGGGCTAACAAGCCCCGAACCTCGGAGTCCCCGCAAGACATACCCGGATTGGATAACCCTACGGTCACGCCCGACCCATACTAGCAAGTATGGATCCCGGAGATTCAACAATCCTACCCGGAGGCACATCGCTATAAACGATCACATAACAATGAGTAGAACATCAAGCCAAGCAACACTTAAACATCTCAACCTCCTTTCAAAAGAGTAACAACTAATATCACACACAATACGTTCTTACCGAACAAGTACACATAGCATTACGTAACCCCCGGCAAAGGATTACGGTCTATTAAACTCACTCAAAGTGATCATAGCATCTTTTCAACATACAAAACCAACACACATATCCCGAGAACACATATATTCACGAAGTACACGAATTATCGTTGAAAGACAACATTTATTAAGAACATACCGATCCCTTTTTACGTTCATTAAACATTGGGTTTCGCATAAAATCATTTATCATTAATTACGCCTACGAAACATGAAACGTATGGACAAGATACTTTCCTCGATATCACGAGCGACGAAATGAAGAACGGGCACGGTTGGGCAACCTTTGAACTTCCAAAAACGATCAAGACTTCGACAGCCCACGAATACTACGAAAATAGCATCACCACGAATCAATAACACTAATCGAAATCCGAAACGATCCTAAAAACGACAAGGATCTAAGTGTTCTCAAAGAAATCAAGAATCGTTGATCCGGGCTATAAAAATCGATGAACGGTTAACAAAATCTGAAGTTTACGGTCAAGACAAACAAGAACAAATAACTGATCGGATGAGATCGGTTAAGAATCACAAATCCAAGCAAAAACCCCAAATTTAAGAAAATAGGGTTCTAAAAAGAGATTACCTTGATTTGGACCAAGAAGACGATTAGATGTTGTTAAACATCTACAAGTCCGCTCAAAGATGAAGCTAGAAGAAAAAGATCGGTCATAATCGCCTCTGGAGCTCACTCCCGTCGGAAGGGATGAAGAAAAGTGGGAAATGACGACCTAATGCTGCTATCCAGTATTTATACTGGACAGTTATTAGCGCGCGCTAAACACCCTGCATTAGCGTGCTCTAACGGTGTCAAGGCTCCAGACAACCTGCCTATAACAAAGTTAGCGTGCGCTAGCTAAAAGCCATAGCGTGCGCTAACGGGTCACAAGACCAATCCAGTAGCCCCTGGATAGAACCGCACCTTCCGGGTAGCGTGCGCTAGAAAGAAGAGAGAGTGTGCGCTAAGCATTCGATAGCGTGCGCTAGCTATCGGCCTTAGCATGCGCTAACAAAGCTCGGTCGATCCGGTAGCTAGTGGATCGCCTGCAGGCCGATTAACGTGCGCTACACATTCAGTAGCGTGCGCTAAACACCACGCAGTAGCGTGCGCTATGCCTCAAGCATTAGCGTGCGCTACACCACAAAAACTCAAAAACTCACATAGTAATCCGAAACACCTCCAAACACGTGTCCCAACAAGACACACCCAACAAGGCACAAAATTCCAATGATGAGGGCAATAACACTCCGATAAAACCCTGAAAACTCAACAATTCCGGAACAAAAATCTCGGGTATTACATTCTACCCCTCTTAAAAGAAGTTTTGTCCCGGAAACTTGAAACATATAACAAACGACGCAAAACAAACTCAGATAACACACGATATCCGTTGCCGAAATAACAAAACACAACGAACGAAAATCAATACGGTTGAACAATTCAACAGTACATCAACCAAAACACGAGCTATACGCTGAACCAATACGAGATTCCACAGCCCAAGGGTTGGAAGATCGAACACAAAACAAATCTCCTGAACTTAAGGAAATTACGAAGGAGTCCTAACGCTCAACAATCACGAAACGAGATCAACAAAAACCGAACAATCAAACGATTGAATTACAACGATCGAGGCACAAAAGTCGATCAGTCATGTTCGATTCATGACGAATAATAATACTCAAAACAACAACCCCAAAGTTCACATCTCGACTCGAGACAATATACGATCCGGTGAAGACAACAAGATGTGCATTCATATAAGATCCACAGGAAATGGAATAGCAATTTAGAGAGTCATAACGACAAACGGGTTATTCTGAAACAATACCACAACTCGTTCGATCAACAAAATCACAAGACAGGACAAGTTCAGAAAATATCAACGAATATAAACGATTTGACAGAGTCGAGAGTACAGAGTTCAAAATCCGATCCACTTCAAATAAAAGAAGTCAATCTCCGAATTTCGAAACAACAAAGCAAGGGAAATAACTCAACGTACAACTGATAGACCACGTCCCTCCGGGACTACTCGGAGTCGATCCTGTTATCAAAGCTCAAGTCCCTGCCTTGGAATGCTCGGTAACCATCTCGCAAAACTGAACCCGGTGTCCCTCGAGTCCGCACCTGTAACACGTTACTGGTGGGAAAGGACAATGTGCACGAACATGTCCCGCCACATTACAGTTAAAACATCTCCTGGCTTTACCAGGAGTCAGAACAGAAGACTTGGAACTCTCAGTTCCACGCATCGAGCGATGGAGCTTCACAGCGGAGAGACTACTAGGTTGCAAATTAGAAATACCGACTCCTGTACTGTCCACACGATCATCGGACTTCCTCTGCTTCTTCGACTCGGGCACACGCTCCGAAAATAATGAAGCTAGTTCACGAGCTAAGGCTCGATCTTGATAGTCTCTCAATGAAGTGCAATTGAGTCCCGACATATACACGCGAATCTCTGGCTTCATTCGTCTGTCAAAGTGAAGGATCCTCTCTTCCTCGGTTCTCGCCCGATCTCGCACATAACTGAGTTGTTTGCTATAATCGATGATAGCCTGCGACACCGATATATCTTGCGGTTCTGCCAAGTAGAATTCGCGAATCCTCTGCTCTCTAATCGGTTTCGGACAGAACTCAGCTTCCATAAGTGCTTGGAACTCCGCCCACGTGACATCACGATCACGAGGTTTAACAGCTTCCCACCAATTAGCGGCATCTTTGTCGAGAAGGTACTGAGCGATAGGTACCTTCCGCTCTTCAGTACATTCGACAGCCTCGAAAATCGTTCCCAACTGGAAAATCCAACCATCCCAGCCCAACGCATCCGCAGAACCGGCGAATCGAGGGGGATTCATACGAACTACCTCACGAAGCCATTGATTTACACCGACATTCCGACTCGTGTCAATGCTATGTTGAACCACCTGGGTCAACTGAGTCATCTGAGTCGCTACTTGTTGCAATATAGTAGCAACACCCAAACTAAAATCATTCTTAACGACATTCTCTCGATTCCGCATCTGATCCCCGTGGCCATCAGCACCACGGTTACGACCACGACCTCTGCCCCTCGGCATACTAACAAACAAAAACCTAACGAATGATCATAACACATAGCAAGATATTCACATCTCTGTCTTTAATCCAACATCATTAAATCATATACATATTACCATTTAATTCCAGCTAGAGCACAATATACAAACTATTATACCAAAAATCTTCATTTATAATGTCGTTGTTATGCGATTTATAAATGCAATGAAATTGAAATCATCCATTATATCAAAATCATTTTCTGTACGGTTTCCGCGCCGGAACTCACCATGTTGAAAACCATTTTCAAAAACGTTCCAAAATGCCAAAAAGGCCGATGATGGTAATACTCCCCAAAAGTCATTTTCCAAATACCAAATACCATCATCAAATACCATTTGAAATTACAAGGCGTAGACGCGGAAACTCAATAGTTTCAAAATATATGTTAAGTCACCCGACAAAAGAGTTAGGAAAAAGGGGCAACGAAATAATTCAAATTTACAAACCCGAAAGGTCATTTTGAAACACACACTATTTGGTAAAAGTACCCAAAAAGTCATTTTGGACTTTACACACGCAGCGGACAAGAACACAGTTCAAATTACACATAACTACACAACAAATGTTATTCCTGGACAACACACATAGAGTACGGTCACAAATGGTCAGCCTAACAATCACAAAAGTTAGACTTACGGCCAGAATGTAGTTTCCGAGCTTCTGCTCAGACCGATTAGGGTATGATTTAACAGAGACTTAGCGTGCGCTAGCCATGCCACGTTAGCGCGCGCTAGCTATTCTTATCCAGCAACACATTCGTAAACATATACCAAATAATGCCAAAAGCCGAAGGTTACAAATAAACAACAACATACGAATCCAAACACCAACAATTTACATTCTCACTACATATCGTTTAACCGAAAAGTTGAAGGCGAAAGTCACGTCTCAAGTAAACTATTGGTAGACCTCGTTTAAGCATTTAAAAATCAAATTTTGAAAATTTTCAATGCAAGATTAAAATATAATATATGTAGTTTGAATTCTCAAAATCTTTGGTCTCGAGGTCATCATACGAAAATCAAATCATTTTTCCTCCTTGAAGGATGTTTTTAAATAGAATTTACGTGACTTCCCCAAAACATTTGAAGTTTAAAATACCACATTGATAAACTTTTATTGAGTAACCAATCCAAAACATCACCCCTGTAAAAACGATTTCACACAAAGATGTATACATATATACATGCATACCGGTACTACTCTTTATTCCAACACAATACGAGAATCAAACAAGTATGGAGTAAGTATTCACGAGGCACAATTAAACTCCACATAATAACACAGAATCACATAAACTCGTATAACATGAGACACAACAAAATAGGGAGGCTTATATCCACAGATCGCACGAAGATGATGGTTGCACCTCGATACTAATCACGACCGACAACTCAGACGACGCGTCGCGACACCACCCAATCAGACCAAATCTGACAAGACAAGACCCAACAACACATAACTCAACCCGACAGCCTAGGTTTCCTCAACCTAAGCTCTGATACCATATTCTGTAACACCCCCAAACCACTCGGGAATATTACAGCGCCGCAGACACTCTCCGCGAGGATCTACCAGGCTAAATACAAAACAATACATCACTTCACATGCCGACATGGCTACGTAAAGGATGATTAGACCGATTTGGGCTTTTGTCACACACACACAACATTACATACAAGATTCTTTACCAAAACTCATACCCGCGCAGGGGCTGAAATACAATAACACTCCCATAAGTCGGGGTAACAACACATCAGAGGGATAACCAACACGACTCTGCCAAATACTCTACAATTGGTCTTCACGTGATTAGTATCTTCGTCTCCCATCATCCTTCGTATCGATCTTGTGATTCGCTCCCATTACTGCAAGTACACGGGCAATCTGAGACATCCACCCCCCGAATACTCGGGGGTTAGCAAAACTCCACTGTTTTGCTAGTGCAAGTATAAAACAGAAGTACAAACCATACACAACGTGCTTCAAGAATATAATAATCTTGAATATATTTCCCGAGATAATTCACTTAATCAAAACAGTTTGATTTATAAAAGGTAGGAATAGAACCATGTATCTCATACAAAATATTTTACGATATCGAGAGTTTGAAAACATTTGGAATTAAGGAATTCTCAAGTCTTTCGAAAACACTTGGGGACACGGCCCAAAATCGTCTTTCCAAAATACGATTCCAATAATAAAACGCGGTTTCACAACCCAATTCACAACACACGGGGTCCAAGACCCAAATCATAAGCCACAGGGTCCACGACCCAAATCACATAACACATGTTCCTAAGGATTATTCGCGTCCTGTGCTAACAAGCCACGAACCTCAGATGCTCCCGTAGAACATACCCGAGTGAATAACCCAATAGGAAACCATACCAAATCACATGTCCTCGTGACAACAGTCACGGAACCATTCTAAACCACAACCATAAGTTATCCCGGCATCGAGCTAACAAGCCATGAACCTCGGAGTCCCCGCAAGACATACCCGATGATAACCCTGTAACACCCCCAAGAGATTCAGGGTATATTACAGTGTCGTAGACCCCACACTGTGGAATCCACCAGGCTAACGTACCAACAAGACATTCGCCAACGACAAACAATCATCAATTAAACGACAATTCAAATAAAAGACTACAACCCGACAAATAGAATCCAACATCAATCCATTTCCCAAAACGGGAACACAACATTAACAATTTTGAAAAGGAAGTACTCGAGTACTTAAACCAGTTTTATAATACAGAAGCCCCAAAAGAAGACATCAACAATAATTGACAGTACTGAACACCAACAATTGACTACTAAACAGTATCATGCTTGCCCATCATCCTCATACGACTCAAGTGCTCGTTTGTCCCCACGATCGATACCTGAAATACAAAAAGCATTTCCCCCATTTAAGGGGTTAGCGACAACTGCTAGTGCAAGTACAATCCATTTGAACTACATTCTAATCAGATGAATATATGCTCCAAAAATCAATTTTAGAAAACATTTTATATTCCGGAATATTCGCAATGTACAATCACAAAACACATTATCTCCAACAAATCCCAATTCAATGTTAACCGTCGGTACGAGACTCACGGCCTCCGTACCCCGCAGAGCCCCGTCGGACATCCCTGGGTGGCTAACCACAGTTCACGATACGCACACCCACGACAATACGTATCCCTAGAGGTCCCGTCGGACCGTCCCTAGGTGAACATACACATATCCATCCACAACAACCACGATAAAGCCATAATTCAAATACTAGAACATGTAAACAAATGTAAAGTACTTGCCTTTGAGACATTCTTGAAGAAACGGAAGTGAAACACGACTACGAACGGTCCGGGTGGAAAACGACGGTTCCTAAATAAAGGATCAACATAGTTCAGTCCCAACGGACAACAATAACCGATCGGAATACACCCATAATCCCCGATTACAATTCATGACAAAAACATTCAATCGATACGGGCGAGGGTTTACGCAAAATCTCCCCGTATCAACAATTCACGGATTAATTCGAAGAAAAACGAATTGAGAATCACTCAATAACAACAACCGGTAAGAAATTGCGTAACATAATTGAACAATTCGGAACTAATCCCTAGAATCCCGAAAACCCCCCAAAATTGACAAGTTAGGGTTCTAGATGAAAATACCTTGAATTGGAGTGAAGGAGATGGGTTTAGATGATGATGTGTTATGCTCAAGACACAAGAATCGTACTGGAAGGGAACTCCACTGATTACTCTCCACAATCTGCTTTGAATCGCCAAAATCGCTCGTAGGAAGGGAAGGAAAGAAAAAGAATGAAAAATAATGCTGAATCTGAACTGCCGCTGATCTAAATAAATGTGAAGTTAGTGCACGCTAACTATCATATATAGCGCGCGCTAACGGGGCTGAAACCGGTCCAATAGCTACTGCTACCACTCGTTAGCGCACGCTAACAATTGTGAGTTAGCGTACGCTAACTGCACATCGGTAGCGCACGCAAGGTGACAGGAGTAGCGTGCGCTACCTACACAGCAGTTCAGTACTGCTGCCACATCAGCAGTACGCTGCCGTCGAAGGTACAATACTCGAAACGCACGACAAGGCCAGAATCTAGAAACATAAACACGAATCATACAAGACGACAGAGTTAAGCGCTGAAAGAAAATACAATTCCGACCACCGGAGGGTCCGTAATGCGACAACGAAAATGAGATTCCCTAAACTATTAGGAAATTACAAAAATGGCCCAAGTGTCCGAAAATCACGAAACGACGTCGGATTTACAAACCGAAAGTCTCAACACGACGAACTCAATCATACGAACTTGCAGAAACCAAGAAACAGCGAAAACGAACGAGTTTTACGAGAATCGAACGTTCATACGGCAAAACATGTCATAAAATGAAATTACGTAAAAACATCACCAAAACTCGTCCAAATGTAAAAACTCCAAGAATAAAGTAGATTCAAAATGTCGAAACGGTTACAAGCGAGTTGATAAAAATAGACATACACCAAAAATGGAAACTACTAAAAATGGAAAGTTACGGATATTACATTCTCCCCCTCTAAAATAATGTTTCGTCCCGAAACTTTAGAATCAAAAAGTTCGGGATGCCTCGAACGCATATCCTCCTCTAACTCCCACGTCGCTTCTTCTACTCCATGCCTCGACCATTGCACCTTAACCAAAGGAATGGTTTTGTGCCTTAACTGCTTGTCTCGACGCTCCAAAATTCTGACGGGCCTCTCCTCAAACGTAACATCTTTCTCGATCTCCACGTCTCCAAAATCAATAATGTGGGACGGGTCCGGAACGTACTTCCTCAATTGGGAAATGTGAAATACGCTATGCACATAACTCAACGACGGAGGCAAAGCCAAACGGTACGCTAACTCGCCCACTCTTTCCAATATCTCGAAAGGTCCAATATATCTCGGGCTGAGTTTTCCCTTCTTCCCAAAATGGAAAACTCCCTTCGTCGGAGACACTCTCAACAGAACATGATCTCCCACCTCAAACTCCAAGGGTCGACGCCTAACATCCGCATAAGGCTTTTGTCGACTCTGAGCAGCCAACATTCTCTTTCTAATCAATTCAACTTTCTCCCTCGTCTCTAACACAAGGTCTGGCTCGGTGCAAACCAAATCAGACGGCCCATCCCAACATATCGGTGATCGGCAACGTCGGCCATAAAGTGCCTCATACGGTGCCATCTTAATCGACGCGTTCCAGCTATTATTATAAGTAAACTCAATCAAGGCCAGATGTTCCTCCCAATCACTACTCCAGTCTAACGCACACGCGCGCAACAAATCCTCGAACGTCTGAATGGTACGTTCGGACTGCCCATCGGTCTGGGGATGGAAAGAAGTGCTCAAACGTAATTGTGTCCCCAATGCCTTATGTACCGCCTGCCAAAAATGCGATACAAATCGGCCTTCTCTATCCGAAATAATGGTCTCCGGCATACCATGAAGTCTCACTATATGTGCGATAAAGACACGAGCCAATTTTTCTGGGCCCCAAGTATCCTTGATGCCCAGAAAATGTGCCGACTTAGTCAGTCGGTCTACAATCACCCACACCATATTCATACCAGTCTTCATCCTTGGCAAACCCGTGACAAAATCAATAGAGATATCCTCCCACTTCCACTCCGGGATGGGAAGTGGCTTCAACAACCCGGCTGGCCGTTGATGCTCAATCTTGACTTGCTGACAAGTCAAACACTTAGCCACAAACTGAACTACCTCCTTCTTCATGTCGTTCCACCAGAAATTCTTCCTCAAATCTTTATACATTTTACTCGAGCCCGGATGGACTGAGTAAGGTGACGCATGAGCCTCTCGCATAATACTCTATCTCAATTTCGAGTCGTTCGGAACACACAACCGACCTCAGAATCTCAACACACCGTCCTCATGAATAATGCATCCCGGGGCTTTCCCCTTCCCTACACTCTCTCGAAGCTGAATAAACATCAGGTCCTCCAACTGTCCCGATTTAATGTCATCGACCAGAGATGGAGAAATCTCAGGAGTACGCAACTGCCCGGAACTCTCTAGCAGCACAACCTCAATGCTCAACTTCATAAACTCTCGCTGAAGTCCCGACTGGGCCGTAAGTAACTCAAGTGCCCGAAGCGATACCGATTTCCGGCTCAAGGCATCTGCTACCACATTAGCCTTGCCCGGATGATAAAGGATCTCGAGATCGTAATCCTTAATCAACTCCAACCATCTCCTCTGTCTCATATTAAGCTCTTTCTGGGAGAAAATGTACTTTAGGCTCTTGTGATCGATGAAAATCTGACACGACGAGCCATACAAGTAATGACGCCAGATCTTCAACGCAAATACGACTGCGGCCAACTCAAGATCGTGCGTAGGGTAATTCAATTTATACTGTTTCAACTGAAGGGAAGCATAGGCAATCGTACTCCCGTGCTGCATAAGTACACATCCGAGCCCTTGGCCCGAAGCATCACTAAAAACTGAGAAACCCTCATTACAACTCGGTAAGGCAAAAACAGGAGCGGTCGTCAACCGCTTCTTCAAATCCTCAAAACTATTCTGCCTCTCATCGGTCCACACAAACTTCTCTGACTTCTACAACAACTGAGTCAGCGGTCGAGCGAGCTTAGAGAACCCCTCGACGAATCTACGGTAATACCCGGCTAATCCCAGAAAACTGCGGACCTCCTTCACGTTCTTGGGCGGCGCCCAATCCAACATTGCCTCCACCTTATGTGGGTCCACACGAAAACCCTCGTCCGAGATCATATGACCGAGAAACATAACCTCCCGTAACCAAAACTCACACTTTGAGAACTTCGCAAAAAGATGCTGAGTTCTCAAAATATCTAACACGATATGCAAATGACGAGCGTGCTCCTCCTCGCTCGAGTAAATCAGGATGTCATCGATGAAAACGACTACACACTTATCGAGGTACTCGATAAAGACTTTGTTCATAAGCTGCATGAACACGGCTGGTGCGTTGGTTAGCCCAAAAGGAATAACCACAAACTCGTAGTGACCGTATCTCGTCCGAAAGGCCATCTTCGGAATATCGGTATCTTTCACTCGGAGCTGATAATACCCGATCTAAAATCAATCTTCAAAAACACAGTTGACCCTTGCAACTGATCAAACAAGTCATCAATCCTCAGGAGCGG
This sequence comes from Orobanche coerulescens, assembly GCA_033398695.1. Lineage (NCBI taxonomy): Eukaryota > Viridiplantae > Streptophyta > Magnoliopsida > Lamiales > Orobanchaceae > Orobanche > Orobanche coerulescens. The sequence goes on from CM065801.1 coordinate 70,560,859, forward strand.
ATACTTGTTTTTGATGGTCACTTTGTTCAACTCTCGGTAGTCGAAACACAAACGAAGTGACCCATCCTTCTTCTTTACAAATAGGACCGGTGCGCCCCAAGGCGAAGCGCTCGGTCGAATATATCCCATGTCTAGCAACTCTCCCAACTGTTTCTTCAGCTCTAGCATCTTGGCGGGCGCCATACGGTATGGTGTCTTAGAGATTGGTGCTATACCCGGCACTAAATCGATGGGAAACTCAACTTCCCGGTCTGGCGGCAAACCCGGCAACTCGTCTAGAAAGACATTAGGATACTCACGCACTACCAGAATAGACGAGAGCTCGCATCCCCCTTCTTCCGATCTCAAAGCGTAACACCAATAACCCGTGCAACCTCCCCGAAGAAGCCTCACCGCCCTCAAGGCGCTGATCAAGAGTCTCTGGCTACTCCGCTTACGCCCCACGAAAGAATACTCAGTACCGAAAGAGGCTAACATCAAAACAGTCCTCGTTTTATAATTCATGATCGCCCCATGACGGTCCAGCCAATCCTCACCAAGAATCAAATCCTCATCTATAATATCTACTGCGATCAGATTAGAAGGCCAAACCCTCCCCGCAATACTCACTGGAAAATCTCTAACCTCATGATCCCCCACGATGCTATACCCACTAGGAAGTTTAACAACAAAAGGCTCACAAGCAACTAGGCAATCAACATGCAGACGACGCACACAATCCATAGATATAAAAGAATGCGTAGCACTAGAATCGAACAATACGGAAACAGGATGATCAAGGATGTGGACGGTACCTGTAGCCACCGTCGCGTCAGGATCTCCTGCTTGTCTCATCTCGTACACTCGGGGCGGAACAGACCCCGCACTAGAAGCTCCCCCTCTAGAAGGCTGCCCACGTCCTCGACCTCTACCAAAACTCTGCTACGGCTGAGGAACTGTCGGTGCCTGATTCATACTCGGCTCTCCCGCAGCTGGGGCTGATATCTGAGTAACTGGAGCCCGAGCTGCATACGTACAAAACTTAGCACGATGACCCATCCGACCACAAGCAAGACACTGAATCGGAGGCCTATCACACTCACTCATCATGTGGCCCGGGCGACTACAATTGAAGCACGTAGGACCACGGACGGAACCAGTAGGAGCAGACCTGGAACCATTTCCTCGCCCAACTGATGGCGACTAACCCCCAAAGACTCGTGAACCAGACTGAGCCTTTGGATACCCTCCTGACTTTCCCCCCGAAAACTGACCGGAGGTCTTTTTCTTCTTTCCTTCAGTTGCCGTATTTGTCGCAGAAAACGACATCTCGTAAGCCATCGATTTATTCTGGTACTCTTTTAAAGTCGTGCACCCCAGACCAGCCATGTAGTGGCGCACCCTCGGTTTCATCCGCATATCAAAGTGACGGATCTTATCAAGCTCATCTCGGACTTGGTTTCTCACATAATGCAGCTCATGATTGTAGTCTTTGATAGCTTGAGAAATAGGAACATCTTGGGGTTTAGCCTCAAAGAAGGCTCGGATCCTCCCCTCTTTCACTGACCATGGACAAAATTCATCTTCCATCAGATCCCGAAACTCTGCCCACGTAGCTGCCCGGTCGCGCGGTCTCACCGCTTGCCACCATGTTGCTGCCTCCTTGGCGAGGAAGTACTGAGCAATGGGTACTTTCCTCTCCTCAGAACAATTAGCAGCCTCAAATACTTTCTCCATCTCGAATAGCCAATTCTCCCAACCAGAGGGGTCGGAAGCACCATCAAACTGCGGAGGACGCATACGAATCACGTCCTGAAGTAACTTATCATTGCCGGATCCAGTAGGCGGAACCGGGTTGGCATTAGCTTGGCCGACTAGAACGGCCTGAGTCAGTAGCGTCATCTGGTTCGCTACTTGCTGCAAAATGTTGGCCACTCCAACATTCTCATGTGCATTACCGGAGCTAGCAGACTGGTCCTGCTGACCTCCGGAACTAAGGGGAACACTGTTCGACAAAGAAGGCATCGCTGAATCTGTTCCCAAATGATCGGACATGGCCGCCCCACCGGCTGCGCCACGTCCCCTACCGCGTCCGCGTCCTTTACCAGCAGGAATTCTGAAGAAGTAACGGGAAGTACAATTCAAACGCAAAACGTAACAAGATACTAAGACAGGAATAGAACAGAACAGTAAAACGAGTCAAGTGAGGAAAAACTTACGAGCACCAACGTACTGAGATGATGGCATGACAGTGATACTGTTCAAAAACGACACTCGACTAGACCCAAATAACCGACAGCCTAGGTATCCATAAACCTAAGCTCTGATACCATATTCTGTAACACCCCGAAGACATTCAGGGCATATTACAGCGCTGTGGACCCCACACTGTGGAATCCACCAGGCTAACGTACCAACAAGATATTCGCCAACGACAAACAATCATCAATAAAACGACAATTCAAATAAAAGACTACTACCCGACAAATAGAATCCAACATCAATCCATTTCCCAAAACGAGAACACAACATTAACAATTTTGAAAAGGAAGTACTCGAGTACTTAAACCAGTTTTATAATACAGAAGCCCCAAAAGAAGACATCAACAATAATTGACAGTACTGAACACCAACAATTGACTACTGAACAGTATCATGCTTGCCCATCATCCTCATACGGCTCAAGTGCTCATTTGTCCCCACGATCGATACCTGAAATACAAAAAGTATTTCCCCCATTTAAGGGGTTAGCGACAACTGCTAGTGCAAGTACAATCCATTTGAACTACATTCTAATCAGATGAATATATGCTCCAAAAATCAATTTTAGAAAACATTTTATATTCCGGAATATTCGTAATGTACAATCACAAAACACATTATCTCCAACAAATCACAATTCAAAGTTAACCGTCGGTACGAGACTCACGGCCTTCGTACCCCGCAGAGCCCCGTCGGACATCCCTGGGTGGCTAACCACAGTTCGCGATACGCACACTCACGGCAATACGTATCCCTAGAGGTCCCGTCGGACCGTCCCTAGGTGAACATACACATATCCATCCACAACAACCACGATAAAGCTATAATTCAAATACTAGAACATGTAAACAAATGTAAAGTACTTGCCTTTGAGACATTCTTGAATAAACGGAAGTGAAACACGACTACGAACGGTCCGGGTGGAAAATGACGGTTCCTAAACGAAGGATCAACATAGTGCAGTCCCAACGGACAACAATAACTGATCGGAATACACCCATAATCCCCGATTACAATTCATGACAAAAACATTCAATCTATACGGGCGGGGGTTTATGCAAAATCTCCCCGTATCAACAATTCATGGATTAATTCGAGGAAAAACGGATTGAGAATCACTCAATAACAACAAGTGATAAGAAATTACGTAACATAATTGAACAATTCAGAACTAATCCCTAGATTCCCGAAAACCCCCCAAAATTGACAAGTTAGAGTTCTAGATGAAAATACCTTGAATTGGAGTGAAGGAGATGGGTTTAGATGATGATGTGTTATACTCAAGACACAAGAATCGAACTGGAAGGGAACTCCACTGATTACTCTCCACAATCTGCTTTGAATCGCCAAAATCGCCCGTAGAAAGGGAAGGAAAGAAAAAGAATGAAAAATAATGCTGAATCTGAACTGCCGCTGATCTAAATAAATGTGAAGTTAGTGCACGCTAACTATCATATATAGCACGCGCTAACGGGGCTGAAACCAGTCCAGTAGCTACTGCTACCACTCATTAGCGCACGCTAACAATAGTGAGTTAGCATACGCTAACTGCACATCGGTAGCGCACGCAAGGTGACAGGAGTAGCGTGTGCTACCTACACAGCAGTTCAGTACTGCTGCCACATCAGCAGTACGATGCTGTCAAAGGTACAATACTCAAAACGCACGACAAGGCCAGAATCCAGAAACATAAACACGAAGCATACAAGACGATGGAGTTAAGCGCTGAAAGAAAATACAATTCCGACCACTGGAGGGTCCGTAATGCGACAACGAAAATGAGATTCCCTAAACTATTAGGAAATTACAAAAAGAGCCCAAGTGTCCGAAAATCACGAAACGACGTCGGATTTACAAACCGAAAGTCTCAACACGACCAACTCAATCATACGAACTTGCACAAACCAAGAAACAGCGAAAACGAACGAGTTTTACGAGAATCGAACGTTCATACGGCAAAACATGTCATAAAATGAAATTACGTGAAAACATCACCAAAACTCGTCCAAATGGAAAAACTCCAAGAATAAAGTAGATTCAAAATGTCGAAATGGTTACAAGCGAGTCGATAAAAATAGACATACACCAAAAATGGAAACTTCTAAAAATAGAAAGTTACGGATATTACATTCTCCCCCTCTAAAATAAAGTTTCGTCCCGAAACTTAAGAATCAAAAAGTTCGGGATGCCTCGAACGCATGTTAAGTGCAGTATGTGAGGGAGGAGGATTTTTACTTAAGGTGACAGGCTAGAATCGAGGCGGGTGATGTCAAGACGTTGTGATATATTTGTCATATTACCATTTTTGTTGAAGAATTTTGGGTATGTACCCAAATATCGTGTTGCATTGTTTGAATATACCTTGTAGTTGTATGATGATGTCCTAAAACACATAGAGAACACATAGAGATGGTCACTAATATCATATCCATAAAACAAGAATTGTATGGACAAGGTACTTCCCTCAAAATCGGAACGCAAGTATCCCGACAAACACGGCTCAACCGGAAAGCTTCGAAACGCCCGATGCTATTGTTGTTGCCCGAAATATTTATCCGAAGATGAAATACTGCTGGAATGGATGGAAAACAAACAAGGTTGCGGGAGCACTTTCTGAGGGGGTGCGAATAACACTAGATTTGTCGGGGTTGTTAGTCCCGGGCTTGAATGCTCTCGCGAGATGTTATTAATACAAATATTCATAGATACAAGTATTAATGTAAGAATCTAAATACAATGAGTGTAAAAGATCTAATTTATCTAACTCTTGAGCGAAGCCTTGGTGTTCTTGATCTCTGCCGATCGTCTTCCGTGTAGGAGATGCTGAGAGAGAAGAAGGAACCGAGAGATAGCTGTTGCCAAGAGTTGAGAAAGCCAAGTTGTGTGAATTGCTTGTCAAGAAGTCGAGAGTTGGAGAGATGGACTTCAGAGAGTAAAAAATTCGGTCTTTGGACAAGTGCAGGCAGCCTTCTATTTATAGGGGCTGAGATGCCTTGTTTCCTGGTGGGCGATCGCCTTTCGTCCAATATAATAATGGGGCGATCGTCTTTAAGTCACATGGGCTGTCTGCCTAAAGTCCAAGGCTGCTGCCGGCAGCCAGCTGTGCGGTCCAATGAGGAGCCGACGCTGCGTCCCGAGTTCTTTATCACGGGCGGTCCTACTGACACCTTTCGGCGGGCCTGTCGGCTGGTAGAAAGATGCTGACAGGCTGTGGTCAATGATCCGTGAAATGCGGATCTTGTCTCGGCACTGCACGTGGGTTCGGCCTTCGCCAACTGGATGACCATCGGCTTCGAGCGGCATGAGGCGGTCGTCATTAGTCGGTCACCAAGGGTCGATCGGCAAGTGCCGAGAGATGATCGTCTGCTAGTCGGCCACCAGGAGTCGATCGCCAAGTACCGAGAGAAGATCGTCTTAGATGTCGATCGCTCGGCACCGGGACTTGTCCTGGGACCTTCGGTCGGCCGATCTATCTTGGCTGCTCGGCTATGGATAGGTCGCCTGTTCTAAGGTCGGCAGTTCTGCCCCGGCTGCTTGGCAATGGCTAGGTCGCCTGGCCTCTGGTCGGCAGTTCTGCCTCGGCTGCTCGGCTATGGATAGGTCGCCTGGCCTCTGGTCGGTAGTTCTGCCTCGGCTGCTCGGCTATAGCTAGGTCGCCCGATCTCTGAGGCGATCGCCGGTCGGAGAGTATAATTCTCGACACAACAGCTATCGCAAAGGAAGACGACAACGAACGGAAGGGTTCAGCTCGTTTTCTTAGCAAGAACTAGACCCTAACAACATATAATTAATAAATCAACAATCATACGAGGAAGAATAATCGTAGAACGTCCGAAAACCCCTCTATGACATTCTACCAGACATCTTCAAGGCGTCGATTAAGAACTCGACCAAAAAAATGAATCGATATGATCCAACCATGGAATAACAAGGGAAATGATATAATAGATCAAAATAATCAATAATACATCAATAATATAAGTTATTACGGCTCAAACGGATGAAATCCAACAAAAACCCCAATTTCCCCAAAACTAGATTATCAAGATATCTAACCTTGATTCGGTAGATCGGAGGAGGTTATGGGATGATTGATTGATTTTAGAAACTCAATAACTTCGTGGATTGATAGATAAACAACATCTAATCACGTACTCCAAGCCGCAGCCGCGGAAGGAAATGAGAGGGATGAGAAAAATGGGTGTAAACCCGTCTGCTCGATCATATATATACTGCCCAGCATCCTGCCGACCACTTACAGCCGTAACTGGCAGACCTTACGTCTGTAATCGACACTCCTTAAAATCCGCCCAGCGCCTTCCGATCGCTTACGGCCGTAACCGACAAGGCCTTACGGCCGTAACTCGGCACTTACGGCCATACCCAGCAGGTCCTTACGGCCGTCACCGGCATTCGTCCGAACACTGCCTGGCACCCGTACGGCGGTAACTGACAGCCCTTACGGCCGTAAGCAGCATTCGTCTAGCCTTGTTTTCCGATCATGTACGGCCGTAACCGGCACCTTACGGCCGTAACTCGGCCAGGCCAGGTCCTGCTCCGGCCGTGACTCGGTCGTGGCCACTCCGACGGCCCGGACAACCCCAAAACCCCAACCTGAATATAAACCGAAAATACAGTTACGAAGTACTCGCAAAGACGAAACTAAGAGCTAAGAGAACACACGATTCCGACCACCTGAAGTGTCGGAATTCGACAACGGAAGTAATTACCCCAAACTTTGGGAAATTACGAAAATGGCCCTAAACGTCCGAAATACACGATACACGATCGAAACACCAAACCAAAGCTTGCAACATGATTAATAACATTAAATGAACTTACGAGAAAATCGAAACAATAGTTTTGGACGAGATTCGCAAGAATCGAACTCAAGTGCGGAAAAGCCGCTTAAGAACGCGGAACTCAACAAAATGACACCTAAACGAACTCGAATGACAAAAAGTGCAGAATTAATCATTCTCATAATGACGATACGGTCATGAGCGAGTCTTCAAAATGGAATTCCACCGAAAAAAAGAAATTACCGGAAATCAACATTGCGGATATTACATACTACCCTCCTTAAAAGAAGTTTCGCCCCGAAACTTAAAATAAGTAGGGAGATGCAATATACCACCAGGAAAACTCAATGAGATACACAAGAAACGTGTAACTTACGCCCAACGGCGAAACGTTACAAGCAACGCAAAGGGATATACGGTGTGTAAACACGCTCCACGATGACCAACACAACGCCACCAGTAGAGACATAATAAAACCAACAAGAGACAAGTGTCATCAAATAGATAATACAATCAAGTCCATTATCCGAACAATCACAAAACACAACGAACGAAAATCAATACGATTGACCAACCCAACGGTACATCAATCAAAACGTGAGCCAATCGCTGAACAAATACGGAATTCCACCACCCAAGGGTTGGAAGATCGAAAACGAGACTAATTTCCCGAACTTAAGGGAATTACTGTAACACCCCCAATCCGCTCAGGGATATTACACGCCGTAGACCCTTTCCTCAAGGATCTACCAGGCTGGTAACAACATAGAACAAATCAACAATGCCTTTAAGGGCAAAATGACTCAGTAGACCGATTTGGTCTTTCAATGATTACATACAACTCAATTCCAAACACATACCCACATAGGGGTCCAAATACAATAAACTCCCATACAACGGGGAAAAGATACTACAGCGGAAAAGAAAATACAACTGGACCAATACGACATCAACAGATCCTCGTGTGATTAGTATCATTCATCTTTCATCATCCTTCGTGCCGGCCCTGTGTTATGCTCCCAAACCTGAATGCAAAAACAGACATCCACCCCCCGAATACTCGGGGGGTTAGCAAAACTCCACTGTTTTGCTAGTGCAAGAACAAAGTGCAAATACGAGCCATACAATTCACATTCCACGAATAACAATAACCAGGAAATCCTCAAAGATTCAAACGTAACGAAGAGTACTTCCCGAGGCATGAGTTTGGGTAAAACACTTCAAAACCAAAAGATCACAAATCAAGGGAAAATAATTTCTAAAGCCATTTAAAGTGCCATCGAGAGTTTTAATAGAAAATAATTTAGGATTATCAAATCCTCCTCATTCCAAAATCAACAGGGTCCTCGACCAATAGGCGGAAAGCAATTTGCAAGAAAACCATTCAATCAACACAAGCGAGTCTTCACAAATATTTCCCACGGGGTTCTCGACCCAATACAAATAATATCAACACGAGATCAAACATCTCAACATCACACGGGGTCCTCGACCCAAAACACAAAATGTCAACACAGTATAATCAAGGACACAGCCTTTCGTCCGCCCAAAAACTGCTCAAGACCCCTGATTAATTAACCCTCGGAGATCTCGTCAAATGTCCTTGGTTAATTAACCCTCATACCAACATTTAAAACAAGTTGAAACACACTATCAGAAAACACGAATCATGGTCTATACCGAGACCAACATTTTGAAAAGAGTTGAAAGTGTTTGAAATACGATAATCATTCGGTAACGGGGTCTTAGCTAAACACTCAAATATCCGTTACCAATAAGCCTGCCAGGCGCCTCCACTGAAACACCTGTGCACCGGCGTTCACTCCACATGTCAGCCGCACCTTGTACGTGTCACCACGTCGGCGTCACTCCCATAAGAGCCGCCCCTTGCACGCGCATCAGGTAAACACCGGCGTTCACCAACCATATGGAGCCGCACATTGCAGCGTACACCAGGTCGGAGATCGCACGCCCCGCCCCCAGAGGCTCCCGGATATGACGTCTCTCACAACAAGTATTCACATTGTCACAAACATCAAGCACACAGTAATCGTTGTAATAATTACCAAATCAATACACCAATTCACATAATTTATCCGTCAGTCCACGACCACACGAATAAATAACAACACGCATGTCAACCATAACGCGATAGAAAGAAGCAATATACGTACACACGCATTATCAAGTGCAACATCAACACCAAACATATCCAAGGGATTCATGTAGTCACTTACAACCCACACAATTTACAAAACACATGCGTTTTGAAAGTGAGCCTTTAACGGGGCTAGCCGAATCTTTTGAAAACTCATTTCAAACAAACAACAAACATACCAAGACGATCACCAATCATCATATCCACAAAACAAGAAATGTATGGACAAGGTACTTGCCTCGAATAACCACAATGCGTAGAATCGACCGAAGTAGGTTGGCACGACCCGACTACGAACCAGCCGACTCCACCGAACGCTAAGCCATGACAATAAACTACGAACAACAATAGCAACAACGAAAACGGATTCCATAGCACGACCTAAAGTCGTTGAATTCAAAGAACAAACGATGAAAGTTCAAGGGTTTCCCCTAAAACGGCCAATAACACGATCCGTCCTGACAAAACACGAAAACGGAATTCCAAGTCGAAATATGGATATACAATCCATAGAATATGTTAACAACATCATTTAACCACAATCGATCCATCAAAAACTGATGAAAACGAGATCGAGAACAAATCCCCCAAAAAGTCGATTCGAGGGAAATCAAGAAATATACTTCGATTCGACGAAGAACAATAGATTAAATGATGTTAAACACAAGAATACTACCAAGATTAATCATACCCATCATGAATTAATCAACAATACGGAACGAATCGGACAAAAACACAAAATCCCCCAAATTCAAGAATTTAGGGTTCTAAGAAGAGATTACCTTGATTCGCTGGATCAAAGGATGATAACGGATGATTGATCAATGATATAACGTCAAGAACTTTGTGGATTTGTTGTTAAACAACATGGCTCCAAGATCTCCAAGTCTCCAGCCGCAGAAGAGAAGGAGAAGAAATGAAAAACGAGAGGAAATGTGACTGCTCTGTCACATTTATACTGGGCTGGACTAGCGTGCGCTAGGATGCCGAGCTAGCGTACGCTATCGGCCCAGGCCCCAGTCCAGAGATACTGCTCGGCCAGGTAGCGTGTGCAGCCTTCCGGCCGTAGCGTGCGCTACCCGCCGGTCGTAGCGTGCGCAGTTTCCGGCAGTAGCGTGCGCTACCTGCCGATCCACCCGAGTCCAGTACCCCACTGCCCTTCTGCCTCGGCCCGCTAGCGCGCGCAGCCGACCGGCCGTAGCGTGCGCTACCTCCCGGCCGTAGCGTGCGCTACCTTCCGGTCGTAGCGTGCGCTACGCCGGTTCCTGCTGCACCCGTCCGGCTAGTGCTCGCAATCGTCCGGCCAGAACCCGCAACCGTCCGCCCAGTCCCGCAACCGTCTGGTCAGTGCCCGACCACCAGGGCTCGACGACTCGATTTCCGAAAACGTACGGAACGAACACGACGAAAAGTTCGCGGACAACATCAACGACCCGAAATGAAAAAATAATGCAATAATTAATCATACGCGACCAACAAAAGGATCGAGACAACAAATACAGATACGGATACCCATAACTTTGGGTAAATTACAAAATGGCCCAAAACGCCCGAAAATCATGATACGTGATCGAATAACCAAACCGAAGTTCACAACATGTCTAACAAAGTTAAACAGACTTACGGAAAACTCGAAACAGCAGTTTCGAACGATATTCGCAAGAATCAAACTCAAGTGCGGAAAAGTAGCTAAAAAGCACGGAACTCAACAAAACGACACCGAAACGAACTCGGATGTCAAAAAGTGTAGAATTAATCATTCTCAGAATGATGAAACGGCATGAGCGAGTCATCAAAACGGACTTCCGCCGAAAAAAAAAGAAATTACCAGTAATCGAAATTACGGGTATTACATTCTACCCTCCTTAAAAGAAGTTTCATCCCGAAACTTAAAATAAGTAGGGAGAAGCAATATCCCCTGCCAGGAAAACTCGACGAGATACACAAAAATCGAAAACTCACTCCCGACGGCGAAACGCTGCAAGAAACGCAAAGAGACATACGGCGTGAAAATACGCTCCACGGCGACTAACACAACGCCACCGATAGAGAGACATAATAAAATCAACAAGTGACAAGCGTCATCAAACAGACAATACAATCGAGTCGATTATCCGAACAATCACAAAACACAACGAACGAAAATCAATACGATTGACCAACCCAACGGTTCATCAATCAAAACGCGAGCCAAACGCTGAACACATACGGAATTCCACCGCCCAAGGGTTTGAAGATCGAAACGAGACTAATTTCCCGAAGGAGTCTGAATGCTCAACAATCACGAGATGAGATCAACAAAAACTGAACAATCAAATGATCGAACCACAACAGTCGAGACAACAAAAAGCGAACAATCATGTTCGAATCACGAAGAACAATAAAATTCAAACAACTCCAAGGTTCACAAGAATCAAACCGAACTCGGAAAAGTCACAGCGATAACTAGATCGACTCAAAACAAGATCACAGCTCGTCCGAACGATGAAACCAAGATACAGAACAAGTTCAGAAAGTATCAACGAACACGAGCGAGTCGATAGAATTGAGAAAGAGAAAATGCAGAAGCCAAAAATAATACGGGTATTATATTCGACCTCTTCTAAAAGAAGTGTCGTCCCCGAAACTCACAACAACGAAATCAAGGAGACGACACAACAAGCAACCGACAGAAACATCCTTCGAAGGCCTCTCAAAGCCGATTCTGATAACTGTGCTGAAGCGCGAACTCCGAAAGTCTCGGTAGCCAATTCGCAAAACTGAATTCGGTGTCCCTCGAGTCCACACTTGAAATGTGTTACCGACGAGAAGGACAATTTACACGTGCATGCCCCGGCACATCACGGTTGAAACGTCTCGGCTCGGCATACCGAAAATACAAATGCTAGATATAATGGGGCATAACGTCGCAAAACAACATAGTGGAGATGCCATCTCAGCACAACAAAGAATCATAACACATATCATATACAACGATTACCATCGTAAAGTAATACAAACACAAACAATACAGCAACGACGGTATCGTTCGGCAACCTTAACGGCCCGAACAATAACCAGCACATAATTACAAACATCATGAAACAATCACACATGTACACAAACGTACAAACCCAAGCTTTAACAGATCACACAGGTGCGATAACATACAAGTCACCACGAAATGACAACATTAAAGATCGTCATCACACCTCCCACAAAGGGCTAACAAAACATATGCGTGGCGAACGACTCAACGTTCACACCACCAATTCAATCATAATTCGGAGGGCTAACACCCTAACAACAATACCAACATCATACACACCTTCTCCGACCACAAGCAGGAAATGATGGATTTTTAAAAAAAAAAAACGAAAACCACCTTTTGAAAACAGTTTGGAAACACCAGTTGATCTTGAGTATCATTTTACAAAAAGTTGAACAAACATCATTTTCGAGACTTTGAAAATCATCTTGCGTTTGAACAAAAATGAGGACACCTTTCTTTTAGTGAAAAACTTTCAGAATATCCGACCCTCGGGTCTAAGTATAAGTGTTTCTAAACATCGAAAATATCTCAAAACATTTTGGTTCTCGAGGTAGAAGAATTTTTGAAACATGTTGTCTCACCTTGGATGTACCACGAGAAAATAATTCATTTTAAAAGTACGTCTCGAAATTTATTTTCTAAGATACTCAAGGTTTTCAACGATAATTCAATGGGCTAGAATGCCCAAAAATTTCAGGTAATTACACAAAACTTTATAGCGCCGTGGGTCCCGCATCGGAACCCACCAGGCTAAAAACCATTTACAAAAACGCCAAAAAGGCCGATGACGGTAATATTTCAAAAACTCACAAAAACCATTTATAAAATACTAAATACCGTCATAAGAATTTCGCCAAAACGATCAAGGCCATAATGCCAAAAACTCGGTTAAGGGAATTGGTTTTCGAAATAAAACTCAGTCGGTAAAATACCGAAAGCCATTTCAAAAGAACTCACGCAGCGGATAAAGGAAATAAAGTCAAACATGCACAATCCAGCAACGCTACTCCTCATATGAACGAAATATGAGGGTCAAATAACCACATATCAAGAAATCAAAATCCATAAGAGGATTCCGTCACTAAACAAATAATCATAAAAATAGCTCGTGTCACACGAGGCACAACACAAAGAAGGGAGACTTACAGCCACAGGTCGCAAGAAGATGATGATCGCCCCACGATACTAATCACGACCAACCAACTCAGACGACGCGTCGCGACACGACTCAGTCAGACAAAATCCGACACGACAAAACTCAACAGACACCACTGACCCGACAGCCTAGGTTTCCACAACCTAAGCTCCGATACCATTTATGTAACACCCCCAATCCGCTCAGGGATATTACACGCCGTAGACCCTTTCCTCAAGGATCTACCAGGATGGTAACAACATAGTACAAATCAACAATGCCTTTAAGAGCAAAATGACTCAGTAGACCAATTTGGTCTTTCAATGATTACATACAACTCAATTCCAAACACATACCCACGTAGGGGTCCAAATACAATAAACTCCCATACAACGGGGAAAAGATACCGCAGCGGAAAAGAAAATACAACTAGACCAATACGATATCAACAGATCCTCTTGTGATTAGTATCATTCATCTTTCATCATCCTTCGTGCCGGCCCTGTGTTATGCTCCCAAACCTGAATGCAAAAATAGACACCACCCCCCGAATACTCGGGGGTTAGCAAAACTCCACTGTTTTGCTAGTGCAAGAACAAAGTGCAAATACGAGCCATACAATTCACATTCCAAGAATAACAATAACCAGGAAATCCTCAAAGGTTCAAACGTAACGAAAAGTACTTCCCGAGGCATGAGTTTGGGTAAAACACTTCAAAACCGAAAGATCACAAATCAAGGGAAAACAATTTATAAAACCGTTTAAAGTACCATCGAGAGTTTTAATAGAAAACAATTTAGGATTATTAAATCCTCCTCATTCCAAAATCAACAGGGTCCTCGACCAATAGGCGGAAAGCAATTTGCAAGAAAACCATTCAATCAACACAAGCGAGTCTTCACAAATATTTCCTATGGGGTTCTCGACCCAATACAAATAATAACAACACGAGATCAAACATCTCAACATCACACGGGGTCCTCGACCCAAAACACAAAATGTCAACACAGTATAATCAAGGACACAGCCATTCGTCCGCCCAAAAACTGCTCAAGACCCCTGATTAATTAACCCTCGGAGATCTCGTCAAATGTCCTTGGTTAATTAACCCTCATACCAACATTTAAAACAAGTTGAAACACACTATCAGAAAACACAAATCACAGTCTATATCGAGACCAACATTTTGAAAAGAGTTGAAAGTGTTTGAAATACGATAATCATTCGGTAACGGGGTCTTAGCTAAACACTCAAATATCCGTTACCAATAAGCCTGCCAGGCGCCTCCACTGAAACACCTGTGCACCGGCGTTCACTCCACATGTCAGCCGCACCATGTACGTGTCACCGCGCCAGCGTCACTCCCATAAGAGCCGCCCCTCGCACGCGCATCAGGTAAACACCGGCGTTCACCAACCATATGGAGCCGCACATTGCAGCGTACACCAGGCCGGAGATCGCACGCCCCGCCCTCAAAGGCTCCCGGATATGACGTCTCTCACAACAAGTATTCACATTGTCACAAACATCAAGCACACAGTCATCGTTGTAACAATTACCAAATCAATACACCAATTCACATAATTTATCCGTCAGTCCATGACCACACGAATAAATAACAACACGCACGTCAACCATAACGCGATAGAAAGAATCAATATACGTACACACGCATTATCAAGCGCAACATCAACACTAAACATATCCAAGGGATTCATGTAGTCACTTACAACCCATACAATTTACAAAACACACGCGTTTTGAAAGTGAGCCTTTAACGGGGCTAGCCGAATCTTTTGAAAACTCATTTCAAACAAACAACAAACATACCAAGACGATCACCAA
The DNA here is from genome assembly GCA_033398695.1 of Orobanche coerulescens. Classification (NCBI taxonomy): domain Eukaryota; kingdom Viridiplantae; phylum Streptophyta; class Magnoliopsida; order Lamiales; family Orobanchaceae; genus Orobanche; species Orobanche coerulescens. Next base: position 70,576,072 of record CM065801.1, read on the forward strand.
TCATCATATCCACAAAACAAGAAATGTATGGACAAGGTACTTGCCTCGAATAACCACAATGCGTAGAATCGACCGAAGTAGGTTGGCACGACCCGACTACGAACCCGCCAACTCCACCGAACGCTAAGCCATGACAATAAACTACGAACAACAATAGCAACAATGAAAACAAATTCCATAGCACGACCTAAAGTCGTTGAATTCAAAGAACAAACGACGAAAGTTCAAGGGTTTCCACTAAAACGGCCAAGAATACGATCCGTCCCGACAAAACACGAAAATGGAATTCCAAGTCGAAATATGGATATACAATCCATAGAATGTGTTTAACAACATCATTTAACCACAATCGATCCATCAAAAACGGATGAAAATGAGATCGAGAACAAATCCCCCAAAAAGTCGATTCGAGGGAAATCAAGAAATATACTTCGATTCGACGAAGAACAATGGATTAAATGATGTTAAACACAAGAATACTACCAAGATTAATCATACCCATCATGAATTAATCAACAATACGGAACGAATCGGACAAAAACGCAAAAACCCCCAAATTCAAGAATTTAGGGTTCTAAGAAGAGATTACCTGGATTCGCTGGATCAAAGGATGATAACGGATGATTGATCAATGATATAACCTCAAGAACTTCGTGAATTTGTTGTTAAACAACATGGCTCCAAGATTTCCAAGTCTCCAGCCGCGGAAGAGAAGGAGAAGAAATGAAAAACGAGAGGAAATGTGACTGCTCTGTCACATTTATACTGGGCCGGACTAGCGTGCGCTAGGCTGCCGAGCTAGCGTACGCTATCGGCCCAGGCCGCAGTCCAGAGACACTGCTCGGCCAGGTAGCGCGCGCAGCCTTCCGGCCGTAGCGTGCGCTACCTGCCGGTCGTAGCGTGCGCAGTGTCCGGCAGTAGCGTGCGCTACCTGCCGATCCACCCGAGTCCAGTACCCCACTGCCCTACTGCCTCGGCCCGCTAGCGCGCGCAGCCGACCGGCCGTAGCGTGCGCTACCTCCCGGCCGTAGCGTGCGCTACCTTCCGGCCGTAGCGTGCGCTATGCCGGTTCCTGCCTCACCCGTCCGGCTAGTGCCCGCAATCGTCCGGCCAGAACCTGCAACCGTCCGGCCAGTCCCGCAACCGTCCGGTCAGTGCCCGACCACTAGGGCTCGACGACTCGATTTCCGAAAACGTACGGAACGAACACGATGAAAAGTTCGCGGACAACATCAACGACCCGAAATGAAAATATAATGCAATAATTAATCATACGCGACCAAGAAAAGGGTCGAGACAACAAATACAGATACGGATACCCATAACTTTGGGTAAATTACAAAATGGCCCAAAATGCCCCGAAAATCACGATACGTGATCGAATAACTAAACCGAAGTTCACAACACGTCTAACAAAGTTAAACGGACTTATGGGAAACTCAAAACAGCAGTTTCGAATGATATTCGCAAGAGTCAAACTCAAGTGCGGAAAAGTCGCTAAAAAGCACGGAACTCAACAAAACGACACCGAAACGAACTCGGATGTCAAAAAGTGTAGAATTAATCATTCTCAGAATGATGAAACGGTCATGAGCGAGTCATCAAAACGGACTTCCGCCGGAAAAAAGAAATTACCGGTAATCGAAATTACGGGTATTACAATTACGAAGGAGTCTGAATGTTCAACAATCAAGAAATGAGATCAACAAAAACCGAAAATCAAACGATCGAACCACAATGATCGAGACAACAAAAATCGAACAATCATGTTCGAATCACGAAGAACAATAAAATTCAAACAACAACTCCAAGGTTCACATCTCTACTCGAGACAATATATGATCCGGTGAAAACAACAAGATGTGCATCCACATAAGATCCACAGGAAAGGGAATAGCAATTGAAAAGTCACAACGGTAAACGAGTTATTCCGAAACAATACTACACTCGTTCGATCAACAAAAGCAAGGGGCAAGACAAGCTCAGAAAATGTCAACAAACATAAACGAGTCGATAGAGTCGAAAATACAGAAGTTCAAAATCTGATCCACTTAGAATAAAAGATCTAGTAGAACCAAAAGATGTTACTTCCGAACAAGGTTCACAAGAATCGAACCGAACTCAGAAAAGTCACAGCGATAACCAGATCGACCCAAAACAAGATCACAGCTCGTTCGAACGATGAAACTGAAATACAGAACAAGTTCAGAAAGTATCAACGAACACGAGCGAGTCGATAGACTTGAGAAATAGGAAATGCAGAAGTCTAAAAACAATACGGGTATTACAATCGACCTCTTATAAAAGAAGGTCATACCCGCAACTCACAATAACAGAAACAAGGTGTTGCTGCCCGAAATATTATCTGGATATAGATATTGCTGGAATGGACGGACAGCAAACAAGGTGCAAGAGCACGTCCGTGGGAATGGAAATAACACAAGATTTGCCGGGTTTGTTCGGCCCGGTCTTGAATGTTCTCGCGAGGTGTTATTAATAAGCATACGTTTGAGTACAAATATTAATGTAAGAATGCGATTACAATGAGTGTAAAAGATCCTAATTATCTAGCTCTTGAGCGAAGCTCTGTGTGTTCTTGTTCTCGTTTCTTCCGACCATCTTAGGATTAAGAGGTCTCGAGAGTGAGAGAGAAATATGTTCGAAGTGTATAGCATTTCCAAGAGAGTGAAAGCCAAGTTATGAGCTGAAAAGCCAGACCCCTTTCCAAGTGTAGGAAGCCTTCTATTTATAGGAGCTGAGATGCCCTTTTACTAGCGGGCGATAGCCTTCCTTGTAATATAATAAGGGGTGATCGTCTTTCAGCACATGGGCTGTCTGCCTTGAAGTCTGCGGCTTCTACTGATAGCCAGCTGTGCGGTCCAATGAGGAGCCTGCACGCGTCCTGTGTCGCTGTCCCGGGCGGTCCCACTTGCACCTTTCGGCGGGTCTGTCGGTAGGTGAGATTGCTGACAGGCTGTGGTCAATGATCCATGTCCCGCGGCGCCTTTTCCGGATCTGCACATGTGGGACTCTGTACGAGCTTCGTCCTTCGCCGACTAGACATGCTGGCTTTGCGTGGCCAGAGGCGGTCGCCATTGGCCGGGCACCAGAGTCAATCGCCAAGTGCCGAGAGACGATCGCCTTGGATGTCGATCGCTCGACACTGGGTCTTGAATTGGGACCCGAGATCGGCCAATCTGCCTTGGTTAATTTGGCTCTGGCCCGTTCGTCCAGTTTCTGTGCCGATCGCCAGTTGAGATGTATAAATATCGACACAACAATTGCCCCCCAGCTTGCTCCGATGTTGAAGATATGGGTTGAGGTGGTTTTGGCGATCGTTGAGGATAAAGATGAGCGATTCGTTTCGCAGACTTTGGTCTCGGATTAGTACGATCTGATCGATTGGCGAGCTATCTTTGGTTTTGTACCTGCAATTTTCAAATTTTATCGAATCCTCGAAAGGCCGTCCATCTCGGTCTTGAGGAGCCGTGCACAATCGCGGAATTCGATGGACCGATCTCCACGACCGTGTCTTATGCGCGAGTGACATTCCGTCTGATGGCTAAGATCTCGCGACTCACTTAATTGGTAGGGTCCTCTGAAGGCTGCGCCTCGCCTCGTACTTAAACGAAGGGCGTGCGGTATTGGTCTGGAAGATTCCTTGCGCGAGGCGTCGTCGGATTAATCAACTCCACGTTCGTGGCTTGTTAGCTCTTCTTCTACCTCGGGCCGCCATTAAGATGGTAACCCTCGACAGTATACGTTGAGATGGGGGTAGGGACGCGTCGCATTGTCTGGGTCCACCAAGTTAGATGATGAACCTTTGAGGGCGGGCGAGCGTGTCCACTGATTAGTTTTGGAGGGCCCTCAGACTACGCCGGCCTCGCATTTAAACGAAGGGCGGGCGATCGTGGCCCAAAGGGACCTTGCATGGCCGAATCAGTCGGTTCCATCGACCACCAGGACCATGGCTGCACTCTTCTACCTCGGATCGTCATGTTAGATGCCGACCCTCGACGGTATACGTTGTGCAGAGGAGGTGATCTCATGCCTTAGTCCATCATGTTAGATGACGAACTGTAGAGGGCGAGCGAGTCCTCTGTTTTATAGGATGTTGCTTGATAAAGGCGATCGTTCAAGAGACTGATGATCATCGTTCGGTCTCCGATCGCGTTGCTCATAGGTTAAAAAGTAACCTTTGCCTGGCCAACAAGTCTGCGGCTTTGGCGCGGAAGATCGCGTAGGTCAGTGGGAGGTCCTTCGTAAGATGCCTGAACATAGGCGAAAGACCATGGAATCCCCCTAGGACCGAGTATAGGGTGATCTCGTCGCTTATGGGCTCGCCGTTGAGGATGATCTCATCTACCCGGTCAATGTAGTCTACGTCGGACTCTTCTTCCCCTTGCCTGATCTGCATCATGCGATGGGGGTCTTCTGGTCAAGCGACCTTGGTGGCGAAGTAGGCTGTGAAGTTGTTCGCCAGTTGATCAAAGGAATTGATGGATCGCGGCAGTAATGAGATGTACCACCTGTGGGCCAGGTCGCCCAGCGTTAGCGGGAAAATTCGGTACCTGGTTGCGTTTGATGCCCCACATCCGGTCATGTAGATCCGGAACTTGCTCAGGTGAGCCTCGGGGTCCGACCTCCCCTCATACAAAGGTGTTTGCGGAGGACCGATCCTACGTTGCACAGGGGCGAGCTCGATGTGGACCGCGAGTGGCTCGCTCGGCTCGGTGATCTCTCTCTTGGCACCTACCCCGGATTCTAGGAGTGCCTTCATGTCATCGAGCTGGCGTTGCATCGCGGCCATCGCTGTAGCTTGGTTGCTCGTGGTTTGGCTTTCGGAGCGGGACCCGAGGCGATCGTGTGTCGATCCCCCGACTCCGTGGTCTCCGACCTCGGTTCTTCAGCGAGGAGGAGCCAGATGGCTGGTCGGCCTTCTGGGAGTTGGATAAGCTGAACTCCTGGTGACGGATTCGGGCTCCGTCGTCTCGTGGTTGGGACCGGACTGCCCCGGTTTCCATGATGGGTCGCTTCCTAGGCGGCTGAAGATGGAGGTGTCCCGCCTTGCGAGCGCCTCTTTTTGCGAATCGGGGCCTCCTGGCGATCGCTCGGCCACTAGCCCCTTGAACTTCCGTTTTCTCACGCGGCGGATGGCCGAGGGGGTTATAGCGGGCGGCACGTCGAAAGCTCTTCGTCGCTCCCGTAGGATGGCCAAGGCCTCTTCGATCTGTTCCGCGGTTTGGAACTGATCGAGCGAGAGGCTTGGGCCGTCCCTCGGGGTCGGGATCGAGAGTCTCGGGTCGTCGTGGCTACCCTCCGCCATAGGCCGGGGCTCGGCTTGAGACGGAATGAGGCGTCCGGCGGATTGGCTAGCGGCTTTCTTCGATGTGGAGGCAGAAGTCATAATTCTGAAAGCTTTCTTTGAAGCGCAGTGAGTGTCACTTCAAGTATATGCCCCGAGAACAGTGAGTGTTCTCCGGGACAGTAGCAATAAAAATGAAGGTTTAGATGCCCTCCTTCTAGCGCCAATTGTTGTTGCCCGAAATATTATCCGGAGGTAGATATTGCTGGAATGGGCGGACAACAAACAAGGTGTGAGAGCACGTCCGTGGGAATGGAAATAACACAAGATTTTCCGGGTTTGTTAGGCCCGGGCTTGAATGCTCTCGCGAGGTGTTATTAATAAGAATACGTTTGAGTATAAATATTAATGTAAGAATGCGATTACAATGAGTGTAAAAGATCCTAATTGTCTAGCTCTTGAGCGAAGCTCTGTGTGTTCTTGTTCTCGTTTCTGTCGACCGTCTTAGGATTAAGAGGTCTCGAGAGTGAGAGAGAAATATGTCCGAAGTGTATAGCGTTGCCAAGAGAGTGAAAGCCAAGTTATGAGCTGAAAAGCCAGACCCCTTTCCAAGTGTAGGAAGCCTTCTATTTATAGGAGCTGAGATGCCCTTTTGCTGGCGGGCGATCGCCTTCCTTGTAATATAATAAGGGGCGATCGTCTTTCAGCACATGGGTTGTCTGCCTTGAAGTCCGCGGCTGCTGCTAACAGCCAGCTGTGCGGTCCAATGACGAGCCTGCACGCGTCCTGCGTCGCTGTCCCGGGCGTTCCCACTTGCACCTTTTGGCGGGTCTGTCGGTAAGTGAGATTGCTGACAGGCTGTGGTCAATGATCCATGTCCCGCGACGCCTTTTACAGATCTGCACATGTGGGACTCTGTACGAGCTTTGTCCTTCGCCGACTAGACATGCTGGCTTTGCGTGGCCAGAGGCGGTCGCCATTGGCCGGGCACCAGAGTCGATCGTCAAGTGCCGAGAGACGATCGCCTTGGATGTCGATCGCTCGACACTGGGTCTTGACTTGGGACCCGAGATCGGCCAATTGGTTTATTTGGCTCTGGCCCGTTCGTCCTATTTCTGTGCCGATCGCCCGTTGAGATGTATAAATCTCGACACAACACAAGGCAACAACACAAAATCAGTCGACGGAAACATTTCCCATGGGCCTCTTAAAGCCGATCCTAATATCTATACTGAAGTTCGTGCCCCGAAAGACTCGAAACCCAACTCGCAAAACTGGATCCTGTGTCTCTCGGGTCCACACTTGAAATGTGTTACTGACGAGAAGGACAATTGGTACGTGCATGCCCCCGGCACACTCCGGTTGAAACACCTCAGCTCGGCATACCGAATATACAAATGCTAGATACAATGGGATGTAACATCACAAAGAAACAAACCAGAGATGCCAATTTGGCATAACATATCAACACATACTAAAATCACAACAACCACGGCATCGTTCGACGATTACAACGGCCCGAATGATAACCAGCACACAAACACAAAACATCATGAAAGAATCACAGATGTACACAATCATATAAACCCAAGCTCTAACAGCTCGCACAGGTGCGATAGCACGCAAATCACCACGAAACGACAACATTAAAGATCAACATAACACCTCTCATAGAGGGCTAACGTAACAAATGCGTGGCAACGACTCAACGCTCACGCCACCAATTCAATCAAAATTCAGAGGGCTAACACCCTAACGACAATACCAACATTATAGACACCTTCTCCGACCACAAGCAGGAAATGATGGGTTTTAAAAATGAAAACCACCTTTTGAAAAGAGTTTTGAAACACCAGTTGATCTTGAGTATCGCTTTACAAAAAGTTGAACAAACATCATTGTCGAGACTTTGAAAACCACCTTGCGTTTGAACAAAAATGAGGACACTTTTATTTTAGTGAAAAACTTTCAGAAATATTCGACCCTCGGGTCTAAGTAAAAGTGTTTCTAAAACATTGAAAATATCTCAAAACATTTTGGTCCTCGAGGTAGAAGAATTTTGAAACATATTGTGGCACCTTGGATGTACCACGAGAAAATAATTCATTTTAAAAGTACGTCTCGAAATTTATTTTCTAAGATACTCAAGGTTTTCAAAGACAATTCAATGGGCTAGAATGCCCAAAAATTTCAGATAATTACACAGAACATTATAGCGCCGTGGGTCCCGCGCCAGAAGCCACCAGGCTAAAAACCATTTACAAAAACGCCAAAAAGGCCGATGACGGTAATATTTCAAAAACTCATAAAAGCCATTTACAAAATACAAAATACTGTCATAAGAATTTCGTCAAAACGATCAAGGCCACAATGCCAAAAACTCGGTTAAGGGAATCGATTTTCGAAATAAAACTCAGTCGGTAAAATACCGAAAGCTATTACAAAAGAACTCACGTAGCGGATAAAAGAAATACAGTCCAACATGCACAATCCGGCAACACTACTCCTCATATGAACGAAATATGAGAGTCAAATAACCACATATCACGAAATCAAAATCCATAAGAGGATTCCGTTAACACATAATCATACCTGTAACTCGCATCAGACGAGGCACAAACACAAAGAAGGGAGACTTACATCCACAGGTCGCATGAAGATAATGATCGCCCCACGATACTAATCACGACCAACAAACTCAGACGACGTGTCGCGACACGACTCAGTCAGATAAAATCTGACGAGACAAAAACTCAACAGACACCACTAAACCCGACAGACTAGGTTTCCACAACCTAAAGCTCCGATACCATTTATGTAACACCCCTAATCCGCTCAGGGATATTACACACCGTAGAACCTTTCCTCAAGGATCTACCAGGCTGGTAACAACAAACGAACAACTCGACAATGCCTTTAAGGCTACGATGACTCAGTAGACTGGTGTGGTCTTTCAATAAAAACATACAACTCGATTCCAATACTTGCCCACGCAGGGGTCGAATACAACACACTCCCGTACAACGGGGAAAGAATACTGCAGTGGAAATAAAATACAACTAAACCAATATAACATCAAACGGGTCCTCGTGTGATTAGTATCGTTCATATTTCATCATCCTTCATGCCGACCCTGTACTATGCTCCAAAACCTGAATGCAATACAGACATCCACCCCCCGAATACTCGGGGGTTAGCAAAACTCCACTGTTTTGCTAGTGCAAGTACAAGTGCAAAACTACGAGCCATACAATACAAGTTCCAAGAACAATAATAATCAGGAATCCTCAAAGATTTAAACATAACGAAAATACTTCACGAGGCAAGAGTTTAGGTAAAGCTTTCCAAAATCGAAAGATCCCAAGTCAAGGGAAACAATATATAAAGTGATTTAAAATGCCATCGGGAGTTTTGATAGAAACAACTCAGGATTTTCGAATCCTTCTCTTTCCAAAATCAACAGGGGTCATAGCCCAAAGGTTTCATTTTCACAAATAGAACCAACAACAATTCATAGGGCCAGAGCCCAACATCACGTGTCCTCGACGGACATAAAATCAACAAAGCATAATCACGCACGCGCATCGCCTAGGACCGGGATGAAGCCACAAATCCCACCCGAGGCCTCTAAGGACCCCTTCTGAGCTGGCTAGCGAAATACATAACACCGTGAACACATGCCACGTCATAACACCGTGATCACTTGCCACGTCATCTCACGGTTGGATCAATCACTTGTTGTCTCCTGACCATATGATCACATGCCATATGTCACCGTAGGTCTCGTCTTAGGCTCTCACGGTTGGATCAATCACTTGTTGCATCCTGAACACATGGTCACATGCCATGTGTCACCATAGACCTTCGCCATATTCACATATTCACACAAATAACACATCACACCAAGGATATTCAAGTAATTCACCCAAAGGCAATAAACACAAGGTACGACACAATCGTCAAATCACAACACATCGTTATGAAGCAATATACGTACACATCATCATCAACACCAATAATATCCGTAGAATTCACATAAGCATCTACAAAACACCATTCGCAAAACACACACGATTTTGAAAGAGGCCTTTAACAAGACTAAACGAATCTTTGAAAGTTCAAAACAAACGATCAAATAAACACATAGAGATGGTCACTAATATCATATCCATAAAACAAGAATTGTATGGACAAGGTACTTGCCTCAAAATCGGAACGCAAGTATCCCGACGAACACGGCTCACCCGGAAAGCTTCGAAACGCCCGATGCTATCGAAAAGGAAGACGACAACGAATGGAAGGATTCAACTCTGTTTCTTCGCAAGAACTCAACCCTAACAACATATAATTAATAAACGATCATACGAGGAAGAATAATCGTAGAACGTCTGAAAACCCCTCTATGACATTCTACCGGACACCTTCAAGGCGTCGATCAAGAACTCGACCAAAAAAACAAATCGATACGATCCAACCATGGAATAACAAGTGAAATGATATAATACATCTAAATAATCAATAATACATCAATAATAAGTTATTACGACTCAAACGAACGAAATCCAACAAAAACCCCAATTTCCCCAAAACTAGATTATCAAGAAATCTAACCTTGATTCCGTAGATCGGAGGAGGTTATGGGATGATTGATTGATGTTAGAAACTCAAGAACTTCGTGGATTGATAGATAAACAACATCTAATCACGTACTCCAAGCCCCAGCCGCGGAAGAAAATGAGAGGGATGAGAAAAATGGGTGTAAACCCGTCTGCTCGATCATATATATACTGCCTAGCATCCTGCCGACCACTTACGGCCGTAACGGGCAGACCTTATGGCCGTAACCGGCATTCATCAAAATCCGCCCAGCGCCTGCCGATCGCTTACGGCCAGAATTCAACAGGCCTTACGGCCGCATTCGGCAGTCCTTACGGCCAGAATCGCATTCGTCAACACCGCTCGCACCAGACGGCCATAATCGACAGCCCTTATGGCCGTGAATCGCATTCGTACAGCCCTCGTCGCCGAGCACGTATGGCCGTGAATCGCACCTTACGGCCAGAACTGCCAAAGCCGTGCCCTGCTCCGGCCATGGCTATTCCGACGGCCCGGACAACCCCGAAACCCGAACCTGAATATAAACCGAAGATACGGTTATGAAGTACTCGCAAAGACGAATCTAAGAGCTAAGAGAACACATGATTCCGACCACCCGAAGTGTCGGAATTCGACAACGGAAGTAATTACCCCAAACTTTGGGAAATTACAAAAATGGCCCAAAACGTCCGAATTACACAATACATGATCGAAACACCAAACCAAAGCTCGCAACATGAATAATAACATTAAATGAACTTACGAGAAACTCGAAACAACAGTTTCGGACGAGATTCGCAAGAATCGAACTCAAGTGCGGAAAAGCCGCTTAAGAACGCGGAACTTAACAAAACGACACCGAGACGAACTCGAATGACAAAAAGTTCAAAATTAATCATTCTCATAATGATGATACGGTCATGACCGAGTCGTCAAAACGGACTTCCACTAAAAAAAGAAATTACCGGAAATTGAAATTGCGGATATTACAGTTACCTTATGTGTTGATTAACGGTAAAGATGTTGTTTCCGAGGAATTTGATATTCCGAGATATTGTTTTGAAAATGATTTCAAAATGATACGGTTAAGATCTTTTGTTTACAGTTTTATTAAAACAGCCCGAGGTTGCAAGAGTACTTTCAAAATATTATTTCAAACAAACATACAGATTCAAAGATTTTCAAATGATATTATTTAAACGGATACCTCGTAAAGTTTTTTTTTAAAAGGAATGCTAACAATGAGTGGCTACCACGTGTGGTATATTATGGTCGTGATTGTAACAATAATGGTCATTAATTCTTTATTGATACGGTCATGCGATCCGTGAGTTATGATCGTATGTTTCAATTGTTATATTTGTAATTTTTGTATTCGTGTATTAAACCGGAGTGAATATTTGTATCGTGTTACCATTTGTCGCCTTATGTGGATGCGTTGTGCCTTATGGTTTGTATGATGTTTTCCGGCCTCGGAGTTCAATCATAATGTATATGATTTACATTCGTTATTGGTATAACTGGGAATCGAGGATACTAGGACATGGATACAAGTTATCTATGGTGTTCGGTATCATTAGAGAATATGATATATGATATACGATAAGGAGGTCTCGAGGTGAATGACCATGAGTGGTAAGGATATGACCGTGTGATTTTTTTTTCTTCTCTTTCTTTGTGATGTTGGAGTTTTTTTTTAAATATTTTGGAAACCTATGATTTAACATCATAGGGATAAATAGCCACGTACTTCAATGAAAACTAAACTTCCAATCAAATATTTTGGTAGAAGAGGAAAGACCCCAGTTTTTATACTTAGATTCCAAGTAACATTTTCAATTGTATATGATGTCTTTGAAAATTTTAATTTTTTTCAAATTTGACTTTCAAAGCCGAGATGCGAATATAAAAATTTCTCTTCTAGAAAAGGGACAGTGTTGATGAGTTTTAGGCGAAATATGGTTTGCCTTCTTTTTCAAAAGTTTTGTTTACATGGAGTGTACGCAGTGTCAATATTATTACTTATGGCGATAATGCCGATTTCATAATTCGTGTGATGGTATGAATGCCCAGTCATATGGTTTATGTGCATAATATTCTCGTCCTTGTTCAGAGATGAGAATGTAGTTATTAAAGTTAACGCTCTTCGAGTTTTAATGGTTTCGTGACTCATATAGTGCTTTTTTCGTGTGAAGCGAGAGCGCTCAAACTCGTGTATGGTATGCATGCTCTACGGATTTTTATATCGGGGTTACCAACACTATTTTGGATCATTCAGAAATGATAGATGATTTTTTGTAATTAAGCATCATCCCATGATAACTTACGATTGTAAGCTTTATGAAGTTGGGAGTACCACTTCGGAGTTTTATATTGTGCCTTGTACGGATACGTGGGGTGTGAATATATTACGTAGTCGCTGCTAAGGTGTTTGGAGAGCGAATTCCTGTTTCCACTACCAATAGAGCCAAATAGTAGTAAATGGAGATTCTGAGAGTCGTTGGTCGGGATCGTATGCTCAGTTGAGCCATTTCCTTGTATCACGAATGAATGTTCATCGGAGTTGCATAGCAGAATCTATATCTCTTTATACCCTCCTATTTTAGGGTAAATGTGATAGTCATTCCAAAGTAATCCGGGAGCTGCTACAATGTTGTCGCGTGAATATCGAACTCCGTTGATCTGGTCCATAATGGTTGGTTGTTTCCACAAGTTTACTTTAACATGATCAATCGTGTTATGGACTTGCACCTTAATTTTGGACGCAAAATGTTTTTTTTCAGATGTTTGGGCCATTTTGCAATTTTCCTAGACTTTGGGGCATTTACTTTCGGACTCATATGCTTCCTATTTGACTTGTTGCGTTTGCATGTATGGTTATCGCCTCGACTCGGGTATCAAGTGCTTACTTAGTTACTTCATCGTATTTCGAGGAACTTTGTGTTTACATATTTTTCATAGCCTTTCGGAGCTGAGCAGAGTGTTTGTTTCATTTCGTTTGGCTGCCACCCTTCATTTCAAGTTTCGGGACGAAACTTCTTTTTAGTGTGGTAGAATGTAATACCCGTACTTTCCATTTCTATATTTTTTGATTCTAGTGACTTGCTTGTGTTCATTGACACATTTTGGACATGTTTTGTTTAGCACATTTCGTCATTCGAGCAAGTTTTTCTATTGTTTCGGATTAATCGACGTATTATTTCGACTATTCCACATATAAGTTCGACTTTATAAAATTACCATCAATTCTTGGAAACTCCAAAAGTTATGAATCTTTGCAGTATGATATATCATCAATTTAGCTTTCCAATGGTTCAAACGGTGAGTCAATCGGAGTCCGGACGAAGAAGTTATGATCCAAATAGCAAAGACTACACAGTGTATAATTAGCGCACGCTAAATGAATCTATTAGCGCGCGCTAACGGAGTCTGTCAGAGGGTTCTGGACTACATTTTGCAGCCGACTGCGCAAGCTACACATACCTTAGCGTGCGATAACTGTTGACAGTATATATAGGACTACAGAGGTCAACTTTCGTCATTTCTTCCTCCCCTTTCTTCCTTCCGGCGATCTAGACGATCCTGAGGGTCTATAAGCATGGATTTTGGCCTGATATCATCACCCATCAATATCTTTGAGTTCCTAGCATGGATTTAACAACATCCCAACATCTTTCACCGTTATAATCAAGGTAAAATTCTTAGAACCCTAATTTCGGGAATTTTGGGGATTTTGTTCTTGATTTCATTTTCAATCCAGTTTTGATGACTCGATTAATGTTAAATAATGTTATTGATCGTGTTATATGGATTGTATATCCATATCTTCGATTCTTTCAACCCTATTGATGACTTTTATGTTCTTGAGGAACCTTGAACATTTAATGTTCGATTAAAAGTTCGTATGAGTTTTCCTTCGTTGGTTTGAGGCGATTTCCGTTGCTATTAGTCTTGCTCCTCATTGTTATCATGTTTTCGTTGTTCCTACGGAAGTTGTAGGTTCCGAGGCACTTCGATCGAGCCGTGTTCGTCGGAATATTTGCGTGCCAATTTTGAGGCAAGTATCTTGCCCATACTTTTCATATTTCGTAGATACAATAATTGATAATCGACTATGTGTGTTTACTTGGAGTACTCATAATGAACTTTCAAGAGGAATGATACAATTCCATTAACGGTTTTCTTATAAAATGTCTGAGTACTTTGCAAATAAATGAGTTCTACGGATATGTGTATTGTGGTTGCGAATTGAAATATATTGCCTTCGTGCTATGTGATTATAAAAGCCATTTTCCCTTGTTAAGGGTTGTATGCTCGAATGTGTATTCATTTGAGGAGTGTGCATATGTTGTGTTGTATTGCTTGTCGACTCCCTTGTGAGGATGTGGTATTATTTGGTGTTGTTGGGGATTATATCTCCTCGTAGTTGTGATCATTCTATATATTCACTCTGGGACGGACTGACGAGTCCTCTGAGGGTTTCGTAGTCTTTGGTGCGGTTCTACGAATATATTTGGGTTAACCACTCTGGGACGGACTGATGAGTCCTTTGAGGGTTCCGTTTCCTCTGGTGCGGTTCCATGGTTAATCACGCATATAATTGAAATGTGATGCACAATGAGACTTAGTACTCCGGAAATACTAGTCTTATGTTTTATATGATTGTATATATCCACTATGTGATGGGCCGACGGGTCCTCTGAGGGTTTCGTAGCCTCTAGTGCGATTCTGCAGATATTTTGGGTTAACCACTCTGGGACGGACCGACGGATCCTCTGAGGGTTCCGTAGCCTCTCGTGCAGTTCCACGGTTGATCATGTATGTATTGATGTGATGCTCTAAGGTTTAGTTATTCGAGAATACTAATCTTGAATTGTACGATTACATTTATTTCAACATCGATTACATGTGACCCTCAGTTATGTACCATCGTTTGGTTTAGATTATTATACTCTTGGAATATATTGTGTGTGGCTCATATTTGCACTTTATACTTGCACTAGCAAAATAGTGGAATTTTGCTAACCCCTGAGTAATCGGGGGTGGATGTATGTATTGCATTCAAGTACGTGCAGGTTCCTGAGGAGCATGACACGGGATCGGTACGAAGGATGATGGAAGGCAAATGATACTAATCACATGAGGGCCAGTATTGGGATTTGTTGGTTGAATTGTATTATTCTTTTCCGATGTAGTGTTTACCACGTCGTGTGGAAGTGTCGTTGTATTTTGACCCTTGCATGGGTACGATTCGGGATAGAGATGTATATGAAGTTTAAGTTGTATGTCATTGATGAAAGGCTAAATCGGTCTACTGAGTCGTATTTAGCCATGTTGGCACTTGTTTTGATGTCTTCTTTTGGTATCTAGCCTGGTGGATTCTCACTCAGAGGGTCTGCGGCGCTGTAATATTTCCGAGTGGATTGGGGGTGTTATACGCACATCCCCGCCCAGCCCGCCTGCAACCTGTAAATGTACATTTTTGTGCATTTTTCTGCTCATGAGATTCGAACCTGTGACCTCCAGAAGATGGAAGTGGTATCAAACCGCTGAGCTGAAGTAACTGTCTGTTATTTTTATTGCTTTATTTTATATAAGTATAGAACAAATCATATATATATATATATATATGGGTGTTTTAATATTTTAAGAATTATATTATATACATTAAAGTTATAATGTATATTATATATTAAAGTTAATGAAACTGATAATTAAACTTTTATGGTTTATATTATTAATTAAGATATTATATTATTATTGAATAATAATATAACTTAATAAAAAATTATATTACATATTAAATATTATAATGTATTTATTGCATATAATCATGCTGAAAATTAAAATTTTATAATGTACATTAAAAATAAATATGTTATATTATATATTATAATGTACATTCTTTTATTATATGTAATATAATTATAATACATTATATAATGAAAATTATAGAGAAAATATAGAAATTATTCTTATTCATTCAATAATATCGAAATATAGTCTTACAAGCATATACATGTAATATCCGTATTTTTCTTTTCCTAGTACTTTCTCGATTTGGTGTTTTTCTTGTCTTGGTGGCTCGTGTGTAACCGTATGTGCATTTCGGGAATACTTATTTTCGGATTTATTTTACTCAATTCCGCAGTTGTTGACTTCTCCGTCGCTTATTGATCCGATTCTCGTAATTGTTGTTCGGAACCGCCGTTTTGGGGTTGCCGTAGATCCATTATATGTTATTATGCGTATTGTGATGTTCCGTTTGATGTTTCTTTCGTGTTCCGGTGTTCCGGGACCGTTGTTATCGTGTGCCTAGCGCGATTTATGTTCGTATTGTAGCGCACGCTAAGTATACTTCAGTAGTGCATGCTACACTTGTTGGTAGCACGCGCTAGCGAGTCGAGCCCGGCAGTGGCAGTGAACCTGTTTCTGCTCTCTATCCTCTGGACTAACAGATTAGTGCACGCTACGTTTTGTCTAGCGCACGTTGATGTTGAGGACTAGCGCACGCTAGGTGTCCGTAGCGCACGCTAACGCAATAGTACAGTACTGGGCAGTTTACTTCTGGACTTGGTCGGGTGTCCAGGTAGCGCACGCTATGGCCCGATAGCGCGCGCTACCGAGAGGCTGTTAGCGCACGCTGATTCCTGTTAGCGCACACTAACGGTCCAGAACTATAGGTTCTGGACTGGGGTGTTAACTTTCTGGACCCGGGGTATCAGCCGAAAGCGCACGTTAACTTTATAAGTTAGCGCACGCTAATAACCCTCTGGTTATAAAAACCATAGAGTTGACCCGGAATAGTTCATTTCTTCTCCTTTTCTTTTCTCCGCCGAGAGTTGGGCGATTTGGGCGATTGGAAACTTGGAGTGGGGCGATTATCATCATCTATTCAAGATCTTGAGTCTTTAACACCAGATTTTCACCATTTAATCATCTTCTACCTCTTGAATCAAGGTAAATCTTCTAGAACCCTATTTTGGGGGAGATTTGAGGGTTTCCACATTTTCGTCCGATTCGTTCCGTTTTGTTGGTTAATTCATGATTATGATTAATCGTGTTGACATTCTTAGTTTTCCTATGGATTAATGGTATATTTTGTTGTTTTTGCGTAATCGAGAGGGTTTGGTTGTGGTCCGCCTTCGTTGTTGTTCTTGTACGAATATGCATAAATCGTAGGCGGATTTTCGGGTGTATTCCATTTCCATATTCGTTTAGAAATGGTTGTGATTGTATTCTTCGAATCGTTAGGTTCGGTTCGCCGGTTCCTCACGGTCGTGTTTGATTCTTCCTTTCCGTTCATGTCACCGTCTTTTGATCGAGGCAAGTACCCTTATGAACTTAAAATCTTGACATGGTAGTATTGCACGAGAAATTGTGTGTGTGTATGCTCACTATGGGTTAGATCTGATGGGGTCTTGGTAGGGGTACACGGAGGTGTGGATCCGTGAGCTTGCTTTTAACCACTATGGGTTAGATCCGACGGGGTCTCGGTAGGGGTCCACGGAGGGGTGGGTCCGCGGTTAATTGTGGATTATGGCATTTACGGAAATGTATGTTTCAACCGATGTTTTCATGATTGCATGCATTGACTATATGTGTAAGGTGTAAGTTGTTCATTTGGTTACTTGTACTAGCGTAATTGCTAACCCTTTTGGGGACCCATTTTGGAGAAATTCGTTTTATGAATTTCAGGTCAGGTTTATCGAGACGAACGGGCGCTGGACCAGTACGCGGATGATGGTCGTGCGTGATGATTGTTCACGGGTGGTGTCTTATTGTTTTCTACCTTTTTACCGTTTATCAACTTGTAAACTAATAGAAGTACTCGAGTACTTAGGAGTTCTTGTTTGTTCGGATTACAACGTTATCTATTATTTTTGTGTTGGATGGTTGTGTTGTGTTTGACCGGATGAACTGGGTGGATTATTTTGTTTTGCGTCTTTATGACGAGGTGTTTTTTTTTGTTGATTCCGCGAGTCGATGAGTATGTTGGCCGTTTAGCCTGGTGGGTCCCATGTAGGGATTCACGGCGCTGTAATATACCTCGAATATCTTGGGGGCGTTACAGAAAATGGTATCACAGCTCTAGGTTTATGGATACCTAGACTTGTCGGTTTATTGGGTCTTGTTGTGTTTCGTTTTGCACATCTTCATCACACTGCCATGATTCCGATGCTTTCAGTGCCCGTAAGTTTTTCCTTACTCAGTTCCCTGTTTCCTTGTATCGCACCTTTGATTCTCGATTTGTGATTGTTTTTCTTCTCGTACTTACCATCGTATGGATTTTGCTACTTACTTAACACCAGTATGGATGCCGGAAGAGGCTGTGGTCGTGGTCGTGGTCGTGGATGCGGCCGGGGCGTGGGGCATCCGGTGAGGCGGCCACATCGCATTCTTCTGGAGCCGGCAGTACCGGTGACCATCATATCCATGCTTCTACTCAGGATGGCGCCAACCTTGGTGTTGCAGCTGTTATGCAACAAATGGTGAATCAGATGGCGGCGATAGCTCAGGCGGTTCAGAACCCGAATCCGGCCCATGCTGCTCGAGATGGAGCAGACCGTTGGCTTCAGGATGTCATCAAGATGCATCCTCCTCAGTTTTCGGGAGCCTCAGACCCGATTAGATGGGAGGGGTGGATCAAGGAGATATCCAATGTTTTTATTGCCACCAACTGTCCCGGGGACCGTAAGGTCCCTATTGCTCAGTATTTTCTCACTGGGGATGCTACTAACTGGTGGGAGGCCGTTGAGCCCAGGGACCGCGCTGCTACATGGGACGAGTTTAAGGACTTGATGGAGACCGAATACTGTCCGTGGCCGGTCAAACATGCTCGGGTTCATGCCTTCTTTGACGCTCAGCCTCGGGATATTACTGTTTCTCAGGATATTGCTGATTTCAGCCAGGAGTTAGGCTTCGTGAAGGCCCAGGTTAGAGAAGAGAGCGACAAGATTTTCCATTTCTCCAGGCGGATGAAATTGTCGATTCGTGACTACATGTCTGGGCTCATATGCACTACCTTGAAGGATTATCAGAGTAGAGCCCTTTTTTACGATATGTCTGTGACGGCCAGCGAGGCGGTCCGCGAGAGCAAGAAGTAGAAATCCACCGGGAATTTTTCGAGCCACAAGGGTGGGGGTCAGCAGAAATCCCATTCTGCTAACTTTCCCACTGGTGGTGGTCCAACTCATTCTACTGGGGGTTTTCGGGGAACTACCAGTACTCCTTCTCGGGATGTGAAGTGTTTTAACTATGGCCAGCCGGGCCACATTAGTCGTAATTATCCGAGCCCTTTGCTGACATGTAATCGGTGTGGCCAGTCGGGCCACAAAGTTGCTTTCTGTTCCGAGAGAGAGAGAGAGAGAGAGAGAGAGAGAGAGAGAGAGAGAGAGAGAGAGAGAGAGAGAGAGAGAGAGAGAGAGAGAGAGAGAGAGAGAGAGAGAATTCTCGATGCCCAGGCTTCCTTCCCAGCGCCTAGGGAACCAAGTGTGAATCAAGGATTGTTTGCTTCTCAGTCTCCGCCGAGTGCTAGTCGAGGGAGAGGTCAGGGTCCGCCCGCTAAGGGGGGAGCTTCCAGTGTCGGCTCCGCCCATCCACGTGTGTACGAGATGAGGAGGGACGATGACCCAGCCGCTACTATTGCCACAGGTACTGTTCACATTCATTCTCATCCTGTCAGTGTGCCTTTTTATTCCGGTGCTACGCATTCATTTGTCTCTTTGGAATGTGTGCGCCGTTTGGGTTTTGATTGTTTGTCATCCTGCGAGCCTTTCATCGTTAAACTTCATAGCGGTGATAGGATCGTCGGTGATCGGGAGATCTGAGATTGTGCCGTGACTATTTGCGATAGGGCTTGGCTCTCTGATCCTATTGTTATGGGTATTGAGGGTGAGGATTTAATTCTTGGGGATGATTGGCTTGAGCGGCATGGTGCGATCATGAACTACCGTACGAGAATCATCACTATGCTAGCCGAGGACGGCACCGAGCACTCTTTCACAGGGCGAAAGAGGGGAAACCAGAAGTTCGTTATTAACGCGTTGAAGGCGATGAGACTCCTGCGGAAGGGGTGTACTGGTTATTGGTGCTACGCCTTGGAGGCAGAGAGTGATGGAGTCGATCTTTCATCTATTCCAGTTGTTAGTGAGTTTCCTGACGTTTTTCCTGACGAGTTACCGGGTTTGCCACCGGACCGTGAGGTAGAGTTTGCTATCGAGTTAGAGCTGGGTGCGGATCCAATTTCGAAGGTGCCGTATCGCATGGCACCTTCCGAGATTGCCGAGTTGAAGAAGCAGTTGAGTGAGCTTCTTGAGTAAGGGTATATTCGACCGAACGCTTCGCCTTGGGGCGCATCGGTTCCGTTTGTGCGGGAGAATGATGGTTCACTGCATTTGTGTATCGACTATCACGATCTAAACAAGGTGACATCAAGAACAAGTATCCATTACTGAGGATTGATGACTTGTTCGATCAGCTGCAGGGAGCTACAGTATTCTCGAAGATCGACTTGAGATCGGGGTACTATCAGCTTCGGGTGAGGATTCCGATGTGCCGAAAACAGCTTTTCGGACGAGATACAGACATTATAAGTTTGTGGTCATGCCTTTCGGGTTGACCAACGCATCGGCGGTGTTCATGCAGTTGATGAACAAGGTCTTTATCGAGTATTTGGATAAGTGTGTTGCCGTCTTCATTGACAATATTCTTATTTATTCGAGGAACGAGGAGGATCACGCGCATCATCTGCGGGTAGTATTAGATATTCTAAGAACCGATCAACTCTATGCAAAGTTCTCGAAATGTGAGTTCTGGCTGAAGGAAGTGATGTTTCTAGGACACGTGATTTCAGCCGTGGGAGTCCGTGTGGATCCGCAGAAGGTCAAGGCAGTGTTGGAGTGGGCACCGCCTAAGAACGTGAAGGAGGTCCGTTGCTTCTTGGGTTTGGCGGGCTACTACCGTAGGTTCGTCGATGGTTTCTCGAAACTAGCTCATGTAATATCCGCATTTTTGTTTTTCGGTATTTTAATTTTTGGTGTATTTTTCATTTTTAGCGACTAGCTTCTAACCGTTTCGGCATTTTGAATCTATTTTATTCTTGGAGTTTCTCCATTTGGATGAGTTTCGGAGATGTTTTGATATTATTCCATCTTTTGTCATGTATTGTTACATGGACATTCGATTCTCGTAGAACCCATTCGATTTTTTAATTTCTTTGGTTGCACGAGTTCGTATGGTTGAGTTGTTCGTGTTGTGAGTTTCGGTTTATTGATCCCACATCGTATCGTGATTTTCGGACGTTTGGGCCGTTTTGTAATTTCCTATAAGTTTAGGGAATTTTACTTTCCTTGTCGTTTCTCGGATTCCTCGGTAGTCGGAATTGTATTTCCCTTCAGCGCTTAGCTTCGTTGTCATGATTATTTTGTGTTTACGTCTGTCCTTGTGTTGGGTCTCGTGTTCGGACCGCCCGATGCGGCTAACTTTGTTCAGCAGTGCTGAACTGTTGCATGCATAACGTGCGTTATGCATGCTTCCTAGCGTGCGCTATCGACACGCACATAACGTACGTAATACCCTGGTGTTAACGTACGTTATGGCCTTCAGTGTTTTGGACATGGAGTCTGCCTGGATTTGGCCGAGTCCTTACGTACATAAACATTCTGGTGTTACGTACGTAAGACCTCCTTGTAGCGTGCGCTAGCCGTCTGATGTAGCGTACGCTAACGGCATTAGCGATTTGGGCAGATTGTTCTGTCGAGACATTAAGTATGCTAACACCTATGTGTTACGTACGTAATGAGCGTAACGTACGTTAACCACTGTATGTTAACGTACGTATTGAGAGGTCAGGTTTTATAAACCTGAGTTGACCTTGCATTCACGACATTCTTCATTTTCTTCCTTCCATCCGCAACGAGTGTTCTTAGATATATTTGAGCGATTCTTCAAGTTTTGCCCGTGGAAATCCTTGGGGAATCAAGTATTGTGTTCCTAGTGTAGCTTATCCTCCTCATAATCATCTTCCTCCGTCCGAATCAAGGTAAATCTTCTAAGAACCCTACTTTTGGGTAAATTGGGAGTTTTCGGTTTTAGTGTTCGATTCGTCCCGTGTTGTTGATTAATTCATGATGAATATGATTAATCTTGTTGGTGTTCTTGGTTTTCCTACGGATTCATGGTATATTTCGTGGTATTTTCGTAATCGAGAGGGTTTGGTTGTGGTCCGCCCTCGTTGTTGTTCTCGTACGAATATACATGAATCGAAAGTGGGTTTTTGGGTGTATTCCTTTTCCGTATTCATTTAGAAATGGTTGTGATTGTATTCTTCGAATTGTTAGGTTCGGTTCCATTGGTTCCTAGAATTTGTTGGTGATTTTCCTTTCCGTTCGTTGCATCGTCAATTATTCAAGGCAAGTATTTTTGGAAACCTTTATGCTTAACATGAAATGGAAATGTATATTGTGTGTGCTTTTCTAACCTCGGGAGGGTCCGACGGGGCCTCGAGGGAATCTATGACTTCACTCTGGATTCACGAGTTTGTTTCGCTAGCCAGCTCGGGAGGGTCCTTAAAGGCCTCGAGTGGGATCAGTGGCTTCATCCCGGTCCTAGGCGATTCCTGTGCGTGATTTGTTTTATGATATGGCCATCTTG
This sequence comes from Orobanche coerulescens, assembly GCA_033398695.1. Classification (NCBI taxonomy): domain Eukaryota; kingdom Viridiplantae; phylum Streptophyta; class Magnoliopsida; order Lamiales; family Orobanchaceae; genus Orobanche; species Orobanche coerulescens. Next base: position 70,598,627 of record CM065801.1, read on the forward strand.
GGAGGGTCCTTAGAGGCCTCGAGTGGGATTTGTGGCTTCATCCCGGTCCTAGGCAAATTTGATTGACTGTTTGTTTCCGAAAAAGACATGTCTAGTTTTTGGTTTTGAAATGAATTTGGTGCATTGTACTATGAAATGTGTAAGCGAATGGTTTGCCTTGATTACTTGTACTAGCGTAATTGCTAACCCCTATGGGGACCCATTGTGGGGAAATTCTTGTTATGGATTTCAGGTTATGATCAACCGGACGAGCGGGCGCTGGGACAGTATGAGGATGTTAGCCAGGGTCGTTGACATGTGCATTTAAGTCTTTTTATTTCCGCTGTTCCATTCGATATGGTTGTTGCCTACTTTATAAACTTATAGATTATACTCGCGAGTACTTAGGCTTTTTCTCTTCGGATTGTGATTTGTATTCGTTGAAGTTATTTATGGTTGCCGATGTTGATTATTCTGCCGGTTGTACCGGGCGTGTTATTTGATTTTCATCTGGATGATGTGTGATTTTACTGTGGTAATTCGTGTCTAGCCTGGTGGATCCCATGTAGGGGTCCATGGCACTGTAATATACCTTGAATATCTCGAGGGTGTTACAGAAAATGGTATTAGAGAACTAGGTTTGTGGATACCTAGGCTTGTCGGTTATTTGGGCCTAGTTGAGTTTTGTTTTGCACATCGTCACACCGCTGCCAGCATCTCGGTACTTCTAGTGCTCGTAAGTTTCCTTTCTCAATTCCTTGTTTTCTTGTATTGTATTTCCGTTTCTTGAATCGTGGATGCTTTTCCTCTCTTACTTATCATCGAGTTGCTTTTGCTACCTCTTAACACCAGTATGGATGCTGGAAGAGGCCGTGGTCGTGGTCGCGGATGCGGCCGGGAACGTGGGGCGGCCACATCGCATTCTTCGGGAGACGGCAGCACCGGTGACCGACATAGCCATGCTTCTTCTCAAGATGGCGCCGACCTTGGTGTTGCGGCTGTTATGCAACAAATGGTGAACCAAATGGCGGTGATAGCCCAGGCGGTTCAGAACCCGAATCCGGACCATGCTGCTCGGGACGGAGCTGACCGTTGGCTTCAGGATGTCATCAAGATGCCTCCTCCTCAGTTTATGGGAGCCTCAGACCCGGTTGGCTGGGAAGGGTGGATCGAGGAGATATCCAAAGTCTTTGTTGCCACCAACTGTCCCGAGGACCGTAAGGTCCCTATTGCCTAGTATTTTCTCACTGGGGATGCTACTGATTGGTGGGAGGCTGTTGGGCCTAAGGTGTAACACCCCCAATCCACTCAGGGATATTACATGCCGTAGACCCCTTTCCGCAAGGATCTACCAGGCAGGAGACTACAAAACTAAAACCTACATGCGGTCAACTCGACCAAAACGGAATACCGTAGACCAATTAGGTATCTCAAAACACAACATATACGTACATCTGATGAACCAAAAATACAACTTGATCACATAATACATAAAATGTCCATCCCCTCAAGGATGACAAGAAAAACTCAAACCGACAGATCACTGACGGACAACAGACTACAACTGTGACTAGTATCGCTGCTTTACATCATCCTCCGAGTGGATCATGTGGTTTCTCACTCTCCAATCAGAACACCTGGAATAAAATACAAAATCCCCAACGAGGGGTTAGCGATGGAATCGCTAGCAAGTAACCAAGCTATAAAGTTATACATCAAGAATACAACTGTTATGAAAATAACCTTTCAACAAGGTAGTAACACGATCCCCGAGTCTAAAATCTTTCGAAAACGGTTCCCATTAGGGAAGATCATAAAGATAACTTCAAAACACATTTGAGAGAATAATTGAGAAAGTCGGGGGTCTCAGTGTAAAATCATGAAAAGATTTGTGGTTCTCATTTTCAAAAGGGTTTCCTTCCAAAATCATGTAGAGGTTTCAAATTCCAAGCAAGCCTCAAAGGCAGAGCCACAATCGCCAATATAACCAGAATCGAAGATTCATACATTCACAGTTCAGAGATATCCAGTCAAATACACAAATCACCTATGTGGCCTCGATGGGACCCAACCCGGATTAGATACCGAAAAACAAGCTCAAATACACCTATAAGTTATCTTGACATCGTACTCGCAAGTAACGATTCTCGGAACCCTCTCTAGACCTACCCGATTAGATAACCTTATGGTCAAATCATATCACTGGTTGTACTCGCAAGTACCGCGCCGGCGGAGACCTCACGGGTCCCTACCCAGTAACATCATTCAAACACGCCCACAAGTTATCGTGACATCGCACTCGCAAGTGACGATTCTCGGAGCCCTCTCCATACCTACCCGATTCGATAATCTTATGGTCAGATCATATCATCTGGCCGCACTCGCAAGTAACGCGTTGCCGGAGGCCTCACGGTTCCCTACCCGGTAATATCTCAAATCACCAATTACCCAACAACAAGGGTATAATATTCACCACAATCACAACCACGTAATATCATAGGTTAATGCAACAAACACTTTCACAAGGTATAACATTCACGTCACACCATCATTTAGTAAACATTCTTAAAAGTGAACAATACAAACATTCCACAATTCCTCGGATAACTACTAACTTCTAAATATCCATCTCGAACACAATACAAATGAAATGGTGGTTATCATTCTCCAAGAAATTCAAGTTTACGCTCGTATTTATTTTCATAGAATCACATATTCCTTTAGAAGTGAGTTATGGTTAAACGTTCAATCACTAACAAGTCCACGTTAAATTCACGACATGTCACATTCTCAAAGTATAAAGATTATAGACTAGATACTCGCCTAAGTCCAAAGCATGCGAAACAACGGGGAAGCTCGACCAGAATCCTCGTACACCTATAATCCTCCGGCAAACACAACGAAGATACGATCACAACGAGAATCAAGGCCAATAACAATGGAAATCCTAACAAACTATTGAAGGGAACTCATTGGGGGCATTTAATCGAACATTCAATGTTCGATAACTCCCAAGAACACTCGAATCATTAATCGAGTTGAACAAATCCGAAATATGGATATACAACCCATAGAACATGATTAATAATTCTCAATAACATCAACCTATTCATGTTGTTATAATCGACCAGGGCCTTCCAAAACACCTTGGAATTGAGTGGAAACGAACAAGAATCGACGTTCCCATCTCCCTCGTCCGGCAGCCGCGAGAAGAGAAGAAAGAATGCAGGAAATGGCCAAGGACCTGTCGCCCAGGCCATTTATAGGCGCGTTCATTACGGCCGTAACTGGCAGGTCCTTACGGCCGTAACTCGGACCTTACGGCCGTACTGGGCAAGTTCTTACGGCCGTAATCGGGTCCTAGGCCACACTATCCGAAAAACGAATGGGTGTTACGGCCGTAATCGGAAAGACATTACGGACGTAACTCGGCAGCCTTGCGGCCGTAACTGATTATGCCTTACGGCCGTAACAGGCAATGTCTTACGGCCGTAACTTGACAGTCTTATAGCTGTAACTCGGCAGTCTTACGGCCATAACTCGGCCAGGCCTCCTGACTGAAACAGGATCGTTCCGACAGTCTAGTTCGGTGTTCGACGATGACTCGGGTACACTAATGCACCTGCTATGATTCAAAACAGTAACGAGCCAATTTACGAAACGTAACATACATTCCAAGCATACATTAATCAAAGATATGCCGGCGATACAAGTCTCACCCGATGAACTACACAATAGTACATATCATACATTGAATCAAAGAAAAACGTATTCCACATAATCGTAACGAAACGAATAATCGGAATCACACGACAATTAATTCAAGGTAACCGAAATAAAAATCTCGGGTATTACATTCTACCCTTCTAAAAAGAAGTTTCATGCCAAAACTTTAAAACAAAAGGTGAAGCAAGTAGTCATCAAAGTGAATGGGAATATAACCTCAGCGATCTACCCGGGTCAATCCTGATAATGGCGCTGACGCTCGATTCTGGAAAACTTCATGAAACAATTTACAATATTGAACTCTGTGGCCCTCGAGTCCACAGTTATAACAAGCAACCGACCGCGAAGGGCAATTGGCCTGCACATGACCCGCAACGTTGCAATTGAAACACCTCCCAGTCTGACTAGGAGTCAAAGAAGATAACTTGGAACTCTTGGTTCCACCAAACGAAGAAAGGGAAGGTTTCGCCGTACGACTACGCGAAACTCGATGAGAAGAAGTTCCGACTCTCACACCATCTGAAACATCTCCAGACGTCCTCTGTCTCTTCGGCTCATGCAAAGGCCCAGTAGATGACGATGCCATCTCGTACGCCATAGCTCGATTCTGATACCCTCTCAAAGTAGCACAAGTGAAACCGGACATGTACTGTCGAATCTTTGGGCTCATCCGCATGTCGAAATGACGGATTTTGTCTTCCTCGGTCCTCACCTGTCTCTTCACGTAAGCGAGCTGTCGACTATAATCGACAATAGCCTGCGACACGGGTAGATCCTGCGGCTCGGCTAGGTAAAAATCTCAGATCCTCTGCTCTCGGATTGGCTTCGGGCAAAACTCCGCTTCCATCAACTTCTTGAACTCCTCCCAAGTAACAGCATGATCCTGAGGTTCAACGGCCTCCCACTAGTTAGCGGCGTCGCCGACGAGAAGGAACTGAGGGATAGGAATCCTCCGCTCCTCGGGACAACCATCCGCCTTAAGATCTTCTCCAGTTGGAAAAGCCAACCGTCCCAGCACAAAGTATCACCCGCGCCCGCAAAGCGAGGAGGACGCATACAAACCACTTCTCAAAGCCATTGAGTCGACCCGACATCCTCATTCACGGCATTGCTACGCTGAACCGCCTGATCTAAATGTGTCATTTGGTCTGCCACCTGCTGGAGTATGGTAGCAACACCAATACTAATGACATTATCGGTAGCATGATCCTGACCACGCGACTGATCACCAGGGCCCCGACCTCTCGGCATGCTGAACGGACAACTGTTCAGAACGACAAAACAAACACTACATAATCAATATAGGGCAAACAACGGTAACATAATAAAATATTCATTCTGAGTTATAACACGAATACACGAACTATCACTACAACGATAGAATTCAAATTCATAAATCATTTACTTAGTTATGTCAACACAACATACTACCTTTACCAAAGCAATCACGGTCAAAACCACAATCATATCGTCGTGGTCGGATTTAAAAACAAAATTTTCCGAGGTACTTGTCCACATAATAGCATTTTTAAAATTCCTGAATTTGAAAAATTGCTGAAGTGAATTTTTTTGAAAAGAAATATTTTTAATACCTCGGTCATCTGATCAAAACTATGAACCCATTATCATATCTGTTTCGTTTTGAAAATCATTTGCAAAACATCTTGGAACACCAATCTATTCGATAAACTATATCATCAAAATGACCTTATCGACATATATCATCCTTACCACCAATCAACTACCACATCCGAATAACGTCAAAGAATAATACAATTAAACCGAACTATGAAATCATAACATATGGACGTGCACCCATAACTCGCTAAAAAGAACGGTGATAATTTATAATACGTCAATAATATCCACACAGGATAAGCAACTAGGTGCAATACTGATACCGCAGTTAGAGTTCACGATCGTCACAGACGGACCATATGACTAGGTCGACAGGGATTAAACGACAGATAATGAGCACAGATAGAATTGTAACAACAAAGGTACTGCCGCGACAGCCAGAAGCTTACAGTCGTAACAACTAACTGTAAGATGGAAAGAATCAACTCAACCATCTCAAAACAGCTCCGAAGGTCAAGGATCGACTCCTAACAATGTATCTCGACACTTAGAAAGTACTGTAAAAATCTTCTGATGGGCATAATAGCATAACAAACACACACATTTCAAATTTTGAAACCCAAAGTCGTTGGCAAAATAGAAAATTTTCAAAATTCTATTGATCACAACCGAAGATGACGGTAATATTTTTCAGTGCCCGAAATGCATTAAAATACATTTTTCCAAATACTGTCTGATGGTGTAGTTTGAAAATATGGGATCACTTGTCAAAACCCAACCGATTTCAAAATTCACACAGGCCGTTCTTTAATCGCATCATCAAAATATTTTCAAAATTCGGCTACAAAAATGCTCAGACACTTAAAGGCCCTCAGAAACACGTTCTCAAACCTACCCGCAGTGGCATAATTATGACAGTCCAAGCAAAAATAATTGAACTTAAAAATGCATGTCCAAACGGTAAACAGAATCACAAACTCAACCAAATACAATTCGTGTAACACCCCCGGTTCAGCCCGGGAATATTACATGCCGTGGATTCTGCGCCGGAACCCACCAGGCTAAAAACATTTTCATAAGCGTTCAAAAATATGCCAAAAGGCCGATGACGGTAGTATTTTCCAAAACTCACAAAATCATTTGTCAAACCGTCATAAAACATTCAGGCCAAAATGCCAAAATTCGATTTAGGGAATCAGTTTTACGAAATAAAACTCAGCTTGCAAAATACCGAAAGTCATTTTGAAAGAACTCACGCAGCGGATAAAATATAGTTGGAAAATACATTTCGTGTGCATCAAGTTTAAACATACAACAAAACCATCCATCTGAGTTTCTCACCGACTCAACCGTCGGTACCTTTTCTAAATCCATCAAGGTTCACAATTTTCACATTATACCACCCCAGACGGCGGTTCAAAGTGAAAGCATTAATACATCCAGTTGTATACACATAAAGTGCGTCACAGATATCGAATACAAACCCCATTACACAACACCGTGCAAATAATATTCACCACAATTAATTCGCACAGATGGAATCATGAAATACAGATACCTCGCATAAAATAGGAGACTTACGTCCACAAGCTGGACGGAGATGATGGCTGCACCACGATACTAATCACAACTCATCACAATTGATCACAACGGATCACCACGATCACACTTGTTCACAATTGTTCACCCGGGTGACATGACAAGACATGACTCGACAAGACCCAACTAGACCCAACTGCCTAGGTTTTCGCAAACTTAAGCTCCGATAATATTTATGTAACACCCCCAATCCACTCAGGGATATTACACGCCGTAGACCCCTTTCCGCAAGGATCTACCAAGCAGGAGACTACAAAACTAAATCCCACATGCGGTCAACTCGACTAAAATGGAATATCATAGACCAATTCGGTCTCTCAAAACACAACATATCCGTACATCTAATGAACCAAAAATACAACTCAGTCACATAATACATAAAATGTCCATCCCCTCAAGGATGACAAGAAAAACTCAAACCGACAGATCACTGACGGACAACAGACTACAACTATGACTAGTATCGCTGCTTTACATCATCTTCCGAGCCAATCCTATGGTTGCTCGCTCTCCAATCAGAACGCCTGGAATAAAATACAAAATCCCCAATGAGGGGTTAGCGATGGAATCGCTAGCAAGTAACCAAGCTATAAAGTTATACATCAAGAATACTACCATTATGAAAATAACCTTTCAACAAGGTAGTAACATGATCCCCGAGTCTAAAATCTTTCGAAAACGGTTCCCATTAGGGAAGATCATAAAGATACTTCAAAACACATTTGAGAGAATAATTGAGGACATCGGGGGTCTCAGTGTAAAATCATGAAAAGATTTGTGGTTCTCATTTTCAAAAGGGTTTCCTTTCAAAATCATGTAGAGGTTTCAAATTCCAAGCAAGCCTCAAAGGCAGAGCCACAATCGCAAATTTTAGCGGAATTCAAGATTCATACATTCACAGTTCAGAGATATCCAGTCAAATACTCAAATCACCTTCGTGGCCTCGATGGGACCCAACCCGGATTAGATATCGAAAAACAAGCTCAAATCCACCCATAAGTTATCTTGACATCGTACTCGCGAGTAACGATTCTTGGAGCCCTCTCCAAACCTACCCAATTAGATAACCTTATGGTCAAATCATATCACTAGCCGTACTCGCAAGTAACGCACCGCCGAAGGCCTCACGGGTCCCTACCCGGTAACATCATTCAAACACGCCCACAAGTTATCGTGACATCGCACTCGCAAGTGACGATTCTCGGAGCCCTCTCCAGACCTACCTGATTCAATAATCTTATGGTAAAATCAAATCATCTAGCCATACTCGCAAGTAATGCGCTGTCGGAGGCCTCACGGGTCCCTACCCGGTAATATCTCAAATCACCAATTACCCAACAACAAGGGTATAATATTCGCCACAATCACAACCACGTAATATCATAGGTTAATGCAACAAACACTTTCACAAGGTATAACATTCACGTCACACTGTCATTTAGTAAACATTCTTAAAAGTGAACAATACAAACATTCCACAATTCCTCGGATAACTACTCATTTCTAAATATCCATCTCGAACACAATACACATGAAATGGTGGTTATCATTCTCCAAGAAATTCAAGTTTATGCACGTATTTATTTTCATAGAATCACATATTCCTTTAGAAGTGAGTTATGGTTAAACGTTCAATCACTAATAAGTCCACGTTAAATTCACGACATGTCACATTCTCAAAGTATAAAGATTATAGACGAGATACTCGCCTCAAGTCCAAAGCACGCGAAACAATGGGGAAGCTCGACCGGAATACTCGTACACCTATAATCCTCCGGAAAACACAATGAAGATACGATCACAACGAGAATCAAGGCCAATAACAATGGAAATCCCAACAAACTATTGAAAGAAAACTCATTGGGGCATTTAATCGAACATTCAATATTCGATAACTCCCAAGAACACTCGAATCATCAATCGAGTTGAACAAATTCGAAATATGGATATAGAACTCATAGAACACGATTAATAATGCTCAATAACATCAACCTATTCATCAAAATCGGACGAACAACGAAGATTAAAAAGAAATATCGAAAGTCAACCCTAGGAGATTTCAAGAAATTACCTCGATCCGACGAAGAACAAGAATTTAATGTTGTTATAATCGACCAGGGCCTTCCAAAACACCTTGGAATTGAGTGGAAACGAACAAGAATCGACGTTCCTGTCTCCCTCGTCCGGTAGCCACGAGAAGAGAAGAAAGAATGCAGGAAATGGCCAAGGACCTGTCGCCCAGGCCATTTATATGCGCGTTCGTTACGGCCGTAACTCGGCAGCCTTGCGGCCGTAATTGATTATGACTTACGGCCGTAACTGTAATACCCGTACTTTTTCTTGACTGTTTGACTTTACCATTCTTCCTGTTTTCTCGCTATGTAGACTCTTTGTGATGGCGTCGGCGTTGATCTTGAGTTTCATGCCTTGTTTGGATCATGATCGTGCCGCTTAGACCTTTCGGAAGTGTTCTGGGTCAGGGAGGTAGCGCACGCTAGGCCTATGTTAACGCATGCTAATTCTCTGTGAGTAGCGCACGCTAGTTTTGAGCCTTAGCGCGCGCTAACGGACTGAGTCGGCAGAGGCAGTGAGGTTTCAGACTTTCTGGACTAGCAGGCATTGCACACTAGGCAACGGCTAGCGTACGCTATATGTGTTGCGTAGCGCACGCTAGTGCTCAGTGTTAGCGCACGCTAGTGGACTGAGGTAGTGAACTGAGATTTTGGCAGGACACCAGTTAGCGCACGCTAAGGATGTGGAGTAGCGCGCGCTAACGTCTGCGGATAGTAGCCACTGGACTACCGGGTGACCCATTAGTGCACGCTAATATTGAGGCGTAGAGTGCGCTAGACTGGGACAGTATATAAGGGGACAGTCAACCCCTGCACTTGTCATTTCTCATCATTTCCACTTTTTCCGATCGGGAGAGCTCGGGAGAGGCGATTTGGGGCGATTTGAGGCAGTCCTTCTTCAGATATCATCATCTTGGGTTGGATAACAAGGATTATGCAACATCTAATACATTTCTATCCTCCAAATCAAGGTGCCGGAAGTGCGTTCTTGGACCTACCGAACTCATACTCCTTTCCATTCAATTTCTCAATGTCTCAAAGGCAAGTATATACTTATGATTGTACGTTCTCGACTTTGAAAGTATGATATATTAACGGCATGATTATTTATATACACTCTGGGGCGGGCCAACGGGTCCCCTGAGGGTTTCGTAGCCTCTGGTGCGATTCCACGGATGATATGAACGAACCACTCTGGGTTGGGCCGATAGGTCCCCTGAGGGTTCCGTAGCCTCTGGTGCGGTTCCACGGTATTCATATATGTATTGATGCGATGCTATGAGATTTAGTTATTCCGGAATACTAGTCTTGAATTGATGAATTGACGGTTACATTTACTTTAAGGTCGAGGAGTATTGTGTTTCATACTTGATATACTTGCACTAGCTATTCGACGGCTAACCCCTTTATGGGGGAAATACTTTTTATATATTTCAGGTTCAAGGAGAGCGGATAGGCAGGTATCGGGTCGGCATGAAGATGATGGGCAAGTGTGATACTGTGTTTTATCTCCGGTTATGTTTTGTGTTCCTCAATTCAGTGTCATTGTACTGGAATGGGTATTGAATACTCGAGTATTGTTCGTTTTCAGTCTACCTTGATGTTCTGGCCTATGTTGCTGAGGTTTTGATTTTTGTACTGTGATGTATTTGGATAAATTGGACATGGTTTCAATACCCTTTGTATCGTCTTTCATTTCATTGTATTTAGACCTTCTCGGTCAAGTTTTGTAGTTCCACGTATGATTAGCCTTGTGGGTCCCTCGGTGGGGTTCACGGCGCTGTAATATACCCTGAATAACTTGGGGGTGTTACAGAATATGGTATCGGAGCTCTAGGTTTATGGATACCTAGGCTATCGGTCTTTTGGGTCGATTGAGTCATTGTTTGTCTACAGTATCACTACTTTGCCATCATCACAGTGCGGCCGGTGCTTGTAAGTCCTATTACTCTTCTTATGTTTTCTTAACCGCTTTGCTTTTAGTTTGATATTCTTGAGAATCGGTCACTTCGAGGACGTGCAATTTGGATTGTACTTACGTACTTTGTGTATCCTTTAGAATGTCTGCTGACAGGGGACAGAGATGAAACTGTGGTCGCGGACGCGGAAATATATTTTCAAATTGCTAATTGTGATATTGGTGTGTATCAGTATTGTGTCGAGACTTTGTTTTGGAGTCGCATGCTAGTATCACGGGAAATCATCGACTTCACGTACCTGTAAGTATACTGTCTTGGATATTCGCTGGTGGAGACCAACGATTGCTCTTGTGATGAGTTTGGATATTTTGATTGATTTGTTTGCTGTGACGGCATTGCAAGTTTCGAGGACGAAACTTATTTCAAGGGGGGTACAGTGTGATATCCCGACTTTTAGTACGTAATATCCGGATTTCAGTATAAAATTTTTTTCATATTATTTTATCCGAGATATACTGGAAAGATTGGTGTCTATACAGTATGGATAAAATAATTGGAAGACTAAGACAGTTGTATTAGTATAATTGTTGGTATTAATATAATTGTCGTAGTTGGTCGACAATTATATTTGAAGATATCGTGTATCATGTTATCGTACTTTTGATATTGGGTATATCATATGAGAATATTATCAGGTTGTATATATATGTATTCAGTATGTCGTGTATATACATCTAGTATATCAAGACGACGGACAAGAATAGCGGAAAATGGTTAAGTACAGCCACGTTAGCGTAGCGCGCGCTAAGATATATACTTAGCGCACTCTACGGTGCATACTTAGCGCACGCTAAGAGGTTTGAGTTACGTACGCTAAGGAGGACCCCTAACGTACGTAAGGTATTATGTATAAGGCCCGGAAGGTGGCCTACAGGTAGGCCCAGACTGTTTATTATCGTCGATTAGCGTACGCTAATGCATGTTGGTAGCGCACGCTAATTTCAGATCGTCAACAAGGAATCTTGGCTTTATTGGTTGCTTTCGGCATGTAGGACCCGGGCATCTTCTGGGAAGGTACAGGTTGTCGGGTCAACGACGATTAGCGCGTGCTAAGGTCGAGGAATAGCGCACGCTACTGAGCATTTCACTGTAGCAAGTCAACGCCTGTTTGCGTACGCTAATGCATGGGCATTATGTACGTTAGATGAATTTCGAAGCAATGCAGTAGCTTCTGGACTGGCCGATAGCGCACGCTATCAAGGAAGGATAGCGCACGCTAAATATAAGGTCTAGCGCGCGCTAGTGATGTGTTTTATAAAGAGGATAGACGAGTGCTGAGAGGCATTTTTTTTGTCCATTATCCTTCCTTCAGTCGATAGAGAGAGCCTTGAGAGGTACTTGAAGTTCTTAAACTTTGAGAGATGATCCTCTTAAACAAGATTAAGATGGAGAGCTCGGACTTAAGTATTGTTCTTGAAGTTTTTGATGATTCTTGGAATGGAATTCAATTGTTCTTCTTCGTGGTTCGTCCATACAAGGTAATCCTCGTATCCCTTTTGATAGTGGCTCGTTTTTAAAGGATTACTACTCGAGAGGGAGCATGTTGGGATCATCATGTGATAATGTTATATGGGATTTATTGGAATTGTAATAAGAGATTTCGGATGTTGATATGATTATTTATATCTTCTTCATATGATGAAGAAAATGGTATCATGAAGATATATACCTCGGATATGTTGTTCTGAACGTGATTTCGGATATTTCATGTTCTTGAAGAACTCTTGAATTATACGAGGTGATGAAAATTTATAAGAAGTGTTGATGTTTTGAATATGAATATGGAATATTTATATCTAGAGCTAAATTATGTGTTTGAAATAATATTCGTATAGGAATACGAATGTGATTATGAGTTTGATGAGACTATTATTCATCTCTGAATTTGGAATCCCATACGTATGGAGCAAATATTCAAGTCGAATGATTGGATTGTTTGATAACCTTTTTAATATGATTATCTATTGTTTTGAACCAGTCGGATGGTTCGAATTAATGATGGTCATAGGTAAATTTTAACGATGGATTTACGAGAAGGGAACCTTGTCAATTCGTATTTAAGAATTGAGTTTGGAATCGATAACATTTAGACCCTTATTATTGGTCCGAATTGGTTGCTGGTATGATCATCGAATTTCGGCTCGTATTGTGGACATGGATTCGTGAGGGTCTAAGTTGGATAGTTCAGACTGTGTTTAATCGAGATATAGTGCAATCGATGAGTTTGTGGCCTGGTTGTATTGATATTGGTCGTCATCGAACCTATTGATTATTAATCCTTCGTTTTACAATAAAATATGATGTTTGACCATGGATTATGACTGTTGTGTTGCGGTTGAGGTTGAAGAGTTCGTAGATTACCTTGGTCGGGACTGAGGAAGTAGACGAAATCAACTGAATTGGTAACAGTTCATTGTATTGATATTGAGGCAAGTTTTATACTTGTACTAGTCAATGAGATTAATGTTATCATATATGTGTATGAATGTGTGTATCATTTCGAGACTTGGTCTCTTTATGATTTTGTTGATGTCAAGGGATTGTTTGATACGATACCCTTCGGCAAATTATGCCAAATGTTATTGTTGTTCGTAAATGGCCGGTTCAAGGCATTACGATACTTGTTGGTAAAGTTACTCTCGATAGCCGGTTCGCGGTATCAACGTATCGATTGTTATTGTGATTGATGTTCCATTGAGATATTGTGGTGATCGTCGTTATTGATATCGGTGTTTTTATATTGATATTGTATTGGCCGATTGAAGGCATTGATGTATTCGATTATCATCTTCGTTATCGGTAACCGATTAAAGGTGCCGAGACATCCGTTGTATCGTTGTTATCGATTGACCATTCTAAGGTAATCGAAGTATTGAATTGGGACTGTCGAAGATAGTTCCCATCCGTTGAGTCGTTATCGATTGGTCGTTCTAAGACAATCGAGGTATTGAATTGGGATCGCCGAGGACGGTGTCCATCCGTGAGTTATTATTGTCGTGTTGGCCGACTCAAGGCAGCACACTATCATTCTTGTGAACTCGGTAATTTTGTGATCGTTGAGGGTTGAGGATTTCCAGATTGTTGTTCGTGTTAATCGGTCCTTAGGGATTGTGATCCCAGGATGGTTATGCTGGATATTATTGGTCGTGTCGATCTTTCATTATTCATGTATCATCGTTCACTTTGGTGAGTCGTATGATCCGTATTGGAGGTGTTATCCTTTGAATTTCTTTGTCATGTTGCATTATGATATATCTGGAATCATATATGCATGCCGATTGGTTATGTGTAGGATTTTTAACCAGACATGATGGTCATGCGTGGACGTTTCCGCATTGGACCATGCACACGGGACGTAGTCCGTGAGGCTAATTGGATACATTGTCCCACGTATATTCTGGATTCCGTATACGGAGTGGACATGTGCACGGACACATTTTCGGATCGGGCGTACTGTGATGTCCCTCTTGAGCCTTATTGTTGTGGTCGTTCATAGTCCATGTTGTATTGGATATGTTTGACTGTTTGTGACTGGTTGTTTATACGCCCGAGGGGTTTGTTCGACAGTCGGGGTTATTTCCGTGAGATCCATTATTGTTGATCGTTTAGAGCTACCTTGTAGATGGTACTCTCGGTCGTTGTTGTTCCCTTATTGATCGTGTTGGAGGTTATCATGTTGATGGTATTCTCGATTATTGTGCATCTTTCGCCGATAACATTGGAGTTTATCATGTCGACGATATTCTCGGTTGGTTTATGGGTTGATCATTATCTTTGACAGTGTGAGCATTCGGATTGTATGTCAGTGTTTCGGGACTTGTTGTCACTGTTTCGTGTGTTATTAGTTTCTGTCCATATTGAGCTTTATCGGTACAATCCTACGGACATGATTCAGCACAGACAGCTCATGATACACTTACGAGTTAGAATAATGTTTTGAGAATTCTTGGTATTGTTGAATACAGTACAGACAATTTTAGTTGACCTCTTTTCGTATTTTGAGATGCCCTTCAACATATCAATCGTGAGCCGATACTTGTCGTCGACCTTTGGAATTCGATGTTGGAGACCATGTCCTACTCCAGGGTTGGAGGCTTAGCTTATCGCTTGTCGTTGCCCCCTGTGTTGGGTCTTGTTCATATCATTTGTCATGTTTCTCAGTTGAGAAGGCATATGCCGGATCCAAGTCATGTTTCTGACTATAGTGAGATTTGCGTAACCAAGGATGTTACCTATCCGGAGAAAACAGTGAATATTCTTGAACGTCGTGAGAAACAGCTTCGGCACAAAACCATCTCGTTGTTTTTAGTGCAATGGTCGAGACATGGAGTCGAGGAGGCGACTGGGGACACGGAAGATAATTTGCGATCAGAGTATCCCGAACTTTTTATTTCTTAAGTTTCGGGACGAAACTTCTTTTTAGAGGGGGAGAATGTAATACCCGTACTTTTTATTGACTGTTTGACCTTACCATTCTTCCTGTTTTGTTGCTCTGTAGACTCTTTGTGATGGCGTCGGCGTTGATCTAGAGTTTCATGCCTTGTTTGGATCATGATCGTGCTGCTTAGACCTTTCGGAAGTGTTCTGGGTCAGGGAGGTAGCGCACGCTAGGCCTATGCTAACGCACGCTAATTCTGTGTGAGTAGTGCACGCTAGTTTTGAGCCTTAGCGTGCGCTAACGGACTGAGTCGGTAGAGGCAGTGAGGTTTCAGACTTTCTGGACTAGCAGGCATTGCACGCTAGGGAACGGCTAGCGTACGCTATATGTGTTGCGTAGCACACGCTAGTGCTCAGTGTTAACGCACGCTAGCGGACTGAGGCAATGAACTGAGATTTTGGCAGGACACCAGTTAGCGCATGCTAACGATGTGGAGTAGCACGCGCTAACGTCTGCGGATAGTAGCCACTGGACTACCGGGTGATCCGTTAGCGCACGCTAATATTGAGGCGTAGCGTGCGCTAGACTGGGACAGTATATAAGGGGACAGTCAACCCATGCACTTGTCATTTCTCATCATTTCCACTTTTTCCGATCGGGAGAGCTCGGGAGAGGCGATTTGGGGCGATTTGAGGCAGTCCTTCTTCAGATATCGTCATCTTGGGTTGGATAACAAGGATTATGCAACATCTAATACATTTCTATCCTCCAAATCAAGGTGCCGGAAGCGCATTCTTGGACCTACCGAACTCATACTCCTTTCCGTTCAATTTCTCGATGTCTCAAAGGCAAGTATATACTTATGATTGTACGTTCTCGACTTTGAAAGTATGATATATTAACGGCATGATTATTTATATCTACTCTGGGGTGGGCCGATGGGTCCCCTGAGGGTTTCGTAGCCTCTGGTGCGATTCCACGGATATATGAACGAACCACTCTGGGGTGGGCCGACAGGTCCCCTGAGGGTTCCGTAGCCTCTGGTGCGGTTCCACGGTATTCATATACGTATTGATACGATGCTATGAGATTTAGTTATTCCGGAATACTAGTCTTGAATTGATGAATTGACGGTTACATTTACTTTAAGGTCGAGGAGTATTGTGTTTCATACTTGATATACTTGCACTAGCTATTCGACGGCTAACCCCTTTATGGGGGAAATACTTTTTATGTATTTCAGGTTCTAGGAGAGCGGATAGGCAGGTATCAGGTCGGCATGAAGATGATGGGCAAGTGTGATACTGTGTTTTATCTCCGGTTATGTTTTGTGTTCCTCCATTCAGTGTCATTGTACTGGAATGGGTAATGAATACTCGAGTATTGTTCGTTTTCAGTCTACTTTGATGTTCCGGCCTGTGTTGCTGAGGTTTTGATTTTTGTACTGTGATGTATTTGGATACATTGGACATGGTTTGAATACCCTTTGTATCGTCTTTCATTTCATTGTATTTAGACCTTCTCGGTCAAGTTTTGTAGTTCCGCGTATGATTAGCCTTGTGGGTCCCTCGGTGGGGTTCACGGCGCTGTAATATACCCTGAATAACTTGGGGGTCTTACAGTAACAGGCAATGTCTTACGGCTGTAACTCGGCAGTCTTACGGCCGTAACTCGGCCAGGCCTCCTGGCTGAAACACGATCGTTCCGACAGTCCGGTTCGGTGTTCGACGACGACTCGGGTACACTAATGCACCTTCTATGATTCAAAACAGTAACGAGCCAATTTACGAAATGTAACATACATTCCAAGCATATATTAATCAAAGATAAGTCTGCGACACAAGTCTCACCCTACGAACTACACAACAGTACATATCATACAGCGAATCAAAGAAAAATGTATCCCAATAATCGTAATGAAACAAATAATTGGAATCACATGACAATTAATTCAAGCTAACCGAAATAAAAATCTCGGGTATTACATAAGGATCACGTTGCTTCGTGGGCAGAATTCAAGGACCTGATGGAGACTGAGTATTGCCGGTTAGACAGGCTCAAGTCCATGCCTTCTATGATGCTCAACCACGGGATATTCCTATCTCTCAAGCTATTGTCGATTTAAACAAGGAGTTGGGCTACGTGAAGACCCAAGTTGTCGAGGAGAGCGACAAAATTTTTCACTTTTCCAGACGGATGAAACTGTCAATTCGGGACTATATGTTTGGGCTCGTCTGTACTACTTTGAAGAATTATCAGAGTCGAGCTCTTGCCTATGATATGTCTGTGACGGCCGGTGCGGCGGTTCGGGGGAGTAAGAAACAGAAATGCGCCGGAAATTTCTCGGGTCACAAGGGTTGAGGTCAGCAGAAATCTGAGTCTGCAAATATTCCTGGGGGTGGTTCGGCTCGATTCTCTAGGGGCTATCGAGGTACTGCCAGTGCCTCCGTTCGGGATGCCAGATGCTTTAACTATAGCAAGTCGTGCCATTGGAACCGGGAATGTCCTCCTCCGCCTTTGACTTGTCATACTTGTGGTCAGTCGGGCCACAAGGCTTTCTTTTGTGAGCGGGTAGGACATTTTCTTGGTGCTCAGGCTTCTTTTCCAGCACCTAGGGAGCCGAGTGTGAATTAGGGCTCATTTGCTCTGCAGTCTCCACTGAGTGCCAGCCGAGGGAGAGGTCGGGGTCAGCCCGCTAGAGGGGGAGCTTCCAGTGTCGGCTCCGCCCCTCCGCGTATCTATGAGATGAGGAGGGCCGACGATCCAGTGGCCACTGTGGCGACAGGTACCGTTCACATCCATTCCCATCCTGTCAGTGTGCTTTTTGACTCGGGTGCTACGCATTCATTCATCTCTCTGGGGTGTGTGCGCCGTTTGAGTCTTGACTGTTTATCGCCTTGCGAGCCTTTCATCATTAAACTTCCTAGCGGTGATAGAATTGTTGGCGATCGAGAGGTCCGAGACTGTTCTGTGTTTATTTGTGAGAGGGCTTGGCTCTCTAATCTTATTATTGTGGGTATTGAGGGTGAGGATTCGATTCTCAGGGATGATTGGCTCGAGCGGCATGGTGCAATCATGAACTACCGTACGAGGATCATCACCATGCTATCCGAGGACGACACTGAGCACTCTTTCATGGGACGAAAGAGAAACTAGAAGTTCGTAATTAACCCCTTAATGGCGATGAGGCTCCTGCGAAAGGGGTGTACTGGTTATTGGTGCTACGCCTTGAAGTCAGAGAGTTATGGAGTCGAGCTTTCATCGATTCCAGTTATTAGTGAGTTTCCTGATGTTTTTCATGATGAGTTACTGGGGTTGCCACCGGACCGTGAGGTCGAGTTCGCTATAGAGTTAGAGCCGGGTGCGGCCCCGATTTCGAAGGTGCCGTATCGCATGGCACCTTCAGATATGGCCTAGTTGAAGAAGCAGTTGAGTGAGCTTCTCGAGTCGAGGTATATTCGACCGAGCGCTTTGCCTTGAGGCACACCGGTCCTATTTGTGTGGAATAAAGATGGTTTACTGCATTTGTGTATCGATTATCGCGAGCTAAATAAGGTGACCATCAAGAACAAGTATCCTCTGCCGAGGATTAATGACTTGTTCGATCAGTTGCAGGGAGCTGCGGTATTCTTGAAGATTGACCTGATATCAGGGTACTATCAGCTTCGGGTGAAGGATTCCGACGTTCCTAGAACAGCTTTTCGGATGAGATACAGACACTATGAGTTTGTAATTATGCCTTTCGGGTTAACTAATGCACCGGCCATGTTCATGCAGTTGATGAACAAGGTCTTTATCGAGTATTTGGATAAGTGTGTTGTCATCTTCATTGACGATATCCTTATTTATTCAAGGAACGAGGTAGAGCATGCCCATCATCTGCGTGTGGTGTTAGACATTTTGAGGACCGAGCGACTCTATCCGAAGTTCTCGAAATGTGAGTTCTGGCTAAAGGAAGTGATGTTTCTAGGTCACGTGATTTCAGTCGAGGGAGTCCTGTAGATCCGCAGAAGGTGGAGGCAGTGTTAGATTGGGCACTGCCCAAGAATGTGAAGGAGGTCCATAGTTTCTTGGGCTTGGCTGGCTACTACAGTAAGTTCGTCGAGGGTTTCTCAAAACTAGCTCGGCCACTTACACAGTTGCTCCAGAAGTCCGAGAAGTTCGTCTGGAATGACTAGAGGCAGTCGAGTTTTGAGGAGCTGAAGAGGAGTTTGACTTCATCCCTGATTTTGGCGTTGCCATGTGGCAACGAGGGTTTTGCCGTTTATAGCAATGCTTCGGGTCAGGGTCTTGGGTGCATGTTGATGCAGCACGGAAAGACTATTACATTTGCGTCGATACAGTTGAGGCCGTATGAGCTTAACTACCCTACTCACGATTTGGAGTTAGCGGCAGTTGTTCTTGCGCTCAAGATTTGGCGTCACTATCTTTTTGGCTCTGCATGTCAGATTTTTACCGATCATAAAAGTCTGAAGTACATATTTACTCAGCGGGAGTTGAATATGAGGCAGAGGAGGTGGTTAGAGTTGATTAAGGATTATGATCTCGAAATCCTTTATCATCCGGGCAAGGCGAACGTCGTGGCTGACGCCTTGAGTCGGAAACCGGTTGCGTTGCGGATGCTTGTGATCCCTACGTCTCAATGTGAGCTTCATCGGGATTTGAGTGAGTTGAGTGTTGAGATTTCGTTGCCTGGAGCCGTAGGGCAACTTTGTGCTTTAGATATTTCGTCGTCTCTGATCGATGAAATTAAATTGAAGCAGCTGGAGGATCCGATGATTATTCAAATCCGAGAGAATGTTCGTAAGGGAAAGTCTCCTGGGTTTGTGATTCATGAAGATGGGGTATTGAGATTCCAGAGTCGTCTGTGTGTGCGAACGACTCGGAATTGAGGCAGAGTATTTTATGTGAGGCCCATGCTACGCCTTACTCCGTTCATCCTGGTTCGGGTAAGATGTACAAGGACCTAAGGAGGAATTTCTGGTGGAATGATATGAAGGAGGAGGTCGCATGGTTTGTAGCGAGATGTTTGACTTGTCAGCAGGTCAAAATTGAGCATCAGCGATTGGCTGGTTTATTGCAGTCGCTTCCTATTCCGGAATGGAAATGGGAAGATATTTCGATGGACTTCATCACGAGTTTGCCGAGATCGAGGTCGGGCATGAATATGATTTGGGTGATTGTTGATCGTCTGACCAAGTCGGCACATTTTTTGGGCATCAAGGATACTTGGGGCCCGGAGAAGGTGGCTCGTGTGTTTATTGTGCAGATTGTGAGGCTTCACGGTACTCCGAAGTCTATTGTTTTGGATCGAGATGTCCGTTTTGTATCGCACTTTTGGCAGGCGGTGCATAAGGCATTGGGTACTCGTTTGCGTTTGAGTACCTCTTTTCATCCATAGCCAGATGGACAGTCGGAACGCACTATCCAGACGTTCGAGGATATGTTGCGTGCTTGTACTCTCGACTGGAGCAGTGACTGGTAGGAACATTTTCCATTGATCGAATTCACATACAACAATAGTTGGCACGCGTCGATTCGGATGGCACCGTGTAAGGCGCTTTATGGGCAGCGATGTCGATCGCCGATTTGTTGGAACGAGGCATCCAATTTGGTTGGGACTGAACCGGATATCGCTTTAGATATGAGGCGGAAGGTGTAATTGATTTGGGAACGGATGTTGACTGCTCAGAGTCGACAGGAGTCATATGCCGACGTCCGTCATCGACCTTTAGAGTTTGAGGTTGGAGACCACGTTTTGCTAAAGGTGTCACCGACGAGGGGATTTTTTCGCTTCGGAAAGAAGGGGAAGTTGATTCCGAGATTTATTGGACCCTTTGAGATTCTAGAGCGAGTCGGTGATTTAGCATACTGTTTGGCGCTACCTCTGGCCTTGAGTCACGTTCATAGCGTTTTTCATGTTTCCCAGCTGAGGAAATATGTTCCGAACCCGAGTCACATCATCAACTATGGTGAGATCAATGTCGCCGAGGATATTACCTTCGAGGAGCGTCCCCTGAAGATTTTGGAGCACCGTGAGAAGCGACTGAGGCATAAGACCATTTCTTTGGTCAAAGTGCAGTGGTTGAGGTATGGTGCTTCGCCTTGATGTTGTTTTGCTTTGTTTAGCAACTTAATTATCAAAACATTATTTATTAATATGTGGAATAAATATTCCAACATATATATCAATTTACATATATATAAGGAATACCACCATTACAATTTCAACGTAATAATCTTACCAATTCATGGTATTAAATAAATGTTTACCAATATCCATGTTTCACATTCTCGAGTGACGAAATTAACTCGAATACAAACATTTGTGGTGTATCTCAAACAATACTAAAATCCTCAAAATATCATATACCATAAGAATAGAATGAGAACTCAATTCCCTAAGCAGTTTATCCTCCACACAAGATAACGACTAAAACAATTCCTGACATGTGGCCTCCGCTAACGCATATCACGGATCCTTTTTAGGCCTCAAAGGCACCCTAAATTTCAAATGTTCCTAACGCATATCATAAATTTTCTTGAGGCCTCAACCGGACCCTACCAAGATGTTACATGTTCGCATATCACGAACGATCTAGATTCCTCGACGGAACCTTCCTCAGATGTCACTAGTGCTTACCTGTTCGCTAACTCATATCAGAACGATCTAGAGGCCTCAACGGTCCCTCCAAAGATATAAATATTGTTTACTAAGTACATACTCATAAACAATTAAACACATTAAATAACATAATCATCTCAATAAATATACGAAGTAAGAGTTCTAGAAACTTGCCTTTCGTGGAAGATGAAATGACTCATCAATCTAATGCTCGTCCCAACTCAAAAATTCGAGAATCAATACATGATCGCTTATCGATTACTACAATTCAACAATTGACAATCATAGGATGATTATACTATTATTAGTCATCCCATCATATGATGATAAATTAGACAATAAACCATTCTAACAAAGAACAATTCTTAGAATACAAATTATTCCCAAAGAGTACAAATTATAATTGATAACCCAATCACTCGAAAGCCTTATCGTCTTCAGCAAAATTCATCAAGAGCACTTATATCATCATTGCTACATGGACTATGAGTGTAATGAAATCGAAACCATTCATTAAGTACTACGAACCAACAAGTATAAACCTGTCTCATGTAACACCCCCAAGATATTCAGGGTATATTATAGCACCGTGAGCCCCTCTGCAGGACCCACAAGGTTATACATACACGTAACAATGAACTTTGACCGATAAGGTCCAGACATAACCAAATGGAAGGCAATAAAAATCAACGTCTAAAGTAATATTTAGGATCAAAGGACAAAAGTCAACGGTGATTAAACCCATAACAAGAAAATAGAAACAACAAGAAAAACATCTTGTAGTACTCGAGTACTAAAAATCATTAACGGTACAACAACTCGGATTGAGAACATAAATAGTACATAAACGGAAATGACACAACATCACTCTTGCACATCACCTTCACGCTGGCCCGGTACCCACTCGTCTGTTCGCCTGGAACCTGAAATATATAAAACGTACTTTTCCCGAATGAGGCCACGGAATAGATGGTGCAAGTTTACAGATTATGAAACAATATTTCGTGAACGATATAGTAAGCATAACATCATTTCATCAAACTCGAGACTAGTATTCCGAAATAATTAAATCTCATATCATTTCACATTTCAAACTTATACATGATTAATCGTAGATCGTACCAAAAGCAGCAACCCCTTAAAGGACCCATCGGCCTGTCCCAGAGTAGTTGACCCAAAGATGTTCATGGATTACATCAGAAGCAACAACCCCTCAGAGGACCCGTCGGCCCATCCCAGAGTGAACATATACTCTGCACACAACACATATACTTCACTTTCAAAGTGAAGAACATACAATCATAAATATATACCTTTGAGACATATTTGAATCAAAGGGAAATGGTATTCAAGCTCGGTTAGTCCAAGAACGGACTTCCAGCCCTAAACGATTCATAAGGAATATGATAATCAACAATTGATACTCAATTCACAAGAAGGAACTCCTGAAATCCCGCTTACGATTCATAATAATTCAAGGATATTCACATAGAGGTTGGAAATTATCCAAACCCTCTGAAATCCTAGTAATACACGAAAGAATTTGTAAATTCGTATGGGAAACATAGGTACGGAGTGGATACTTCACAATCTCATGGATTCCAAGCTTCAAAACGGAATACACTAACAAATATAAGAAAACCCCCCAAAATTCCCAAGATAGGGCTCTAGGAAGATTTACCTTGATCTGAAAGGGAAAAAATGATTAGATGTTGTTTAATATTTGTTATCAAACCAAGAACGGTGATATATAATGAAGGATTTGCACCGAATCGCCTTCAAGTCGTCACCCTCGCACTCTCTCGTCGGCTAGGGTTGTAAAATGGGAAGAAGTGCTAAAAATGCCGCTTACCATACTTATATACTGGACTTAGTTAGCACGCACTAGCTGACCAATTTAATGTGCGCTAACTAGCCTGGAAAAGAACTGGACATTCTGCCTCAGCCTGTTAGCATGTGCTAATGTATCCTTGGCGTGTGCTAATGAGGCAGTCCAGTGAAGGACAGAACGTTCTGTCCCTACCAGTTAGCGTGCGCTAATCATTGCCTTAGCATGCGCTAACGAGGCAATACAGAGAGGAATGAGAGTTCTGCCTCATCTCGTTAGCGCGCGCTAACAGATTGGATAGTGTGCACTAATGATACACACTAGCGCGCGCTATCACTCTACATTAGCATTTGCTAAGCCTTCTGCACAGCAGTTCAGCTGTGCAGCCCGGTCAGTTCGAACAAGCCCGGGACGACACAAAACTCGAAGATTAACAATATCCTATGAAAAGCTTACGAAGAGTGCCGAAATATGAACTAAAGCGCTAAACACGTGATTCCAACCGCCCGAAGGTATGGAAAAACAACTACAGGAGATACGCCCAAAACTTTGGGAAATTACAAAATGGCCAAAACGTTCGGAAAACACGATTCGGGATCGAACTATAGTACCAAAGATCACAACACATCTGAAAACATTAAACAAACTTGTAAAAACATCAAAATGACAGTTTTAAACAAGATTTACAGAAATCGAACCTAAATACTGAAATGACGCAATGTTACACGGATTCAACTAAAACGGCCTTGAAGCTCGTTCAAATGGAAAAAAGTGCAGAATGAGGTAGTTTCAAAATATCGAAATGATTACAAGTGAGTCGCCAAAAGTGAAAAAGCACCAAAAATGAAAATTACCTAGAGTAGAAAAATACGGATATTACACCTCAACACCGGTATGGCGACAGTGAATGAGCTACTCGATGCCCAGTAACGCAATTCATGAACGCTGGGAAGTCAACTACAGCAAAATAGTTCTAATCAGAAATCAATTATCACAACCTATTGCAATAATCGATTAGCAACATATTGATAACAATCGATAATAGTCTCGTATAAATGATCAGCAATCTCATATAGTTCAGCAGTACCTCGATCACATACAAAATGGAACATCTCATTATTAATAAACTACGAATTTAAATCTATAATCTGATTTCACAATTTGATAATCATATCCATAACCAAATTTGACATGATATCAAGACTTATAACATTCTCAAACTCGAATCCAATCTCATATACGGGAAAACAAGATTACTCCTTGTTCATATCAACTTATTCATAACAACAACAAGATTATCGATAAGAACAATCAGAATATCCAGCTTAATTATGAGTTCAACTGATATGAACAACTATAATTCAAGACCGATCATAATGTTACCAAACTCATTGTCATAATTCATATTCAATCAAGAACATACGAAAGTCATATCCTCAATCAACATAACTTGACCTCTAGATATCATAATCCATGCCCAAATCCAAAAACACTAATACCTTAACACATATCCATCCTTGACATGTTATATAGTCAGAACTTGAATGAGTCCATAACCGTGTTCAAATAACATTTTCATGTTCATAACCATTAAAACAACATAATCTAGTGAATATCAACAAATCACCATCTCCTTCAACACATACTTTATAACATTAAAAATCACAATAGTACTTCAATAGTCCATTATTATACGAAGTAATCATCAATTACAACACCATAAACTTATAAATGAAGTGTATGATTAACTACCATACTTCTTGAAGACGAACAACACAATCAAGCACCACAAAGAACCAACAATAACTTCAAGTCCCAAGCTACAATCCATACCATCAAGCTCATAACCAAGTTAGAATCGGCTCAATATCAATTAGATATACATAGGAATATTTTTGGGAGAGAAAACTCATTTTGGTACATGAGAAAATAAAACACCAAAATATAGTTTATAATATACACAACTCATAACGGTCGTTACTTCCCACCATTTGTAACACCCCCGATATATTCAGGAATATTACAGCGTCGTAAATCCCTTACATAAGGATTTACAAGGCTGAAGAAATGAAAAGACGATAACAGATACCAACGTATGAAAGTAACTGAAATAAAATACAAACAGTTCTGACCAATACTGAAAATACAGATGTCCAAGGGAAGAGTATTAATATATCACCAAAACCAAATCATCACAAACGACGTACTCGAGTACTTATTAAAACAATACAAACAACAGACAAATAAACCCGGCCAGAACATCACTCTGCACCCTCATCGTCATGCAGCTCCAGTGGTTGCTTCCCTGCTTTCCTGGACCCTGAACATAAACAAATATTAACCCCCGAAGGGGTTAGCACAACGATGCTAGTACAAGTACCACAACATATTATTCAACATCGTACGAAGAATAATAATAACATAAATGACAAATTACCAATGAGTCTTCTCCTGCGAGAAACTAAATAATAACATACACACATGATAATCACAACATACATATGGTAATTCCGATGATCCAGCGTTCACTGCCTAGACCCCCGATGATTCCGTCAAACCAACCCGAGGTGGAAAAACTCGTCCGATGATCCAGCGCACGCTAGCATAGATCCCCCGATGATCCCTTCGGACCAACACGAGGTGGACATACAACAACGACATATATGTACAACAATATATATAACATCAATACATAAAATAATTAAGGTACTTGCCTCGATTCGAAGACACGAATAATACTCCCACGAATAACAAAACGCTCGAAGGTCGCTCCCTTCGATCAATCATGTTGCTAAGCTCAAACCTTAACAAAATAAATAATATAGATTCATCTCAAGTCGTACGAATGTCTAACAATCCAAAATACGGTCGAAAGTTCATAAAACGTAATCTGTCTGACTTGCTTAACGTGTGTTACGTACCTTTGGTAGCGTACGTTAAGCCTACTAGTTAGCGCATGTAAGCTACTAAGTCTAGCGTACGCTAACTATGCAATGTCAGTCCTTCACTGATCAGTCGACTGACTCGTCTGATGGTATAACGTACGTTATGTACCAAACGTAGCGTACGTTAACTATGCCCGATAGCGTACGTGAACTACATAGCTTAGCGTACGCTAAGCGTGCATGGCAGTTTCTCACTGGGCAGACGACTGTTCTAATTGTGATTAATCTTACAAAAACGTCAGTGATTAATGTACGTTATCTTCATACATATCATGTTCATACGATTATGAATAATCTTACGGATTCGAACATCTTTGAATTCAAGGAAATGAATATCATCACAATCACTTAAATTTAATCTCGATTATCATTCTCATGTGAAGTTCGGTGATCTCAGGCTGATGCACTAGATTCCATTATCATCATTACATTCTGACTACTTCTAAAAAACTAGCAAATCCAACTTATAAGAAAGGATACAACCTTCGATGATTCTTTCTTAAGTCCGTTTATCAAAAGTGATATCAATCTCCAAGTCCACGATCAATATGGCAATGCTATTCAATATGGATAATTAATCTCAGAACATTACTTTCATCATTGACGTAATAGGATTCCAACTATGATGTTTTAACAACGATATCTTAAGCATAATCATTCCAACTTCTAAACATGATGTGTTTGACTAATTCATCAATGGGACTCAATATCTTGATAGCATACTCATCATATCCTTAAGAACACGAATTCAACGTTGGAGATAGTATTAACATACCTTAAGATGAAGAAAACACCGAGACAATAGGTAGACTTCAACTCCGGTTGCTTGTGTGACAATCCAAGATGAGTCTCTACTTCAAAGATCAAGTATGAGTAATCTCCAATCTTCAATGATCAAGTTGAGATGGTTTAAATGTGTTTAAGAAGGAGGGGAGGCTCTCTATAACTTCCAAGAAACGAAGGACAAGTGAAGAAAACGTAAACAAAATAAAATGGGGTGTTGTCCCTCTTATAATGTTTCTTTACGTTAGCTGTTTAGCGCACGCTACAACAATGTCCTTAGCGCACGCTAACGAGTGTTGACTCCAAAACTGTCCAGGTTCATCCGCGGGAATCTTATCTGGACCCATGTCCAGCTGGCGCAAGTGACAGCCGCCTAGCTCAATTATTGGCTTGGTTAACGCACGCTATGCTACATTCGTAGCGTACGCTAACTCAGACTGATAACGTATGTTAGGCTTCCTTGTTAACTTACGTTATCACGTATTTGCATGCGAAAATTTACATGTTGCCATAACCATGTACGAGGATACAAATACGAGGAATATCACACTTCAATTATCGATATCACAATACCGAATAATACAGGGTTCAAATACAGATGAAATACTCAATAATAACTCCGAATATTACACCATTAACGTACATAACAACTTATGGCATACGCTACCTTTACTCAATAGCGTATGCAACACCAGTCCAGAGCCTAC
The DNA here is from genome assembly GCA_033398695.1 of Orobanche coerulescens. Classification (NCBI taxonomy): domain Eukaryota; kingdom Viridiplantae; phylum Streptophyta; class Magnoliopsida; order Lamiales; family Orobanchaceae; genus Orobanche; species Orobanche coerulescens. Next base: position 70,626,826 of record CM065801.1, read on the forward strand.
TGCCTCGAAATACAACTCCTTAGCGCACATGAACGTGTGTGTTGCGGCCAGTATGTATCCTTCACTGGCGTATTTTTTTTTTTAAAAGGAAAAAGCGTCCAGAGTGGACGGGGGGTTGAGGCAGGACCCACCAACCTATAGATAAGGAGAAATCAAGAAATACAAAGTATCAGCCCCGAATTATGACCAAAAATGGGCCATAATTCGGGTCCAAACATCGAAGAAATCTACGGCCCGCTAAAGAAATACAAAGTGCACCACAAACCGTGGGCTAATGTGCGGACCCGTAGACTAAAATAACTCAACTCCGAATTATGACCAAAAATGGGCCATAATCCGGAACCTAAGATCTAAAGTGCCTACGGCCCGCTAGATCAATACAAGGTGCACCACTGAAACTGTGGGCTAATGAGCGGACCAATAGGCAAGTAAGCAATCAAAAAATAAAAACTTATCTAAATCTAAAAGAAGGATAACCAAGCTGATCCATCCGTATAAGGGAGAGAAGAAACGGAGGAGCAGTATCGTAAGTATAAGTCTGAATGCCGAGGGACAACATGCCGAGCTCAAAAAGATAGTCGGTCGGCCTGTTGCCCTCCCGGAAAATGTGAGTGACTCTGAACTGAATATCTCTGAGAATGTGTCGGATATGCATAAGAGTGTGACGAACCTGCCAAGAGCCCCGATGGCCAGATGATAGCAGGGTCACCACAGCAGCAGCGTCAAGCTTAATCCAAGCATGTCTCGATCTCTGGGAAGCTAGAATCAAACCAATCGCCAACGCCTGGACCTCAGCATCAAAACTCGAAGAGGCCTGAAAAGAGGAATGGAAAGCAAGAAGGAGCTCTCCGTGGTTATCTCTAATCAGACCTCCCCCACCCGCAATCTGTGTGTCTCTATCGAACGAACCATCCGTGTTTAGCTTGACCCAAGGGGTCTCGGGTCGAAGCCAAACCACCGGGACGAGGCGACGAGTCTGAGCGGGGGAAGATGTAGCGCGCTGGAAATGATCAGGCGGCGAGCAACCCGCCCAGAACTCAGATGGAATAAGCCCCGCAGAAGCCAATAAAGCAACATGGCGCTCCACCTGCACAATAACATGAGACGAAAGAAAAGTAACCGCCTTATGCTTTGCACTATTCCTTTCTGTCCAGATGAACCAAAGGATCAGACAAGGAATAATGAAAGTCGCGTGCCTAAAGTGTGTGCCGTGTGCGAAAAAACTAAGGAGCTCAAAGATATTCTGAGTATGGGGTAGGGGTAAATGTGTCCAAGTGCCAAAATACTCCCACACGTCACGAGCCACATCACTCTCCAAGAAAAGGTGTGCAATGGTCTCGGTATGGTAGGTCTGGGTAAGGGTATGCGAGCAGCACAAACATCTAGAAGAAAGTGAAACTCCCCTCCTCTGTAGAATGTCATCAGTCGGTATCCGTCGCATGAGAAGTCGCCAAATAAACACCGAAGTGGTCGGTGTAAGTAAGGCAGTCCAGATGGCCCCGTAAACAAGATTAGCCTGATCCCTCACCCTGATGTGAGACCAAGTCGGCGACAATGAGAACGCACCCGAAGAGGTAAGAGTCCAGCACATACTATCCGAATCCTCCTCGGCGATGGGAATCGCGGAGATCTCCTGGATGAACTGAGGGGTAAATCCTAGCTCCTCTCCAACAATAGACTCCAATCTACCCATGTCCCACGTCCCATCAACCCATAACTAATGAATCCTAAGATGGGGTCTACCAGTAACCTGATGAAAAGAAGAAATAGGCCTATCCCCAATCCAAGTATCGTCCCAAAAGCTTACCTCCCCGCTGCCACGACCAAGAGTCCAGCGGATGAACTCATGAGCCTCAATACCCACTCGAAGGAGACGGCGCCAAGGGTGGCTGACACGAGCTTTAAGAGCGGTACGCATAGGCGTATAGAGGCCAGCAAAGCAGTTTCTGCGGAGCATAAACTGCGCCCATAGAGACGTACCCGCGCGAAGGCGCCACCAGAGCTTATAACTAAAAGCTCTCGCCGTATCTGAAAGGCTCCGAATCCCGAGGCCTCCCTCAGAGACCGGACGACAAATCTGCCGCCAACTGACCTAGTGTGTCTTCCTCTTCGGACCAACAGCACCCCAGAAGTATCTCGCAATGATCTGCTCGAGATCCTAGATAATGTACTGTGGAGGGTCCAACACCTGAAGCAGGTGTAGAGGAATCGTGTAGAGAGTGCTCTTAATAAGAGCCAAGCGTCCCCCAAAAGCAAGGTGGCGATGGGACCAACCAGAGATCCTATCCAACATCCGTTGCTTCACCCCAGCAAAGAGCTCTTGTCTCATAAAGCCTTTGTACAGGGGCACACCAAGATAGGTGATGGGGAGATCGCCCTGGCAAAAAACAGTAAGATCGTGAACTCTCTGATGCCAACGAGGCGCATGCTTAGGAGCAAGAATAAAAGTGCTTTTCTGGATACTAACCATTTGGCCTGAAGCCATAGAGTAGTGATCCAAGAGACGCATAAGATCAACGAGATCATCATCCACAGCCCGTGTGAATATAATGATGTCATCGGCGTAGGATAGGTGCGAGACGGGGAAAGGCCGTCCAGCCGTCCTATACCTCATCAAATGATGGTCTCGAATGAATCGGTACAAGCAGCGCGATAAATAATCAGTGGCAAGCACGAAGAGCGACGGAGAGATAGGGTCGCCCTGACGCAAACCCCGACTAGAGGCAAAATAGCCGGTCGGACTGTCATTCACCAAAATGGAGAACGTGCAACTCTTGATGCAATGACGGATGAACATAATCCATCTAGCTGGGAGAATCCCATCCTCACCAGGACCTCACGTAAAAACTGCCAGTGAACCCTATCATACGCCTTAGCCATATCAAGCTTTAGCGCAAGGTTCGGGACATCATGAATGTCCGCGATGTGGAGGTCGTGAATAAGTTCTTGGGCCAGAAGGATATTATCAGAAATAACACGCCCGTGAACAAATCCACTCTGGTTCGGAGAGATAATCAGAGGGAGGAGAGGAGCAAGCCGAGCGTTAATGATTTTCGTGATAATCTTATTGGTCACATTACACAGACTAATAGGCCGGTAATCTGACAAACCGCTCGGAATAGGCTTCTTCGGGATCAAGACGACCGTAGTTGCCATGAAAGACGGAGGCATAGGATGACCCTCAAAAAACTCGAGCACAGCCCCCTCCACGTCGGAAGAGACAATCTCCCAACAATGCTGAAAAAACAAGGACGAGAACCCGTCAGGCCCAGAAGCGTTGTGAGGATCGATATCAAATACCGCAGCACGAATCTCCTGGGGAGAGGGTGGGACACACAAACTATCAGAATCAAAAGAACAGGGGATAGAGGGAAAACAAGTGTCATCCGGGGGGACGAGACCATCACCATCGGATGTAAGCAGATTCCTAAAGAAATTCACAGCGGATGATCGGATGACTCTACAGCGATCGTCGTACCACCATCCTCAATGATGTGAATATGCGACTGACAACGCTTCTGCTTTGCAAAATACTGAAAGAACCGGGTGTTGCGCTCGCCCTCAGTAACCCAACGAACTGCGGCATTCTATTTCCAGAAATCTTCCTCCATAGAGAGACGAAGATGGTACTCAGCACGAAAACGGTGCATAGCGGTTCTATTCTCCGGAGTAGGATCCGAATCATATCGCCGCTCGGCCTCGTCAGCAGCCCTCAAGGCCACATCCAACTTCGTATGAAGGATTCCAAAAACAGACACAGTTCCACTGTTTCAGCCTGCGCTTAACACTAAGGAGTTTGACCTGTAGGTTACACATGCCAGATAATCCAGTCGGGATAAGCCATACCTCCCTAACAGTGTCCAGGAATGTGTGATGCCAGATCCACATACTCTGGAAACGGAATGACGACTTGTGACGAGTCGCGGAGAATCGACACTGGATAAGAAGGGGCGCATGGTCCGACCGAAGTCTAGACAGGTGAGTGACGATAGAAACCGCAAACACGTTCGACCATGCTTCAATAAATAAAGCACGATCTAGCCTTTCCCTCAAACCATTGCGCTCCCAAGTGAAAATATCGCCCTCGCAGCCCGCATCAATCAACTCACAGTCAGCAATAGCCTCTGCGAAGTCCAGAATCTCTGGAGAACGGTCTGTGGTACTACCCTCGCACTCATGTGAATGCAAGAAGATGTTGAAGTCATCGCTGACTAGCCACGGCAACCCCTCTACTTCCAAAGCAATCTCACGGAGGGTGTCCCAAAGGGCATAACGACCAACACGGTTAGTGCTGGCATAGACATAAGTGACATAAATCGACTGAGGAAGAAGGGGGGAAGAAATAGAAAGATGGAGGACTTGATCGGTATCCAACAAAACTTGGTGCTGGAAGTGAGGGGAAGAAAAGAACCAAATTTTGTTAGACCGATTATAAAGTCCCGACGCAAGACCTAAAGAACGAATATAAAAATCAAAATTAGCATTGGAACCCATGGGTTCTAAAATGCCAATAAAAGAAAACCTATGAACATGGTTGAGATGCCGAATGCGCTTCTGTGCTCCGGTGTTAACCAGACCACGAGCGTTCCATGTAAGAATGGGTATCGACATAAACTAACCAACCAACTCAGACGAAGACCTAGGACGCTGACTGGAGCGGCCCCGTCTCCGAGGAGTATCCTGCTGGGCAGATGCTCCCCTTTTCAAGGGAGATGAAGATCACCCCTTCGAGGAGGAGGAGGGTCCGCGAGAAGCTGATCTTCCTCGTGTGGAAATCGAGGAGTCGGAAGCAGCTTTGCCCCTAGTGGTGACACCAGGAGCAGCAGTAGAAGATAACAGACGTCTCTTAACCGGGAGCTTCAGTGCCGTCGTAAGAGGCACCATCGCCGAGGGAGAGAGACTGGACTCAGAAATCTCAAATTGGGTGCGTTTAAGACCACACTCAGTCTGAGATAGAGAAGGAAAAGAAAAGTAAGGGGGAGGGGGGGAGGCTCGTAAACCACCATGGCAAGGGTCTTAGGCTCCACGATGATCGGATCATTCGTGCAGCCCTCACCGTCATGGCGGGGGGAGGTAGACTCTACGAGTCTAGAAAAATGAGGGACGGTAGAGGACTCCGTGTCGTCCTCTAAAAAACGATCAATATCGCTATCTCGACCACCGTCATCGCTACCCAACACGCTATCTTTATTTCCCACGCTAATAATGTCATCTGTGCCTACTAAATCCTCTTCCTCTCTAGCAGAGAAGTCTAACGATGCAAAGTACGAGTGCTGGCCGGTGGCAGCCATGCCCTTGGGGATCATCCCCGTCTCTTTAGCTCCTTTTTTGGAAATAACCTGCCAAACGGAAGGCTCCTTCCCTTTAGCGGTCTTAGGAGCAGCCTGAGAGGTATTAGCCTTAGGGGCTTTAGCAGGGGCTGGCTGCGCCTTCTGTTGTCTAGATGTAACAACAGCAGGCTTCTTACGCTGGGGCGGAGGAGGCCGTTCTTTGTTGCCAACTATGTAGCAACTGGACGGGTCATGCCCCACATGAGAACAAAGAGAGCAATACAATGGAACTCTCTCATAGATGACGCGCTGCGTAAGAATGTGATCCTTCACTAGCGTAGGTTAACTCATCTACGTTAGCGTAAGTAAGTTATGTTGACTCACTTATCTCTTGCTTCACTTATTAGGTTCATAATTAATAGTTGACTTACCTTTCTACACGCCAGTTGATTCCGGGGTTCCAGATATCGGGTATCAATCCTCTTGTCCTATACCTCATATAGCGTACGCAACATATACACATTGCCCTCTACATGATACTCACTAATCTCGATCGCTAACCTTTATGATCCCCATGTTTCAAATGACGTTGGATTACGTCAAAGCATAGCCGTTATCATGTTGGACTCTATGATAATATCAGGTTCAAGGATTTTGTTGGCCACTAAGTATACTGGATACAGTTTGGGAAATAGTTTAAGCAAAAAACTGTACTAATTTTAAATCTGAGTGCGTAGCGGAAGTCTTAGATACAGTAGGTCGTTGTGGATACAGCAAATAAATGTATAGTGTATACTTAATTAATCACAGTAATTAAAACAGTAAAAACTGAAGGTAAATAACACAGTAATTAAAGTGGTTCGAGGTAAACCCCTCTATGTCCACTGGTCCTCCACACAGGAGTAAAAAGTTTATTATAATTACTACGTACACAACTACGTAATTATAACAACACACAATCAATATATCGTTCACACAGATTGATATAAAGATCTTAGCTTCAACCGTTCACACAGATTGGTTTTGAGCTAATGCTTTGACTTGCTTCTTCACACACAGTTCTGAAGCTTCGTCTTCTTCAATGCAAATCCTTCACACACAGTTCCGGAGAAGCACAGATTACTCAGTCCACACAGGGCTGATCTGGGTTTCTTCAAAGTATAGAACAGATGGTGAACAACAACTTTGACTTTAAGAGCTTTCAGCTGATGAAGTGTTGTTCAAGATGATGAGCATTTGCAGTAAGCTTTGGAGATATGTTTTGCTCTGATGATAACTTTGATAGCTTGATAATTTCGATAGATTGGGTTACTGATCTTCAGCATCTTGATGTGATATATATAGTCTCTGAAATATATATATTCGTTGAGATGTTTCCGTTGAGCAAGATTCCATTCCAACGGGATTATAAGACGATCCGGATTTAGCGGGATTTGAAGATCTGTTGACTGACAGTATTTAAATACTTTATCCTTGAGTATTTAAATACTTCTTTATTCAACGGGACTTGACTTCTGAAGATTCCTTCTTTGTCCTGTTGTGAACTGTATGGACGATAACTGTATTGGTGATTCGAGACAGTTTCCATACTTGGTCTTTAATAAGACTTTTTTGCTGTACTGAAGGATTCCACTATATGCTGATTTCGAGACAGGTCTTCGATATAGGATGATGCCTCAATACTTCGATGCAGTTCCCTTTACTGTATGCGGATTGGCATATATGTCAAAACTTCTTATCAAATAGCATTCGATACAGGGATTGAATATCCCGGCTGTTTCGATACAGGGTTCTTGTTTTCCCAACAATTTCCCCCTTTTTGACAATTTGCCAAGACTTACTTTCTATCTTTCAAGTATTCTTGGTGATGCCAAAACCTTCTCCATGAAGTGATCTTCTTTGATGTCTTCTAGCAGATTTCTCGGTCTTTTGTCAAAGAGTCTGTCTTTCAGCAACTTAGACTATTTGATGAACTGCTCGCAGGCGAGTTCGATACAGCTAAGAATTTTTACAACTTAAGCTTATGATTGGCGCGCAGACACAATCTTACAATGTATTCTAAGCTTTACAACTGAAATCATGAACTGTTCGTAGACTAGTTCGTACAGCTTTATTTTCAATTCAGTTTCTATATTGAGATTGTTATCAAACAATTTAAGTAATCATACATCAACACAGTAGATTACGAGTTGTAATCTTTCAAGACAAGCAAACACTTTTATTGATATTCAAAGTAAATTGAGTACATGGTTTTCTGTTTTGAAGAGAAATTACAAAACAAAAATAATATACAAAGATTCCAGCTCCTATCTGTAGTCTGCATGCCTCCATGGCTTTCTCCCTGGATCATTCTCGGTACCACGCCACCAGTTCTGTAGGGAATCGTTGTCTCGATCCTGGTATATAGCTCTTCCTTCATAGGATCTATCAAAGGCAAGAATCCAGTCTTCTGGATGGGTGATCCGATCTCCTCTTCTGTGCTTGCTCTTCATATCTAGCTGGAGAGGGAGTTTTCCGTCTTCTAGCATCTTCGTAAATTTTTCCGCGGCCTCCGCTAATGTTTTATAGCTCTTGAAGATGGCGGATTCCCTGATGAGTTTAACAAAGTATCTCATCAGTTCGTCCTTCCTCCATTGCTTCACCTCATCGGCAGTAGGATGGCGGTTGGTCGGCAGACGAATCTCAGAAGGTCTCTGGATTAGATTTTGCCACGGAACATTTGGATCATGAAATTCAGGTCAGGAGCCTGAAATCTTAAAACTTTGGGAGGGAGGGGCTAGCTTGTTTAATTCGGCAGTGATGCTGTCTTGAGCGGCCTCAAATTCCCTTTCTTGCTGTATCCTGATTCTCCTAGCAGCTTCTCTTGCCTCTTCCCCCTTTTGGCTTCATCAAGACGTTCTAGGATCTCTAATGCAGCATCCTGTTTCGTCTCGATGTTAGTCATTCTCTCTACAAGGGCGGAAAGCGTCTGCGACATGTCTTGGATACATTTGTCATGGGCGCGCAATTGAGAGCTGTTTTCAATCATAGCACATGCGGTCTTGGCTTCAGCTATTCGTGTTTTGGTTGCTTCTTCCTTCAGGAGTTGCTCCTGCTTGTCTTCCATGATTTTCAGAGCTTGTTTGAACACTTCTGGCAGAATAACGAATGCCTCGACAACACGAGATACTTCATGTTGTAGAGTGGTCATCTCCTCCACGGCAGAAGTATGCATCCAATTCAATGCTTTCTCAACAGAAGACAGCGCATTCACTGCATCCTGGATGAATACAGTTTGAAGACCAAGAGCACGCAGGCGCTCTTTCCTAGCGGCAGAAATCGGAGAATCTGGTTGAGCAAAGTCCTCAGAGCAGTTCAACCTCCTTAGGTTCACGGTTGGGCGTGAACTAAGTTGGACTTCCTCAGGTACAATACCGTTCTTGGATTCCACGGTTGAAGGGGCGGGAGCAGCTTGTTCTGGTTCGGCGGCAGGGGTTGAGTGTCTTACTGTTGCGAAGTTTCATCTGTAGATATGGATACAGGAGGGACTGAATCCTCCTGTTGTCTCTCAGCTTCCGCCTGTTCCGGCAGAGGGACTGATTCCTCTTGCTGGACGGCGCGGGCAACTTCTTCTTCATGAGCGGCGGCAGGCTTGGGTGCCTGTTCCAAAACTTCTTCAACTTCCTCGACTTGAGGGACTGATTCCTCCTCGTCGGGAATTATCTCTTGCTGTGGCAAAGGGGGATTGCTTCGAGTCGACGGCCCTTCGTCACCTTTTGGTGGAGAGGCGTCTCTAGCTTGAGCCTCTTCACGACTCATCCTCAGACCAGCTTGAAAAGCATCGTCGTCGTCGTCTGAGTCATTGTCATCGTCGTCTTTTGGATTTGGGGGAGAGTCCTCTGACTTATCCTTTCCTTTCCTTCTTGCGTCAGATTTCTGCAAAAGATGGCTTTCAATCAGCTCCTTGCATAAGGGATTGTCCCATCGGATCAGGGCTTCAATTTCCATTGAGTCCGTCACTTCTGATACGAATCTTTCTTCTTGGCTCCAATCGCTCCAGTTGTACAATGTTTCATACGGAGCTAGCCTGTAGCCTTTCCATGTTAGAAATCTTTCGTAAGCATGTTCAATTTGAACAGAGAGAAGGGTCTTATGAATAATGGTGTCAGGGGAGGGACTACGTACAACGTCTGGAGACGCTGTAGCGAGGGATTCCTGTATAGGTATGGGATCCTGTATGGAAGTGGGATTCCTTACAGGGGATGGTGCCCCGAAGGAAGATGGATCCTGTACGGGTGTGGGATCCCGCAGAGGAGAAGTAGCTTTTGGCTCCAAATGGGCAGCCGACTCGCTAGAGTCTTTCTCATTGGCAGATGTCTCATCATCCGTCCTAGCCGCCAAAGGCTCAGGATCTACTGTCGATACAGTAGTGGACACCTCTTCCACAGGGGTTGGGCCCTGGGGTTGTTCTTCAGTGGGTTGAACCACGGGGGAAACTTCTTCGGAGGTCTTGACAGATTTGACTTTAGAAAGCCTCCTAAGTTTCTTCTTGGGCTTCTCACCAGCAATGAGTTTCTTGCTGTGAGATCTTTTTCTCTTCTTTGAAGATTCCACGTCCTGGGACTTCAAAGACTCATCTCGTGGATTTGCGGAAACTGGCATACTTCCGGTTTTGGGGTGGTTGCAGACCATGGTGGTTTGATTATACGCAGTAGGCTTGACGCCTCCTAGGTATATCCTGGAGCTATTCTTCTTCGCATCACCGGATTGCGACAGTCCGCATTTCGTCAGGATATGGTTTAACATCAAACCAAAAGATTTCTTCTGGGTGGCCGGCTTGCACACCTCCTCTTGCAGGCGCTTCAGGATTATCTGGCACCAATTGACCTTTTCACAGGTCAGAATAGCCACCATCATCCTGAACCTCAGATTGGTACACATTTCGAACGCACCAGTTCGATTCTCAATGATCCTGCAGCAGAAATCATGCAAATATACATAAGGCAGACAAAATTTCTTTTTGTGACAGGTGGTTTGAACCATGTCAACAACTTTTGAGCCTGTGAACAATCCATAAAATTTAGTTATTAGCTCTTGAGACCCAAATGTCTCAAGTTGATCCATTGTCAGGCCATCAGCGGGTAGCCTGTAGATATTCTGGAGCAGATCGCTATCAACACAGATATCAACTCCTTGGATTGTAGCGGTAATGTCAGCAACGTGACCTCCTTGGGCCAGTGACAAAAAGCGTACGGCAGCGTTGAGGTAAAATTCCTCAACCAGATGAGCATCGTACTTGTCAGCAGTCTGACTTCCAAGGCGATAGAGGCCTTGTTGACGAAGACGAGTTATGATGTACTCCATGGGTTCTGCGTCGTTGGTTTCAGACAGAATACGTTCAATGACAACAGATCTTGAAAAGATCCGTCCATCGATGATGTTGACGGTTTTCTTGAGAGCGGGAGAAGAAGTTTGTCCAGCCATTTGATGATTTTTCAGGAAAAAGTGCAAGAAAATAACCGAAATATGCAGTAAAATGCAGAAAAGTATGTAGGCTGTTTTTGCTTGAGAACTCTTAAATTTGCAGAAAGCGTAAAGAGTCTCTAATGGCAGTATCAGTCCTTTTATAGTTGGGCGGCGAAATAGGGTTTTGCAGAATACGAATGGTCAGATTTTAAGGGATGGGAACCGGTTTTTGAAATCAACGGTTAAGATGGACTGAGTGTAACTGGTACGCTAATCTATTAAAATGTTTAAAATATAAGCGGGTCCCACTTCTGACATTTGTGTCACCCTAAATGCCTGAAACGGCAGTTTTTAAAACAATAAACAATTTAAAACATCGCGGCTTTTGAGATTCAGTTGTCCAGATGTCGTGTAAGGCATTTAATTATTATGACGTTTGACATAAAAACAGGGCACGTGGACAAAAATCATTTTGAAAATAAATAATATTATATAATATATACTGAATCGAAATCCTATAGCATGTGCTGTTTCCGCGTCGATGCAGCGTTACCCCTTAAAAGGTAAATATAAGTTTTAGATTCCATACAGCAATTTTTGGATTAATGCTGTATTCATGGGTCATACTGTATTCCCCCTTAATTATTGCACACGTTAGTTGTAGGATTAAAATGTCGTCGCTCACTACAGTGTTGTATTGACGGTTCTGAGTGTACAAATAATTAACGTGGGTTACTGTATTCTTGGGTCTTACAGCATTCCCCCTCAATTGTTGAGTAGAAACAGTAATTTACTTACAGGGAGTCGGGCTGTAGCATTCCCAATTCTTGTCTGAGCATGTTGAATCTGGCTGTGTCGAGAGGCTTGGTGAAGATTGAATGTCTGTATGAACTTTTTCAAGGCGAGCATCCTTGTTCTCGACGTGATTCCTTATAAAATGATGCTTCATGTTGATATACTTAGTGCGCGAGTGCAGGACAGGATTGTGCGTGATTGCAATTGCACTCGTGCTATCACACATGATTGGAGTCTCTATGGCATCGATTCCATAATCTGATAATTGTTGCTGCATCCAAAGAATCTGCATACAGCAGCTACCAGCAGCATAGTACTCTGATTCAGCCGTGGAAAGAGAGTTAGCCAATTGCTTCTTACTGAACCAAGAAACGAGTCTAGGTCCAAGAAAGTGACAAGTTCCACTTGTACTCTTCCTATCTAGCTTGCAGCCTCCGAGATCCGAGTCGCTGTATCCAACTAAATCGAATCCGCCTTCCTTAGGATACCATAGTCCTGCATCGACTGTTCCTTTAATGTACTTCAGGATTCATTTAGCTGTATTAAAGTGTGATTCCTTAGGTGCAACATGATATCTCGCACACACTCCAACAGCAAACTGGATATCGGGCCTGCTAGCCATTAGGTACAGGAGCGAACCAATGAGCTTCCTGTAGAGTGATTGGTCAAACGGCTTTCTGGCTTCATCAGCACTATTTGCACGGAAGTGCTCATGGGGGTTGACGATGATTTGGAATTATTCATTCCAAATTTGTTGAGAAGCTCCTTGCTATATTTTTCCTGGTTGATGAAAATACCTGTAGGCAATTGCTTTACCTGCAAGCCTAGGAAATAACTAAGTTCCCCCATCTTACTCATTTCAAATTTACATTGCATGATATGAGAGAACCTTTGACACAAAGCAAGGTTAGTTGAACCAAAAATTATATCATCCACATAGATTTGCACCATAAGAAGGTCATCACCTTCCTGTATTTTGAACAAGGTCTTGTCCACAGCACCTTTCTCAAATCCGTTGCTGGTTAGATACTGGGACAAGATTTCGTACCAGGCTCTAGGGGCTTGTTTAAGTCCATACAACGCTTTCCTTAGCCTATATACTAAATCGATACCGTCTGTGTTGGCAAACCCTGGTGGTTGTTCAACATAAACTTCTTCTGCAAGGTCTCCATTCAGGAAAGCACTCTTGACGTCCATTTGGTATACAATAAAGCTCTTATGGGCGGCAAAGGCTAAAAATATCCTAATGGCTTCTAGTCTCGCTACAGGGGCGAAGGTTTCATCATAGTCTATGCCTTCTTCCTGACAATAGCCTTGTGCGACTAGTCTGGATTTATTCCTTATGATAAGTCCATTTCGATCCTTTTTGTTTCGAAATACCCATTTGGTTCCTATAACCGATTGATGTGTAGGTCTGGGTACAAGATACCATACATTGTTTCTTTCGAAACCGTTAAGCTCTTCTTCCATAGATGTTATCCAATGAGAATTAATAAGAGTGTCTATGGTCGAAACAGGTTCGGACTGGGCTAAGAATACAGCGATAGTGCACATATTGAGTCTTCTAAGCTCGGATTGAGATTTCCATTCAGGAAACTGTGATATCTCAGCATCAGGTTCTTCTTGTGCGCAAAGTACATTTCCTTGTGTACTCTGCATTCTCCTACGAGTAGAAACATCAGCATTTATGTTTCCAATGATCAGCTCTTGCGGGTGATCTCTCAACCATCTTCGGTCGGGTTCTAATTCAGGATCCCGTACTGTATCGAGAGATTCTGTGGATACAGCTTCAGCTTGTACAGCGTCGGCTTCATCCACTTCGATTCTTACAGCTGCGGGGTTGATTTCTAAATCAACGACAGGTTCTATGGGAGTTGGAGGATCCAAGATAGATAGATGTTGGACGTCCTGAGTAATATCATCTACTCCTGTAGGGTTATGGTGAGGTTCGTCGAACACTACATGAACTGATTCCTCGATCGTCAGCTTCCTTTTGTTAAAGATTCTGAAAGCTTTGCTGACGGAGGAGTATCCTACAAATATTCCTTCATCTGATTTCTCATCAAAGGTTCTAAGTTGATCCTTCCCATTATTCAATACATAACACCTGCATCCAAAAATGTGGAAATACGAAACTAATGGAGTTTTGCCTCATATGCTGTTTTGTTGTGGTGCTTGTTGACGATACAGCGGTTTTGAGTATAGCATGATGTATTGGTTGCTTCACCCAGAAACGCTGTGGCAACTTGCTTGCGGCAATCATTGTCCTTGTTGCTTCTTTCAACGTCCTATTCTTTCGCTCGGCAACACCATCTTGTTGAGGTGTACGGGCAGCTGAGTATTCGTGTTGTATTCCATTCTCCGAACAGTATTGCTCTATAAAGCGGTTAGTAAATTCTGTACCTCTGTCGGAACGAATGCACACAATACTCAATGCCTTTTCATTTTGCAACTTTCTCAGGAGCTCGGGCAGCTTTGATGTTGTTTCCTTCTTCTTGCTAAGGAAGATCGTCCAAGCATACCTGGAATAATCATCAAAAACAATCATGCAGTATTTCTTAACTCCCAAACTTACTGGGTCTACAGGACCGTAGAGATCCATATGTAGCATTTCCAACACTCTTTGGGTTGAAAGGTAGGATTTGCTCTTCAGGGTTGACTTGATTTGCTTGCCTTTCTGACATGGTCCGCAGACGCTGTCTTTCTTAAATGATACATTTGGCAAACCTCTAACTATTCCCTGTCTTGAGAGCTTGTTGATCGTCTTGAAGTTGACGTGAGTCATCCTCTTGTGCCATAACCAGCTAAGATCTGCAGTGCCTTTGGCAACAAAGCATGGAATTGAGGAGCTCATAGGCTTCCAGTCAGCAATATATATGTTACCTGGTCTGCTTCCTGTAAGCACAACTTCCTTGGTTTGGATGTTCTTCACTCTACAGCGATCTATATAGAACTTCACCGAGAACTGTTTATCACAGAACTGGCTAATACTAAGTAGATTATACTGTAATCCTTCAACATATGCAACATCAGTGACTTTGAGTTTTCCGACAAGTAGGTTTCCTTTCCCTCTTGTTCTTCCTTTAGATTTATCACCGAAACGAACTTTTGGACCGCGACCTTCTACAAAATCTGATAGCTTGCTCCTATCTCCGGTCATGTGCCGAGAGCATCCACTATCAAAGTACCAGGTATCCTCCTCTAGAATGTCCTGTAACAACGAAATTAAGTAGATTTAGGTCCCCTTTGATTTTTGGGTCCATGGTTGTTAGTTCCTCTAGGTACCCAAGTTTTCTGGCGATGGTGGTTTCTTGTAGGTCATACTCGATGCAGGTGTTGCGATATCTACGGGGCATATCCGTAGTTGTTATAACCATGATAATTATTATGCATGAAAAATTCGGGGTTATTATTATTAATCCGATCTGAGTGCCGTCTTGGAGGTGGAGCCATTTTCTTAGGCCTAACGACTTGCCTTACGGGTCTCCGGTTGGATTCCCAATCTTTGTTGTTGATACCGAACCGGATCTGCTGTCTCGAGGATAACGGGGCTCTGTATCAATACCTAGGCGTCTTTGTCTTGATAGTCTTGTCGTGCGGGCCTTTGGTAGTTGGATCTGACCTTCTTCTGAGCAGTCATTGCTGTTGATATGCTCTGGGAGCATGCTGTTGAGTGCGCCTCACAGGTTAGAAAGGCTTATGATTCCGCTGTCTGGAATAGGATTGCGGGGGCGGAATAGCAGCCTTCGGTTTTCTCGGTACAGCAGGTTCCTTCATGGGACTAGGAGTATCTTCCGATTCTGGAATGTGTTCCCACTCTTGACGAACACTGTATTAGTTTTCCCTTTGTTTGAACATGAGTTGTATCCTAAGCCACTTTTATCATGAGTATTTTGCTCAGTGCTCAGAATTTCTTCCATTCTTTTGGACGATTTCTCGAACGATTTCAGAGTGGTCTCAAGTTCAATTTCTCATTTTTCGAGAGTCGTGATTTTGGCTTGAAGTAGAACCAAATCATTTGTCTTGCTCTCGTTGTGAGTTTTAACCTCACTTAGTTCATGAGCAAGTTGAAGATTGCTCTCCATGAGTTTTTCAAAATCAACTTTGCTGGTTTCACAGTCAAGAGACATATTTTCATAGTTTATCTTCAGCAAGTCATTTTCATCTTTCAGCTCTAAATTAGTTAATTGAAGTTGTATATTCTCAGTTTTCAATTTCTCATGGGCCTTTTGAATGTTTTTAAATTCATTCATCATGTTTTCAAAAGTATGAGATGCATTTGATGGAATAGCTGAGGTTGAGCTTACCTCATCATCGTTGTCTTCACCTTCTAGAATGTCTTTGGCCATAAAGCACATATATGCTTTATCATCGAACTCATTGTCAGATGAATCACTTTCAGTGACCACCTGAAGACATTCTGCTGATTTGGATGGTGTGGGGGAGGCTCCTGATTCTCCAATCAGGGCCTTGAGCTTGTCTTTCCAAGCACATCTTCTTTCATCTCTCTCTTGTTGCTCGGCCTCAGGCAATCTTTGGACTTTAGGATGAGGACATTTATTTGCATAATGCCCTGGTTTCCTGCAATTATAGCACAGGTTAGCATCACCAGATGATGTTTCGGTGCTTACCTTGTGGACAGGTTTGGGCCTGTAGGGAGTCTTTCCAGACTGTTTGATGAACTTTTTGAATTTGTGCATGAGAAGCGCCATTTCATCTTGAGACGGGATGTCGCCGTCACTGTCAGCATTCTTGATACCACTTGTTGGCCACTAAAGTATACTGGATATAGTTTGAGAAATAGTTTAAGCAACAAACTGTACTGATTTTAAATCTGAGTGCGTAGCGGAAGTCTTAGATACAGTAGGTCGCTGTGGATACAGCAACTAAATGTATAGTGTATACTTAATTAATCACAGTAATTAAAACAGTAAAAATTGAAGGTAAATAACACAGTAATTAAAGTGGTTCGAGGTAAACCCCTCTACGTCCACTGGTCCTCCACATAGGAGTAAAAAGTTTATTATAATTACTACGCACACAACTACGTAATTATAACAACACACAATCAATATATCGTTCACATAGATTGATATAAAGATCTTAGCTTCAACCGTTCACACATATTGATTTTGAGCTAATGCTTTGACTTGCTTCTTCACACACAGTTCTGAAGCTTCGTCTTCTTCAATGCAAATCCTTCACACACAGTTCCGGAGAAGCACAGATTACTCAGTCCACACAGGGCTGATCTGGGTTTGTTCAAAGTATAGAACAGATGGTGAACAACAACTTTGACTTTAAGAGCTTTCAGCTGACGAAGTGTTGTTCAAGATGATCAGCACTGTATATCTCTTTAGATCTGAATTGCAGTAAGCTTTGGAGATATGTTTTGCTCTGATGATAACTTTGATAGCTTGATAATTTCGATAGCTTGGGTTACTGATCTTCAGCATCTTGATGTGATATATATAGTTTCTGGAATATATATCCGTTGAGATGTTTCCGTTGAGCAAGATTCCGTTCCAACGGGATTATAACACGATCCGGATTTAGCGGGATTTAAAGATCTGTTGACTGACAGTATTTAAATACTTTATCCTTGAGTATTTAAATACTTCTTTATTCAACGGGACTTGACTTCTGAAGATTCCTCCTTTGTCCTGTTGTGAGCTGTATGGACGATAACTGTATTGGTGATTCGAGACAGTTTCCATACTTGGTCTTTAATAAGACTTCTTTGCTGTACTGAAGGATTCCACTATATGCTGATTTCGAGACAGGTCTTCGATATAGGATGATGCCTCAATACTTCGATACAGTTTCCTTTACTGTATGCGGATTGGCATATATGTCAAAACTTCTTATCAAATACCATTCGATACAGGGATTGAATATCCCGGCTGTTTCGATACAGGGTTCTTGTTTTCCCAACAGATTTATTGACATACTATTATATTGAGATTCACTTATGACATTTCCATGCAGTGATCTCAATGCGGGTATGTCCAGTATTGCGTTCTCCAACCAATACCCGTAATTTTAATATGTACCATACGCATAATCATCCGATGATTATCAATCAAACTTATATTAGCATATATTAGTCACTTGAGTCTCCTACGTGATTGGACCAGGAACATATGAACAATCTTATTATTCATGAATAACTATTATTCGATTATTATAATATTATAACATGCACACATTATAATAAAGGAGAAATAGATGATATCAAATAATTTCATTTAAATGTGGCAATTACAAATCTTGATATATCGAATGTCCTAAGTCCCGACACATCCCCCAATATTGGACGGCACATTGAATTCTTTGAGTGAAATATAATAAGGCTTGTTTTTTAGCGTAACCTCACATTTAACATATTTCATGTAATGATTTTTTTTATATATATTTTCATGATTTGTTTTGAACTTCAAGATTGGTAAGATAATGTAGAATAATAAGGTGTTAATGATTCATGGTCCAAAGAGTCAATTCATGATATATTTTTTTTTCATTTTGTGATATTCAGAATCTCCAAAATTCTCAATAAAATGTGTAAGATAGTAAATTATCTGTTATAAACCGTGTAATAAGTTTTATTTTTTGTTTTCATATTGTGATATTCAGAATCTTCAAACTTATCTATGAAATGTGTAAGATAGTAAATTGTCTGTTACAAAATGTGTAATAATTTTTTTTTTTTTTTCATATTGTGATAAACAAACTCGTATAAAATCCAAATTTATTTTTACTGAGTGGAGAACTATACGCATGTGGAGCGCAATAATACAAGAGGGACCATATGCAAAAAGTGATGAAAATGAATACTGACGCTCTGCCACTGAAAATCAGAAGCTTAGGCCGGTTGAACACCACAAAGGGGACGGAACCATGATAAAACGGCAAAACAACTATGTCATAAGATCATGGAACATTCTCTTCGATCAGAGCAGATAAAAGCATAATAAATTGACTGTTATCAATAAAAAAATTCGATTCTTTTAAAATGCTTCCAAAAAATACATTGATACGATGGGACACGTTTTTCTAACATGATGAATGAGCTAGAAAAGAATATAAAAAGAAAGAAATTTTGCTTTGAAATATTGCAATCATAAGCCAAAGGTGTCATGTGAAGGTCGCTTCAATCAAGAGCACATCTCCACAATGATTGAATCCCTCTTCTCGAAACTAAAGGATCATGCATATATGGATAGATTAGAAAAGAAAGAGGTCGCCAGTGAGTTCCTTTTTTCTGCAAGACGCTGCCGGTGACCGCCGACCGCCATTGGCCCCGGCAAACATTTAATCTCTTGCAAGAGGACGCCGGTGACGGACAGCCCACGTCCAGTGATTACCTGCCGCTGTCGCCGCAGTCAAGTTTTTTTTTCTTTTCTTTTGGCAAGACGCCAGCAGTCACTGCTGGCCGACGGGCAACCGGCATTTTTTCCCCTGGACACTACACCGGTCACTTTAGCTACACCCATGGACGTGACCTTTTACTTTATAAGAATTAAAATGTACTTAAAACTTGTAATTCCCGTGTAATAGGGGTTTGTATGTCGAAACTAGTTACCACATAAGGAATCTCAATCTTTAGGAAAGATGACATATTTCCTCAAGATACTCAAATTAGGCACCTGTTTCTTCAGTTATATCACTCTTTTATGCTTTCCAATCTCGAAACAATAAATCGTTTTTTAGTGTTTTGGAAAGACTGCCTAAATACATTACCTAATCACCAGCGTGTCTTGTGTATCGCATCGTGAGTCAAGTATCATCCTAAAATCCAGATTCCCGTCGAATGTTATTTTTATAACAAGTATAGTTAAGACCAAATATACACAAATGATGGTAACAAGTATATCATTTGTGTATACACAAATATACACAAATGATGATCGATTTTCTTTCTATATCCATGATTCTATTTCTGTATTGTCATGTGGGCTTTTTGACTTGACAGAAGCATTGAAATCATCAGCCAACTACCATCACAGTTGGTGATGCAGAAAAAAATAAGCGTCCAGATAGGAGAAGAGAAGTTTTTCTGGACCACAATCAAGAACTATAAAAAAAAGGGTGTGTTTTAAATTGTAATCTTTGTTGCAACTAAATTAATTACATGTATAGGCCGACAAAACCCAGTGGTGTGCATAATCCAAAAATCTAGTAAATAGAGAAAGTAAACTCACATCAATAACTCATTGTTAAAAGTTCCACCTTGGAGATGTCTGGACTGCATTTAGTCTTGGCCTGTTTTGTTGCTCTAAGTTGTTCCGCTTTTTCATGATCGAAGATACAGTAGGGCTAAAATAGTCATTACTCCTCTGAGAATTTGCACCTTGTGAATACACCATCATCCCTCGGCTAAAATTCCGGTGCTTTTCCAGCATTGCCCCATGGCCGACTGCATTTTTCAGCACCGGGCCCCATCTGTTATAATTAACACAACTCTGGCTCCTTCCAACCTGATGAAACCTGCCTTGTCCAGGACTTGGAAAATTCCGGCTTTCAGCTGTTTCAGCAGAGTACGTGGTAGTTTCTCCTTCACTGCTGTACCCATTTTGGAGCTCCAAAATCGCACCATGTGAAGAACTCGATTTAATTTCGCTCTGAGCTCCATTGACGGATCCTGTAGATTCATTGTCTGGTGTGGGGCCTGATGGTTCTCTGTCGCAGTGTTGTTGTTCTTCTCCAGACCCTTTTTGCAACAAGAAATCCTTGACATAATTCTGACCACAGCCGGGCATCAGTTTTCCAGATTTTTTCGGCCATATTGATACTTTTGCGATTCTGGGCGGGAAATTGATATGCAGAAGCTGAGTTTGACCGCAATCTTTTTTTCTAACTGCGAGCGAAGTCATCATTGGGGACTCATAAATCCCCGGATTTGGATGTGGATCACCAATCAAATTCTCATCTTGCAGCCCGGGCAACTCTATTGTTGTTCTAGGTATTACGTTTGACGGTGTGGGTGTCCCCTCTTTTCCACATTCACTCGATTTAAAAACTTGACGCATTGTGAATGATGCACAAGAATGCTCATTTTTCTGGCCTGAGGACATCAACCTCATGAGAGGTAGCTTCGGTTTATTGAGTTCGTCGAGGTTGCCCTCCCAATGCTGGCTTAGCCAATGACGGATGATAGGTATAGGGATACCGAATTGCATAGGGAAGTCCTTTTTCCAGGATGACGTGGAAGATGATGAATTTGAAGAGAATTTGGTATTTGGAGATGTTGCGAGTTTCATAGGATCACAAACCATAAATGTGAGATTGCCGTGAAGGTCGAAACCAGCAGCCCCAGGGCCCCAAGAAACTCCATCGGTGGACAACTTTATGAGATTGTCTGTGGCTATTACTACCTTACCTTCACCCACTGTGAACTCCTGTTTCTCAGTGTAGCCTAAAAGGTAAACTATACTTCCCAGCTCCAGATTTGACTTTGAACAAGTTTTCAAGTAGTGAGGTTGCTGCACGGGTGCGTTTGACTCTCCATCCAAAGCGTCAAGCCCCACCATTGTCAGATCAAGCACAGAGCTTGTGATAAAGAATCTGAATCAAATACATGATATTAGAGGAATAAATAAGATGGAAAGAAAATAAATAGATTTCTTGTACATGAATACACTGTTTTTTTTATGTTTGTTCTTTGAAGCTATAAATTTAATAAGCAATATCAAGAAACCAGAGACAAATCATCTTGCATATAGGGCTACTTCTTTCCTCGCCAGTATTTATAGATTCAGTGGTCTCAAATAAAATGTGGTTGTACATTTCGTCATGTATGTTCAAAGCTTCAATAAGCATTTCATCTATCTTTACCAACAACAAGGAAGAACTCTGACAAATCAACAATAAGTAAGTGTTATTTTTAATCCTTGTACCTTGTCATATTCAGCATATGATGATCTTTAAAATGTTGTAACAAGTTCACAAATCTTACAGTTCCAAATGCAAATAATGGCAGTTAGTAAACTGCACCCAGTATATAGAAACATATAGTGCAGTTTGATATCTTCCAAGGTGATTATTGTCATAGTTGAATGATAAGATGCTTGGACATTATAAGCAAAAGAAGGTGGACAATTAACAACTTCTACTCATTAATAATGATAACTGAATTTGAAGTGTTGATACCACCATAAAAAAGGATATTGGGGGTGTTTGGAAGTTAGAGGTTTGAGAAAAAATTAGAGGTTTGAGCCAAGTTAGAGGTTTGACCGGATGAAACCTCTAATATTAGTGTTTGGTAGTTAGCGGATTGAAATAGCTTTTTGGACCCAAAAAGCTAATTTTCAAAAAGCTACTTGAGGAGCTTTTTCAATTAGAGGATTGTTATGTGTCTAGTTGATATACAAAAAGCTACTCAAACAGCTAATTACCAAACAGTTTCATATAAAACAGCTAATTGAATCCGCTAGTCAAAACAGCTAACTCAATCAGCTAACAGCTAATCGCCAAACAGGGCCATTGGCTATAGGAAAAAGCTTACAAAACTTGAACAATTACTAATAATTACTCAAGTTGAATGTGTTTATAACACCACAAAATATGCATATAAGCGAAAAGGCAAAAGGAAAGCAGCCATTATTTCTAATGTTCATGAAAAGTTCAGTCACATAAACAGTACAACTTGAGTGAACTAATTAACGAGAAAGATTATTATTATTATTTAATACAAGCAGATAAATAAGTACATTTATAGGAGCAACATCCAAGGGAATTCATTAATCTAAAAGAACAGGGGGGAAAAAGTAAAAGTAAGAAGAAAACAAGAAGGCTGGGATAGGCTAAACTTCACAACTGATAGGGATAAACTGCAAAAGGTAAGCTGGAGGTTTAGCCTAATTACCAAAACCACTAATTATCAAGAAACTCTTGAGGGGTTAAAAATACCCCATTGAGGTTTGCGGTTACCTACCAAATATCACCCCCACCCCCTCCGGGAGTAAAATCTAAAAAAGAAAATGTCAAGAGGGTAATTGTAATTTCAAAAGATAATTGTGGCGTTTTTCTAATTAGGCTACACGTCAGGGTAGTTTTTGTAATTAACCCCAAACTGAACGGTGCTTTTGAGTTTCTTGTCATGCCCTTCGGTCTCACAAACGCGCCCGCAACCTTTTGCACCCTCATAAACAAGGTACTACACCCTTTCCTTGATCAATTCGTCGTTGTTTACTTGGATGATATTGTGGTGTACAGCTCGACTCTCAAGAACATATTCAACATCTTAAGCAAGTCTTCCAAGTACTATGCGATAACGAGCTCTATGTTAAGAAGGAAAATGTTCATTTGCCCAAGAAGAAGTTGAGTTCCTCTTTCCCTCACAAACTTCTTTTGCATGTTAAATTGACATCCTGCCTGCTGATTCAACAGTAGAAAAAATATCGTGCAACATATTATTCATGTGTTCGGCAGCAACAAAACACATCTATATCCTAAACCAACCATAAATCACTAGAGCGTATTCCACAAAATATTCAAACAAGAGGCATACATCAATCATCTTGATTCTTCAGCAGTTATGATGACATCTTACCATACAATGCCATCATACATTCCACAGTACAGATGGTAGTCAACTAAATAAAAGCTTAAAGCAAAACCAGATAAATTGCAATTTATCAAACTGATTATAGAAATCAGAACCGGCCCCAACACCTGGGACCTTCTCAATGCTTATATTTGTTATTTCAGCAGATGTAGATCCTTTGTAGCTTCTTATCCAACGAAAAATGATGGTATCTGTGTCAAAGAACATTTCAGGAGAAAATAAAAATCTGATCCCTATAAGATCCAGGATCAGTTAAAACTCATAAGCCAATAGAAAATTCACACGGAAAATAAAGCTTGTTGGTTCAACCACTATCCTACATTATATACAAATACACACACTCATGATTGTCGCTCCTTCTATATATATCATCATCAACAACACCTTAATCCCAACTATGTTGGGGTCGCTCCTTCTATAAAAAGAAAATCTAAGCATTCTAAGTGTATTGAGAAATAACCACCTATGGGGAAAAAGGGTAGCGGATAGGCCATTATGAAGTCGGATCTCGGCAGCTTCAACAGCAGCGACGGATGGGAGATTAGCGTGGCTGGTAAGAAGCAGATTCCGGTGGATCAAGAATCCGGTGCCGCCGTAATTGATTCTGGCCATGGCCGGAGCATTGCCGGAGAAAATGGTGGCTTTCATTCTCTCCGACTTGCCGCCACCATTGCAGAAACACCAGGACTCCCCCAAAATTCTCATTTTCGAACACTTCTTTTTGTTTCAAAGGTAAGATTGTTACTCTCGAAAACCAAAAGCCTCAGTAGAACTTGGATCCAAAATGTGGAGCTGAAATTGGAATCCGAATTTCCAGGCCCAATCTCTCTCTCTCTCTCTCTCTCTCTCTCCAGCTGGCTGTAGCTTAGCTAGCTAGAGTATAGGAATTTGAAGAGTAAGAAGAGTAAAACTCAGCGTCACCCATCTGTTAGGAGTTTGGATCCTCTCCATTTACCGGAGAGGACCGGAAGGGATCTGCACTCTCCATTTTCCACACACATCGGGAAAGTTGATGTCTTACTCTTATGCTTAACTCAGATTTTTCTGGTATTTACTGGTAGTAGTTAGGGGTGTTCAAAAATACCCGACCCGAACTACCCGGCCCGAATACCCGATGATCCGAACTAAATATTTTTAAAATTTTTAAATTTTTTCGGGCGGACCGACCGAAAAAGTCATATAATCGGGCCGGGTCATGGGCCGACTTGTTGCGTAAATTCGTACCCGAAAACCCGATTATTTTTAATAATTAGTTTTTTTATAAATTTAATTATTTAATTTGCAATTATATGAAATTTTATCTTTCAACTAATATGAAATATATTTAATTTGAGAATACATGTTAATGTATTTTCACTCATGGTATTTATTCTCACTAGTTTGGAAATTTATAAAATCTTTAAATAAAAATAATATATTCTTTCATATATATAATTAAATATTGAATTAAGCATAATTATATAATAAAAAAATGATATATATAAAAATATTTAGTTAGTTTTGAAATTTACTTATTGTACGGAAAATATTTATAATGTATTTAGTACTGGGAATTAATTTATATAATAAATTTTAAAATAAATTTATATTAAAATTACAAATTATTTATAAAAATTTAAAATTAGTGGTATTAAATTTGGGTAAGATGATGACCGACCAAAAAAAATAGCATTCGCTCGACCACTTTTCGGGTCGGGTCACGGCCAAATTTTCATTACTCGAAAACCGCAGACTGTAAATTCGATCTAAAACCAGCATCTTGTTATGAACACCCCTAGTAGTAGTAGGCCTATTCAAAAGAATTTGAAAAACTGGAAAACTATAATGGATCATCAAACCGATACTAACCAACAAATGAATCATCGAACTGCTTAGAACAAGCAGGATCGGTATATGAAGGTACAAATTATAATGGACCGATTCGCCGTTCTCATTTTTGTGAAGGCAGTTATCCGAATCGGTCTACTTATAAAGTCATTTTGTAACTTTTTATATAAGTATACTAAAAAATTCTTATTTTAATTTTTTATTGTGTTATTTTGTTATTGTTAATGAAGATATAACCAAAAACTTGAATTTTAATTACATCTCTCTGCTATACTTTTAAAAAAGTAATATTAAATTTAGTGATATTCTATATGAGCGACGTATAGGCACTTACTCTACCCAATGACTTAACTTTAATCGAACCGAGAATCAATCAAAGAGAGGCATTTGATAACAAGTAGATCGAATTTTGATTCACTATCATATTTCTAGGAATTTTCACATCAAATTTCTTTTTATCAAAATTCGGGTCCATGAAATATATCAAACTATTGATAATTAAAAATTGTTGATCTATAGATAGTTTATAAATTGTAGATCCATCTATTGCGTTGCCGATACCACCGAATTTTGTTTGATAATTAGTATCGTGGGAGGAGTGTTGGGAGACTAGGAGGGACAAGAGAAGACGAGGGAAAAGTGCGGGTGGGGAGGGGTGGGGAAAGCGAAAGAGAAGAAAGGAACGGAGCGATAGTGTGAGAGAGAAGAAGATGACTAAAAGTAGGGTGCTGGGACCGATAGAAGAAATGAAGACGGCGAGAGAAATTGAGGGAGAAGATAAGTAGATGAGGGAAAATCGATGAGGAAGAATTAGGGAGAAGAAAAAAAAAAGAGAGAGAAGAATGGAGGGAGCAAATATAAGAAATAAAAAATTGTTGTAAATAGATCATGTATTTAGTGAATGACTAATATGCCCATGAAATCCTAGATGTGTACCTATAAATAGAGGTCTGTGGCCTAATGATATACACTATTTCATTGGTTTCTCTCATCTTCTCTTATATTTTCCTCTTTCTCTCAATATTTTTAACACGTTATCAACATGATACTCTACCAGTAAACTTTTTATTTCTCTCCGATTTTCGAAATCGAAAAATAAAAAAAAAAATGCGAGCGGATTTTCTGCACTGCGAGATCGCGCTAAAATTGTGATTTTTGCTTTTTTAACCGTCGGGCCAGCATGAAATTTTTACAGTGTCTTCCTGACAAACAGATCTACAAATTCAACATTGGAGATCGGATTTTAAAACGTATTGCATATATAAATAAAAATTCCGAGCAGAAATAGTCTTTCTTTTTATATTGGTGAACGGTATTAATTCTATTTACTCCTTCAAAAACTCTCTTGCATATGATGATTTCGAGGAAAAATAAATATTCTTTAGTTATAAAATTTTATATTTTTGTGTGCACCATATATAAATAATATATATGATGACCTCGAAATCTATTATCATATCACATTTATCTTTATTTCCAGAAGAAATGCGATTCAACAATACCTAATAGTTCAGAAGATTATTAAGATAAAAGATTTATTGTAGTTCTTGAAGAAGCACAACGTTATCTCATCATATTCTAGTTGAATATGATGTGTTCATGAAGAGCACTATGAGATCTAATAATTTGTGTAAATTCCTAATGGAAAACACAAATTAATATTCCTGATGAATATTGTAAGTGCTCTTGAAGAAACAATTATTTCAATTTAATTATTTTGAGTCTTGCTTAATTTTCTGACTATTTTATTTCCCTTTATATATTCAATTATATCTCATAAAATTATTGCTCCAGAAGTAGCACAATTAATTGTAATATTCTTGAAGAATATTATTATTCTAAATGAACAATTCTTATTTATACATAACTTATGTGATAATATGTAACACCCCCAAAACCAACCGGGGATATTACAGCGCTGTGGTCCCCGCGCAGGAACCCACAAGGCTAAAAATTATTTTTGCAAACGTTTCAAACACGTCAAAGAGGCGAAGACAGTAATATTTTAAATACTCAAATATTTTTCAAAACATGGTTTCCAAATACCGTCATAAAATACCATTTAAAAGTACAAGGCAAGGATACCAAAAGGGGCATTTTGAAAGTGTACACGAGCTGGTAAAATACCGAAGGCCATTTAAAGATACACACGCAGCGGATATAAATATAGTAGAAAATACATTTGCAGTGGAATCATAACAACCAGAAAAGAATACTCGAATCCCAAATAACCATGCCATAGCCAGTATCACCCGGGAACTCACCCCTTCACGTCCGCTACAAGCTCGATATCCCAAGAACCTAAAAAGAAGTCCACGATGGGGTCAGCCACAATACTCAACAATGATAACGATCACATCAACATAACAATTACATCTCAATGTATCTACAAGGTAAGAATACTTCCAATATACTCTTACCGTAGCAACCTTGCCAATTCGTGGTAACTCATATCAAATCAAACTTTATCTCAATCCACACTTCGCATTCTCAAGTGACGAATGAATTCAAAAATAACCATTTGTATTGTATGCAATCAATGCCAAGATTCTCAAAACATAAATATATCTCCAATATGGAATAATCGGTCCATGTTCAATTCCGTCCGCTGGATTGCATAATTGAATCCCGACTCTGATAAAACCGATAATACACAATACCTCCGTAGACCAACTGCCCCGAAACAATAACAAGTCCCGGATATCGATAAAAGTATGAATGCTCACACAAGCAATAATAATAAACAACCAATGCATCAAACGAGAATATCATTGACATGATAACTCCACACAAGATCACCAAAGGACCAACTACGAACGAGAATGCCATCGATGTGGTAAACTCCAACAAGATCAAATAAAGGATCAACACGACCGAGAATACCAACAATAAGGTAAACTCAAAACAACATCAATAAAGGATCAGCGACGATCAAGAAACCAGCGATAATGTAAACTCCAAACAGCATCAATAAAGGATCAACGACGACCAAGAATACCAACGATATGGTAAACTCCAAACAAGATCAATAAAGGATCAACGACGAATCTCATTGCAGCTGAATTCATAACAAACTATGAGAAGGAATCAGGAAGAGACTGTAGGATAAGGTTGGTCTGAAGAGAAGTATCCATCTCAAAATTAAGAGCCTCCAATCTCTCGATCATAGAGATCATTCTGAGGACGTGGTCCCCAACCTTCTCACCTTCCTTCATCCTAGCACCGAAAAGCTCTTTAGATATCTCATATCTAGCAGTTCGACTGTGCTCACCATAAAGCTCGGTTAAGTGAGATAAAATCTCCCTAGCAGAAGTCATTTTCTCATAAGCTCTCTGAATCTCATTAGACATAGAAGCCATCATATAAGCACGGACTTTTATGTCATCCTTTACCCACTTTTCGTGGTTTTCAGTTTCTTTCTGATTGGCTCTAGTCCACCGGAGGCGCCGGAATGTCCGTCTCCAAGACGTATCCTAGTACCTCTATACTGAGGATAATCATCAGGTTGCGGAGCCAGTCCACAAAGTTAGGGCCATTTAAGGCGTTCTTATCGAGTAGTATAGCGAGTGGGTTCATTGTCATATTGAGAGTTGATATTTGTTTGCATTAAGTATGACAGATTTATTAGTGACTCGTTCAATTATGATTTGAGTATAGAATTAAGGTCTTTTCTATTCTTTTAACCCAGCTCCCACTATTTTTATCGGAATAACACACTCCCATGTGAAATCTAGAAGTATTGTTCGCATTACTTCATAGTGGTGATCGAGTTCTTTATAAATTTTAATAGAGGGCTACCGAACAGGTTTCTGGTCTATTAATCTTCATAAAGTGGTGTCTAACACCAACCCATCTAATGGATGATTCGATCTTCTTTTTCCCCTTGTTCACTCCCCTCAACCTATACAATTTATATGGTTCGTGAACAAGTTAAGTTTATACCATCGACGTCAATCAGTTTCACAATTGAATCTTATCCGGCAACCGAACAGGTTTCTAGGGATAAAATTTGCTCCAACCGAAGGCATCCAATGCGCTCTCGGTAATTTATCGATCCTCCCCGAAGGACTATGCCGGTAACTCGGAAGCATAGCACATACGGTTTGAATTTTAATTTTCCGAAAGCTCGATGGAGGGAAGGAAAACCTTGAAACCTTTTAAATTTAATAATTTGTCGTGGGAGAATTTTCGCAATTAATGTTACACTTTGCACATTAATTCATTTAAGCGCGTTTGTAGCATTCATACCATATGAATAAACATTCACAACCTAGTTGCTACCAACATGTAGTTCATGGACCGTTCCTAGAATAAAAACATCGTAATCTAATTACAAGTCTTCGGTCTTGAATCTTCGTCTTCTCGAACGGATCTTCCTCTGGTCTTTGTCATTACATATAAATTTTACATTTGAAAAATTGCATCCTATACAAATTTTCTAGTAAAATAAATAGGCTCAAAATGGCCTTTACAACCCAATCGAATAAAACCGAACGATTCAAACTAGGTCCATGAACCACATCACCATTCAAATATAATGCATCAAACACATTAAAATAAATGGCATTCATAATTAATCTAAATATTGATCCAATCAATATAAATTAATCCATCCAAACGAATTAATCCAATTAATTCAAACAACCGTTAATTTTAACTTGTTCCGGACGAGAAAATATTTCATTAAATTAATTCCCCTAAGAATAAAATTACCATAATTATATCTTAGTAAAATTAAATCCAGTTTTATTTGTGGAAAATTAATTACCGAACGAAATATAAAAAACAGAGTCGAAAAACACGGTCGAGCCAAGCCCAGGACACTGCCCAGCAGGCTGTCGAGCATGACCGGCTAAGATCGCGATCCACTGCCTGGCAGCGGCCGGCAGGCTGCCGAGTAGGGCCGGACCGCAGGGCCGGATCGCGATCCGCTGCCTGGGACCGCAAGGCAGCGCCCGGCCAGCTCCAAGCTGCCGGGTCCGTTTACGTTTTCGGCTCGTTTTTCGCCCCGATTCCAAAAATAATATTTTTCTAATCTTTATATTACATATTAAATCAGTTTTTTGAAAGAAAAATAGATTTATATTGCAACATAAAATCGTGAAAAAATAATTTTTAGATGAACAATAGAAAATCAACGATTAATACGATTATGATTCCAAATCATAAGAACATCTAATCAATTATTACAAATGCTAAATATCGTATATACGATCGCATGACCTCGATCTGATACCACTGTTGGGTCGGTGCCTAAAACGAAGGCGCGGCGGAAGCAACAAACGAATCTAATTCGATCCAAATCCCTTAAGAGATCGATCAAGCTACGTATATACGAATATTAAAACGAAACAAAGGAAGATTCGAAATCATACCCTCGTAGTCCGTTGATTAAATGGTTGAGAAGATCCCGGTGACCGCAAATCCGATTTGATAAGTCCTCGATGATGTCCCTTACGAATCCAATCCGCAACAAGCTCTTGGATGATCCAACACCGAAAAGACCGCGTCTCTACTTGCCACACGCCGGAGAAACGATCGGAACGACAACCACCCAATTAACCTCCAAGGTTACGGATAGAGTCGGATGGTGAAGCTATCAATTGTGATTATAACACTTGATCGACAAAAACTTATTCTAAAAATAGGAGTTTTTGAGTCGCTCGCAAATATATATGAGGTAGAAGTAGTTGTGGTAAGTTCTACCAAGGTCTTTTCTCTCGAGGATTGTTCAACAGGGCTTCGTATAATATTTTGTTACAGATTGCGAGAAATAAATACTAAAATATTTTAAAATAGATTATTGGGTTTTTAAATATTAACTAAATTAAAATGCACTATTTTTAATTTAAACTATTTTTATTAAGATTATTTATACTAGACTATTTATATTAAGACTATTTATACTAGACTATTTATATTAAGACTATTTTTAATACTACTATTTTTAATACTACTATTTTTAATGAGACTATTTTTATACTAGACTATTTATATTAAGACTATTTATACTAGACTATTTATATTAAGACTATTTATACTAGACTATTTATATTAAGACTATTTTTAATACTACTACTTTTAATGAGACGATTTTTATACTAGACTATTTATATTAAGACTATTTATAACTAGACTATTTTTAAAGTAGACTATTTTTTACTAGTGAAAATAAATAGAATTAAAATGACTTGGGAATTTATAAAATTTAGGGGATTACTGGTTCATTAAATTAGGTTTTTAATTAAGTATAGGAATTGATTTACACGGATATAAAAGAAAAACGAATGTTTATTGAGTAATCAATTTTTCACCTCATAACTTTCGTATTCAAAGATGTCTTAACCACTTTCGCAATCTTAAGATGTTGATAACAAGATTAACACTTGATAGATTGAAAAGATGTATTTTCAATACACTTAACAATCAATCAAGGAGGTTTCACTAGTAGAAATAGGATATGATCAATCTCTATTTAAACCAATTGGTCCTTTCATTTCTTTAACTTGACTATTTTTAGGATAAACGATTGTTCATCGAGTAATCAACTTTTCACCTCATAACTTTCGTATTCAAAGGTGTCTTAACCACTTTCGCAATCTTAAGATATTGATAACAAGATTAACACTTGATAGATTGAAAAGATATGTTTCCAATTCACTCAACAATCAATCAAGGAGGTTTCATTAGTAGAAATAGGATATGATCAATCTCTATTTAAACCAATTAGTCATTTTTAATCAAAATAGTGTAAATCAATCAAATACTCAATATATAACCTAATAAGGAAGAAAGATTAGCTACTAATTGGTTTATACAAAGTAAAATTATAATAGAAATAATTGATATATATATAATATATATAGAAACTTTTAATTACTAGAACTTGATAACAATAGATGAAACTTACTTGAATATGATGTATCAAAGTGCAAGAAACATACTTCAATATATAACTTCAAACTTGTTCAAAGGTTACAAGCTTACAAAAAATGAAAGTAAAACACTAAGTAAAATACTAAGTGCTTATTGATCAAGCACTTTTCAATTACAAACTAAATGAAAGAAAAACTTCAAACCAAAAGTGAAATACAAACTAAAGTAAAGAGTTGTAAGGAAAATATCTTGCTAAAAGAAAGGGGTGTTTCTTGGCAAGAAGAGGTGATTCTTTTCTTCATGGGTGAAGATGTCCTTTTATAGGTGATTTTCAAGAATACAATTAATTATTTAATTCAAAATATCTATTGTAGTATCTTGATTAATTCTTTGTTCACATTTCACCCATGTCTTTGATTTTTCAGATTTTTGATCATAAAAATATCTTGTGGTTGAGTTCACAAGATGGTCAAAAGTGGACATCTGCTGAAAAACGGCGCTGGAAAACGGCTCATTTTGCGCCGTATTATATAGCCATATTAGGATGACTCTGTAATACCCGAGATTTCTGATATGTATTTGGAACTTGTGTTATTGTAATTATTGTACTTTTGTCTGAGTATTATTCTCCGTATTTCATAATCCGATGTTGTCGAGCGTATGATTTCGTGTATGTGATTTAAAGATTGTAATTCTGTGCATGTAGCGCACGCTATCGGCTATGTGTAGCGTACGCTAACATGGATTCATAGCGCACGCTACAAAGGAACATTAGCGCACGCTATGCGTGGTCAATTTGATTGAGACGTGCGGTAGGTGAGATCTAGCCGGGGGACCCTTGTCGGATTGTGTCGGGATGAACCTGGACGGCTTTCGGAAAAAGCCGAGTCAACGCCTTAGCGCACGCTACAGGCATGTGCATAGCGCGCGCTAAGTGTTGAGTACAGTTAAGTCAGTGAGCCGTTAGCGCACGCTACGAGCAGGGACTAGCGCGCGCTAATAGCCATTTCTTATAAATAGGACAACATCTTATTCGTGATTTCAGTTCTTTCTTCTCCCATACCCGAATTCTTACACTTAGAGCATAACTTCCTTCATCCTAAACACTTCATATCAACATCCTAGCTCGTGATTGAAGATCGTATATCATTGGAGATTGGTGTTCAAGCCTTCGGCGTTGGATTGCTTCGATTTCCTCCGTGTTCTTCACTACTTTGAGGTAGGTGATTCTTCACCAATACTAGTAGTGTTCTAAAGGACATTTGATCATGCTTATCTTGTCAGTTAGATTCTTAAGTAGTCGAACATCATGTGTAGAAGGATATTTTCGATGTTTCGATACTTATTCACCGTATAAACCATTGAACCTCTTGGTGTTTGAACTCCTAGCATGTTATGAAGCTTCAAACCTATTTGTGATCAGTAGACGGATTTACCTAGTTGTTACGTTTTACACATTGGAATCATGCGTTTTGGAACGTAGGACGAACGGAACTTAGAATATTTTCTTGAAAATCTAAGATGAACTATGGTGTTGTGATGATATACGTATCTTTGTATCTTATAGTCATTTTATACGTATAGAGCTTTCACAAACCTTATTAGCATGATATGCTTGAGGATGACTGGTTTTATCACCATAGAATTTATGAGTTCATCACCATTCAATCCAGTTTTCTGTCTGTAGTAATCTGCCATGCAAGGTTAGCTCACGCTAACATACGTAAGTTAACGTGCGCTATCGGGGATAAGTTAACGCACGCTATCGTGTGGTACGTAACGTACGTTACGATATCAGCCGAGTCAGTCGGCTGATCAGAGAGAACTGTCAGTCCGTAGCTAGCGTACGCTAGGCTTATACGATAACGTACGCTAATAGGCAGGCTTAGCGCACGCTACATAGAGTACGTAGCGTACGCTAAGTAGTTCAGGCAGATTGTTTATTTTGAGCTTTTGGGCCGTAGACCGAATTGTTAGGCCATCGTTCGACTTGAGATGATTTGTATATCATTCCTTTTGTTAAGGTTCGAGCTTGTTACGTTGATCGAAGGAGGCGGCCTTCGAGTGTGTTGAGATCATTGAAGTGTTTCGTTCTTGCCATCTTCGAGGCAAGTATCGTAATATGTTAATATTGGTATTTTGAGCATGCGTGCGATTATTCATGTTGTTGAACATGAGATTTATTTCGTTGAATTGTCATGATATTCGTTACCCAGTGTTTGTATGTTCATGTTGATGAACATAATGATTTGGCATATGTGTATGCATGAGTTGTGTTTGTGTACGTTGTACGATCTATGCTGAGGGCGCTGGATCGGATGTCCACCTCGTGTTGGTCCGACGGGATCATCTCGGGATCTAGGCTGAGGGCGCTGGATCATTGGACGGGTTATTTCCACCTCGTGTTGGTCCGACGGGATCATCTTGGGATCTATGCTGAGGGCGCTGGATCATTGGAATACCCTTGCTGTGTTAATGGAATCTTGTGGATTCGCATTGTCGGATTCCGGTAGCGGAAGTCCGTGTGGTGTATCTTGTTATGTATTGTTGATGCATATTCGAATTGTTTAATATGATACTTGTACTAGCATCGTTTTGCTAACCCCTTCGGGGTGGACATTTGTTTTGATGTTCGTAGCCGAGGAGCAGGGAAAGCGACCACGATGCAAGCGTGACGGCGAAGGGGTTGATGATGTTTGTTGTTGTTGGTGATTTGTTTTCTTGTTTTGATTTCAGTACTCGAGTACGCGTGTCGTATTAATATTATTTCGATATGGTTGTATAAATTACTCGTTGAACCAGTTGTTCGGTTTTGTAAACTTGAATTTCCGATGATGATGACGTCTTATATTTACCTTTCTTTTAAATTAGCCTTGTAAATCCTTACTTAAAGGGTTTACGGCGCTGTAATTATTCCGAATATCTCGGGGTGTTACAGACTCGGTCTTGTCCAGAACACGCGCAAGGACCCAGCGGAAAATGTGCGCCGTGTGAGAAACGGCGCAAGACACGGCCGAGATATGTGCCGTGTTGTAAACGGTCGAGAGAAACGGCCCTATTTGCATCGTGTGTTCCGCCGTTTTTGTCACATTTTTTTTTGGAAATTTCTGATTTTGATTTCGGTTTGGTTTTTCGACCTTTTTGACATTTTATGCCAGTAACCTGCAGATAAACATTATTAGCTCATGTTTTGATATTTCTTCAAAATAATTAAATTCTATCAAAATCAGTATGATTATGCCAGAAAAAGGTGATATTTTGT
Organism: Orobanche coerulescens; assembly: GCA_033398695.1. Classification (NCBI taxonomy): domain Eukaryota; kingdom Viridiplantae; phylum Streptophyta; class Magnoliopsida; order Lamiales; family Orobanchaceae; genus Orobanche; species Orobanche coerulescens. Next base: position 70,661,867 of record CM065801.1, read on the forward strand.
ATATGATTTTAGATCAATTATGCACTAATCAACACTCTAAGTGTATAACTCACTATCTCTCAATAATCTCTCAATTTTTCTCCAAGAAAAACTCAAGAGTGATGAAGAAGAAAATGAAGACTTGGAGAAAAAACTATTTTTTCTCTCTCTCTTTCTTGCCAAAACCGTGGGATCACCTTATTTAGGGAAGAAGTGAAGTCTTCTTATTTATTCTTCGTCACTTCAAAGACCAAATCACCTTTCAATATAAAAAGAGATATCATACCTCTTATTTTCTTTGGTCTTCCAATTATTAAAATGGACACAAAGACCAAGAGAAAAGGTGAAGTAGGCGGGGCGGCCTCTAGAAGAACCGGACGAGTTCGATTCATTTCAGACTCCCGTGAGTCTAAACAGATAAACTCCATTCCGTTCTGATGTATTTCTATCAATTAATTAATCCAATTAATTAATCATATCAAATACAAAATAATATAATTTATTTCTATGAGAAATAATTATAGTCATAAATTAAATTAATCACCCAGTAATTTATTTAATTCATTAGGCCGTAAATTAAATTATACAATAAATTAATTTAGACATCCAATGTCCCAAAATTAATTAGACATCCAATGTCCAATGAATTAGATATCCAATATCTAATATTTATAAAGAAAGAATACGATCGATTCATTCCGTCGTCAATCCTATTGCGCGACTCGGTAGGTCCGTCTCAGTTAGTAATGGGAGGAACCAAATAGTAGCACCACCTAGCCAGCCTGGCGGCCTACACTGTACCCCAACTAAGAACGAATGATTGGGATCATTCAAAAACCATTCTGTCGTGAATACCAGTATACGTATAAACCCTTCTTTCAAATGTCCCGATCAAGTTATAGGGTCACGGTCAGTCAAACCCTATCTATACTTGACGCTATGCGTGAGTTAATACAAATCGAGATCATCGAGCTCGCGTGTATCCAATACAACTAGCTCCAATGCTTTGGCCAAAGACTTATGATCTCATCTGCCAATAACCGCATAATACATATAACCCGTTCACTAACGGGAGAAAGAATCATATCTTGGTATTTAGTAGAACCTGCTACTTGCCCGTCAAGATGCACGTCGAGGTTGACCCCCACCTTCCGGTTTTCTGGGTCGAACTACTCTAATGAAAATCTTAACGTCACAAGCACATCTCTACTAAATCCTCAATTCGAAGGTTCACGAATACCTATCACAACCTTTCGATTCCGTCATTAACTGTCCCGGAGTAAAATCCTTGTGACGAATCGAGGGTGAGTCGGTTCGAGTATACTAATCTAATTAGCATACATATAACGTGTGCTCCTACTAACCATTAGCGTTCGACAGGCACTCTCCAAGTCAAAGACAACGTCATACAAGTATTCACATAAACTTAACGCCCAATCAAGTTTCATCGACTTGCGAACGATTAAGTATTTGAGTCATAAACCTTTCCAGTGCCATTCCCCTTATCCAATAAGGAGTGGAATGTTTTGCTCTCCAATACACGAACTAGTTTCTATATATATTTACGAGTCAAGAATAACAGTGACTACCTGTAAATAAAGAAACATATAATTGCCTTCTGATAATGTTTTACATAATAACAAGTACAATGCCCCCACTCAACATCCTATGAGTGGCATTCGAGGGCATACTCCTAACAATATCGACCATTATTCCATTCTGCAACACTTCAACTATGCCATGATGAAACATGTTTTTAAAGACAACAATACTTTCTCTCAAAATAAATTAAAGAAAATACACTTTCATGACAGCGAACAATAGTTTATTCAAAATACATCATGTTGAAAAGTATCATTTTCAAATGTTGAAAAACAGTTTCATATATCTCAAAATAAACTAGCATGACTACATGTTCCTCTCAACAATCCACAACATTTCTCCCAAATGCACAACTCCGTTTTCTAAGTTTAACCGACATATTGATTTTCCATTATCATAGTTTCTCAAGATCATCGGTTCTGTCCCAACTATTATATTCTGCTACCTCATACTGTAACACATAATATTCTTCTGAATGTTTCTCGAGGTACATCAACTTATAACTGCAAATAACCTCAATGCTATCCAAAAATCCAAATACTTACAGATCGTGAAGCTGACGATTCCCCGTGATACTGGCGCATGTGTCAACTCTAGAAAATACTCGATGCAGAAATTTTCAAAACATACGTTTTGCAAAAATCAGTTCAACTCAAAATACAACACGTCTCTTTCCAAAGAATCATGTTAATACCATTTGGATGAGTTTAAAACAACTGCAGTACCACACCGGTAAACCACATAGCACACGAGCCCACGTGAACAACAAAAACCCAGCGCTCTAATACTTGCCAACCGACAACTCAAATGACGTGACAAAAACACGACTCGACTCGACCCGACAGCCTAGGTTTTCACAACTTAAGCTCTGATACCATATTCTGTAACACCCCCAAAGCCATCCAGGAATATTAACCCACAAGGCTGAAAGACATTTTTACAAACATTTCAAATACGCCTAAGCGGCGATGATGGTAATATATTTTAAATTATTCAAAGACTTTGTATAATCCATTTATCAATACCATCGTAAAATCTCGCTTGAAAGTACAAGGCCAAAACGCCAAAACTCAACAGTTTCAAAAGTATACACCTACCGACAAATTAGTTTTGAAAACGATTTTACAAAACGAACCCAAATTCGCAAAATACTAGCAACCCATTTTAAAACACACACGCAGTGGGTATAACAAATAACTAAAAATGCTTTTGCAGCGGAAAATAACAACTAGTCAAAGTACTCAATTCACAAACACACGCCATAGCCAGTATCCTCCGGGAAGCTCATCTATTCACGACCGCTACAAAGCTCGATATCCCAAGAACTTAAAAATAAAGCCCAAGACGGGGTCAGCTGTAATACTCAATAATGATAACGGTCACATCACATCAATACATACCAATGAAATTACAAAGTAAGAATACGACCATGTAATCTTACCGTCATAACCTCACTAATTCGCAATGATCCTCATCAAAATATTCCTCACCATATTCCACATCTCGTATTCTCGATTAACCAATAAACTCAAACACGATACTGTACCTCAAACAATTCCCAAGATTATCAAATCATCATCATAACTCACTGATATGAAATATACCAACTCTGTCCAACCCAATCCATTGGATAATATCATCAAATCTCCACATGATAATCGATTGCCAATTAATAGACAAATCATGTCAGTCTAATTCGAGATACGCAATGCCACGACGAATCATGTCAGTCTAATTTGAGATCAAATCAAAACAACATACGGACCTGGTTCTACAAAAGACCTACAAATGCATACTCACATGACAACATCAATATGCTCACAACAATAACAACATTGTATACTCATGGAAATTCGATGATCCAGCGCACACAACATAGATCCCAAGATGATCCTGTTAGATCAACACGAGGTGGATAACCAACAATATACATATGCACAACAACAACACATGGTAATCCAACGATCCAGCGCACACAGCATAAATCCCATGATGATCCCGTCGGACCAACACATGGTGAAAGTACCCGTCCAATGATCCAGTGCACACAACTATACGTTCCCATGGTGATTCCGTCGGACCAACACACGGTGGACAAAACAATCACAACACATATGCACGACACATAATAACATAACCGACATGCCTGACAACAACAATACATGAATGTATCACAACATGATTGACACTAAATGATGCAAATGATTAGAGTATTTGCCCCGAGTCCTCCGAGAGCAATCTAGATGTCAAAAACCATCACCGACGATTATCCTCAATGTTTGCCGATCCAAAATACCACGGACTATAGATAACTCATATCCTCATCTTTACCATAATGTATCCTCGATACCCAAGTATACCAATAACAAGTGTAAATCATATACTTTATGATTTAATTCCCAAAATCAGAAAACAACGTACAATCCCAAATCTCCAGAGTTCACAATTATAATCATTGATATACGAATTATAAACGAATGAAACTGAAACCATTCATTAAATATTATAAACTGAGCAAGTAATAACTTACCTCGATACCGATACGATGATAGTGAAGCCGTTACCAATTCCTTGCCTTCATCTACAAGCTCCTCGGCCCTGACCAAGGTAATTCACGGACATCCCCGAACTAGACCGCAACATATTATTCTAATCAACGATAAATCCTCACAACCTATTGTAATAATCAATTAACAACAATCCGATAACAATCAACAACCGACATAACCAACCAATCAAACTCAACGGTTCATAGATATATCAATTAAACATTAATCTGAATAACTCAATCAATCAATCATAAATCCATAACTACAATAAGATTCCATAATCCGATAATCATATCAACAATAAATTCAACCCGACAACCAGGATTATAACATACTCAATTCCGAAATCAATCTCACATACTGATTAACAAGATTCCTCCTTGTTCATAATCACTAAGACAACATAGGCCAATATGTTATCTAACCTTTAACCTAACATATTTCACTCTTAACCCAATCAATACACACATATCATCATCTTCCTCAACAAGCTTCAAGAAACACCAAGAATCACAACAACACTTACATATTCGTCATCATACGAAGTAAACAACGACAACAACATTAAGAATCCGAAATGAAGAAAGGGATTACATAAACATACCCCTCCAACACAATCCAAAACCACTACAATCATATCAATACCCATATATCAATAAAAACATCAACATAATTCGGAAATCCATCTTACAACCACGTTTGAACGAATCATCATTCTTACAACATGAAGAATCTTAACCAGCATCTTTAATCTTTTGTCACAATTCTATTTAATCACGTATAACATCATAATAAACAATAAGATATATCAACATGCTTCATAACATGTAAACATCCTTCCAAACTAGAGCTATAATCAGAGGGATACAAATATTACCTTGTATTGGAGAACCATGGTGAAGAACAATCGAACCCCACCAAGAATCATTGACAACTTTGAGAACAAAGCTCTAATCTATGCTCTCAAGCTTAATATTGTTAAAGGTGATCATCTATACAAACACTCAAGGGTTTGGAACCTCAAAACCTCGCCCAAGAACTCTCTCTATCGGATGAAGGGAAGAAATGGCCGAAAATGAATAACAATACTCAACTGCACATATTTATAGACTTAGACATTATCTACGATACATAAACCACTTAACGTACGTAACAATCCTTACGTACGTTATCTAACCTTGATAGCGTACGTAACACTTAATCCAAAGGCCACCGCCTTAACCCATTCAATGATTTAGCTACGTAACATGCAACCCTAAATGTACGCAACAACTCTTTACATCTGCTATCTGACCTTGATAGCGTACGTAATGACAGTCCAGAAGCTACTGCCTCATTTTGTTCAATAATTTACGTACGCAATGCCCTTTACATAGCGTACGTAACACAGAATTGACTTACTACAGTAGTATGTCCATTTAACGTACGTAATGAGCAATCCATTGCGTACATTAACCTCTTTGTTGACTTGCCTTATCGCACGCCAACCGAAAGTTGCCGACCACAGGACCCACTTGTCGGTCATAGCCTGATCCTATCCGATTCTCTTCATAATGTACGTTATGTACTCTACGTGGCGTACGTTATGCTGGCATCTTTTACGTACATAAGCTCCTACGCTTAACGTACGTAATGGCTTTTACACTTAGCCATTTACAACTTGCTCCTGCCTGTCGTCTCAATATACTGAATATGTATACACGACATACTGAATACATATACTCTTCCCAATAACATTCTCATATGATAAACCTGATAAAAATTAAGACAACCTGCCACACAATATCATCAAATATAATTGTTGACCAATTATGTAAATTGTACCAATTCAACTGTCTCAGTCCTTCAAATATAATAGTTAATGAGCAATCCATTGCGTACATTAATCTCCAGAGTTCACAATTGTAATCATTGATATACGAATTATAAATGAATAAAACTAAAAACCATTCATTAAATATTATAAACTGAGCAAGTAATAACTTACCTCGATACCGATACGATGATAGTGAAGTTGTTACCAATTCCTTGCCTTCATCTACAAGCTCCTCGGCCCTGACCAAGGTAATTCACGGACATCCTCGAACTAGACCGCAACATATTATTCTAATCAACGATCAATCCTCACAACCTATTGTAATAATCAATTAGCAACAATCCGATAACAATCAACAACCGACATAACCAACCAATCAAACTCAACGGTTCAACGATATATCAATTAAACATTAATCTGAATAACTCAATCAATCAATCATAAATCCATAACTACAATAAGATTCCATAATCCGATAATCATATCAACAATCAATTCAACCCGACAACCAGGATTATAACATACTCAATTCCGAAATCAATCTCATACACTGATTAACAAGATTCCTCCTTGTTCATAATCGCTAAGACAACATAGTCCAATATGTTATCTAACCTTTAACCTAACATATTTCACTCTTAACCCAATCAATACACACATATCATCATCTTCCTCAACAAGCTTCAAGCAACACCAAGAATCACAACAACACTTACATATTCGTCATCATACGAAGTAAACAACGACAACAACATTAAGAATCCGAAATGAAGAAAGGGATTACATAAACATACCCCTCCAACACAATCCAAAAACACTACAATCATATCAATACCCATATATCAATAACAACATCAACATAATTCAGAAATCCATCTTACAACCACGTTTGAACGAATCATCATTCTTACAACATGAAGAATCTTAACCAACATCTTTAATCTTTTGTCACAATTCTATTTAATCACGTATAACATCATAATAAACAATAAGATATATCAACATGCTTCCTAACATGTAAACATCCTTCCAAACTAGAGCTATAATCTGAGGGATACAAATATTACCTTGTATTAGAGAACCATGGTGAAGAACAATCGAACTCCCACCAAGAATCATTGACAACTTTGAGAACAAAGCTCTAATCTATGCTCTCAAGCTTAATATTGTTAAAGGTGATCATCTATACAAACACTCAAGTGTTTGGAACCTCAAAACCTCGCCCAAGAACTCTCTCTATCGGATGAAGGGAATAAAGGGCCGAAAATGAATGACAATACTCAACTGCACATATTTATAGACATAGACATTATGTACGATACATAAACCACTTAACGTACGTAACAATCCTTACGTACGTTATCTAACCTTTATAGCATACGTAACACTTAATCCAAAGGCCACCGCCTTAACCCATTCAATGATTTAGCTACGTAACATGCAACCCTAAATGTACGCAACAACTCTTTACATCTGCTATCTGACCTTGATAGCGTACGTAATGACAGTCCAGAAGCTACTGCCTCATTTTGTTCAATAATTTACGTACGCAATGCCCTTGACATAGCGTACGTAACACAGAATTGACTTACTACAGTAGTATGTCCATTTAACGTACGTAATGAGCAATTCATTGCGTACATTAACCTCTTTCTTGACTTGCCTTATCGCACGCCAACCGAAAGTTGCCGACCACAGGACCCACTTGTCGGTCATAGCCTGATCCTATCCGATTCTCTTCACAATGTACGTTATGTACTCTACGTGGCGTACGTTATGCTGGCATCTTTTACGTACATAAGCTCCTACGCTTAACGTACGTAATGGCTTTTACACTTAGCCATTTACAACTTGCTCCTGCCTGTCGTCTCAATATACTGAATACGTATACACGACATACTGAATACATATACTCTTCCCAATAACATTCTCATACGATAAACGTGATAAAAATTAAGACAACCTGCCACACAATATCCTCAAATATAATTGTTGACCAATTATGTAAATTGTACCAATACAACTGTCCCAGTCCTTCAATTATTTTACCCCTACTTGTACAGGTTCCACACTATGCAATATAAATCGAATAAAAATAACATTAAACAACAACAGTGGAAATTCAGGATATTACATGGGGTATCCTACGAACAATCGTACATCTGTGTGATATATAGACTTATGAGCACCCTTATTCAATCCATGTGCTGGAGTATCCCAAATCCGAAAATGTCCTAGACTGGGCTTTCGCCTACTCCATAGTTTTGTGGGTATTTTTTAAACTAATTTCGAGGGGACCAGGTTAAGTATGTAAGCCGTTGTTTCCAAGACGTACCCCCAGAACGAAATAACTAAATTTGAGTAACTCATAATTGACCTGATCATTTCTAGAAGTGTTATGTTCATTCTCTCAGGAACACCATTTTGTTGTGGAGTTCCTGGCGCAGTGAGCTGGGACGTAATCTCCTCATTTGACAAGAAATCCAAAAACTCTCCACTAAGGTATTCGCCGCCATGATCAGATCGTAGTGACTTGATACTCTTCCCATGATGCTTCTCCGTTTTTAGCCTTGAAATCTCCGAACTTGTCCAAGGCTTCATACTTACTTCGTATCAAATAGATATATCCATATCTCGAATAATCATCTATAAACATGATGAAGTATTCGAAACCATGTTAGGGTTGTATACTGCAAAGCATACTTTATGCTTGTATTACCTTATTTCCTTGTAAACACATATGAGAATATTAATTACATTTAATCACATGTTTTGCATATGTATTCACATTATCGTTATGCAAATGAAATATCTAATTATTTTATATTATAGATAATGTGGTGTGTTGGTGTCACACGGCAGATCACATTATCGGTGCCTTATAAAATAATATAATAGTTCACAACCTATATAATTATTAGACAAATTATGTGAAAGGTTTTAGTGTATGCTTTAGATTAGTTGGTCTTGACTATTAGCATGCATTAGCGTATTTATATACATTGAACTGGACCGAAGTGAGATAGTGTCTTTTGTACTGACTGTAAGAATAACATAAATCTCGAATAATTATTTTTTCTTAATTCTAAATATATACTATTTAATTGTGTATTTATAATATTTATTGCTTTTATTTACCATTGGTGAGAGTCACAATGATTGACTCAATAAGCTTCGTATCTTGGGCAATAATATTATTTATATGAAAATTATTATTATAACTAGAATCGTGTCCCGACTCGGGTGGGTTGATGATGTCCCCTTGAGGAGCTCGACAGTGATTATTATATTAAACCCTGCAGGTGGATTTAATTCCGATATAATAAAAATGTTCGATTGGTACTACTCTTGGATAAGATATTAATTAATTAAAAATGTCAGTAACTTAAATTAATTAATGGACATTCGATATCTTAAACATGAGAAATAATATATCCAAATAAGGAGCCCGATTTTGTAAATCGAGATTTGGATATGAAGTGCAATATTAACTCTTTAGTGAACTCAGTTGATATTTAATAGACTCAATATGTTAGGAAAGGGCCTAATATGGAAATTTGAGGTCTATTAGGAGTTCTTTCCCTAATCCTCCTTAAGATCCCTAGAGGAGCCCATAACACCTGTAAATAGATCATATGGGTCAGCTGTAATACTCAATAATGATAACGGTCACATCACATCAATACATACCAATGAAATTACAAAGTAAGAATACGACCATGTAATCTTACCGTCATAACCTCACTAATTCGCAATGATCCTCATCAAAATATTCCTCACCATATTCCACATCTCGTATTCTCGATTAACCAATAAACTCAAACACGACATCTATACTGTACCTCAAACAATTCCCAAGATTATCAAATCATCATCATAATTCACTGATATGAAATATACCAACTCTGTCCAACCCAATCCATTGGATAATATCATCAAATCTCAATCAAATCTCAACATGATAATCGATTGCCAATTAATAGACAAGTACCAAGAAGGAAGTACAGAACATAACTCAAGATACGCAATGCCACGACGAATCATGTCAGTCTAATTCGAGATCAAATCAAAACAACATACCGACCTGGTTCTACAAAAGACCTACAAATGCATACTCACATGACAACATCAATATGCTCACAACAATAACAACAATGTATACTCATGGAAATTCGATGATCCAGCGCACACAACATAGATCCCAAGATGATCCTGTCACATCAACACGAGGTGGATAACCAACAATATACATATGCACAACAACAACACATGGTAATCCAACGATCCAGTGCACACAGCATAAATCCCATGATGATCCCGTCGGATCAACACATGGTGAAAGTACCCGTCCAATGATCCAGTGCACCTAACTATAGATTCCCATGGTGATCCCGTCGGACCAACACATGGTGGACAAAACAATCACAACACATATGCACGACATATAACAACATAACCGACATGCCTGACAACAACAATACATGAATGTATCACAACATGATTGACACTAAATGATGCAAATGATTAGAGTATTTGCCCCGAGTCCTCCGAGAGCAATCTAGATGTCAAAAACCATCACCGACGATTATCCTCAATGTTTGCCGATCCAAAATACCACGGACTATAGATAACTCATATCCTCATCTGTACCATAATGTATCCTCGATACCCAAGTATACCAATAACAAGTGTAAATCATATACTTTATGATTTAATTCCCAAAATCAGAAAACAACGTACAATCCCAAATATCCAGAGTTCACAATTATAATCATTGATATACGAATTATAAACGAATGAAACTGAAACCATTCATTAAATATTATAAACTGAGCAAGTAATAACTTACCTCGATACCGATACGATGATAGTGAAGCCGTTACCAATTCCTTGCCTTCATCTACAAGCTCCTCGGCCCTGACCAAGGTAATTCACGGACATCCCCGAACTAGACCGCAACATATTATTCTAATCAACGATAAATCCTCACAACCTATTGTAATAATCAATTAACAACAATCCGATAACAATCAACAACCGACATAACCAACCAATCAAACTCAACAGTTCAACGATATATCAATTAAACATTAATCTGAATAACTCAATCAATCAATCATAAATCCATAACTAAAATAAGATTCCATAATCCGATAATCATATCAACAATTAATTCAACCCGGCAACCAGGATTATAACATACTCAATTCCGAAATCAATCTCACATACTGATTAACAAGATTCCTCCTTGTTCATAATCACTAAGACAACATAGGCCAATATGTTATCTAACCTTTAACCTAACATATTTCACTCTTAACCCAATCAATACACACATATCATCATCTTCCTCAACAAGCTTCAAGCAACACCAAGAATCACAACAACACTTACATATTCGTCATCATACGAAGTAAACAACGACAACAACATTAAGAATCCGAAATGAAGAAAGGGATTACATAAACATACCCCTCCAACACAATCCAAAACCACTACAATCATATCAATACCCATATATCAATAACAACATCAACATAATTCGGAAATCCATCTTACAACCACGTTTGAACGAATCATCATTACAACATGAAGAATCTTAACCAACATCTTTAATCTTTTGTCACAATTCTATTTAATCACGTATAACATCATAATAAACAATAAGATATATCAACATGCTTCATAACATGTAAACATCCTTCCAAACTAGAGCTATAATCAGAGGGATACAAATATTACCTTGTATTGGAGAACCATGGTGAAGAACAATCGAACTCCCACCAAGAATCATTGACAACTTTGAGAACAAAGCTCTAATCTAAGCTCTCAAGCTTAATATTGTTAAAGGTGATCATCTATACAAACACTCAAGTGTTTGGAACCTCAAAACCTTGCCCAAGAACAATCTCTATCGGATGAAGGGAAGAAATGGCCGAAAATGAATAACAATACTCAACTACACATATTTATAGACTTAGACATTATGTACGATACATAAACCACTTAACGTACGTAACAATCCTTACGTACGTTATCTAACCTTGATAGCGTACGTAACACTTAATCCAAAGGCCACCGCCTTAACCCATTCAATGATTTAGCTACGTAACATGCAACCCTAAATGTACGCAACAACTCTTTACATCTGCTATCTGACCTTGATAGCGTACGTAATGACAGTCCAGAAGCTACTGCCTCATTTTGTTCAATAATTTACGTACGCAATGCCCTTGACATAGCGTACGTAACACAGAATTGACTTACTACAGTAGTATGTCCATTTAACGTACGTAATGAGCAATCCATTGCGTATATTAACCTCTTTGTTGATGTAATACCCGAGATTTCTGATATGTATTTGGAACTTGTGATATTGTAATTGTTGCACTTTAATCTGAGTATTATTCTCCGTATCTCATAGTCCGGTGTTGTTGAGCGTATAATTTCATGAATGTGATTTAAGATTGTGATTCTGCGCATGTAGCGCACGCTATCGTCTATGTGTAGCGTACGCTAACATGGATCCATAGCGCACGCTACAAAGGAACATTAGCGCACGCTATACGTGGTCAATATGATTGAGACGTGTGGTAGGTGAGATCAGGCCGGGGATCTTGGTCGGATTGTGTCGGGATGAACCTGGATGGCTTTCGGGAAAAGCCAAGTCAATGCCTTTGCGCACGCTACTGACATGAGAATAGCGCACGCTAAGTGCTGAGTACAGTGAAGTCAGTAAGCCGTTAGCGCACGCTAAGAGTATGGACTAGCGCACGCTAATAACAATTTCCTATAAATAGGACAGCATCCTTTTCGTATTTTCAGTCCTTTCTTTTCCCACATCCGAATCCTTATACTTAGAGTATTACTCTCTACATCCTAAACACTTCATATCAGCATCCTAGCTCGTGTTGAAGATTGTAGATCATTGAGGATTGGTGTTCAAGCCTTCGACGTTGGATTGCTTCGATTTCCTCCTTGTTCTTCACTACTTTGAGGTAGGTGATTCTTCACCAATATTAGTAGTGTTCTAAAGGACGTTTTGATCATGTTTATCTAGTCAGTTAGATTCGTTATTAGTCAAACATCATGTGTTAGAAGGATATTTTCGACGTTTCGGCACTTATTCATCGTATGATCCATTGAACCTCTTTAGTATATGGACTCCTAAGCATATTATGTGTCTTCAAAACCGATCATGACCAGTGTATGGAGATTGCCTAGTTTGTATGTTTTACGTAAGGAATCATATGTTTTGGGACGTGGAATGATCGGAACTTAGAATATTTTCATGAAGATCTAAGATAAATTATGGTGTTGTGATGATTATACGTGTCCTTGTATCTCATAGTCATTTAGTACGTATAGAGCTTTCACGCAACCTTATGAGCATGATATGAACGGGGATGACATGTATTATCACCATAGAATTCATGAGTTCATCACCATTAGATCTAGTTTTCTGCCAGTAGTAATCTGCCATGCACGGTTAGCGCACGCTAACATACGTAAGTTAACGTGCGCTATCGGGGATAAGCTAACTCACGCTACGTTTGGTACATAACATACGTTATGATATCAGCCGAGTCAGTCGGCTGATCAGAGAGAACTGTCAGTCCATGGCTAGCGTACGCTAGGCTTAGACGATAGCGTATGCTAACAGGCAGGCTTAGCGCACGTTACGTAGAGTACGTAGCGTACGCTAAGTGGTTCAGGCAGATTGTATATTTTGAGCTTTTGGCCGTAGACCGAATTGCTAGGCAATCGTTCGACTTGAGATGATTTGTATATCATTTCTTTTGTTAAGGTTCGAGCTTGCTACGTTGATCGAAGGAGGCGGCCTTCGAGTTGTGTTGAGATCATTGAAGTGTTTCGTTCTTGCCATCTTCGAAGCAAGTATCGTAATATGTTAATATTGGTATTTTGAGCATGCGTGTGATTATTCATGTTGTTGAACATGAGATTTATCTCGTTGAATTGTCATGATATTCGTTATCTAGTGTTCGTATGTTCATGTTGATGGACATGGCGATTTGGCATATATGTATGCATGAGTTATGTTTGTGTTTGTTGTGCGATCTATGCTGAGGGTGCTGGATCGGATGTCCACCTCGTGTTGGTCCGACGGGATCATCTTGGGATCTAGGCTGAGGGCGCTGGATCATTGGACGGGTTATTTCCACCTCGTGTTGGTCCGAAGGGATCATCTTGGGATCTATGCTGAGGGCGGTGGATCATTGGAATACCCTTGTTGTGTTAATGGAATCTTTTGGATTCGCATTGTCGGATTCCGATAGCGAAAGTCCGTGTGGTGTATCTTGTTATGTATTGTTGATGCATATTTGATTCGTTTAAATGATACTTGTACTAGCATCGTTTTGCTAACCCCTTCGGGGGTGGACATTTGTTTTGATGTTCAGGTAGCCGAGGAGCAGGGAAACAACCACAGTACCGACGTGACGACGAAGGGGTTCAGTGATGTTTGTTGTTGTTGGTGATTGGTTTTCTTGGTTTGATTCAGTACTCGAGTACGCGTGTCTTATTAATATCATTTCGATATGGTTGTATTAATTACTCGTTGAACCAGTTGAATGGTTCTGTAAACTTGAATTTCCGCAGTATTGATGTCTTATATTTACATTTCCTTTAAATTAGCCTTGTAAATTCTTACTTAAAGGGTTTACGGCGCTGTAATTATTCCGAATATCTCGGGGTGTTACAGAATATGGTATCGGAGCTAAGATTCATGGATATCTTGGCAGTCGGGTTTTAAGTTGGGTCTGTTTACGTTATTGATTTACGAGTCATTCGTAACATCACTGTTCAGCCAAAAGTCATCATGTGGACCGTGGTTGTAAGTCTCCTAATCTCTTGTACTACCGTTTTACTTAATTCTGTTTTGTGAGTATTGGCGGGCTTTATTTTTGAAAATTTTGTCCTGGATATTGAAAAATTGTGTTTTCAGTATGTTGAGAGGAGGTCGTGGATGCGGACGTGGTCGTGGACGCGGACGTGGAAATATGAGACAGGAGGACTCCGCAACTACCCCAGAATTATCGGCTAGTAGAACCGATTCCCATTCTGGAGGGCAGCAGGGATCGGCGAATGACGACGCAAATCCTAACATGCCGGGAGTGCTTCAGCAGGTGGTGGCTCAAATAAACCAGTTCACTCAGGTAGTTGATCGCATGCAGACAGCGATGGGATAGCAGCACCACGAGGATAACCGGGGAGACAGATGGCTTACAGAGGTAGTCAAATTGCACCCGCCAAAGTTTGACGGATCTGCTGAAGCACTTACTTGGGATCATTGGCTAAAGGAGTTAGAGAAAATATTCGCGGGTATTAACTGTCCCGAAGACCGGAAGGTTCCCATTGCCCAGTATTTTCTGACTGGGGAGGCCTCTGACTGGTGGGAAGCTATTCGACCCGAGGATCATAATGCGGACTGGACGGAATTCAAACTAATGATGGAAGCACAGTATTGTCCTCGTCCAGTTAGAGAGGCAAAGATCCGAGAGTTTTTCTCACCACAGAGTTCGGAAGCAACTGTAACAGACATAATCAAACTTTTAATCATCAGCTGACGTGTGTCCGACACTTGGTCAGAACGGAGGCAGAAAAGATTTTTCATTTCGATATGCGAATGAAGCCAGAGATTCAGCAGTACATGTCCGGGTTCGAGTGTACTACGTTGCGACAGTATCAAGACAAAGCGCTGGCCTACGACATGAAAGAGGCGGCGGTGGAGAAATCAGTGGAGGCAAAGAAGCAGAAGGTGACCGACAGCTTCTCAGAAAACAAGAGTGGTGGGCCCCGCAAGGGCCAATCTTCCTTTTATTCGGCTAGGAAACCTCCACATCCTTCTAGAGGTGGAAAGAAGTTCCGGACTACATCAGCAGTTTCGGACGCGTCAAAGAAATGCTACAATTGTGGTCGAGCAGGGCATATTCGACGGGATTGCCCCTCATCTTCTGTGACTTGTTACGATTGTGGGCAAGAAGGGCACCGTGCGGCTTTCTGTGGAGTTGCTACTAGATCCTTTGTTACTTGCACTCCAGCGCCAGTTCCAAAGGAGATGAGTGTGAACCAGACGCAGCAGAGTGGATTTCAGCAGCAAAATATTGGGAAGAGAGAGACATCCAGTGCTGGGTCCGTACCTCCGCGCCTGTACGAGATGAGGAAATCTGACGATCGACATCACCGTTGCATCAGGTACGATTCAGATCCTTTTGCAACCAGTCAGTGTCTTATTCGATTACGGAGCTACACATTCTTTCATATCATTGAATTGTGTTAATCGGTTAAAAATCTCGTGCTTATTTGATTGTGAACCATATATTGTGGGTTTGCCGAGTGGAGAGAGAATTGTGGGAACCCTAGAGGCTAGAGATTTTCCAGTGTCTATAGGAGGGAGAGATTGGCCATCGAATCTTATTGTAGTTGACATCTACGGTGACGATTTAATTCTCGGAGACGATTGGCTCAACCGTTATGGAGCTATTCTGAATTACCGAGAGAGAGTCATTTCTACCATTGCTGATGACGGATCTGAACACTTTTTCCGAGGATGGAGACCAGGAAGCTCGGGTAAATTTATCAAAGCAATGAAAGCCGTGAAACTACTGGAGCAGGGATGTCATGGACTCTGGTGCTATGCCATCAGGAAAGAGGAAGGAGTAGAGCTCTCGTCTATTTCAGTTGTGAATGAGTTCTTAGATGTATTTCCTGACAAACTACCTGGGTTACCTCCGCAGAGAGAAGTGGAGTTCACTATCGAATTAGAGACTGGAGCAGCTCATGTTTCTAGAGCACCATACCGCATGGCGCCAACCGAGATGTATGAACTCAAGAAGCAACTGGAGGAATTGTTACAGAAGGGTTATATTCAACCTAGCGTTTCTCCTTGGGGAGCGCCCGTTCTCTTTGTCCGGAAGAAAGACAGATCCCTCCGACTGTGTATTAATTACAGGGAGCTCAACAAGATGACGATCAAGAATGAGTATCCCATACCTCGGATCGACGACTTGTTTGATCAACTGCAAGGGGCAATGGTATTCTCGAAGATTGACTTGCGATCAGGATACCATCAGTTGAGAATTAAGGAAGCGGATATACCGAAATCTTCTTTCAGATCCCGGTACGGGTATTATGAATTTGTAGTGATGCCATTTGGACTTACCAATGCTCCTGCGGTATTCATGCAATTGATGAATCGGGTATTCTTGGAATACTTGAATAAATTTGTGGTCGTCTTCATTGATGACATCTTGATATATTCGAAGGACGCAGAGGAGCATGCCGAACATTTGCGTGTGGTTTTGAGCACCTTGAGGAAGGAACAGCTGTATGCAAAGCTTTCAAAATGCGAGTTCTGGCTTAGGGAGGTAACTTTCCTTGGGCATGTGATATCAGCTGACGGAGTTCAGGTGGACCCAAAGAAAGTCGAAGCAATCTTGGAATGGGAAGCTCCTAATAACGTGAAAGAAGTCCGGAGTTTCTTTGGACTTGATAGATATTATCGCCGCTTTGTAGAGGGATTTTCCAAAATTGCTCGTCCG
Organism: Orobanche coerulescens; assembly: GCA_033398695.1. Lineage (NCBI taxonomy): Eukaryota > Viridiplantae > Streptophyta > Magnoliopsida > Lamiales > Orobanchaceae > Orobanche > Orobanche coerulescens. The sequence goes on from CM065801.1 coordinate 70,679,374, forward strand.
CTCACTCAGCTGTTACAGAAAACTCAAAAGTTCACGTGGGATGAGAAATGCCAGGCTGGTTTTGATGAACTTAAGAAGAGACTGACGACAGCACCTATATTAGCATTACTAGATGGAACTGATGGATTCATAGTGTACATCGACGCTTCAAATCAGGGTCTGGGATGTGTGTTGATGCAAAGCGATAAGGTGATTACCTATGCTTCTCGGCAGTTGAAACCATACGAGGTTAATTACCCGACTCATGATCTGGAGCTAGCAGCTGTAGTCTTTGCATTGAAAATTTGGAGATATTATTTGTACGGCTCTCATTGTCAGATCTTTACAGATCATAAGAGCCTCAAGTACATTTTCAGTCAGAAAGAATTAAACATGAGGCAGAGAAGGTGGCTGGAATTGATCAAGGATTACGACTTGGAGATTCTCTATCATCCGGGGAAAGCAAACGTAGTAGCCGATGCTTTGAGCCATAAACCTGTTTCTCTTCGAGTGTTGGAAGCACTTACGTCCTAAACCAGCATTCAACGGGAACTGATCCGCGAAGGGATTGAAGTATGGGCACCAGGAATCCAAGGGCAACTATATGTGATGGAACTGACTTCATCACTAGTCGAGGAGATCAAATCTAAGCAGTTGGACGATTCTCTGATCCTTCGGTTATGTGACGAAGTAAAGAAAGGAAAAGCCCGAGGATTCGTGATACAAGATGATGGAGTTCTGAGGTTTCAGAGTCGACTTTGCGTTCCCGATGATGACAATTTGAGACGAGGGATTCTGAAAGAAGCTCATAGTGCACCTTATTCTATCCACCCGGGCAGCAGTAAGATGTACAAGGATCTAAAACAAAACTTCTGGTGGGGGAATGTGAAGAAGGACGTAGCAGAGTACGTTTCGAAGTGTTTGACTTGTCAGCAGGTTAAGATTGAACATCAGCGACCTGCCGGAATGTTAAAGCCACTTCCGATCCCTGAGTGGAAGTGGGAAGATATCTCGATGGATTTCATCACCAGTATGCCTAGGACTAGATCGGGAATGAACATGCTTTGGGTTATAGTTGATCGACTAACCAAGTCGGCTCATTTCCTAGGAATTAAAGATACATGGGGACCCGAGAGATTGGCGCGAGTATTTATTGCGGAGATAGTCAGATTGCATGGGACGCCGAAGACCATTATTTCGGATCGAGATGGTCGCTTCGTGTCACATTTCTGGAAGGCAGTTCACAGGTCTTTGGGGACTGAGCTCCACTTTAGCACAACTTATCATCCCCAAATGGACGGTCAGTCCGAAAGGACTATACAAACGGTAGAAGACATGCTTAGAGCTTGTGCCTTAGATTGGTCGACTGATTGGGAAGTTCATTTGCCGTTGATTGAATTCACTTACAATAATAGTTGGCATGCTTCTATTAAGATGGCACCATTTGAAGCTTTGTAAGGGAGAAGATGCCGATCACCCCTGTGTTGGGATGATTTTCGGATTTAATCGGGACGGAACCGGAATTGATAATTCAGACTCAAGAGAAGATAGCTTTGATTCGAGAAAGACTGTTGACTGCCAAGAGTCGACAGAAGTCTTATGCAGACGTACGTCTTCGCCCTCTAGAGTTCGACGCTGGGGACCATGTACTATTGAAGGTGTCTCCTACACGAGGGATTTTCCGTTTTGGGAGGAGAGGCAAGCTTAGTCCAAGATATATTGGACCATTCGAGATCCTCGAGAGAGTTGGAGATTTAGCATACAGGTTGGCCTTACCGCCATCGCTGAGTCACGTTCACAATGTGTTTCACGTATCCCAATTGCGTAAGTATGTACCGGACCCCAGTCACGTCATTGATTTCGACGAGATCGAGATAGCTAATGACGGCACCTTCGAGGAGAGACCAATCAAGATACTTGAGAGTCGGATCAAACAGTTGAGGAATAAACCAATACACTTGGTTAAAGTACAATGGTCACGACACGGAGTCGAAGAGTCCACTTGGGAAATAGAGGACAGTATGAAGGCTAGATATCCAGAGTTGTTTTCATCTTAAGTTTCGGGACGAAACTTCTTTTTAGGGAGGAAGGATGTAATACCCGAGATTTCTGATATGTATTTGGAACTTGTGATATTGTAATTGTTGCACTTTAATCTGAGTATTATTCTCCGTATCTCATAGTCCGGTGTTGTTGAGCGTATAATTTCATGAATGTGATTTAAGATTGTGATTCTGCGCATGTAGCGCACGCTATCGTCTATGTGTAGCGTACGCTAACATGGATCCATAGCGCACGCTACAAAGGAACATTAGCGCACGCTATACGTGGTCAATATGATTGAGACGTGTGGTAGGTGAGATCAGGTCGGGGATCTTGGTCGGATTGTGTCGGGATGAACCTGGACGGATTTCGGGAAAAGCCAAGTCAATGCCTTAGCGCACGCTACTGACATGAGAATAGCGCACGCTAAGTGCTGAGTATAGTGAAGTCAGTAAGCCGTTAGCGCACGCTAAGAGTATGGACTAGCGCGCGCTAATAACCATTTCCTATAAATAGGACAGCATCCTTTTCGTATTTTCAGTCCTTTCTTTTCCCACATCCGAATCCTTATACTTAGAGTATTACTCTCTACATCCTAAACACTTCATATCAGCATCCTAGCTCGTGTTGAAGATTGTAGATCATTGAGGATTGGTGTTCAAGCCTTCGACATTGGATTGCTTCGATTTCCTCCTTGTTCTTCACTACTTTGAGGTAGGTGATTCTTCACCAATATTAGTAGTGTTCTAAAGGACGTTTTGATCATGTTTATCTAGTCAGTTAGATTCGTTATTAGTCAAACATCATGTGTTAGAAGGATATTTTCGACGTTTCGGCACTTATTCATCGTATGATCCATTGAACCTCTTTAGTATATGGACTCCTAAGCATATTATGTGTCTTCAAAACCGATCATGACTAGTGTATGGAGATTGCCTAGTTTGTATGTTTTACGTAAGGAATCATATGTTTTGGGACTTGGAATGATCAGAACTTAGAATATTTTCATGAAGATCTAAGATGAATTATGGTGTTGTGATGATTATACGTGTCCTTGTATCTCATAGTCATTTAGTACGTATAGAACTTTCACGCAACCTTATGAGCATGATATGCACGGGGATGACATGTATTATCACCATAGAATTCATGAGTTCATCACCATTAGATCTAGTTTTCTGCCAGTAGTAATTTGCCATGCACGGTTAGCGCACGCTAACATACGTAAGTTAACGTGCGCTATCGGGGATAAGCTAACGCACGCTACGTTTGGTACGTAACGTACGTTATGATATCAGCCGAGTCAGTCAGCTGATCAGAGAGAACTTTCAGTCCATGGCTAGCGTACGCTAGGCTTAGACGATAGCATATGCTAACAGGCAGGCTTAGCGCACGTTACGTAGAGTACGTAGCGTACGCTAAGTGGTTCAGGCAGATTGTATATTTTGAGCTTTTGGCCATAGACCGAATTACTAGGCAATCGTTCGACTTGAGATGATTTGTATATCATTTCTTTTGTTAAGGTTCGAGCTTGCTACGTTGATCAAAGGAGGCGGCCTTCGAGTTGTGTTGAGATCATTGAAGTGTTTCGTTCTTGCCATCTTCGAAGCAAGTATCGTAATATGTTAATATTGGTATTTTGAGCATGCGTGTGATTATTCATGTTGTTGAACATGAGATTTATTTCGTTGAATTGTCATGATATTCGTTATCTAGTGTTCGTATGTTCATGTTGATGGACATGGCGATTTGGCATATATGTATGCATGAGTTATGTTTGTGTTTGTTGTGCGATCTATGCTGAGGGTGCTGGATCGGATGTCCACCTCGTGTTGGTCCGACGGGATCATCTTGGGATCTAGGCTGAGGGCGCTGGATCATTGGACGGGTTATTTCCACCTCGTGTTGGTCCGACGGGATCATCTTGGGATCTATGCTGAGGGCGGTGGATCATTGGAATACCCTTGTTGTGTTAATGGAATCTTTTGGATTCGCATTGTCGGATTCCGATAGCGAAAGTCCGTGTGGTGTATCTTGTTATGTATTGTTGATGCATATTTGATTCGTTTAAATGATACTTGTACTAGCATCGTTTTGCTAACCCCTTCGGGGGTGGACATTTGTTTTGATGTTCAGGTAGCCGAGGAGCAGGGAAACAGCCATAGTACCGACGTGACGACGAAGGGGTTCAGTGATGTTTGTTGTTGTTGGGGATTGGTTTTCTTGGTTTGATTCAGTACTCGAGTACGCGTGTCATATTAATATCATTTCGATATGGTTGTATTAATTACTCGTTGAACCAGTTGAATGGTTCTGTAAACATGAATTTCCGCAGTATTGATGTCTTATATTTACATTTCCTTTAAATTAACCTTGTAAATTCTTACTTAAAGGGTTTACGGCGCTGTAATTATTCCGAATATCTCGGGGTGTTACAGTTGACTTGCCTTATCGCACGCCAACCGAAAGTTGCCGACCACAGGACCCACTTGTCGGTCATAGCCTGATCCTATCCGATTCTCTTCATAATGTACGTTATGTACTCTACGTGGCGTACGTTATGCTGGCATCTTTTACGTACATAAGATCCTACGCTTAACGTACGTAATGGCTTTTACACTTAGCCATTTACAACTTGCTCCTGCCTGTCGTCTCAATATACTGAATACGTATACACGACATACTGAATACATATACCCTTCCCAATAACATTATCATACGATAAACCTGATAAAAATTAAGACAACCTGCCACACAATATCCTCAAATATAATTGTTGACCAATTATGTAAATTGTACCAATACAACTGTCTCACTCCTTCAAATATAATAGTTAATGAGCAATCCATTGCGTACATTAATCTCTAGAGTTCACAATTATAATAATTGATATACGAATTATAAACGAATGAAACTGAAACCATTCATTAAATATTATAAACTGAGCAAGTAATAACTTACCTCGATACCGATACGATGATAGTGAAGCTGTTACCAATTCCTTGCCTTCATCTACAAGCTCCTCGGCCCTGACCAAGGTAATTCACGGACATCCTCGAACTAGACCGCAACATATTATTCTAATCAACGATCAATCCTCACAACCTATTGTAATAATCAATTAACAACAATCCGATAACAATCAACAACCAACATAACCAACCAATCAAACTCAACGGTTCAACGATATATCAATTAAACATTAATCTGAATAACTCAATCAATCAATCATAAATCCATAACTACAATAATATTCCATAATCCGATAATCATATCAACAATCAATTCAACCCGACAACCAGGATTATAACATACTCAATTCCAAAATCAATCTCATATACTGATTAACAAGATTCCTCCTTGTTCATAATCACTAAGACAATATAGTCCAATATGTTATCTAACCTTTAACCTAACATATTTCACTCTTAACCCAATCAATACATACATATCATCATCTTCCTCAACAAGCTTCAAGCAACACCAAGAATCACAACAACACTTACATATTCGTCATCATACGAAGTAAACAACGACAACAACATTAAGAATCCGAAATGAAGAAAGGGATTACATAAACATACCCCTCCAACACAATCCAAAACCACTACAATCATATCAATACCCATATATCAATAACAACATCAACATAATTCAGAAATCCATCTTACAACCACGTTTGAACGAATCATCATTCTTACAACATGAAGAATCTTAACCAACATCTTTAATCTTTTGTCACAATTCTATTTAATCACGTATAACATCATAATAAAAAATAAGATATATCAACATGCTTCCTAACATGTAAACATCCTTCCAAACTAGAGCTATAATCAGAGGGATACAAATATTACCTTGTATTAGAGAACCATGGTGAAGAACAATCGAACTCCCACCAAGAATCATTGACAACTTTGAGAACAAAGCTCTAATCTATGCTCTCAAGCTTAATATCGTTAAAGGTGATCTTCTATACAAACACTCAAGTGTTTGGAACCTCAAAACCTCGCCCAAGAACTCTCTCTATCGGATGAAGGGAATAAATGGCCGAAAATGAATAACAATACTCAACTGCACATATTTATAGACATAGACATTATGTACGATACATAAACCACTTAACGTACGTAACAATCCTTACGTACGTTATCTAACCTTGATAGCGTACGTAACACTTAATCCAAAGGCCACCGCCTTAACCCATTCAATGATTTAGCTACGTAACATGCAACCCTAAATGTACGCAACAACTCTTTACATCTGCTATCTGACCTTGATAGCGTACGTAATGACAGTTCAGAAGCTACTGCCTCATTTTGTTCAATAATTTACGTACGTAATGCCCTTGACATAGCGTACGTAACACAGAATTGACTTACTACAGTAGTATGTCCATTTAACGTACGTAATGAGCAATCCATTACGTACATTAACCTCTTTGTTGACTTGCCTTATCGCACGCCACCCGAAAGTTGCCGACCACAGGACCCACTTGTCGGTCATAGCCTGATCCTATCTGATTCTCTTCACAATGTACGTTATGTACTCTACGTGGCGTATGTTACGCTGGCATCTTTTACGTACATAAGCTCCTACGCTTAACGTACGTAATGGCTTTTACACTTAGCCATTTACAACTCGCTCCTGCCTGTCGTCTCAATATACTGAATACGTATACACGACATACTGAATACATATACTCTTCCCAATAATATTCTCATACGATAAACCTGATAAAAAATAAGACAACCTGCCACACAATATCCTCAAATATAATTGTTGACCAATTATGTAAATTGTACCAATACAACTGTCCCAGTCCTTCAATTATTTTACCCCTACTGTACAGGTTCCACAATATGCACTATCAATCGAATAAAAATAACATTAAACAACAACAGTGGAAATTCAGTATATTACATGGGGTATCCTGCGAACAATCGTACATCTGTGTGATATATAGACTTATCAGCACCCTTATTCAATCCATGTGCTGGAGTATCCCAAATCCAAAAATGTCCTAGACTGGGCTTTCGCCTACTCCATAGTTTTGTGGGTATTTTTTAAACTAATTTCGAGGGGACCAGGTTAAGTATGTAAGCCGTTGTTTCCAAGACGTACCCCCAGAACGAAATAACTAAATTATAGTAACTCATAATTGACCTGATCATTTCTAGAAGTGTTATGTTCATTCTCTCAGGAACACCATTTTGTTGTGGAGTTCCTGGCGCAGTGAGCTGGGACGTAATCTCCTCATTTGACAAGAAATCCAAAAACTCTCCACTAAGGTATTCGCCGCCATGATCAGATCGTAGTGACTTGATACTCTTCCCATGATGCTTCTCCGTTTTTAGCCTTGAAATCTCCGAACTTGTCCAAGGCTTCATACTTACTTCGTATCAAATAGATATATCCATTATCTCGAATAATCATCTATAAACATGATGAAGTATTCGAAACCATGTTAGGGTTGTATACTGCAAATCATACTTTATGCTTGTATTACCTTATTTCCTTATAAACACATATGAGAATATTAATTACATTTAATCACATGTTTTGCATATGTATTCACATTATGGTTATGCAAATGAAATATCTAATTATTTTATATTATAGATAATGTGGTGTGTTGGTGTCACACGGCAGATCACATTATCGGTGCCTTATAAAATAATATAATAGTTCACAACCTATATAATTATTAGACAAATTATGTGAAAGGTTTTAGTGTATGCTTGAGATTAGTTGGTCTTGACTATTAGCATGCATTAGCGTATTTATATACATTGAACTGGACCGAAGTGAGATAGTGTCTTCTGTACTGACTATAAGAATAACGTAAATCTCGGATAATTATTTTTTCTTAATTCTAAATATATACTATTTAATTGTGTATTTATAATATTTATTGCTTTTATTTACCATTGGTGAGAGTCACAATGATTGACTCAATAAGCTTCGTATCTTGGGCAATAATATTATTTATATGAAAATTATTATTATAACTAGAATCGTGTCCCGACTCGGGCAGGTTGATGATGTCCCCTTGAGGAGCTCGACAGTGATTATTATATTAAACCCTGCAGGTGGATTTAATTCCGATATAATAAAAAGGTTCGAGTGGTACTACTCTTGGATAAGATATTAATTAATTAAAACTGTCAGTAACTTAAATTAATTAATGGACATTCGATATCTTAAACATGAGAAATAATATATCCAAATAAGGAGCCCGATTTTGTAAATCGAGATTTGGATATGAAGTGCATTATTAACTCTTTAGTGAACTCAGTTGATAATTAATAGACTCAATATGTTAGGAAAGGGCCTATGGAAATTTGAGGTCTATTAGGAGTTCTTTTCCTAATCCTCCTTAAGATCCCTAGAGGAGCCCATAACACCTATAAATAGATCATATGGGTCGGCTGAAATAGTGTTGTAACAGTCCAAGAAATTTCTATTTTTTCTATTTTGTGTTTGACTGTGGATCTTGACTTGTGTCTTCGATTCCATAATTGGATAACATAATATTTTTCTAAAACACTAATATATTCAAGAAAAATAGAGAGAAAATCGTAAGGTGATTTTTGGAGGAGTTCGGTCGATCCCAGTTGTTATTCAAGGAAGTCCGGTAGATTATTGTTGCCCACACGACATCCAGATATAAGCGGGATATACTCTAGAAGATCTAAAGTTAGAAATACAAGAAGACCAAGGGGAAACTCAAAGACTTTTGCTTCAAAGGTAGCGTATTCTAAGATTTTTAGATCTAGGTAGAATTCTACGAATGTTTAGACGCGTAAATATATATATTGTTCGTTTAAATTGCTTTAATGTGCATAATTAATTAATTATTTGACGTGCCTAAATAGATCCGATTCTTGAGGGCCAATTTTAGTACATCCAAACCCGCCGATTCCGCTGCTTTTTATTTCCAACAATTGGTATCGGAGCCAGTCTTTAGGTTCCGTTCAATTTAATTAATTTTGTGATTAATTGCTAGAAATTTAAAAATACACATATATTATGATCTTTAAAATTTTTGCTAGAATTGTCTTGCATGTGAATATGGTCCAATTACCATGGCTATATGATTTTATTTTATTTTTACGCATTTTCGTAATTTGTCCCGATTTTGAAGCATGTATAAGTTTTTCCCGTGAGAAAAATCTACGGTTAGAATAGGATTTTATTTTTCCTTGTATTTTTGTTGTAAATTCGATGTATTTTATTTTGTGTAAAATTATAATCGAGTTGTGTACACAAAGTACGAAGGAAAAGGAGTCCTGCACGAAAAGGAATCCCAATTAGACGAACCGACCGGGATCGAGAATCTGCCGTGCGGTCCGGCCGCGGGACTGCGGTCCAGATCGTGGTCCAGGCTACTGGTTAGGTTGGGTCGTCTGGTGTAGGGTCTTGTTTGTTTTTCAGCCGTTAGTTTCATCCCTTGGTGCACAATATGTAAATTTGAATTTTTCTTGTGCAATTAATTTTGCATGGAAAAGAAAGTTTCTAAATTTGGAAAGCCATGAATTTTGGATTTATTCGAGCCGAAGATTTTCTCTTTATTCAAAATGAGGAACAAAAGTCATGATAATTGGATTTAATTATCCAATTTTTTTTGTTGATTTTAATTGTTTTGAATGTATGACATGTATGAATATATGCGTGATATGTTTTTTGCATGTTAGGACGAGAAAATTAAAAATCTTAAACCTAAAATAACTAAGTGATTAAGTTGATTTATTTTTTTAAAATAAAATCAAGCTGACCTCTATAATTAATTTAAGTTGCGAAGTAATTAGCATACGCGTTGACATTAGAGTCTTCCTCCATATCGAATGTGCTAATTATAGGTTCACTAGTTTTAAATTTCAAGTGATAACAAAAGGTCAATATTATTTTTATGATATGACTCCTCATATTAATTAATAAGCTCGCCATCGGAGTCTATATTAATTAATACATGGCCAAGAGGAACCAACTTTTAATTTTACTTGTCATAATGTATGTTGACTCGATAGTAAAATTAAAGACGTAAAACTCTACTTGAAAAATATGTGTGTAAACATCCACACGATCAAGGCATGCATATGCGGGTTTTTTGAGGTGTTGGTTGCTAGCATATATATTGTGTTTTTGAGGGTTTTTCAATATATTTTGCTATGCACTATGTGATGAATGTTTTTAATTTTATTTGAGATGTCTTTCAATCCACTTGTTGTAATTCACAATGAAAACAAACTAGATGGCACTAACTTTGCTGATTGGAAATGTAATCTTAATATTGTCCTGATTACTGAGGAACACAAGTTTGTTCTAACTGAGGAATGCCCATTGGAACCAGATGCAGATTCGACACCCAGTGAGGTGAAAGAATATCGCAAATGGAAGAAATCGGATGATATGGCTCGCTGTTAATCTTGGCTTCTTTAGCAAATGTATTGCAGCATCAGCATCAGAGTATGGGCACGGCCGCCGAAATGATGAAAAACCTCGGCGAGATGTTTGGTCATCAGAACCGGGCGGCTAGGAATAATGCTCTGAAGGTCTTGATGACAACCCAAATGCTTGAAGGAACCCCGGTAAGGGATCATGTTCTAAAGATGATTTCTCATCTAAACGAACTTGATATCTTAGGGGCTACTATCGATGTGGAAATGCAGGCGATATCATCCTAGGCAGATGACCTAGGAGCTTTGAGCAGTTCCGCCTAAAATACAATATTAATCGTAGGGAGTATACCTTGGCGGAGTTGCTGACAGAGCTTCAAGCTGCGGAAGGTCTCTCCAGACAAGGGTATCAAGTTCTTGCAGCTACTGGTGTTTTGACTTTTAAACCCAAAAGTGGGAAGAAGAAGAAACAAGTGGGCCAGAAGCAAGTAACAACTCTCAAGGTAAAAATTAAAGCTCCTCAGCCGGAGGCGAACAAAAATCCAAACGAAAAGTGCTACAAGTGCGGTCAGAAAGGACATTTTAAAGCGGACTGGCTTGCTCTTAAGAAAGGTATGTCTCGTGCACTAGTTGTCAAAATATGTTGACAGCCTGTTCTTCCACTTCATAGATAGTTGATTCAGGCTCCACTGATCATATTTGCTTTGAGTCGCATGGTTTTCAGGCAACCAAGCAGCTTAGTGCGGGCGAGATAACCATCAACTGCGGTGATTATTCTAGGCTTATGGCTGTTGCAGTGAGAGTCGTGCAGTTGAAGATTAATTATAAAATATTAGTCCTTAATAATATATTATTAGTACCAGATTTTAGAATAAATTTTATTTCGGTTTCTAAATTAAGTTGTGATGGTTATTCATATTCTTTTGATGGTTATGCCAATATTAGAAGAGACAGTGAATATATTTTCAATGGTATTTATACTCATGGACTGTATGTCATTATTGTTGTACAAAGTCCCATGTATAAACATAAATCACTTAACTCTTTGTGTGAACCTATAAAGAGAAGAACCTTCGAGAATAAACCAAATATATATGTGGCATTTACGGTTAGGTCATGCAAACCTTAAGCGGATTCAAAGATTGGTAGATGATGGACCATTGGATGACCTCTAAGTTGAGTCATTTCCAATTTGTGAATCCTGTCTGGAAGGTAAAATGACCAAGAGGGTTCAGATAGATGTATGTGGTCCAATGAATATCCAGGTTAGGGGTGGTTTCGAATACTTCATCACATTTATAGATGATTATTCGAGATATGGATACATCTATATGATGCGACATAAGTTTGAATCATTTGACAAGTTCAGAGACTTCAAGGCAGAAACGGATAAGCATCATGGAAAGAGTATCAAGTCACTACGATCTGATCGTGGTGGCGAATACCTTAGTGGAGAGTTTTTTGGATTTCTTGGCAAATTTGGGTATTTCGTCCCAACTCACTATGATGGGAACTCCACAACAAAATGGTGTTGCTGAAAGAAGGAACAAAGCTCTTTTAGAAATGGTTAGGTCAATGATGAGTTATTCAGATTTAGCTATTTCGTTCTGGGGATACGTCTTAGAAATAGCGGCGTATATTCTAAACCTGGTGCCTTCGAAATCAGATCCAAAAACACCCACATAACTGTAGAGTGTGTGAAAGCCCAGTCTAGGACATGTTCGGATTTGGGGTACTCCATCACATGTGCTGACTAAGGAAGCTGATAAGTTGGTATCTCGTACATAGGTACGAGTGTTTGTATGATATCCTAAGGGAATGAAGGGTGGCTTGTTCTATAGTCCCTAGGATCAAAAGGTCATTGTTAGCACCAATGCCCGATTCCAAGAAGATGATTATATGATTAGTCACAAGCCCATTAGCGAAATAATTTTGGAAGAGTTGAAGAGCGAGACTCCATCTATACCAATCCTATAAGCGGCAACTAACACTACACCATGTATAGATTTTGAGAGTTCTACACCAACTCAGGATTTGCCTCGTTGTAGTAGGAGGGTTGTTCATCAACCAGAACGATTCATAGGCATGGAAAAGTCTTCGGACTCAATCCCAAGCGAATATGAATCAGATCCCTGGACTTATAAGGAGGCAATCTAAGATAAAAATGCTGACTCCAGGAAGGTAGCAATAGAATCAGAAAAGGTATCTATGGATGCCAATCAAGTGTGGGAGATAGTAGAACTACATGATGGGGTACAAGCCATTGGGAGTAACTGGGTATACAAGTGAAAGAAAGGAGGTGACGGGAAGGTTGAAACCTTCAAAGCAAGACTTGTCGCGAAAGGTTACACTCATAAACAGGGTATTGATTATGATAAAACCTTTTCACCGGTATGTCAGATTATTTTAGCTGTAGCTGCATATTTAGATATGGATATTTGGAAAATGGATGTCAAGACTGCGTTCTTAAATGGAAGTCTAGACAAGAAAATCTACATGCGCCAACCAAAATGATTCATTGCTAAAGGAGAAGAGCACTTAGTGTGCAAGCTTAAGAGATCCATTTATGGAGTTAATCAAGCATCTAGATCTTGGAACACTCGATTTGATGAGGTTGTCCAGTCATATGGATTCGTCCAATGTCCGAGTGAGAGTTGTGTGTATAAGAAATGCGATGGAAATGTGTTGGTGTTTCTTGTACTATATGTAGATGATATCCCTCTAATTGGAAACAACGTGAAGGAGTTGTCGGACGTACGGGTATGGCTATCTGAGCAGTTCGATATGAAAGATTTGGGAGAAGCAGGACACATCCTTGGAATCAGGATCTTTCGTGATCGGAAGAAAAGGATGTTGTTTTTATCCGAGGCATCCTATATCGATACAGTTCTAAAGTGGTTTAGCATGGAGAATTCCAAGAATGGTTTTGTACCTTACAGACATGGAATTCAACTATCTAAGGATATGTGTCCCAAGACATAAAAGGAGATAGATGACATGAAGCTGATCCCTTATGCGTCAGTTGTGGGAAGCCTCATGTATGTTATCCTTTGCACTAGACCAGATATATGTCATGCCGTAGGAATGGCTGCTAGATATCAGTTGAATCCAGGACTAGGATACTGGATTGTTGTCAAGCACATACTCAAGTACCTGAGAAGGACTAGGGAGTATATGCTAGTATATCAATCAGACGACCTATTTCCAGTGGGTTATACTGACTCAAATTTTTCATCAGACAAATAAAAGTCCAAGTCTACTTCAGGTTATGTGTTTAGCCTAGGATGTGGAGCCATTAGCTAGAGGAGTGTGAAGCAGAAATGCATCTTATACTCTATCATGGAAGCCGAGTACGTGGAATCCTCTGAGGCAACCAAAGAGGCAGTACGGCTCAAGTACTTCCTACAGGACTTAGATGTGATTCCCAATTTGCCAAAGGGTATTACACTTTATTGTGATAATACGGTGCAGTCGCAATTTCGAGGGAACCACGAGCCAATAAGGCAAGTAAATATATCAACCGCAAGTACCACAATATACGACAATTCATAAAGGAAGGAGATATAGTTGTAGCCAGGGTTGCATCGAAAGATAATCTTGCTGATCCTTTTACAAAAGGCCTACCCTCAAAAGTTTTTGAAAGGCATGTGGAAGGAATGATATTACGGTGTATGGAAGTATGGCTTTGAGTATAAGTGGGAGAAATGAGAGACTATGTAATAGAGTAGTATACTTAAAAGCATGCTTTGAGTATAAGTGGGAGATTGTTAGGGTTGTATACTGCAAAGCATACTTTATGCTTGTATTACCTTATTTCTCTATAACTACCTATGAGAATATTAATTACATTTAATCACATGTTTTCCATATTTATTCACGTTATGGTTATGCAAATGAAATGTCTAATTATTTTATATTGTAGATAATATAGTGTGTTGGTGTCATACGGAAGATCATATTATCGGTGCCTTATAAAATAATATAATAGTTCACAACCTATATAATTATTAGAAAAATTATGTGAAAGGTTGTAGTGTATGCTTGAGATTAGTAGGTCTTGACTATTAGCATGCATTAGCGTATTTGTATACATTGAACTGGATCGAAGTGAGACAGTGTCTTCTGTACTGACTGTAAGAAGAACATAAATCTCGGATAATTATTATTTCTTAATTCTAAGGACATAATATTTAATTGTGCATTTATAATATTTATTGCTTTGATTTATCATGGGTGAGAGTCACGATGATTGACTCAATAAGCTTCATATCTTGGGCAATAATATATTTATATGACAATTATTATTATAACTAAAAATCGTGTCCCGACTTGTGCGGGTTGATGATGTCCTCCTGAGGAGCTCGTTATTATTTGGTATATTAAATCCTGCAGGTGGATTTAATTCCGATATAATAATAAGGTTCGAGTGGCACTACTATTGGATAAGATATTGATTAATTAAAGTTGTCAGTAGCTTAAATTAATTAATGGACATTTGATATCTTAAACACAGAAATAGTATATATAAATAAGTAGCCCGATTTCGTAAATTGGGATTTGGGTAGAAAGTGCAATATTAACTCTTTAGTGGACTGAATTGATATTTAATAGACTCAATATATTAGGAAAAGTCCTAATATGGAAATTTGAGGTCTATTAGGAGTCATTTCCCTAATCCTCCTTAAGATCCCTAGAGTAGCCCATAACAACTATAAATAGGACATAGGGGTCGGCGAAAATAGTGTTGTATTCTGTCTTGTATTTGATTGTGGATCTTGACTTGTGTCTTAGATTCCATAATTGGATAACATAATATCTTTTTAAAATACCAATATAATCAAGAAAAATAGAGAGAAAACCGTAAGGTGATTTTTTGGAGGAGTTCGGTCGATCCCAGTTGCTATTCAAGGAAGTCCGGTAGATTGTTTCCCACACAACATCCGGATATAGGTAGAATATACTCTATAAAATCTAAAATTAGAAATACAAGAAGATCAAGGAGAACTCAAAGACATTTTCTTCAAAGGTAATGTATTCTAAGATCTTTTAGATCTAGGTTGAATACTACGAATTATCGTGTTTAGACACGTAAATATATATTTTTCGTTTAAATTTCTTATTAATCTGCGTAATTAACTCTTTGAAGAGCTTAAATAGATCCGATTCTTGAGGGCCGATTTTAGTAAATTCGCTATTTCCGCTGCGTTTTTATTTCTAACAAATCATCCCTAGCGTGGATGTTCATTGGATCACATACATCAGTATGAATCAATTCTAACATATTCTGAGCATGGTTTCCCTTGGTTTTAGAAACCTTTTTGGTCATTTTAGCTTGCAAGATTCACATATTGAAATGACTCAACTTTGAGTTCATCCAATGGGCCATCATCTACTAATCTCTGCATCCTTCTAAAGTTTACATGACCTAACCGTAAACACCACATATATCTTTGGTTTATGCTTGAAGGTTCTTTTCTCTTTTTAGGTTTAGACAAAGAGTTAAGCGATTTATGTTTATACGTGGGAGTTTGTGCAGTATTAATGACATATAGTCCATCACTATAGATACCTTTGAAAATATATTCACCGTTTCTTCTAATAATAGCATCACCATCAAAAGAAATTGAATAACCATCACAACCAAAATTAAATTCATTCTAGAATATGGTACTAATAGTACATTATTAGGACTAATATTTTATCACTAATCTTCAAATGCACGACTCCCACTGCTACAACCATAAGCCTGTAATAATCGCCCCACTTGATGGTGATCGGGCCGCACAAAGTTGTCAGGTTACGTGAAAACCATGTGAGTCAAAGCTAACATGATCAGTGGAGCCTAAATCTACTATCCACAAAGTGGTAGAACAAGCTGTCAAATATGTTTTGACTACTAGTGCATGACTCATACCTTTCTTTAGAGCAGGGCAGTCGGCTTTAAAGTGTCCTCTCTGACCGCACTTGTAGCATTTTCCCTTTGGCTTTTTGTTCGCCTCAGGCTGAGGAGCCTTGCCTTTTACCTTGAGAGTTGCCACTTGTTTCTGGCCCACTCATTTCTTCTTCTTTCCCCACTTGGTTTTAGAAGTTGAAACTCCAATTGCCGCAAGAACTTGATAACGTTGTCTGAAGATTTCTTCTGCAGTTTGAAGCTCTGTCAGCAATTCCGCCAACGTATATTCCCAACGCTTCATGTTGTAGTTTAGACGGAAATGCTCAAAGCTTCTAGATAAGCTGTCTAGGATGATATCGACCTGCGTATCCGCATCGATAGTAGCCCATAAGATATCAAGTTCATTTAGATGATAGATCATCTTTAGAACATGATTTCTTACCGGGGTTACTTCAGGCATCTAGGTCGTCATCAAAACTCTCATAGCATTTTGCCTAGCCACCTAATTCCGATGACCAAACATCTTGCCGAGCTTTTTCTTCATTTCCACAGTTCGCATACTCTTATGCTGATGCTGCAATATATTTGCTAAAAAATCCAAGATGTAACAGCCATCTCATCAGATTTCATCCATTTGCAGAATTATTTCACCTCATCAGGTGTCGAATCTGCATCTGGTTCTAATGGGCATTCCTCAGTTAGAACAAACTTGTGTTCTTCAGCAGTGAGGACAATATTAAGGTTACATTTCCAATCAGTAAAGTTAGTGCCATCAATTTATTTTTTCGTTGGGAATTAGAGCAAGTGGATTGAAAGACATATGTGATAAGATTAAAATAGTCATCACATAATGCATAGCAAAAATATATTGAAAAACCTCAAAAAACACAATATATATGCTAGCAACCAACACCTCAAAAAATCCGCTCATATAAACCACGATCGTGTGTGTAATACCCGCAATTTCGATTTCCGGTATTTTTTTTGGCAGGAGCACGTTTTGACGACTCGCTCATGACTATATCGTCATTATGAGAATGATTAATTCTGCACTTTTTGTCATTCGAGTTTGTTTCGATGTCGTTTTGTTGAGTTCCGCGTTCTTAAGCGGCTTTTCCGCACTTGAGTTCGATTCTTGCCAATCTCATCCGAAACTGTTGTTTTGAGTTTCTCGTAAGTTCATTTAATGTTATTATTCATGTTGCGAGCTTTGGTTTGGTGTTTCGATCGTGTATCGTGTATTTCGGACGTTTTGGGCCGTTTTCGTAATTTCCCAAAGTTTGGGGTAATTACGTCCGTTGTCGAATTCCGACACTTCGGGTGGTTGGAATCGTGTGTTCTCTTAGCTCTTAGATTTATCTTTGCGAGTACTTCGTAACCGTATCTTCGGTTAATATTCAGGTTTCGGTTTCGGGGTTGTCCGGGCCGTCGGAGTGGCCACGGCCGAGTCACGGCCGGAGCAGGGCCTGGCCTGGCCGAGTCACGGCCGTACGTGCTCGGCAGACATGGCTGGATGAATTCCTGTTACAGCAGTAAGGGGTGTCAGTTACGGCCGTACGAGTGCCAGGCAGTGTTCGGACGAATGCCGGTTACGGTCGTAAGTACCTGCCGGGTACGGCCGTAAGTGCCGAGTTACGGCCGTAATGCCCTGTCGGTTATGGCCGTAAGCGATTGGCAGGCACTGGGTGGATTTTGACGAATGCCAGTTACGGCCGTAAGGTCCTGCCGGTTACGGCCGTAACCCTGCCGGCTATATATAGCCTGAGCTCGGCCAGACTTTGTTTTTCTTACTTTTTCCTCGTTTTTGTGTGGCTGCGGACGGGAGTGACCGGTAGAAGTTGTTCTTGGCCGATTCTACTCATTTCCAAGGCCTTTTTGAAGATTCTTGTTGATTATATCATCATCCAATCCGTGTTCTTCGTCGAATCAAGGTATATTTCTTGATTTTTCTTCAAGTTGACATTTTGGTGAATTTGTTCTTGATTTCGATTCTAGTCCGATTTTGATACATCAGTTGGTTTAGTATGATGTTATTAATTGTGTTCTATGGGTTGTATATCAATATTTCGAGTTTGTTCAACTCGATTAGTGATTCGAGTGTTCTTGGGAGTTATCGAACATTGAGTGTTCGATTAAATGTCCTAATGAGTTTCCCTTCGATAGTTTGGTGGGATTTCCGTTGTTTTTTTACCTTGATTCTCATTGTGATCGCATCTTTGTGTTCTTGGCCATTTTGGGGGAAACCCTTGAATTTGTGTCGTTCGTCCCTTCAATTCAACGACTTTAGGTCGTGCTATGGAATTCATTTTCATTGTTGCTATTGTTGTTCGTAGTTTATTGTCGCGGGTTAGCGTTCGGTGGAGTCGGCGAGTTCGTAGTCGGTTCGTGCCAACCTACTTCGGTCTATTCTCCCCGTTGTGATGATTCGAGGCAAGTACCTTGTCCATACAATTCTTATTTTGTGGATATGATAATTAGTGATCGTCTCTATGTGTTTGTTTGATTGTTTGATTTGAACTTTCAAAAGATTCGGTTAGCCTTGTTAAAGACCCTATTTCAAAACGCGTGTGTTTTGTGAACATTGTGTTCGTGGATGGTTACATGAATTACTATGAATACACTTGGTGTTATCGTTGTGCTTCGATAATATATATGTATATATTATCTCATATCGGTGCGTTGTGATTTGACCATTGCGTCGTGCATTGTGTTTGTTGCCATTGAGTGAATTACTTGGATATTGTTGATGTGATATGTTATTTGTGTGAATGTGTAGATATGGTTGAACGTCTACAGTGACACATGGCATGTGATCATGAGGTCAGGATGTAACAAGTGATTGATCCTACCGTGAGAGCCTAAGATAATCTACGGTGACACATGGCTTGTGATCATGTGGTCAGGATGCAACAAGTGATTGATCCAACCGTGAGATATGATGTTGTGATTTGTTTAGCTAGCCAGCTCGGGAGGGTCCTTAGAGGCCTCGAGTGGGATTTGTGGCTTCATCCCGGTCCTAGGCGATGCATGTGCGTGATTTGTTTTATGATTGTGTCCAGCTCAGGAGGGTCCTTAGAAGCCTCGAGTGGGATTTGTGGCTTCGTCCCGGTCCTAGGCGATGCTTGTATGTGATTATGTTGTGTTGATTTTATGTCCGTTGAGGACACTTGATGTGGGCTCTGGCCCTGTGAATTGTTGTTGGTTTTATTTTGTGAAAACAAAACCTTTGGGCTGTGACCCCTGTTGATTTTTGGAAAGAGAAGGATTTGATAATCCTGAATTGTTTTCTACTAAAACTCCCGATGGCTTATTAAACCATTTTGTAAATTGTTTTCTCCTGGATTGTGATCTTTTGGTTTTGGAACGTTTTACCCAAACTCTTGCCTCGGGAAGTGTTTGTTTCGTTGTATATGAATCTTTGAGGATTTCTGGTTATTATTGTTCTTGGAACTTGAATTGTATGGCTCTTATTTGCACTTTGTACTTGCACTAGCAAAATAGTAGAATTTTGCTAACCCCCGAGAAAACGGGGGGTGGATGTCTGTATTGCATTCAGGTTTTGGGGAGCATAACACAGGGTCGGCATGAAGGATGATAAAAGATGAACGATACTAATCACACGAGGACCCGTTAGATGTTATATTGGTTTAGTTGTATTTTATTTCCGCTGCAGTATTCTTTCCCCGTTGTACGGGAGTGTGTTGTATTTGACCCCTGCGTGGGCATTTGGTTTGTGGGGATGTATGTATGATGTTCGCATTGTCATTATGATGTTAGCTCCGGAGTATGATCGAATTGGTGGCATGAACGTTGAGGCGTTGACACGCAATTGTTATACTAGCCCTATGTAAGAGGTGTGAACTGATATTTACTGTTTGTCGCCTTGTGGTGATTTGCATGTTGTCGCACGAGTGTGAGCTGTTGAAGCTTGGGCTGGTACGTTCGTGTATATGTGTGATTGTTCCATGATGTTTTGCGCTTATGTGCTGGTTATCGTTCGGGCCGTTGAGATCGCTGAATGATACCGTCGTTGCTATGATTTTAATATGTGTGTTTCTTTACGATGGAAATCGTTGTATGTGGTATGTGTTATGATTTTTCTGTTGTGCTGAGTGATTACTTGTTCAGTATGCCGAGGGGCCGAGGTCGTGGTCGTGGCAATCAGACGCATGGTCGAGATCATGCTGCCGGTGATGATGCCAGTATCAGTGTCGCTACTATTTTACAGCAGGTAGACACACAGATGACTCAGTTGACTCGGGCAGTTCAGCGTGTTACAGATGTGACCCAGAACACTGGTGCAAATCAGTGGCTTCGAGAAATGGTTCGTATGAATCCCCCTCGTTTCGCTGGTGCTACAGATGCATTAGGCTGGGATGGTTGGCTTTTCCAGTTGGAAAAGATATTCGAGGTAGTTTATTGTCCAGAAGAACGTAAGGTCCCGGTAGCTCAGTATCTTTTCGACAAGGATGCCGCTAGCTGGTGGGAGGTTGTTAAGCCTCAAGATCGTGTTATTACATGGGCAGAGTTCCAGAGATTCATGAGAGATGAGTTTTGTCCGGAGCCGATCAGAAATCAGAAGATTAATGAATTCTTTTCGGCGAAACCGCAGGATGTACCGCAGTCTCAAGCTATTATTGATTT
Source organism: Orobanche coerulescens (assembly GCA_033398695.1). Lineage (NCBI taxonomy): Eukaryota > Viridiplantae > Streptophyta > Magnoliopsida > Lamiales > Orobanchaceae > Orobanche > Orobanche coerulescens. The sequence continues at coordinate 70,700,332 of CM065801.1, forward strand.
TAGCAAATAGCTCGACTATGTGCAGAATCAAGTAAGGACAGAGGAGGACAAGATTTGTCATTTTAGTAGGCGGATGAAGCCGGAGATTCATCAGTACATGGCAGGTCTCGCTTGTACTTCCTTGAGAGATTATCAGAATAGGGCGTTGGCCTATGAGCTATCCAGATTGCCGACCGAGATTATGTCCGCGTCGAAGAAACAGAAAACCGTTGGGGACTTTTCAGGAAATCAGGGGAGTGGCCCCCCTGAGTTGGGGACTTCGTTTCGTCCTCCTGAGGTGGTTCCTCGATCGTGTGATCTGGGGAGCAGTACCCATGCAGTGAGTTATGTGAACAACTCGAAGATATGTTATAACTGTAGTCGAGCGGGCCATACTACGAAGAATTATTGTTCACCGCTAGTCAACTGTTTCGAGTGTGGCCAGGTGGGTCACCGAGCCATACATTGCGAGACAGTAGCTGAGAGATTTGGGGATCGAGGCTGCATCTCTGCTTCGAAAGGGCACAGAGATGCCTAGTATGATTTTTGAAGATTTCGGCATAGTCCGAATTGTTTGTGATTGTCCTTGTGGATCGTTTTGTGTTTATTTTCTGCTTTCTCGACTGTGCGCGTTTCCTTGTAACAAGTGCTTTGTGTTTTGTGATTGTTCGGATAATTAACTTGATTGTATAATCTGTTTGATGACACTTGTCACTTGTTGGTTTTATTATGTCTCTACCGGTGGCGTTGTGTTGGTCGTTGTGGAGCATGTGTTCACGCTGTATATTCCTTTGCGTTGCTAGTAATGTTTCTCCGTTGGGCATAAGTTACGCGTTTCTTGTTTATCTCGTTGAGTTTTCCTGGCGGGATATTACTTCTCCCTACTTGTTTTAAGTTTCGGGACGAAATTTCTTTTTAGGAGGGTAGTATGTAATACCCGCAATTTCGATTTCTGGTAATTTTCTTTTTTTGGCGGGAGTCCATTCTGACGACTCGCTCATGACCATATCGTCATTATCAGAATGATTAATTCTGCACTTTTTGTCATTCGAGTTCGTTTCGGTATCATTTTGTTGAGTTCCGCGTTCTTAAGCGGCTTTTCCGCACTTGAGTTTGATTCTTGCGAATCTCGTCCGAAACTGTTGTTTTGAGTTTCCCGTAAGTTCATTTAATATTATTATTCATGTTGCGAGCTTTGGTTTGGTGTTTCGATCGTGTATAGTGTATTTCGGACATTTTGGGCCGTTTTCTTAATTTCCCAAAGTTTGGGGTAATTACTTCCGTTGTCGAATTCTGACACTTCGGGTGGTCGGAATCGTGTGTTCTCTTAGCTCTTAGATTCGTCTTTGCGAGTACTTCGTAACCGTATCTTCGATTTATATTCAGGTTCGGGTTTCGGGGTTGTCCGGGCCGTCAGAGTGGCCACGGCCGAGTCACAAATGAGCAGGCCTGCCTCGCCGAGTTACGGCCGTAAGGTGCGATTACGGCCGTACGTGCTCAGCAGACATGGCCGGACGAATGTCGATTACGGACGTAAGAGGCCGCTGGCCACGTCACGGTGCCGTGCGATGTTCGGATGAATGCCGTTACGCCGTAGGACTCGCCTCAGACGGCCGTAAGTGCCGAGTTACGGCCGTAAGGCCCTGTCGGTTACGGCCATAAGCGATCGGCAGGTGCTGGGCGGATTTTGATGAATGCCGATTACGGCCGTAAGGCCCTGCCGATTACGGCCGTAACCCTGCCGGCTATATATAGCCTGGGCTCGGCCAGACTTTGTTTTTCTCACTTTTTCCTCATTTTTGTGCGGCTGCGGATGGGAGTGACCGGTAGAAGTTGTTCTTGGTCAATTCTACTCATTTCCAAGGCCTTTTTGAAGAATCTTGTTGATTATATCATCATCCAATCCGTGTTCTTCGTCGAATCAAGGTATATTTCTTAATTTTCCTTCAAGTTGACTTTTTGGAGAATTTGTTCTTGATTTCGATTCTAGTCCGATTTTGATAAATCAGTTAGTGTAGTATGGTATTATTAATCGTGTTCTATAGGTTGTATATCCATATTTCGAGTTTGTTCAACTCGATTAGTGATTCGAGTGTTCTTGGGAGTTATCGAACATTGAGTGTTCGATTAAATGTCCCAATGAGTTTCCCTTCGATAGTTTGGTGGGATTTCCGTTGTTTTTACCTTGATTCTCATTGTGATCGTATCTTTGTGTTCTTGGCCATTTGGGGGGAAACCCCTGAATTTGTGTCGTTCGTCCCTTCAATTCAACGACTTTAGGTCGTGCTATGGGATTCATTTTCATTGTTGCTATTGTCGTTTGTAGTTTATTGTCGCAGGTTAGCGTTCGGTGGAGTCGGAGGGTTCATAGTCGGTTCGTGCCAACCTACTTCAGTCGATTCTCCGCGTTGTGATTATTCGAGGCAAGTACATTGTCCATACAATTATTGTTTTGTGGATATCATAATTAGTGATCGTCTCTATATGTTTGTTTGATCGTTTGATTTGAACTTTCAAAAGATTCGGTTAGCCTTGTTAAAGACCCTCTTTCAAAACGCGTGTGTTTTGTGAACATTGTGTTCGTGGATGGTTATGTGAATTACTATGAATATACTTGGTGTTGTAGTTGTACTTAGATAATATATATGTATATATTATCTCATATCGGTGTGTTGTGATTTGACCATTGCGTCTTGCATTGTGTTTGTTGCCATTGAGTGAATTACTTGGATATTATTGATGTGATATGTTATTTGTGTGAATGTGTGGATATGGTTGAAGGTCTACGGTGACACATGGCATGCGATCATGTGGTCAGGATGCAACAAGTGATTGATCCAACCGTGAGAGCCTAAGATAATCTACGGTGACGCATGGCTTGTGATCATGTGGTCAGGATGCAACCAGTGATTGATCCAACCGTGAGATATGATATTGTGATTTGTTTAGCTAGCCAGCTCGGGAGGGTCCTTAGAGGCCTCGAGTGGGATTTGTGGCTTCGTCCCGGTCCTAGGCGATGCATGTGCGTGATTTATTTTATGATTGTGGCGAGCTCGAGAGGGTCCTTAGAGGCCTCGAGTGGAATTTGTGGCTTCGTCCCGGTCCTAGGCGATGCTTGTATGTGATTATGTTGTGTTGATTTTATGTCCGTTGGGGACACTTGATGCCCTGTGAACTGTTGTTGGTTTTATTTTGTGAAAACAAAACCTTTGGGCTGTGACCCCCGTTGATTTTTGGAAAGAGAAGGATTTGATAATCCTGAATTGTTTTCTACTAAAACTCCCGATGGCTTATTAAACCATTTTGTAAATTGTTTTCTCCTGGATTGTGATCTTTTGGTTTTGGAATATTTTACCGAAACTCTTGCCTCGGGAAGTGATTGTTTTGTTGTTGGTTTCTAGTTATTATTGTTCTTGGAACTTGAATTTTATGACTCGTATTTGCCTTTGTACTTGCACTAGCAAAATAGTAGAATTTTGCTAACCCCCGAGAAATCGGGGGGTGGATGTCTGTATTGCATTCAGGTTTTGGGGAGCATAACACATGGTCGGCATGAAGGATGATGAAAGATGAACGATACTAATCACACGAGGACCCGTTAGATGTTATATTTGTTTAGTTGTATTTTATTTCCGCTGCAGTATTCTTTCCCCGTTGTACGGGAGTGTGTTGTATTCGACCTCTGCGTGGGCATGTATTGTAATTGAGTTGTATGTATTTATTGAAAGACCAAATCGGTCTACTGAGTCTTTTTAGCCTTAAAGGCATTGTTGGGTTGTTCAATTTTGTTACCAGCCTGGTAGAACCTTGAGGAAAAGTTCTACGACGTGTAATATCTCTGAGCGGATTGGGGGTGTTACAGTGTGGAATTTTACATCGAGTAGAGTTTTACATCTTTAATTTTACTATATAGTTGACTTATGTTATGACAAGTAAAATTAATAGTTGGTTCCTCTTGGTTATGCATTTAAAAGATTGTTTGCGGAACCTTGAAATATAATATTTTAAATAATAGTCCTACAGATGGAGAGGTCCTATCATAAAAAAATCATATTTAGTTTTTGTTATCATTAAATTTAAAACCAGTGAACCTATAATTAGTACATTCGATATGGAGGAAGACCCTAATGTCAACAGGCATGATAATTACTTCACAATTTAAATTAATTATGGAGGCCAATTTGATTTTGTTAAAAAATAGATCAATTTAATCATTTAGTATATTAGCCTTAAGTTTTTTAATTTTCTTGTCCTAGAATGCAAGAAAATATATCACGCATAATTCATACATGCCATACATTCAAAATAGTAAAACGAAAATAAACGCAAGGATATAAAATTATCCAATTATCATGGTCTTCGTCCCAGAATTGAATCCGTGAAAATATTCGACTCGATATCTCCCACTGGATCAAATATCTCGTCACTCCATCCCAACCGGGCTGTGTATTTCCAAAACTAAAATTTTCACTTTTTATGCAAAATTAATCAAATAAAAAAAATTAATTTTTAAAATCCTGATTCTCCGGCGAATGCAACGAACAACGGTCGGACCGAACCAATTAATAGATGGCCTGACCCGAACCGGCGAACCGGATCGGATCCGCCCGCCCGCGGCCCGCGACAGGCTACTTGGCGCTGCTCAGCAGGTAGTCGTGTGCTGCTCAAAGCGCCCGCCCGCTGCTGCCCGACTGCGGCGGTCCAGCAGTTTGGTGTCACAGTTCTGCTCTATTTCTTTGTGATTTTGTCTTTTCCAAATTCGATAACAATTTAATAATAAAATAAAGTACATCGAATTACAAAAAAATTACACGAAAAATAAAATCCTAAATCTACCCGTGGATTTTCTCACGGGAAAAATATTGCATGCCTTAAAACTGTGCCAAACCAAAAATTGCATAAATAATCATTCACATAACCATGATAATTGAATCATATTCCCTGCAATAAAACTTCTAGTAAAATATTACATCATCATATGACATGAATATTTAAGTTGCTAGCAATTAATCACCAAAATTAATTAAAATAACAAAAAATCAAAATCTGGCTCCGTTACCAATTGTTGAAAATAAAACACAGCAAAAGCAAAGTTGGAATTAATTTAATAATGCATTTTATGCATACACGAGTATAATATCTATTTAGGTATGCTAATTAATTAATTACTAATATTAGGAGGAAAAAATTATAAAGAGAGGCCGAGAGGTAGGAGGAGAAAAGGCGAGGAATTCTTTCACTTGATCAACATCACTAAAGATAAGAACTATAATACCCGGATAATTGTTGTGTATTTTTATCTGTATTTAAACCTTGTAGTATTGATAATGTCGTATAATTATTCGAAGTATGATTTTCCCTTATCCGTACTCCAGTATTCATGATCGTATTTTGTAGAGACTGTTAATTCCTGCATGTGTCTGCATGAAATTAACTTACACTACAAGGTGAATATAGGGCACGCTAAATATGAGGATTAGCGTACGTTAAGTCAGACTCTTAGCATACGCAACGTACAGTCAATATCATATTGAGGTGTGGTCAGTGAGTGGGGACCGGGTGGCAGATTTGATATGATACTTTGCATCAACCTGGACAACTTTTAGGAAAGTTAAGTCAATGGTGTTTAACGTATGCGATACAATATAGTTAACGTACGCTAAAATGAGGACATAAATAGGCACTAAGGTACGTGAGATCATTAGTGTAGGTTATACTGTGTGCTAACGTATGCTAATGGCAGCACGTAACGTATGTGATGACCCGATAGCGTACGCAAGATTGAGGACATATTGAGGCAGTAAGCTACGAAGCTCGTTAATATACGCTAAGGAGTAGGGATAGCGTGCGTTAAACGTCATTTTCTATAAATAGGACAACACCCCCTTTCATTTCTTACATTCCTTCATTCCCTTTTTGTCCGACCTCTGCCATCTCAAGAACTAATCCAACAAATATACCTCCTTATATTAGCCTCTCTACCTGGTTTGGAAGATCGTAGATATCTCGGATTGGTGTTCAAGCTGGCGGTGTCGAGTTCTATCGATCGTTTGCATTGTTATTCTTCGTGTATGGTATGTTACGATCATCTCAACCCATATCTCGTTTCAAGAACATTGTTCTGGACATGTTGATGATGTTATAATAATTTATTAATCATGCTTGAACTAGATATCATGAGTTTGGAAGATTATGATGACTGAACTTAGGTTTTCCATGTTGAAGATGATGATACGTTGGCCTATGATTACATTGAGTATTAGGATGAAGTTTTCAGAAATATTCATGTCCTCTCCTTGATTATTTCGAATACTTGGGACTTAGATTTCTAGGAGTTGATATTACTCATAGTGAGGCCTATTTTGTTGTAGATATTGATGGGTTGATTAACCCTTCTTGTATCGATGGTTAAAATGAAATGATTATGTAAACGACAAACGTATCAAATGTAGAACTTTGATAGAAAGAACTACTTTGCTGAAGAACGAAATTTTAATGGCGAATCAACCTAGAACACGGTTGAATACGTTTTCCTTTGAAATGATGTTTTAGAATTTGTACATCTTGAATCGTACCCTTGATATGAATCATAGAATAGCTGAACCATATAATCGAGATTGGAGTATGGAATTGTAATGGCACGAATATCCTTGAATTCATAGACATCGACAATTTATCCCTATTATGATTATTTAATGAGGTACGTTAAAAGTCCGACCAAGTGTTCGTCGAGTAGTTGAACCATGAACTGGTCGTATGTAGGAGGATTAAACCGGTCATAGTTAGGAACGTTAGATGCTCGTGTGTTAGTTATGTATACATAAATTGAACTCTTTGTTATTTATTTTTGTATAAGCCCCGAATTTTGCAAGTGGTTGACCGAAGGAACGGGTGTATTGAGATTCGTCAAAGTATATAATCCTTGTCGTCATTCTAAGGTAAGTACTTTAAAAATGTTTTCCGTATTAATGTTATTCATGTCGTAGTGCATATGTGTTATTGTCATTTGTCCACCTCATGTTGGTCCGACGGGATCATCTTGGGATCTATGCAGTGAGTGTTGGATCATCGAATTACCATGTGTACATTGTGATTGTCATGTTGTGAAATGCATTTTTAGTACTCGTAGGAGAGGCTTGTTGTTGTTGTTGTTGTTGTTGTTGTTATTCTTCATGAATTGTCAAATAATCTATTGTTGTATAATTAGCATACTTGTACTAGCATCATTGGGGTAACCCTTTGGGATGGACATGTGTTTTATTTTCAGGATCCAAGAGAGCGGGAAAACAACCACAGGGGCAGCATGACGACGAGGGTACACAGTGATGTTGATGGCCCAGAGGAGTTCTTTCCGTTTGTGGTCGTATTTGAATAAGTACTCGAGTACATTGTCTTCTTTATATTTTTTATTGGTCATGTATTAATGAAATTCTATTTTATGTATGTCTTTCATTGTCGAAAAAACCAGATTGTAATAATAATTTCACTGTTGACACTTAATAAATGTTTGTTTTAAATTTTTAGCCTAGTAAATCCTCATATAAAGGATTTATGGCGCTATAATAATTCTGAATATATTGGGGTGTTATAGAATTTGGTACCAGAGCTAAGATTATGGATATCTTGGCAGTCAGGTTAATTTAGGGTCCAGATTGTCTTTTGGTTAACCGGCCACGAATAGCATCACTGTACCGCCTACGTCTTCATGCGAGCTGTGGTTGTAAGTTCCCTAAAAATTTATTATTGTCCTTTAAGGTCATGCCTTTTTACGATAATTAAACTTTATAACGATATTGTTCCTCGATATTGAGTACGTATGCTTACAGTATGTTGAGAAGGGGTCGTGGACGCGGACGCGGAAATGCTAGAAGAGAGAAGCTTCACCCTCTATCCTCATTCTCTGTCGAATCAGGCTGATCTCAGTTCTGGCGAGCAACAGGAATCTGTTAACAATAATCGAGAGCAAACTGTAGAGGGAAATGATAATCCTGTTGTTCCCGACGTGTTTCGTCAAGTGGTCAACCAGATTTCCCAATTCGCTCAAGTGGTGGACAGAATGCAAGTGGCGATAGGTTTACAACCGGGGGAGGGACATCAGGGTGTTCCAAACCTGGGGTATCGAGGAGGCAAATGGCTTCAAGAAGTGGCGAAGATGCATCCACCAAAGTTTGACGGTTTTTTGAAGGACATGGGTTCACTTGCCTAGGGAATTACAGAAATTTTTTGCGGGTATCAACTTTCCGGATGACCGAAAAGCCCCCATGGCCCAACATTTTCTGACTGGAGAAGCATCCAAGTGGTGGGAGGCCATCAGACCTGTTGACCATTATGCCAAATGGAGAGAATTCAAGCTAATGATGGAGGCTCAGTATTGCTCTCGCCCGATCAGGGATGCTAAAGTAAGAGAATTCTACTCTGTGCAACCTTCGGACTTACCAGTGGCTCAAGTGATTAAGAACTTTGATCAACAATTGGCATTTGTTCGACACCTTGTTAGAACCGATGTAGAAATGATATTCATTTGACATGAGAATGAAACCTGAGATACAGCGATACATGTCGGGATTTTAATGCACCACCCTTCGTCAATATCAAGATAAAGCCCTAGTCTATTAGATAAAGGAAGTAGCCGTGGAGAAGTTTTCTGAGTCCAAGAAGGAGAAAGTCTCTGGTGGTTTTGCAGAGCACAAGAATAGTGGGACCCATAAATCCCAGTCATCATTTCACTCATGTAGGAAGCCTCTGCATCCATCTAGAGATAGAAAGAGTTCCAGATCAGCACCCACTTTTACTGATGCAGCGAGGAAATGCTTCAACTATGGTCGACCAGCTCATACCTCACAACAGGTCCAGAAAGAGGCGAGTGTCAATCCAATGCAATAGAATGTTCAGCCACATCAAAATTTTGGCCGAGGAAGAGGAAGAGGGTAGTATGATCGTAAGGAAGCATCGAGTGTTTGGTTCGTTCATCTGCGCCTTTATGAAATGAGGAGGACATACGATCAAAATACAGTGGTTGCACCAGGTATGATTCAAATCCTTTCGCAACCAGTTAGTGTTTTGTTCGATACCGGAGGTACACATGCGTTTATATCACTGTCTTGTATAAATCATTTAAAAATTTCTTATTTCCATGAATGTGGACCTTATATTATGGGTTTACGGAGTGGGAAAAGAATTATGGGGAACTTAAAAGCTAGGAATTTTCCTTTATAAATCGGAGGCAAAGATTAGCCTTCAAATCTGATCGTGGTGGAAATTCAAGGAGATGATCTGATTCTCGGAGATGATTGGCTTAACCTTTATAGAGCTATTATGAACTACCGGAAGAGAAACATCACGATGATAGCTGAGGACGGATCTGAATATTTATTTGAAGGATGGAGACCAGGGAGTTGAGGAAAGGTGATTAAAGCAATGAAGGCTATCAAACTACTTAAATAGGGTTGTGCCGGGTATTGGTGTTATGCAATGAAGAAAGAAGAAGAAATAGTATAACTTTCATCCGTTCCTGTTGTATACGGATTTCCGGATGTATTCCCTGATGAATTACCTGGATTACACAATCAAAATGAGATGTAGAGTTTACCATCGAGCTAGAGCTGGGAGCCACACTTATTTCCAAGGGGCCGTATCATATGACACCCACCGAGATGTATGAGTTGAAGAAGCAACTTGAATAACTGGTGGATAAAGGTTATATCTAGCCAAGTGTTTCCCCCTGGGGCACACCAGTATTATTCGTTCGAAAGAAAGATGGACAACTTCAGTTGTGCATTGACAATCGACAACTAAATAAAGTGACGGTCAAGAATAAGTACCTGTTTCCTTGAATTGATGATTTGTTCAATCGGTTGCAAGTAGCGATAGTATTCTCGAAGATCTATTTGATCGGGATACCATCAATTGAGAACTAAAGAATCCAGTGTTCCAAAATCAGCATTTAGGACTTGCTATGGGCACTATGAATGTGTGGTACTGCCGTTCGGTCTCACCAATGCGCCTGCCGTGTTTATGCTATTGATGACCGAGTATTCATAGAGTACTTGGATAAATTCATAGTTCTCTTTATCGATGATATTTTAGTTTACTCAAAGAGTCTGGACGAGCATTCGGAACACCTACGGACTATGTTGAACCTTTTGAGGAGCGAACATTTGTATGCGAAGCGTTCTAATTGTGAATTCTAATTGAAGGAAACAATGTTCCTTGGTCATGTAGTATCAGCAGAAGGAGTCTAACTAGATCCATATAAAGTCAAGGCAATCACATAGTGGGAGTGTCCTAAGAATGTGAAAGAGGTCAGAAGTTTCTTAGGACTTGCTGGGTACTATCGTCGGTTCGTGGAAAGATTTTCTAAAATCACCCACCCACTTACTAAATTATTGCAGAAAACCCAAAGGTTCGAATGTAATATGAAGTGTCAAGTTAGTTTTTACGAACTCAAGAAGAGATTGATGACAGCCTTATCTTATCACTACCACAGGGAACTGGAGGGTTCATGGTTTATAGTGATGCTTAAAATCGGGGACTAGGTATTGTGCTAATGTAGATGATAGGTAATCGCCTATGCCTCATGGCAGTTGAAATCATAAAGCTAGTTACCCAATGCATGATTTGGAATCAGCACCTGTTGTTTTTGCACTGAAGATATGGCGACACTACTTGTAAGGGACTCCTTGTCAGATCTTCACAGATCATAAGAGTCTTAAATACATTTTCAGTCAAAATGAATTAAACATGCAATAGAGGAGATGGCTGGGATTAATTAAAGACTATGATTTGGAAATTCTTTATCATCCAAGCAAGGCTAATATAGTAGCTGACGCATTAAGCCGTAAACCTGTTTCTATTTGGATGCTGGAGTCGCTCACGAACCAGTCCAAAATTCAACAAGAGTTGATTAATGGAGAATTGAAGTGTGGTCACAAAGAGTTCAATGGCAAATATATGTGATGGAATTAACTTCATCATTGACTAATGTAATCAAATCTAAGCAATTAGATGACCCTTTGATGATTTCGTTAAGTGACGAAGTGAGCAAGGGAAAAGCCCTAGGCTTTGTATCCATGAAGATAGAGTTTTGAGATTTCAAAGTCGACTTCGTGTCCCGAATGATCATGTTCTAAAGTAAACAATCATGAAAGAGGCTCATAGTATACCATATTAAATTCACCCAGGCACCTGTAAGATGTACAAAGATCTGAAATAAGTTGTTTGGTGGGGTAACATGAAGAGAGAAGTGGGAGAATATGTCTCAAAGTGTTTAACTTGCCAACAGGTTAAAATCGAGCATCAACGACCTGCTGGAATGTTGAAGCCACTTCCAATCCCTGAATGGAAGTGAGAAGATATCTCAATGGACTCTATCACCAACATGCCGAAGACCATGACTGGAATGAATATGATTTGGGTGATAGTTGATTATTTTACCAAGTCTGCTCACTTCCTAGGTATCAAGGATACTTGGAGACTAGAGGGATTGCTTCGGATAATTATTGCAGAAGTAGTGTGATTACATGGAACACCGAAGACCATTATTTCAGATCGGGATGGTCGTTTCGTGTCATATTTTTAGAAAGCGGTTCGTAAGGCTTTAGGAACCGAGTTGAGGTTTAGCACGTCTTACCATCCCCAAACTGACGACAGTCCGAGAGGACCATTCAAATAGTAGAAGACATGTTGAGAGCTTGTTCCCTAGATTGGTCAACTAATTGGGAAACTCATTTGTCGTTGATTGAGTTCACCTACAATAAATAGTTGGCATGCTTCAATGAAGGTGGCACCTTTCGAAGTGTTATACGGAAGAAAATGTAGATCATTCTTATGTTGGGATGATTCATCTGACTTAATTGGGATGGAACCAGAATTGGTAATACAGACTCAATAGAAGGTAGCCCAAATCCATGGTCTTAAGCAGATGTGCGTGGTCATCAATTAGAATTTGAAGTTGGGGACCACGTACTCCTAAAAGTTTCTCATACTCGGGGAACTTTTCGTTTCGGAAAGAAGGGAAAGATGGGTCCAAGATATACCGGGCCATCCGAGATTCTCGAAAGAGTTAGCGATTTGGCATACGATTGGCCTTACCTCCATTGTTGAGTCATGTTCATAATGTGTTTCATGTATCACAGTTACAGAACTATGTATCGGATTCTAGTCATGTCATCAACTTTGGCGAGATCGAAGTAGCTAATAATGGCATGTTTGAAGAGAAACCAGTCAAGATACTCGAGAGTCGAATCAATCAATTGAGAAATAAACTAATCTCCTTGGTTAAAGTTCAATGGTCATGGCACAGAGTCGAAGAAGGAACCTGGGAGACTAAAGACAGTATGAAGACGAGATACCCGGAGTTATTTCTATCTTAAGTTTAGGGACGAAAGTTCATTTTAGAGAGGTAGTATGTAATACCCGAATAATTTTTATGTATTTTTATCTGTATTTAAACCTTGTAGTATTTGATTATCATATAATTAATCAATGTATGTTTATCTCTTATCCGTACTGTAGTATTCATGATCGTATTGTGTAGAGACTGTTAATTCATGCATGTGTCTGCATGCAATTAATGTACACTACAAGATGAGTAATGCGCACGCTAAATATGAGTTTTATCGTACATTAAGTCAGACTCTTAGAGTACGCAACGTACAGTCAAGATCAGATTGAGATGTGGTCGGTTAGTGGGGACCGGATGGCGAATTTGACAGGATACTCTTTATGAACCTGGATAACTTTTAGAAAAGTAAAGTCAATGGTGTTTAGCGTATGCTATACAATGTAGTTAACGTATGCTAAAATGAGGACAGAAACAGGCAATAAGGTATGCGAGAACGTTAGCATACGATATAATGTGTGCTAACATATGCTAATGACAACACTTAGCGTATGTAATGATTTGATAGTGTACACAAGACTGAGGGCAGAATGAGGCAGTGAGCTACGGAGCTCGTTAACATATGCTAAGGAGTGGTGATAGCGTACGTTAAATATTATTTCCTACAAATAGGACATCACCCCTTACATTCCTTCATTCCCTTTTTGTCCGACTACTGCCATCTCAAGAACTACTCCAACAAATATACCTCCTTATATTAGCCTCTCTACCTGGTTTGGAAAATCGTAAACATCTCGGATTGGTATTCAAGTCTACAGTGTCGAGTTTTAACGATCATTTTCATTGTTATTCTTCGTGTAAGGTATGTTACGATCATCTCAACCCATATATCATTTCAAGAAGATTGTTCTGGACATGTTGATGATTTTATAAGAAATTATTAATCATGGTTGAACTAGATATCATGAGTTTGCAAGATTATGATGACTAAACTTAGATTTTCTATGTTGAAGATGATGATACATTAGCCTATGATTACATTGAGTATTAGGATGAAGTTTTCAGAAATATTCATGTCCTCTCCTTGATGATTTCGAATACTTGGGACTTAGATTACTAGGAGTTGATATTACTCATAGTACATAATTGATAAGTGGGAAATATGGAGGCTTTCATCTATAGTGAGACCATTTTCGTTGTAGAGATTTATGGGTTGATTAACCCTTCTTGTATCGATGTTTAGACTCAGATGGTCATGTAAATGACAAACATATCGAACGTCGAATTTGGTAGGAAGAAATAATTTGCGGGAGAACGAAATTTTAGTGGCGAATTAACCTAGAATACGGTTGAATACGTTTTTCTTTGAAATGATGCTTTAGAATTCGTACATCTTGAATCATACCCTTGATATGAATCATACAATAGACGAACCATAATCTAGATTGGAGTATGGAATTGTAATGGCATGAATATCCTTGAATTCGTAGATGTCGGCAATTTATCCCTATTATGATCATTTAATGAGGTACGTTAATAGTCCGACCAAATGTTCGTCGAGTAGTTGAACCATGGACCGGCCGTATGTAGGAGGATTAAGCCAATTATAATTAGCAATGTTAGATGCTCGTGTGTTATTTATGTATACACAAATTGAACTCTTTGTTATTTATTTTTATAGAAGGTCCGAATTTTGCAAGTGGTTGAGCGAAGGGACGACCTTCAGGTGTATTGATGTTTTTCGAAGTATTTAATCCTTGTCGTCATTATGAGGCAAGTACTTTAAATATGTTTTTCATATTAATGTTATTCATATTGTCCACCTCGTGTTGGTCCCAGAGAATCATCTTCAGATCTATGCTAGCGTGTGCTAGATCATTGGATGAGTTTTTCACCTCGTGTTGGTCCGATTACCATGCTGGATCTATGCAGTGAACCCTGGATCATCAGATTACCATGTGTACATTGTGATTGTCATATTGTGAAACACATTGTTAGTCTTCTCGTAGGAGAGGCTTGTTGTTATTGTTGTTGTTCTTGTTGTTGTTGTTGTTTTTATTGTTATTCTTCATGAATTTGTCGAATAATCTATTGTTGTATAATTATCGTACTTGTACTAGCATCGTTGTGCTAACCCCTTCGAGGGTGGATATGTATTTTATATTCAGGATCCAAGAGAGCGGGAAAACAACCACAGGGGCAGCATGATGACGAGGGTACACAGTGATGTTGATGGCCCAGAGGAGTTTTCTCCGTTTGTGTTCGTATTTGAATAAGTACTCGAGTATATTGTCTTCATTATGTTTTTGATTGGTCATGTATTAATGAAATTCTATTCGTTGTATGTCTTTCATTGTCGTAATACCCAGATTGTAATAATAATTTCACTGTTGACACTTAATAAATATTTGTTTTAAATTCTTAGCCTAGTAAATCCTTATATAAATGATTTACGGTGTTGTAATAATCCGGAATATATCGGAATGTTATAAGAACACTATCCTATTTCCTCTTTTTTATCTCCTTATCCCATGCCTTGATTTAGAACTACATTTGATCATCATTCTAGTCACTTTAACATCCGGCCAAGAGCCGATATAGGGAGAAGGAAGTCGTCTCAACTACCAATCACTTAGTATCTCTTCCAGAAAAACTGAAATGGGTAAAAATAAATTTAAATACTTATGTTGTTGAGAAAATCAAATTATCTTATGGTGCATGCAATTTTGACAACTTATTTTCTTTATATATACTCCTTTACATGCAACTTGATATTTTGCATGACCAAAACATGTTATAAATATTGGTAAAATGATAAAATACATGTTGTGCATGTGATACTTAATTTATGATTGCTTGATGCTTTATTGTGAATATGAAAACGGGGAGTATCAATATCACAAAAATTGATCTAAGTTGATGGACTTCTATAAGATATTGATTAATCGCCGGAGAGTTTGTTAAGATCGAGCTTGAACTCGAGAAATTACCAAAAACAATACAAATAGATAAATTAAAGGTAAAATCATATATTATGTAATTTTGGACTTCACTTCTGGCATTTCGACTTACTATGTCAATTATAAGTTACTCATGTTCACGTGAATCGAAATTCGCTAAGAATGACGATTTGGGATTAAAATATAAATTTCAAAAAATCAAGGACCAAGACTGGATTTTTCAGAAACTGTCTCGAAATAAAAGCTCGATAAAAGTTAAACTCACTGGACATTTACGATAATATTAAACATTTCCCAAAAAATATGAGGTCGATCCGACGTAAAATGGGAGAGTAGTCTCTTATGTAATTATATATTAGACCAAAAATGAGAGGTCAAAATGTAAATTTTGAAAAAGTATGATACGAAACTGTTTCTGCACATACAATCTCACTAAGAGTACATTGTAACCAGTATCATAATTTTTGAAGTTATACTCGTACCAAATTATCTAAATTTTATAAATTTAAAGTAAAAAAATATAATACATAAAACTTGAAGGGGAAGAACTACAATTTAGAAAGTTAAAACTTCCACAGCTTCTAAATTGATACTTTGTGTCGTAACTAGAAGTTTAAAATAAAGTTTAAAATTTTTGGATATATAATTAGTCCGTTCCGATTTTTCAAATTTTGTCTTAGATTGGAATTTATAGAGTTTCAGGGTGGAATTATGAATTTCCAAAAATCTAGCAATTTGAAACATTTCGAAGGCATTAGTAGATCAGTGTGCACGTCAAAATATATCTGACTTATAAATTTCGATATATGTACATGTGATATAAAAATCCCAGACGTTCAGAGATTTAATTTCATAACCACATCCATTAAATTATCGGATTGATCATTCGACCATTATACTGGTTGAATTAGAACCGTCACTTATTCAAGTCCATTTATTTTTCAAAAATGAAAAATTGTTGACATCTTTACTATATGCATAAATATTCATCGAATGAGTCAATATATATTATTTAATGAAAACCGGGAGTAGGTGCTGTACGAAACTATGTGGTACAACCTTCGGGTGTAAGTCACCTCAAGAATCCGTGCGAGCAATAATCTGATGAATTTGATATGTATAACATAATCTTCATCAACATATGTTCATATACCAAGAATTAATCATCGATCTTCTTAACATTACAAACCTTTAAGAACTACACTGTAGCGCCTCTAAAAATATCTGGGAAAATTATATCGTCGTGGGACCCGAACCAAAACCCACCATGCTGAAAATTATTTTCACAATTATTTTACATATGTCAAAAGGATAATGATGTTAATATCTTTAATATTACTCAAATACTTTGTAAAATCCATTTTCAAATATCAACATAAAATCTCATTTAAAAGTACAAGGCCAGAATGCCAAAACTCGAATAGTTTTCATAGTGTACGTTAATCCACCACTTACACATCCCGACAAAAATTATTTAGGGAATCGGTTTTGCAAAACATAGGCAAGTCCCCAAAGTACCAAAAATCATTTGTGTAATACCCGTAATTTCGATTTTCGGTAATTTTTTTTTTTCGGCGGAAGTCCGTTTTGATGACTCGCTCATGACCGTTTCGTCATTCTGAGAATGATTAATTCTACACTTTTTGACATCCGAGTTCGTTTCAGTGTTGTTTTGTTGAGTTCCGTGCTTTTTAGCTACTTTTCCGCACTTGAGTTTGATTCTTGCGAATCTCGTTCGAAACTGCTGTTTCGAGTTTCCCGTAAGTCCGTTTAACTTTGTTAGACGTGTTGTGAACTTCTGTTTGGTTATTCGATCACGTATCGTGATTTTCGGGCGTTTTGGGCCATTTTATAATTTACCCAAAGTTATGGGTATCCGTATCTGTAATTATTGTCTCGACCCGTTTCTTGGTCGCGTATGATTAATGATTATATTATGTTTTTATTTCGGGTCGATGATGTTGTCCGCGAGCTTTTCGTGTTCGCCCAAACGCTTTGAAATCGAAGTCGTCGGTCATGGCTGAGCAACGGTGACCGACGGTGGCGGTCTGGCCGACGGCTATGGCACCGGCCGGGCTAACGCGGCAGAAACGGCGTAGCGCACGCCATCGCCAAGATCGCTGCGGCGCTAATCGCGGTGAGTAGCGCACGTTATGCGGTCGGCCGACGCATGCTAGCAGGCCGAGGCAGCAAGGCAGTGGGGTACTGGACTCGGGTGGATCGGCAGGTAGCACACGCTACTACCGGACACTACGTACGCTACGACCGGCAGGTAGCGCACGCTACGGTCAAAAGGCTGCGCGCGCTACCTGGCCGAGCAGTGTCTCTGGACTGCGGCCTGGGCCGATAGCGTACGCTAGCTCGGCAGCCTAGCACACGCTAGTCCGGCCCAGTATAAATATGACAGAGTAGTCATATTTTCACCCGTTTCTCATTTCCATCCTTTCCTCTCCGCGGCTAGAGGCTTGGCGATCCAGGAGACATGTTGTCAAGCAACTAATCCACGAAGATTGGGAGCTCATATCATCGATTAATCCCTCTATAACCTCCTTTGATCCAGCGAATCAAGGTGAGATTTCCTAGAACCCTATTTTGGGAAATTTTGTGATTTTTGCATTTTTTGTCCGATTCGTTCCGTATTTTTGATTAATTCATGATGGGTATCATTAATCTTGGTAGTATTCTTCTGTTTAACATCATTTAATCCATTGTTCTTCGTCGAATCGAAGTATATTTCTTGATTTCCTTCGAATCGACTTTTTGAGGGATTTGTTCTCGATCTCGTTTTCCATCCGTTTTTGTTGGATCGATTGTGGTTAAATGATATTGTTAAACATATTCTATGGATTGTATATCCATATTTCGACTTGGAATTCCGTTTTCGTATTTTGTCGGGACGAATCGTGTTCTTGGCCGTTTTGGGGAAAACACTTGAACCTTCGTCATTCGTTCTTTGAATTCAACGGCTTTGAGTCATGCTATGGAATTCATTTTCATTGTTGTTATTGTCCTCTGTAGTTTATTATCGCGAGTTGGCGTTCGGTGGAGTCAGCGGGTTCGTAGTCGGTTCGTGCCAACCTACTTCGGTTGATTCTCCGCGTTGTGGTTGTTCGAGGCAAGTACCATGTCCATACTATTCTTGTTTTATGGATATGATAATTGGTGATCATCTTGGTGTGTTTGTTTATTTGTTTGAAATGAGTTTTCAAAAGATTCGGCTAGCCTCGTTAAAGGCTCACTTTCAAAACGCGTGTGTTTTGTAAATTGTGTGGGTTGTAAGTGACTACGTGAATCCTTTGGATATATTTGGTGTTGATGTTGCGCTTGATAATGCGTGTCTACGTATATTGCTTCTTTCCGTCGCATTATGGTTGACGTGCGTGTTGTTATTTATTCGTGTGGTCGTGGACTAACGGATGAATTATGTGAATTGGTGTATTGATTTGATAATTGTTACGACGATGACTGTGTACTTGATGTTTGTGACAATGTGAATACTTGTTGTGAGAGAAGTCATATCTGGGAGCCTCTGAGGGCGGGGCGTGCATTCTCCGGCCTGGTGTACGCTGCAATGTGCGGCTCCATATGGTTGGTGAACGCCGGTGTTTAACCTGATGCGTGTGCAAGGGGCGGCTCTTATGGGAGTGACGCCGGCGCGGTGACACGTACAAGGTGCGGCTGACATGTGGAATGAACGCCGGTGCACAGGTGTTTCAGTGGAGGCGCCTGGAAGGCTTATTGGTAACGGATATTTGAGTGTTTAGCGAAGACCCTGTTACCAAACGATTATCGTATTTCAAATTCTTTCAACTCTTTTCAAATGCTGGTCTCGATATAGACCGTGATTCATGTTTTCTGAAAGTGTGTTTCAACTTATTTTAAAATGTGGTATCAGGGTTAATTAACCAAGGACATTTGACGAGATCTCCGAGGGTTAATTAATCAGGGGTCTTGAGCAGTATTGGGAGGACGAGAGGCTGTCTTTAATGGGCTGTGTTGACATTCTGTGTTTTGGGTCGAGGACCCCGTGTGATGTTGAGATGATTGATCTCGTGTTGATATTATTTGGATTTGGGTCAAGAACCCCGTGTGATGTTGAGACGTTTGATCTCGTGTTGATATTATTTGTATTTGGGCCGAGAACCCCGTGGAAATATTTGTGAAGACTAGCTTGGGTTGATTGAATGGTTTTCCTTACAAATTGCTTTCCGCCTATTGGTCGAGGACCCTGTTTATTTTGGAAAGAGGAGGATTTGATAATCCTAAATTGTTTTCTATTAAAACTCTCGATGGCATTTTAAACCGTTTTATAAATTGTTTTTCCTTGATTTGTGATCTTTCGGTTTTGGAATATTTTACCCAAACTCATGCCTCGGGAAGTGCTTTTCGTTACGTTTGGATCTTGGGGGATTCCTGGTTATTGTTATTCATGGAATGTGAATTGTATGACTCGTATTTTTGCACTTGTACTTGCACTAGCAAAACAGTGGAGTTTTGCTAACCCCCGAGTATTCGGGGGGTGGATGTCTGTTTTTGCATTCAAGTTTTGGAGCATAACACAGGGTCGGCACGAAGGATGATGAAAGATGATCGATACTAATCACATGAGGAACCGTACATCGTGTATTGGTTCAGTTGTACTTTATTTTCCGCTGCTATATTTTTCCCGTTGTACGGGTGTGGTTATGTTTTGACCCCTGCGTGGGCATGAGTTGTAATCGAGTTGTATGTTTTTATTGAAAAGCCAAATCGGTCTACTGAGTCATTTTAGCCTTAAAGGCATTGTCGAGATGTTTCATGTTGTTACTAGCCTGATAGATCCTTGAGGAAAGATTCTACGGCGTGTAATATCTCTGAGCGGATTGGCGGTGTTACATAAATGGTATCGGAGATTAGGTTGTGGAAACCTAGGTTGTCGGGTCAGTGGTGTCTATTGAGTTTTGTCTCGTCGGATTTTGTCTGACTGAGTCATGTCGCGACGCGTCGTCTGAGTTTGTTGGTCGTGATTAGTATCGTGGGGCGATCATCATCTTCGTGCGACCTGTGGATGTAAGTCTCCCTTCTTTGTGTTGTGACTCGTGTGACATGAGCTATTTTTATGATTATTTGTTAAGTGACGGAATCCTCTTATGGATTTTGATTTCTTGATATGTGGTTATTTGACCCTCATATTTCGTTCATATGAGGAGTAGTGTTGCTGGATTGTGCATGTTTGACTTTATTTCTTTTATCCGCTGCGTGAGTTCTTTTGTAATGGCTTTCGGTATTTTACCGACTGAGTTTTATTTCGTAGAACCGATTCCCTAAACTAAGTTTTTGGCATTATGGCCTTGATCGTTTTGGCAAAATTCTGACGATATTTAGTATTTTGTAAATGGCTTTTGTAAGTTTTTGAAATATTACCGTCATCGGCCTTTTTGACGTTGTAAATAGTTTTTAGCCTGGTGAGTTCCGGCGCGGGACCCACGGCGCTATAATATTTCGTGTAATTACCTGAAATTTTTGGGCATTCTAGCCCATTGAATTATCTTTGAAAACCTTGAGTATCTTAGAAAATAAATTTCGAGACGTACTTTTAAAATGAATTATTATTTTCGTGGTACATCCAAAGTGCCACAATATGTTTCAAAATTCTTCTACCTCGAGGACCAAAATGTTTTGAGATATTTTCGATATTTAGAAACACTTATATTTAGACTCCAGGGTCGAATATTTCTGAAAGTCTTTCGCTAAAAGAAAATGTCCACATTTTTACCAAACGAATGATGGTTTTCAAAGTCTCGATAACGATGTTTCACGTTTGTACTTTTTTGAAAGGTGATACTCAAGATCAACCGGTGTTCTTCTAAATTATTTTCAAAATGAGGTTTTCGTTTTTAAAACCTATCCATTCCCGTTTGAGGGCTGGGTATGTATGTATAATTTTCGCGTTGTCATTATGATGTTTGATCCCGAGTATGATCGAATTGGCAGTGTGAGCGTTGAGTCGTTTTCCACACATTTGTTGTGTTAGCCCCCTGTGAGAGGCGGGATGTTGGTGTTGAATGTTGTCGCCTCGTAGTGATTTCTGCGTTGTCGCGCATGTGCGAGTTGTTAGAGCTTGGTTTGGTATGACCGTGTGCATCGGTGATTGTTCCGTTATGTGTTGGTTGTTTAATGACATGTTACCTTGCTCCTGTTTTTGTGAATTTCATGGATGAGGTCGAAGGTAATACCCGTACTATTTTGACTTCGGTATTTTCTATTTCTCCAGTCTATCGATTCGCTCATGTTCGTTGATACTTTATGAACTTGTTCTGTATTTCGGTTTCATCGTCCGAACAAACTGTGATCTTGTTGTGGGTCGATCTGGTTATCCCTGTGACTTTTTCGAGTTCGGTTCGATTCTTGTGAACCTTGTTCGGAAGTGACATCATTTGGTTCTATTAGTTCTTTTATTCGAAGTGGATCGGATTTGGAACTCCTGTGTTTTCGACTCTGTCGACTCGTTTATGCTCGTTAACATTTTCTGAACTTTCCCTATTCCTTGCTTTTGTTGATCGAACGAGGGTGGTATTGTTTCGGAATAACTCGTTTGTCGTTGTGACTTTTCAATCGCTATTCCCTTTCCTGTAGATCTTATGGGAATGCATGTCTTGTTGTTCTCACCAGATCATTGTAATACCCAGTTGTAATTCATTCATTATCATTCAGTAATTATCAGTCTGTAATTGTCACTCAGTAATTTTTACTCATTAATAATCACTCATCATTCATGATTCATTCATTTGCGTTCACTGTTGGCATGTTGTAACCGTATATCAGTTACCGATCGTCATTTCATCTCCGTTTATAGATCGAGACGGGAGTATTATAATTTTCATCGTGATTGGTAGTCTTGTACTGGGAGTATCATCTTTGGCATGTGTTGGACTTGTTCACTTTCACATTTGTATGATATGTCGGATCATTCATCAGTCGTAGCGAGGAATCGGAGTTATCGGATTTTTCACCTTGTCCAGCAACGAGTTACGGCCGTTAGGATTGTAGGTTACGACCGTAACAAGTGTTCGTTGATTTCAGGCCATTTTGGACGAACGGGACTTACGGCCGTAAGGTTTTGGAATACGTCCGTAAGTTGAGCAGGTACGGCCGTAAGGCTTGGCCGGTTACGGCCGTATGTGTCCAGCAGGCTGCCCAGGCATTTTTGGCCGAAGGCGAGTTACGGCCGTAAGAAGGGTAGGATACGGCCGTAAGTGGTATTCGTATATTTCAGGTTTTGTCGAACGGAAGGGACTTACGGCCGTAAGGGTTGCAGCATACGGCCGTAAGACGAGGAAGGTACGGCCGTAAGGCTTGGTCGGATACGGTCGTACGTTATAGGCAGGGTACCTGGTCATTTTTGACGAAGGGGGCTTACGCCCGTATGTTTAGCCGGATACGGCCGTATCGTCCGAGTTACGCCCGTAAGGTGTACGGGTACGGCCGTACGGATGTCGGTAGGTGTTTAAGACGAGGGCGAGTTACGCCCGTAAGTCAGGAGCGGATACGGCCGTAAGGCTGTCGGCAGGTTTCTGGATGAAGCCGAGTTACGGCCGTACGAGTTGGCCGGTTACGGCCGTAAGGCCATTGACCTGGGATGTTACGGCCGTAAGAAGGCCGAGTTACGGTCGTAACTTCCGGCAGTTTATAAGGAGTTGGCCGGGACTTTTTCATCATTTTCATCCTTTTCTTCACTTTGTTCTGAGAGAGAGAACTTGAGGGAGGGATTTTCCATCATCAATCACTTGAGTGTTGGATTTTCATCATCTTCATTCATTTGGGAAGCTTGGATACTCGATTTAACTCCTGTTCATCGGATCGAAGTGGTTGGATCTTCAAGAGGTAATTTCTTCAACATCTTGGATTTCGATTTTGTATTGAGATATGTTGTTTTGGGCATTATAATCATGTTATATGGAGGGATATGCATATGATTATGAGTTTGTATAAAGATTCAATGGATTATTGAAGGATTATTCAAGAACACTTTGAATATGGAGTTGGATTTGGGGATTTTCGATTAATTGTTGTTGTAATCACGACTTTTGGATATTCATTTTGGATTATTGATCATTTGGAAGATGTTTTGGTTGGTTTGAAACACTTGTTGGGGTTTTGATATTGGTATAATTGAGGTTTGGTTGTTAACAATCGAAGATTGGCCGCAACGTATTCGATATAATGCCCCAAAGAACTTGGTTTAGTCGTATTAATGTTTTGAGTTCGTTATAATCATGTTTGATTCGTATTTTGAGCGGATTGTTGGTAATTGTGTTATTCAAGGTTGTTCGATCAACCGACAATTCATTTAGGACGTTTGTTCGTGGAAGGACATTCTTCATCGGTGTTGAGTAAGTTAATTCTTACTCGGTTAAAAGGATATTCATTCCTTTTGTTGTTGTTCATTCATAATCATAACTCATTCATCATTGTATTAATCGTTTTGAGACTTTTAATTGTCGAATAATCACTTCATTCACGAGGAACAGCGGTTCCAATCATTTCATTGATCTATCATTCACTTCACTATTATTTTCATCTCGGTGAGTCATTCTTGACCTTGTCGGATTATTATTCATTGATATTCATCTTGGTCATTCTCGTTCATATGACCTTCTGGGTTCATATTGCGTGGCCGGGTGCGGATGTGTGGAATTTTTAGTCGAGCACGCGATGGTCATGTATTGGGATCGATACATTGGATTGTGCACACGGTAACGATTACCTCCGTGAGACTAATTAGGTACAAGGAGGGGTGTGTCCGGTCATCCGTATTGTACACTTGCACAGAAAATTACGGGTGTACTATGATACTCCTCTTCAGCTCAATTCTTAACTAGGGATATTTCATAACTAAATATAACTCATGATTGTGTATTTTCAACCCTTGAGGATTGTTGTTCTGTGTAGCTGACCCCGTTGGGGGATTTTGGTTTCAGGTCACGGCAAGGCAAAGGCACGGGAAGAGCATGTTGATGGCGAGGAGTCCCAGTGATACTAGTAGGGGGGCCCATTCTTTTTAGTCATTCATGTTGTTGTCATTTATTTTCCGCTGCAGATTTTCATTTGGATACTCCGTTTCATTCAGTGTTGTGTATTTTATCTTCATATAAAATATACTAGTATTCGGTATTGTCCTGGTGTTTTGTATCTAAACTCCTCATCAGAGTATTTGGTAATATAATGTGGTTCGGTACTATAATTATATTATTTAATTCATCAGTTTTCATTCGCCTGGTGGGTCCCAGTCAGGGATTCACGGCACTGTAATATCCGGCTAGTTTGGGGTGTTACAATCATCCTGGAAGATGTTATTTGAATTTTATTATCCTTCGTGTTTCGGACATGATTGTTCGATTTTTGTTGTCTCGATCGTTTGTTTGTTCGGTTTTTGTTCTCGTTTCGTGATTGTTGAGCGTTCAGGCTCCTTCGTAATTCCCTTAAGTTCGGGAAATTAGTCTCGTTTTCAATCTTCCAACCCTTAGGCGGTGGAATCCCGTATTTGTTCAGCGTTTGGCTCGCGTTTTGATTGATGAACCGTTGGGTTGGTCAATCGGATTGATTTTCGTTCATTGTGTTTTGTGACTTTTCGGATAATCGACTTGATTGTACGATCTGTTTGATGACGCTTGTCACTTGTTGGTTTTATTATGTTTCTACCAGTGGCGTTGTGTTGGTCGTCGTGGAGCGCATTTTCACGCCGTATATTCCTTTGCGTTGCTTGTAATGTTTCACCGTTGGGCATAAGTTATGCGCTTCTTGTGTATCTCGTTGAGTTTTTCCTGGCGGGATATTTCTTCTCCCTACTTGTTTTAAGTTTCGGGATGAAACTTCTTTTAAGGAGGGTAGAATGTAATACCCGTAATTTCGATTTCCGGTAATTTCTTTTTTTTTTCGGTGGAAGTCCGTTTTGACGACTCGCTCATGACCGTTTCGTCATTCCGAGAATGATTAATTCTACACTTTTGGCATCCGAGTTCGTTTCGGTGTCGTTTTGTTGAGTTCCGTGCTTTTTAGCGACTTTTCCGCACTTGAGTTCGATTCTTGCGAATCTCGTTCGAAACTGCTGTTTCGAGTTTCCCGCTTTGTTAGACGTGTTGTGAACTTCGGTTTGGTTATTCGATCACGTATCGTGATTTTCGGGCGTTTTGGGCCATTTTGTAATTTACCCAAAGTTATGGGTATCCGTATCTGTAATTGTTGTCTCGACCCTTTTCTTGGTCGCGTATGATTAATTATTATATTATGTTTTCATTTCGGGTCGATGATGTTGTCCGCGCGCTTTTCGTCGTGTTCGTTCCGTACGTTTTCGGAAATCGAGTCGTCGGGTCATGGCGGCTGAACAGCTGGCCGGACGGTGGCGGGTCCTGGCCGGACGGTTGCGGGCACTGGCCGGGCTGACGCGGCAGGAACCGGCGTAGCGCACGCTACTTCCGGAAGACTGCGTGCGCTAACTGGCAGGAGTAGCGCACGTTATGCGGCCGGCCGACGCACGCTAGCGGGCCGAGGCAGTAAGGCAGTGGGGTACTCGACTCGGGTGGATCGACAGGTAGCGCACGCTACTGCCGGACACTACGTACGCTACGACCGGAAGGTAGCGCACGCTACGGCCGAAAGGCTGCGCTACGGCGGCGATGTCTCTCGATCGCGGCACAGGCGATAGCGTACGCTAGCTCGGCAGCCTAGCGCACGCTAGTCCGACCTAGTATAAATATGACAGAGTAGTCATATTTTCACCCGTTTTTCATTTCCATCCTTTCCTCTCCACGGCTAGAGGCTTGGCGATCCAGGAGACATGTTGTCAAGCAACTAATCCACGAAGATTGGGAGTTCATATCATCGAATAATCCCTCCATAACCTCCTTTGATCCAGCGAATCAAGGTGAGATTTCCTAGAACCCTATTTTGGGAAATTTTGGGGTTTTTGCGTTTTTTATCCGATTCGTTCCGTATTTTTGATTAATTCATGATGGGTATGATTAATCTTGGTAGTATTCTTGTGTTTAACATCATTTAATCCATTGTTCTTCGTCGAATCGAAGTATATTTCTTGATTTCCTTCGAATCGACTTTTTGAGGGATTTGTTCTCGATCTCGTTTTCCATCCGTTTTTTTGGATCGATTGTGGTTAAATGATGTTGTTAAACATATTCCATGGATTGTATATCCATATTTCGACTTGGAATTCCGTTTTCGTGTTTTGTCGGTACGAATCGTGTTCTTGGCCGTTTTGGGGAAAACACTTGAACCTTCGTCATTAGTTCTTTGAATTCAACGGCTTTGAGTCATGCTATGGAATTAATTTTCATTGTTGTTATTGTCCTCCGTAGTTTATTATCGTGAGTTGGCGTTCGGAGGAGTCGGCGGGTTCGTAGTCGGTTCATGCCAACCTACTTCAGTCGATTCTCCGCGTTGTGGTTGTTCGAGGCAAGTACCTTGTCCATACTATTCTTGTTTTGTGGATATGATAATTGGTGATCATCTTGGTGTGTTTGTTTATTTGTTTGAAATAAGTTTTCAAAAGATTCGGCTAGCCTCGTTAAAGGCTCACTTTCAAAACGCGTGTGTTTTATAAATTGTGTGGGTTGTAAGTGACTACGTGAATCCTTTGGATATATTTGGTGTTGATGTTGGGCTTGATAATGCGTGTGTACGTATATTGCTTCTTTCCGTCGCGTTATGGTTGACGTGCATGTTGTTATTTATTCATGTGGTCGTGGACTGACGGATGAATTATGTGAATTGGTGTATTGATTTGATAATTGTTACGACGATGATTGTGTACTTGATGTTTCTGACAATGTGAATACTTGTTGTGAGAGACGTCATATCCGGGAGCCTCTGAGGGCGGGGCGTGCATTCTCCAGCCTGGTGTACGCTGCAATATGCGGCTCCATATGGTTGGTGAACGCCGGTGTTTAACCTGATGCGTGTGCAAGGGGCGGATCTTATGGGAGTGACGCCGGCGCGGTGACACGTACAAGGTGCGGCTGACATGTGGAGTGAACGCCGGTGCACAAGTGTTTCAGTGGAGGCGCCTGGCAGGCTTATTGGTAACGGATATTTGAGTGTTTAGCTAAGACCCCGTTACCAAACGATTATCGTATTTCAATTTCTTTAAACTCTTTTCAAATGATGGTCTCGATATAGACCGTGATTCATGTTTTCTGAAAGTGTGTTTCAACTTGTTTTAAAACGTTGGTATCAGGGTTAATTAACCAAGGACATTTGACGAGATCTCCGAGGGTTAATTAATCAGGGGTCTTGAGCAGTATTGGGAGGACGAGAGGTTGTGTCTTTGATGGGCTGTGTTGACATTCTGTGTTTTGGGTCGAGGACCCCGTGTGATGTTGAGATGATTGATCTCGTGTTGATATTATTTGGATTTGGGTCGAGAACCCCATGTGATGTTGAGACGTTTGATCTCGTGTTGATATTATTTGTATTTGGGTCGAGAACCCCGTGGAAATATTCGTGAAGACTAGCTTGGGTTGATTGAATGGTTTTCGTTGCAAATTGCTTTCCGCCTATTGGTCGAGGACCCTGTTGATTTTGGAAAGAGGAGGATTTGATAATCCTAAATTGTTTTCTATTAAAACTCTCGATGGCATTTTAAACCGTTTTATAAATTGTTTTCCCTTGATTTGTGATCTTTCGGTTTTGGAATGTTTTACCCAAACTCATGCCTCGGGAAGTGCTTTTCGTTACGTTTGGATCTTGGGGGATTCCTGGTTATTGTTATTCATGGAATGTGAATTGTATGACTCATATTTTTGCACTTGTACTTGCACTAGCAAAATAGTGGAGTTTTGCTAACCCCCGAGTATTCGGGGGTGGATGTCTGTTTTTGCATTCAGGTTTTGGAGCATAACACAGCACGAAGGATGATGAAAGATGATCGATACTAATCACATGAGGAACCGTACATCGTGTATTGGTTCAGTTGTACTTTATTTTCCGCTGCTATATTTTTCCCGTTGTACGGGTGTGGTTATGTTTTGACCCCTGCGTGGGCATGAGTTGTAATCGAGTTGTATGTTTTTATTGAAAGGCCAAATCGGTCTACTGAGTTATTTTAGCCTTAAAGGCATTGTCAAGATGTTTCATGTTGTTACTAGCCTGGTAGATCCTTGAGGAAAGGTTCTACGGCGTGTAATATCCCTGAGCGGATTGGGGGTGTTACAATTTGAACATCCACACGCATCATATAAAATCAATAGTTAAACATACATTTGCAGCGGAAAAATACTCTATGAGCCATGTTCATAGCATTTTTCATGTTTCTCAACTGAGGAAATATGTCCCGGATCCTAGTCATGTCATCGATTATGGTGAGATCGATATTGCCGAGGACATTACCTTCGAGGAGCGTCCCTTGAAGATTTTGGAGCACCGTGAGAAGCGACTGAGGCGTAAGACCATTCCCTTGGTCAAAGTGCAGTGGTCGAGGCATGGTGTCGAGGAGGCAACTTGGGAAACCGAGGATAGCATGTGTGCTAGGTATCCCGAGTTGTTTGTTTCTTAAGTTTCGGGATGAAACTTATTTTTAGAGGGGTAGAATGTAATATCCGCATTTTTCCTTTTTCCCGATATTCTCATTTTTGGTGTATTTTCGTTTTTAGCAACTCGCTTGTAACCGTATTGACATTTTGAGAATATTTAATATTGGACTTCTTGTCGTTCGAGCTTGTTTCGGACTCGTTTTACTCGATTCGATATTTTATCATTTTCGTCGCTATTTCGTGTATTCTCGTAAATCATCGTTCGGAACCGTCGTTTCGGGGTTGCCGAAGATCCATCTCATGTTATTATGCGTGTTGTGAGCTTTTGTTTGGTGTTTCAACCGTGTAGCGTACATTTCGGATGTTTTGGGCCGTTTTGTAATTTCCCAAAATTTTGCGATAATTACGTTTGTTGTTGTTTTCCGAACCTTCGGGCAGTCAGGAATATGTTTTCCTTCAACACTTAGGTTCATCGCCACGAATACTTTACGTTCGTACCCTCGTGTTTTGTTCATCGTTGCATTTCGATTTTTTGGTTCTTTCCTTGCCTGTTGGTAGCAGCCTGTACTCCTCAGGAAGGGACATTACGTACGTCAACCATATGGTGTTACGTACGTAATGGTATGTAGGAAATTGGACAGGCGGTCCTGCCCATTGCATTACGTACGTAAGATGGGAGGGCTTACGTACGTTAGCTACTTTTGGCTAACGTATGTAACTCGGCCTGGGTTTATATACCCATGGGTTGACCGATTTCAGTCATTTTTCACTTCTCCTCCTCTCCCCTCTGACTCCAAGGCGATTTCTTGGCATTTCCGGGCTATTTGAAGCTTTGTAACTCCGAGCTATCACCTTCCTCGAGATTTTGGAGTGTATTATCAACATCGATTCGTGTTCTTCGTCTTTAATCAGAGGTAAACTCCTAGAACCTTGTTTTTGGGAAACTTGGGCTTCGAGTTTTTCGTCCGATTTGTTCCGTATGGTTGATTAATTCATGATGAATATGATTAATCTTGTTGATATTCTTGGTTTCCCTATGGATTCATGGTATATTTCGTAGTTGTGTTTTCGAGAGGGTTTGGTTGTAGTCCGCCCTCGTTGTTATTTTTATACGAATATACATGAATCGTATGCGGGTTTTCGGGAGTATTTTAATTCCGTATTCGTTTAGAAATGGTTGTGATTATATTCTTCGAATCGTTAGGTTCGTGATTATCGGTTCATAGCGTTCGTCGGTGATTTTCCATTCCGTTTGTTGCGTCGTCAATTACTCAAGGCAAGTATTTTTGGAAACCTTTATGCTTAACATGAAATGGTGATGTATATCGTGTGTGCTTTACTCACCTCGTGAGGGTCCGATGGGGCCTCGAGGGAATCCAATGGTATAGCCCTGGATTCACAAATTTGTTTCGCTAGCCAGCTTGGAAGGGTCCTTAGAGGCCTCGAGCGGGATCAATGGTATTGCCCTGTTCACAAGGCGATGCGCATGCGTGATTTGTTTTATGATATGGCCATCTCGGGAGGGTCCTTAGTGTAATACCCGAGATTTCTGATATGTATTTGAACCTTGTGATATTGTAATTGTTGCATTTTGATCTGAGTATAATTCTCCGTATTTCATGATCCGGTGTTGTTGAGCGCATGATTTCATGAATGTGATCTAAATTGTGATTCTGCGCATGTAGCGCACGCTATCGACTAAGTGTAGCGTACGCTAATCTGGATCCGTAGCGCACGCTGTGCATGAACCTTAGTGCACGCTATACGTAGTCAGCATGATTAAGACAGGGTGGTAGGTGAGATCGGTTGCAGATCTCGGTCGGATCATGTCGGGATGAACCTGGACGGCTTTCGGGAAAAGCCAAGTCAACGCGGTAGCGCATGCTAATGATATGAGGATAGCGCACGCTAAACGCTGAGTACAGTGAAGTCAGTAAGCTTCGTATGACCGTGAGCGCACGCTATGAGTATGGACTAGCGCGCGCTAATAACCATTTTCTATAAATAGGACAACATCCTTTTTCATATTTTCAGCCTTTTTACTTCCCACATCCGAATTCTTAGACTTGGAGAGTCACTCTCTTCATCCTAGACCCTTCATATCATCATCCTAGCACGAGTTTGAAGATTGTAGATCTTTGGAGATTGGTGTTCAAGCCCTCGGTGTTGGATTTCCTCAAGTTCCTTCGTGTTCTTCGCTACTTTGAGGTAGGTGATTCTTCACCAATATTAGTAGTATTCTGAAGGACATTTTGATCATGTTTTGGGATTATCTAGTCAGTTAAATTCGTAAGTAGTCGAACATCATGTGTTAGAAGGATATTTTCGATGTTTCGGTACTTATTCATCGTATAATCCATT
This sequence comes from Orobanche coerulescens, assembly GCA_033398695.1. Classification (NCBI taxonomy): domain Eukaryota; kingdom Viridiplantae; phylum Streptophyta; class Magnoliopsida; order Lamiales; family Orobanchaceae; genus Orobanche; species Orobanche coerulescens. The sequence goes on from CM065801.1 coordinate 70,731,495, forward strand.
GAACCTATTAATGTTTGAACTCCTAGCATATTCATGAAGCTTCAAAACCGATTATGACCAGTAGATGGAGATTACCAAGTTCTTATGTCTTTATATAAAGGAATCATATGTTTTGGGACATGTAATGGATTGAACTTAGGATATTTTCTTGAAGATCAAAGATAAATTATGGTGTTGTGATGATTATACGTATCCTTGTATCTCGTAGTCGTTTAATCCGTAAAGATCTTTCACCAACCGTTTGAGCATGATATGCACGGAGAGGACATGTATTAACACCGTAGAATTCATGAGTTTCATCACCATTAGATCAAGTTTTCTGCCAGTAGTAAACTGCCATGCACGGTTAGCGCACGCTAACATATGTTTATTAACGTGCGCTATCGGGAGTGAGTTAACGTACGCTGCGTTTAGTATGTAACGTACGTTATGTCATCATCTGAGTCAGTCGGCTAATCAGAGAGAACTATCAGTACATAGCTAGCGTACGCTAGACTTGGTCAGTTGTGTACGTTAACGGGCAGGTTTAGCGCACGTTACATAGAGAACATAGCGTACGCTAAGTAGTTCAGGCAGATTGCATATTTATAGCTTTTGGCCGTAGACCGGATTGATAGGCATTCGTAAGAGTTGAGATGAATTCTATATCATTTTCTTTTGTTAAGGTTCGAGCTTGCTACGTTGATTGAAGGAGGCGGCCTTCGAGTGTGTTGAGATCATTGGAGTGTTTAGTTATTGCCATCTTCGAGGCAAGTATCGTAATGTGATAATATTGGTATTTTGAGCATGCATGTGGTTTACTCATGTTGTTGAACATGGAATTTATTTCGTTAAATTGTCATGATATTCGTTATCTAGTGTTTGTATGTTCATGTTGATGGACATAATGATTTGGCATATATGTATGCATGAGTTGTGTTTGTGTATGTTGTACGATCTATGCTGAGGGCGCTGGATCGGATGTCCACCTCGTGTTGGTCCGACGGGATCATCTTGGGATCTAAGCTGAGGGCGCTGGATCATTTGGACGGGTTTTTCCACCTCGTGTTGGTCCGACGGGATCATCTTGGGATCTATGCTGAGGGCGCTGGATAATTGGAATACCTATGCTGTGTTAATGGAATCTTGTGGATTCGCATTGTCAGATTCCGGTAGCGGAAGTCCGTGTGGTGTATCTTGTTATGTATTGTTGATGCATATTGATTTGTTTAAATGATACTTGTACTAGCATCGTTTTGCTAACCCCTTCGGGGGTGGTCATTTGTTTTGATGTTCAGGTAGCCGAGGAGCGGGGAAACAACCACAGTACTGATGTGATGACGAAGGGGTTCACTGATGTTTGTTGTTATTTGTGATTTGTCTTCTTGGTTCAATTTCAGTACTCGAGTACGCGTGTCTTATTAATATCATTTCGATATGGTTGTATTAATTAACTGGTTGGATTAGTTGGAACCGGTTTTGTAATTTGAAGTTTTGTGGTATTGTTGGATTATATTTACAATTCTTTTAATTAGCCTTGTAAATCCTTACTTAAAGGGTTTACGGCGCTGTAATTATTCCGAATATCTCGGGGTGTTACAGAATATGGTATCGGAGCTAAGATTCATGGATATCTTGGCAGTCGGGTTTTAGTTGGGTCTGTTTACGTTATTTGATTTATGGGTCGTTCGTAACATCACTGTTCAGCCAGAGTCGTCATGTGGACTGTGGTTGTAAGTCTCCTAATCTCTTGTACTACCATTTTACTTAATTTCTGCTTTGTGAGTATTGACGGGCTTTAATTTTGAAAAGTTTGCCCTGGATATTGAGTATTTGTGTTTACAGTATGTTGAGGGGTGGTCGTGGGCGCGGACGCGGTCGTGGACGCGGACGTGGTAACATGAGACAGGAGGATTCCGCAACTACCCCAGAATTATCGGCTAGTCGAACCGATTCCCATTCTGAAGGACAGCAGGGATCAGCGAATGACAACGCGAACCCTAACATGCCGGGAGTGCTTCAACAGGTGGTGGCTCAGATAAACCAGTTCGCTCAGGTAGTTGACTGCATGCAGATAGCGATGGGACAGCAGCACCACGAGGATAACCGGGGAGACAGATGGCTTACTGAAGTGGTCAAATTGCACCCGCCAAAATTTGACGGATCTGCTGAGGCACTTACTTGGGATCATTGGCTAAAGGAGTTAGAGAATATATTCGCGGGTATTAACTGTCCCGAGGACCGAAAAGTTCCTATTGCCTAGTATTTTCTGACTGGGGAGGCTTTTGACTGGTGGGAGGCTATTCGACCCGAGAATCGAAATGCTGACTGGGCGGAGTTCAAACTAATGATGGAAGCACAATATTGTCCTCGTCCAGTTAGGGAGGCAAAAATCTGAGAGTTTTTCTCACCACAGAGTTCGGAAGCATCTGTGACAGACATAATCAAGACTTTTAACCATCAGCTGACTTATGTGCGACACTTGGTCAGAACGGAGGCAGAAAAGATTTTTCATTTCGATATGCGGATGAAGCCGGAGATTCAGCAGTACATGTCCGGATTCGAGTGTACTACATTGCGACAGTATCAAGACAAAGCGCTGGCCTACGACATGAAAGAGGCGGCGGTGGAGAAATCGATGGAGGCAAAGAAGCAGAAAGTGACCGGCAACTTCTCGGAAAACAAGAGTGGTGGGCCCCGCAAGGGCCAGTCTTCCTTTTATTCAGCTAGGAAACCTCCACATCCTTCTAGAGGTGGAAAGAAGTTCCGGACAACATCAGCGGTTTCGGACGCATCAAAGAAATGCTACAATTGTTGTCAAGCAGGGCATATTCGATGTGATTGCCCCGCATCTTCTGTAACTTGTTTCGATTGTGGGCAAGAAGGGCACCATGCGGCTTTCTGTGGAGTTGCTACTAGATCTTTTGGTACTCGCACTCCAGCGCCAGTTTCGAAGGAGATAAGTGTGAACCAGACGCAGCAGAGTGGATTTCAGCAGCAGAATATTGGGAAGAGAGAGACATCCAGTGCTGGGTCCGTTCCTCCGCGCCTGTACGAGATGAGGAAATCTGACGAACAGAACACTGCTGTTGCATCAGGTACGATTCAGATCCTTTTGCAACCAGTTAGTGTCTTATTCGATTCCGGAGCTACACATTCTTTCATATCATTGAACTGTGTTAATCGTTTGAAAATCTCGTGTTTATTTGATTGTGAACCATATGTTGTGGGTTTGCCGAGCGGAGAGAGAATTGTGGGAACCCTAGAAACTAGAGACTTTCCAGTATCTATAGGAGGGAGAGATTGGCCATCGAATCTTATTGTAGTTGACATTCATGGTGACGATTTAATTCTCGGAGACGATTGGCTTAACCGTTATGGAGCTATTCTGAATTACCGAAAGAGAGTCATTTCTATCATTGCTGATGACGGATCTGAACACTTATTCAGAGGATGGAGACCGGGAAGTTCAGGAAAATTGATCAAAGCGATGAAAGCTGTGAAATTACTGAAGCAGGGATGTCATGGACTTTGGTGCTATGCCATGAAGAAAGAAGAAGGAGTAGAACTCTCATCTATTCCAGTTGTGAATGAGTTTTCAGATATATTCCCTGATGAACTACTCAGGTTACCTCCATGAGAGAAGTGGAGTTCACTATCGAATTAGAGCCTGGAGCCGCTCCTATTTCCAGAGCACCATACCGCATGGCGCCAACCGAGGTGTATGAACTAAAGAAGCAACTGGAGGAATTATTGCAGAAGGATTACATTCAACCTAGCGTTTCTCCTTGGGGAGCACCCATTCTCTTTGTCCGGAAGAAAGATGGATCCCTTCGATTATGTATTGATTACAGGGAGCTAAACAAGGTGACGATCAAAAATAAGTATCCTATACCTCAAATCGATGACTTGTTTGATCAACTGCAAGGGGAAAGGGTATTCTCGAAGATTGACTTGCGATCAGGATACCATCAGTTGAGAATTAAGGAATCGGATATACCGAAATCTGCTTTCAGATCCCGGTACGGGCACTATGAATTCGTAGTGATGCCATTCGGACTTACCAATGCTCCTGCGGTGTTTATGCAATTGATGAATTGAGTATTCTTAGAATACCTAGATAAGTTTGTGGTCGTTTTTATTGATGACATCCTGATCTATTCGAAAGACACAGAGGAGCATGCCGAGCATTTGCGTGTAGTTTTGAGCACCTTGAGAAATGAACAACTTTATGCGATGATTTCCAAATGCGAGTTCTGGCTTAGAGAAGTAACTTTCCTTGGGCATGTGATATCAGCTGACGGAGTTCAGGTGGACCCGAAGAAAGTCGAAGCAATCTTGGAATGGGAAGCTCCTAATAACGTGAAAGAAGTCCGAAGCTTCTTAGGACTTGCTGGGTATTATCGCCGTTTCGTAGAGGGATTTTCCAAAATTGCTCGTCCGCTCACTCAGCTGTTACAGAAAACTCAGAAGTTCACGTGGGATGAGAAATGTGAGGCTGGTTTTGATGAACTTAAGAAGAGACTGACGACAGCACCTATATTAGCATTACCGGATGGAACCGATGGATTCATGGTATACAGCGACACTTCAAATCAGGGTCTGGGATGTGTGTTGATGAAAAAGGATAAGGTGATTGCCTATGCCTCTCGGAAGTTGAAACCGTACGAAGTAAATTACCAAACTCATGATCTGGAGCTAGCAGATGTGGTCTTTGCCTTGAAAATTTGGCGACATTATTTATACGGCACTCATTGTCAGATCTTTACAGATCATAAAAGCCTCAAGTACATCTTCAGTCAGAAAGAATTAAACATGAGGCAGAGAAGGTGGCTGGAATTGATCAAGGATTACGATTTGAAAATTCTCTATCATCCGGGTAAAGCAAACGTAGTAGCCGACGCATTGAGCCAAAAACCTGTTTCTCTCCGAGTGTTGGAAGCACTTACATCCCAAACCAGCATTCAACGAGAACTGATCCGCGAAGGGATTGAAGTATGGGCACCAGGAATCCAAGGGCAACTATATGTGATGGAACTGACTTCGTCGCTAGCCGAGGAAATCAAATCTAAGCAGTTGAACGATTCTCTGATCCTTCGATTATGTGACGAAGTAAAGAAAGGAAAGGCCCCAGGATTCGTGATACAAGATGATGGAGTTCTGAGATTTCAGAGTCGACTTTGCATTCCCGATGATGATGATTTGAGACGGACAATTCTGAAGGAAGCTCACAGCGCGCCCTATTCTATTCACCCGGCGTGATAAGATGTATAAGGATCTAAAACAAAACTTCTGGTGGGGAAATATGAAGAAGGACGTAGCAGAGTACGTTTCGAAGTGTTTGACTTGTCAGTAGGTTAAGATTGAACATCAGCGACCTGCCGGAATGTTAAAGCCGCTTCCGATCCTTGAATGGAAGTGGGAGGATATCTCGATGGATTTCATCACCAATATGCCAAGGACCAAGACGGGAATGAACAGGATTTAGGTTATAGTTGATCGACTAACCAAGTCGGCTCATTTCCTAGGAATTAAGGACACATGGGGACCCGAGAAATTGGCACGAGTATTTATTGCAGAGATAGTCAGATTGCATGGGACGCCGAAGACCATTATTTCAGATCGAGATGGTCGCTTCGTGTCGCACTTCTGGAAGGCAGTTCACAGGGCTTTGGGGACCGAGCTAAGCTTTAGCACGGCTTATCATCCCCAAATGGACGGTCAGTCCGAAAGGACTATAAAAACCGTAGAAGACATGCTTAGAGCTTGTGCTTTGGATTGGTCAACTGATTGGGAAGTTCATTTGCCCTTGATTGAATTTACCTACAACAATAGTTGGCATACTTCTATTAAGATGGCACCATTTGAAGCTTTGTATGGGAGAAGATGCCGATCACCCCTATGCTGGGATGATTCTTCGGACTTGATCGGGACGGAACCGGAATTGATAGTTCAGACTCAAGAGAAGATAGCTTTGATTCCGGAAAGACTGTTGACTGCCCAGAGTCGACAGAAGTCTTATGCAGATGTGCGTCTTCGCCCTCTAGAGTTCGACATTGGGGACCACGTACTATTGAAGGTGTCTCCTACACGAGGAATTTTCTGTTTTGGGAGGAAGGGTAAGCTAAGTCCGAGATATATCGGGCCATTTGAGATCCTCGAGAGAGTTGGGGATTTAGCCTACAGGTTGGCCTTACCGCCATCACTAAGTCACGTTCACAATGTGTTTCACGTATCCCAATTGCGGAAGTATGTACCAGATCCCAGTCATATCATTGAGTTCGATAAAATCGAGATAGCTAATGATGGCACCTTCGAAGAGAGACCAATCAAGATACTTGAGAGTCGGATCAAACAATTGAGGAATAAACAAATACCCTTGGTTAAAGTACAATGGTCACGGCATGGAGTTGAAGAGGCCACTTGGGAAACGGAGGACAATATGAAGACTAGATATCCAGAGTTATTTTCATCTTAAGTTTCGGGATGAAACTTCTTTTTAGGGAGGAAGGATGTAATACCCGAGATTTATGATATGTATTTGAACCTTGTGATATTGTAATTGTTGCATTTTGGTCTGAGTATAATTCTCCGTATTTCATGATCCGGTGTTGTTGAGCGCATGATTTCATGAATGTGATCTAAATTGTGATTCTGTGCATGTAGCACACGCTATCGACTAAGTGTAGCGTACGCTAATCTGGATCCGTAGCGCACGTTGTGCATGAACCTTAGCGCACGCTATACGTAGTCAGCATGATTAAGACAGGGTGGTAGGTGATATCGGCTGCGGATCTTGGTCGGATCATGTCGGGATGAACCTGGACGGCTTTCGGGAAAAGCCAAGTCAACGCGGTAGCGCACGCTAATGATATGAGGATAGCGCACGCTAAACGCTGAGTACAGTGAAGTCAGTAAGCTTCGTATGACCGTTAGCGCACGCTATGAGTATGGACTAGCGCGTGCAAATAACCATTTTCTATAAATAGGACAGCATATTTTTTCATATTTTCAGCCGTTTCACTTCCCACATCCGAATTCTTGGACTTGGAGAGTCACTCTCTTCATCCTAGACCCTTCATATCATCATCCTAGCATGAGTTTGAAGATTGTATATCTTTGGAGATTGGTGTTCAAGCCCTCGGTGTTGGATTTCCTCAAGTTCCTTCGTGTTCTTCGCTACTTTGAGGTAGGTGATTCTTCACCAATATTAGTAGTATTCTGAAGGACATTTTGATCATGTTTTGGGATTATATAGTCAGTTAAATTCGTAAGTAGTCGAACATCATGTGTTAGAAGGATATTTTCGATGTTTCGGTACTTATTCATCGTATAATCCATTGAACCTATTAGTGTTTGAACTCCTAGCATATTCATGAAGCTTTAAAACCGATTATGACCAGTAGATGGAGATTACCAAGTTCTTATGTCTTTACATAAAGGAATCATACGTTTTGGGACATGTAATGGATTGAACTTAGGATATTTTCTTGAAGATCAAAGATAAATTATGGTGTTGTGATGATTATACGTATCCTTGTATCTCGTAGTCGTTTAATCCGTAAAGATCTTTCACCAACCGTTTGAGCATGATATGCACGGAGAGGACATGTATTAACACCGTTGAATTCATGAGTTTCATCACCATTAGATCAAGTTTTCTGCCAGTAGTAAACTGCCATGCACGGTTAGCGCACGCTAACATATGTATATTAACGTGCGCTATCGGGAGTGAGTTAACGTACGATGCGTTTAGTACGTAACTTACATTATGTCATCAGCCGAGTCAGTCGGCTGATCAAAGAGAACTATCAGTACATAGCTAGCGTACGCTAGACTTGGTCAGTTGCGTACGTTAACGGGCAGGTTTAGCGCACGTTACGTAGAGTACGTAGCGTATGCTAAGTAGTTCAGGCAGATTGCATATTTCGTGATTTTGGCCGTAGACCGGATTGATAGGCATTCGTAAGACTTGAGATGAATTCTATATCATTTTCTTTTGTTAAGGTTCGAGCTTGCTACGTTGATCGAAGGAGGCGGCCTTCGAGTGTGTTGAGATCATTGGAGTGTTTAGTTCTTGCCATCTTCGAGGCAAGTATCGTAATGTGTTAATATTGGTATTTTGAGCATGCATGTGGTTTATTCATGTTGTTGAACATGGAATTTATTTCGTTAAATTGTCATGATATTCGTTATCTAATGTTTGTATGTTCATGTTGATGGACATAATGATTTGGCATATATGTATGCATGAGTTGTGTTTGTGTATGTTGTACGATCTATGCTGAGGGCGCTGGATCGGATGTCCACCTCGTGTTGGTCCGACGGGATCATCTTGGGATCTAGGCTCAGGGCGCTGGATCATTGGACGGGTTTTTCCACCTCGTGTTGGTCCAACGGGATCATCTTGGGATCTATGCTGAGGGCGCTGGATCATTGGAATACCCATGCTGTGTTAATGGAATCTTGTGGATTCGCATTGTCGGATTCTGGTAGCGGAAGTCCGTGTGGTGTATCTTGTTATGTATTGTTGATGCATATTGATTTGTTTAAATGATACTTGTACTAGCATCGTTTTGCGAACCCCTTCGGGGGTGGACATTTGTTTTGATGTTCAGGTAGCCGAGGAGCGGGAAAGCGACGCGTCTGGATGTGGACACGAAGGGGTTCAGTGATGTTTGTTGTTATTTGTGATTTGTCTTCTTGGTTCAATTTCAGTACTCTAGTACACGTGTCTTATTAATATCATTTCGATATGGTTGTATTAATTAACTCGTTGGATCAGTTGGAACCGGTTTTGTAATTTGAATTTCTGTGGTATTGTTGGATTATATTTACAATTCTTTTAATTAGCCTTGTAAATCCTTACTTAAAGGGTTTACGGCGCTGTAATTATTCCGAATATCTCGGGGTGTTACACTTAGAGGCCTCGAGCGGGATCAATGGTATAGCCCTATTCCAAAGGAAAATTGATTGACTATTTGTTTCCGGAAAAGACATGTCTGGTTTTGGTTTTGAAATGAATTTGATGCATTGTACTATGAAATGTGTAAGCGATTGGTTTGCCTTGATTACTTGTACTAGCGTAATTGCTAACCCCTTTGGGGGACCCGTTTTGTAAAAATTCTTGTTATGGATTTCAGGTTGTGTTCTGCCAGACGAGCGGGCATTGGGACAATACGAGAATGTTGGCCAGGGTCGTCGACATGTGCACTTGAGTCCTTTTATTTCCGTTGTTCCCTCCGATATGGTTGTTGTCTACTTTACAAACTTATAGATTATACTCACGAGTACTTAGACTTTTCTCTTAGGATTGTGATTTGTATTTGTTGAAGTTATTTATGTTTGTTGTTGTTGATTATTCCGCCGGTTGTACCGGGTGTGTTAATTGATTTTCATCTGGATGATGTGTGATTTTACTGTGGTAATTCGTGTCTAGCCTGTTGGGTCCCATGTAGGGGTCCACGACACTATAATATACCTTCAATATCTCGGGGGTGTTACAATTCTAGCACGAGACGGGAATCAACAAATATATGTCACTTACTCACGATGCACCTTTAAATACTACTACATAATCACAGAATCACACAGGCTCGTATAGCTCGTGGTACAACATGTAGTAGGGATACTTACATCCACAGATCGCACGAAGATGATGGCTGCACCTTGATACTAATCACGGCCGACATCCCAGACGACGCGTCATGACACGACTTAGACAGACACAATCAGACAGGACAAGACACGACAATACCCGACTGGACCCGACAGCCTAGGTTTCCGCAACCTAAGCTCTGATACCATAAATGTAACACCCCCAGAATTAAACCGGGAATATTACACGCCGCATACCTCCTCCATGAAGATCTACCAGGCTATTCCCTGAATCAACATAATACATTACATGCTGACGTGGCAAAATCACGAACCATTAGACCGATTTGGCCTTTCATTACTGACTTACAAATAAAAAATACATAATCCCATTCAGACTCATACCCACGCAAGGGTGAAATACTTTAAAACAACAGACAATATGACAACAGAAAAGACAATACAATGAACTCCGACTAACTGAACCCAAAACTGGCCTTCGTGTGATTAGTATCATTCATCTTTCATCATCCCTCGTGCCGATCCTGTGACTTGCTCCCTAAAACCTGCATGTACCTGGACACAATACAGATATCCACCCCTCGATTACTCGGGGGTTAGCAAAACTCCACTGTTTCGCTAGTGCAAGTATAAAGTGTAAATACGAGCCATATACAACACATTCCGAGAATACGATAATTGAAATAATTCGCAACTCAGCCAAGACAAAAGACTTCCCGAGACTTCTCATTTAAATAAAATAGTTCAAACCGTAAACGTATAAATGAAACGAGTGGTCCTTTTGAAAATCAATTCAAGATCTCGAGAGTTTGAAAAACATTAGTAATTGAATAATTCTCAACTTATCGAAAAACACTGAGGGTCACAGCCCAAAGCTTAATTTCCAAAATACAAATACAATAATCAAACACAGGGTCCACGACCCAACCGGCTCGTTCAAATCATTACCACATACAATTACACACCGCACGTTACACTTATGCCATTATAGGCAAACACCAAGACTTAATATAATGTCTCACGACTCTAGGCACAAGGCATTGTGATTCTCCGGACATATCACAATTAATCAACAGTACAAACACTCTGGCAATTCTCGCGCAAGACCACTCGGCCAAGTCCCTGTGCGCCCCGTCGAGCGACCCCAAGTGAGAATGCCCACTCGAAAGTAACTCTCGTGCAAGACCACACGGCCAAGTCTCTGTGTGCCCCGTCGAGCAACCCCAGGTGGGAGTACCTCGAGAACAACCTTACAACTCTCATCAGATTACATTTCCAAAAACACAAACCACGAGAGTCAAAAACAGTATATATAGTCGAGGTACTGCTAGAATGGCCAAATTATCCAACACATATTCACGAACCAGAACTATAACAATCTACACCTCTAGAATCCTTTTTTCTAAATATATGCATCGAGGGATGGTCAGTCTAATTCATGAATCGAGTAGCATGACTGCGGTTCTAGACAACGCTACCATTGTTTCCTTATGCTTTGAAACCAAAGGACGGGGTGACCTTAAGGTGGTTTGGTCGTAGTTTCGGGTATAGTCGCAATTATTGTATGATTTGGACATAGACCCACAATTAAGAATGTATCGGGGCCAGAAAAGAATTAAAAAAGCACGTCACCAAATGTTAGAGCGATAAAGCTCAAGTGACAGTCCGACCAAACGCCTAGGGCAACGATCATCGGACCAAATGTTGTGGCGACGGTCAATGGCCTAAACGCTGATAACGATCTAAGACGTTATATGGAGGCCAAGGGAACTAGTCACATAGATGACCTCCCGAAACTAAAAACTTAATGGGGCACTCGCCGCTGTTGCATTCATACTATTTCAACAGTAATCTATGAAGATTGACTTTAAATTATTATTATAATTCGTAACCTTCATAAATCAAGGAATGAGGCATAATATTCTATAAAATCTGCACCCAAATATAAATTACTATTTTTCAAATTTGGGAGAAAACTATATTATTCATACTTCAAAAATAATTCCACACAAATACCTGAGCACAACGCTCATTAAGAATCATTTATTCTCATTTCCACTTTGCTTTCAAAAACCCCACCAGATGAAGAAATCGGAGAAGAAGAGGAGACAGATGCCACTGGCTAGTGAAGTATTGTAACACCCCCAGAATACATCCGGAAATATTACACGCCGTAGGCCCTTCTCACAAGGATCTACAAGGCTAAACTCTACTAGACTACAAAATGATTGACCGACCGGGGTCAATCTAAATACAACGCAGACCGAGAAGGTCATTAAACAATTCAGAAACTAATGAACTTTACATCTCAATGACAAAAATAAACTTGAACATGGAAAAGAATGACAACTCAATTTAATAAAATGAAACTACACCCATGCAAGGGTGAATACTCGAATGACATAGAATTACCTACCAAAATGAAACAAAAGAAAAGACTCTGACTCTGGTGTGATTAGTATCATTGTCCTCCATCTCCTTCCCAGCCAATCATGTGACTGCTCCCGAGCTGCCAAAACCTGAGCGCATAACAGACACCCACCCCCCGAAAAATCGGGGGTTAGCAAACTGGAATTTTGCTAGTGCAAGTACATAATATACAAGATATACGAATAATAACAACACAAAACTCAACAGTCGTGAAACCTCAACACAAACTACACATTTAAATGGTCAACACAGAATAGCATCACAATACACAAGGTGAAAGATAATCACATTATCATATTCTCGGAACATAACACCAATGAAGCTTTAAACGAGCCCAAAGAGTCAGAAAAATAACTTTTTATAAAAAGGAAAAGTATTTTGATAAGAAAGTTCGAAAACATTAATATTGACTCGGGCCATCTTGGGGTTTTGAAAATCAAATGGAAATACTTTAGAAAATACTTCAAAAGCTCTCGGGTCCTTGACCCAACATGTGGAAAACAATTTGCAAGAAAACCATTACGACGTTATTCGGGGTTCTCGACCCAAATGATAAAACACTATCACAAGCAAATCATTTCAACATCTCACAGGGTTCTCGGCCCAATCCAATTTATATCATCACGAGATCAAATCTCAACATCCCACGGGGTCCTCAGCCCAATACACAGAATAATTAACACAGAATAATCAAAGGCACAGCCTCTCATTCGACAAATCCTGCTCAAGACCCCTGATTAATTAACCCTCGGAAATCTCGTCAAATATCCTTAGTTAATTATCCCTGATGCCAACATTTAAAACAAGTTGGATCGAACTTCAGAAATACGAATCACGGTCTACATCAAGACCAACATTTAAAAACGAGTTGCAAGAATTTTGAGTTACGAAAATCATTTGGAAATGGGGTCCTAGCTATCACTCAAATATTCGTTACCAATAAGCCTTCCAGGCGCCTCCCTTGCACACCTGTGTACCGGCGTTCACTCCACTATATTGGCCGCCCATTGCGCATGTCACCGCGCCGGCGTTCACTCCCATAGGAGCCGCCCCTTGCTCGCGCATTAAGTAACACCGGTGTTCACCAATCATATAGAGCCACTCATTGCAGCGTACACCAGGCCGGAGTGCACACCCCGCCCTCAGAGGTACCCGGATATGACGTCTCTCATAACAAGTATTCACGTTGTGACAAATACCAAGCACACAGTCAACCATTACAACAATTATCAAATCAGTTCATCAATTCACATAATTCATTCGCCAGTACGTAACTACGCAAAATAAACAATAACTCGCATGTTATTCATCAAGACTTAACATATTAAGCCTTCAACAATACCAATCAACACTTCATACATATCCTTATATCGTAACTCAACCGACAATACAACATTACCATATTACCTCTATAAATGCTATTCGTACTATAGTCTCAGTTGAGTACGTCGACTAATATTGGTATGAATCACCCAACATTTATCTCCATATGCATATTTATATACATATACATATATCTATACATATATCCACACATATCTATATATATATAATATAAATATATATATTCATAACATGATTCATACACTTCAGCAACAATAATTTCACGTTATTATAATTCGTATATCAAGGTACTTGCCTTGGTAATCTCTTGCGAATACTCCGGAAATACGGTTGATTGGAACAATTTGGAACTCCAACGGAAACGACGATCGGAAAGGCTCAACACTGGATTGTTGTACGAAATTCGTCCTTAATATCCTATCATTAAATAAACAATCAATCACACGAGGAAAATCATAGAAAGATGACGGAACCCTAACTGTTCTCTTCGTAACGTACGTTACACACCTACGTAACGTACGTTACGTCTGCATGTTAGTGCACGTAAGCTACAAGGATTAACGCACGCTAAGCATGCATTGGACAGTTCTTCTCAGTTCAGACGACTGCCTGGCCTGAGGGTATAACGTATGTAATACATAGAGCTTAATGTACGCTATATTCACACATATTATACTCATGTGAATCAGAATGATCCTATGGTGTTGATGTCTACGAATTCCCGATTATTCCTCCCATCATAAGACTTAATCCAAAACTCGATTATAGATCCTTAAAGGTAGTTCGGAAAATCTGAGGTTGTTATCAACATTAAGTCTACGATCATTATGGAAACACCATACAATATGGTTTATTAATCTCAGAAAATTTCCTTACTTGATCATCATAACAAGAATCGGAATATAACGTTATTAACTCGGGTAACTAAAGCATGAACATTCTAACTTCCAAAAACATGGTGTTCGGACAAAAATCATCTATGGAGCTTAATAATCCCGGTGGTATGTTCATAACATCCTTAGGAACACGAATTCAAGGTTGAGGTAGCATTAACATACCTTAATATGAAAGAAACGCAGAGACAAGAGGTAGCATCCAATTCCGATTGCTTGAATGTCAATCCAAGATGTTTCGTAACTTAAATGATCGAGTTTATGTGATTTATAGGTGTTTTAGAGGGCTGGAGACTCTCTAGAAATAAAGAAAAATGAAGTACAAGTGAAAGAGATGAAGTGAAATGAAATAGGGTGTTGTCCATATATATAATATCTTTCCGAGCCCCACCACTAGCCGTCCATGTGCTAGCCAGCCTATTCAATTATTGACCTCCTTACGTACGCTACGTCTAGCTCTAGCGTACGCTATCTCCAGTTCGTAACGTACGTTACGCTTACCTGTTAGCGTGCGTTACGACGTAGTTGCATGTGAAGGATTAAAAAAGTTGATATTATCATGCATGAGGATACGAATACGGAAACGATCGTACTTCGATTATTGATAGCACAAATTCAGGTAATACAGGGTTCAAATACGGACGAAAATACCCAACAATTTATCCGGATATTACATATTATCCCTCTTAAAAGAAATTTCGTCCCGAAACCTAAAGTAGAGTGGTGGAACGACCAAGGAAAAATAACTACTTGTTCAGCCCCAAAACATCACGAGCGATGCGCGAATGCAAGGTTCTAAAAGTATAATGATTGGACCTAGGAAGTATCTGGCACGTCAATTGAGGCGATAAATTACACGTGAACATGAGAAGTTAGAGTGGAGAAGTAAAAGCTCATAGAATTAACGAAATTCACCAGCGGCTCAGACGTACTAAAATCACGTGTCGAGCTCGACCCACCATATTCAAGTTCATGACACATTGAAAATATTAACCGCACCAGTGGAAACAAATAGTTTCGAACAAAATTTTGCAAAGATTACGTTCAGATGTGAATAGACCACAATAATTCACGGAGTCTAACAAATCAGTTCTGAAATTCGTTCAAATGACGGTAGGTTCAGTAGAACATGGTAGTTTAAAATTATCAAGAGGATCACAGATGAATCATCAACAATGAAAGTCTCCCAACACCGAAAATACTAAGAAGAGTATGGGTATTATGTTTCCCCATACTAAGAAGACATTTCAGCCCCGAAACTTAAAACAGCAGGAGTTGGAAACGGGAAGCAATTAAAACAAAAAACGATCAAAGTCACGATTGTTGGAAACAGCAACGACTAGAACATAGTACAAAATCTTCATTCGCCTATGTTAGGCTCTTCAGCAGAAGGCATAAGGTTTCGGGACATTCTCCGGCCACTTGCTCTGCTCACCGCCAGAGTAGCATTCTTTGCCAATTCGGAAATTATCTCACAATGTTTCTCCCGATGGCCTTCACACCCGCAATGATGACAAGTCAAGAGTGGGGAGGTACAGTTTACACGGATATGTCCCGTACGTTTGCAGTTGAAGCACACTCTCTTCTTACCGGGAGTCACCGATGCTGGCTTGGGATTCCCAATGCTCATTCTCGACCGCGAAGATGACGCATTCGAACGACGTGGGGGTTTGAGAACCTTAATCTCTTCACCGCCCAAAATTTTTCCAGATGTCCTCGGTCTCTTTTCTCCGCTCGTTGGCTCGGTCATTGAGGAGGTTTCATAGGTTATCGTCTGATCTTTATATTCCTTCACCGTGACATGAATCTTTGTCGTACGAACCACCTCACTGCTTCCGCTTCCTATATCACGTCTACGTCCGCCAAGGCTCGTCATGCTAATGCAGATAGTACCGTTTATTGTTATCACATAGTCGGTTGTACGGTATACCACAATTATCAGTACAAGGTTTAATTAGCATCTTTAGAATAACGGTAATATCGTAAAGCACGAAATTTTCTGAAATCAACTTCCAGTCCTTTGTCTAGGACGATCATTATGCGTATGCTTTTAATAAAAAAATTTTTTTGAAACAAAAGCGGAGTCACGTTGTGCTCAAAACTTGTAAATACTGTCCTTTGTTTTCGGAAGAGGAAGTTTATACAATGACTCTAAAATTTTATTTTCGAGTAATGCCTACAAGAAAATTGAAAATCAAATTGTAACTAATTTGAAATATTTCAAAAATGTTGAGTCCCAAATACCACAATTTTGAAAATCCTTCCTCTTCTACCAAAATATTTATTTGAAAGAATTTTTCACCAAAATACGTGACCATTCGACATGACTACATTAAATCATGAGGCTTACAATGTTAGGAAAATTTCAAAATACTACTTTAAAATGTTCGTAATTCGGCCCAGAAATATTACATGCGGGGGATTCTGCGCCGGAACCTACCAGGCTAAAAACCATTTAAAAATCATTTCAAAATACGCCAAAAAGCCGATGACGGTAGCATTTTCCAAAACTTACAAAATCATTTGTAAAATACCAAATACCGTCATAAAAATACAGTTAAAACGTGCAAGACTAAAATGCCAGAACTCGGTTTAGGGAATCGGTCTTATGAGATAATAATTCAGTTTGCCAAGATGTCAAGAGTCATTTCAAAATACTCACGCAGCGGATAAAATTAACACTCAAAGATTTATTCTACTGAAATGCAGAAACCGATAAATATGTTTGACTACCGAAGTATACTACATAACCATTCTCACTCGAACTGTATACGCATGTGATATCATAAAACAATATAATCTCTAACAAGTTCAAACTCTAGGTTCACGTTAAGCACAATATAATCAAATACGTATATAAGGGGACTTACGATTCGGGAGGCTTACCATCACGGATTGCTTGAAGATGATGTTGGAACCACGATACTAATCACAACTCTGACGCGCGCGACTTACACAAAACATGGACTTGACCCAATGGCCTAGGTATTTCGCAAACCTAAGCTCCGATACCATAATGTAACACCCCCATAATACATCCGGAAATGTTACACGCCGTAGGCCCTTCTCAGAAGGATCTACAAGGCTAAACTCTACTAGACTACAAAATGATTGACCGACTGGGGCCAATCTAAATACAACGCAGACCGACAAGGTCATTAAACAATTCAGAAACTAATGAACTTTACATCTCGATGACAAAAATAAACTTGAACACGGAAAAGAATGACAACTCAATTTAATAAAAAGAAACTACACCCATGTAAGGGTGAATACTCGAATGACATAGAATTACCTACCAAAATGAAACAAAAGAAAAGACTCTGACTCTGGTGTGATTAGTATCATTGTCCTCCATCTCCTTCCCAGCTAATCATGTGACTGCTCCCGAGCTGCCAAAACCTGAGCGCATAACAGACACCCACCCCCCGAAAACTCGGGGGTTAGCAAACTAGAATTTTGCTAGTGCAAGTACATAATATACAAGATATACGAATAATAACAACACAAAACTCAACAGTCGTGAAACCTTAACACAAACCACACATTTAAATGGCCAACACAGAATAGCATCACAATACACAAGGTGAAAGATAATCACATTATCATATTCTCGGAAAATAACACCAATGAAGCTTTAAACGAGCCCAAGGAGTCAGAAAAATCCCTTTTTATAAAAAGGAAAAGTATGTTGATAAGAAAGTTCGAAAACATTAATATTGACTCGGGCCATCTTGGGGTTTTGAAAATCAAATGGAAATACTTTAGAAAATACTTCAAAATCTCTCGGGTCCTTGACCCAACATGTGGAAAACAATTTGCAATAAAGCCATTACAACATTATTCGGGGTTCTCGACCCAAATGATAAAACACTATCACAAGCAAATCATTTCAACATCTCACAGGGTTCTCGGCCCAATCCAATTAATATCATCAAGAGATCAAATCTCAACATCCCACGGGGTCCTCAACCCAATACACAGAATAATCAACACAGAATAATCAAAGGCACAACCTCTCATTCAACAAATCCTGCTCAAGACCCCTGATTAATTAACCCTCGAAAATCTCGTCAAATATCCTTAGTTAATTATCCCTGATGCCAACATTTAAAACAAGTTGGAACGAACTTCAGAAATATGAATCGCGATCTACATCAAGACCAACATTTAAAAACGAGTTGCAAGAATTTTGAGTTACGAAAATCATTTGGAAATGGGGTCTTAGCTATCACTCAAATATCCGTTACCAATAAGCCTGCCAGGCGCCTCCCTTGCACACTTGTGTACCAGCGTTCACTCCACTATATTGGCCGCCCATTGCGCATGTCACCGCGCCGGCGTTCACTCCCATAGGAGCCACCCCTTGCTCGCGCATTAAGTAACACCGGTGTTCACCAATCATATGGAGCCGCTCATTGCAGCGTACACCAGGCCGGAGTGCACGCCCCGCCCTCAGAGGTACCCGGATATGACGTCTCTCATAACAAGTATTCACGTTGTGACAAATACCAAACACACAGTCAACCGTTACAACAATTATCAAATCAGTTCATCAATTCACATAATTCATTCACCAGTACGTAACTACGCAAAATAAACAATAACTCGCACGTTATTCATCAAGACTTAACACATTAAGCCTTCAACACTACCAATCAACACTTCATACATATCCTTATATCGTAACTCAACCGAAAATACAACATTATCATATTACCTCTATAAATGCTATTCGTAATATAGTCTCAGTTGAGTACGTCGACTAATATTGGTATGAATCACCCAACATTTATCTCCATATGTATATTTATATACATATACATATATCTATACATATATCCACACATATCTATATATATATATAATATTAATATATATATATTCATAATATGATTCATACACTTCAGCAACAATGATTTTACGTTATTATAATTCGTATATCAAGGTACTTGCCTTGGTAATCTCTTGCGAATACTCCGGAAATACGGTTGATTGGAACAATCTGCAACTCCAACGGAAACGACGATCGGAAAGGCTCAACACTGGATTATCGTACGAAATTCGTCCTTAATATCCTATCATTAAATAAACAATCAATCACACGAGGAAAAGCATAGAAAGATGGCCGAACCCTAACTGTTCTCTTCGTAACGTACGTTACACACCTACGTAACGTACGTTACATCTGCACGTTAGCGAACGTAAGCTACAAGGATTAACGCACGCTAAGCATGCATTGGACAGTTCTTCTCAGTTCATACGACTGCCTGGCCTGAGGGTATAACATACGTAATACATAGAGCTTAATGTACGCTATATTCACACATATTATACTCATGTGAATCAGAATGATCCTCTACGAATTCCCGATTATTCCTCCCATCATAAGACTTAATCCAAAACTCGATTATAGATCCTTAAAGGTAGTTCGGAAAATCTAAGGTTGTTATCAACATTAAGTCTACGATCATTATGGAAACACCATACAATATGGTTTATTAATCTCAGAAAATTTCCTTACTTGATCATCATAACAAGAATCGGACTATAACGTTCTTAACTCGGGTAACTAAAGCATGAACATTCTAACTTCCAAAAACATGGTGTTCGGACAAAAATCATCTATGGAGCTTAATAATCCCGGTGGTATGTTCATAACATCCTTAGGAACACGAATTCAAGGTTGAGGTAGCCTTAACATACCTTAATATGAAAGAAACGCAGAGACAAGAGGTAGCATCCAACTCCGATTGCTTGAATGTCAATCCAAGATGTTTCGTAACTTAAATGATCGAGTTTATGTGATTTATAGGTATTTTAGAAAGCTGGAGACTCTCTAGAAATGAAGGAAAATGAAGTACAAGTGAAAGGGACGAAGTGAAATGAAATGGGGTGTTGTCCATATATATAATATCTTGAGCTTTACGTACGTTAGCCTTAGCCATCTACGTACGTAATCGACTTAGCGCACGCTACCATTCGATCTTAGCGTACGCTATCGTTCACTGATAACTTACTGTCTCGTTCTGTACTAGCTTATGTACATTACACCCTATGCATTACGTACGTAAGTTACACACATTAGCGTACGCTAGTTACAAACCTTAGCGTATGTTAACATCCGTTGACCCCAAAACTGTCCAGGTTCATCCGCGGGAATCTTTCCGAGCCCCACCACCAGCCGTCCATGTGCTAGCCAGCCTATTCAATTATTGACCTCCTTACATACGCTACGTCTAGCTCGTAGCGTACGCTATCTCCAGTTCGTAACGTACGTTACGCTTACCTGTGAGCGTGCATTACGACGTAGTTGCATGTGAAGGATTAAAAGTTGATATTATCATGCATGAGGATACGAATACGGAAACGATCATACTTCGATTATTGATAGCACAAATTCAGGTAATACAGGGTTCAAATACGGACGAAAATACCCAACAATTTATCTGGATATTACAGGTATGGCCTCGAGTAGCAGACTGACGCAGGCTATGTGAAATCGCGATTAGTGTTACTCTTTATTTCTATGTCAAACTTGTAATTTTATATCCGTTGTACTCTATCGTACTCTTATGCAATAATTCCGATGTACACCTAACTCTTTAAGAGTCTCTGTTGAAAATAAGTTACTAGTCCTAGTTCATCCGGTTAAGATCTGGATGTTGTACGTTTTTGGAATTTATTTATCACAAGACGTTAATTAGATTAACTATTATGTTTTTATCCAATTCCGACGTGGGGACGTGACATGGTAAAGAGGAAGAGGCAAATATTTATCGTCTTGTTTCCAAACTCCCCACATCTGCTTTTTTCTGAAAATTAATTTGGATTTATGAGGATTTGTACATTCTTTTAGATAGTGAGGAATTGATTCACTCTTCAAGATTTTAGGGTTCATGAGATTGGAGTTTTATGTTCTGATATTACCCTGATTTTTCGTACGAGATTTTTAAATGTGAGTGTTGTGCTCTTAGTCTTCACCCTAACCACATCCTAATCACAAGATGCTATTGAGTTCTCCCTATAATTTTGTCTACACGGCTGTCGAGGTGGCGTAAAATGGAATTACTTTGCTGACTAGGAACGCCACGTAAGGGATGCGCCGGAGCATAATTAGATTTCGATTGTAGTTCTTAACTTTGCCGGAAAAGATCATTTTCAATGGCAAAAGAACTAATATTGAGAAATTAACAAGAAAAATAAACAAACGTAGATCATGATAGAGTTGCATGGCCATTTCCGTTTTTCCCTCTTTAGTCATTCGTGCAAGTTGCTAGTATTGAACTAAGGCCCTGTTCTTTTGGACTTATTTTTAGTTTTGATTCGATTCGATTCGATTCGATTCGATTCAGTCCATTCGATTCGATTCGATTCGATTCGATTTAGTTCGATTCGATTCGATTCGATTCGATTCGAGTCCATTCGATTCGATTGATTCAATTCAATTATTTCGATTCTTCTTCTTCTTATTATTATTATTAATCTTAATTATTATTGTTATTATTACTAATAATATTACTATTATCGTTGTTATTGTTAATTACTATTATTATTATTTACCATTATTGTTATTATTATTATCTACCCTTAATATATATTTCGAATCGATTCGATTCGATTCGATTCGATTCGATTCGATTCCATTCGAATCGATTCGATTGATTCGATTCGATTCGATTCATTGATCGAAAGAACAGAGCCTAACTCGTGTTTAGAGTGACCCCCTGACTTCTCTATTTGCCTATTTTGACAATCGGGTAGCAACAAGTTTTTTTTCTTGACAATTTCGTTCATTTTTAATTACTATATTTTTCTTTTACGATTTCATTTATTTTTAACGGCAATATTAATTTTTTTACACTATTTATATATTAACTCCTGATCGAACTTTTCTCTACTAATATAAAATAAATTTTAGCATATAAAATTAGATTTATCTGAATATATTTTACAACATTATTTTCTTTATATTTGTTGTTAATATAAAATAAAAAATGTAATTCCCGTATTTTCATCTATTGATATTACTAATATAATATTAATTGATGCATTCCGATTTTAAATAATTGCTCTGAAATTATTCTCATGCCATTACATGCAAAAATTTATTTAGAAGAGGTCAAGTCAATTAAAAGGACATCTCATAAATTCTAAGCCCGGGTTGAAGTTATTTGACATGTTAATTTACCATAGAGTCTATTAGTATTACATTATTTTTTATTTTTGAAATTTATGGGTATAATATCCCACGGATCTCACTTTGAGCCACACTAGATGATCCAACAAGATTTCTCTTGCCCTATGAGAACCAATCCCCCTTTATGTGAGGAGATTTTCCTTCTTCTCAAATTCCTTTTACTTCTAAACTTCAAAACCTAAACCTATAAATAAATACACTCTTTAAATACAGAGTCTACTTTTTCTCTACTCTTATTTCCTCTACTTTTCTCTTGATTTCGGCTGAGCCTCCCCTAAATTCTTCAGCCGACCGTCGATGCCTAGAGCACCGTGCACCATCGCAATCGCCATTGCTGCCGCCATCCACCACCTATTGTGTTCCAGTTCTAGTTGGGATAGCTAAGTTCAGATCTTTCAAATCCGCATCAACTGATTTAGAGCTTAAATGAGTGTTCAATATTTTGAAAGCTAAATAGATCCGTTTATATTATATTTCAATATTAATCTAAGATCTCAAATTTTAATTATTTGAAAAGGAGATTGGACGATCTATTGGATTAAAACTTATACCTTTGTCAAACCCCCTATTTGATGCACCACCGTCATGGCACCCTCACCGCCGCCGCTGACCACGGCCCAGGTGTCGGTTGGGCGTGAATGTGTGTGTTTGTGACCAAAAACATCTGGATCTATTTTATTTATTTAAATTTAGGTAGTGTTGTGTCACGATAATTTCATCCCGACAGGCGATCGACTATAAAGCCGAGCGACCAAGTCAACTCCAGTCAAACCCTGACTAGCTCGCCAAGTCGAAGATATCAAACCACCATCAGGTACCTAGCGATCGACTCCCAGGGCGATCGCCCTTTGGCAGCTGGCGATCTACTCTACTAACCGGCTAAGGGCAATCGACCTGCGCCCCGAGCAGAGATGATCGCCCGTCTAAGTCATCGAGGACTGGATCTCAGAAAAGCACCCACGTGCAGATCCATAAAGCGGACAAGATCTTTTGCTAACTGACAAGATCTTTGACCAAAGCCTGTCACCTACCCCACCTACCGGCATGTGCGCCGAAAGTTGTCAGTAGGGCCGCATGTGACTAACTCAGGACGCGTGTAAGCTCCCCATTGGACCGAGTAGTTGACTGCCAACAACTCCTGCAGACTTTGAGGGGACAGGCCCATGTGCTAAAAGACGATCGCCCGATTATTATATTGCAGTAAAGGCGATCGCCCGGCATATCCAAGCCCTATAAATAGAGAACCTCCTCCTACTGGAAAAAGGTTCTCAGTTCAGAATTCATTCTAACCAACAGCTCGGAATTCACTCTACAGTTCCCAGTTCACTGAATATACGGTTCGGAATTCATTTGACTTACGTCCAAATACATTCCACCCAAAGATAACATTATCTGACATTCCGATACATCCAAGCAAACACTGAAGAACACACAAAAAACCAAGCACCCGCCTCTCTCACCGGAAACCATATCAGGAATACTCCCTCCAAATCTCTCTTCCAGAAGACGATCGGCGACGACAAGTCTCCACTAGATAGATTCCAAGGGATTCACAAGCCCAGAAGCCTAAGCATCCAGCTATATATTCGCCGTGAGAGGCGGTCGATCTCTCACCGCCGCGACTGTTCATCACCTTTGTTACAAGAACTCACAGAGCATCAAATCTGGTTCTTCCGGCAATCTACACGCTCACTAGCTAAGATAACAAGAAACTTTACACTCATTGTAATTGTATTCTTACATTAGTACTTGTATCCCCGAATATCGGTATTAATAATATCTCGCGAGAGCATTCAAGCCCGGGACTAACAACCCCGGCAAATCTTGTGTTATTTATCTTTCTCACGGAAGTGCTCTTGCATTTGTTTGCTATCCCATCCATTCCAGCAATATCTATCTCCGGATAATATTTTGGGTAGCAACAATTGGCGCTAGAAGGAGGGTATCTAACCCTCAAACTTTTATTTCTACCGTCCCGAAGAACACTCACTGTTCTCGGGGCATATACTTGAAGTGACACTCACTGCACTTCAAAGAACACCTCCAGAATCATGACATCCGCCGGTCCATCGAAGAAAGCTGCTCTCCAAACCGCCGGACACCATTTCCCGGCTCAGTCCGAACCCCAGCCGACGACAGGGGGAAGCCGCGGCAACGCGAGACTCTCGATCCCGCATCCGAGAGATGGCCCCAACCTCTCACTCGATCAGTTCCAAACCGAGGAACAGATCGAGGAGGCTATGGCCATCCTGGAGGAGCGACGGAGAGCATGCGCGCCGCCCGCGATAACTCCCTCGATCTTCCGCCGCATGGGAAAACGGAAATTCAATGGGCTACTGAACGAGCGATCGTCAAAAGGGCCCAATTCACGAGGAAAGGCTCTCGCACGACCGTACGGATCCATATTCGATCGCTTGGGACGCGACCCATCCCGGCGACCGGGGCACTCTGTTTCCAACCTTGAGAAGACGGAATCCGAATCCGTCACCAGGAGTTCGGCCTACTCACTTCACAGCCGAACGCATGTCAGCCATCTGACTCCCGCCCCGATCGCCAGGGACTCAGTACTCAATCGCCTCGGCTCCCGCTCCGATCGCCGAGCCGCTAACAGTCAGGCCACGGCAATGGCCGCCATGCAACGTCAGCTCGACGAGATGAGAGCACTCTTGGACCGGGCAAGCACCGGCCAAGAAGATCGCCGGCCGACCGAGCCACTCGCGGTCCACATCGAGCTTGCCCCCATACAACCAACGATCGCTCCTCCTAAAACACCTCTGTATAAGGGGAGATCGGACCAGAAACCCACCCGAGTAAATTCCGAATTTACATGGTAGGTGTGGGGCATCGATGCAACCAAGTGTCGGATCTTCCCGCCGACATTGGGCGCCGCCCATAAGTGGTACGTCTCACTACCACCACGATCGGTCACCTCTTTTAAGAAAGCGGCGGATGACTTCACGTCATACTTCGCCCGGCAAGGTCGCCAGACCGAGAAGGCCCCAGCGCATGATAAAAATCAAGCGGGGAAGAAGCCAGCCTTGATTACATCGATCGGGTAGACGAAATCATCCTCACCGCGAACCCGTCGGTGATGAGCTCGCTCTCTACTCGGTCATGGGGGATTCACGGTCACTCTCCCATGTTCGGACATCTCTCAAGGATATTCCCCAACTTACACGATCTTCGCGCTA
Organism: Orobanche coerulescens; assembly: GCA_033398695.1. NCBI lineage: Eukaryota > Viridiplantae > Streptophyta > Magnoliopsida > Lamiales > Orobanchaceae > Orobanche > Orobanche coerulescens. The sequence goes on from CM065801.1 coordinate 70,757,150, forward strand.
AAGCCGCCAACTTCTGGCAGCAAAGGCTACTCACCCTCCGTTTAGACGAGGAAACGCCACCTCTTGCCCGGAAGATAGCGATCGCCAAAGCAAAGAAGGCGATCGCCAAGACACCCGGAGATCTCAAGGCTTTCGAGGACATGGAAGCCCATCTCCTCCATACGTTCAACGTAACTCCGGCACATATTTTCTATGCCATCGTGGGGCACGAAGAGCTCAAAGCCAAAGGCGATAAGGGATCACGGTCACTGGACAACAATCAATATTGTGCCTACCACAAGAGTCCGGCCTGGCACCAACAATTGCCGCGACCTCCTCAAGCAGCTCTGGAGACTGTTCGAGGAGGGCAAGTTGGACAGCTTATTGGTTTAGCCGAAGCCCCCGCCTATCTCTATAGACGATCGTCCGAGTCGAACGCAAAACAGGCTGGGAAGCTCATACGAGCCGACCCCTGGATCAACCTCGGCGACCGTCTCTATAAGCTTCAATCAAGAGAAGGAGACCACGGAAGTCATCCCGATCTCCCTCCTTGTTCAAGATACCGGAGGACTCGATCGCCATCTACAGTTCACCATATAACATGATGGACTAAGGCACAAGATCGCCTCCCCCGCACAACGTACACCGTCGAAGATCGACATCTACATGACGATCCTAGGTGAAAGAGTGCAGCCATGGTCCTGGTGGTCGATGGAACCGACTGCTTAGGCCATGCAAGGTCCCTTTAGGCCAAGATCGCCCGCCCTTCGTTTAAATACGAGGCCGGCGTAGTCGAGGCCCTCAAAATAAATCAGTGGACACAATCGCTCGCCCTCAAAGGTTCATCATCTAACATGGTGAACCCGGACAATGCGACGTGCCACAACCCCGTCTCAACGTACACCGTCGAGGTCGGCCATCTCCATGGTTGGCCGAGGTGGAAGCAGAGCTAACAAGCCGCGGGCGCGGAGTTGATTCATCCGACGCCCGCGCAAGGACTCCTCTAGGCCGAGACCGCACGCCCTTCGTTTAAATACGAGGCGGCGCGGCTAACGGAGGACCCTCATAATAAAGTGAGTCACGAGACACTCAATGTCTTCGCGCATCAAGACATGATCAAGGAGTCGGTCCATCGAACTCCGCGATCGTGCACGGTTCCTCAAGATGGACGACCGTCCCCGAGGATTCGACAAAGTTAAAGACCGCTCACTCAAGGAATTATTTTCATCCCCTTACTTCCACTAAGTGAATAAAAACAAGGGGCAAGAAGAGTGCGGACTACCTACACGACGATCGTCGCTATTCAACCTCATACGGAGATCGTCATTTTTTCAGATGTAGTGCAGCGATCGAACTTGTTGTAAAAAGTTGTTTTATGAGTTTATCAATTCATTTGGAACTACCCTCGCAACGATCTCTCCTCACGCATTTGTACAAAGTCAAACAAAGACTTAAAAATAACCATTCATTCAAGTGATAAGTCAGAAAGACAAATGCTCATTTCATTACTTGAAAAAATAGAGTACACGGTCGCCCGAAGGCCTAAGTACTACAAAAAGAAAACTACAAAGCTACGGGTAAGCTAAAAGCGTCAAAAAAGGAAGCGCCTCAGGCCCCTGCCGGGCCTTCACCATCAGCATTCGGCGCGGTTCCCTCATCTTCCGGAGCATCGGGATGAGCAAGACTATCTGGAGACGGATACCAGCTCAAATCCACACCGATGTCCGCCAGGTCCAAGATCGGCAAGGAGAAAGCCGAATTGAGAGGATGCTCCAATGCATATGACTTGAACGTCTCGGCAAGAGGACCGACCTCCAAGCCTCCCTTCTTAGCCGCTCGGATGGAGTCGGCGAACGCCAAGTAATAGGCGAACTCGCTGACATACTCCAAGTTTTGGAAGGGATCGGCCTTGGTCGCCTCAACCTCTCCTCTCAGCTCGGTCATCGCTGTTGCGATCCACGGAGCTCGGCCTCCCTCGCGGCAACCTTCTCTTTCGCCTCCGCCCGGCTCGCTCATCGGTAGCGATCGTCCTGCTCGCGATCGGCCTCCTCCTCAAGAACATTCCTCGCACAGACGGCACTCTGCATCTGGTCCCGAAACCGGTCAACCGCCATTCGAATTTCTCGGTCTCCTTCTTCTCCGGCTCAAGCTCATGGCTCGCCCGCTTGGCCGCCTCCAAGGAGTCCTTCTCCATCGCTGCGATCTTGTCGGCAAACTCGGCGTTCTCTTTCCGAGCCGCCTCAAGATCCTCTGAAGGCGAATAGTGGAGGGCCGCCCCTCAAACTCTGGCGGCACAGGCGGCCATGGTCGCCGTCTGAAGAAAGGGCGACAACGGCATCCATCGAACTCGGCGACCGCGGCCAGGCGATCGCATCAGTCGATTGTCCACGCCTTCGGCAAAGCGGCGGCCTTGCTCACATAGGAGGAATGTCGCAGAATGGCGAGGAGATCGACTCGCCAGAAAATCCACGACCATCGGTGGACAAGACGGGTCTTTGCGACGGATCTGCACCAAAACACCAAGGTTAATACAACTCCTACGCGCAGATGTAATTGTCAACACGAAATGCTATCTACCTCTCGGCCTTCTCGGGATCCCGACCGAAAAGCGGTTTCCCTCGAGGAGTTTCCGCATCCGCGATCGCCGCCTCCGCAGAAAAGCCGCGAGAGGCGGCTCGCGCTCGGAGCAACGATGGTGATCGGTGGCGCGGCGATCGGCACTTCATCGCCCGGGGCAGGAAACGAAGTTTCTTGCGGCCTCGGCCTCTTGCGATTCGCCCGAAGCCCCTCCTCCGGAATTTCCTCCTCAACCTCGACCTGCGCTACGCGAGGCTCCGGCTCCGCGCGAGGCTCCGCCTCCGGAACTATAGGCAATGCGACGGGTGGAACCCGAGTCGACCTCTTCGCGTGAAGACGGCCTAGGACTCCTGGGTTCGACATAGCGATCTCCGCCGGAGGCTCCACAAAGCGAGGGAAACGAACCTCTGCAGTTAAAGACGATCGACTAACGGTCAGACACTATCTTCAAGTAAGGCGATCGCCTAGAAATTGAAGGTCGCATAAAGTCATACCTGGCACCGCGAGATGTCTCGGGAAGCGGAATAGTCGAGCCGACAACCAGCGACTCTCCTTGTTGATCCGAGTGGCGTCTAGGTCGTCGTCCGACAAGCTCCTAATTCGCTCCCAAACAACGAGGAAGTCGAAAGGCAGCTCCTCGATCGCCGGGATATGAAAGCTTTGCAAAGCAATCAAATTAGATCGGTCCAAAACGCATCCAAGCAAAGGGAGAGTCTAAACCCTTAAGGATTCCTCTCCCGAAATTCGATGGGATCTCCGGTTCGCACAGTGGGATTGTCGCTCGCGAAGCTCTCCACTTGCCGGCGACCAGAACCACTTCGTCGATCGCCCCGTATCTTATTCGAACTCCATGAATCACCGGCCAGATCGGCCTTGGATGTGGTAACCGCCGACCAACCCTCTATGAGCCGTCGGTTTAACAGATGATTCATCTCCAACGGCGACGGAGGCGGTACGGCGGTGACCGCCGAATAGGGTGAAAGTGCATATGATTTGGAGCCGGGCGTTCGGCGTCGGTGAAGTGGCGCCACATTCCAAGCGGCCAACAGATGGGAGACCGCAAGGACGAGAGGAAGCGCAGCCGGCCTCCATAACGGCCTCACTCACTGCGACCATACCCATCGGAGGCTGTCGGCTCGTTCATTCTCCGCGGGCGCGAACATGTCCACATCTCAAGGAACATGGAATCTTGTCCTCCAGACGGCGGATCTCTCACGGACGTCGAGCTCCGTGTTGGCGAGCGACCACAACGATCGCTGCGCGGCACGATACTGCGACCGCTTGGGGAGCACATAGGGATAAGCGACCGAATATCCCCTGAAATCGAATCGCGGAGTAGGACCGGCCAATCTATCCATTATTTCAGCAAAGGCCCTATAGGCCCGTCCAAAATCACTATGTTGCTCCCAGTAAGCCCTGATCGCCAGATCTCTCTCGATCTGCGATCGTCTCTCCTCAGCAGCCGACTCCCTAGCAACATCGGCCTCATTGAACAAAGCCTCAACTTCAGCCGGGTCGATTCCGGCTCGAATGGCTTCAGCCGCCGTCTCCAGGTGGAAGACGGAAGAAGTTTCTCCCCGGGCAGCCGATGTCCCGGCGGCAGAACTGGTTCCCGCTCCAAACGACGATGAGGTTCCGGCCATTTTCAGAGTTAGAAAGGAAGAGAAGGATTTTTTCTTACCCTAAAGTGAAATCGATCGACGATCGGCGCTTAGATCTTCAGAAAATTCGGCAGCAGGACCTTCTTTCTCCAATGCGTACGCGTGAGTAAGACTGCAGCCCCGCGCCCCCTTTTATAGGAGAAGCGAGGACCCGATTGAAATAAGGGAAAACCTCGAAGTCGGATCTCAAACGGCGCACTTGGCCCCCTCGAGACCGCGTCACGCGTCTTTTCGAGGACGCGTCGGAGGAGTCATTAATGACCGTTGGCGTCCTCAATAGAAGCGACACGTGCGCGGAGACTTTTCAACGCCGTTGCTTTTTCCTTGTGATTCGGCCAACGTGTCGTCGAATCCGAGCATATCGGCTCAAAGACGATCGCCGATTGATAAAACACTTAGTCGCTCGTCAAAAATTCGGCGATCGCAAGAAAGCCACCTCACCCCACGTTTCCAACGTATGAGCGAGTGGGGCAATTGTTGTGTCACGATAATTTCATCCCGACAGCGATCGACTATAAAGCCGAGCGACCAAGTCAACTCGTCAAACCACGACTAGCTCGCCAAGTCGAAGATATCAAACCACCATCGGTACCTAGCGATCGACTCCCGGGCGATCGCCCTTTGCATTGGCGATCTACTCTACTAACCGGCTAAGGGCAATCGACTGCGCCCGGCAGAGATGATCGCCGTCTAAGTCATCGAGGCTGGATCTCGAAAAGCACCCACGTGCGAGATCCATAAAAGGCGGCCGACAAGATCTTTTGCTAATCGACAAGATCTTTGACCAAAGCCTGTCACCTACCCCACCTACCGGCATGTGCGCCGAAAGTTGTCAGTAGGGCCGCATGTGACTAACTCAGGACGCGTGTAAGCTCCCCATTGGACCGAGTAGTTGACTGCCAACAACTCCTGCAGACTTTGAGGGGACAGGCCCATGTGCTAAAAGACGATCGCCCGATTATTATATTGCAGTAAAGGCGATCGCCCGGCATATCCAAGCCCTATAAATAGAGAACCTCCTCCTACTGGAAAAAGGTTCTCAGTTCAGAATTCATTCTAACCAACAGCTCGGAATTCACTCTACAGTTCCCAGTTCACTGAAGATACGGTTCGGAATTCATTTGACTTACGTCCGAAATACATTCCACCCAAAGTTCACATTCTCTGACATTCCGATACATCCACGGAAACACTGAAGAACACACATATCACCAAGCTCCCGGCTATCTCACCGGAATCCATCTCAGGACTTCTCCCTCCAAATCTCTCGTCCAGAAGACGATCGGCAGAAGCAGCAAGTCTCCACTAGATAGATTCCAAGGGATTCACAAGCCCAGAAGCCTAAGCATCCAGCTATATATTCGCCGTGAGAGGCGGTCGATCTCTCACCGCCGCGACTGTTCATCACCTTTGTTACAAGAACTCACAGAGCATCAAATCTGGTTCTTCCGGCAATCTACACGCTCACTAGCTAAGATAACAAGAAACTTTACACTCATTGTAATTGTATTCTTACATTAGTACTTGTATCCCCGAATATCGGTATTAATAATATATCGCGAGAGCATTCAAGCCCGGGACTAACAACCCCGGCAAATCTTGTGTTATTTATCTTTCTCACGGAAGTGCTCTTGCATTTGTTTGCTATCCCATCCATTCCAGCAATATCTATCTCCGGATAATATTTTGGGTAGCAACAGGTAGTAGCATTGATATTATGTTAATATTAACTTTAGTATTTATAACAAGTAAAGGATAAAGTTGATGGCTTCGTATTTTGAGTCGAGCAAATACATATTTCAAGTATAAACAGCATCATATTATCATGTGGAAATTTACGCGAATACTTTAATTGCTTTAGTTGAATTTGCGTATATAATTCTCTATTATTTTTAAAGCTAAGGATACATAATGTAATTCAGTCTAACATTTGCATATGTGGAGGGTCTATCTTAAGATAAGTGTTGTTGTGGGGACATATGCACAATCTCAATATTCATTTCATGCATGCTAGATTCATGTTATATGTGGTACTGTGTGTCATGTCCTAAAGTTGATGTAAAGGTTATGATAGATTAATCATTGTATGCTTTTCAAGAGATTATATATTATTGTGTTATGTGTAATTCTTCACGAGCTAAAGGAAGCTCACCCTCACCTAAATTGATCCTGCAGGTTAAATTGGAGCCAGATTGAATGGGTGAGCAAGCAGAGCGACCATATGATAGTTATATTTTTATTTCACAAAATGAAATGAATTTTAATATACTCGTTTAGAATGGATGGATTGGAAAATGATTGTCATCTATGATACACATATTTTCTTTCCTCTCCGTATTATGTCTATTTTTTTATATTTTGCCTTAATTTATGAAATGAATATTTTTATGGAGACTCAATTTTTTTATCATTACATAGTGGTATCAGAGAGAAAGCAAAATTACTTTCCTGTAAACTCGCTCTAAGGACGAAAATTATCATATGCTCTCAGATTCGCTATTCGTGACTCCATTTAAGGTACCAAGTTTTAATTTAAGTTATTATCATGCATGCAGTTATTATGATATTTTATTTACATGCAATTATGACATTTAATTTACAGGCTATCCTTGATTAATGTCTTTTGGCATGCAACGACTCTTGGGACGATCTGAATTTGCCAGAAAATGCACGATACGACACGGTCAACATAGTTAGCAAGTGGCTCAAGTCAGGAAGGCAGGGTTCTGCATTCGAACAGTTGAATCATCTGATTCACATGTTTCCCGATAATTCGAGTTACTATATTTTCAAGAAGAGGAATGCTTTTAAGAAGATGTGTTAGGGTTATATACTGCAAACAATACTTTATGCTTGTATTATCTTATTTCTTTGTAACTACCTATGAGAATATTAATTACATTTAATAACATATTTTGCATATTTATTCACATTATGGTTATGCAAATGAAATGTCAAATTATTTTATATTATAGATAATGTGGTGTGTTGGTGTCACACGGAAGATCACATTATCGGTGCCTTATAAAATAATACAATAGTTCACAATCTATATAATTATTAGATAAATTATGTGAAAGGTTGTACTGTATGCTTGAGATAAGTTGGTCTTGACTATTAGCATGCATTAGCGTATTTGCATACGTTGAACTGAATCATAGTGAGATAGTGTCTTCTGTACTGACTGTAAGAAGAATATAAATTCGGACAAATATTATTTCTTAATTCTAGGTGTATAATATGTAATTATGCATTTATAATATTTATTGCTTTGATTTATCATGGGTGAGGGTCAAAGTGATGACTCAATAAGCTTCATATCTTGGGTAAAAATATTACTAATACAATAATTATTAGTATAACTAGAAATCATGTCCAGACTCGTGTGGGTTGATGATGGCCCCTTGCGGAGCTCGATAATGATTATTATATTAAACCCTGCAGGTGGATTTAATTTCGATATAATAATAAGGTTCTAGTGGTACTACTCTTGGATAAGATATTAATTAATTAAAGCTGTTAGTAGCTTAAATTAATTAATGGACATTCGATATCTTAAACACGGAAATAATGTATTTAAATAAGGAGACCCATTTCGTAAATTAGGATTTAGGTTGGAAGTGCAATATTAATTCTTTAGCGGATTGAATTGATATTAGTGAACTCAACCATATTAAGAAAGGGCTTAATATGAAAAGTCGGGTTGCACTAGGAGTCTTAACCCTAATCCTCCTTAAGATCCCTAGAGTAGTCCAAAGCCTATAAATAGGACACAATGGGGAGGTTTCGGTCGTGACTTCATCTCCATACACAAGGGTTTTGATTTTTCTTCTTAGTGTTTAATTGTGGATCTTGACTTGTGTCTTTGATTCCACAATTGAGGTAACACTTTAATTCTTGCTACAAATTGGGATTACTTGAAGATAAGAAAATCGAGACTTGTGAGAAACTTAGGTTCGGCCGATCCATTTTGTTGTCCAAGATAGATTCGGTAGCTCGTTGCCCACATGACGTCCGGATTAAGGCGGGATCATACTCTAGTAGATTTTGAGGAAGAGATCAAGAAAGCAACCACTGCACTTCAAAAGGTAAATATCCTATAATCTTCGATCTAGATTCGGATATCGAATTCACCAACAAATTTATTTATTAAATATTAAATAATATTTAAATTGCTTATTAATCTTAGTAGTTAATTAATTAGCATACCTAAATAGGTTTTGTGCTCGTGGATGCGTAAAATGCTTTTATCAAATTTTCTCCAACTTCGCTTCCGCTGCGTTTTATTTCCAACAATTGGTATCAGACCCAGTTTTTAGGCTTTTGCTATGTTAATTAATTTTGGTGATTAATTGATAGCAATTTAAATATTCATGTAATTTGATGTTGGAATATTTTGCTAGATGTGTTCGTGTATGGAATATGATCCAATTATCATGGTTATTTGAATAGTTAATTTTATTATTTATGCAATTGTTGGTTTGGCCTGGTTTTGAGGCATGTAATGATTTTTCCCGTGAGCAAATCTGTGAGTAGCTATAGGATCTTATTTTTCGTGTAATTTTCCCGTAAATCTGTAATACTCGAGATTTTTGTTCTGGTTGCGTTGAAATTTTTCTTCTACTATTTAGTGGATTAAATGTTGTTCGTGCCTTTATGATTGTGTGTCATGTCGTGTCACGTGTTTGTTTGCAACTTGGTTGTTGGTGTTGGACGTTGGCGTTTTATCGCATGTTGCATGATTTGTCGTTTCGTTGGTAGGTATCGCTGTTGTTTTGAGTTTTGGAGCGATCCCACTGCATGTGCAGTAGATGTAGCGCACGTTACGCCATGTTATAGCGTGCGCTACTAGTGCAATTCTAGCGCACGATAACGGGAAAATGAGCGACCGCTGTCTCAGCGATCTACTTGAGTGAGCGATTGCTTTGCGTGAGCCGTCACTGTCTTGTGAATTACTTCTCCATCATCCTTGGGTGAGTGACCGCTCTCTTGACTAGCTGTCCGAGAAGAGCGAGCGCCTTCACAAGCATACGCTAAGCATTCCCATAGCGTACGCTAAGCTCAGTCAGTATATATAGGACAGCAGGCTTTCATCCTCATTTTTATTTCATTCTTCTTCCTTCCACGGTGGTTGAGATGAGGGTGACTAGGGTTGTGATCCTTGGTCGATTTTTTCTCCATCCAAGGTGTTTGAAGAGTCCTAGTTGATTATAACATCATCTAATCCGTTGTTCTTCGTTGGATCGAGGTATTCTTCTAGATTTCCCTAAAGCTGACTTTTTATGGTTTTGTTCTTGATTTCGATTCTAGTCCGAATTTTGATGAATCGGTTGGTGTTACATGATGTTATTAATCGTGTTCTATGGAGTTTATATCTATATTTCGAGTTGTTTAACTCGATTGACGATTTGACTATTTTTGGGGATTTTTGAACATTCAACATTCGATTTAAATGTTTCAATGGATCTCCTTCGGGTGTTGGATGTGTTTTCCATCGTATTTGGTCATTATATGCATAGTAATTGTATTTTTGTGGTTTCTTCGGAGGTTGAAGGTTTTGACGCACTTCGGTCGAGCCGTGTTCGTCGGAGTATTTGCGTGCTGATTTTGAGGCAAGTATCTTGCTTATACGACTTGTATCTTGTGACTAGAAATCACGTATTAGGTTTGTGATGATTGGTTTGACTTTGTAAACATTTCGTATGAATTGGTTATGCATTACTTGTCATTAATGTTGGATGGTGTCAGTGTTGTTCTTGAATGTTCAACGTCGTGTAATTGTGTTAGTTGTGATAATCATGTCGGTTTGGATGTGTGATGTGATGTGTATCGATCATGATGTATTGATTGGTTGTGTATTGTTAGTTGAGTATTGTTGATGATAATGGGTGGATCGTTGAGATTGTGCTATGTGTGTTGAATGTGTAATGTCATGGTGATCAATGGGATTGATTGACCGTGTCCATTGTTGAAGAAACGTGAATGTGAATGTTATGTATTGTAATGCTAAGTTCACTCATGTGGGTTCGACGGGACCTATGAGGATTTCATGGCAGTGGACAATGGGATCGGAACTTAGTATGTAGTGTTGTGGTCCAATCGTGCGGGTCTGATGAGGCCTACAATGATGCCTGACAGCAGATCGCGGAGTCGGGTCTGGTATTTGTGATGTCATGTTTGGATAAGACCGTGTGGGTGCAACACCCCCGATCCCCTCGGGAATATTACAACGCCGCATACCCTCTCCGTGAGGATCTACCATGCGAAAAACACAAACAACACATCACATTACATGCCAATATGGCTAAATAACGAATTATTATGCCGATTTGGCCTTTCATCACAACAACTTAAAACCTCAATTACATCTCTCTTTCAAAACTCATACCCACACAGGAGTAAAAAACACTCGCAGATTCACACCACAGACAACGAAAAGAACAATACGGCAATCCCCAACTAACTGCACTCAGAAATGGCCTTCATGTGATTAGTATCATTTGTCTTCAATCATCCCTCGTACCGGTCCTGTTTTGCTCCCCTAGAACCTGCATATACTTGGACGCAATACAGACATCCACCCCCGATTACTCGGGGGTTAGCAAAACTCCACTGTTTTGCTAGTGCAAGTATAAAGTGCAATTACGAGCTATACACAACATACTCCAAGAATATAATAACTTGATTAATTCCACAAATCAACCCAACAAAAGACTTCCCGAGATGTTTTACTTGGATAAAATAGTTCAAATCGTAAAAAGTTGGAAGGAGACAAGTAGGCAATTTGAAAAGGATTTTAAGATTCTCAAGAGTTTTGGAAATATATTTTTGGATTAAAGAATCCTCAACTTATCGAAAACCACATAGGGACACAGTCCAAAGTATTGTTTTTCAAAAATGCAAATCCGGTCACAAAACACGGGGTCCACGACCCAATCATCCACATCACATACTCGAGTGAATAACCCAATGGTCAAACTCGATACATAACCAAACCACAATTCACGGAAACAATCACATGGCCCACATCCCTATACCAAAAATATCACAACCAAGAAACGAATCATATACGACACTTATTCTGGTGCCATTCTAGCCAAGTACCAAGACCCTACATATGACGTATTTCACATCGAGAATGAAAATGTTGTGATATTCCGGACATATCACAATTATCGAAAACAACATCATACCACAATCATCATCACAAAACAACCTCCCGGGTTGTACTGGTCCTATACCCACATGGGATACACACCCCAAAGAGTCCTCGTCAGGCCCTCCCCGGTGTACAACCCAACCGAGTGATCCGCAGCACTCGAAGTCTAAAGGATCCCAGGGGACTCTCGCTGGTTTTACACAGCTCACACACAACTCAATAACCACATGGCACAAATCACATTTCACCAAAAACACATTCCTCCGAAGTACATCAAATGTAAATCAAGGTACTTGCTAGGAATGGCCACTTTATCCGGCACATACTCACAACCAATATTACACAACACATACTCATTAATAAACACACATATCCACACACACCTCTTCCCAAAAAGACATAATCTTTAAGTCCACTAATGATGTAATCACACACAACGGTACTATACGCAAACAAGGCATTCCAATGCACAACACTAGATTTTTGTGAAAGCTTTTATCGAGAATATACGGATTCTTTTGTAAGTTCATTAAAAATATTCCGATTGCACACATAGTCAATTACCAACTATTACAGCTATGAAACATGAAGTGTATAGGCAAAATACTTGCCTCAAAAATCAACACGCGAATTCTCCGGAGAACATGGCTCAACCGGAAAACCTCGAACACCTACAGCTTCCGTAGGAAATAATGAAAATACGATCACAACGAGGAGCAAGACCAAAACCAATGGGAAACGCCTCAAATCAACAAAGGAAAACTCATATGAACATTTAATCGAACAATAAATGTTCACGGATCCTCAAGAACACTCGAATCATCAATCAGGTTGAAAGAATCAAGGAAATGAATATACAATCCATAGAATATGTTTAACAACATCATTTAACACTACCCGATTTATCAAAAACGGATTGAAATCAAAGTCAAGAACAAAACCCCAAAAATTACACAACTAGGGTTCTAAGAAGAAAGTTCCTCGATTAAAATGGTGAAAGATGTTGGTATGTTGTTAGATCCGTACTAAGAACTCAAAGATGTTGATGGGTGATGATATCAGGCCAAAATCAACGCTTACACACCCTCAAGATCACCCAGATCGCCGGAAGGAAGAAAAGGGAGGAAGAAATGACGAAAGTTGACCTCTGCAGTCCTATATATACCGTCAACAGTTACCGTGCGCTACGGCATGTGTAGCGTGTGCTATCGACAGGAAAATGCAGTCCAAAACCTTCTGTCAGATTCCGTTAGTGCGCGCTAATAGATGCGTTTAGCGTGCTCTAATTATACACTATGTAGTCTTTGCTATTTTGACTATAACTCCTTCGTCCGGACTCCGATTAACTCACCGTTTAAACCATTGGAAAGCTAACTTCATAACCTACAACATTATAAAGTTTTAGAATTTTTAGACATTATAAGTGCCGGTGGTGTTCTTACAAAGTCGACCTAAATGCACAACGATAGTCCTCGACAAAATATCGATCCTCCAACATGCAACGAAACACTAACGGACAACACCAACGATCTAAATAAAAAACAATCAAATAAAAAAGCACAACATACGATCATATAAACACAGGCACCACATATCATCTTGAATCAGTAAATAATTCAAGATATCCAGACGCCAAAATCATGGGTATTACACTCCACCCCACTAAAAATAAGTTTCGTCCCGAAACTTAAAATATGAAACAGTCAACACATAGAAACCTAGATAACACCCATTATCTGTTGCTGACAGATCACAACAAATCTCATGAACTACAGAACTATTACGGTCCAAATTCGCTACGCCAGAGCGATAACGAAATGCAACGAACAACTATGATCGAACAACAATGATCAAAGCAACTACGATTGAACAACAACTCCGAAGTTTACTACAAGATGTTCATTCGCATAGTGTTTACGGGAATCGCACCAAACTCGGAAAAGTCATAACGATAAACTAATTAATCTGGACCAATATCAAAGCTCGCTCGAATGACAAAGGCGAAAAACAACACAAGGTCAGAAGTAGACGGAAGCCAAAAAAAACCATATTATCTTTAAAAGAGGTTTCGTCCCTGAAACCAAAACAACGAGAATGAAGTGTTAGCATAGCAACCAACTAATAAATAGCATATTTGTCATGAAGGTACTGAGCGATAGGCACCTTCTGACCTTCGGAACGATCAACTATCTCGAATATCCTTCCCAACCAAAAAAGCTAACCATCCTAACCCAATGCATCCGCAACACCAGCAAATCGAGTGGGGTTCATATGGACTACCTCTCGGAGCCATAGATTTGACTTGACGTTCTAAATCGTATCTATGTTACGTTGAACCGCCTGGGTTAAATTGAGTCATCTGTGTCGCTACTTGTTGCAATACCGATGTCAACGCCATTCCTGGTAACATTCTCTTGGCCCCGCATCTGATCTCCACGACCATCTGTACCACGGTCACGACCTCGACTTATGTCCCTCGGCATACTGAGCGGATACTCAATCAATACGATGAAACACAACATCGCAAAATAATATAACAAAGTGTCAACTCAGCAGAACATATCCACATAATACAACTAATAACAACTCGATAAGAAGATCCACGAGGTATCCTTTGTAATGATATCATTTGAAAATCTTTGAATTTGTATTTTTATATGAGATAAAACATTGAAAGTACTTTTAGAACCTCAGGCTGTTTTACCAAAACTTGTAAACAAAAGACTTTAACCGTCTCATTTTGAAATTATTTGCAAAACAATATTTCAGAATATCAAATTCCCTTGCAAACTGCAATATCAAAATAACCATGCCATTACGCATCATCATCACTGTTAATAACAAACAAGGTAATCGCACAATACCATCAAACCATTCGTACATGTACTAAGCATTTCCATCAACTAACAATCATTTTTGGAATAAAACAAGATTAGCGTGCAATAATTGGTTCAGTACAGAAAATTTTTCCAAATCCGAGTTTGAAGTTTAAATCGAGTAAGATTTTTCATCTTTCACTATTTATTTTTGAAAATAAAGATCGTATTGTACTTTGAAATATAAATATCTTATGGTGTGATATTTTTAAACTCGTGTACTCGAATTATTTGAAAATAAAAACAATATGTTTAAAATTACTTTCAAAAATCCTCTCGACACAACAAAAGGTCAACGACGGTAACGTTTTACAAAATGCCCTGAGTACTTTAAACAACTCTTTCAAATGTTGTCGGGGTTTCATTTGAGGATACAAGGCCGGCTCGCCAATTTCAAACAATTTTCAAAGTCCATCTGAAACTGCCTAACTGCACCGTCAAAACATTTTCGAAAATTGACTTTGTTCAAACATACTCAACTCTATGAGATTTTTAGAAAAGCGTTTTCAAAATAATAAATTCTCCAGCACATATAAAGCATTCAAAATCACTAATTCAGCAAACACACTTCATGAACACTAAATTCAATCACACGCCGACACCATCTGTCCACATAATTACAGTACCACTCAAGCAACCATCAAAAGACAATTAACATCAAAATTGAAATCCCACCTCTCAGCAAAGAGGGCTATCGCAACGAGTGCATACAGAACGACTTAAGGTTCACACCACCAACTTAATCACAATCCTGAGCACTATTACCCAAACAACAGTATCATCATCACATACTTCCTGACTGACAATCATGAAACCGAAAAGTTAAAAGCTAGAGTCACATCTTGAATAATTTTGGTAGACCTCATTTGAGTTTAAAAGTCATGTCTCAAAAAAAGTATAGTACAAGCTGAAAATGAATTATCAATAGTTTGAATTCTCAAACATTTTCGGCCTTAAGGTTATCATACGAAATTCAAAATTCTCCCTTGAAGGACATTTTAAAATACAATTACGTGACTCTCCAAAAACGTTCAAAGCCTTAAAATTCTTAGGCCATTACTCATGTAAAGACATTTTATACATAGATATACACCCTGCACCACTCTTCATTTAACAGCCCCGATCCCCTCGGGAATATTAAAACGCCGCAGACCCTCTCCGTGAGGATCTACCATGCTAAAAACAGAAACAACACATCACATTACATGCTGACATGGCTAAATAATGAACTATTAGGCCGATTTGGCCTTTCATCACAACGACGACTTAAAACCTCAATTACATCTCTCTTTCAAAATTCATACCCACAGAGGAGTAAAAAACACTCGCAGATTCACACCACAGACAACGAAAAGAACAATACGGCAATCCCCAACTAACTGCACTCAGAAATGGCCTTCATGTGATTAGTATTATTTGTCTTCCATCATCCCTCGTACCGGTCCTGTGTTTTGCTCCCCTAGAACCTGCATGTACCTAGACGCAATACAGACATCCACCCCCGATTACTCGGGGATTAGCAAAACTCCACTGTTTTGCTAATGCAAGTATAAAGTGCAATTACGAGCTATACACAACATACTCCAAGAATATAATAACTTGATTAATTTCATAAATCAACCCAACAAAAGACTTCCCGAGATGTTTCACTTGGATAAAATAGTTCAAACCGTAAAAAGTTGGAAGGAGACAAGTAGGCAATTTGAAAAGCATTTTAAGCTTCTCGGGAGTTTTGGAAATATATTTTTGGATTAAAGAATCCTCAATGTATCGAAAACCACATAGGGACACAACCCCAAGTATTGTTTTCAAAAATGCAAATCCGGTCACAAAATATGGGGTCCATGACCCTATCATCCACATCACATAATCGAGTGAATAACCAAATGGTCAAACTGGATACACAACCAAACCACAATTCACGGAAACAAGGGCCCACGTCCCTATACCAAAAATATCACAATCAAGAAACGAATCATATACACTTATTCTGGTGCTATTCTAGCCAAGTACCAAGACCCTACATATGACGTATATCACATCGATAATGAAAACGTTGTGATATTCCGGACATATCACAATTATCGAAAACAACATCATACCACAATCATCATCACATAACAACCTCTCGAGTTATACTAGCCCGGTACCCACACGGGATACACACCCCAGAGAGTCCTCGTCAGGCCCTCCCCGATGTACAACCCAACCGAGTGATCCGCAGAACTCGAAGTCTAATAGATCCCAGGGGACCCTCGCTTGTTTTACTCGGCTCGCACACAACTCAATAACCACATGGCACAAATCACATTTCACCAAAAACACATTCCTCCGAAGTACATCGAATGTAAATCAAGGTACTTGCTAGGAATGGCCACTTTATCCGACACATACTCAACCAATATTACACAACATCACATACTCATCAATAAACACATATATCCACACACACACCTCTTGCCAAAAGACATAATCTTTAAGTGCACTAACGATGTAATCACATACAAGGGTACCATACGCAAACAAGGCATTCCAATGCACAACACTAGATCTTTGTGAAAGATTTTATCGAGAATATACCGATTCTTTTGTAAGTTCATTAAAAACATTCCGATCGCACACCTAGTCAATGACCAACTATTACAGCTATGAAACATGAAGTGTATAGGCAAAATACTTGCCTCAAAAATCAACACGCGAATTCTACGAAGAGCACGACTCAACCGGAAAACCTCGAACACCTACAACTTTCGTAAGAAATAATGAAAATACGATCACAATGAGGAGCAAGACCAAAACCAATGGGAAACGCCTCAAATCAACAAAGGAAAACTCATATGAACATTTAATCGAATAATAAATGTTCACGGTTCCTCAAGAACACTCGAATCATCAATCGGGTTGAAAGAATCAAGTAAATGGATATAGAATCCATAGAACATGTTTAACAACATCATTTAACACTACCCAATTTATCAGGAATGGATTGAAATCAAAGTCAAGAACAAGGGTTCTAAGAAGAAAGTACCTCGATTAAAATGATGAAAGATGTTGGGATGTTGTTAGATCCGTACTAGGAACTCAAAGATGTTGACGGGTGATGATATCAGGCCAAAATCAATGCTTACACACCCTCAAGATCGCCCAGATCGCCGAAAAGAAGAAAGGGGAGGAAGAAATGACGAAAGTTGACCTCTACAGTCCTATATATACCGTCAACAGTTAGCGCGTGCTACGGCATGTGTAGCATGCGCTATTGACAGCAAAAGGTAGTCCAGAACCTTCTGTCAGACTCCAATAGCGCGCGCTAATAGATGGGTTTAGCGTGCGCTAATTGTACATTGTGTAGTCTTTGCTATTTGGACCATAACTACTTCGTCCGGACTCCGATTGACTCACCGTTTGAATCATTAGAAATCTGACTTGATAACCTATAACTCTATAAAGTCTCAGAATTTTTAGACTTTATAAGTGCCAGTGGTGATCTTATAAAGTCGACCCAAATGCACAACAACGATACTCCTCGACAAAACATCGATCCTCTAACATGCAACGAAACACTAACGAACAACACCAACGAGCCAAGTAAAAAACAATCAAATATCAAAGCATGGAATATGATCACATAAACATATGCACCACATATCATCTTGAAACGGTAAATAATTCAAGATATCCGGATGCCAAAATCATGGGTATTACAGTGGGTTGTTGAACCTACAGTGACTCGTGACAGTGGATCACGGAGTCGATATTGATCGTGACTATTGTGTTTGGTTAAGACCATGTGGGTTGTTGAACCTACGGTGGCTCGTGATAGTGGATCACGGAGTCGAGAGTGATATTTGTGATTATTATGTTTGGTTAAGACCGTGTGGGTTGTTGGACCTACGATGACTCGTGATAGTGGGTCATGGAGTCGAGAACATGTTTTGATGATCTAAGTTTTTGAAAAGAAAGTTTTACGAAAATGGAATGATTGGGTTGAGACCCAAGCGATTTGTGGAAGTATTTTCGTTTTGTAAAACTATTGGCATTTGAAATGAGGTTTGGGTTGAGACCCTAATGTTTTGATAAAGATTTTACAAACTCAGGACCCGATGTCTTAAAAAGTTGTATTCCTAAAATTCCCGAGATGATGATTATATTTCAAATGCTTCAAGTGCTTTGTTTTCTAAAATACTAAAACCTCTCGGAAATACATGGTGAATGATTGTCCTTATCTGATTCGTGATTATTGTATGCTTGTTACATTTCGTATGGTTATGATACTTGTACTAGCAAATTCGAATTGCTAACCCCTTAAATGGGGGAAATACATATCATGCATTTCAGGTATGCTTGGTTCGTGGGAGCAGTCACAGGGTAGGCATGGAAGATGATGGGTTGCGATGCTAATCAAGAGTTGAGGAGTTCAGTTTGATGTCGTCATAATATTAAATTATCTTCAGACTTCTAATGTATTATGTTTGGACCCTTGCATGGGTATGTGTTGTAAGAGACTTATTTTGGGTTTGAATTAGTCGTGTGACCTTATCGGTCTGGGTCATTATATAGTTGACCCCAGAAGGTCATCCAGTTGGTTGTTTTGTGGTGTTTAGCCTGGTAGATCCTTGTGAGAAGGGTATGCGGCGTGTGATATTCCCGAATAGTTTCTGGGGGTGTTACATTTATGGTATCAGAGCTTAAGTTGTGGAAACCTAGGCTGTCGGGTCGATTTGAGTCGTGTTTTGTCACATCATTTGAGTTGTCGATTGACAAATCTAGTTATGCGTTGGCACATCTTGTCGTTCATGTGGTCATATGAGATTAGTATCATGGACGACCATCATCTTCGTGCGACCAGTGGATGTAAGTCTCCTATTTTATGTCTTATGTTTAGTGACTTTGTTATGTGTGTGTTGAGAAATGGAGTATGTATTTGATATTGTGTTATATTACGTGTATAATGATTTGGATATAATGTTAGATTTGACGCTGAATGGTGTAGTGTGATATGAAACCTTGAACATTGAGGTGTTCCAGAAAGTGTATTGACAGTAGAGTTTGTTGAGAAACTCAAGTATATGGGTTCGATGTCTGTTCGAACTTGGTATGCATGTGCTATGTTTGTTGAATTGATGATTTTTGTAGGCCAGATGGGCATGTGTTTGAAAATTGATAGATTTTGGACCGTAGATCTAATTATATCCGCTGCGTGTGTGTTTATGAACGAGTGTTCTGAAGTATTTTGGATACTTGGTAAAATGTTTCCACTGATGATCTTTTGTCGTGTTTGAAAGAATTTTGAGAAAATTACTTTTGCGTATTCGTGTTATTTTCAAATGATTTGAGTAAATGATTTTTTAAAACCTTCACAACATGGAATTTTTATATTTTTAAATCAAAACACGATATTATTTTGGAAAAGGATGGAGGATGAAATTTTCTGAATTGTATCAGTTAGCGCACGCCAATGAGCTAAATTGGTATTCAGTAGAGACTGCTACATTCCCACTAAGTTGCATTTCGAGGTTGATCCCACCAACCAGCGATTGGATCGAACTACTCTAATGACTAACTTAATGTCACAAGCACATATCCTACTGAAACCTCAAGTCAAAGGTCCATGTATACCTATCACAACCTTTTGATTCAGTCATTGATAATCCCTGAGTGATATCCATGTGACAGAATCGAGGTGAGCGTGTTCGAGTATACTAATCCCATTAGCATACCTATAATGTGTGCTCCCACTAATTCTTAGTGAAGGTAGGCACTCTACATGTCAGAGTACACATTATACAAGCCGTGTCTAAACTTAATGTCCAGTTAAGTTTTATCGACTTGCGAACTAATTAAGCATTTGGGCCGTAAACACTTCCAGTGCCTATCTCCTTATCTACATAAGGAGTGGAATGTTTGCTCTCAAATGCTAGGACTTTTATTTTATATATCAAATCACAATGCTTGTGATATACAATAATATAAAAATAATAAATGCCTTTATTTAATATAATATTCATAATAACAATACAATGCTCTCACTCTCTCGTCCTCTCAGTGGAATTCGAGGGCATATTCCTAACAATCTCCCACTTGCACTCAATGCCACAAACAATGGTATCTAATACCCATACTCTCTAGATGTCTCTCTAAGACCTTCTGAGATAGTGGCTTGGTAAGCGGATCATCTACGTTATTTGCTGTGTCTACTCTCTGCAGTATAACATCCCCTTTCTGAACCATTTATCTAACAAAGTGATATTTTCTCTCAATATGTTTGGTGTTGTGGTGAGACCTAGGCTCCTTAGCCTATGCAACAGCTCCGTCATTGTCACAAAACAGCGTCACTGGCTTCTCTACGTTAGGAACCACTTGAAGTTCTTCAGTGAACTTCTTAATCCAAAAAGCTTCTTTAGAAGCCTCCGTGGATGCCTGATATTCAGCTTGACATGTAGAGACTACCCCACCATTCATAATAAAGATATACCCTCATGTGGATATCTGAGCATCCATGTCCCCCGAGAAATCTGAATCCATTTAACCCATCACTTTAAGTTCTCCACTACCATATGTAAGAACCAAGTCTTTAGTCATCCTTAGGTACTTAAGAATGTTCTTCACAACAGTCCAATGTTCCTGTCCTGGATTTGACTGAAACCGACTTACTACGCTCACAGCATAGACAATGTATGGTCTAGTGCAAATCATAGCATACATGAGGCTACCAACTGTCGAAGCATAGGGTACCTTGCTTATTTCCTTTCTGTCTTCCTCACTTTGAGGACACATATATAAGGAAAGTTTTGCACCATGTTGCATAGGTAGAAACCCTCTTTTAGAAATTTCCATCTTAAATCGCTTCAAGATCTTTTCTATATAGAGGGCTTGGGAAAGACCTAACATTCTTTTCGTTCTATCCCGGTAGAGGCGAATACCCAGAATATAGGGAGTTTATCCCAAGTCTTTCATTGAGAACTCCTTCGAAAGCCAAGCTTTCACAGAACTAAGCATTCCTATGTCGTTTCCTATAAGTAGAATGTCATCTACATATAGTATTAAGAATGCAATTTCGCTCCCACTAACCTTCTTGTAAATACAGGGCTCCTCTTCATTTTGGACAAAATCAAACTCTTTGACTGTCTCGTTAAAACAAAGATTCCAACTTTGCGAGAGTTGCTTCAGTCCATAAATGGCATGGTGAAGTTTGCATACTTTATGAATATTGGTTTCAGATATAAATCCTTTAGACGTAAATCTCCTCCTCTACGAATCCATTTCGGAATGCCGTTTTCACATCCATTTTCTATATTTCATAATCTAAGTGGGCTGCTATAGCAAGCATCATGCGAATATACTTAATCATATCTACAGGCGAGAAGGTCTCGAAGTAATCGATACCTTCTCTTTGGAAATAACTCTTTGCCACAAGCCTGGCCTTATAGGCATCAACCTTGCCATCTCCATTAGTCTTTCTTTTATAGATCCATTTGTTTCCAATAGGCACCATGCCCTTAGGATGATCTACTAAATTCCAGACCTGATTAACATGCATTTAATCTATCTCAGCTTCCATAGCTTCTTGCCACTTGGCGGAGTCAACATCTACCATGGCTTGGTCGTATGTAGAAGGATCATTCTCTTGACTACTTTATGTCATCTCATGGATACCTAGTTCCTCTTGATGCAGATAGCCATACCTCTCAGGTAATTGATAAATTCTACTATACTTGCGAGGTTGTATTTGTATTTCAAGAGGTTTGGTTCTAATATCTTGCACAGGTGTCTCATTTACTGTTTCTTTTATTTCTTCCAAAGAAATATTTCTACAAGTGCCTCCTTCCTGAATGAACTCATCCCAGGAAGTGTGTTTGTAAAGCAACAATGATTCTATGATCTTCGTGCATGTAGAATAGATATCCCATGGAATCCCCTGGATATCCTATGAAACGACCTTTCACGGACCTAGCTTCCAATTTCTCTTCTTTAGTCTTCTTGATATAGCAGGGCATCCCCAAATCCTAATGTGATTAGGACTTGGTTTCCTACCTCTCCACATCTCATATAGAGTCCTAGGAGCGGATTTGGAAGGACATCTGTTCAAGATATGTGTAGCAGTAAGGAGCGCATGACCCCACAGATAAATCGGTAGATTAGTATAGTTAAGCATGGAGCGAACCATGTCCAGCAAGGTTCGGTTCCTTCTTTCTGATACACCATTTAATCGTGGATTAGCTGGAGGAGTGAATTGTGACACTATTCCCAGTTCTTTTCAGAACTCATCAAACTCGGTACTCATGTACTCATCACCTCGTTCTGGTCGAAGAGTCTTAACATGGTTACCTGTTTGCTTTTCAACTAGGGCTTTAAATTCCTTGAATTTATCAAAAGCTTCAGACTTATGTTTCATTAAGTACACGAACCCATACCTAGTATGGCCATCAGTGAATGTAATGAAATACTGAAAGCCATCTCATGCCATTTCAAAAGGGCCACGGACGTCGGTATGGATCAATCCAAGTTTTTCAGCAGCTCTTACAAAAGACTCTGCGAAGGGTAACTTAGTCATTTTGCCTTGAAGGCAAGATTCACAAGTTGGATAGAGATCCGATCCCAATGGACCCGTAAGTGCATCTTTCTCCATTTTAAGAACCTTGGTCTAACCAATATGACCAAGTTAAGATGCCCTACCACGCTTGATAGTTATAGTGTTCACAGTTGTTTTATTCCTTAGTTTCAAATGGTATAAACCATTTAATAATACAGCAGTACCAACTAATTTTATTTCTAAAATAAATTAGACAGGACCCATCTCCAATAAAGAAGTGAAATCCCTTTCGGTCCATGACCGGAATTGATATAATATTTTTATGCCCCTTAGGCAAAACGAGTACATCATCCAAAGTAATTATAAAACTGGATTCTAAATCCAATATAAGTGATCCGATGTCAGTAGCCTCGACACTATGCCCGCTGCCGACTATCACCATCACTTCTCCAGCTCTAAGCTTTCTACTTTGTTCCAGATCCTGATTCATTGTACATATGTGAGAACTCGCACCAGATCCTGATTCAGTGGCCTAGCTCACCGAAGTTGAGGCATGTATCCGTTTTCTTATCCCCCTTGCTCTTATGAACCATTGTGGCCTTGTCCTTGCCTTTCTGTACCCCACCTTTTGGCTTGAACTGTTTCTTGCCTTTCTTCTTATTGTTCTTGGACCTCCATGGCCCACAAGAAATTACAAAAGCGGCCTCTTTCGGCTTTGTCTTCATCTGAGACTGTGCTGTGCTCAGTCTGTTCATGAGCCCAGCTAATTACATGAAATCTCATTGCAGTTAAAGTTCATGACAAATTGAGTGAAGGAGTGAGGAAGTGATTGAAGAATGAGGTCTGTCTAGAGACAAACATGCATACTAAAATCAAGAGCCTCCAATCTCTCGATTATAGATATCATTGAGGACGTGGTCCGCAACTTTCTCTTCTTCCTTCATTCGAGCACTAAATAACTGTTTCGATATCTCATACTGAACAGTTCGACTATCTCCCCATAAAGTTCAGTCAGATGTGCCAGAATCGCCCTTGAAGAGGGCATTCTCTCATGGGTCCTCTGAATCTCATTGTTCATAGAGGCCATCATAAAACCACGGACCCTGACATCATCTTTAACCCATTTCTCATGGGCATCAACTTCTTCCTGATTAGCCCTGGTCCTTATAGGAGCCGGTGGGATGTCCGCCTCCAAGACGTATTACAGCGTCTCCATACGAAGGACTATCCTTAGATTCCCGAACCAGTCCACAAAGTTGGGTCCAGTTAGAGTGTTCTTTTCAAGTAGAATTGGGAGTGGGTTAATAGTCATTTTGAGAGATGTTTGTTAACTGCAGAGAATAATTTATGATTCATTAGTGATTGTTTAATTATGATTCGAGTGGAGAATTTAAGGACTTTTTTATTCATAACTCGGCTCCCACTATTTTATCGGCATTTACACACTCTCATGTGAAATCTGGAAGTCACAGTTGACTTCATAGTGGTGATCGAGTTCTTTACAAAGTTTAATAGAGGGAAACCTATATGGTTTCTATTCTATCATTCTTTATAAAGTGATGTCCAACACCAACCTATCTAATGGATGATTCGATCTTCTTTTACCCCTAGTTCACTTGTCCTCAACCCATTTGGTTTGTATGGCTCGCTGAACTATCTAAGTTTACCGTCAACTCCTATTAGTCTGACAATTGAATCTTACCCGGCAACCCATATGGTTTCTAGAGATTTGATTTGTCACAACCAAAGGCATCTCATGCACTCTAGGAATTTATCAACCTTCCCCAAAAATATTACCCGGACATACTCATATTTCAGTTTAGATTTTAATTTTCCATGAGTTTGACGGAGGGTAGGAAACCTCGTAACCTTTATAACTTAGTGTTTTTAAGTGGGACTTTAACGCGATTATATGTTACACTTTGCACATTAATCCGTTTATAAGTGCGGTTTGTCGGTTCGTTATATTTGTCATACAATATGAGAACATACACAACCTAAAACTAACAACATGCAGTTCAGGGACCATTCCTAAGTACCGAGTCTTCATCGACTCGATAAAAATACAAGTAATCTAATTACAAGTCTTGAATCTTCGTCTTCATGGCGGTTCGTCCTCGGGTCTTCGTCATAGCTAATTTATTACATTTATAAAATTTGCATCCTATACAAATCTACAAAAAAATCGGATCAAAATGGCCATTACAACCCCCATCGAATAAAGATTCAAGAAACTAAGTCCATGAACTACATCACCATTCAAAAAAATGCAACCATTACATTAAAATAAATAGCAATAATGATTAATCTAAATATTGATTTAATCAAAAAAAATTAATCCAACTATTATAACTAATCCAGTTAATTTATGTAACCGTTAATTTTAATTTATTCCGGATAAAAAACATTTGATTAAATTAATTCCCCTAAGAATAAATTCATATAATTATATCTTAGTCAAATTAAATCAATTTAATTTGTAGAAAATTAATCATCGAACGAAATATAAAAAATGGAGTTGAAAACACATGGCCGGGCCAAGCCCGGGGCACTGCCCAGTAGGCCGGACCGCGGTCCACATAATGGGACCGCACGGCAGCGGCCTGGCAGCTCCAAGCTGTCGGGTCCGATCACGTTTTCGACTCGTCTTTTCATCCCGATTCCAAAAATAATATTTTTCTAATCTTTATATTACACATTTAAATCATTTTTCAAAAGAAAAATAGATTTATACTGTAACATAAAATCATGAAAAATTAATTTTTAGATGAACAATTAAAAAATTAATGATTAATACAATTATGATTCCAAATCATAAAAAGACCCAATCAAGCATTCCAAATGCTAAATATCCTATATACGATCGCAAGACCTCGCTTTGATACCACTGTTGGGATTCGGTGATTAAAAACGAGATACGCAGTGGAAAATAAAACCGGTCTAACCGGATAAAATCAAATCCCAAAAACGGATCGATCAAGCATCGCATAAACAAATATAAAAAGACGAAGATAAAACTAAAAGATCATACCCTCGTTGACCTTTGATAATATATTTAAGGAAAATTTCTCGAGCCAAGCTTTGATCATTTTCTGTCACCAACACGAACAGGAATCCAATTCGTTGTATCTTGATGAATGATCAAAACACCAAAGATGCCGAGTGTCTCTACGTTACCACGCGGCGGATATTGATCTGAAAATTTTTTATATCAATTCGTTCTCAAAGAACACGGCTAGGGATTGATATATTATTTTCTCTTCTCTTCCTCCTTTTCTTTCTCTGAAAGATGAATAAGATGAAGAAAATAATTTCTTTCTCTCCTCTACTTATTCTCACGGCTTGACTCCTTCAAAATGAGGTGTTGTGTTTCTAGTTAATCATCAAATGAAAGACTACTCCATTTTATATAACAAAAGAGATCAAAATGATGAGATATGGAATCTCTTCCATTTGTCATCATCTCATTATATAAAACTAAACACACCCCACATGAAAATAAAGCAACATGGAAGGTGAGGAGGAAAGATGGGGGCGGCGCACTATGGTTGGTGAAAAAAACGAACCGAGCCACTCGGTTCCTGTACTGGACGTTCACGCGTCTAATACACTTTGTTTTATCTCAAATGTATTTATACTTAATTAATTAATCCAATTAATTAATTTTATCAAATACAAAATTATAATAACATATTTCCAAAAAACAATTATTTATGAATTAAATTAATCACCCGGTAATTAATTTCAATTCACTCGATCGCATGATTTATCAAATAAATTAAATTAGATATCTAATATCCAACATTAATGAAGAGATAATAAATACATATTTATCCATCAAATATCCTTATGTGCGACTCCATAGGACCATCTTAATCGGCAATGGGAGGAACCAAGGAGTACGGGTAACACTTAGCCAGTCTAGTGTTCCGTACCGCAACCCAACTAAGAACGAGTGATCGGATCATTCCAAAACCAATATGTCGTGAATTTTATATACGTATAAACCCTTCAATCATATATCCCGGTCAAGTATTAGGGTCACGGTAAAGTCAAACCCTATTATAACTTGACTTTATGCATTTGTTAATACAAAACCGAGATCACCGAGCTCTAGTGTATCAAATACAACTAGCTCTAATTGCTTTGGCCAAAAACTTATGATCTCATTTTCCGTTAACTGCATAGGACATTTACCTGCTAACTAACAGGAGATAGAAACCTATCTTGGTATTCAGCAGAGACTGTTACTTGCCCACTAAGTTACATTTCGAGGTTGACCCCACAAATCGGTGATTAGATCGAACTACACTAATGACTAACTTAATGTCACAAGAATATCTCCTACTGAAACCTCAATTCAAAGGTCCACGTATACCTAGCACAACCTTTTGATTTAGTCATTGACAATCCCTGAGCGATATCCATGTGACCGAATCGAGGTGAGTCGTGTTCGAGTATACCAATACTATTAGCATACCTATAACGTGTGCTCCCACTAATCCTTAGTGAAGACATGCACTCTACATGTCAGAGTACACGTTATACAAGCCTTGTCTAAACTTACTGTCCAGTTAAGTTTTATCGACTTGCGAACCAATTAAGCATTTGAACCCTAAACACTTCCAGTGCCTATCTCCTTATCTACATAAGGAGTGAGATGTTTGCTCTCAAATGCAAGGACTATTATTTTATATACCAAATAATAATTCCTGTGATATACAATAATATAGAAATAATAAATGTCTTTATTTAATATAATATTCATAATAACAATACAATGCTCTCACTCTCTCATCCTCTGAGTGGCATTCGAGGGCATATTCCTAACAGTTGTAGCCAACCAAATTGAATCCTCCTTCCTTAGGATACCACAATCCTACATCAAATGTTCCTTTCACGTACATAAGGATTCGTTTGGCTGTCGTAAAATGTGACTCCTTAGGTGCTACTTGATACCGAGCACAGACGCCTACAGCAAACTGGATATTGGGCCTGCTAGCCACTAGGTACAGGAGTGAGCCAATAAGCTTCATGTAGAGTGATTGATCAACCGGCTTTCCATCTTCGTAAGCACTAATTTATATGGAAGTGCTCATGGGGGTTGAGGAGGATTTGGAGTTATTCATTCCAAACTTGTTGAGCAGCTCCTTGTTGTACTTCTCCTGGTTCATGAAGATTCTTGTAGGCAATTGCTTCACCTGCAATCCTAGGAAATAACTAAGTTATCCCATCATACTCATCTCAAATTTACCTTGCATGAGATGACAGAACATTTGACATAAAGCAAGGTTAGTAGAACCAAATATAATATCATCGACATATATTTGTACCAGTAATAGGTCATCTTCTTCATATATCTTAAATAGAGTTTTGTCCACAGCACCTTTTTCAAATCCATTATTGGTAAGGTACAAGGACAGGGTTTCGTACCATGCTCTAGGTGCTTGCTTAAGTCCATACAGAGCTTTCTGTAGTCTGTATACAAGGTCTCCACCTTTAGTGTCTCCATCATGTTCAACATAGACTTCTTCGGCGAGGTCTCCATTAAGGAATGCACTCTTATCGCGCATTTGATATACTATAAAGCTCTTATGGGTGGCAAAAGATAGTAATATCCTGATGGCTTATAGTCTGGCTACAGGGGCAAATATCTCATTGTAATCTATGCCTTCTTCCTGTCTGTAGCCTTGTGCGACTAGACGGGATTTATTCCTGATAACTAGTCCATTCTCGTCCTTCTTGTTTCTAAATACCCATTTGGTACCAATTATGATTGATGTTCTGGCCTGGGTACTATATACCATACATTATTTCTTTTGAAACCATTAAGCTCTTTTTCTATAAAAGTTATCCAGTGAGAGTTATTCAAAGCTTCATTAGTTAAAACAGGTTTGGTTTGAGCTAAGAATACAGCTAGGGTGCACATAGCTAATCTCTTAAGTTCAGCTTGAGATTTCCATACATGAAATGGAGATTTCTCAGAATCAGTCTCTTCTTGCGCACACAGTATAGTTCCTTGTGTACTCTGTATTCTTCTTCGGGTAGATAAACCTGCATCCATATCTCCTATAATTAACTCATGTGGGTGATCTTTCAACCACCTCCTATCAGGTTCTAGTTCGGCATCCCATACTGTATCTTGTGGTGTTGTAGCTTCAGCTTATACAGCATCGGCTTTCACTACTTTAGATCTTACAGCTGCGGGATTAATCTCAAAGTCTATGATAGGCTCTATTGGAGTTTGAGGGTCATCAATGGAGAGTGTTCGTATATTCTGGGTTAAGTCTTCTACTCCTGTAGGCTCAAAATGAGGTTCATCGAACACTACATGAATAGATTCCTCTATTGTCAGCTTCCCTTTGTTGAAGATTTTGAAAGGTTTGCTGACAGAGGAGTATCCTACAAATATCCCTTCATCTGACTTTTCGTCAAAAGTCTTGAGTTGATCTTTCCCATTATTTACAACATAACACCGGCATCCAAAGATATGAAAGTACGAAACTAATGGAGTTTTATTATTCCATACCTCATAGGCAGTTTTGTTGTGATGCTTGTTGATGATACAACAGTTTTGTGTATAGCATATTGTATCCCTTATAACCGTTGTGGCAACTTGCTTGCTACAATCATGGTTCTTGTTGCTTCTTTGAGTGTTCTATTCTTTTGCTCGGCAACACCAATTTGTTGAGGAGTCCCGGCTGCTGAGTATTCATGATGTATTCCATTTTTCGAATAGTATTGCTCTATAAAGTGATTTGTGAATTCGGTACTTCTGTCGGAATGAATGGACACGATACTCAATCCTTTCTCATTTTGAAGCTTTCTTAGGTGCTCGAGTAACTTCATTGTGGTTTCTTTCTTCTTGCTAAGGAAGATTATCCAAGCGTACCCGGAATAATCATCAACAATGACGATATAATATTTCTTACCTCCCAAACTTACAGGGTGTTGGCCACTAAGTATATGAGTAACAGCTTGGAAATATATAATACTACAAGTTGTATGTTTTTCAAAGTTAGTTTGCATAGCGGAAGTTTAGGTGTGAGTTGTTGTAACTACAACAACTAGGTATTCTCCTGTTTGCTTGATGCGTACAGGGTTTTAGCAATATATACTTGTATAAATCACAGTTATGAAAAAAATGAAGACAGAAGGTAAATAAATCGCAATTTAAAGTGGTACGAGGTAAACCCCTCTACGTCCACTGGTTCTCCACACAGGATTAAAACGTTTATTATAATCACCACGTACACAACTACGTGATTATAACTAAATCTGTCTCTGTATCGTTCACACACATTGATACAGGGACCAAAGCTTTTTACCGTTCACACTGATTGGCTGGAGCTCTTCCTTGACTTGCTTCTTCACACACAGTTTGAAGCTTCGTCTACAATGCTATTCTTCCCACACATGTTGGAATACGCAAGGATCTTCAGTCCACACAGGGTTGATGATTAACTAGAAGGTAAGGGTAGAATTCTCTGAACAGCAGCTTGATCTTTGATATATGTTTGATGTATGTTGTGCTGTTCTTGTTGAGTATATTTCTTCGTTGTCGATACGCTGTATGCTTGCTAAATATACTTGCTCTTAATATAGCTTAGATTTTCATAATCTTTGTCAGAGCTTTTGCGAGTATGAATTCTTCGTATGTATGCGTGTGTTAAGTCCTCTAGCTAGGGGGTATTCATAACCATTGGAAAATGCATCCGTTATAAATGTAGCCATTGCAGGTGGGTGAGATGTTGACGTCTCTGATTGGCGGCTTGCCGAATATTTAAATTAAAGCATATCGCATTTAATGATTCAGACATTCTTTCTGACTTTGCATTAAATGCTCTTCAACGCGTTCAGACTTGTCTCACTTTGGCTGCATTAAATGCTATCCTCTCAGAAATAAATGCTTCTTTAACCGTGAATACTTTATGAATAAACAAAGCGTATTTCACAATGGTTTAAAGTATTCTTAAATCATGCCTGTCGGATGTGTTTTACTTTTCCCAAGTAAAACATCTTACAGCCTGACTGCTATATCCGACGCATTGTCTTTTGCTGTAGCTATAGGTTTTGTAAGATAGACTGCATGAGATCTTCAATTTTCTGTATGAAAGGGCTGTATGGATATTCCAGACAGCTTCCATACTTGGCGGCATTTTAGTTCTTTTGACTTCTTTGTCGTATGATGACAATTATCAAAACAGGATTGTTTATCCCAACGATTTCCCCCTTTTTGAAAAGGCCAAACCTTCTTCAAAATAACTTCTTGATCCAGAGAGGCTGACTCTTGGTCTTCTGCCGAATGATCTGATCTTCAGTACTTAGTCTAAAAATGTGAACTGCTCGCAGGCAAGTTCTAAGAAATTGAAAACATCTACAGGGATATGTATTACAACTTAAAACTTATGATTGGCGCGCATGCACAATATTACAGTGTTTGTCTAGGTTGGATACAACGTAGCCTATGAACTGTTCGCAGACAAGTTCTTACAGCTTTAAGACAAGTCCTATACTTGTTTGTTTGCAGAAAATCAATTCGTAATCAAATATTAAAACAATAAGCGTAGATTACGAGCTGTAATCTTTCAAGATAACAAAATGTTATTTGATAATCAAAGAAAATTACAAGTTCTTGAAATAGAAAAATACAAACAAAAAGGTCATACACAAGCCTAAGGAACAAATACACTGAGAAGGGCCAGACAAGCTAACTCCTATACTGATAATGCCTCCAAGGTCTCCTATCAGGATCATTCTCGATCCCTTTCCACCAATTGACTAGTGCATCCTTGCCTCGATCCAGGTAGATAGCTCTTTCTTCAACTGATTGGTCGAAAGCAAGTATCCAGTCATCTGGGTGGGTGAGCCGATCACCTTTTAGGTGCCTTGATTTTATTAGCATTTGTATAGGAAGCTTTCCTTCTGCCAACATCCTCGTAAATTCATCTGCAACATCCGCCAGCGTCTTGAACTTGTTGAAAATAGAGGACTCCCTCGTGAGTTTAACGAAGTATCTCATCAATTCGTTTTTCCTCCAATCCTTTACTTCTTTAGCTGTAGGCTGTCGGTGAGTGGGCAGAAGAATCTCAGATGGTTTTTGCACATTGTTCTTCCAAGGGATGTTAGGATCATGGAACTCCGGACGAGAACCAGATACCTTGTATCCTCTTGCATGCAAGGCCAGACGGCCTATTGCAGCAGCGACACTTTATTCTAGAGCAACATCCATCTCTTTTTCTCTTTCCATCCTCCATTGCCAGCCTGCCTCTCTGGCTTCTTCCCCCTTTTTAACATCATCAAGATCTGTGACCTTAGTATGAATCTCCTGTAAGATTTTCATTGCATTGTCCTGTTTGATCTCCAGACTTGAGATTTTATCAACTAGAGTACCAAGTACCAGAGGCATGTCATCTATCTTATGATCATAGTCGTCAGTCTAGTACCGGTCTCTTTAATGGCAGCGATCATTTTGGCTTCGGCTATTCTAAGCTTCTCCTGCTCTTGCTTAATGATTCTCTCCTGATGCACCAATAGTTGATGGAGCGCTTTCCATAATGCATTAGGCATTAGGTGGAACACGTCCTCGACATTAGAGATCACATTCTTCAGGCCAAAGAGCTCATCCTGAGCTGTCTCTCGCATCTAATCAAGCTCTTTTCCGACATCATACAGTGCCTTCACTGCGTCTTGCATGAATACAGTCTGTTGGCCGATTGCATGGAGTTGCTCGATCCGGGCCTCGGTGCGCGGGGAGCCAGTGTGCGCAATTTTTGAATCCTATGGTTCGTTGAGTTGATGAAGAACCACATTGTGACGAGGGCATAGTGGTCTGTCATCTTGCAGAAAACCGTCATCGGAACCAAATTTGGAGTTTTCAGAGGAGGGAGATGCAGGGGAATCTTGAGATGGAACAGCAGAGGGTGTTGTAGGTTCAATCTCTGCGACATGAGTGACTGATTCTGTAATTTCCGGATTTATTATTGTGTATTTCATATGTATTCGAACCCTGTATTATTCGGATTTGTGATCTTGATTATTGGAGTATGATATTTCTTTCGTTGGTAACTTTGTACATAAGTATATCAACATGCAAAATTTCTCATGCAAACTCGTGATAGCGCACGCTAAGAATGTAGCTTAACGCGCGCTATCAGGCTACTACTAGCGCACGCTACGTATGTAGGAGTTGCGTGCGTTAGGCACTAAATTATTGAGCTGGGCGGCTAGCACATGCGCCAGCCGGGACATGGGTCCGGTTAAGATTCCCGCGGACGAACCTGGACAGTTTTGAAGTCAACTCTTATTAGCGCGCGCTAAGGAATGCTTAGTAGCGTGCGCTAATGCTTTGTCTAAAGTTTATATATGGGCCAGCACTCCATTTTGTTCTCATTTCCTTCGTTCACCTTTCGTCTTTGAGAGACTAGAGGGCATATCATTTTCCTTAGACACACTTATAACACATCCACTTGACCATTGGACATTGGATTCTTCTTTTTATTGATCATTGAAGAGGAGTAGCACCTTGGAGTGACGTATATACAACCGGAGTCAGATTCTACCTTTGGAGTTCAGTGATTTTGTCATATTAAGGTATGTTGATTCTATCTCCAACTCTATATTCGTGTTATGGAGGATAAGATGATCATGCTAGCAAAATAATGAGTTCTTGGGTAAATTATCCAAACCACATCATGTTTGGAATATTGAGATGATTATGCCTTAAGTGCCTTGATTATGAACATCATGATTCGAATATTATTACAATGAACAAGTAGTGGAAGCTTCTATCATTAGGTAATCCGAATCTAGTAGGTGTTTTCATAGCAATCATGGACTTGACTTTAACATCATTATTGTTAGATGAATTTATAGGATTGATCATGGAAGGATTTATCTTGTAAAGATGGAATGTTAATCAAACTATAGAATGATAGTTTTTGATTGATATAAAGGTGTTGATATCGACCGTTTAGCCTTCCGAATTATCGCATGAAGAATTGTAATCGTAATGGAATATGGTTTCATAATAGTATACATATTCTTGAATCCGAAGTTGTTGTTATCCGTAAGATCATTCATAATCGTATGAACATGATATTCATGGAGGTAACATGAATTAACACGGAAGATTTCATTTGGTTTGATCATGTCGAGATCAGTTTACTGCCCAGTAGTAAACTGCCATGCACAGTTAGCGCACGCTAAGCTATGTAGATTAACGTGCGCTATCGAGCATGAGTTAACATATGCTACATTAGGTACGTAACGTACGTTATGCCATCAGACGATTCAGTCGGCTGATCAGTGAAGTACTGACCATGCATAGTTAGCGTACGCTAGGCTTTGTTGTTTGCGTGCGCTATCGAGCAGACTTAATGCACGCTACACAGAGTACTTAGCGTGCGCTAAAAAGTTCAGGCAGATTACATTTTATGAGCTTTTGGCCGTAAATCGAATTGTTAGACATTCGTACGATGTGAGATAAATTCTATATTATTTCTTTTGTTAAGGTTCGAGTTTGTTACGTGTTTGATTGTGGGGGAGCGACCTCCGAGTGTTCATTTTCGTGGAAGTATTGTTCTTGTATTTGAATCGAGGCAAGTACCTTATTTGTTTTATGTATTGATGTTATACATATTGTCGTGCCTGTATGTGGTTGTTGTATGTCCACCTCGTGTTGGTCCGACGGGATCATCGGGGGATCTATGCTAGCGTGCGCTGGATCATCAGACGGGTTTTTCCACCACGGGTTGGTCTGACAGGATCATCGTGGGTTCTAGGCAGTGAACGCTGGATCGTCGGAATTACCATGTGTATGTTATGATATCTTGTTGTGATTATCAGTTGTGTATGTCATCTATGAGTTTCTCGTAGGAGAAGACTCGTTGGTATTTTTGTCGTTTACGTTATTATTCTTCGTGAGATATGAATAATATGTTGTGATACTTGTACTAGCATCGTTGTGCTAACCCCTTCGGGGGTGAACATTTTGTTTATGTTCAGGATCCAGGAGAGCGGGAAAACAACCACTGGAGCTGCATGACGACGAGGGTGCAGAGTGATGTTCCGGCCGGGTTTATTTGACTATTGTTTGTTGGTTATTTCAATAAGTACTCGAGTACGTAGTCGTTTATGATGAATTTGAATTGGTGATGTATTAATAAGTTTCTGTTGAACATTTGTATTTTCAGTATTTGGTCAGAACTGTTGTATCTTAATTCCGTTACTTCCATTCATTTGTACCTGTTAATGTCTGTTCAATTCTTCAGCCTTGTAAATCCTTATGTAAAGGATTTACGGTGCTGTAATATTCCTGAATATATCAGGGGTGTTACAGAATATGGTATCGGAGCTAATATTATGGATATCTTGGCTGTTGGGTTAAAATAGGGGTCATTTATGTCTTTTGAGGTAACCGGCCGCGAATAACATCACTGTACTGCCTACGTCATCGTGCGGGCGGTGGTTGTAAGTTCCTAAACTCTACCTCATCTTTTACATGTTATATTCCTTTGTACTTGAGCATTTGAATGGTATTGTTTCCGGTATGTTGAGTATTTATGCTTACAGTATGTTGAGAGGCGGACGTGAGCGTGGTCGTGGTCGCGGACGTGGACGAAGGAATGCAGAAACAGAAGCGTCGCCTTCAAATCAAGCCAGTCATAGCTCAGGCGAGCCACAACGATCTATTAATAACGAACCGGAACCTGCTGTACTAGAGATCCTTCGTCAAGTGGTGAACCAGATGACTCAGTTCACCCAATTCGTGGACTGAATGCAAGTGGCGGTGGGACTACAGCAGGGAGAAAGACAGCAAGGGATTCCAGACATGGAAAATCGAGGTGACCGGTGGCTGCAAGAAGTGGCGAAGATGCAACCACCCAAATTCGATGGCATTTCTGAGACTCCCACCTAGGACCATTGGTTGAAGGAACTGGAGAAAATCTTTGCCGGAATTAACTGCCCAAACGACCGGAGAGCCTCTATCGCTCAATATTTTCTGATAGGGGAAGTGTCCGAATGGTGGGAAGCCATCCGGCCTGTAGACCATGATGCTGATTGGACAGAGTTTAAATTGATGATGGAAGCTCAGTACTGCCCTCTTCTTGTGAGGGAAGCCAAAGTTCGGGAGTTTTTCTCCGCTCAGCCTTCAGATGTGCCAGTATCTCAGGCAATTAAGACGTTTAACCAACAGCTGGCATTTGTTCGACATCTGGTCAGAAATGATGATCTATTTTGATATGAGGATGAAACCAGAAATCCAGAGGTACATGTCCGGTTTTGAATGTACCACACTCCGTCAATACCAGGACAAGGCATTGGCGTATGAGATCAAGGAAGCAGCTATGGAGAAATTTACGGAATCCAAGAAGCAGAAAGTCTCTGGTACTTTTACAGAGCACAAGAACAGCGGGGCCCGCAAGGCCCAGTCATCCTTTCACTCTTTCAAGAAACCTCCGCACCCAGTTAGGAGCGGAAAGAACTTCGGAGCAACATCAACCATGACTGATGTTACCAGGAAATGCTTTAACTGTGCCCAGACGGGGCACTATCGACGGAATTGCCCCTACCTGCCGTGACTTGTTTTGATTGTGGTCGAGAGGGACATCGTGCGGTGTTCTATGAAGAGGCTGCAAAGTCTTTTAGAGCCTGTACACCACAGCCAGTCCATAAGGAAGCCAGTATCCAACAGACACAGCAAAGTGTTCAGATGCCTCAGAATTTTGGCCACGGGCGAGGCAGAGGACAGTAGGACCGAAAGGGTACATCGAGTGCTGGATCTGTTCCCCCATGTCTGTACGAGATGAGGAGAACAGACGATCGTGATCTTCTTTGCCGCATCGTGCTTGTCGAGATCCTTTCCCAGCCAGTTAGCGTTTTATTCGATACAGGAGCTACGCATTCTTTTATATCCTTGTCATGTGTAAATCGTTTGAATATTTCTGGTTTTCATACTTGTGAACCTTATGTTGTTGGTTTATCGAGTGGAGAGAGGATTGTCGGGAACTTAGAAACCAGAAATTTCCCTATATCATTTGGAGGCAGAGAGTGGCTCTCAAATTTGATTGTGATAGAAAAGCAAGGAGACGACCTTATACTCGGAGACGATTGGCTTAATCTATATGGAGCAATTGTAAACTACCGAAGGAGGAATATCTCGCTGATCGCTGACGATGGTTCCGAAATACTGTTTGAGGGATGGAAACCGGGAAGCTCAGGAAAGTTGATCAAAGTAATGAAAGCTGTCAAACTGTTGAAACAGGGCTGCACCGGATACTGGTGCTATGCAATGAATAAAGAAGACGAAAGTGTGGAACTTTCATCCATTCCTGCTGTAAACGAATTTCTAGATGTATTTCCTGATGAGTTACCTGGGCTACCTCCACGAAGGGATGTAGAATTTACCATTGAGCTGGAACCCGGAGCTACACCAATTTCTAAGGCGCCGTATCGTATGGCACCTACTGAGATGTATGAATTGAAAAAGCAGCTGGAGGAGTTACTGGACAAAGGCTATATTCAGACAAGCGTTTCACCATGGGGAGCGCCGGTTCCTTTTGTCCGAGAGAAGGATGGATCGCTTCGACTGTGTATCGACTATCGAGAGCTGAACAAGATGACAATTAAGAATAAGTATCCGTTGCCACGGATTGATGACCTGTTCGACCAGTTGCAAGGGGCAACAGTATTTTCTGAAATCGATCTGAGATCAGGATATCATCAGCTGAGGATTAAGGAATCTGATGTTCCGAAATCAGCGTTCAGAACTCGTTACAGACACTATGAGTTTGTAGTAATGCCGTTTGGTCTCACTAATGCACCTGCTGTATTCATGCAATTGATGAACCGAGTGTTCATCGAATATTTGGATAAATTTGTGGTCGTGTTCATTGATGACATTCTAGTGTATTCTAAGAACCCGGAAGAGCATGCACGACATTTGCGGATTGTATTAGAACTTTTAAGAAGCGAGCAACTGTACGCCAAACTCTCTAAGTGTGAATTCTGGCTAAAGGTATTAATGTTCCTCGGTCATGTGGTATCAGCTGAAGGGGTCCGAGTAGATCCTCAGAAGATTGAAGCGGTTTTGGATTGGAAGCCTCCAAAGAACGTGAAAGAAGTCCGAAGTTTCTTAGGACTTGCTGGGTATTATCTTCGGTTTGTGGAAGGGTTTTCCAAAATTTCCCGCCCACTTACTCGACTCCTACAGAAAACTCAAAAGTTTGAGTGGAACGAGTTGTGTCAGATTAGCTTTGATGAATTGAAGAAGAGATTGACGACGGCGCCGATTCTATCACTTCCACAGGGAACTGGAGGATTTATAGTTTACAGTGATGCATCGAACCAAGGGCTCGGATGCGTATTGATGCAGAATGATAAGGTGATCGTTATGCGTCACGACAGCTGAAACCTTATGAAGTGAATTACCCAACACATGATTTGGAGCTAGCAGCAGTAGTTTTTGCTTTAAAGATCTGGAGGCATTATCTGTACGGGACTCACTGTTAGATCTTTACGGATCACAAGTCTCAAGTACATCTTAGTCAGAAAGAGTTGAATATGCGGCAAAGAAGATGGTTAGAACTGATTAAGGACTATGACTTGGAGATTTTGTATCATCCAGGCAAAGCGAATGTAGTGGCCGACGCACTTTCGCAAGCTTTGTTTCTATTCAGATGCTGGAGATGCTGACCTCCCAACTTAGCCTTCAATGAGAAATGATTCGAGAAGGAATTGAAGTGTGGTTACAAAGAGTCCAAGGACAACTGTGCGTGATGGAAATAACTTCATCATTAACCGAAGAAATCAAATCTAGATAGGCAGATGATCCTCTGATGATTCGGTTACGTGATGAAGTGATCAAAGGAAAGGCCCCTGGATTCGTAATTCATGACGATGGAGTTTTGAGATTTCAGAACCGACTCTGCGTTCCAGATGTCGGTGTTCTGAAACAGACAATTATGAAGGAAGCTCACAGTTCGCCCTATTCTATCCACCCGGGCACCAGTAAGATGTATAAGGAATTGAAGCAGAATTTCTGGTGGGGCAACATGAAGAAAGATGTAGCAGACTATGTTTCGAAATGCTTGACTTGTCAGTAGGTTAAGATCGAGCATCAATGGCCTGCCGGAATGTTGAATCCGCTCCCGATTCCTAAATGGATGTGGGAGGACATATCGATGGACTTTATCACTAGTATGCCGAGAACCAAAACAGGAATGAACATGATTTGGGTGATGGTTGATCGTTTAACCAAATCAGCTCATTTTCTAGGCATTAAGGACACGTGGGGACCAGAGAGGTTGGCACGAGTATTTATTTTGGAGATAGTTCGATTGCATGGTACGCCAAAGACCATTGTTTCAGATCGAGACGGCCGTTTTGTGTCTCACTTTTGGAAAGCAGTTCATAAGGCCTTGGGAACCGAATTGAACTTCAAAGACTTATCACCCATGCATCGATGGACAATCTGAGAGGACTATTCAAACGGTGGAAGATATGCTGAGGGCTTGTGCCTTAGATTGGTCAATTGATTGGGAAGTTCATCTACCGTTGATTGAATTTACCTACAACAATAGTTGGCATGCTTCCATTAAGATGGCACCATTTGAGGCATTATACGGGAGAAGATGTAGATCGCCCCTATGTTCGGACGATTCATCAGACTTGATCGGGACAGAACCAGAGTTGATCATACAGACTCGAGAGAAGATAGCCTTGATTCGTGAAAGGCTGTTGACCGCCCAGAGTCTCCAGAAATCTTACGCAGACGTACGTCGTCGCCCTTTGGAGTTCAGTACTGGAAACCACGTACTTTTAAAGATTTATCCTACTCGGGGAATCTTCCGTTTTGGAAGAAGGGGAAAGCTGAGTCCAATATATATCGGACCGTTCGAGATCCTTGAGAGAGTTGGAGAGTTGGCATACAGATTGGCATTGCCGCCGTCGTTGAGCCATGTTCATAACGTATTCCACGTATCCCAGTTACGGAGATATATACCGGACACTAGTCATGTCATTGATTTTGGGGAGATCGAGGTCGCTCAGGATGAGACATTTGAAGAAAGACCGGTCAAGATACTCGAGAGTCGAGTTAAGCAGTTGAGGAACAAACCCATCGTTTTGGTCAAAGTTCAATGGTCACGTCACGGAGTGGAAGAAGCCACATGGGAAACGGAAGATGACATGAAGTCCAGATATCCTGAGTTATTTTCGTCTTGAGTTTCGGGACGAAACTCCTTTTTAGTAGGAGAGTATGTAATATCCGGATTTATTATTGTGTATTTCATCTGTATTCGAACCCTGTATTATTCGGATTTGTGATCTTGATTATTGGAGTATGATATTTCTTTCGTTGGTAACTTTGTACATAAGTATATCAACATGCAAAATTTCTCATGCAAACTCATGATAGCGCACGCTAAGAATGTAGCTTAATGCGCGCTATCAGGCTACTACTAGCGCACGCTACGTATGCAGGAGTTGCGTGCGCTAGGCACTCAATTATTGAGCTGGGCGGATAGCACATGCGCCAGCCGGGACATGGGTCCGGGTAAGATTCCCGCGGACGAACCTGGACAGTTTTGAAGTCAACTCTTATTAGCGCGCGCTAAGGAATGCTTAGTAGCGTGCGCTAATCTGCTTTTGTACAGAAAGTTTATATATAGACCAGCACTCCATTTTGTTCTCATTTCCTTCGTTCACCTTTCGTCTTTGAGAGACCAGAGGGCATATCATCTTCCTTAGACACACTTATAACACATCCACTTGACCATTGGACATTGGATACTTCTTGTTATTGATCATTGAAGAGGAGTAGCACCTTGGAGTGACGTATATACAACCGGAGTCAGATTCTACCTTTGGAGTTCAATGATTTCATCATATTAAGGTATGTTGATTCTATCTCCATCTCTAGATTCGTGTTATGGAGGATAAGATGATCATGCTAGCAAAATAATGAGTTCTTGGGTAAATTATCCAAACCACATCATGTTTGGAATATTGAGATGATTATGCCTTAAGTACCTTGATTATGAACATCATGATTCGAATCTTATTACAATGAACAAGTAGAGGAAGCTTTTATCATTAGGTAATCCGAATCTAGTAGGTGTTTTCATAGCAATCATGGACTTGACTTTAACATCATTATTGTTAGACGAATTTATAGGATTGATCATGGAAGGATTTATCTTGTAAAGATGGAATGTTAATCAAACTACAGAATGATAGTTTTTGATTGATATAAAGGTGTTGATATCGACTGTTTAGCCTTCCGAATTATCGCATGAAGAATTGTAATCGTAATGGAATATGGTTTCATAATAGTATACATATTCTTGAATCCGAAGTTGTTGTTATCCGTAAGATCATTCATAACCGTATGAACATGATATTCATGGAGGTAACATGAATTAACACTAAAGATTTCAATTGGTTTGATCATGTCGAGATCAGTCTACTGCCCAGTAGTAAACTGCCATGCACAGTTAGCGCACGTACGCTACGTTTGGTACGTAACGTACGTTAGGCCATCAGACGAGTCATTCGGCTGATCAGTGAAGTACTGACCATGCATAGTTAGCGTACGCTAGGCTTTGTTGTTTGCGTGCGCTATCGAGCAGACTTAACGCACGCTACACAGAGTACTTAGCGTGCGCTAAGAAGTTCAGGCAGATTACATTTTATGAGCTTTTGGCCATAAATCAAATTGTTAGACATTCGTATGATGTGATATAAATTCTATATTATTTCTTTTGTTAAGGTTCGATCTTGTTCTCATATAAATTCTATATTATTTCTTCAGGCAGATTACCTTCGAGTGTTCGTTTTCGTGGAAGTATTGTTCTTGTCTTCGAATCGAGGCAAGTACCTTATTTGTTTTATGTATTGATGTTATACATATTGTCGTGCATGTATGTCGTTGTTGTATGTCCACCTCGTGTTGGTCCGACGGGATCATCGGGGGATCTATGCTAGCGTGCGTTGGATCATCGGATGGGTTTTTCCACCACGGGTTGGTCTGACGGGATCATCGTGGGTTCTAGGCAGTGAACGCTGGATCTTCGGAATTACCATGTGTATGTTATGATATCTTGTTGTGATTATCAGTTGTGTATGTCATCTATGAGTTTCTCGTAGGAGAAGACTCATTGGTATTTTTATCGTTTACGTTATTATTCTTCATGAGATATGAATAATATGTTGTGGTACTTGTACTAGCATCATTGTGCTAACCCCTTCGGGGGTGAACATTTTGTTTATGTTCAGGATCCAGGAGAGCGGGAAAACAACCACTGGAGTTGCATGACGACGAGGGTGCAGAGTGATGTTCCGGCCGAGTTTATTTGACTGTTGTTTGTTGGTTATTTCAATAAGTACTCG
The DNA here is from genome assembly GCA_033398695.1 of Orobanche coerulescens. Lineage (NCBI taxonomy): Eukaryota > Viridiplantae > Streptophyta > Magnoliopsida > Lamiales > Orobanchaceae > Orobanche > Orobanche coerulescens. Next base: position 70,799,324 of record CM065801.1, read on the forward strand.
AGTACGTAGTAGTTTATGATGAATTTGAATTGGTGATGTATTAATAAGTTCTATTGAACATTTGTATTCTCAGTATTTGGTCAGAACTGTTGTATCTTAATTCCGTTACTTCTATTCATTTGTACCTGTTAATGTCTGTTCAATTCTTCAGCCTTGTAAATCCTTATGTAAAGGATATACGGCGCTATAATATTCCTGAATATATCGGGGGTGTTACAGATTCCTCCTGTTTGGAATGATCGTGAGTAGTCTGAGGTACAGGAGGGACCGAATCCTCCTATCGACTCTCAGCTTCTGCCTGCTCCGGAAGAGGGACTGATTCCTCTTGGAGGATGGCGCAGGCTTCTTCTTCATGGGCTGAGATAGGCTGGGCTGCCTATTCAGGAACTGATTATTGTACATGAGGGACTGAATCCTCCTGTATGTTTTGAGCAGCTTCCTGTTGAGGGGCAGGGGATTGCTGTCTTTCGGAGGTCCTCTGGCCTCGTTGGCTTTGCATACGAGCCATTTCTCCTTCTCTTGCCTCTTCGTGGCTGATCCTTAGACCGGCCTGTAGATCATCATCATCGGCGTCTGAGTCGGGGTTGCATTTGTGGCTGTCTGAGGGAGCTTTGTCATCGGACTGCGACTTCCCTTTCAATTGAGCCTTTACTTTCGCCTGGTAATAATTAGAAATCAGCTCATGGTAAAATTTATTCTCCCACTGAATCAAGACTTCAATATTCTGGGTGTCCGTGACCTCCAGAATGAAACTTTCTTCCTCCTTCCACTCTTCCCAGTTGTACAGGACGTCGTACGGGGCGACCTTATATGATTTCCAGGATACAAAGCTCGTAAGCTTGTTCAATTTGAACCTAGAGAAGTGTTTCATTTATTAGTACCGATAGGGAGGGACTCTTTACAGTATTTGGGTCTACTGTATGGATGGGATCGGCAACAGGTATGGGAGCCTGTATTGGAGAGGGATTCCTAACAGAGGATGGTATCCTGATGGGAGAGTGATCCTCTATAGGTGTGGGTTCCCTTACAGGAGAGGTTTCTTTCGGCTCCGAGGCGGAAGCCGATTCGCCAGAACCCTCTAATTTGGCAAATAGTTGGTTATCTGTCATAGCCGCCACTGTCTTGGGATTTGATGTATGTGCAGCAACTATTTCTTCCGAAGGGGTTGCGCCCTTTGGGATTTGTACAGTAGGTTGAACCATTGGGACATCTACAGTGATCGTTGTAGCCACTGTAGCTTTGGCCTTAGAAGCTCTCTTTAGCTTCTTTTTCGTCTTCTCTGCAGCATGTGGAGACTTGCTGTCAGAGATACTTCTTTTTCTTTTCTTCTTCTCTTCACTCGCAGCCTTGATAGTAACATCCCAAGGGTTATCAGAAATGGGCATAAGCATGGGATAAGGCCTACTAGAGATCAGTCCGTTTTTGTTGAATGGGGTGGGCTTGTTTCCACCTATGTATTTTCCAGGGCCGATCTTCTTGGCACTTTGAGATTACGGCACACCACAGCGAGTGAGAATGTAATTGAGGAGGACGCTGAAGGATTTATTCTGAGTTCTCAGCTTGGCGGCCTCATCCTGTATCCTTTTTAGCACAATTTGGCACCAATTCACCCTTTCGCCAGACATGATGAACACGATCATCCGAAAGCGAAGATTTGTGCACATTTCAAATGCTCTAGTCCGGTTATCAACAACCGGATAGAAAAAATTGTGAAGATACACGTACGGTAAGCAAAATCTCTTCTTATGGCATGATGGGTGGATGTTCTTATCCGAACTGTCACTTGTGAACAGCCCCCAGTAGGCTGTTCATAGTTCTTCTGACCCGAAGGTCTCAAGTTCATCCATTTTGAGGCCATCGGACGGCAGCCTGAATAAGCTTTCCAGAAGTTCCTGGTTCACACAAATCTCAATCCCTCGAACGGTAGTAGTGATGTCAGAAACATCTCCTCCTCTTTTCAGAGAAAAAAACTTGATAGAGGCATCAAGATAGAATTCTCAACTATACGCTCATGGTAGAGCTGGGGTGCTGACTTCCAAGGCGGTACAAGCCTTGTTGCCGGATTCTTGAATCGACCAGTTCCATTCCGTCAGTGTCGTCAGTTTCAATGTTTACTCTCTTCATGACGATAGATTTGGCAAAGATTCGCCCGTCAATGATCGATTCCTTCTTCTTCAGGGACAGAGAGGAAGTCTGTGAAGATGCCATCGATTTGGAGAAAAAGGTTTGAAGAAATAAAGAAAGAATGCAGTGAATTTGCAGAAAGTTTATAGGTTGTTTGCTCTGGACTCGTTTAATATCACTGAAAGCATAAAGAGTCAAAGGGAGCAGGATACAGTCCTTTTATAGTGTGCAGGGAAGATTAAGGTTTCATGCAGTAAACGGTCAGATTTAAGGGATGGGAACCGTCTTTTAAAAGAACGAACTGGATGAACTTAGTGTAACTTGTACGTCTTATCCATCTATTTTTGAAATGATAACCGGTCCCACTTCTGAAAGTTCGCCTTCCCTCATTGCACGAAACGGTGGTCTTGAAATCATTAATATCGCGGTATTTGAGGTAATAAAGTCCAGATATCGTTTAAAGCATTAAAGAATAAAATGTTTGAATTTTAAAACAGGGAACGTGAAAAAAAAACATTTTCAGTATGAATATAATAATATAATGTTCATTGAAGTTCCACAGTGTATGTGTTGTAACCGCATATAATACAGCATTCCCCCTTAAAAGGTATATACGGGATTCAATTACTACAACAATGTTTGGGTTAATACTGTATTAATGAGTCGTACTGTATTCCCCCTTAATTAATGCATACGTCAGCTGTATGATGGTTTTGTACCTTTTTCTTACATTAAGATCTGACTTGTTCTGAGTGTATAATTAATTAACAGTGAATAATGTATTCTTGGGTCTTACAGCATGCCCCCTCAATTGATGAGTAAAAGCGAAAAAAAACTTACAGGGAGTCAAACTGTAGCATTCCCAATTCTTGTCAAAGCATACAGAATCTGGTTGTGCTGAGAGGTTTTGTAAACATGTCGGCCAACTATATGTCTGTATAAACCATCTCGATCCGAACATCCTTATTCTCAACATGATTCCTGATGAAGTGATGCTCCATATCAATATGCTTAGTTCGCAAGTGCAATACAGGATTGTGTGTTATTGCAATTGCACTCGTGCTATCGCACATGATTGGTGTTTCTTTGGCAATAATTCCATAATATGATAACTGTTGTTGCATCCAGAGAATCTGCATACAACAACTTCTAGCATCATAGTATTCCGACTCAGCTGCAGAAAGCGAGTTGGCCAATTGTTTCTTACTGAACCATGACACAAGTCTAGGTCCAAGAAAGTGACAAGTACCGCTTGTACTCTTCCTATCCAACTTACAGCCTCCGAGATCCGAATCGCTGTAACCAACCAAATCGAATCCTCATTCTTTAGGATACCACAATCCTACATCAACTGTTCCTTTGATGTACTTAAGGATTCATTTGGCTATCGTGAAGTGTGACTGTAACACCCCCAAAACCATCCGGGATATTACAGCGCCATAGGCCCCGCGTCGGAACCCACCAGGCTAAAAATCATTTTCAAAAACGTTCAAAAACGCCCGAAAGGCAGATGACGGTAATATTTTCCAAATACTCACAAAAGTCATTATAAAGTATCAAATACCGTCATGAAAATATCGTTAAAATGTTCAAGGCCAAAATGCCAAAACTCGGTCCAGGGAATCGGTTTTACGAAATAATCCAAGTTTACAAAGTACCCAAAAAGCCATTTTGAAATGTACACACGATTTGGTAAAAATACCGGAAAGACATTTTGAAATATACACACGCAGCGAATAAAATGCAGTTAAAATACACAATTGCAACGGAAATAAACAACCAGAAAAGAATACTCAATTCTCCGAAAACATGCCGCAGCCAGTATCACTCGGGAAGCTCACCCCTTCACGACCGCTACTAGCTCGATCTCCGAGTACCTAAAAATAAAGCCCACGACGGGGTCAACCACAATACTCAATAATGATATCGATCACATCACATACATAATTACATACCAATGTAATAATACTGTAAGAATACTGCCAACGTAATCTTACCGTCATAACCTTACCAATCTATACCAATCCATACCAATTCAATCCTTACCATAATCCACATTTCGCATTCTCAGATGACGAAATGAACTTAACAACAATCATCTGTACTGAATCAAAACAGTACTCAAAATCCTCAAAAATATCATTATAACTCATAAGTGTGAAATAATCCATCTGTGCCAAATCTTGTCCGTCGGATCGCACAATCAAGTACCAATCCTGGAAAACCAATAGCCTACAACATATTTGTAGATCAACTACCACAAAACAATGAATACAAATCCCAAAACATCGACGTACAGTTCGAATACTCATACGATCAATAACAATGATCAACCAACACATCAACCGAGAATATCATCGACATGATAACTCCAAACGATCAACGAAAGACCAACAACGACCGAGAATACCCTCGACATGGTAAACTCCAAACGATCAACGAAAGACCAACAACGACCGAGATTACCATCAACAAGGTAAACTCCAAACAAACAACAATAATGGATCTCAAAGAAATAACCCCGACTGTCGAACATACCCCTCGGGCGTATGAAACAACCAGTCGCAAACCGTCGAACATACCCAACCATAAATGGAGGATGAACGACCAAACAATATGGCTCAAAGATGGACGTCACAGTACGCCCGATCCGGAAATGTGTCCGTGCACAAGCCACCCCGTGTATCGATCAAATACACGTGTGGTCTTGTACCTAATCAGTCTCATGAGTAATCGTCTCGTGTGCACAGCCCAATGTGAGGACATGACCCCATAACACGTCTATATGTGCTCGTCCTGAAAATCCTACACATAACCGATCGGCACACAGATATGACTCCAGATATGTCACGATGCAACATGACAACGAAACTCAAAGAATCACATATCCAATTAAGGATCAAAAGACTCACCGAAGTGAACAACAGACTGACAATGAAAAATCGACGCGACTAGTCAATATCCAAAACAAACCCTGGGATCCTCATCCCCATTGAATGATCCACACGATCAACTACTTCAATACAACAGTCCTGGGACCAACATCTCTCAACAGCCAATACGAATCTCATCATACGAAACCTCAACATACAACATATAAAACAACACAACTTTATAATGATTATTCTCATGACTGAACAATAATTAAATTACCTCAAGCCGACGATACTATCCTCTCCACGAACAAACCATCATCCCGACAATTTACATTCTAACAACATTGCTATACGAATTATAAATGAAATGAAAATGAGACCATTCATCAAATATTATAAACTGAACAAGTATAACTTGCCTCAATGTCGATACGACGGCGAATCGCCCGATGCAAGAACGCAGTTAATAACTCACGGTATAGAACTCCAAATCACGATCCAACCAGTCAAAATGGTGGACCATGAGTAAGAAACAAGCTGTCCAAAATTCAGTAAAATCGAACCACATCTTGCCCTTCATCGAGCTAGTCAATCACGGCTGCTCCACCAAAAATGGAACTCCAAATATGGAAGAAAACCACGATCCACTCAAAAAAAGACTTCACTATATGATAAATTTCTACAATCATATAGCATTTCATTCTTTTAACTCAACACCCCTACACTATTACAAGTCTACATGATTCTCACCCTTCTCACCACTCTCTTTAAAGAGAATACAAGAAAGGAATTTAATTTGAATCAAATAAGACTAAAGTGTATTACTTGGGTGTACTTGTAAGAAAGGCACCAAGACTCCTTATAAAGAATAAAGAAGGTTTTTCCCTTTTATTCTCAACTGATGTGGGACAAAAATATATTCTTATAGCATAACCAATGCTGCTCATATTTATTCTCAATCGATGTGGGATAAAACACATCCTTCAAAATACAACTATTGTCCAAGAGTCATAACTCTTACAAACAAAATCTAAATATAATCTCCACCGTTCATATTATACCAAACTATTTGGTAAATAACATGCCCAAAATTTAGCACAATCCAACGGTCTTCGTAAATCTATAAAATACCGAGACTTCTCAATATGAATCCGAAAATAGGAACCTCTCGTTCTTTTAATTAGTACGGTCACATTGTACATCAAAATCCAATCTGCACCATCCAAAATAGACTTTACGGTGTTTAGAACTGACTGACAAAATTTCATATTAATCTGACGGTTGGATTTTTATGAATTATATATGTAACATTACTGCACGGATGAATGTTCGTTGATGGAACTAAATTTCTGCAAATAGTTTCCACTAATTCGAGTGTGACTTCTTAGTCCGACCCCAATTGGATCGTCGTTTGAACCGTTGGAAAGCTAACTCAAATATATATAATACTGTTAATTTTCAGAATTTTCGAACATCCCAAAAGTCCATGGTGATTTTCCAAAGTCAAACCTTGTGCACAACACTTTCCAAAAAAATATCCAATCTTATTTTCACTAATACTTTCGGTACTTTTTTCATACTTTAAACCATCCGAGAACATAATTGCATCTTCAATATATCTATAACAACTCAAGAATCCCTTACTTAATCCGGATAATTTCTCTAACCTTCGTCAAATAATTTATCGGAGAATATAACGTTCTACACCGCTGCATTCTACCAACGATTATTTGACGGGATTAGAAAATACCATCCGACTTCTTAAATCTCATTCACATGAAATCACGAAAATAAATTCACCATATCAATATTCTAATAAAATAATCGAAGAAAATACTGCCTGAAAATTCAGGATATTACATACTATCCCCCTTAAAATAAGTTTCGTCCTCAAAACTTGCAATTCTGTCATAACAATAGCTCAACCACAGAATCCAAAAATCATCACGAAAACAATCAATCATCACTACAAGTGAATAACCAAAATAGTATACTTACAGGTGCGTGAAGCCGATGATCTCCTGTGATACTAGCATACGACTCCCATACGAAGTCTCAACAGTCAACACAATACACCAATATCACAATTATAGAAATTTTAAAAATATCTCCAAAACTTCCAGAAATCGGTTAGACTCAAAAGTCAGAAAAATCATTTCTAAAAATCACGCTACTACCGTACTAGTAGAGCCACATAACACACATGCCCGGGTTTCACAAAACCCAAGCTCTGATACCATCTTCTGTCACACCCCCAAAACCATCCGGGATATTACAGCGCCGTGGGGCCCGCGTCGGAACCCACATTTCAAAAACGTTCAAAAACGCCCGAAAGGCGGATGACGGTAATATTTTCCAAATACTCACAAAAGTCATTATAAAGTATCAAATACCGTCATGAAAATATCGTTAAAACGTTCAAGGCAAAAATGCCAAAACTCGGTCCAGGGAATCGGTTTTACGAAATAATCCAAGTTTACGAAGTACCCAAAAAAGCCATTTTGAAATGTACACACGATTTGGTAAAAATACCGGAAAGACATTTTGAAATATACACACGCAGCGAATAAAATGAAGTTAAAAATACACAATTGCAGCGGAAATAAACAACCAGAAAACAATACTCAATTCTCCGAAAACATGCCGCAGCCAGTATCACTCGGGAAGCTCACCCCTTCACGACCGCTACTAGCTCGATCTCCGAGTACCTAAAAATAAAGCCCACGGCGGGGTCAACCACAATACTCAATAATGATATCGATCACATTATATAAATAATTACATACCAATGTAATAATACTGTAAGAATACTGCCAACGTAATCTTACCGTCATAACCTTACCAATCCATACCAATCCATACCAATTCAATCCTTACCACAATCCACATTTCACATTCTCAGATGACGAAATGAACTTAACAACAATCATCTGTACTGAATCAAAACAGTACTCAAAATCCTCAAAAATATCATTATAACTCATAAGTGTGAAATAATCCATCTGTGCCAAATCCTGTCCGTCGGATCGCACAATCAAGTACCAATCCTGGAAAACCAATAGCCTACAACATATTTGTAGATCAACTACCACAAAACAATGAATACAAATCCCGAAACATCGACGTACAGTCCGAATGCTCATACGATCAATAACAATGATCAACCAACACATCAACCGAGAATATCACCGACATGATAACTCCAAACGATCAACGAAAGACCAACAACGACCGAGAATACCGTCGACATGGTAAACTAAAAACGATCAACGAAAGACCAACAACGACCGAGATTACCATCAACAAGGTAAACTCCAAACAAACAACAATAATGGATTTCAAAGAAATAACCCCGACTGTCGAACATACCCCTCGGGCATATGAAACAACCAGTCGCAAACCGTCGAACATACCCAACCATAAATGGAGGATGAACGACCAAACAATATGGCTCAAAGATGGACGTCACAGTACGCCCGATCTGGAAATGTGTCCGTGCACAAGCCACCCCGTGTATCGATCAAATACACGTGTGGTCTTGTACCTAATCAGTCTCACGAAGTAATCGTCTCGTGTGCACAGCCCAATGTGAGAACATGACCCCATCGCACGTCTATATGTGCTTGTCCTGAAAATCCTACACATAACCGATCGGCACGCAGATATGACTCCAGATATGTCACGATGCAACATGATAACGAAATTCAAAGAATCACATATCCAATTAAGGATCAAAAGACTCACCGAAGTGAACAACAACAGACTGACAATGAAAAATCGACGTGACTAGTCAATATCCAAAACAAACCCTGGGATCCTCATCCCTATTGAATGATCCACACGATCAACGACTTCAATACAACAGTCCTGGAACCAACATCTCTCAACATCCAATACGAATCTCATCATACGAAACCTCAACATACAACATATAAAACAACTCAACTTTATAATGATTATTCTCATGACTGAACAATAATTAAATTACCTCAAGCCGACGATACTATCCTATCCATGAACAAACCATCATCCCGACAATTTACATTCTAACAACATTGCTATATGAATTATAAATGAAATAAAAACGAGACCATTCATCAAATATTATAAATTGAACAAGTATAACTTGCCTCAATGTCGATACGACGAAGCCGAATCTGCCCAGTAACGTGCAGCAGCAATAACTCACGGTCTAGAACTCCAAATCACGATCCAACCGGTCAAAATGAAGGACCATTAGTCGGCAACAAGCTATCCAAAATTCAGTAAAATCGGACCAGGTCTTGCCCTTCATCGAGCTAGTCAATCACGGCTGCTCCACCGAATATGGAACTCCAAATATGGAAGAAAACCACGATCCACTCAAAAAAAGACTTCACTATATGATAAATTTCTACAATCATATATAATTTCTTTCTTTTAACTCGACACCCCTATACTATTACAAGTCTACATGATTCTCACCCTTCTCACCACTCTCTTTAAAGAGAATACAAGAAAGGAATTTAATTTGAATCAAATAAGACTAAAGTGTATTACTTGGGTGTACTAGTAAGAAAGGCACCAAGACTCCTTATAGAATAAAGAAGACTTTTCCCTTTAATTCTCAACTGATGTGGGATAAAAATATATTCTTATAGCATAACCAATGCTTCTCATCTTTATTCTCAATCGATGTGGGCTAAAAAACATCCTTCAAAATACAACTACTGGTCGAGAGTCATAACTCTTACAAACAAAATCTAAATATAATCTTCACCGTTGATATTATACCAAACTATTTGGTAAATAACATATCCAAAATTTAGCACAATCCAACGGTTAAATCTTCGTAAATCTACAAAATACCGAGACTTCTCAATATGAATCCGAAAACAGGAACCTCTCGTTCTTTTAATTTGTACGGTCACACTGTACATCGAAATCAAATCTCCACCGTCCAAAATAGACTTTACAGTGTTTAGAACTGACTGACAAAATGTCATGTTAATCTGACGGTTGGATTTTTATGAATTATGTATGTAACATTACTGCACGGGTGAATATTCGTTGATGGAATTAAATTTCTGCAAATAGTTTCCACTAATTCGACCATAACTTCTTAGTCCGAACCCCGACTGGATCGTCGTTTGAACCGTTGGAAAGCTAACTCAAATATATATAATACTGTTAGTTTTTAGAATTTTGAACATCCCAAAAGTCCATGGTGATTTTCCAAATTCAAACCTTGTGCACAACACTTTCCAAAAAAATATCCAATCTTATTTTCACTAATACTTTCGGTATTTTTTTCGTACTTTAAACCATCCGAGAACATAATTGCATCTTCAATATATCTATAACACTCAAGAATCCCTTACTTAATCCGAATAATTTCTCTAACCTTCGTCGAATAATTTATCGGAGAATATAATGTTGTACACCGTTGCATTCTACCAACGATTATTCGACGGGATTAGAAAATACCATCCGACTTCTTAAATCCCATTCACATGAAATCACGAAAATAAATTCACCATATCAATATTCCAATAAAATCATCGAAGAAAATACTGCCTGAAAATTCAGGATATTACATACTACCCCCCTTAAAATAAGTTTCGTCCTCGAAACTTGCAATTCTGTCATAACAATAGCTCAACCACAGAATCTAAAAATCATCATGAAAACAATCAATCATCACTACAAGTGAATAACCAAAATAGTATACTTACAGGTGCATGAAGCCGATGATCTCCCGTGATACTAGCATACGACTCTCATACGAAGTCTCAACAGTCAACACAATACACCAATATCACAATTATAGAAATTTTAAAAATATCTCCAAAACCTCCAGAAATCAGTTTGACTCAAAAGTCAGAAAAATCAATTCTAAAAATCACGCTACTACCGTACCAGTAGAGCCACATAACACACATGACCGGGTTTCACAAAACCCAAGCTCTGATACCATCTTCTATAACAGCCCAAAAACCATCCGGGATATTACAGCGCCGTGGGCCCCGCGTCGGAACCCACAGGCTAAAAATCATTTTCAAAAACGTTCAAAAATGCCCGAAAGGATGATGACGGTAATACTTTCCAAATACTCACAAAAGTCATTATAAAGTATCAAATACCGTCATGAAAATATCGTTAAAACGTTCAATGCCAAAATGCCAAAATTCGGTCCAGATAATCGGTTTTACGAAATAATCCAAGTTTACGAAGTACCCAAAAACCCATTTTGAAATGTACACACGATTTGGTAAAAATATCGGAAAGACATTTTGAAGTATACACACGCAGCGAATAAAATGCAGTTAAAAATACACAATTGCAGCGGAAATAAACAACCAGAAAAGAATACCCAATTCTCCGAAAACATGCCGCAGCCAGTATCACTCGGGAAGCTCACCCCTTCACGACCGCTACTAGCTCGATCTCCGAGTACCTAAAAATAAAGCCCACGACGGGGTCAACCACAATACTCAATAATGATATCGATCACATCACATAAATAATTACATACCAATGTAATAATACTGAACATACCCAACCATAAATGGAGGATGAACGACCAAACAATATGGCTCAAAGATGGACGTCACAGTACGCCCGATCCGGAAATGTGTCCGTGCACAAGCCACCCCGTGTATCGATCAAATACACGTGTGGTCTTGTACCTAATCAGTCTCACGAAGTAATCGTCTCGTGTGCACAGCCCAATGTGGGGACATGACCCCATCACACGTCTATATGTGTCTGCCCTGAAAATCCTACACATAACCGATCGGCACGCAGATATGACTCCAGATATGTCACGATGCAACATGACAACGAAACTCAAAGAATCACATATCCAATTAAGGATCAAAAGACTCACCGAAGTGAACAACAACAGACTGACAATGAAAAATCGACGCGACTAGTCAATATCCAAAACAAACCCTGGGATCCTCATCCCCAATGAATGATCCACACGATCAACGACTTCAATACAACAGTCCTGGGACCAACATCTCTTAACAGGCAATACGAATCTCATCATACGAAATCTCAACATACAATATATCCAACAACTCAACTTTATAATGATTATTCTCATGAGTGAACAATAATTAAATTACCTCAAGCCGACGATACTATCATCTCTACGAACAAACCATCATCCCGACAATTTACATTCTAACAACATTGCTATACGAATTATAAATGAAATGAAAATGAGACCATTCATCAAATATTATAAATTGAACAAGTATAACTTGCCTCAATGTCGCTACGACGAAGCCGAATCTGCCCAATAACGTGCAGCAGCAATAACTCACGGTATAGAACTCCAAATCACGATCCAACCGGTCAAAATAGAGGACCATGAGTCGCAAATAAGCTGTCCAAAATTCAGTAAAATCGGACCACGTCTTGCCCTTTATCGAGCTAGTCAATCACGACTGCTGCACCAAAAATGGAACTCCAAATATGGAAGAAAACCACGATCCACTCAAAAAAAGACTTCACTATATGATAAATTTCTACAATCATATAGAATTTCTTTCTTTTAACTCGATACCCCTACTCTATTACAAGTCTACATGATTCTCACCCTTCTCACCACTCTCTTTAAAGAGAATAGAAGGAAGGAATTTAATTTGAATCAAATAAGACTAAAGTGTATTACTTGGGTGTACTTGTAAGAAAGGCACCAAGACTCCTTATATAGAATAAAAAAAACTTTTCCCTTTCATTCTCAACTGATGTGGGACAAAAATATATTCTTATAGCATAACCAATGCTTCTCATCTTTATTCTCAATCGATGTGGGCTAAAACGCATCCTTCAAAATACAACTACTGGCCGAGAGTCATAACTCTTACAAACAAAATCTAAATATAATCTCCACTGTTCGTATTATACCAAACTATTTGATAAATAACATATCCAAAATTTAGCACAATCCAACGGTTAAATCTTCGTAAATCTACAAAATACCGAGACTTCTCAATATGAATCCGAAAACAGGAACCTCTCGTTCTTTTAATTAGTACGGTCACATTATACATCGAAATCCAATCCTCACTGTCCAAAATAGACTTTACAGTGTTTAGAACTGACTGACAAAATTTCATGTTAATCCGACGGTTGAATTTTTATGAATTATGTATGTAACATTACTGCGTGGGTGAATGTTCGTTGATGGAACTAAATTTCTGCAAATAGTTTCCACTAATTCGACCATAACTTCTTAGTCCGAACCCCGATTGGAACGTAGTTTGAACCATTGGAAATCTAACTCAAATATATATAAATCTGTCAATTTTCAGAATTTTTGAACATCCCAAAAGTCCATGGTGATTTTCCAAAGTCAAACCTTGTGCACAACACTTTCCAAAAAAATATCCAATCTTATTTTCACTAATACTTTCGGTAATTTTTTCGTACTTTAAACCATCCGAGAACATAATTGCATCTTCAATATATCTATAACAACTCAAGAATCCCTTACTTAATCCGGATAATTTCTCTAACCTTCGTCGAATAATTTATCGGAGAATATAACGTTGTACACCGCTGCATTCTACCAATGATTATTCGACTGGATTAGAAAATACCATCCGACTTCTTAAATCTCATTCACATGAAATCACGAAAATAAATTCACCATATCAATATTCTAATAAAATCATCGAAGAAAATACTGCTTGAAAATTCAGGATATTACAGTGACTCCTTAGGTGCTACTTGATACTGAGCACACACTCCTACAGCAAACTGGATATCGGGCCTTCTAGCCATTAGGTACAGGAGTGATCTAATAAGCTTCCTGTAGAGTGATTGATCAACCAGATTTCTAGCTTCGTCAGCACTAATTTACATGGAAGTGCTCATGGTGGTGGACGAGGATTTGGAGTTGTTCATCCCAAACTTGTTGAGTAGATCCTTGCTGTACTTCTCCTGGTTGATGAAGATTCCTGTAGGCAACTGCTTTACCTATAATCCTAGAAAATAACTAAGTTCCCCCAGCATACTCATTTCAAATTTACTTTGCATGAGATGAGAGAACCTTTGACATAGAGCAAGGTTAGTAGAACCCAATATAACATCATCAATACAGAGTTTTGTACCATGATCTAGGTGCTTGCTTAAGTCCATACAGAGCTTTCCGTAGTCTGTATACAAGGTCTCTGCCTTCAGTGTTGATAGTGATCTATATAGAATTTCACCGAGAACTGTTTGTCACAGAACTGGCTAATACTAAGTAGATTATACTATAAGCCTTCAGCATAAGCTACGTCGGTGACTTTGAATTTTCGTACAAGCAGGGTTCCCTTCCCTATTGTTCTTCCTTTGGACTTATCACCGAAGCACACTTTTAGACTGCGACCTTCTACATAGTCTGACAGCTTGCTGATATCTCCTATCATGTGCCGAGAACATAATTTCAAGATGATCTCTAATTCTCTTTCCCGCTTTTTGAGAGATTTTATTTTGGCTTCGAGCAAAGCATAATCATTTATCTTGCTTTTATTATAAGACTTAGTCTCATTTATATCTTTAGCAAGTTGATGATGGCTTTCGATGAGTTTTTCAGATGTGACCTTGCTGTTTTCGCAACCAGTAGACATATTTTCATAATTATTTTTCAGTAAGTCATTTTCTCCTTTCAGCCCTAAGTTTGAAAGTTCGAGCTATATGTTTTCTCGTTTCAGAGTCTCATGGGCCTTTTTAATGTTTTTGAATTCATTCATCATGTTTTCAAAAGTATGAGATGCATTTACAGGAGCAGTTAATGTTGAGCTCACCTCATCATCGCTATCTTCGTCGTCCTGTATTTCTTTGGCCATAAAGCACATATAAGCTTTATCTTCGATCTCATCATCGGACAAGTCACTGTTAGTGACTGCCTGAAGGCACTCCTCGGTCTTGGTTGATGCGGGCGAAGCTTCTGATTCACCAATCAGGGCCTTGAGCTTGTTTTTCCATACACGCCTTCTTTCATCCTTTTCTTGTTGCTCACCTTCCGGTAACTTTTGCACTTTCGGGTGCGGACACTTATTTGCATAGTGCCCGGGTTTCCTACAGTTGTAGCACAAGTTAAAATCACTAGAAGAGGGATATTCCGAACTTATGTTGTGAAAAGGCTTGGGCCTGAATAGAGTCTTTCCAGAGTGCTTGATGAATTTCTTGAATTTATGCATAAGAAGGACCATTTCATCTTGTGATAGGATATCGTTATCACTGTCAGCAGTCTTGTGGGCAGACTTGGATGTGCTAGGTGCGGAGCTATGTCTCCTGTCAGATACAACAGCCAGTGCTGTAGTCTTGGCAGGTGACTCTTCGGCCTTCTCTCTCCTGTCAATAGCGTACTCGAAAGCTTTGAGGTCAGAGAAGAGGTCAAAGGTAGAAATATCATTAAGATTACATTACACACGCATGGCTGTAGTCTAAATGCCCCATCGAGTAGGGAGTGATCTAAAGATTTTCAAATATTTCCCCTTTTAGGTATACACTTTACCCAATGCTTCAAGTTCATCGGCAATGCCAGTGAATCTGAGGTCAAGCTCCTCAAGAGTTTCGGAAGGTTTCATTTCAAAAGATTTAAATTGCCGAGTAAGTTTTGAAATTTTATTTTCTTTTGAGAGCTCAGTTCCCTCGAAAATCATCTTGAGCTTTTCCTAAATTTCCTTAGCTGTCTTACAGCTCTTTATCTTTGAGAATGTGCCTTTGTCGAGAGTGACAAATAGCGCATTCTTAGCAACATTATCGAGGTTCGCACGCTTGCAATTATCTGTTGTCCATTGCTCACGCTTCTCGAGCATTTCAGCATGAGGTTGTCCTTCTATCCTTGCGGCGGGATTAACCTTCATTATCTTTATGGGGCCTTCTTGGATAACAAATATCATCTCTTCGTGCATGACAGCAAGATGGGATTCCATCCTGATTCTCCAGTCATCAAACTCATTAATCGAAAATATAGGAACCTTGTTTATCATTGAGGTATCCATTAGAGAAAATAGGAAAGATAAGACTGTTTTAAAAAATAAGTGATTTTTGGATCTGATTCGGTTAAAAATATGACTGATTCTTTTTAGAATCAACCGCACCGATACCACTTGTTGGCCACTAAGTATACGAGTAACAGCTTGGAAAGATAGAATACTACAAGTTGTACGTTTTTCAAAGTTAGTTTGTGTAGTGGATGTTTAGGTGTGAGTTGCTGTAACCACAGCAACTAGGTATTCTCCTGTTTGCCTGGTACGTACAGGGTTTTAGCAATATATACTTGTACAAATCACAGTTATGAAAACAATGAAGACAGAAGGTAAATAACACGCAATTTAAAGTGGTTCGAGGTAAACCCCTCTACGTCCACTGGTTCTCCACACAGGAGTAAAACATTTATTATAATTGTTAGGCGTACTTTTATACGCTTATTTATCATTATTTCATATCCATTTTACGTCTAAACCTGCTTAAATGAGCTTTTAATACACTATCTTTTTATGTTTTGTAGGAAATTGGAGTCCGGAAGCTCGAACGGCGAAAACGGGCTAAAACGACAATTTTTTACCTAGGGCCGCGGCACACCAATGTTCGGCCGCGGCACACGCACGGCACACAGAGAGCGCCGAGCGAACTGTACCGGGGGCCGCGGCACAAGGATGCTGAGCCGCGGCCCATGAAGAAAATGTTGCGCCCAGGTATAGGCGCTGAAGGTTAGGGGCCGCATCACAGATTAAGTGAGCCGCGGCCTGCGGGGCGGTTTTGATGTGTTTTTCGCGTTTCGTTGCCATTTCTGAAGCCCGTTTTCGACCTAATCCACGGACGCATTTTGGAGGCTAATGAAAGTTATAAATAGGGATTTAAGGTCTGAAAAGAGGGGGGATCGAAGTAGGGAGAATCATCGAGAGAAGCAGAAAACACCAAGGAGCAGAGAGCGGAAGCTAGAGAACGGAGGAATCCAAGTTCTTCGTCTGCATTTGATTTCTATGCTTTCTTTAATTCCTTTTGTATTTTTATTTTCTAGCATGTCAGGCTAGAACCCTATTCTAGGATTTTGATGAAACTGAGGTTTTGACGAATTAACTTTTGATTATCCTTTATCAATATAATTCCCTTTCTTATTGAGGTTTCCCCAATTATTCTTAATGCTTTCAATTGGGTGGCCTATAATTGAATTGTTTTGATTACGCAACTCGAATCGGGAGAGGAGAGTTGGTAGAAAAAATTGGTGAGAACCGTTTTATCTTGTAAGATAGGAATATACTCATAGGAATTACGTGGCCTTTCTGGAGATTTCGTACTTTTTGCCTATTGTCAAATTAATTCACCTAGGAATAGAGTGTGTTATTCTCCTTAGAAAATTCTATTGACCTCGGGAGAGGCGGTAGAGTATTTTAGCCTTCTTCGCCTTCAATAAATTGGGAATTCATTAAATTCATATAATCAAGAGTAAATTCGGATAAACCGAAGTGGATTCACAGTCCTAGATTAATTCTTTATTTGATTTTCTTCCTTCGAACAATCGTTTTCATTATTTATTATTTTATTAATTTTCTTAAATTATTCTTGCACCTCCAAATTCGATAGTTCAAATAAAATTAGAATACACATAAATCGGTAATTAGTAAGTCAGTCCTCGTGGGAACGATATCTTACTCATCTCTTTATTACTTGTTTACGACAACGTGCACTTGCGTTCACCGAATTTCGCAACAAGTTTTTGGCGCCGTTGCCGGGACTGATTATTTTACTAGTATCGATTTCAGTATTTCTAGTCTTAGTTTGAACATTTTTTATTTTTGTGTAATTCTTATTATTCGTTTTCCTTTCAGGAATTTCTGATTAGTGCATGAGAAAATTCGGTAATGAAGGCCTACTACCTTTGGATACCGAACTCGAGCGCACTCTTCGGAAAACCAAGAAGGAAAAGCGTGAGCTACCGGCAAAAGACATCATGGCCGATAATATCGAAAATCACGGAGTAGACAACCCTATTCAGCAAGCTCAACCGGCATTAGCACTCCGAGATTATGCAATGCCACAAATCAATGCAAACTTTTCGGGAATTCGGCGTCCAACCATCCAAGCGAACAACTTCGAAATCAAGCCGGCTATTATTCAGATGGTGCAAGCAAGCCAGTTTTGTGGAATGGCAAACGATGACCCCAACGCGCACATCGCTTCATTGCTCGAGATATGTGACACCTTCAAGAATAACGGTGTTACCGATGATGCTATTCGTCTATGGCTTTTCCATTTCTCTTTGAGGGACAAAGCCAAGTTTTGGTTGAATTCATTACCGCCTGGCTCTATCACGACTTGGGCAGAATTAGCACAAGCCTTTCTGGCTAAGTTCTTCCCACCATCGAAGACAGCGAGACTTAGGAACGATATAACCACTTTCGGGCAATTTGACATGGAATCGCTGCACGAAGCTTGAGAGCGATACAAGGATTTATTACGGAGATGCCCACACCATGGCCTAGCGGACTGGCTACAAATGCAGACATTTTATAACGGATTGAGTGCTTCTACACGCACTCTTGTTGATGCAGCCGCTGGAGGAGCGTTGATGGGTAAAACGATGGCCGAAGCCCACTCTTTATTGGAAGTTATGGCTGCAAACGCTTATCAGTGGCCTTCCAAATGAGTGATCCCAAAGCGAGTAATGGAAATCTCCAATAATGATCCAATATCTGCACTATCAGCACAAGTCGCAGCACTGACTCAGCAACTTCAAGCCTTTTCACATGCTCCTTCCCCTGTTACCACTGAATCATGTAATTGGTGCAACGGATCTCATCCTAGCGCAGAGTGCCAAGTCGGAAACCCTTTCGAGCAACCTCCGATGGAACAAGCTCAGTTTGTGGGGAACGAGAATCGACAGAATAATCCGTATTCCAACACATATAATCCGGGGTGGCGAAATCACCCTAACTTTTCGTGGAAGAACGGACAAAACTTAACCCAATCTCAGTTTCCTCCACACCAACAGCAACCTCATCCTGCTCCAAAAATCTCTCTAGAAGAGGCAATGGCGAAATTAGCAGCAAATACGAGTGAGTTCATGACCCATACGGAAGCAACCTTGCAAAACCATTCCGCTTCTATTCACAACTTGGAAGTCCAATTGGGCCAAATAGCTAATGTGTTAACAGCTCGCCCTGAGGGTACCTTGCCAAGTACAACCGAAACGAACCCCAAAGAGAGTATCAATGCCATTAGTTTGAGAAGCGAGAAGGAATTGTGCGAGTAGCCCAGGCAGGACAAAAAGAGAGGTGATGATGAGGAGAAGAAAAATTCGGCGACCGAGGAATCACAAATTTCAAGACCCTCGAAATTGTTTCCAGATAATCCTACAGCCTATGTTCCACCCGTCCCGTTTCCACAGCGTTTACAAAAGCAAAAATTGGACAAGGAATTCTCCAAGTTTCTTGATGTCTTCAAGAAACTACATATCAACATTCCATTTGCCGACGCCTTAGAACAAATGCCGAGCTATGTGAAGTTTATGAAGGAAATCTTATCTAACAAAAGGAAGCTCGAGGAATATGAAACGGTGGCACTGACTGAAGAGTGCAGCGCAATCTTCCAGAGAAAGCTCCCGCCTAAATTGAAGGACCCAGGAAGCTTCACTATACCGTGCACTATTGGGAATTTGTCTTTTGATAGAGCATTATGTGATCTCGGCACTAGCGTTAATCTCATGTCTCTTTCTATTTTCAAGAAGCTAGGAATTGGGGAAGCGAAACCTACTACGGTCTCTTTGCAGCTAGCCGATAGATCCATCAAGTACACGAGAGGTGTAATAGAAGATGTCTTGGTCAAAGTCGATAAATTCATTTTCCCTGCTGATTTCATTGTGCTTGATATGGAAGAAGACCACGAAATTCTGATTATTTTGGGTAGACCGTTCTTAGCTACCGGAAGGACCCTTATTGATGTTCAGGAGGGTAAATTAATACTTCGGGTTGAAGATGAGCAAGTCACATTCAAAGTGTTTCGATCTCTCCCGTGTCCAAGCAAGGTCGAAAAGTGTTCACAAATTGAGAAAGACACACACCGGAAGAGTTGCCGGTCGAAATGTTCAGAATCCGCTTTAGCTGCTCCAACGTCTAAGAAAAATAAAGAACGAATCGTGTATCTTAAGCAGTTAAATAAGTCGTCTTCAACATCCGTTCATCCACCATCGAAAATTTCTCATGCTGTCATAAATTCGCCCGTGGAGTTAAAAATTAAGCCGGGTGTCAAACGAGTACCAAGTCAATTAAAAAATGGGTGTTTTGGGAGGCTACTATTGTTAAAGCCGTTTCGCAAAGAACGTTGGATATCCAAACCAGAAGTCGAACGGTTGAAATTTAATGGTCAACAATTTAAATCACGTAATAACGGTTCGATGGAATGTGCGGAGTCCAAATGGTCTTTGCGAAATGCGAATTGATTTTCAAAAAGTCCGGCTGAAGACTATAAACTTAGCGCTTCTCGGGAGGCAACCCGAGTATTAGTTGTAGATTTTCATTTTTCAGTGTTTTCTTTCATCTTAGAGTCTATGTTTTTCGTCATTTTTGCTTTGATATGCTTATCTCTCGCGTTCTAAGTGTTTTCCTTTGAAAATTATGTGCAGGAATATCCCCAGGGGAAAATTTAACCCTGAGCCGTGGCACAAGGATGGTGAGCCGCAGCACACACAAGTCGAAAAAAGGGGGCTAAACTTCCTGTACTTTATGCCGCAGCACGAGCTAAATGAACCGCGGCACACTAACAAGATGATCTGCGGCACCCGTATGCTAAGCGGCGGCACACGACAAAAGAAGAAACACGCCCAGGCAGACTGTACTCTGGGCCGTGGCTCACTTAAGTTGTGCCGCGTCCCCTGTTCGGAAGTTCAACAGCCCAGGTATCTTTCATATACTCGATCGGCCGGCACACCAGGTTAGTTCTCTTCCTTTCTTCGCACAGCGATCGAACGACCCCTTCTCAATTTTTCTTCTTCTTGGATTCTTCAATCCAATCAAGGTAATTATCAATCCTTATTGCTACATGGTTTGAAGTGAGGTGGTGTTCTTCATCCAATCTTGAAAATGTTGTTAGTTTTTCGAAGTTCTATCAAAATTTGAGTTGGGATATGAAATTTTGGATTGAATTATTGATGGTATTTGTTGACCATGTATGAATTTTTGATGTTCATTGTCACTTTGTTATGACTATCGATTGATGTTGCTATTGTTGGGGAATTAGATTAAACCATTATAATTCTTGTTCTTCATTTAAACTAATGCAGTCAAGGTGTTTGATGAAATGCGTAAATGAAAATTCTTAAGCCAACGTTTTGAAACTATGTGCAACGAATTTGTTTATGGGTTTACATTGTACCCCAACCCTTACGTCAAGTTTAAACGTGAAAGCTCAACTTTAATTTTCTCTCACGACGGTGCAAGCTCGTTCAACTCTATATTCACGTTTTGCATACCTTAAGTCAAGTGGTGTTGTTTTCCTTAAAGTTTACGTAATTTCCGGTGTTTATCTTTTCAGAAAACTCGCCATGGCTATAAAAAGGAAGGTTAGCACAAGGGCTAGGACATAATCATCCCCCATACGAGGGGAGACTTCACAGATCCGAGCCGATTTGGAGTCGCATCAATTCTTCGATCCAGAAATTCACAAAATATTCAATGAAAAAATCCGACCTCGACCTATAATCCCGGAGCGGGGATTCACTCCCGCCCCCAGGACGGTGAGCTTCTGAACATGATTGACGAGATGGGATGGGCTCGGTTCGCTGCGCCTCCCGAGTCGGCTGTGATCTCTATCATCCAGGAGTTTTATGTTAGCGCTCTGTTGAGGCATATTCGGGCAGGGCAGATGATGGCGCAATCAGATACTCGGACTTAGGTCGTCGTCTGAGGGCATACTGTGGATTTTTCAGTGGCCGCCATTCGGAGACTATTCGAGCTGCCAGTGGTGGATGAGATGGCGTATACGCGAGTTATGAGTGGCCTCATAATGGAGGCTATGCTTGAGACACTCACACAGCCCGGTTCCGTCTGGGAAACACGCGCCCCGGGTTCTTCAGCCTTCTACTTTAAGAGTTCGCGACTCAGTCGGCTCGGGCGAGCCTGGTTATACTTCCTCTGCGCACGGGTCGATCCTACCTCGCAGATTCGCTCAGTCTTACTCTCTCGTGCCCGACTGCTATATGCTATCACTTCCGGGCTCAGATTTGATGTGGCCCCTCATCTGGTCCGATCTATCCTTCAGTGCATTCAAGGAGGGGCCAAGACGGGGCTGAAGCACCCCTCTCTCATTTGCGCTCTATGCCGCCATTCGGGAATGACTTGGTCAGATGATGAGCCGATGCTAGCACCCCAGGGTCCGATTGATCATCGCATTATTTCTCACTTTGACCAGTGGGATGGAGCGCCGGCACATACTCGAGGACGAGGATTTCTTCTTGACGAGGCACATGAGCAGTCCCCCGAGCCTCTTCTTCTGACACATGGGCAGGCAGAGTCCAGCTCTCCGCCCGAGAGAGAGCACCTGCAGGCGATGTTCGACGTCCTGAGAGAGGAGATGAGGAGGGAGAGAGAGAGCCACCTAGCTGCCCTGAGAGAGGAGATGCGGACGGAGAGAGAGAGCATCCTCACAGCCGTCCGGGAGGAAATAAGAGAGCAGGCCCGCCGGGCCAATCGACGTGCGGAGAGGCACCTGGCGGCGAGGGAAGCATACCATCAGGACTACCTTTCTGCGTGGACGAGACATGTACTGCACCTGGACGGGCCATTCATTCCACCAGTTAGGCCATCCACACCACCCTCCTCGCCGGACGAGGCCGGCACCAGTTCATGAGCTGACATGAGGGGAGTACTTGACCTTTTCTCTTATTGCATATTTCGATATATGTCCATTGAGGTCAATATATGTCCTAAGTTTGGGGGGGTTTACTTTTAGTTGTTTTTTTTACTTATTCGTTGACATTTTTCGTTATTTTTCGTTATTTTTGACGCTAGCCTTGCTTGTCTTGTTTTTTTATTTGCATTCGTGAATTTGTCATGCTTCCTTGTGTAAAACTGATGTTATGATACTGATTTCTCTTTAAAGAAGCAGTTGAATTTTGGTCGAGTTTGCAGTCAGTGATATCTGTTTCCTCCGAGTATTCATTTAGGTCTATATTTTTCATTATTTTAGAAATCTTAGGAGATAAGAAAGGAGAGATACGTGTTTTCAAATCGTCGTCTATAAGTTTGGTTACACTTTTCGCGTATCTAGTCGTCCAATAACATGAGTCTTGTGGGCACTTAAAGTGAGTTTAGAGTCGGACAGTTTTCCCCAAAAAGTCGAGATATTATACATGTTCTATGAGGGGAAGTCTAGTAACCGGGGGTATTCACGTGACCCGCTATTTACTCTCGCGTAAAACGACAACCCTGAATAGACTAATGGTTTAGAAATATCGCATTACCGATGATGGGAAGCTTAGTAACCGGGGGTATTCACGTGACCCGTTATTTACTCTCGCGTAAAACAGCAACCTTGACATGCGGGAATTGCTATTCGAGTTTTTTCTCCGCTGCAGAGGGGGAATTAGTAACTAGAAGCATCCATGTGCCCCATGAGTGTCTTTTACGTCAAACAGTTCCCCAATATATGAGAATGGAAATCCACCCTAGGATTATCCCGATGAAACATCCCGAGATCCGAACCTAGTGGTTAACTCGAATCTTTATTATGATCATACATAAGGGAATGCTGTCCGAGGAGTAATTTTGATGATGAAACTCTTGAATTTTGCCACTGGACTGTGGGGCTGGGCGAGTTAGCTTGTTTACTCTAACCCTTCGTATGGGCGAGCGGTTAAATTCACGCTTGTTAATCTTTGAGCTTGATTTTCTTCATAAACGATTGATTAACACTAAAAATGGTTACTTTGTGGAATCAGTGTCCTTGATGTGACTCACTATTACGATACTCGTATTATTCTTTAAGATTTTTAGGGTAGTATTGATTTAGTTGAGCACTATGGATTTGCACGATCATTCACGATACTTTTTGTTTATTTGAAATTGATTCTTTTTGCTTGAGGACAAGCAAAGGCTCAAGTTTGGGGGTATTTGTTAGGCGTATTTTTATACGCTTATTTATCATTATTTCATATCCATTTTACATCTAAACCTGCATAAATGATCTTTTAATTTATATGTTTTGTAGGAAATTGGAGTCCGGAAGCTCGAACGGCGAAAAACGGGCCAAAACGACAATTTTTGGCCTGGGGCCGCGGCACACCAATGTCCGACCGCGGCACACGCACGGCACACAGAGAGCGCCGAGCGAACTGTACAGGGGGCCGCGGCACAAGGATGCTGAGCCGCGGCCCAGGAAGAAAATGTTGCACCCAGGTATAGGCACTGAAGGTTAGGGGCCGCGGCACAGATTAAGTGAGCCGCAGCCTGCAGGGCGGTTTTGATGTGTTTTTCGCGTTTCATTGTCCTTTCTGAAGCCCGTTTTCGACCTAATCCACGGACGCGTTTTCGAGGCTAATGATAGTTATAAATAGGGATTTAAGGTCTGAAAAGAGGGGGGATCGAAGCAGGGAGAATCATCGAGAGAAGCAGAAAACACCAAGGAGCAGAGAGCGGAAGCTAGAGAACGGAGGAATCCAAGTTCTTCGTCTGCGTTTGATTTCTATGCTTTCTTTAATTCCTTTTGTATTTTTATTTTCTAGCATGTCAGGCTAGAACCCTATTCTAGGATTTTGATGAAACTCAGGTTTTGACGAATTAACTTTTGATTATGCTTTATCAATATAATTCCCTTTCTTATTGAGTTTTCCCCAATTATTCTTAATGCTTTCAATTATGTGGCCTATAATTGAATTGTTTTGATTACGCAACTCGAATCGGGAGAGGAGAGTTGGTAGGAAAAATTGGTGAGAACCGTTTTATCTTGTGAGATAGGAATATACTCATAGGAATTACGTGGCCTTTCTGGAGATTTCGTACTTTTTGCCTATTGTCGAATTAATTCACCTAGGAATAGAGTATGTTATTCGCCTTAGAAAATTCTATTGACCTCGGGAAAGGCGGTAGAGTATTTTAGCAATCTTCGCCTTCAATAAATTGAGAATTCATTAAATTCATATAATCAAGAGTAAATTCGGATAAACCGAAGTGGATTCACAGTCCTAGATTAATTCCTTATTTCATTTTCTTCCTTTGAACAATCGTTTTCATTATTTATTCTTTTATTAATTTTCTTTAATTATTCTTGCACCTCCAAATTCGGTAGTTCAAATAAAATTAGAATACACATAAATCGGTAATTAGTAAGTCAGTCCTCGTGGGAACGATATCTTACTCATCTCTTTATTACTTGTTTACGACAACGTGCACTTGCGTTCACCGAATTTCGCAACAATAATCACTATGTACACAACTATGTGATTATAATTAAACCTGTTGTTGTATCATTCACATAGATTGATACAGGGACCAAAGATTTTTGCCGTTCACATAGATTGGTTTAAGCTCTTCCTTGACTTGCTTCTTCACATACAGTTTGAAGCTTCGTCTACAATGCTATTCTTCCCACATAGGTTGGAATGCGCAAGGATCTTCAGTCCACACAAGGCTGATGATTAACTAGAAGGTAAGGGTAGAATTCTTTGAACAACAGCTTTGTAACACCCCCAATCCGCTCAGGGATATTACACGCCGTAGAACCTTTCCTCAAGGATCTACCAGGCTGGTAACAACATATAACAACTCAACCATGCCTTTAAGGCAAAAATGACTCAGTAGACCAATTTGGTTTTTCAATAAGTACATACAACTCAAATACAACTCATGCCCGCGCAGGGGTCAAAACACAACCACACCCGTACAACGGGAAAAATATAGCAGCGGAAAATAAAGTACAACTGAACCAATAAACAATGTACGGTTCCTCATGTGATTAGTATCGATCATCTTTCAGCATCCTTCGTGCCGACCCTGTGTTATGCTCCAAAACCTGAATGCAAAAACAGACATCCACCCCCCGAATACTCGGGGGTTAGCAAAACTCCAATGTTTTGCTAGTGCAAGAACAAAGTGCAAAATACGAGTCATACAATTCACATCCCACGAATGATAATAATCCGGAATCCTCAAAGATTCAAATACAACAAGATGAACACTTCAAGAGGCAAGAGTTTGAGTAAAGACTTCCCAAAACTTCAAGATCAAAATATCAAGGGAAACAATTTATAAAATGATTTGAAATATCATCGGGAGTTTTAATAGAAAACAATTTAGGATTATCAAATCCCACTTTTCAAAACCCAAAAGACAAAAGGGGTCACCGCCCCAAAAGTTTACTTTCCGTAAAATAACCTTTACCAAACCATTGAAATTTTAGCCCCAAATCCGTCAAATGACCTTTACAAAACCGTTGGGATTTTAGCCCCAAATCTCATCAACTCACAGTACACGAGAACGACAACAAGGTTCGTCTTCCAACAACTAAATCCACAATTAAAGGATTTAACACAAACAACAAAATACTCTAGTGCCATCCTAGCCAAGTAAGCCAAACGAACACTTACCTCTTACACACTTAGTCGATGCATGCAATCATGAAAACCATTCGAAAGCACTCATTTCCGGAAATGCCAATAATCCAAATCACATTGCAAAATCCACCACAATTAACCGCGGACCCACAGTTTCGTGGACCCCTGCCGAGACCCCGTCGAATCTAACCCACAGTGGTTAAAAGCAAGCTCGCGGTTCCACAGCTTCGTGGAGCCCTACCGAGACCCCGTCGGATCTAACCCGTAGTGAGCATACACACACACGTTACTCATGCAATACTAATATGCTAAGAATGTAAGTTCATCAAGAATACTTACTAGAGATGGCCACTTACTCGACGCCGTTATCAAACTCTTTAAAACACATTAACAAGATTAAATACGGAATACACGATTCCATAACTTTAAACAACAGGGGGTATCATCAAAGCCTTCAACGTTCAAAACAATCAAACCGTAATCAATTCCCAGAACACACCGTTCACAAAACACACACGCGTTTTGAAAGAGAGCCTTTAAAAGGCCAAAACAATTCTTTTGAAAATTCATTTGCAAATAACCAAACAAACACACCACGACGACCACCGATCATCATATCCACAAAACGAGAAGCGTATGAATAAGGTACTTGCCTCAAATAAGAACAACGCGGAGAATCGACCGAAGTAGGTTGACACGAACCGACTACGAACCCACCGACTCCACCGATCGCCAAATCGTGTTCATAAACTACGAAGGACAATAACACTATGAAATGAATTCCATAACACGACTCAAAGTTGTTGAATTCAAAGAACGAATGATGAAAGTTCAAGTGTTTTCCCCAAAACGGCCAAGAACACGATTCGTCCCGACAAAACACGAAAACGGAATTCCAAGTTGAAATATGGATATACAATCCATAGAATGTGTTTAACAACATCATTTAACCACAATCGATCCATCAAAAATGGATGAAAAACGAGATCGAGAACAAATCCCCCAAAAAGTCGATTCGAAGGAAATCATGAAATATACTTCGATTCGACGAAGAACGATGGATTAAATGATATTAAACACAATAATACTACCAAGATTAATCATACCCAACATGAAATAATCAACAATACGGAACGAATCGAACAAAAACGCAAAAATACCCAAATTCAAGAATTTAGGGTTCTAGGAAGAGATTACCTTGATTCGCTGGATCAAAGGATGATAAAGGATGATTAATCGATGATATGAACTCAAGAACTTCGTGGATTTGTTGTTAAACAACATGGCTTCATCACCTCCGAAGCTCCAGCCGCGGATCGAAAGGAAAGGAAATGAAAAACGAGTGAAAATGAGGCTGCTCTGCCACATTTATACTGGGCCGGAACTAGCGTGCGCTAGCCTTCCCGGACTAGCGTGCGCTATCGGCCAGTATCGGCCCAGTACCCTCGGCCAGGTCCCGCACGACCCCCGCTAGCGTGCGCTACGGCCGGAAGCCTGCGCGCTAGCCGACCTGTCCAGTAACCTCTGGACTAAACAGCTCGCCCAGGTAACGTACGCTAGTCGGTCGACAGCGTGCGCTACCCCTGCCGGTTAGTGTACGCCACGACCGACAGTAGCGTGCGCTACCTGCCGATCCTCCCCGAGTCCAGAACCTCAGAACCTCTCTGCCCTGACCCGATAGTGTGCGTCGGTCGGCCGCGTAACGTGCGCTACTCCTGCTGGTTAGCGCACGCAGCCTTCCGGCGATGGCGCCACGCTCGCCGGTTCTGCCAGCGTCGGCCCGGCCGGTGCCATAGCCGTCCGTCCAGGACCCACCACCGTCCGGTCAGCTGCTCAGCCGTCATGATCCGACGACTCGATTTCCGAAAACGTACGGAACGAACACGACGAAAAGTTCACGGACAATATCAACGACCCAAAATGAAAACATAATACAATAATTAATCATACGCGACCAAGAAAAGGGTCGAGACAACAAATACAGATACGGATACCCGTAACTTTTAAGAAATTACAAAATGGCCCAAAATGCCTGAAAATCACGATACGTGATCAAATAACCAAACCGAAGGTCACAACACGTCTAACAAAGTTAAACGGACTTACAGGAAACTCGAAACAGCAGTTTCAAACGAGATTCGCAAGAATCGAACTCAAGTGCGGAAAAGTCGCCAAAAATCACGGAACTCAACAAAACGACACCGAAACGAACTCGGATGACAAAAAGTGCAGAATTAATCATTCTCAGAATGACGAAACGGTCATGAGCGAGTCGTCAAAACAGACTTCCGTCGAAAAAAAAAGAAATTACCGGAAATCGAAATCACGGGTATTACAAGCTTAATCTTTGATATACGTTTGTTGTATGCTGTGCTATTCTCGTTGAGTATATTTCTTCACTGTAGATACGATGTGTGCTTGCTAAATATACGTGCTCTTAATATAGCTTAGATTGTCAGAATCTTTGTCAGAGCTTTTGCGAGTATGAATTCTTCGTATGTATGCGTGTGTTAAGTCCTCTGGCTATGGGGTATTTATAACCTTTGGAAAATGCATCCGTTATAGATGTAGCCATTGCAGGTGAGTGATATGTTGACATCTCGAATTGATGGCTTGCTGAATATT
This sequence comes from Orobanche coerulescens, assembly GCA_033398695.1. Classification (NCBI taxonomy): domain Eukaryota; kingdom Viridiplantae; phylum Streptophyta; class Magnoliopsida; order Lamiales; family Orobanchaceae; genus Orobanche; species Orobanche coerulescens. The sequence continues at coordinate 70,828,481 of CM065801.1, forward strand.
TAAATTAAAGCAGATCGCATTTAAGGCTTTAGACATTCTTTCAACTTCGCATTAAATGCTCTTCAGCGCGTCCAGACTTGTCTCACTTCTGCTGCATTAAATGTTGTCCTATCAGCAATAAATGCTGCTTTAACCGTGAATACTTTATGAATAAACAAAGCATATTTCACAACGGTTTAAACTATTCATAAACCATGCATGTCGGATGTGTTTTACTTTTCCCAAGTAAAACATCTTACAGCCTGACTGCTGTATCTCACGCATTGTCTTTTGCTGTAGCTGTAGGATCTGTAGGATAGACTGCATGAGATCTTAAATACGTTGTATGGAAGGGCTGTATGGAGATTCCAGACAGCTTCCATACTTAGCGGCATTTTAGTTCTATCGACTTCTTTGCGATATGATGGCAATTATCAAAACAGGATTGTTTATCCCAACACAGGGTCTACAGGGCCGTAGAGGTCTATGTGTAGCATATCCAGCACCCTGTGGGTGGACAGGTATGATTTTCTTTGCAGGGTGGTTTTGACTTGTTTGCCTTTCTGACAGGGTCAGCAGACGTTGTGTTTATGGAATGACACATTGGGCAAGCCTCTAACCATTCCCTATCTGGAGAGTTTGTTGATTGTCTTGAAGTTGATATGAGAGATCCTCTTGTGCCATAGCCAGTTTTGATCTGCAGTGCCTTTAGCAACAAAACAAGGAATAGTGGAGATCATAGGCTTCCAGTCAGCAATATACATATTACCTGACCTGCTTCCTATGAGGAAGACTTCCTTGGTCTTGATGTCCTTCACTCTACAGTAGTCTATATAGAATTTCATCGAGAACTATTTGTCACATAACTGGCTAATACTAAGTAGATTATAGTGTAAGCCTTCAACATAGGCTACGTCGGTGACTTTGAACTTTCCTACAAGCAGGGTTCCCTTCTCTCTTGTTCTTTCTTTGTATTTATCACTGAAGCGCACCTTTGGACCACAACCTTCTACATAATCTGATAGCTTACTGATATCTCCTATCATGTGCCAAGAACATCCACTATCAAAGTACCAGATGTCCTTCTCTTTGATATCTTTTAAGCACAGAATTTAAGTAGATTTAGGTCCCCATTGATTGTTAGGTCCATGTATGTTAGTGACTTTTGGTACCCATATTTGCCTAACAACAATTGGGTTGTTGTAGGTAACTTTTGGTCTAGTTTTGTGGTGTCTACGTGGGGCAGGCACATAGTCGATTTAACCTTGATTATTATGTATGTAAATCTAGGGTTATTATTCAAGTATGATTGTCGTCTAGGCGGTGGAGCCATTTTGTGTGACCTTATAGCTTGCCTTCTGGGTCTCCAGCTGGATTCCCAGAGTTGTTGATGATACTGCGCGGCGACCTGCTTTCTAGACGGATAGCGGGGCTCCTGTATCTAATATCTAGGCGCACTGTACTATTGGTAGTACTTCGGTGCTTGCCTTTGATACTTAGATACAGCCTTCTTTCTGAATAGATGTTGGCGCTTTTGATATGCTCGGGGAGCATGCTGTTGATTACGCCTTACATGTCTAGGAGGCTGAAGTTTCCGCTGTCTGTGATATGAACTTGGTGGTGGAATCGCAGCCTTCGCTGTACGAGGGGCATCTGTAGCCTTTGTAGGACTTGGAATCTATTCAGGTACAAGAATGGGTTCCACACCCCTAACGAGTACCGTACTTGTTTTCTCCTTGTTGACGAATGAGTTATATCCTCAGCCACTTTTATCATGGGCATGTTGCCCAGTGCTTAGAATTTCTTCCATCCATTTAGAGGAATTCTCGAATGATTTGAAGATGGTCTCTAATTCTCCTCCTCGCTTATCGAGAGTTTTTACTTTGGCTTCGAGTAAAGCAAAATTATTTGTCTTTCTCTCATCATGAGAATTAGCCTCATTTAGATTGTGAGCAAGTTGATTGCTTTCTATGAGTTTTTCAAGTGTGACCTTGTTGTTTTTGCAATCAATAGACATATTTTCATAGTTATTTTTCAGCATGTCATTTTCATCTTTCAGCTCTAGGTTTAAAATTTCGAGTTGTATGTTTTCTCGTTTTAAAGTCTCATGGGCCTTTTGAATTCATTCATCATATTTTCAAAGGTACGCGATGCATTTGCAGGAATAATTGAAGTTGAGCTTACTTCATCATCGCTATCCTCATCGTCCTGTATTTCTTTGGCCATAAAGCACATATATGCTTTATCTTCAATCTCACCATCGGAGGAGTCACTGACAGTGATTGCCTGAAGGCACTCCTCATTCTTGTTCGATGCGGGTTGGGCTTCTCATTTGCTAATCAGGGCATTGAGCTTGTTTTTTCAGACGCGCCTTCTTCCGTCCTTTTGTTGTTGCTCAGCTTCTGGCAACATTTGCACTTTCGGATGTGGACATTTATTTGCATAATGTCCGGGTTTTCTACAATTGTAGCATAAGTTAGAATCATCGAATGAAAGAGTGTCTGAAATTATCTTGTGAAAAGGCTTAGGCGTGTATAGAGTCTTTCCAGACTATTTGATGAACTTTTTGAACTTGTGCATGAGCAGGGCCAACTCATCTTGTGACAGAATGTCATCATCACTGTCTGCAGTCTTATGTGCGGATTTGGATGTGTTGGGTGTAGAGCTGTGTCTCCTGTTAGATACAGCGGCCAGTGCTGTAGTCTTGGCAGGTGACTCTTCGGCCTTTTCTCTCCTGTCAATGACATACTCAAACGCTTTGAGGTTAGAGAATAGGTCAAAGGTAGAAATGTCATTAAGATTACAGTATACACGCATAGATGTAGTCTTAATGTCCCATTGGGCATGGAGTGATCTAAAGATTTTTAAATTTTTCTCCTTTTGGGTATACACTTTACCCAATGCTTCAATTTCACCGACAATGCCAGTGAATCTGAGGTCAATCTCCTCAAGCGTTTTGGAAGATTTCATTTTAAAGGATTCGAATTGCTGAGTAAGTTTGAAAATTTTATTTTCTTTCGAGAGCTCAGTACCCTTACAAATCAGCTTGAGTTTTTCCTAGATTTACCTTAGCTGTATTATAGCTCTTTACCTTTGAGAATGTGCCTTTGTCGAGAGTGACAAACAACGCATTCTTAGCAACATTGTCGAGGTTCACACGCTTGCGATTGTCCGATGTCCATTGCTCGCGCTCCTTCTCGAGCATTTCAGCGTGAGGTTGTCCTTCTATCCTTGGAGCAGGATTGACCTTCATGATCCTTATTGGACCTTCTTGTACGACGAATATCATCTCCTCATGCATGGCTGCAAGATGAGCCTCCATCCTAATTCTACAGTCATCAAACTCATTAATAGAGAACATAGGAACCTTGTTTCTCCTAGAGGTATCCATTTGAGAGATAGGAAAAATGATGAAAATATGATATGGTTTTCAAAGGCTAGTGATTTGTGGATCTGACTCAGTTAAAGATCGACTGATTCTTTTTAGAATCAATCTCTATGATACCATTTGTTGGCCACTAAGTATACAATAAATAGTTTAGAGAGTAAGAGCCAGTAAGATATACGATTTTCGAAGTTAATTACATAGCAGAGTCTGTTGGGTGAGTTGTTGTACGTACAGCAACTAGGTGTTCTCCCGTTTGCTTGATGCGTACAAGATTTTTCAATGTATACTTATAAATCACAATGGAATGAAATCAGTAAAGACAGAAGGTAAATAACACACAGTTTAAAGTGGTTCGAGGTAAACCCCTCTACGTCCACTAGTCCTCCACATAGGAGTAAAGAGTTTATTAAAATCACTACGTACACAACTATGTGACTTTAACTGAACCTGTCTCTGTATCATTCACACATTGATACAGGGACTGTAGCTTTGGGCCGTTCACACAAATTGGCTTGAGCTCTTTCGACTCGCTTCTTCTCACATAGATCGAAGCTTCACCTTCAATGCTATTCTTCCCACACATGTCGGAATATGCAAGGATCTTTAGTCCATACAGGGCTAATGATATTCTCAACGATAAGGGTAGAACAATTCTCGGATGAACAATTGTGGTATGTTGTGATGTTTGCATTGAGGACTTGGTATATTTCTTCTCTTGGATACTGTTGTATGCTCACGAAATATACTTCTCTTGATATCGCTAGGATATCAGAGTGATTTGTGAGAGTATGCGCAATAATGAATAACTTGTGTATTTAAATCCTCTGGTTTGGGGGTATTTATAACCTTGGAAATGTATCCGTTATAAATGTACTCATTGTTGGTTGGTGAGATGTTGATGTTTGTCTCTTAATTGGTGGTTGCCGAATGTTTGAATTAAGACAGACCACTTTTAATGCTTCAGGCATCCTTTCTGTATTTGCATTGAATGCTCTTCAAAGTGTTCAGACTTGTCTCTCTCCGGCTGCATTAGATGTTGTCCTATCACCAATAAATGTTGCTTTAACCATGAATACTTTATGAATAAACAAAGTTTATGTCACAATGGTTTAAAGCTTCTTATGTTCAGTCCTATTAGATGTGTTTTTACTTTTCCTTAGTAAAACACTCAGACTGTATGTTGTATCCAATGACTTGAGTTTCTTTGCTATATGAAGTAGGTTCTATAGGATGAACTGTCGAAGATCTCTTTGCTGTATGGATGGGCTGTATGGAGAGTCCTAACAAATTTCATACTTAATAACATTCTGACTCCTTTAAGACTTCTTTGTTGTATATTGGCAATTATCAAAACATGAATGTTTATCCCAACAAAACTATTTTTGCAGGTACCTCGTTCAAAGAAAAGCAAGTGGTACATTGAAAGTGGTTGCTCAAGACAAATGTGTGGCACCAAAGAATTGTTTGAAGATTTTGAATATCAAGAACAAGGACACGTGATCTTTGGTGACAACAATAAAAGGAAGATTATGGGCACCGGAAAAGTTAGTAAGGAACCTTCTCCCTCTATTAATAAAGTCTTATTTGTTGAAGGATTACATCATAATTTACTGAGTGTATCTCAACTGTGTGATGACGGTTTTAACATTCTTTTTGAAGAACCTCATTGTACCGCCTTAAAAAATAACAAAGTTGCATTTGTTGGTTTAGGAAGTGGAAATATTTATATCGTTGATCTTTGTGATGAGAACTCTTTCAACGAAACATGTCTTATGACCTTAGATGAAAATGCATTTTTGTGGCATCGAATTCGAACATACGTCCTTACCCACTATTTCAAAACTTTCTAGGCATGATCTAGTTCGCGGTTTACCAAAATTAAAATTTAATCGAAAACACTTGTGTGAATCATGCATTAAAGGTAAACACACAAGAGAATCATTCAAGCCCAAATTTGAAATTTTTACGTGTCGTATTCTTGGACTTGTTCATATGGATTTGATTGGATCATCTAGATACGCTAGCTTGAATGGTAAATTCTATACTTTGGTTATTGTGGATGACTTTTCTCATTTTACTTGGGTTAAATTTCTCACTCACAAGGATGATACATTTATGGAATTTTCTAAATGGTGTCGTTTAGTTCAAAATGAGAAAAATCTTTCTATTATTTCTATTCGAACCGATCACGGAGGAGAATTTGATTGCTCTCCATTTGAATTATTATGTGATAAATATGGAATAAATCGATTATTATGTTAAATTGGATAAAGGCTAAAGGTGACGTATTTCGTTCTAAACACTACACCTCTCAGTTGGTTCGATTCTCATGGTTATTTTTAGACATCATAATATGGATATGTCTAAGGAAGCTGCGGTTCTAGTGTCTCGGGGACACGGAATATCTAACCCAATGCTAAAGGCCATGCACTACGTTGAAACTATAAACAGCGAATGGTGTTATTTTCATACTTGAAGGTAGAGATGTTAAACGGGCTCGGGCCCGTAGGGCTGGCCCGTTTAACCCGCCAAAAAACCGGGTTAGGGCCGATATTTTCTAGCCCGTTTAAATCCGGGCTTTTTTGGCCCGGACCGTTTAGCCCGAAGCCCGTTAGGGATAGCCCGAAGCCCGCTAGGGCTAGCCCGAAGCCCGATATATATATACTATATTAATATTATATATATAATATATATTAATATTATATATATAATATATATTAATACTGTATTTGTTAATATAGTGTGTATATATATATACATAAAAGTGTATTTTTTGTTATATTTATTATAGTATAGTTGTTACTATATATATAAAATATATTGTTATTGTTTTTTTTTTACTTATAAAAAAATAAAAAATAGATTTTTTAATTATTTAGCCCGTTTAGCCCGAAACCCGTTAGGGTTAGGGTTAGGGCCAATATTTCCTAGCCCGTTTAAATCCGGGCTTTTTTACCGAGGACCGTTTAGCCCGAAGCCCGCTCGGGCTAGCCCGGAACCGCTAGGGCTAGCCCGTTTAACATCTCTACTTGAAGGAAGATAACGAGGGTCCTAAAAGAAATCGTATGTCGATCCTTGCTGAGTGAATAACACGTAAAAGGCCGAAAACATTACGAGAATTGCAAACCGGCATATTCGTCCGTCATCCAAAAACAAAGGGAAAAAGGAATATGAGTATAGAAGCGAGTGAATAAGATGACCTCATTTGTCGCATGCGTAGCCTTGAAACTACGCAACTTGAAATCTGTGATGATGTTCGTGCTCTTTGGTCTGAAGTGCAAGAGGCTAAGGATGATATTTACTCCGTCAAGTCGCTCCTTGAAGATTTTATCCGCTTTACAAATCCCTCATTCCCATTTCCTACCCCTCATTCCGACACAATCCCATAAATCTCACTTATCAATTACTTGTTAAAGACAAATATTTTGCTTCGTGTATCTTGATGAACCGTGTCTTGAATTTATGATTAACTTGATGTTTGGAATTTCACTTGTCTTGAAGAATATGTGCTTTAGTGTTGGTTTATAAATATTTGATAATTATCTTGATTGGATGGTTCGTTTTTTCAGATTGCTCTATACAGGTTTGGATCATTACAGTTCGCAATATCATATTTTTATCTAACCATGTATTTTAGCTTATAGCTTAGCTTTTAAGCTAGAAGCTATAAGTTGCCTGTTTAATTAAGTCAGGAAAGCTCAGTTTCAGGGGGTGCTATGTTCGTTTACCTTTTTTATTGTGACAAAAAGGGGGAGAAAAAGATAGAACATTGAACATCTGTTTTTGACAAGACTCAAAAATCTCTAACAAAATCGACCAAAGCAAATAACTTCGATTCGAAAGTTTTCTTTCTAATATTTGTAGGTATATAATATTTTGTCATCATCAAAAAGGGGGAGATTGTTAAACAAATCTATTTTGATGATGCATTTTATCAAAACATTTAAAAGAAAAACATCAAAGACTCGGTCAGATATCGAAACTGTAACACCCCCAGAAATCCATCGGGAATATTACACGCCGTAGACCCTTTACATGAGGATCTACCAGGCTAAACATCACAGAATGACCAAAGGCTTGACCGACCGAGTCAAATAATATAACAAGACGGACCGTTAAGGTCAAAGATAAGTAAACTTCACGGACCGATGAGGTCGCACAACTCAATCAAATATAAAATAACTCTTTACAATAGTACCCACGCAGGGGTCGAAGTACAGAATAACGAAATACTAGTTATAACTTGACGGTACGACAAAACCAAACCAAACTCTCATTCTTGATTAGTATTGCAGCTCATCATCTCCCGTGCTGATCCTGTGATTGCTCGCTCGAACTGAGTATACCTGAAATGCATGAAACGCATTTCCCCCATTTAAGGGGTTAGCAATTCGAATTTGCCAGTACAAGTATCATAAACATACGAAATGTAGCAAGCGAGTAGTAACCACGAATCAGATACGACAATCAACTACCAAAGCATCCCGAGAGGATTTAGAATTTTAAAAGCAAACAAAGAAGTATTTGAAAATAAAATCCTCATCTCGGGTTTTTAGGACTACAAAAACCCTTAGGACCTCGAGTCCTGAATTGAAAAATTCTTTCAAAAATTTTAGAGTCTTTGCCCAAATCTCAGTTCGTATCTCAATAGTTTACAACACGGAAACACTTTTCCAATCGCGTGGGGTCGGCCCAACATTCATTTCATAAAAAAAACCTTCCTTCAAAATTTTGATTGACAAAACATAATTCATGACACCGTGATTCCCTGTCACGTGTCTCCGTAGGTTCAACAACCCGCATGGACTTAACTAGAACATAATAACCCAACCACACAATCGTGACACCGTGATCCCCTATCACGTGTCTCCGTATGTTCAACAACCCGCACGGACTTAACCAATCACAACAACCAGTCCCGACCCCCTGAACCTGTGTCACGTGTCACCGTAGGTCCCGTCCAACCCGCACGGTTGGATGTACTGTGTCCTGACTCCGTGGACCTGTGCCATGTGTCATTGTAGACCTCGTCAGACCCGCACGATTATACCTCAGCACCACATAAGTTATGATCCCATGGACCTGTACCATGAATCCTCGTAGGCCCCGTCGAACCCACACGAGTGAACTTAGCAACACAACACACAACATTCATGTTCACATTACACCAATACGTTCACGATCAATCAATCACATTGACTATCACAGCTTCACACAATCAGCACACATAGCACGATGTCGACATTTCAATCATCATCATGAACAATACACAGTCGACTATTCCCATAATCAACAAAAAACACAATACACTTCCAAACGTAAAATTAATCCGACACACTCATCACAACCATCATGATTTTTCAATTAGGATCAATCAAGCACAACACAACCAACACGATGTTTTGATTACAAATAGTTCATATTCACCACATATGCAATATATTCATGGAGGTAAATCAATCATCATAAACCTAAAATGTAATCTCTATTCACAAGACACAAATCGTATAAGCAGGATACTTGCCTCAATAACCGATACCAAACACTCCGACGAACACGGCTCGATCGGGAAACCGCGAATACCTACAACCTCCGCAGAAAACAATGACAACAAGATTATTACTAACGTAATAATCAAACATAATAGAAAACACCTTAAAACCCTACGAGATCCCATTGAAACATTTAGTCGAACACTAAACGTTCAATATTTCTCAAGAACACAAAAATCATGATTTAGTTTATACAAAACCAAAATATGGATATATAATCCATAGAGTATGTTCAAGAATATCATACAACCCTGATTGAACCACCCAAATTGGGTAAAAATCGGATTCAAGATTAAAATTCCCGAAAGTCAACCCTAAGGGATTCAAAGAATTTACCTACGATGCAGACGAACAAAAGGGAGGATGATGATTGACATGCACTAGGCTTCCCGAATTGATTAGGATCGACTCCTCAAACTCTAAAATACCCCTGGACCCAAAAGTCGCAAAAAGAAACGAGAGAGGGGGAAAATGGGTTTATATCCCACAAAATAGGCTGCTGCTGGTTTATATACCAGCAGCATGTTACGGTTGTAACAAACATGCCCTTACGGCCATAACACTTCACACTTATGGTCGTAAGATTCGAGACTTACGTACGGTCGTAACTAGTCCTCAAGACTTCTGCCCAAAACGTGTAGGCGTGTTACGTTTGTTATCTCTAAGCCTTTATAGTCGTAACAACAAGTCACCTTACAGCCGTAATATACCATACTTACGGCCGTAAATATCATGACATATGGTCGTAACTAATACGACATACGGCCGTTGTGTTCTTCTGAACACGGTGGTAACTCCCAACTGCTCCGATAGTCCGATCAGAAGATCGACAATGCCCCAGTTACTCAAATGCTCTAAACTATGCAACTCAACATACAATACCATAAGCACGATGTACAATGCCATAACACATACTCAGTCAAAAAGACACAGGCGACAACAAGTCACACTCGACTAAGACCACTACATGATAGTAACACACAGAGCATCACGTTAAAATCATTATGATTTAACGTCAACAGAAAAATATCTGGTGTAAAAAGACAACCAATACGTGATGACAAAAACAAAAATACCGGGTATTACATTCTACCCCACTAAAAATAAGTTTCGTCCCGAAACTCAAAATAAGAAACATCAGTGTCACAAAACAAATTGCAAGCATTCAAACAATGACTGTCAAATAATCATACAAGATACAATCCACAATACAACACACGTGCTACCAGCACTAGGCACCGCTGGGCCTACCACGAGTAGGGGCGGGACCTCGGTCCCCAAACATCTCAATGACGGACTTGCAATGCACCGCTTGATGTCCTAAATGACCACACTTGAAATAATTAACCTGTGGCGAGCGACAATTCTTCCGAGTATGGCCCACGCGGCTACAGTTGAAACACATATTTGTACCGCTAACCTTACTCGCCACCAAAGTAATATGGTTAGATGGAAAAAACGAGCGGGAAGTCTTCCTAGATGAATAATTCGAAGTAACAGACTCACGAAGTCACTTCTCTGACCTATGGAAAAGTTACCCGAGGTCTTCTGTCTCTTATCTCCTGAACTAGCATATGACATAAAAACAACCATCTCGATGGCTAAAGCTCGGTCCTGATACTCCTTTAAAGTGGTACACATGAGGGGAGTCATACTCTCACGGATATGGGGTTTCATGCGCATATTGAAGTATCGAATCTTGTCCGCTTCACTTCTCACTTGATCACAAACATAACCCAACTGCTGATTATAATCGACTATTGCCTGGGATATCGGCACATCCTGGGGCGTAGCCGAGAAAGACTCAACAATCCTGCTTCCACGAACAGGCAATGGGTAATACTCTGCCTCCATGTCAGTCTTAAACTCAGCCCAAGTAGATGTACAATCTGTAAGCGCTACGGCCTGCCACCAGTTTGCAGCTTATTTATTGAGAAGATACTGAGCAATAGGTACTCTTCTGTCATCGGGACATGCCACAGCATCAAATATTCTTCCCAACTAGAAGAGCCATCTCCCATCCTAACAAGTCAGAGGAACCCGTAAAACGAGGTGGATGCATTCTCATCACATCTCGCAACCACCTACTAGCTCCATCACCCCCTTCTGGAGGCTCATCCCGGTGCACTGTTTGATTCATCTGCACCAACGCCAACGTCAACATTACCTCCAGTTCATTGCTCCTGATCACGCGACTAGTCGTCCCGACCATCTGTACTGAGCTGATTGGCACTCGACAACGAGCGAGTCGCCCTCTCATGCTCCTAATTACGTCCACGACCACGATCACGTACTCGATCTCGACCTCTCGGCATACTGAACAGACTATTACTCAGTACAAGGAAGCATAACATCACATAATCAACTCACCCAAATAATCCCACAAAGCACATACAATATATGGCAACAATAAATAACACGAAAATAATATCCATACAGGATAAGCAACCGAGTACAAAAATCACTGCTACAATTGATAAAGTTTACGGTCATCACTGATGGACCATATGACCGTTTTAATAGAAATCAAACGACAAATACAGAGCACAGATACGGCTGTAACAACAAGATTACAGCCGTGATAGCCACAAGCTTACGGCCGTAATAGCATATAACTTACGGCCGTAACAACTAAAATCTTACGGCCATAACACTAACTCCTTACGGCCGTAACATCTAATAGCTTACGGCCATAATAGTAAACATCTTACGCCCTTAACCACTTGCTGCAGAGCACCACAATTAACTCAGCAGCCCCAAGACGGCTCCGAAGGTTAAGGAAAAACTCATAACAATGTATTTCAACACTAAGAAATATTGCAAAATTCTCGGACCAGTATAACAACATAACAAACTAGTTGCAACTACTTAGCCTCAATACACCAACACATTAAACGTTCTTAGTTCCGAAATAAAAGTCGTTTTGCAAATCAAAAAAATTTCAAAATCCTCTCAACATATCCAAAAATGACGGTAATAATTTACAATATCCGAAATACTCTAAAACACATCTTTGAAGTACCGTCTGAAGGTGTCATTTGAAAATACATGACCGATTCGTCAAAGTTCAACCAATTTCAAAATCCATACAAAACGTTGTTTAACCGCACTATCAAAATATTTTCGAAAATCGATTTCCACAACATACTCAAGTTTAAGAAATCTTACAGAAAACCGTTTTCAAATCTACATGCAGCGGACATAATTACAACTATCATAAATATCCCAGTTTAAATCACATGCCCATCCGGCATACAAGATCATCAATTCAATCAAATACCACTCGTGAACACCAAGTTTAAACAAACATCAAAACCAAACTCTATCGTCGATACATTTCATGGAACACATCAAGGTTCACAACTTTCACATCATACCGCACCACTTGGTGTCCAAACCATCAACACATTCGCCTCAATACACAAGTGGTATACCACAAGTATCAGACACGGATTTTATGAAACAAAGATATCTCACATAAAAGAGGAGACTTACATCCACAGGTCGCACTAAGATGACGGTCGTCTATGATACTAATCTCATTTGACAACTAAGACGACATATTATGCCAACGTACATCTCAGATAACTTAACAACTCAGATGACATGACAAAACACGACTCGACTCAACCCGACAGCCTAGGTTTCCACAACCTAAGCTCTGATACCATAAATGTAACACCCCCAGAAATCCACCGGGAATATTACACGCCGTAGGCCCTTCCCATGAGGATCTACCAAGCTAAACATAACAGAATGACCAAAGGCTTGGCCAACAGGGTCAAACAATATAAAAAGACGGACCGTTAAGGTCAAATATAATTAAACTTCACGGACCGATGAGGTCGCACAACTCAATCAAACACAAAATAACTCTTTACAACAGTACCCACGCAGGGGTCGAAGTACAGAACAACAGAAGACTAATTACAACTTGACAGTACGAAAAAACCAAACCAAACTCTCACTCTTGATTAGTATCGCAGCTCATCATCTCCCGAGCCGATCCCGTGACTGCTTCCTCAAACTGAGTATACCTGAAATGCATGAAACGCATTTACCCCATTTAAGGGGTTAGCAATTCGAATTTTCCAGTACAAGTATCATAATCATACAAAATATATCAAGCGAGTAGTAACCACAAATCAGATACGACAAACAACTACCAAAGCATTCCCGAAAGGTTTTAAAATTTCAAAAACAAACAAAGAAGTATTTGAAAATAAAATCCTCATCTCGGGGTTTTAGAACTAGCAAAATCCTTAGGACCTCGAGTCCTATATTGCAAAACTTTTTCGAAAATTTTAGGGTCTTAGCCCAAATCTCAATTCATATCTCAACAATTTACAACACGGAAACATTTTTCACAATTGCGTGGGGCTCGACCCAACATTCCTTTCATAAAAAAAACTTTCCTTCGAAACTTTGATTGACAAAACATAGCTCATGACACCATGATCCCCTGTCACGTATCTCCGTAGGTTCAACAACCCTCACGGACTTAACTAGAACATAATAACCCAACCACACAATCGTGACACCGTGATCCCCTGTCATATGTCTCCGTAGGTTCAACAAACCGCACGGACATAACCAATCACAACAATCACAAAAACCAGTCCTGACCCCGTGAACATGTGTCACATGTCACCGTAGGTCCCATCGAACCCGTACGTGTAACACCCCCAATCCGCTCAGGGATATTACACGCCGTAGAACCTTTCCTCAAGGATCTACCAGGCTGGTAACAACATAAGACATCACAACAATGCCTTTAAGGCTAAAATGACTCAGTAGACCGATTTGGTCTTTCAATAATAACATACAACTCAATTCCAAACACATACCCACGCAGGGGTCAAAATACAATAAACTCCCGTACAACGGGGAAAAGATACTGCAGCGGAAAAGAAAATACGACTAGACCAATGCGACATCAACGAATCCTCGTGTGATTAGTATCGTTCATCTTTCATCATCCTTCGTGCCGACCCTGTGCTATGCTCCAAAACCTGAATGCAAAAATAGACATCCACCCCCCGAATACTCAGGGGTTAGCAAAACTCCACTGTTTTGCTAGTGCAAGAACAAAGTGCAAATACGAGCCATACAACACAAGTTCCAAGAACAATAATAATCAGGAATCCTCAAAGTTCCAAACGTAACAAAAAGCACTTCCCGAGGCATGAGTTTGGTAAAACATTCAAAAACCGAAAGATCACAAATCAAGGGAAACAATTTATAAAACAGTTTAAAATGCCATCGAGAGTTTTTAATAGAAAACAATTTAGGATTACTGAATCCTTATCTTTCCAAAATCAATAGGGGTCACAGCCCAAAGATTTTGTTTTCACAATTAAAACCAACCACAATTCACAGGGCCGGAGCCCAACATCACGTGTCCTCGACAGACATAAAAATCAACAAAACATAATCGCGCACGCGCACCGCCTAGGACCGGGACGAAGACACAAATCCCACTCGAGGCCTCAAAGGACCCTCCCGAGCTGGCTAGCGAAACAATTCACACACATCTCACGGTTGGATCAATCGCTTGTTGCATCCTGGCCACATGATCGCATGCCATGTGCCACCGTAGATTATCTCAGGCTCTCACGGTTGGATCAATCACTTGTTGCATCCTGACCACATGATCACGTGCTATGTGTCACCGTATACCTTCAACCATATCCACACATTCACACAAATAACATATCACATCAATAATGTCCCAGTAATTCGCTCAATGGCAACAAACACAATACACGATGAAATGGTCAAATTACAACGCACCAATAAGAGGTAATGTACGCATATATATTATCAAATCACAACAACAACACCAAACATATTCATAAGGTTCACATAGTCATTTACAAGACACACCAATCACAAAATACACACGGTTTTGAAAGAGAGCCTTTAGCGAGGCTAAACCAAATCTTTGAATGTTCAACTCAAACGACCAAACAAACACATTTAGACGATCACTAATTATCATATCCATAAAACAAGAATTGTATGGACAAGGTACTTGCCTCAAAATCGGCACGCAAGTATCCCAACGAACACGGCTCAACCGAAAAGCTTCAAAACGCCTGATGTTTTAGAAAAGGAAGACGACAACGAACAGAAGGGTTCAACTTAGTTTCTTCACAAGAAACTTGACCCTAACAACATATAATCAATAAATCATCGATCATACGAGGAAGAATAATCGTAGAACGCCCAAAAACCCCTCTATGACATTATACCGGACACCTTCAAGGCGTTGACTAAGAACTCGACCAAAATAATGAATCGAAACGATCCAACCATGGAAAAACAAGAGATTAGATATAATACAACTTAATAATCATCAATCCATCACAAATCTAAGTTATTACGGTTAAATCGGACAAAACGAACAAAAACCCCAAATTCACCCAAAAGTAAGGTTTCAAGAATTTAGCTTAGATTAATGATGAAGAACAATTGTTGATGTTGTTAATCCATACCAAGAACTTGAAGAATATGAAGTTCTCTGGGATTGATGACGCCAAACTGCCCAAAAATCGCCCACAAGATCGCCCAAGAGAAGGAAGAATGAAGGAAGAGATGAAATGAGCATTCATCTCACAAAATCCGCAGAAATAGGCTAATCTGCCCTGTGTGCCGCGGCACAGGACAAGTGTGCCGCGGCCCACGGCCAAAAAAAACTGCCCAGCACTGGCTTAGTGCCGCGTCCCAGCCAAAGTGTGCCGCGGCACACGGTACAGTCCACTCCAACACCAAAAAGGCACATCATGCAGTCTTAGCTATTTCGACCATAACTCCTTCGTACGGACTTCGATTGACTCACCGTTTGATCCATTGGAAAGCTAACTTGATGATCTATAATATTGCAAAGATTCAGAATTTTTGGAGTTTCCAAGAATTAATGGTGACTTCACAAAGTCGAACTCACACGTGAAAAAGTCGATTAAGGACACGGAACTCAACAAAACGACACTGAAATGAACTCGAATGACAAAAAAGTGTAGAATTAATCATTCTCGGATTGATGAAACGGTCATGATCGAGTCGTCAAAACGGACTTCCGCCGAAAAAAAGAAATTACCGAAAATCGAAATTACGGGTATTACATTCTACCCTCCTTAAAAGAAGTTTCGTCCCGAAACTTAAACAAGTAGGGAGAAGTAATATCCCCGCCAGGAAAACTCAACGAGATACACAAGAAACGCGTAACTTACGCCCATCGGCGAAACGTTACAAGCAACGCAAAGGAATATACGGCGTGAAAACACGCTCCACGGCGACCAACACAACGTCGCCGTTAGGGATATAATAAAACCAACAAATGACAAGCGTCATCAAACGGATAATATAGTAAAGTCAATTATCCGAACAATCACAAAACACAACGAACGAAAATCAATAAGATTGACCGACCCAACGGTACATCAATCAAAACGCGAGCCAATCGCTGAACAAATACGGAATTCCACCGCCCAAGGGTTGGAAGATCGAAAACGAGACTAATTTCCCGAACTTAAGGGAATTACGAAGGAGCCTGAACGCTCAACAATCATGAAACTAGAACAAAAACCGAACAAACAAACGATCGAGACAACAAAAATCGAACAATCATGTCCGAAACACGAAGGATAATAAAATTCAAATAACAATTCCCAGGATGATCTGGTGAGAACAACAAGACATGCATTCCCATAAGATCCACAGGAAAGGGAATAGCGATTGAAAAGTCACAACGACAAACGAGTTACTCCAAAACACCACACTCGTTCGATCAATAAAAGCAAGGGATAGGGCAAGCTCAGAAAATGTTAACGAACATAAACGAGTCGACAGAGTCGAAAATACAGAAGTTCAAAATCCGATCCACTTCGAATAAAAGAACTAGTAGAACCAAAAGATGTTACATTCGAACAGGGTTCACAAGAATCGAACTGAACTCGGAAAAGTCACAGCGATAACCAGATTGACCCAAAACACGATCACAGCTCGTCCGATCGATGAAACCAAAATACAGAACAAGTTCAGTAAGTATCAACGAATACGAGCGAGTCGATAGAATTGAGAAAGAGAAAATGCAGAAGCCAAAAATAATACGGGTATTACATTCGACCTCTTCTAAAAGAAGGTTGTCCCCGCAACTCACAATAATGGAAACAAGGCAACAACACAAAAGCAGTCGGCGGAAACATTTCCCATGGGCCTCTTAGAGCCGATCCTGATATTTGTACTAAGCGCGAACTCCAGAAGTCTCGGTAGCCAATTTGCAAAACTGAATTCGGTGTCCCTCGAGTCCACACTTGAAATGTGTTACCGACGATAAGGACAATTCACACGTGCATGCCCCGGAACATCACGGTTGAAACGCCTCGGCTCGGCATACCAAAAATACAAATGCTAGATACAATGGGGCATAACGTCGCAAAACAACATAGCGGAGACGCCAACTCAGCACCACAAAGAATCATAACACATATCATATACAACGATTACCATCGTAAAGTCATACACACATAAACACTACAACGACGACGGTATCGTTCGGCGACCTTAACGGCCCGAACAATAACCAGCACATAATTACAAACCTCATGAAACAGTCACCCATGTGCATAAACACACAAAAATCCAAGCTTTAATAGCTCACACAGGTGCGATAACACGCAAGCCACCACGAAATGGCAACATTAAAGATCGTCATCACACCTCCCACGAATGGCTAACAAAACATATGCGTGGCGAACGACTCAACGTTCACACCACCAATTCAATCACAATTCGGAGGGCTAACACCCTAACAACAATACCAACATCATACACACCTTCTCCGACCACAAGCACGAAATGATGGGTTTTAAAAACGAAAACCACCTTTTGAAAATAGTTTGGAAACACCAGTTGATCTTGAGTATCACTTTACAAAAAGTAGTGCAAACATTGTTATCGAGACTTTGAAAATCATCTTGCGTTTGAACACAAATGAGGACACCTTCTCTCAGTGAAAAACTTTCAGAATATTCGACATTTGGGTCTAAGCAACTGCATTTCTAAAAATAATTGAAAATATCTCAAAATATTTTGGTCCTCAATTGGAATAATTTTGAAACATATTGCGGCACTAGAAGGCACCTTGAAAGTACCGCGAGAAAATAATTCATTTTAAAAGTACGTCTCGAAATTTATTTTCTAAGATACTCAAGTTTTTCAAGGATAATTCAATGGGCTAGAATGCCCAAAAATTTCAGGTAAATACACAAAACTTTATAGCGTCGGAACCCACCAGGCTAAAAAAACCATTTACAAAAATGCCAAAAATGCCGATGACGGTAATATTTCAAAAACTCACAAAAACCATTTACAAAATACTAAATACCGTCATAAGAATTTCGCCAAAACGATCAAGGCCATAATGCCAAAAACTCGGTTAAGGGAATCGGTTTTCGAAATAAAACTCAGTCGGTAAAATACCGAAAGCCATTTCAAAAGAACTCACGCAGCGGATAAAAGAAATACAGTTCAACATGCACAATCCAGTAACACTACTCCTCATATGAACGAAATATGAGGGTCAAATAACCACATATCAAGAAATCAAAATCCATAAAAGGATCCCGTCACTTAACAAATAAACATAAAAATAGCTCGTGTCACACGAGGCACAACACAAAGAAGGGAGACTTACATCCACAGGTCGCACGAAGATGATGATCGCCCCACGATACTAATCACGACCAACAAACTCAGACGACGCGTCGCGACACGACTCAGTCAGATAAAATCCGACGAAACAAGACTCAAACAACACGACTTGACCCGACAGCCTAGGTTTCCTCAACCTAAGCTCTGATACCATTTATGTAACACCCCCAATCCGCTCAGGGATATTACACGCCGTAGAACCTTTCCTCAAGGATCTACCAGGCTGGTAACAACATAAGACATCACAACAATGCCTTTAAGGCTAAAATGACTCAGTAGATCGATTTGGTCTTTCAATAATAACATACAACTCAATTCCAAACACATACCCACGCAGGGGTCAAAATACAATAAACTCCCGTACAACGGGGAAAAGATATTGCAGCGGAAAAGAAAATACGACTAGACCAATGCGACATCAACGGATCCTCATGTGATTAGTATCGTTCATCTTTCATCATCCTTCGTGCCGACCCTGTGCTATGCTCCAAAACCTGAATGCAAAAATAGACATCCACCCCCCGAACTCGGGGGTTAGCAAAACTCCACTGTTTTGCTAGTGCAAGAACAAAGTGCAAATACGAGCCATACAACACAAGTTCCAAGAACAATAATAATCAGGAATCCTCAAAGTTCCAAACGTAACAAAAAGCACTTCCCGAGGCATGAGTTTGGTAAAACATTCAAAAACCGAAAGATCACAAATCAAGGGAAACAATTTATAAAACAGTTTAAAATGTCATCGAGAGTTTTTAATAGAAAACAATTTAGGATTACCGAATCCTTATCTTTCCAAAATCAATAGGGGTCAAAGGTTTTGTTTTCACAATTAAAACCAACCACAATTCACAGGGCCGGAGCCCAACATCACGTGTCCTCGACAGACATAAAAATCAACAAAACATAATCGCGCACGCGCATCCCCTAGGACCGGGACGAAGCCACAAATCCCACTCGAGGCCTCGAAGGACCCTCCCGAGCTGGCTAGCGAAACAATTCACACACATCTCATGGTTGGATCAATCGCTTGTTGCATCCTGGCCACATGATCGCATGCCATGTGCCACCGTAGATTATCTCAGGCTCTCACGGTTGGATCAATCACTTGTTGCATCCTGATCACATGATCACGTTCCATATGTCACCGTAGACCTTCAACCATATCCACACATTCACACAAATAACATATCACATCAATAATGTCCCAGTAATTTACTCAATGGCAACAAACACAATACACGACGAAATGGTCAAATTACAACGCACCAATAAGAGGTAATGTACGCATATATATTATCAAAGTACAAAAACAACACCAAGCATATTCATAAGGTTCACATAGTCGTTTACGAGACACACCAATCACAAAATACACACGGTTTTGAAAGAGAGCCTTTAGCGAGGCTAAACCAAATCTTTGAAATTTGAACTCAAACGACCAAACAAACACATTTAGACGATCACTAATTATCATATCCATAAAACAAGAATTGTATGGACAAGGTACTTGCCTCAAAATCGGCACGCAAGTATCCCGACGAACACGGCTCAACCGAAAAGCTTCAGAACGCCCGATGTTTTCGAAAAGGAAGACGACAACGAATGGAAGGGTTCAACTTGGTTTCTTCACAAGAAACTCGACCCTAACAACATATAATCAATAAATCATCGATCATACGAGGAAGAATAATCGTAGAACGCCCGAAAACCCCTCTATGACATTATACCGGACACCTTCAAGGCGTTGACTAAGAACTCGACCAAAAAAACGAATCGAAACGATCCAACCATGGAAAAACAAGAGATTCAATATAATACAACTTAATAATCATCAATCCATCACAAATCTAAGTTATTACGGTTAAATCGGACAAAACGAACAAAAACCCCCAATTCACCCAAAAGTAAGGTTTCAAGAATTTACCTTGGATTAATGATGAAGAACAATTGTTGATGTTGTTAATCCATACCAAGAACTTGAAGAATATGAAGTTCTCTGGGATTGATGACGCCAAACCGCCCAAAAATCGCCCACAAGATCGCCCAAGAGAAGGAGGAATGAAGGAAGAGATGAAATGAGCATTCATCTCACAAAATCCGCAGAAATAGGCTAATCTGCCCTGTGTGCCGCGGCACAGGACAAGTGTGCCGCGGACCACGGCCAAAAAAAACTGCCCAGCACTGGCTTAGTGCCGCGGCCCAGCCAAAGTGTGCCGCGGCACACGGTACAGTCCACTCCAACACCAAAAAAGGCACATCATGCAGTCTTAGCTATTTCGACCATAACTCCTTCGTCCGGACTCCGATTGACTCACCGTTTGAGCCATTGGAAAGCTAACTTGATGATCTATAATATTGCAAAGATTAAGAATTTTTGGAGTTTCCAAGAATTAATGGTGACTTCACAAAGTCGAACTCACACGTGAAAAAGTCGATTAAGGACACGGAACTCAACAAAACGACACTGAAACGAACTCGAATGACAAAAAGTGTAGAATTAATCATTCTCGGATTGACGAAATAGTCATGAGCGAGTCATCAAGATGGACTTCCTCCGAAAAAAAGAAATTACCGGAAATCATAATTACGGGTCTTACAGTACGGTTGGACGTAATGTGTCCTAACTCCGTGGACTTGTGCCATGTGTCATCATAGGCCTCGTCAGACCCGCACGCTTGGACATTGGCACCACATACTAAGTTCTGATCCCATGGACATGTGTCATGAATCTTCGTAGGCCCTATCGAATCCACATGAGTAAACTTAGCAACACAGCACACGACATTCATGTTCACATTACACCAACATGTTCACGATCAATCAATCATATTGACTATCACAACTTCAGACAACCAGCACACATAGCACGATGTCGATATTTCAATCATCATCACGAACAATACACAGTCGACTATTCCCATAATCAAAACAAAACACAATACACTTCCAAACGTAAAATCAATTTGACACAATCATCACAACCATCATGATTCTTCAATCAGGATCAATCAAGCACAACACAACCAACACGAAGTATTTATTACAAATAGTTCATATTCACTACATATGCAGTATATTCACTGAGATAAATCAATCATCGTAAACCTAACATGTAATCTCTATTCACAAGACATAAATCGTATAAACAAGATACTTGCCTCAATAACCGATACCGAACACTCCGACGAACACGGCTCGACCGGGAAACCTCAAATACCTGCAACCTCCGCGGAAAACAACGACAAGAAGATTATTACTAACCTAACAATCAAACATAATGGAAAACGCCATGAAACCCTATGAGATCCCATTGAGACATTTAATTGAACATTAAACGTTCAGTATTTTTCAAGAACACAAAAATCATGATTCGGTTTATACAAAACCAAAATATGGATATATAATCCATAGAGTATGTTCAACAACATCATACAACCCTGATTGAACCACCCAAATTGGGTAAAAATCGGACAAGATTAAAATTCCCGAAAGTCAACCCTAAAGGATTCAAAGAATTTACCTACAATACGGACGAACGAAAGGGAGGATGATGATTGACACGCACTAGGTTTCCCGAATTGATGAGGATTGACTCCTCAAGCTCCAACATTACCTCTGGCCCCAAAAGTCGCAAAGATAAACGAGAGAGGGGAAAACTGGATTTCTGTCCCGCAAAACAGGCTGCTGCTGGTTTATATACCAGCAGCACGTTACGGCCGTAACAAACATGCCCTTACAACCGTAACACTTCACACTTATGGTCGTAATATTCGAGACTTGCGGCCATAACTAGTCCTCAAGACTTCTTCTCAAAACATGTAGGTGTGTTACGGCCGTAACAAAAAGTCACCTTACAGCCGTAATATGCCATATTTACGGCTTTAACTATCATGACATACGGCCGTAACTAATACGGCATACGGCCGTTGTGTTCTGCTAAACACAGTGGTAACTTCCAACTACCCCGACAGTCCGATCAGACATTCGATAACGCCCCGATTACTCAAATGCTCCAAAACAATAACGAACAAACTATGCAACTCAACATACAATACCACAAGCACGACGTACAATGCCACAACACATACTCAATAAAAAAAGACACAGGCGACAACAAGTCACACTCGACTAAGACCACTACACGATAGTTACATACTGAGCATCACGTTAAAATTGTTCTGATTTAACGTCAATAGAAAAATATCCGGCGTAAAAAGACAACTAATAGGAGATGACAGAAAACAAAAATACCAGGTATTACAAAAATGGCGCGTATACTCTATCGTAAAACAAAAGCTTCAAAATCAAGACAAATTAGCGCACATTATTGTATGATATTAGCGCACGCTACAAGAGGTAACTTGGATCTATTCTGAAACTACATAGCACACGATATTGATACATATAGCGCACGCTACCTGCTCCGCATGTAACAATACAGAAAGGTCGGTGAAGTCTGCCAGCCACATCTAGCGCACGCTACCATGAAAGTAACGTACGCTATGAAGAACTGTTAATGCACTACACTACAGATAAACTTAACGCACGCTATCCGATAGTTTCTACTAGACAGTGAGATCTGGATATCAAACAGAATAACAGTTAATGCACGCTACATTTATGTCTAGTGCACGCTACATTCAATTACTACCGTTGGAAGTACTTTTCAAACCCAACTG
Organism: Orobanche coerulescens; assembly: GCA_033398695.1. Lineage (NCBI taxonomy): Eukaryota > Viridiplantae > Streptophyta > Magnoliopsida > Lamiales > Orobanchaceae > Orobanche > Orobanche coerulescens. The sequence goes on from CM065801.1 coordinate 70,851,793, forward strand.
CCATATTTGACTGAAGATTAGCGCACACTAAAGGGAAATTAGCGCACGCTAATAGCTTTATGCACTAACTGCACAAGGCCTCAAAGATCTATAAACACCATTCCACTTGGTATGGATTGTAATATCCGCAATTTCGGATTTCCGGTAATTTTCTTTTTTCGGCGGAAGTCCGTTTTGACGACTCGCTCATGACCGTTTCGTTATTCTGAGAATGACTAATTCTACACTTTTTGACATCCGAGTTCGTTCCGGTGTCGTATTGTTGAGTTCCGTGCTTTTTAGCGACTTTTCCGCACTTGAGTTCGATTCTTGCGAATCTCGTTCGAAACTGCTGTTTCAAGTTTCCCGTAAGTCCGTTTAACTTTGTTAGACGTGTTATGAACTTCGGTTTGGTTATTCAATCCTGTATCATGATTTTCGGGCGTTTTGGGCCATTTTTGTAATTTCCCAAAATTTAAGGTAATTACCTTCCGTTGTCGAATTCCGAGCCTTCGGATGGTCGGAATCGTGTGTTCTCTTAGTGCTCGAATTCGTCTTTGCGAGTATTTCGTAACCGTATCTTCGATTCGTATTCAGGTTCGGGTTTTGGGGTCGTTCGGGCCGTCGGAGTTGGCCCCGGCCGAGTCATGGTCGGGCAACCTGGGCCCAGGCCGGTACTGGCCGAATTACGGATGGTAGTTCTTGGCAGTCCTCTGGCCGAGCAGGCCGTACCATGGGCCGCGGCACATGCCGGCATGGCCGCGGCACACTCGTGTGACATTTCGGCCAAAACCCGATCATCGGTGCCGCCGGCACACGGCCGGCTGCACACCGCGATCATCGGGCGCATGGCCCTGTGCCGCGGCACACATCGGCTAGGTCGCGGCACACTGTGCAGATCAGCCTATTTATAGGCCTGGACGTGGATCTCTCGACCATTTTCCATTTTTCCTTCGTTTTTCGCGACCCTTCGACGGAATTTGAGGGTTTTTTTATCGGGAACATCATAGAACATCACCTTTGGAAGGCTTGTGTTGATTATATCATCATCTAATCCGTGTTCTTCGTCCAAATCGAGGTACTTTGGCTTGAACCCTTGTTTTTGAAGATTTTAGGGATTTCTCCTTTTGATTTCGATTCCAATCCATTTTTGATCAATTAATTGTTGTATAAAAGTTGTTTTGGACGTGTTCAATGGATTGTATATCCGTGTTTCGAGTTCGTTGGAACCCAATCGGGATTTTTGGTTTTCTAAGGAACCTTGAACATTTGGTATCCGATTAAATGTCTCAAAGGGTCCCCTTCGATTCTTGATCGTGTTTTCCTTTGTTTTCAATTGTTATTCTCGTAGTAACCGTGTTTCTGTTGGATTTCACGGAGGATTTTAGGTGTTCGGGGTTTTCCGGGTTGTGCCGTATTCGTAGGAATATTCGAGTGCCGACTATCGAGGCAAGTATCTTATTATACGACTTGTATCTTGCGACTAGTAATCACATATGATATTTATGATGATTTTGCTTGCCTTCGTAAATATGTTCGGTTTGAATCGATTGTGTATTCCGCAATTTGAAGGCTTTGTGATAATAGTGCTATGTTGGTATACATGTTAGGTGTTGTGCCATTTGTGCAGGATTGCGACATACATATGGATGGTTGTACACTTGGTTGTGCAATGTATTGTGTACCAAACATGTGTTATGTTGGTTGTGTGTCGTTGATTGATGATAGCTTTGTTGAGAGTATTGAGATTGTGTTATGTGCGTATGATGTACGATTTTTGTGGTGATCAACGTGATTGACTAACTGTGCTCATTGTTGTATGTAATGTGAATGTGAATGTGATATGCTGGAACGCTAAGTTCACTCGTGCGGGTTCGACGGGGCCTACGAGGATTCATGGCACAGGTCCATGGGATCAGAGCTTAGTGTGTGGTGCTGAGGTCCAATCGTGTGGGCCTGAAGAGGCTTACGATGATTCATGGCACAGGCCCATTGAGTCAGGACACAGTACGTCCAACCGTGCGGGTTCGACGGAACCTACGGTGACACGTGACACAGGTTCACGGGGTCGGGACTGTTTGTTGTGATTGTTGTGTTTGCTCAATCCGTGTGGGTTGTTGAACCTACGGAGACTCGTGGCAAGCGATCACGGAGTCGTGAGCATGATTGATTGTTGTGATTGTGGTGATTGGTTCAGTCCGTGCGGGTTTTTGAACCTATGGAGACACGTGACAGGGGATCACGGTGTCACGAATCATGTTTTGTAAATCAAACTTTTTGTAAGAAAGTTTTAAGAAAAGAAAGTTGGGCCGAGCCCCATGAGATTTATGGAAATGTTTTCGTACTGTAAATTGTTGAAATACAATTTTGAGATTTGGGTTAAGACCCTAAGATTTTCGAAAGGTTTCGAAATTCTAAAAATTCCCGAGATGATAATCTTATTTTCGAATGCTTCATAGCTTGTATTTTCTTGTGAAAACCTCCCGGGGATATTTTGATACTTGATTGCTATATTTGATTCACGATTATTATTTGCTTGTTATATTTCGTATGATTTGATACTTGCACTAGTAAGACAGTGGAGTTTTACTAACCCCCGAGTAATCGGGGGGTGGATGTCTATTTTGCGTCCAGGTACATGCAGATTTAAGGAGCAGTCACAGGATTGGCACAAGAGGATGACGAGCTACGATACAAATCAAGAGTCGAGAGTTGATAGAGTTTGGTTGTATTATTAGAGTTGATTCAGTCTTCCGCTGTATTATGTTTCGACCCCTGTGTGGGTAATGTTGTTAGTCAGTTCTGTTGATAGAGTTGTGTGACCTCATCGGTCCGTGTGTTTTTGTGTAAGTGACCTTATCGGTCTGTATTATTATATTGTTTGACCCTGGCCGGGCAAGCATTTGGTTGTTTCTGGATGTTTAGCCTGGTAGATCCTTGTGGAAAGGGTCTACGGCGTGTAATATTCCCATACGGTTTTGGGGGTGTTACATTTATGGTATCGGAGCTTTGGGTTGCGGAAACCTAGGCTGTCGGGTCGAGTCAAGTCGTGATTTGTCGAGTAATGTGTTCTCTTGTCGTTCGAGTCGTCAGTGACAAGTTGAGTTGTGCGTAGTCACAACATGTCGGTTATGTTGTCATACGAGATTAGTATCGTGGGCGACTGTCACCTCCGTGCGACCTGTGGATGTAAGTCTCCTCCTTTATGCGTAATACATGTGTATCTCGATTTTATCTTAGTGAGTTAATTGCGGTGCATGATTTTGTTTACACAGTATTGTGTAATATAGTTGTTTTTGATGCTTGTGGCACATAGTATGGGTATAGAACTGGATGTATTGATGTTTGGCCGTTGAACCACCATGTGGGTTGGTATGGTGTGAAAGTTGTGAACCTTGATGGGTTTTACGGTAGAGTTTGTGAGAAACTCCGATGAATGATTTTGCTGTGTGTTTAAACTTGATACCACGAGATGCATTTGATTGAATTGGGGACCCTGATTGCCATTTGAGTATGTGGTTTTAAATTCGACTGTTTTTGGAATGTTGTAATTTTTGTCCGCTATGGATAAGTTTAAGAATATTTTCTGAAGGACTATAAAGTTTGAGAATTTTTGCAGAAATCGATTTTTGGAAAGTGTTTTGGTAGTGCAGTCAAACCACGGTTTATATGGATTTTTTTTAAAATTTGTTAAACTTGGACAAATGGGTCGTGTATTTTCAAATGACACAGTCAGGCGGTATTTGAAAAATGTGTTTTGAAGTATTTCGGACATTGTAAAATATTACCGTCGTTTTGGTTATGAGCTAAAGGATTTTGGGAAATTTTTATTTTGCAGAATGATTTTTGGTTTTTGAAATTTTGAACTTCTTATGTCCACGTGTTGGGGCAGGTGGTTGTGATAAGTTCGTGGTGTTGTGGTGCTCGCCGGAGAATGTTTCAGTGTTTCTAAATGTTGAAGTACATGGTTTTGATTGGATGATCGGGGCATTAAAAGTGTTTTCAAAAATTTCATTTCATCAAATTTTTTTCAAACTTGAGAATTTTAAAATTTTATCATTTGAATAATACCCCGGAAATATTTCATTTTTGCTGCGAGTGTTTGATCCCTGCGATACGTGTGCGGTTTTGACTGTGTTTGGTTGGGTAAAATCCAAACACCTCTGTTGATGTGACTGTGCGAATTAATTTTGAATGAAGTTCTTAAATTACAGTGTTAGTTCATGCACATGTGTGATGACTTGGAGTTGATGTTTTATCGTACTGTTATTATCGTCCTATGTTGACATTGTGACGTTTGTATGGTTGCATTATTCTGTTTGTTCGTCCGTTCAGTATGCCGAGAGGTCGTGGCCGAGGACATGGTCGTAGTCATGGCCGTGATCAGGAGCGTGATAGGGCGACTCCCTCCTTGTCGAGTACCGATCAGCTTAGTACGGATCAGGGACATTCGACTAGCGTTAATGTTGATGTTGGCGCCGCCGCCATCCTTCGTCAGGTGGTTGATCAGTTAGTGCAGATGAATCAGGTTGTACATCGGAATGAGAACCCGGATGGGGATAACGGGTCTAGTAAGTGGTTACGAGATGTGATGAGGATGCAGCCGCCCCATTTTGTGGGTTCATCTAACTCGTTAGGTTGGGAAGGCTGGCCCTTCCAGTTGGACAGAACATTTGATGCTGTAGCTTGTCCGGATGAGAAGAGGGTACCCATTGCTCAGTACTTGCTTGACAAAGAAGCTGCAGACTGGTGGCAGGTTGTAGTGCCTGCAGATCGTACACCTACATGGGCTGAGTTTAAGACTGCTATGGAGGCAGAGTATTGCCCGTTGCCTGTTCGTGAACGCAGGATCGTTGAGTTTTTCTCAGCTGTACCCCAGGATGTGTCGATATCCCAGGCCATAATCGATTTTAATCGACAGCTGGCTTATGTTCGTGATCAAGTGAGAAGTGAAGCGGACAAGGTCCGATACTTCAATATGCGCATGAAACCCCATATCCGTGAGAGTATGGCTCCGTTCATGTGTACCACCCTGAAGGAATATCAGGACCAAGCTTTAGCCATTGAGATGGCCGTTTCTGTATCGGAATCTGGTTCAGAGAGTAAGAGACAGAAGACCTCGAGTAACTTTTCAAGAGGCCAGAAAAGTGAGATCCGTGAGCCTGTTGCTTCACAGTTTCCTTCTGGGAGCACTCCTCGTTCGTTTGATCAGTCTAAGAATCCTACTCACGAGACGAGCAAGACAAGCGGTGTGAAGTTATGTTTCAATTGTAGCCGTGTAGGCCATACTCGGAAGAATTGTCGCTCGCCGCAAGTTAACTGTTTCAAGTGTGGACATGTGGGACATCAGGCGGTACACTGCGAGACCGTCGTTGAGATGTTCGGGAGCCGAGATCCCGCCCCTACGCGTGGAGATCTCAGTGGTGCCCAGTAGCGTAGTTGCATGTTGTATTTGTGCTGTAATTCGAGTAGAGATTGATATTCGTTGCGTGAACTTTTTGGTTTTGTCTATATTCTACCCTGATGTTTTATTTTAAGTTTCGGGACGAAACTTATTTTTTGTGTGATAGAATGTAATACCCGGTTTCTGTTATCTTGAAATGTTTGTGTTTTGACGTCGGACATTTCTTGTTGATGAGAATCGGAATGATTTCTATCGTAATACTCTAATTGTTTCTACTGCATAGTCATTGTGGTCGGGTGCGACTTGTTGTCGCGTGCGTTTCTTTGATTAAATGTGTGCATGTGATGCGTCGTTAATTGCTCGTTATTGTTTTGAATCATTGCCAGTGGCGTTGTTATGGTCGTCGTGGGGCGTGTTTTCACGCTGTATGTTCTTTCGCGTTGCTCGTAACGTTTCGCCGTTGGGCGTGATTTTTTTCGGTTCTTGTGTATCTCGTTGAGTTTTCCTAGTGGTATATTGCTTCTCCCTACTTGATTTAAGTTTCGGGACGAAACTTCTTTTAAGGAGGGTAGAATGTAATATCCGCAATTTCGGATTTCCGGTAATTTTTTTTCGGCGGAAGTCCGTTTTGACGACTAGATCATGACCGTTTCGTCATTCTTAGAATGATTAATTCTACACTTTTTGACATCCGAGTTCGTTCCGGTATCGTTTTGTTGAGTTCCGTGCTTTTTAGCGACTTTTCCGCACTTGAGTTAGATTCTTGCGAATCTCATTCGAAACTGCTGTTTTGAGTTTCCCGTAAGTCCGTTTAACTTTGTTAGACGTGTTATGAACTTCGGTTTGATTATTTGATCACGTATCGTGATTTTCGGGCGTTTTGGGCCATTTTTGTAATTTCCCAAAGTTTAGGGTAATTACCTTCCGTTGTCGAATTCCGAGCCTTCGGATGGTCGGAATCGTGTGTTCTCTTAGTGCTAGAATTCGTCTTTGCGAGTATTTCGTAACCGTATCTTCGATTCATATTCAGGTTCGGGTTTCGGGGTCGTTCGGGCCGTCGGAGTTGGCCCCGGCCGAGTCATGGCCGGGCAACACAGGCCAGGCAGTCTTGGCCGAGTTACGGCCGGTAGTGCTCGCGATCTTCGGCCGAGCGATCCATTACCATGGGCCGCGGCACCCGCCGGCCGGGCCGCGGCACACTCGTGTGACATTTCGGCCAAACCCGATCAGACTGGTGCGCGGCTGCACCGGCCGGCCGCGGCACACCGCCCGATCACTGGCGCGATTTTGGTCTGTCTTGCGGCACACTTCGGCCGGGCAGCGGCACATGTGCGAATCGGCTATTTATAGGCCTGGACGTGGATCTCTCGGCCATTTCCCATTTTTCCTTCGTTTTTCGCGACCCTTCGACGGAATTTGAGGGTTTTTGATCGGGAACATCATAGAACATCACCTTTGGAAGGCTTGTGTTGATTATATCATCATCTAATCCGTGTTCTTCGTCCAAATCGAGGTATTTTGGCTTGAACCCTTGTTTTTGAAGATTTTAGGGATTTCTCCTTTTGATTTCGATTCCAATCCATTTTTGATCAATTAACTGTTGTATAAACGTTGTTTTGGACGTGTTCTACGGATTGTATATCCGTGTTTCGAGTTCGTTGGAACCCAATCGGGATTTTTGGTTTTCTAAGGAACCTTGAACATTTGGTATCCGATTAAATGTCTCAAAGGGTCCCCTTCGATTCTTGATCGTGTTTTCCTTTGTTTTCAATTGTTATTCTCGTAGTAACCGTGTTTCCGTTGGATTTCACGGAGGATTGTAGGTGTTCGGGGTTTTCCGGGTTGTGCCTTATTCGTAGGAATATTTGAGTGCCGACTATCGAGGCAAGTATCTTATTATACGACTTGTATCTTGCAACTAGTAATCACATATGATATTTATGATGATTTTGCTTGCCTTCGTAAATATGTTCCGTTTGAATCGGTTGTGTATTCCGCAATTTGAAGGCTTTGTGATAATAGTGCTATGTTGGTATACATGTTAGGTGTTGTGCCATTTGTGCAGGATTACGACGTACATATGGATGGTTGTACACTTGGTTGTGCAATGTATTGTGTACCAAACATGTGTTATGTTGGTTGTGTGTCGTTGATTGATGATAGTTTTGTTGAGAGTATTGAGATTGTGTTATGTGCGTAAGATGTACGATTTTTGTGGTGATCAACGTGATTGACTAACTGTGCTCATTGTTGTATGTAATGTGAATGTGAATGTGATATGCTGGAACGCTAAGTTCACTCGTGCGGGTTCGACGGGGCCTACGAGGATTCATGGCACAGGTCCATGGGATCAGAGCTTAGTGTGTGGTGCTGAAGTCTAATCGTGCGGGCCTGACGAGGCTTACGATGATTCATGGCACAGGTCCATTGAGTCAGGACACAGTACGTCCAACCGTGCGGGTTCGACGGAACCTACGGTGACACGTGACATAGGTTCACGGGGTCGGGACTGTTTGTTGTGATTGTTGTGTTTGCTCAATCCGTGTGGGTTGTTGAACCTACGAAGACTCGTGGCAAGCGATCACGGAGTGGTGAGCATGATTGATTGTTGTGATTGTGGTGATTGGTTCCGTCCGTGCGGGTTGTTGAACCTACGGAGACACGTGACAGGGGATCACAGTGTCACGAATCATGTTTTGTAAATCAAACTTTTTGTAAGAAAGTTTTAAGAAAAGAAAGTTGGGCCGAGCCCCATGAGATTTATGGAAATGTTTTCGTACTGTAAATTGTTGAAATACAATTTTGAGATTTGGGTTAAGACCCTAAGATTTTCGAAAGGTTTCGAAATTCTAAAAATTTCCGAGATGATAATATTATTTTCGAATGCTTCATAGCTTGTATTTTCTTGTGAAAACCTCTCGGGGATATTTTGATACTTGATTGCTATATTTGATTCACGATTATTATTTGCTTGTTATATTTCGTATGATTTGATACTTGCACTAGTAAGACAGTGGAGTTTTACTAACCCCCTAGTAATCGGGGGTGGATGTCTGTTTTGCGTCCAGGTACATGCAGATTTAAGGAGCAGTCACAGGATTGGCACAAGAGGATGGCGAGCTGCGATACTAATCAAGAGTCGAGAGTTGATAGAGTTTGGTTGTATTATTAGAGTTGATTCAGTCTTCCGCTGTATTGTGTTTCGACCCATGTGTGGGTAATGTTGTTAGTCAGTTCTGTTGATAGAGTTGTGTGACCTCATCGGTCCGTGTGTTTTTGTGTAATTGACCTTATCGGTCTGTATTATTATATTGTTTGACCCTGGTCGGGCAAGCATTTGGTTGTTTATGGATGTTTAGCCTGGTAGATCCTTGTGGAAAGGGTCTACGGCGTGTAATATTCCCATACGGTTTTGGGGGTGTTACATGGATGAACACACAACTTCAAGCAAACATACATTATATTGAGCTCTGGTTAGTTGCAAATATATATTTTCTATTTAAGTTGTAACAAGAAAGATACGAGTGTTATTCTCATATTATATTATTTCATATACGTCATATCTTCTTCGATTGTTGTGAGTGTTATATCATTCCTTCACGAGATTGAGAAAAACGAATCAAAAATTTTAATCCGGTGTTATAAGGATCATTGATCCGGCATTATTAGGATTAAATTCTGACGATCGTAAGTGAGGATTATCTAGTTCCTATAGAACACTAGAGAGAAAAATTTTATTGAGTGATTGGTTGTGCTTGGACCAATCAAAGTCAAGCATTGTAGTCGGTTGTGCCCGAACCTATAGAATACGAGACAAAGTTGAGTGTAGTTTTTCTTGAGCCAATAGAAAAAGAAACGTAGAGAGGACGCAATCAGATTGCTGAACCTCTATAAATCTTCGTCTCTTACTTTCAGTATTTTTTTTATTATTACCGAAGAAAAGACATATTTTATCAACTCTACTATTCAACCCCCTTCTTTCAAAAAAAAAAAAAAAAAACCTTCTAGTGGAATTATTAACTCTACAATCATGGCACATGCGACAGGAAAATAGAACCGACCCACCCTTTGCGGAGATGTCCCTTCAAGATACCCACTCCACGAAGCCTCCCTAGAAAGCCGGCTCGGCCCAATTACAAATTGACCCTAGACCCGATCACCCCGGCATGGCTCTAGACTCGGGGACCCTTGGTGATGGCCGATCCGCTTTGGCATCCACTCATCAACCCCCCGCCAGCTCAACCATATCGGTTTAGGGGGACCGTAAGTCAAAAGAACCGATTTTTGGATCGACTCACCGAGCAGGGACGACAAGGAAGGTCGACCAGGTCCATACCAATTATGCTCCAAGACCCCGTTATGACATGACCGGGCAGAGCAGTTAGAGAGCGGAGGCCGACCCTAGGGCCGACCAGATCCATACCATTATGCTCTGAGACCTCATTATGACATGACTGGGTAGAGCAGTTAGAGACCGGAGGGCCGATCCAGGACTGACTACGCAACGAATAATTATCACCAAATACATGCGGAAGAGGCATACAGGACAGTTAATGCAATATGTCCTCCCTCTTCCCAAGGCAACCCTCAAATGCCACCACGTGTTCGAGACATTCTCTCCTTCTAACAAGTGTTTGGATGTATCTCAAACATTCCCCAACTAACAGTCCTCTGATTGGGCAAGGTCCTCTATATATAGAGGGAATGTACGATAGAGAAGGACTTTTGAAAAGTTCCATAAAAAATTTACTCACTTGTATTAGACAAAAGGCAAACTCACTTGTAATAGGCAAAAAGCAAACTATACCGGCTTGAAAATTCCGCTTGGCTCTATCCCAAAACAAGATAATCAATAAAATTTTGTCATCCTACTCATTTGCCTTTTTATTCTCAAGCCTTATTTACTACGTGGATTCGATTCACCTAAATCAGATCAGAACACATTTTGTTAATCAAATCAGATATCAACAGCCACACTGTGCACACATGGAAGACCGGTTTAATTTAATCACTGTTTTAAATAGCATTTCGTAGCGTAGGCTATAGCGAGCTATAGCGCAAAAATTGACTGTAGCGCTACGTAGCGCATCCAAAATAGCGTTTTGGACAAATAACGTAGGCTTTTTGATGATGTGGCACGTTTTTTATCCAAATAGCGCAAATAGCGTAGGCTATTTGAGCTATAGCGTAAATAGCGTAGGCTATTTGAGAAATTTTAATTTTTATCATATTTTTTATTTTAATTATATATTTTTATTTTAATTACAAATATTTTTTAATTATTATTTTATTACTTTTATATCTATATAAACTATAAAGTTCTATTAAATTTGTTACAAAATATAGTTTTTTAATAATTCTTAGATATATGTAGTGTCAAAGATAATGACAAATAACCAATGATAAATAACCGATAGAAAAACTTGTTGATGAGTTCATTAAAAAAACGGTGGATTGTAGCTAAACGAATATGATATTTATACATTTATTTTCATATATTCTTATTTTAAATGTTACTAGTTATAATTTTAACTTGATTTATATTAACTTATGACAAAGAATTATATATTATATAGATATATTTTATTTTTTATATAAAATAGTAGAAACGCTAAACATACGCTATACGCTACGCTATTTGCGCTACGCACTATCAGGATAAAAACGCTACACATCAACGCTGCGCTATTTAAAACACTGAATTTAATATATGTACTCCACTAAAGTTTATTACTAGTATAGTACTAATATTTTTTGAAAAAACAGCCAAGTCTCATGCTGTACGCACGGCGGCTAGCGAACAGTGGTACTGAATCATAATGTACGATAGTGAACCTATCAGCATTGTGTACTTTAATATTTATATATGTATAAACTGAAGGAAATTGACAGGCTGGTGGGTCACACTGCCAAGATTAATACCGAATTACGAGAGTTCCAATACGGTGGTTATGTAGTTCTATTACACATATGACATCAATTAAATATGGGGTCTGTATAGACCCCCCCTATGAAAACCCTCCCTACCCCCCTACACAATATATATATATATATATATATATATATATTTTTTTTTTAGTTTCAAAGACAAAAAAAATTGTAACAAAAAAAGTATTTTTTTTAAAAAAAATTGTAACAAAAAGTTATTTTAAAAAAAGTTGTAACAAATAAAAATATTTTTTTATTTGGTTCGATTATTTTTTTGTTATATTTAGTACGGGTGATCACTGTATGGTTCGATTAATTTTTTATAAAAGTTGTAATGTATTTTAGGTGTTCAGTTCTCAAGAACTAATCGATTGGGTGCAAAATATAGCTCGAGTGATCGATTTTGTTATTAGTGGCCCCCATGTGATTGCCCGTGTGGGGCGGCATTTATCTTCACTACATTTATGTGACGCTGGATGAAAATTCACCACTCCTCAATACCCACCCACAATGGGGAGCGTACAGACTTCCCAATGACATTGAAAAATATATGCATTGCATGAAGAAAAACATAACCTCCCGGGAATGCTCGGGAGTATTGATTGTATGCATTGGGATTGGAAAAATTGTCCAAAGGCCTTACAAGCTCAATTCAAAAGGCGTGATCATAAATACCCAACTCTTATGTTGGAAGCGGTTGCGGATCAAAAATTATGGATTTGGCATGCATATTTTGGGGTTCCAGGGGCAGATAATGTAATGTGTTTTTTTTATGTAATGTGTTTTTTTTAATTAATGAAGTTTATTTTAGTTTATAATGTGTATATTTTATTTTATGTAAGAGCACAAACATAGTAAATGCACTATATTTGATGGTGTTGTTTTTAAATAATGTGTTAATGTTGTTGGATTTAAGATCATTTGAGGACCAAACTTTTCATACATACCAAGAGACTAATCTCCACCCTCCATCTTCCCTCCATCTTTATTTGATCTAATGGATGAGATTAATCCCAACAATTTAAAAAACCCACTTTCATCATTTTTTTTCAAATATCAATATCTTTCAAACCGTTAATCGTTAAGTCAAAAAAAATATACTGTTACGACGAGCATTTAATTATCTTTCTATCGATAGGCACTCTGATATATTTTCGACAAATTTTTTTTTCCACTTTTTTCACGTTTTTTTTCGTGGCCGAAAAAATCACATGTGATATATCATATATGATATTACGTATCATATATGATATGTAATATCATATATGGTATATCATATGTGATATGTAATATCATATATGATATATCACATATGATTTTTTCGGCCACGAAAAAAAACGATTTTTTTTTTGTCGAAAGTATATCAAAGTGCCCGTCTATAGAAAGATAATTAAATGCTCGTCGCGATGGTGTAATTATTTTCGCTTAACGATTAACGGTTTAAGAGATATTTAAATTATAAAAAATGTGTGAAATATTAAATGGTTTTAATCTCAACCATTGATTTCTTTTTTGGATGGATCTTTGGGGATGAGTCCCTTGGTATGTAAGAAAAGTTTGGTATTTAATATAACTCTACTCATGTTGTTGTTGTTGTTGTTTAGTTGAATAATAACAGTTGTTGTAGTTGTTTAATGTGTTAATGTTTAACGTGTTATTGTTGTTGTTGTTTAATTAAATAGAAATACATTAGATCAATACAAAAAACATAACAAATAAACACTAAAAAAAACATTACAAAAAAACACATAACAAATAAACACTAAAAAAAAACATAACACACATCAAAAAAACAAAAGAATAAAAAAAAGAAAAAAAAAGGGACAAACCCTCCCTAGGGAGGGTTTGGTTAGTAATATAGGGGGGGTCTGTATAACTCCCCCCATTAAATATACTCTTCGTCTATTATAAAATTTTCTAATCGGGAGTGATATGTATTTTAAGACAAGACTCTTGGGTGTATTGAGAGTGAAGAAAATATATCGAAATTGGTGTTGTGATTAAGCCTGGAAATCGGATCAAACGGTTCGGTTTCGGATCGGATTTGTTCGGATCAATTTTGGTCAGGTCTGTCTCATATTCAGTTCGATTTTGGTTCGGTTCGGGTACGTTCAGTTTCGGGTCTTTCTCGGATTCTTACAACTTCGGATTCAGTTCGGATCTGATTCGGATCAGAACTGGGTCGGATTGATTTCGAATCGGATCAAAATCGGGTCGGGCTAGCTTCGAGTCGGATCCAAATTGATAAATATAAGTTTTTAATTTTATAAACCTATACGAAATTAAGAAGTATAATAATTTATTAGAAAATTAGCTCCATTTTATTAAGTAGTAAAATTTCTTTATCCCGCCAATATGAAAAATAATTGACCAATTATTTTGAGTTGCCGCCATTTCTAAATTCTAACAGATTACGGATTTAAGATTAAATTACCATTACCTTTCCATTTCTAATTTTATTTACAATATCATCACCACAAAAATGCAAAATTCTCTAGAAGACTAGAACCCTACGGTCCTACCCACTCCAGTCGTCAATCCCCTTCACAACCGGCAGCTCATCTCAGTCCAGCGGCGGCACTGCCTTTGCCCATCTCCAAGTCTCCGACGACCACTTCGACGACGTCCATCTTGGTATATCTGTCGCCGTCCAGCCCTCCTTTGGTAAGAAATTTCACAAGGCATTTATATAAATATATGCATAGTAGCATAGACACATATAAATAGGCCTGTAAACGATACATGCATTTTTCGAGCAGTTCGAGCTCGACTCGAAAAAATATCGACTCGATACTCGATAATTCGAGCTCGAACTCGAATTCGAGCATATATTGGAGATCGATATACTAATCGAGCCAAGTTCGAATATATATATATATACGCGGCTCGATAGCTAGACGAGTTGCTCGATATATATATATATATATATATATATATATATATATATATCCCTAGCCCTAAAAAATAAGTAGCAGCTTTCGCACCCTTTCTTTTCCCGTATTTTTTGTTTTAGTGTCGTTGCTCTTACCATCTCACACCTCTTGACCACCCGATCGTCGATCGCCGACCACTGCCTCCCCTAATCTTCTCTGCTGTGGGGCTCTGTAAATCTCCCAAACCGTGACATCCAAGGTAAATTTTTTACTCATTCAGCTTTCGCCCCTTTCTTTTTCCCGTCCTTTTTGTTTCAGTATCGTTGCTCTTCTTCACTCACCGTCTCACCCCACTTGACCAACGCCGACTACTGCCCGGTAACACCATCGTGATTTACGGAGATATTACAGCGCCGTAGATTCTTTTTGGGGAACCTACCAGGCTTTGACCAACATAAGACACATTAACAAACAACAGACTGAGACATTAACACGTATAAAACAAACAACACCCTCAGTACGACATACATCACAAGATAGTACATTACATAATCCCGTTGGATCGCAACAAACACAACAACTCAAATTGATCCAACCACAACATCAACAACCATCATTAAATACAAATTACATCACGTGACAGTACCCGCGCGAGTACAAAACTCGACTATGACCATGACCATACGACCACCGACTCAAAATAGTGCACGATATCAATGCTGCCCACCACGCTCGTGTCCGCCCCGTGCTGATTCTCCTACTGGACCTGTACCTGAATACACAAAAGTATATCCACCCCCGAAGGGGTCAGCAAGAAGCCGGTGCAAGTACATTGGTTCCAGAATATGTACAACAAGTGAATAAACAACAAAAATCACGGTGCCATCACATATATTTCGGAATACAATACTATAATAATCATCAAAAAACAACCTCCCGAGCTATACTGGCCTTGTACCTCTCGAGCAAGATACACACCCCAAGGACACCTCGTCAGGCCCTCCCTGGTGTATAGCCCAACCGAGTGATCTGCAGAACTCGAAGTCAAACGGATCCCAGGGGACCCTCGCTGGTTTTACTCGGCTCGCACACACTCAATAAACACAAGGCACAATTCACATTTTTACAAAATCACATTTTCACATATTCACACGAAGTACAATAAACGTAATCAAAGTACTTGCCTCAATTCGAACGACATGGGAAACAATGAATGGGTGAACGTATGGTCCGAGTACTTTTAACAATTCGACCCTAACACATCGAAATACCGAATTAAACACAACACCATGGAAATGGAAGGATTTACCCTAAGTTCTACCCTTAGAGACATTTAACCGAACACTACGGAGGCGACAAAGGTCGAACCCAAGAACGGATTAAAAACTCGGAATTTAATCCATAAACTTTGAGGGAAAACAAAGGAACATGATTACAAATCATAATCTAACATAATTCAAAGCCAAAACAAACTTGAATCAAGAATTCCCAACAAACCCCAAAATTCTATGAAATGACTTGAAGAACTTCAAACCACATACCTTAATTCAACAAAGAAATGGATAATTCTTCAATAATGGACTTGATATCTTGATTCTATAGTGTTTGGAACATGTTTATGGCTTGATTTTGGAGTTTAAAATGAAGGATTCCAGGTGGAGGATGAAGGGGACTTGAGGGGAGGTGCTAAAATGCCAAAAAAATCGACCAAAGGCTATATATAGATCCCGAAGTTGATTTTCAACATTTCTGCACTACCCGGCCGTGTCAAATAACACGGTCGAGTCAGGGGTCGTGTCACCTATCTAGAAGACTTTTGCTTATCCGCAATAGCTTGACACGGCCCGCGTCAAATGGCACGGGCGTGTCACTGCACCAGGGTCCGCTATTTCGACCATAACTCTTTCGTCCAGGCTCCGATTGACTCACTGTTTGAACCATTGGAAAGCTAACTCAATTCTCTACAATGATTTATCATTTAAGAATTTTTGGATTTTTCTGGAATTTATGGTGATCGATCGAAGTCAGCCCTTATGCATATCACTACTCGGAAATATCTACTCTTATCCTATTAACACCCTTTTGGTAATACAATCATATCCTACGGCCATAACTCTCTTATCACCACTTCGACATTCCGGCCAGAACAAATATACACCAGAAATCACAAAACTCGATAATTATCAACTATAAACATTCCAATTCCGATCGTCACAACACACGGTTCCAAATAACCACAATACAATATGGAAATTACAGATAAATTCTCAACTAAATATGTTCGAACAACACACACACGAATACTAAAATACACGGATATTAAACCCTTACCCCCTAAAAAGAAGTTTCGTCCCGAAACTTAAGATTCAAAAAGGTCAGGGTATCGGGCTCAAATATTATCCTCGGTTTCCCACGTGGCCTTCTCAATTACATGCTTAGACCATTGGACCTTTACAAATGGAATTACTTTCCATCGCAATTGTTTCACTCATCGCTCTAATATGGTTACCGATTGCTCTTCGTATGTAGCATCAACATTAACCTCAATCTCTTGATAATCAATAAGATGGCCGGGATCAGGAACATATTTACGCAGTTGTGAAACATGAAACACGTTATGGACATGACTAAGCATCGTAGGTAACGCCAGTCGATAGGCTACATCACTTACCTTGTCCAGGATCTCGAAGGGACCAATATAACGAGGACTAAGCTTCCCTTTCTTACCAAATCGAAGAACTCCATGAGCAGGTGATGTAACACCCCCGATATATTCAGGAATATTACAGCGCCGTAAATCCTTTACATAAGAATTTACAAGGCTCGATAAATGAAAAGACAATAACAGATACTAAATCATGAAATCACTGAAATAAAATACGATAGTTCTGGTTCGATACCGAGAATTAAAAATATTCAAATTAAGAATATTAATAAATCACTGAAATCCAAACATCACAAATTACGACATACTCGAGTACTTATTAAAATAACCAACAACAGACGATAAACATGGCCGAAACATCACTCTGCACCCTCGTCGTTATGCAGCTCCAGTGGTTGTTTCCATGCTCTCCTGAATCCTGAACATAAATAAATGTTCACCCCCGAAGGGTTAGCACAACGATGCTAGTACAAGTACAATAATCATACAACAGTGATGTAATTAACAATCATCATAACAAGTTTCTCCAACGAGAAATAACAACAACACATATCACATCATAACAGTCTCAACATACTGATGGTATTCCAACGATCCAGCGCACACAACTATAGATTCCCATGATGATCCCGTCGGACCAACGCATGGTGGAACTACCTGTCCAACGATCCAGCGCGCACTGCTATAGATTCCCATGATGATTCCCGTCGGATCAACGCATGGTGGACAATTAATCATAATGCATGTACACAGTACAATCACAACATAACTGACATAAATCGGACAATTCTAATTAAGGTACTTGCCTCGATTCGATGACAAGAATGATACTTCCATGAAAAACGGAACACTTGAAGGTCGCCCCCTTCGATCAATCATGTAACAAGCTCGAACCTTAGACAAAAGAAGTAATATAGAGTTCATCTCATGTCGTACGAACATCTTACAATCCAAATTTCGGTCGGAAGTTCATAAAACGTAACCTGCCTGAACTGCTTAACGTACATTACGTATTCTGTGTAGCGTACGTTAATCCTACTCATTAGTGCACGTAAACAACATAGTCTAGCGTACGCTATATAAGTATCGGCAGTCCCTCTCTGATTAGCCGACTGACTCCTCTGATGATTTTAACGTACGTTACATACCAAACATTGCATTCGTTAACTAAGCCTGATAGCATACGTTAATCTACATAGCTTAGCGTACGCTAAGCGTGCATGGCAGTTCCACTTCTGGGCAGATAGCTGTTCTAATGGTGATGAAACTTACGAACTTCTCAGTGATTTACGTACGTTACTCGTCTACATATCTTAAACTTATGAATAATCTTACGGATTCAATCATATTTGAATTCAAGGAAATGAATATCATCACAACTCTTATATTCAATCTCGATTATCATTCTCATTTGAAGTTCGGTGATCTCAAGTTGATGCACTAGATTCCATTACCATTATCACATTCAGACTTCATCTTAAAGGTGAACTAACAATCCCAATGAAAAGATACAACCTAAGATGATTCTTTCTTAAGTCCTTATAACAAAAGTGATATCAACTCCAAGTTTACGATCAATATGGCAACGTTAAATCATACGGATAATCAATCTTAGAATATTCCTCTCATCATTTGACGTACTAGGATTCCAACTATGATGTTTTCAACAACAATATCATAAGCGTAATCATTCCTACTTCTAAACATGATGTTTGTTTGAATAATTCATCAATGGAACTCAATATCTTGGTAGCATGATCATCTTATTCTCAAGGACACGAATCTAAGGCTGGATAGAATTAACATACCTTAAGATGAAGAAAACACCGAGTCCAAAAAGGTAGAATCCAGCTCCAGTTGCTTGAATGTCAATCCAAGATGCGTCTCCACTTCAACGATCAATCACAAGTGACATCCAATCTCCAATGATCGAGTAGAGGTGGTCTATGTGTGTTTAAGGAAGATATGAGGCTCTCTGGTCTCTCAAGAACGAAGGACAAGTGAAGAGAATGTAAACCAAGTAAAATGGGGTGCTGTCCCTTTTATAACATTTCTGTTCGTATGTTATTTACCGCACGTTATCACAGTATCCTTAGCGCACGCTAACAAGCGTTGACTCCAAATCTGTCCAGGTTCGCCCGCGGGAATCTTATTTGGACCCATGTCCGGCTGGCGCATATGCTAGCCGCCTACCTCAATAATTGACTGCCTAACGCTCGCAATTCTTCATTCGTAGTGTGCGCTAGTTTTAGCCGATAACGCACGTTAATCTACATTCTTAGCGTGCGTTATCACGAGTTTGCATGAGAAAATTTGCATGTTGCTATACTCATGTACAAAAATACAAATGTGAGAAATATCATACTCCAATTATCGATATCACGATTCCGAATAATACATGGCTCAAATACAAATGAAATACTCAATAATAAATCCGGATATTACATACTCTCCTATTAAAAAGGAGTTTCGTCCCGAAACTCAAGACGAAAATAACTCTGGATATCTAGACTTCATGCTATCTTCCGTTTCCCAAGTGGCTTCTTCCACTCCATGGCATGACCACTGAACTTTGACCAAAGCGATTGGTTTTTTCCTCAACTGCTTAACTCGACTCTCGAGTATTCTGACCGGTCTTTCCTCAAACGTTCCATCCTGAGCGACTTCGATCTCGCCGAAATCAATGACATGACTAGGATCCAGTATATATCTCCATAACTGGGATACGTGGAACACGTTATGAACATGGCTTAGTGACGGCGGTAATGTCAATCTATATGCCAACTCTCCAACTCTCTTAAGGATCTCGAATGGTCCGATATATCTCGGACTCATCTTTCCTTTCCTCCCAAAATGAAAGATTCCCTGAGTAGGAGAAACTTTTAAAAGTACGTGATCTCCAATACTGAACTCTAATGGACGACGACGTACATCTGCATAAGATTTCTGTCGACTCTGGGCGGTCAACAACCTTTCGCGAATCAAGGCTATCTTTTCTCGTGTCTGAACAATCAATTCTGGTTCTGTTCCGATCAAGTATGATGAATCGTCCCAACATAGGGGCGATCTGCATCTCCTCCCGTATAAGGACTCAAACGGTGCCATCTTAATGGAAGCATGCCATCTATTGTTGTAGGTGAATTCAATCAACAGCAGATGAATTTCCCAATCATTTGACCAATCTAAGGCACAGGCCCTCAGCATGTCTTCCACCATTTGAATAGTCCTCTCGGATTGTCCGTCTGTCTGCGGGGTGATAAGCTGTGCTGAAGTTCAATTCAGTCCTTAAGACCTTATGAACTGCTTTCCAAAAATGAGACACAAAACGGCCGTCTCGATCAGAAATAATGGTCTTCGGCGTACCATGCAATCGAACTATCTCTGAAATAAATAATCTGCTAACCTATCGGGTCCCCAAGTGTCCTTAATGCCTAGAAATGAGCCGATCTGGTTAGACGATCAACTATCACCCAAATCATGTTCATTCCTATCTTGGTTCTCGGAATACTAGTGATAAAGTCCATTGACATGTCCTCCCACTTCCATTCAGGAATCGGGAGTGGCTTCAACATTCCGACAGGTCTTTGATGCTCGATCTTGCTGACAAGTTAAACACTTCGAGACATACTCCGCTACATCTTTCTTCATGTTGCCCCACCAAAAGTTCTGCTTCAAGTCTTTATACATCTTACTGGTGCCCGGGTGGATAGAATAGGGCGTGCTGTGAGCTTCCTTCATAACTGTCTGCTTCAGAACATCAACATCGGGAACGCAAATTCGGTTCTGGAACCTCAATACTCCATCATCATGAATTACGAATCCTGGGGCTTTTCCCCTTATCACTTCATCATGTAACCGAATCATCAGAGGATCATCTGTTTGCTTAGATTTGATTTCTTCGGTTAACGATGAAGTTATTTCCATCACGCACAGTTGTCCTTAGACTCTCTGTAACTATACTTCAATTCCTTCTCGAATCATTTCTCGTTAAATGCTAACCTGGGAGGTCAGAGTCTCCAGCATCTGAATAGAAATAGGCTTGCGGCTAAGTGCATCAGCCACTACATTTGCTTTGCCTGGATGATAAACAATCTCCAAGTCGTAGTCCTTAATCAGCTCCAGCCATCTCCTTTGCCGCATGTTCAACTCTTTCTGACTGAAGATGTATTTGAGACTCTTATGATCCATGAAGATTTGACAGTGATTCCCATACAGATAATGTCTCCAGATTTTCAAAGCGAAAACTACTGCTGCCAGCTCCAAATCATGCGTTGGGTAATTTACTTCATAAGGTTTCAGCTGTCGTGACGCATAAGCGATCACCTTATCATTCTGCATCAATACGCATACGAGTCCTTGGTTCGAAGCATCACTGTAAACTATAAATCCTCCAGTTCCCTGTGGAAGCTTTAAAATCGGTGATGTCGTCAATCTCCTCTTCAATTCATCAAAGATTTTCTGACACAACTCGTTCCACTCAAACTTTTGAGTTTTCTGCAGTAGTCGAGTAAGTGGGTGGGAAATTTTGAAAAATCCTTCCATGAACCGACGATAATATCCAGCAAGTCCTAAGAAACTCCAGACTTCTTTCACGTTCTTTGGAGGCTTCCAATCCATAACTGCTTCGATCTTATGAGGATCTACTCGGACTCCTTCAATTGATACCACATGGCCGAGGAACATTACTTACTTTAGCCAGAATTCACACTTAGAAAGTTTGGCGTACAATTGTTCATTTCTCAACAGGTCTAACACAATCCTTAAATGCTGTGCATGCTCCTACGGGCTCTTAGAATACACCAAAATGTCATCAATGAACACAACCACAAATTTATCCAAATACTCGATGAACACTCGGTTCATCAATTGCATGAATACAGCAGGTGCGTTAGTGAGATCAAACGGCATCATTACAAACTCATAGTGTCCGTAGCGAGTTTTGAATGCTGATTTCGGAACATCAGATTCCTTAATCCTCAGCTGATGATATCCTGATCTCAGATTGATTTTTGAAAACACTGTTGCTCCTTGTAACTGGTCAACCAA
Source organism: Orobanche coerulescens (assembly GCA_033398695.1). Taxonomy (NCBI): domain Eukaryota; kingdom Viridiplantae; phylum Streptophyta; class Magnoliopsida; order Lamiales; family Orobanchaceae; genus Orobanche; species Orobanche coerulescens. The sequence goes on from CM065801.1 coordinate 70,873,688, forward strand.
ATCATCAATCCATGGTAATGGATACTTGTTCTTAATCGTCATCTTGTTCAGCTCTCGATAGTCAATACACAGTCGAAGCAATCCATCCTTCTTCCAGACAAAAAGAACTGGTGCTCCCCAGGGCGAAATGCTTGGCTGGATATAGCCTATGTCCAGTAACTCCTCTAGTTGCTTTTTCAGTTCGTACATCTCAGTAGGTGCCATATGATATGGCGCCTTAGAAATTGGTGTAGCTCCGGGTTCCAGCTCGATGGTGAATTCCACATCCCATCGTGGAGGTAGTCCAGGTAACTCGTCAGGGAATACATCTGGAAATTCGTTCACAACAGGAATGGATGAAAGTTTCACAATTACGTCTTCTTTCTTCATTGTATAGCACCAGTATCCCGTACAGCCTTGTTTCAACAATTTTTCAGCTTTCATTGCCTTGATCATCTTTCCTGAGCTTCCTGGTTTCCATCATTCAAACAGTATTTCGGAACCATCGTCAGCGATCAGCAAGATATTCCTCTTTCGGTAGTTTACAATAGCTCCATATCAATTAAGCCAATCATCTCCGAGTATCAGGTCGTCTCCTTACATTTCTATCACAATCAAATTTGAGAGCCACTCTCTCCCTCCAAATGATACAGGGAAATCTCTAGTTTCTAAGTTTCCAACAATCCTCTCTCCACTCGGTAAACCAACAACATAAGATTCACAATTATGAAAACCAGAAATATTCAACGCTTTATACAAGACAAGGATATAAATGAATGTGTAGCTCCTGTATCGAATAAAACGCTAACTGGCGTGGAGATCGGATTCTGAGTAATATTGATTACTGAATCTGTCATCGAACACAAGCAGATTTTGACAAGGAAATTCGGAGATCCGACCTCATCTAATACCGAGTTGCTGCACCGCCGTGCTCAAGTCCTTTTTTTGGCCGATTATCGAGTCCAGTATCCCTTTTCGGACATTTCCTAACTCTCCATCTTTTCCAAATTAATGATTTATTTGTTCATTAATTTGTATATGAATCTTACTATGTTTATGTTTTACATGAATATAGGATAATATGTTGCTCATGATGATGTGCAAAATATGGAGAAAAGCCATATTTATCCCGTTCAAGGATCAAAGTAAATATAGAACGGAGTGCCTGTTGTTGCCCGAAATATTATCCGGAGATAGATATTGCTGGAATGAACGGACCGCAAACAAGGAGTGAGAGCACATCCGAGGGAATGGAAATAACACAAGATTTGCCGGGTTTGTTAGGACCGGGCTTGAATGCTCTCGCAAGATGTTATTAATATGAATACGTTTGAGTACAAATATTAATATAAGAATGCGATTACAATGAGTGTAAAAGATCCTAGTTATCTAGCTGTTGAGTGCTTGCCGGAAGAACTAGAGTTGCTCTGAGTTCTTGTTCTCGTTTCTGCCGCCCGTCTTAGGATTAAGAGGTGCTGAGAGAGAAAAGGCGAGAGATAGCTACCAGAAAAGCCAGACCCAAAGCCAGAGCATTTTCCAAGTGTAGGAAGCCTTCTATTTATAGGAGCTGAGGTGCCTTTTATTGACGGACGATCGCCTTCCTTGTAATATAATAAGGGGCGATCGTCTTTTAGCACATGGGCTGTCTGCCTTGAAGTCCACGGCTGCTGCCGGCAGCCAGCTGTGCGGTCCAATGAGAAGTCCGCACGCGTCCTGAGCTGCTGTCCGGGAGGTCCCACTTTGCACCTTTCGGCGGGTCTGTCGGTAGGTGAGCAGATGGTGACAGGCTGTGGTCAACGATCCATGTTCTGCGGCGCCTTTTCCGGCGCTGCACATGGGTCTTTGTACGAACTTCGTCCTTCACCAACTAGACATGCTGGCTTTACGTGGCAAGAGGTGGTCGTTACTGGTCGGGCATCACAGTCGATCGCCAGGTGCCAAGAGACGATCGCCTTAGATGTCGATCGCTCGGCACTGGGACTTGACCTGGGACCTTAGATCGGCCAATCTGCCTTGGTCTATTCGACTTCGGCTCGGTCGCCCGGTCTCTGTGCCGATCACCTGTTGAGACGAATAAATCTAGACATAACAATTGCCCCCGAGCTTGCTCCGATGTTGAAGACATGGGGTGAGGTGGTTCTTACTGGCGATCGTTGAGGATAAAGATGGGCGACCTGGTGTGCGGACTTTGGTCTTGGACTTGGGCGATCTGATCGATTTGGCGAGCTATTTTTGGTCTTGTACCTGCAATTTTCAAATTTGCCGATCCCTCGTAGAAAGCTGATTGTTTCATCATTGAGAAACCGTGCATAGTCGCGGAGTTCGATAGACCGACTCCATGATCGTGTCTTGTGCGCGAGCGACATTGTCTATCTCGTGACTCATTTTATTGTGAGGGTCCTCCGTTAGGCTGCGCCTCGCCTCGTATTTAAACGAAGGGTGTGCGGTCTTGGTCTGGAGGAGTCCTTGCATGGGGCGTCGTCGGATTAATCGACTCCACGTCTGTGGCTTGTTAGCTCTTTTCTACCTCGGATCGTCATGTTAGATGGCAATCCTCGACGGTATACGTTGAGACGGGGGTAAAGACGCGTCGCATTGTCTGGGTCCACCAAGTTAGATGATGAACCTTTGAAGGCAGACGAGCGTGTCCACTGATTTGATTGGAGAGTCCTTCGGCTACGCCCACCTCGTATCTAAGCGAAGGGCGAGCGATCGCAGCCCAAAGGAACCTTGCATGGCCGAAGCAGTCGGTTCCATCGATCACCAGGACCATGGTTGCACTCTTCTACCTCGGATCGTCATGTTAGATGCCGACCCTCGACGGTGTACGTTGTGCGGGGGAGGCGATCTTGTGCCTTAGCCCATCATGTTAGATGATGAACTGTAGATGGCGAGCGAGTCCTCCGTTTTCGGGAGATGTTGTTTGATAATGGCGATCGGGCTGGAAGACTGGTGATCGTTGTTCGGTCGCCGATCGTGTTACTCATAGGTGAAAAAGTAACCTTTGCTTGGCCAGAAAGTCTGCGGCCTTAGCGCGGAAGATCGCGTAGGTCGGGGGGATGTCCTTTGTAAGGTGCCTGAACATAGGCGAAAGACCATCGAATCCCCCTAAGACCGAGTACATGTTGATCTCGTTGCTTACGGGCTCGCCGTTGAGGATGATCTCATCTACCCGGTCGATGTAGTCTGCGTCAGACTCTTCTTCCCCTTGCCTGATCTGCATCATGCGATGGGGATCTTCCGACCGAGCGACCTTGGCGGCGAAGTACGCTGTGAAGTTGTTCGCCAGTTGATCAAAGGAATTGATGGATCGCGGCGGTAATGAGATGTACCATCTATGGGCCAGGTCGCCCAGCGTTAGCAGGAACATTCGGCACCTGGTCGCGTCTGATGCCCCACACCCGGTCATGTAGATCCGGAACTTGCTCAGGTGAGTCTTGGGATCCGACCTTCCCTCGTACAGAGGTGTTTGCGGAGGAGCGATCCTACGCTGCACGGGGGCGAGCTCAATGTAGACCGCGAGTGGCTCGCTCGGCCCGGCGATCTTGCTATTGGCGCCTGCCCCCGTTTCTAGGAGTGCCTTCAAGTCGTCGAGGTGGCGTTGCATTGCGGCCATCGCTGTAGCTTGGTCGCTCGTGGTTTGGCTCTCGGAGCGGGTGCCGAGGCGATCGTGTACCGATATCCTGGCACCGCGGTGGGCGATGAGGTCGTCGCCACCGATCTCGGTTCTTTGGTGAGGAGTCATATGGTCGGCCTGCCTTTTGGGAGTTGGGTATGCCGAACTCCTGGTGACGGATTCGGGCTCAGTCGTCTCGTGGCTGGGGCCGGTCTGCCCCGGTCGCCATGATGGGTCGCTTCCTAGGCAGCTGAAGACGGAGGTGTCCCGCCTTGCAAGCGCCTTTTCTTGCGAATCGGGGCCTCCTGGCGATCGCTCGGCCAGTATCCCCTTGAACTTCCGTTTGCTCACGCGGCGGATGGCCGAGGGGGTTATAGCGGGCGCGTCGAATGCTCTTCGTCGTTCTCGTAGGATGGCCATAGCCTCTTCGATATGTTCTATGGTTTGGAACTGATCGAGCGAGAGGCTTGGGCCGTCCCTCGGGGGCGGGATCGAGAGTCTCGGGTCGCCGCGGCTACCCTCCGCCATAGGCTGGTGCTCGGATTGAGACGGAATGAGGTGTCCGGCGGATCGGCCAGCGGCTTTCTTCGATATGGAGGCAGAAGTCATGATTCTGAAAGCTTTCTTTGAAGCGCAGTGAGTGTCACTTCAAGTATATGCCCCGAGAACAGTGTATGTTCTTCGGGACGGTAGGAATAAAAATGAAGGTTCAGGGCCCTCCTTCTAGCGCCAATTGTTGTTGCCCGAAATATTATCCGGAGATAGATATTACTGGAATGAACGGATAACAAACAAGGAGCGAGAGCACGTGCGAGGGAATGGAAATAACACAAGATTTGCCGGGTTTGTTAGGCCCGGGATTGAATGCTCTCGCGAGATGTTATTAATATGAATACGTTTGAGTACAAATATTAATATAAGAATGCGATTACAATGAGTGTAAAAGATCCTAGATCTAGCTGTTGAGTGCTTGCCGGAAGAACTAGAGTTGCTCTGAGTTCTTGTTCTCATTTCTGCTGACCGTCTTAGGATTAAGAGGTGCTGAGAGAGAAAAGCCGAGAGATAGCTGCCAGAAAAGCCAGACCCAAAGCCAGAGCGTTTTCCAAGTGTAGGAAGCCTTCTATTTATAGGAGCTTAGGTGCCTTTTATTGATGGGCGATCGCCTTCCTTGTAATATAATAAGGGGCGATCGTCTTTTAGCACATGGGTTGTATGCCTTGAAGTCCGCGGCTGCTGCCGGCAGCCAGCTGTGCGGTCCAATGAGAAGTCTGCACGCGTCCTGAGCTGCTGTCTGGGAGGTCCCACTTTGCACCTTTCGGCGGGTCTGTCGGTAGGTGAGCAGATGGTGACAGGCTGTGGTCAACGATCCATGTTCTGCGGCGCCTTTTCCGGGGCTGCACATGGGTCTCTGTACGAACTTTGTCCTTCACCGACTAGACATGCTGGCTTTGCGTGTAATACCCGGTTGTAATTCAGTCATTATCATTCAGTAATTCCATTCGGTAATTGTCACTATGTAATTTTTCACTCGTTATAATCATTCATCCGTGTTCACCGTTCGGAATAACTTCGAGTTGTGCATCGATATTGTTCATGGTTTCAACCTTACTCGGGAATCGAGACAAGAGTATGATCTTGATCGTGGAAATTGATTCATTAGTCGTTGTTGACGTTGGAGTTCATGTCATTTCTAATCTCCTCATTGTTCAATTTGTGTTTTGTTGGGCGAACCCTTGTAATCATGGCTTGGAACCACCGTTTTGGGGTTTCCGTACTTCCTTTTCGTGTTATTGTTTCCCAAATATTGATTCCTATTCCTTTTATTCTCTTCCCGGGTCATTTTTCATCATTTTAGGACCCAAGGGGGGTGTGGGCCGCGGCACAAGGAGTGTGCGCCGCGGCACACACATTGTCCAGTTTTTGGCCGAGCAGTCTGTACCGTGGGCCACGGCACATGCCGGCAGGGCCGCGGCACACTGCCGAGTCACTGCCGCGGCACACTCGTCCGGGCCGCGGCACACTCGTGTTGCACTTATCGGCTAAACCTTCTGTACCGTGTGCCGCGGCACATGCCGATGAGGCCACGGCACGCTGCCGATCACTGGGGGCAGATTTGGCCCTGTACCGCGGCACACTTCGGCTGGGCCGCGGCACACAGGGCAGTCAACTCTACAATTGCGTTTTTTTCAGCGAGTTCAGCCCATTTTTTCCTTTTCTTCAACCATACGAGAGAGAGAGGCTTGAGAGGGAGATTTTCCTTCATCTATCACTTGAGTGTGTGATTTTTTTCATCTCCTTTCGATCGTGAAGCCCGGATAATTGATCCAACGCGTGTTCTTCGGATCGAAGTGCTTGGATCTTCAAAGATAATATTCATCAAACCTCTTGGATTTCGATTTTGTATTGAGATATGATGTTTTGGATGTTAAGATCATGATGTATGAAGTGATATACGCATGATTATGGATATGTTTGATTATTCATTGGATTATTGAAGGATTATTCAAGAACACTTTGAATATTGAGTTGGATTTGGGGGTTTTCGATTAATTGTTGTTGAAATCACGATTTTGGATATTCATAATGGATTATTGATCGTATGGAAGATGTTTTGTTGGTTTGAAACATTTCTTGGGGATTTGATGTTGGTATTTTTGAGGTTTGGTTATAAACAATCGAAGTTTGGCCACAAAGTGTTCGATATAATGCCCCAATGAACTTGGTTTAATCGTATTGATGTTTTGAGTTAGTTATATTCGTGTTTGATTTGTATATTGAACGGATTGTTGGTAATTGTATTATTCAAGGTTGTTCGAGCGACCGATATCTCAATTAGGACGTTGTTCGTGGAAGGATAATTGTCACCGGTGTTGTGTAAGTTAATTCTTACTCGGTTAAAAGGATATTCTTTCCTTTTGTTGTTGTTCATTCATAATCATAACTCATTCATCATTGTATTAACCATATCAAAACTTCTCATTGTCAATTAATCACTTCAGTCACAAGGAATGACGGTTCCAATCATTTCATTGAGCTGTCATTCATTTCACTATCATTCCATCTCGGTGAGTCATTATTCATTTTCGATGTCACTTTTGTTATATCGTGGCATTCCGGGTCATACTGGCGTGCCGGTTGGTATGTGTAGGATTTTCATGTCGGGCACATTTAAGTCGTGTGTTGGTTGTTGGCCTCACCTTGGACTGTGCACACGAGTCGATTGCTTCGTGAGACTGATTAGGTACAAGACCACACGTGTATTCGATCGATACTCGTTGGTGTCTTGTGCACGGACACATTTCCATCCCGGGCGTAGTGTGGCGCCACCCTTTGAGCCGTACTGTTAGTTGATTCATACAGCATGTTTGATTGCGTATGTTTTCAACAAGATTGAGTTATAATCTAACCGATTCATTTTGATCGAACTTGTGGTTTATACAACATATATATGATTGTGTTTATTCAACTCTTGAGGATTGTTGTTCTGTGTAACTGACCCCGTTTGGGGATATTGTTTTTCAGGTCATGGCAAGGCAAAGGCACGGGGAGAGCACGTTGACGGCGAGAAGTCCCAATGATACTAGAAAGGGCCCCAGTCTTTTCAGTCATTTATGTTTCCTTCATTTATTCCGCTGTAGACATTCCGTTTGAATACTCATTTCACTCAGTATTGTATATTTTATCTCCATATAAAATATACATGTATTCTGTATTATCCTGGATATGTTGTATGAAACTCCTCATCGGAGTAATTATTGTTGTAATGTGGTTCGGTACTACATTTACCCTGTGTAATTCATTCATTTTCATTTGCCTAGTGGGTCCCAGTCGGGGGTCCACGGCACTGTAATATCCGCCTAGTTTGGGGTGTTACAGAGTTGGTATCGGAGCGTGGTTTTGAATACTACCTTTCGAGTCATGTCTCATTTGAAATCATCGTCATCGGACTAGTATCATTGGACTTTCGCGTCACGTGTGACCTGTGCAAATGCCGATCCAATCAGACTGAAAAAACTGTAAGACTTCTAACGCCATGGTATAATTTCTGGCAATAATCATTCATTCATAATTCATCAGTTAACAATCCTCAAACATCATTTTCATTTTGACCAGGACGGTCATTTTAACTCATTAATCACTCAATTCATTTCATTACTCAGTTGTTGATCTGAAAGATCATATCATTAATCTTGTTAACTTGTTCAAGATAATCATTTCAATAATTTCATCAGATAATCATGTCACCTCAGTTAATCATTCATGTAATCACTGTGTTAGAGCGTGTATGCTCATTTTCATCATCACATGTCATAATCATAACGTGATATTCATGCGGGGAATATAATCATTATGTGACTTTCCTACTTCAGTATGGAGAGAGCAAGAAGAGGACGCGGAGGACGAGGCCGTGGTGCAGGCCGAATCCCGAGAGCTCGTGTGAATACACGTGCGAACGCAAGAAATAATGTTAATTCATCGAGCAGCGATCTTTGCTCATTCACACAGGCGTGATCATTCACTATCGGGAGTCGTGCAGGCACGGCTCAGTCAGAAGGTGTTCGAGTTGATCCACTCGCTTTTATGCAGGGCATGATGGCCCAAATGACTCAGATGGCACAACTAATGGAGACGATGCATAATTCAGCTAATCAAAATCAACAGGCTCCTCCGCCGCCATCTCAGAGCCAAGAGAGGGATGTAAGCAGTATCATTGGCGATATCTCTCGCCAGCGACCACCTACCTTCGAGGGCTCATCTGAGCCGGCGGATATTGTTCATTGGCTTGAGCATTTCGAGAAGTTATTTGCTATGATGGATTGCCCTGAAGGGCATAAAGTTTCAGTTGCGGCTTACTATCTGGGTAAAAGCGCACATTCTTGGTGGTTGTCGTTGAAGCCCACCGAAGGATCATGTACTTGGGATCAGTTCAAAACTCTCATGATGGAGAGGTATTATCCAGCCCCACTCAGGGAGGCTAAATTGTCGGAATTACTCACTCCCGACCACTCAGCGGACGACGATGTTCTTGTCATCGCCGAAAAATTTCAGGAACTTCTTCTGTTCGCCTAATCTATCATTCACTCTGAGGCGGACAAGATCAAGTATTTCAGCAAGAGACTGAAACCTCGTATGCGGATACAGTTGCTTAATCATAATTGCACCACTCTGGCCGAATTCATCGAGAAAGCTCTTACTTACGAGCGTACTGCTAAGGAGATTGCTAAGCAACAACCTTCATCTGCTGGCAAGAAGTCTAAGCACCGTAATCAGTCTGACGGCAGTCAGGCCACTTTCAAGAAACCACGTGTGGGCTCTACCTTTTCTGAGTGACCTCCTATGGCGCTTAAACCCACGGAATCTCAGTCACGAGCGGCCAGTCCGGCCGTCACCTGTTTCAACTGTGAAGAACAAGGTCATTTCAGCACCAAATGTCCGAAACAGGCTGTCACGTGCCATAACTGTGGAATTGCTGGGCATAGGGCCCGTTTCTACCGAAGGGACTCTAAACCCACTCCGGCGTCATCTCAGGCCCCAGGACATTCAGCGGTGCAGAATCAGGCCACTCAGTCAGCGTCGTTCAAGACGACAGGAGTTAACAAAGGCGGAGCCAAGAGCTATCGAGGCAGGAGTGTACGGTTTGGGGCAGCAAGCCCGAATTCTGAGATGAAGAAGACCGACGATCCATAGGCCCGAATGATCTCGGGTACACTCGATATTCTATCTCAACTTTGTGTGTACCCTTTTTGATCTTGGTGCATCACATTCATTCATTTCAGTCATGTTTGAGTAGACTACGCCTGGGTAGTGCTACTAGTTGTGAGCCTTATGTCATTGGTCTACCCGATGGTAGACAAATTATCGAAATCGTGAGATTCGAATTGTCGATTGACTTCATGGCCGTGTATGGCCAGTGGACCTAATCGTAGTAGATTTGCTGAGAGACGACGTCATCTTGGGTATTGATTGGATGGATCGTCATGATGCCATCATTAGTGTCCGTAAGCGTATGGTCACTATCATTTCAGATGATGGGGTCGAATGTGTGTTTCAGGGAGGTAATCCCGGCTGTTCTGGTAAGGTCATTAATTTGATGAAAGCAATGAGATTACTCAATCAGGGGTGTGTTGGTTATTGGTGCTATATGACCAAAATCGAGAAATCATCTGTAATGTTGGCGGATATTCCGGTAGTGAGGGAATATGCCGATGTTTTTCCAGACGAGTTACCTGGTTTGCCTCCACACAGAGATGTGGAATTCACGATTGAGTTGGAGCCCGGTACGTCCCCGATATCGAAGGCACCGTATCGGATGGCCCCGACCGAAATGCAGGAATTAAAGAACCAACTTGAGAAGTTGTTCGAGAAAGGTTATATCCGTCCGAGTTGTCAAGAAGAAGGATGGTTCGTTCTGCTTGTGTATTGATTACCGGGAATTGAACTGGGTGACGATCAAGAATAAGTATCCCTTACCCCGTATTGATGATCTCTTAGATCAACTTCAGGGAGCTTCAGTATTTTCCAAGATCGACTTAAGATCTGGATATCATCAGTTGCGGATTCGGGAGTCGGATATCGCAAGGACGGCATTTCGAACACGCTATGGTCATTATGAGTTTGTGGTTATGCCGTTTGGATTGACTAATGCACCTGCGGTATTTATGGAGTTAATGAATCGGGTTTTCATCGACTTTTTGGATCAGTTTGTTGTTGTCTTCATCGATGACATTTTGATTTATTCTCGTAACCGAGAGGAACACGAGGTTCATCTTCATCAGGTTCTCGACGTGTTAAGACGAGATCAACTTTATGGAAAGTTTTCCAAATGTGAGTTCTGGATGTCCGAAGTGACTTTTCTCGGACATGTAATTTCATCAGATGGAGTGCGTGTTGATCCTCAGAAGACGGAGGCTATCCAAGATTGGTTACCTCCGAAGAATGTTAAGGAAATCCGAAGCTTTCTCGGATTAGCCGGTTATTATCGGCGGTTTGTGGAAGGATTTTCTAAAATCGCTCAACCCTTGACGAACCTTTTGCGAAAGGATAAGAAATACACGTGGTCCGACGCGTGTCAACGGAGTTTTGAGGAACTCAAGAGCCGGTTAATGTCAGCACCTGTACTTTCCTTGCCGCAAGGAACGAAAGCATTTGTGGTTTATAGTGATGCGTCCGGACAGGGTCTCGAATGTGTACTCATGCAGAATGGGAAGGTTATTGCCTATGCTTCACGGCAATTGAAACCTTACGAGATTAATTAACCGACCCACGACCTGGAGCTAGCAGCCGTGGTGTTCGCTTTGAAAATCTGGCGTCATTACCTTTATGGCGTTACTTGTCAAATATTCACCGATCATAAGAGTTTAAAGTATATATTTACTCAGAAGGAGTTAAATATGCGACAGAGACAGTGGTTGGAACTAATCAAAGATTACGATATCGAGATCCTTTACCACCCGGGCAAGGCGAACGTTGTCGCCGATGCCTTGAGTCGTAAGTCCGTTCAGGAGCACATGCTTGCTCGTTTAACAATTCAGAATGAGCTTCAGCTGGAATTTCTAAGACCCGAGATCGAGGTCTGATTACAGCGAGTACAAGGGCAACTTTGTACGTTGGAAATTTCATCGCCACTTGAGGAGGTGATCAGGGAGAATCAGGGTTCGGACCCATTTTTATTACGCATTCGAGAGGATGTGACTCTGGGGAAAGCCCCCGGATTTGTGGTCCATGAGGATGGACTTTTGCGTTTTAAGAATCGGTTATGCATACCGGCGAATGACGAGTTGAAAAACTCGATTTTGAGAGAAGCTCATGCTACCCCTTATTCTGTTCATCCGGGGTCTAGCAAGATGTACAAGGACTTGAAACAAAATTACTGGTGGAGTAATATGAAGCGAGAAGTCGCAGAATTTGTTTCGAGATGCTTAACCTGTCAACAAGTCAAGATTGAACATTAGCGACCGGCGGGTATGCTGAAACCTCTCCCTATTCCAGAATGGAAGTGGGAAGACATTTCTATGGATTTCATCACGAGTTTGCCGACGATTCGTCGTGGCATGAATACGATCTGGGTAATTATGGACCGCTTAACTAGATCAGCTCATTTCCTTGAGATTAAGGATACGTGGGGTTCCGAGAGACTTGCCCAGCTATTCATCAAAGAGATAGTGAGACTGCACGGTACTCCTAAAAGTATCGTTTCCGATCGTGACGGACGGTTTGTGTCTCATTTTTGGAAATCAGTTTATCGTGCCATGGGAACTCAGCTTAATTTCAGCACATCTTTTCACCCTCAGTCCGACGGACAATCAGAGAGGACTATTCACACTTTGGAGGACATGTTGAGGGCATGTGTCCTCGATTGGAAAGACGATTGGGAAGCCCAACTACCATTGATCGAGTTCACGTATAATAATAGTTGGCATGCTTCGATTAAGATGGCGCCTTACGAGGCCTTGTACGGTCGTCGTTGTCGATCTCCTCTGTGTTGGGATGACTTATCAGAATCAATCGGCACCGAGTCCGATATGCTTATAGCCGCCCGTGAGAAGGTAGCTTTGATCAGGAGTCGTTTGTTGACCGCTCAGAGTCGACAGAAATCTTATGCAGACAATCGTCGTCGACCACTAGAGTTCGAGACGGGTGACCATGTTTTGGTCATGGTATCCCCGAGTCAAGGTATTTTCCGTTTCGGAAAACGGGGGAAGTTGAGTCCGAGATTTATTGCACCTTTTGAGATTTTGGAACGAGTAGGCGAGCTAGCTTATCGTTTGGCCTTACCTCCGACGTTGAGCCGAATTCATAATGTGTTTCACGTATCTCAGCTACGGAAGTATGTTGCCGACCCGAGTCACATACTTCAGTTCGACAAAATCGAGATCGCGGATGATCATTGGTATGAGGAGCGTCCCATACGAGTGTTAGAACGGCGAATCAAATAGTTGAGGAATAAGACGATTCCTTTGGTTAAAATTCAGTGGTCTAGACACGGAGTCGAAGAGGCTACTTGGGAAACCGAGGATAGTATGCGGAAGAGTTATCCCGAGTTATTTGACCCTTAGTTTCGGGGAGGAAACTCTTTTAAGGGGGGTGTATGTAATACCCGGTTGTAATTCAGTCATTATCATTCAGTAATTCCATTCGGTAATTGTCACTATGTAATTTTTCACTCGTTATAATCATTCAGAGACAAGAGTATGATCTTGATCGTGGAAATTGATTCATTAGTCGTTGTTGACGTTGGAGTTCATGTCATTTCTAATCTCCTCATTGTTCAATTTGTGTTTTGTTGGGTGAACCCCTGTAATCATGGCTTGGAACCACCGTTTTGGGGTTTCCGTACTTCCATTTCGTGTTATTGTTTCCCAAATATTGATTCCTATTACTTTTATTCTCTTCCCGGGTCATTTTTCATCATTTTAGGACCCAAGGGGGGTGTGGGCCGCGGCACAAGGAGTGTGCGCCGCAGCACACACATTGTCAAGTTTTTGGCCGAGCAGTCTGTACCGTGGGCCGCGGCACATGCTGGCAGGGCCGCGGCACACTGCCGAGTCACTGTCGCGGCACACTCGTCCGGGCCGCGGCACACTCGTCCGGGCCGCGGCACACTCGTGTTGCACTTATCGGCCAAACCTTCTGTACCGTGTGCCGCGGCACATGCCGACGGGGCCGCGGCACACTGCCGAGTCACTGCCGCGGCACACTCGTCCGGGCCGCGGCACGCTGCCGATCACTGGGGGCATATTTGGCCCTGTGCCGCGGCACACTTCGGCTGGGCCGCGGCACACAGGGCAGTCAACTCTATAATTGCGTTTTTTCAGCGAGTTCAGCCCATTTTTTCCTTTTCTTCAACCATACGAGAGAGAGAGAGAGAGGCTTGAGAGGGAGATTTTCCTTCATCTATCACTTGAGTGTGTGATTTTCTTCATCTCCTTTCGATCGTGAAGCCCGGATAATTGATCCAATGCGTGTTCTTCGGATCGAAGTGCTTGGATCTTCAAAGGTAATATTCATCAAACCTCTTGGATTTCGATTTTGTATTGAGATATGATGTTTTGGATGTTAAGATCAAATTGTATGAAGTGATATACGCATGATTATGGATATGTTTGATTATTCATTTGATTATTGAAGGATTATTCAAGAACACTTTGAATATTGAGTTGGATTTGGGAGTTTTCGATTAATTGTTGCTGAAATCACGATTTTGGATATTCATAATGGATTATTGATCGTATGGAAGATGTTTTGTTGGTTTGAAACATTTCTTGGGGATTTGATGTTGGTATTTTTGAGGTTTGGTTATAAACAATCGAAGTTTGGACACAAAGTGTTCGATATAATGCCCCAATGAGCTTGGTTTAATCGTATCGACGTTTTGAGTTAGTTATATTCGTGTTTGATTCGTATATTGAACGGATTGTTGGTAATTGTATTATTCAAGGTTGTTCGAGCGACCGATATCTCAATTAGGACGTTGTTCATGGAAGGATAATTGTCACCGGTGTTGTGTAAGTTAATTCTTACTCGGTTAAAAGGATATGCATTCCTTTTGTTGTTGTTCATTCATAATAATAACTCATTCATCATTGTATTAACCATATCAAAACTTGTTATTGTCAATTAATCACTTCAGTCACAAGGAACGACGGTTCCAATCATTTCATTGAGTTGTCATTCATTTCACTATCATTCCATCTCGGTGAGTCATTATTCATTTTCGATGTCACTTTTGTTATATCGTGGCATTTCGGTTCATACTGGCGTGCCGGTTGGTATGTGTAGGATTTTTATGTCGGGCACATTTAAGTCGTGTGTTGGTTGTTGGCCTCACATTGGACTGTGCACACGAGTCGATTGCTTCGTGAGACTGATTAGGTACAAGACCACACGTGTATTCGATCGATACTCGTTGGTGGCTTGTGCACGGACACATTTCCATCCCGGGCGTAGTGTGGCGCCACCCTTTGAGCCGTACTGTTAGTTGATTCATACAGCATGTTTAATTGCGTATGTTTTCAACAAGATTGAGTTATAATCTAACCGATTCATTTTGATCGAACTTGTGGTTTATACAACATATATATGATTGTGTTTATTCAACTCTTGAGGATTGTTGTTCTGTGTAACTGACCCCGTTTGGGGATATTTTTTTCAGGTCATGGCAAGGCAAAGGCACGGGGAGAGCACGTTGACGGCGAGAAGTCCCAATGATACTAGAAGGGGCCCCCAGTCTTTTCACTCATTTATGTTTCCTTCATTTATTACGCTGCAGACATTCCGTTTGAATACTCATTTCACTCAGTGTTGTATATTTTATCTCCATATAAAATATGTATGTATTCTGTATTATCCTGGATATGTTGTATGAAATTCCTCATCGGAGTAATTATTGTTGTAATGTGGTTCGGTACTACATTTACCCTGTGTAATTCATTCATTTTCATTCGCCTATTGGGTCCCAGTTAGGGGTCCACGGCACTGAAATATCCGTCTAGTTTGGGGTGTTACATTGCGTGGCAAGAGGTGGTCGTTACTGGTCGGGCATCAGAGTCGATCGCCAGGTGCCAAGAGACGATCGCCTTAGATTTCGATCGCTCGGCACTGGGACTTGACCTGGGACCTTAGATCGGCCAATCTGCCTTGGTCTATTCGACTTCGGCTCGGTCGCCCGGTCTCTGTGCCGATCGCCTGTCGAGACGTATAAATCTCGACATAACAGTACCCACGGAAATATGTTGTTCATATGGAGAGAAGCCAAATTTATTATCCCGTTCAAGGATCAAAGCAAATATAGATCAAGTACCCGTAAGATTTTATAAAAGTTCCCGTTTTTCAATTCCTCTCCTTTGAGAATTTTTTTTTGGGGAATTGGGTATTTGGGCTGAACATTACCTGATGCGACTGCAACATCCTGATTGTCTGTTCTCCTCATCTCGTACAGGCGTGGGGGAACAGACCCGACACTCGCTGTACTCTTTCGGTCCCACTGTCCTCTGCCTCGTCCGCGGTCAAAATTCTGAGGCATCTGAACACTTTGCTGCGTCTGTTGGATAGTGGCATCTCTCTGAGCTGGCTGTGATGTACGGTTTCCATTAAACTTGGCGGCATCCTGGCAAAACGTCGTACGGTGCCCTTCCTATCCGCAATCAAAACATGTAACTGGGGTACGTAAACAATTACGCCAAAGGTGGCCTGAGCGACCACAGTTAAAGCACTTTCTATTTGTATCCGTCGTGGATGACACTGCTCCAAAATTATTCCCGCTCTTAGATGGGTGTGGAGGTTTCTTGAAAGGGTGAAAGGATGACTGGGCCTTGCGGGGCCCACTGCTCTTGTGCTCTGTGAAACTACCAGAGACTTTCTGCTTCTTGGATTCTGCGAACTTTTCCATCGCTGCTTCTTTCATCTCATACGCCAATGCTTTATCCTGATATTGACGAAGAGTGGTACATTCAAAACCGGACATGTACCTCTGTATTTCTGGTTTCATTCTCATATCAAAATGGATCATCATTTCTGCATCTGTTATGACCAAATGTCAAACAAATGCCAGCTACTGGTTAAACGTCTTAATTGTCTGGGATACGGGTTCGTCTGACGGCTGTGCGGAGAAAAATTCCCGAACTTTGGCTTCCCTCACAGGACGAGGGCAGTACTGAGCTTCCATCATCAATTTAAATTTTGTCCAGTCAGCATCATGATCTACAGACCGGATGGCTTCCCACAACTCGGATGCTTCCCCTATCAGAAAGTACTGAGCAATAGAGGCTCTCCGGTCGTCTAGGCAATTAATTCCGGCAAAAAATTTCTCCAATTCCTTCAACCAATGGTCCCATGTGGGAGTCTCAGAAAAGTCGTCGAATTTAGGTGGTTGCATATTTGCCACTTCTTGCATCCATCAGTCACCTCGATTTCCCATGTCTGGGATACCTTGTTGTCGATCTCCCTGTTGTAACCCTACTGCCACCTACATTCGGTCCACGACCTGGGCGAACTGAGTCATCTGGTTCACCACCTGACGAAGGATTTCGGGCACAGCAGGTTCCGGTTCATTATTAATAGATCTCTGTGGCTCGCCTGAGCTGTGGCTGGCCTGATTAGAAGGCGAAGCTTCTCTTTCGGCATTCTTTCGTCCGCGACCGCGACCACGTCCACATCTACCTCTCAACATACTCTAAGGATAAATACTCAATATACAGGAAACAATATCGTTCAAATGTTCAAGTATAAAGAGATACAACATGTAAAGGACTAGATAGAGTTTAAGAACTTACAACCACGGCTCGCATGAAGACGTAGGCAGTACAGTGATGTTATTCACGGCCGGTTACCTCAAAAGACATATATGACCCCTATTTTAACCCAATGGCTAAGATATCCATAATCTTAGCTCTGATACCATATTCTGTAACACCCCCGATATATTCAGGAATATTACAGCGCCGTAAATCCTTTACATAAGAATTTACAAGGATGAATAAATGAAAAGACAATAATAGATACTAAATCATGAAATCACTGAAATGAAATACGACAGTTCTGGTTCGATACCGAGAATTACAAATATCCAAATTAAGAATATTAATACATCACTGAAATCAAAACATCACAAATTACGACGTACTCGAGTACTTATTAAAATAACCAACAACAGACGATAAACCCGGCCGAAACATCACTCTGCACCTTCGTCGTCATGCAGCTCTAGTGGTTGTTTCCCCGCTCTCCTGAATCCTGAACATAAACAAATGTTCACCCCCGAAGGGGTTAGCACAACGATACTAGTACAAGTAAAATAATCATACAACAGTGATGTAATTAACAATCATCATAACAAGTTTCTCTAACGAGAAATAACAACAACACATATCACATCATAACAGTCTCAACATACTGATGGTATTCCAACGATCCAGCGCACACAGCTATAGATTCCCATGATGATCCCGTCGGACCAACGCATGGTGGAACTACCTGTCCAATGATCCAGCGCACACAGCTATAGATTCCCATGATGATTCCCGTCGGATCAACGCATGGTGGACAATTAATCATAACACATGTACACAGTACAATCACAACATAACTGACATAAATCGGACAATTCTAATTAAGGTACTTGCCTCGATTCGATGACAAGAATGATACTTCCACAAAAAATGGAACACTTGAAGGTCGCCCCCTTCGATCAATCACGTAACAAGCTCGAACCTTAGACAAAATAAATAATATTGAGTTCATCTCATGTCGTACGAACATCTTACAATCCAAATTTCGGTCGGAAGTTCATAAAACGTAACCTGCCTGAACTGCTTAACGTACGTTACGTATTCTGTGTAGCGTACATTAATCCTACTCCTTAGCGCACGTAAACAACAAAGTCTAGCGTACGCTATATAAGTATCGGCAGTCCCTCTCTGATCAGCCGACTGACTCCTCTGATGATTTTAACGTACGTCACGTACCAAACGCTACGTTCGTTAACTAAGCCCGATAGCGTACGTTAATCTACATAGCTTAGCGTACGCTAAGCGTGCATGGCAGTTCCACTTCTGGGCAGATGACTGTTCTAACGGTGATGAAACTTACGAAATCCTCAGTGGTTTACGTACGTTAGTCGTCTACATATCATAAACTTATGAATAATCTTACGGATTCAATCATTGTTGAATTCAAGGAAATGAATATCATCACAACTCTTATATTCAATCTCAATTATCATTCTCATTTGAAGTTCGGTGATCTCAGGTTGATGCCCTAGATTCTATTACCATTATCACATTCAGACTTCATCTTAAAGGTGAACTAACAATCCCAATGAAAAGATACAACCTAAGATGATTCTTTTTTAAGTTCTTATAATCAAAGTGATATCAACTCCAAGTTTACGATCAATATGGCAACGTTAAATCATACGGATAATCAATCTCATAATATTCCTCTCATCATTTGATATACTAGGATTCTAACTACGATGTTTTCAACGACGATATCATAAGCATAATCATTCCGACTTCTAAACATGATGTTTGTTTGAATAATTCATCAATGGAACTCAATATCTTGGTAGCATGATCATCTTATTCTCAAGGACACAAATCTAAGGCTGGATAGAATTAACATACCTTAAGATGAAGAAAACACCGAGTCCAAAAAGGTAGAATCCAGCTCCGGTTGTTTGAATGTCAATCCAAGATGCGTCTCCACTTCAACGATCAATCACAAGTGACATCCAATCTCCAATGATCGAGTAGATGTGGTTTATGTGTGTTTAAGGAAGATATGAGGCTCTCTGGTCTCTCAAGAACGAAGGACAACTGAAGAGAATGTAAACCAAGTAAAATGGGGTGCTGTCTCTTTTATAACATTTCTGTTCGTATGTTATTTAGCGCACGCTATCACAGTATCCTTAGCATACGCTAACAAGCGTTGACTCCAAATCTATCCAGGTTCGCCCGTGGGAATCTTATCCGGACCCATGTCCGGCTGGCGCATGTGCTAGCCGCCTACCTCAATAATTGACTGCCTAACGAGTTAGTTTTAGCCGATAACGCATGTTAATCTACATTCTTAGCGTGTGTTATCACGAGTTTGCATGAGAAAATTTGCATGTTGCTATACTCATGTACAAAAATACAAATGTGAGAAATATCATACTCCAATTATCGATATCACGATTCCGAACAATACATGGGTCAAATACAAATGAAATACTCAATAATAAATCCAGATATTACAGGTGATACTTTCAGCAATACATAATCTCCTGTCTCAAACTCTAACGGTCGACGTCGAATGTCGGCATATGACTTTTGTCGACTCTGGGCGGTCAACAACCTTTGTTGAATAACTGAGACTTTCTCCTGTGTTTGAATCATCAAGTTCGGTTCTACTCCAAGTAATTCGTACGGTTCATCCCAACAAATTGGCGATCTACACCGTCTTCCATATAATGCTTCAAATGGAGCCATTACAATCGAACCATGCCAACTATTATTATATGCAAATTCAATCAATGGTAAATGAATCTCCCAATCTTCTTTCCAATCCAATGTACAAGCCCTCAACATGTCTTCCAATGTTTATGGTTATCTCCGACTGCCCATCCATCTGAGTATGATAAGTGGTGCTGAAATTCAGTTTGGTACCGAGTGCTCGATGTACTGCTTGCCATAAGTGCGACACAAAACGACCATCACGGTCCGAAACAATACTCTTTGGGGTACCATGGAGTCTCACAATTTCTGCAATAAACAAACGAGCCAATCTCTCTGGTCCCCAAGTATCTCTAATGCCCAGAAAATATGCTGATTTGGTTAGTCGATCAACGATTACCCAAATCATATTCATCCTGGTTCGCGTCCTTGGCATTCCCACAATAAAATCCATCGCAATGTCTTCCCACTTCCATTCCGGAATTGGTAACGATTGCAACTTCCCGGCAGGTCTTTGATGCTCAGCTTTAACCTTCTGACAAGTTAAGCATTTTGACACGAACTCCGTTACATCTTTCTTCATATTTGGCCACCAAAAATTTTTCTTCAAATCTTTATACATTTTACTCGTACCCGGATGAATAGAGTACGGAGTAGAATGTGCTTCATTCAAAATCACTAGTTTACGATCATCATGATTCGGTACACAAATCCTACCTTGAAATCAAAGAACACCATCATCGTGTATCATGAATCCAGGTGCCATTCCTTTAACAACATCTTCTCGAAGCTGCACTAACAAAGGATCATCTAACTGTTTGGACTTAATGTCCTCAATCATGTAGGGTGTGACCTCAAGGAAACGTAATTGGCCTTGAGTCACTTGAGGCAAAATTTCAATCGCCAAATCTAACAACTCTCGCCTAAGCTTCGGTTGAATGGTGAGTAATTCCAATTTCAGCAACACGACTGACTTGCGGCTCAAAGCATTGGCAACGACATTCGCTTTACCTGGATGGTAAAGGATTTCAAGATCATAATCTTTAATCAATTCTAACCATCGCCACTGGCGCATATTAAGCTCCTTCTGCGTGAATATATACTTCAAGCTCTTATGATCCGTATACACTCGACAAGAAGAACCATATAAATAGTGCCTCCAAATCTTCAACGCAAACACTACAGCAGCTAATTCAAGATCATGGGTAGGATAATTCATCTCATATGGATTTAAATGCCGAGATGCATAAGCCACTACTCTCTCATTTTGCATCAATACGCATACCAATCCTTGTTTGGAAGCATCACTATAAATAATGAAACCTTCTGTTACTTGTGGCAGGGCTAGTACCGGAGACGTTGTCAGCCTCTTCTTCAATTCATCAAAACTCCTCTGACACTCATCACTCCATTCGAATTTCTGAGTTTTCTGTGTTAATTGAGTGAGCGATCGAGCAATTTTCGAGAATCCCTCGACAAATTGACGATAATAACCGACTAATCCCATAAAACTCGGGACTTTCTTAACATTCCGCGGGGGCTCCCAAGCTAAGACTGCTTCAACCTTCTGAGGGTCTACTCGAACACCATCGACGGATATAATGTGACCGAGAAAAGCAACTTCTTTCAGCTAGAATTCGCACTTATAAAACTTAGCATAAAGCTTATCAACCCTCAAAATACTCAACACAACTCTTAAGTGTTCGGCATGCTCTGATTCGTTCTTGGAATAGATTACGATATCATCAATAAACACCACCACAAATTTATCAAGATATTCGATAAATGTTTTGTTCATAAGTTGCATAAATGCCGCCGGAGCATTTGTCAAACCAAAAGGCATGACTACAAATTCATAATGCCCATACCTCATTCGGAATGCCATTTTCGGAATATCTGAATCCCGAATTTGCAGCTGATAATATCCAAATCTCAAGTCAATCTTGGTGAAAACTGTATCCCCTTGAAATTGATCAAATAGATCGTCGATTCTAGGTAATGGATATTTGTTCTTGATAGTTAGTTTATTCGACTCACGATAGTCAATACATAACCGCAAAGATCCGTCTTTCTTCCATACAAACAATACAGGTGCACCCCATGGAGACGCACTAGGCCGAATATAACCTTTGTCCAGTAATTCACCCAATTGTTTCTTCAACTCTTGCATTTCTGATGGGGCCATTCTGTATGGTGCCTTGGATAATGGCACCGCATTAGGCTCTAGTTCGATACGAACTCCACCTCGCGATGTGGCGGTAATCCTGGCAAATCATCTGGAAATTCATTCACAACTGGGATAGAAGATAAACTCCGCCAACTTCTGTATTCATTGTGTAACACCAATAATCGGTACAGCCTTGGTTCAACAGTTTCATAGCATTCATGGCTCGGATAATCTTTCCAGAAGTACCAGGTTTCTGACCTTCAAAAACATATTCAATACCATCTTGATCAATGATCGAGATTATCTTTCGACGATAATCCATTACTGCCCCATGACGATCTAACCAATTATCACCGAGAATTAAATATTCTCCCTTCATATTAATCACAATCAAATCGGATGACCAATCTCTACCACCGATGGTTACAGGACAATTGACAATCTCTCGATCCCCAAATATCCTTTCCCCACTCGGCAGTCCAACAATAAAAGGTTCGCATGCAGAAAGACCGTCAAGACCCAAACGATTCACACAAGACAATGATATAAAAGAATGAGTATCTCCAAAATCAAACAATACATCTACCGGGTGCATAGAAATATATACATTACCTGACGTAGTTGCAGCCCCTACGTCATCAGTCCACCTCATCTCATCCAATCGGGGTGGGGCTGATCCAGTGTTAGGTGTATCCTTATGCTCAGTTTTGCCTCTGCCACTGCCACGTCCGACACTCGGAGTTGGCTGACCTGTAACTGTGCCTGCCGGAGTAGGAGATCATTTGGCCAGGAATTCTACTCGCTTTCTCACAATACGATGCCCGATGTCCCTGTTTTTTGCACGTAAAACAAGTAACAGGGCGCAAGGAATAATAAGAATTAACATGCCCAGGAACTCCACAATTAAAACAAACTCTCGGCGCTCCTCCACTAGGTTGAGGGGAACCAACGGAAGACTGCGCCGAAGCTTGGGGCCTACGTGATCCACTTCCTCAAAAACTACCAGAAAATTTCAGCTTCTTTGAACTAGGAGTCGTCTGAATTGGCACTGTTACAATCTCATAAGCGAGCACTCTATCTTGGTATTCTCTAAATGTAGCACATCCAAGACCAGCCATATACTTCCAGACCTCAGGTTTCATTCTCGCATCGAAATGAAGTATTTTATCCACTTCATCCCTGACTCGGTCCTGAACATATACTAACTGCCTGTTGTACTTCTAAATTGCCTCTGCGATAGGGACATCTTCGGGTTGAGCTCTAAAGAATTCACTAACCCTGGCTAATTGTACTAGCCCGGGACAATACTGTGCCTCCATTAACTCTTTAAATTCTTCCCAAGTGACATCACGATCCTTGGGTCTAACAGCCTGCCACCAGTCAGATGCGTCATCAGTAGTCAAATACTGTGCAATCGGAACCTTCTTGGCCTCAGGTCAACCAATACCATCGAATAAATTTTCTAGCTCAACCAACAATGATCCCAGTTGTTTGCATCGCTAGAACCATCAAAATCTAGGAGGATTCATTTTCATAATTTCTTGAAGCCACCTATCCTCAACTGTCCTGCCAGTATTAATGTTATCCACCACCTGAGCTAATTGGTACACTTGGGTCACAACTTGCTGGAGGACATTAGGCACTTCGGCCTCTGCACTCCCACCTGCACCTCCCGAAGGAATCGGGTCTGATCTAGCTGCAGAACGGGATGCCGAGTTTGAAACGGACATCTCGGACTCGAATAAGGCTACTCTGCTATGGCCTCG
Organism: Orobanche coerulescens; assembly: GCA_033398695.1. Lineage (NCBI taxonomy): Eukaryota > Viridiplantae > Streptophyta > Magnoliopsida > Lamiales > Orobanchaceae > Orobanche > Orobanche coerulescens. The sequence goes on from CM065801.1 coordinate 70,897,148, forward strand.
GCCGCGTTGACGGATAGCTCTACCTCTCGGCATATTGAAGAATAAGAATGGTTCAACAAGGAAACGATTACAACAATAGATTACACAATGACGAAGATAATTACTCGCGAAGGAAAGAAAAAACCAACATCCGAAGAGTCTTCCAGCACAGGCAGCACGGGATGGTAGCACTCTAATGATATCATGGACAACAACCGAATCACTTTAACAAACCCAAAAATATCGACAGTCTAGGTATCTATAAACCTAAGCTCTGATACCATATTATGTAACACCCCTGTGATGTACGGAGATATTACAGCGTCGTAGATTCTTTTTGGGGAACCTACCAGGCTTTGACCAACATAGACACATTAACAAACAACAAACTGAGATATTAACACGTATAAAACAAACAACACCCTTAGTACGACATACATCACAAGATAGTACATTACATAATCTCGTTGGATCGCAACAAACACAACAACTCAAATTGATCCAACCACAACATCAACAACCATCATTAAACACAAATTACATCACGTGACAGTACCTGTGCGAGTACAAAATCAAAACTCGACTATGACCATGACCATACGACCACCGACTCAAAATAGTGCACGATATCAATGCTGCCCACCAAGCTCGTGTCCGCCCCGTGCTGGTTCTCCTACTGGACCTGTACCTGAATACACAAAAGTATATCCACCCCGAAGGGGTCAGCATGAAGCCGGTGCAAGTACAATGATTCCAGAATATGTACAACAAGTGAATAAACAACAAAAATTACGGTGCCATCACATATATTCCGGAATACAATACCATAATCATCATCAAAAAAACAACATCCCGAGCTATACTGGCCCTGTACCTCTCGAGCAAGATACACACCCCAGAGCATAGGCGGATCCACGACCGAAAAACCACTAGTGCACTGACCGTCCCACGAAAAACAATGTCGAATGATAAAATATATATTAAAATTACATTAAAGATAATAAATAATACATAAATAAAGTCAGTAATAACAAAGCGGGAGACAATTAGGCGAACATGTCATGCTGGAAAACTTACCTCTAGATCGGGGTGAGGTCGAGCCTCTTGGGGGGTACTCAGGACAGTGGACGATCCCCCTCGTGTGCGTGTGTGGGAAAAAAAACAAAGGATCCGTACATTTACAAAGAAAATCGCCTACATTTACTGTCCATTTCCTGAAAATGTGCTCAAATAACATCATTACTAATAGTTTTAAGTACGGATTTTTCTATAAATATTACAAGACGATTATTTAACCATTGATCACCCATCTTACTACATAACTCACTCTTCACATACTTCATAGCTGAAAAGACTCGTTCAACACTTGCAGTTGCTACGGGCAAAATCAACATTTCTTTCAAAAGTAATTTCTAATATTTGGTTAACTGAAACCCTTCAGCTAGTTTTGTATTAAGGGTGCATCTTAATTTTTTTCATCATATTACATAAATATTCTTCAAAAGAAGCAAGTTTTTGCGAAATATTTCAAGGTTGAATAAACAACTTTAAACATTTTAATTAATATCGCCTTGATCAAAACAGATTACGTCAAATCAAAAAATATATTTAAAAGGTATATATGACTTTACCTATTAAACTTCGAGAGTAAAAAATAATTAAACTCCTCGATAATTCAACTATTGCCAAAATAATAAATAACGGAAAAGATAATACTAAATATTATCGGGGAAGGGGGTCTTATTCTGAAAAAAATCTGGTGGTGCACGTGCACCACCATGTTAGGCATAGATCCGCCTATGCCCCAGGGACACCTCATCAGGCCCTCCCTGGTGTATAGCCCAACCAAGTGATCCGCAGAACCCGAAGTCTAACGGATCCCAGGGGACCCTCGCTGGTTTTACTCGGCTCGCACACACTCAATAAACACAAGGCATAATTCACATTTTTACAAAATCACATTTTCACATATTCACACGAAGTACAATAAACGTAATCAGAGTACTTGCCTCAATTCGAACGACACGGGAAACAACAAATGGGTGAACGTATGGTCCGAGTACTTTCAACAATTTGACCCTAACACATCGAAATACCGAATTAAACACAACACCACGAAACGGAAGGATTTACCCTAAGTTCTACCCTTAGAGACATTTAATCGAACATTACGGAGGCGACAAAGGTTGAACCCAAGAACGGATTAAAAACTCGGAATTTAATCCATACTTTGAGGGAAAACAAAGGAACATGATTACAACATCATAATATAACATAATTCAAAGGCAAAACGAACTTGAATCAAGAATTCCCAATAAACCCCAAAATTCTATGAAAGGACTTGAAGAACTTCAAACCACATACCTTAATTCAAGTACCTATATGTACTATACCTAAATGTAAATTAGACTTGTAATGAACTATTAGAATATAGTATCAAATATGTTCCGGAACTTTTAAACTTGGGACAAATATGACTCTATGAATATCAAAATAATTATTAATTTCTATAAATTCTTTAATAATTCTAAGCGGTAATAATTTAACATAGCAAATTGACTCTTTTTAGTAATTTGAGGAGTTGTTTATTTTTTATAGACATGTTAAATATTTCTTATATAATCAATGGGTAATCTTCGAAAATTATATAAAAAATATTTAATATATCTATAAAAAGTAAACAAAAACTCAAACTTTTTACCTAGAATCAGTTAAAATTAAATATTTTAAAATATTTAATATATCTATTAATAGAAAAAATTATTACTCACGGCAAAATTATTACTCATAGCAAAACTATTTAAAATTTTCTATTACACTCTAATATATTTAAAGTATTTTAACATAGCAAAGACTCAAATATTTTAAAATATTTAATATATCTATATAAAATATTTAGTATTCGGAATTACAGCCTTTAATTGATTCGAATTAATTGATTCAAAAATAATTTAACATAGCAAACATTTTTAATGCTATTAATTCTTGATTTATTTAAGTATAGTTCTGATTTAATATATTAATTTAAAATTTATTAGTTATTTTAATATTCATTAATCAAAAACTCCTATCAACCGTCCACGGAATCTATTCAATGGGATGAGTCTATATTTTCGTGTTTTTAAATTTCCCAGTTTTTTTAGTTCTTCATTTTTTTTCTTAGTTTTTTTTAAGTTGTTTTAATGTTTTATACTCCCTCCTTCCCAATTTTAGTGGGAGATTTCTATTTTTTTTTCAATTTTTTAATTTTTCAAATTTAGCACATGATTTTTAAATTTTACTCTTGACTATTAAGCCCTCAATTTTCAAAATAACTATTTCATTATATTTTATGGAACTATACAAAAAATTGCAATTTATTGTCATGAACTATTTTATTTAACTACGAAAATCTTAGTTGAAGAATAAATCCAACTTCTTACCTCGGATTCTCATAGAATTCACATTTTTAATCAAAAATTATCTAATTTTACAAAATCAAAATAATCAACAAAATTCATAATCACAACTATCGGTATATATTTTCAAATAAAAATAGATAATTTTTGTAGTTTCATAAAATATTTAATGAGAATATAATAAATTTTAAAATTATATTTTTATAGTTTCGTAAAATTAAATTATGAAACAAGACGAATTTGGGCAAACGATGAACAATACTCAAATGAGAAACTTATTTAAGCAAATAAAAAGAGGTGGGGAAAGGGAATAGTTTTTCTTATTCTTTTTCTAACTTTTAGGGTTCATTTTAATTTAGGAAATAGATGATATGAAAATTAATTATCGTGTGAAATCTAGAAACTTTTGTAGGCCATTGATATTAGTGATCTAACGACTGTAGATGAGTAGAATTATATGCATTTATGTATTTTTTTATTGCATTATTTGTTGCATATCTTTAGCGGCCAGAACGATGCAAATAATAACAAATATGCAATGAAATTACTTAATAATGCAATTGGTTTCTAGATTTCACCATTAAAGGTGTTTCCACTATAGTCAATCCCTAAATATATTTTTTATATTTAATTATTACAGTTCTGTTCCGGGAATTATTATTCTCGTGATGTGTCTTACCTAATACTGATTGTAGATACATAGATGGAAGGTTCCAGATCCTTCTAGAGGTAGTAGGATCCTATTAGATGTCTTACCTTATCTAGGAATCCTATGTATGGAAGGACTCTCATTGTAATGCCTATATAAAGGCCCCTCTATCAGTGTTATGAATACAATTGATTTGCTGTCTTTTACTTTCTCCTCAAACACGTTATCAGCACGTAGTATCTCAACTGAGTAGAAAAAAACTTCTGAAAAATCCGAAATTCAAAAAAAAAAAAAAAAAAACGCGTGCGAAAAACCCTAGCAGCCGGAATCGCGAAAACCTGCGGCGCCTCCTTCCTCCTCCTCTGTCGCGATCTGCAACCCCCCGGGACCGCGACCCCACCCCCGACCAAGGTTCACATCCAATCCAGCGGCGAGTTCCAGCTCCGTCTCCACCGCCTTGTCCTTTCGACCCCACCGCACCAGATCGGACCTTGTGCGCCCTTCCGATTTCCGATCTGAAATCGTTGCCAAGTAATAATGCTTCAATTACTCGTCTCATCTCATTGCGGTGCCAGCCGCCGCAATATCGCTCCATCTACTCCCCATTGTATCTCATCCACGTCGCATCTCAGCGCATCATGGCTGGACAAGATGAAAGGAATATTTACAGGCGCGAAGACCACCGCCGAGCCCTCCGAAACCGCCGACTCCTTTACCCTTCTACGGTTTGCGGAGGAGATGAGCAAAGCCAGGAAGTTGAAGAAATTGAAGCAGTACGTGGTGGGGAGGGCAGTGAGGCCACTTTCACTGATGCCTTTGAGAAGCAAGAAGCCATAATTGTCACCTAGGGGGTTTTGATCCTACTGGGGAGAACATTCAAAGCAATCCCAAAAAGGATGCTGCAAAATACTATAATTGCACCATACTTGATGTTGAAAATGCCTTGGCAAAGTTCTCTTGGGCAAAATAAGTCCAGAGAAAGATTGAACAGCTTAAAGCAGAAGGGAAACCAATGCCCAAAAGCTTGGCAGAGAAGTAGATTTTTTATAAGGAAATTTGGTGATCCGACCTCATCCACTACCGAGCTGCTGCATCGCCGCGCTCGAGTCCTTTTTCGGCCGAATTATCGAGCCCAGTAGCCCTATCCGGGCATTTCTCAACTCTCCATCTTTTCCTAATTAATTATTCATTTGTTCATTAATTTGTATACTTATGAATCTTACATGTTTATGTTTTACGTGTATATAGAAAAATACGTCGCTCATGATGATGTGCACGCTATGGAGAAAAAGCCATATTTATCCCGTTCAAGGATCAAAGTAAATATAGAACGGAGTACCCACGGAAATATGTTGCTCATATGGAGAGAATCTCCCGTTCAAGGATCAAAGCATATATGGAACCAAGTACCCGTAAGATTTTATTAAGTTCCCGTTTTTCAATTCCTCTCGTTTGGGAAAATTTTTTTGGGGAATTGGGTATTTGGGTTCTTTATCTCCCACGCTACTTTGCGGTGGATGAGACTATGAGAGGTGATATCACTCTCGGATGTCGAAGTAAACTGTGTGACGGTCCTGGGGGAGTCACGGATAATTGTTGAAAGTCGATATTTGTGGTTGTTGCATACACCACATTTTGGGTGCGATTTGATGTCGCCGTTTTGTCGATTTTAAACCAACAATTGAATAAAATGAATATTGTCGGTAACGGTAAAGTTATGACTTGTTCATGATTAGTCACGAATTGTGACATACAAATGGGACAAACATCGATTGCGACGGATATGTCGTGGTTAAAATCGATTTGTGACGGAATTGTCACGTTGAATTGAGCGATCACCACGTTGGTCTTGACCCAATCCCATACTTGGAAAACTCCATCTTTCATCTTATTAAAATAAAATATTGCATGTGGGTGTAGACATGTATCGTCTCCTTGCAACATGATATATGAAAGAATGTACGAGTAATTCTCATGAGTTTCAACATGTAAAGCAATGGCATATTGCGGTAAATACATGAATTCGTTGACCTCGATTATAGTTCGTATGACTATAGGTCCGAATATTTTTCCGAGTATTTGTAAAGGCATGTGCCTTATACATTTGACTATGTTTAGTCGATCTTATTGGATGGTCAAGACGAGTTGGTTATGGTATATTCATTATGTCTCATGGTTCAAAATGCTTAATTATGATGCACCGCGTTGCATCCATATAACATGACTATTATGACGTATGCTTGCAAATTGAGAATTAAAATACTTGGTTGATTGATGCACTTCGGTGGATTTTGTCTACACTTTTGATCATGACTAGGCGCATCCTTCTTGGTATTTGTTTATGCTTTGAAAGTTCAAACGGAATCAGTGGTTTATAAACGACCTTAGTCATTGTCTGACATTCCTACTTTCTCTGCAAGTCTACCAAGTTGGAGTTACCGAAAGGATCATTAGTCGAGATAAAAAATCGAACACCCTGCTGCGTTTAAACGCACCTATGGCTGTCATTGCCATGGTTTTGCATCAACACTTATGCCATTGGATATGGTCTCAACCTTGTTTTCTCACTAAACATGGGAAATACTAAATAGCCAATTAAAACATGCACTGTGATCTGAGTTTAATGATCCGTGTGGTGCACAATATATGGATAGAAATATACGGAAGTCTAGTTTCCAGAACATCTGACCGTTCGTCCATAGCCTTCCTAACAAGGGAGTTATCGCTGTTTTAGTGAACAAAGGTCAAGCTGCGCGGAATTTTATTTTCCAGCGATTGTGCTAATTTTTGTCCCAACCAACTTGGTTCCCATCTTAAATTTGCAAGTGGTCTTATGACACATGTTTTTCAACCTCTTTTTGGCCGAATTTGCCATAGATGATGTAGTTTTTGGTGCGTTGTATGCTAAATCATCATATTTCAAATGTTGAAAAACAGTTTCCTTGGGGAAGCCCAATATACGCACCCTTATAAGAAGGTCGAGCGTGTGCATGGTAGTGTTACACCATGCTTGTGTCGTAATTTTGCCCCTTAGGCATATAACCTTGCCATGTTATGCACTCAATATGATAGATCATTTTGATTGTATCTGGTATAAAATCTCTATGTTGTTAGAGTGTTCGCTATGCTCATATTTGTAAAATTTTGCAAGCGAAATTGAGTGCGTATTAAGCTATTTTCAAGGAACGCAATATTTTTGGATTTCGTGTTATAAATCCATTGTGACTATGATGAGTATGTCATCACAATCAATGAGCGGTATAATGCTCAAGTTGTTGAATGTCGAATGGCGTTTTCTAGTCACATATATTCCGTAACAATTGAACCATGTTATGACTCGATGATATATATGCCAAAGTGTATCACTCATAGCATCTCATTGTGATTTGTGAGAAATAAAATCTTATGCATCACTTGTATTGGATATGTGAAAAGAAAATATTCATGAGTCAATATGGTCCGACTTGCATCGGTTTTGGTAACCAGAAGATGTATTGGGACATTGACACATTTAGGCTTTAATAGTCCAGAGTTTGGACAGTTTGATGATCCATATACCACGGTATTGTCATGGACATCATTTTCTTTGAACAAAGAAACTAGTTAGATCAAAGACACCAAAGTACGTTGGTGGAGTCGTGAGCAGGGCTCATGACCGATGATGATATTTATGTCATCAGCGTCTTGCTTTCATAAGCATGTGTGACACCAAAGACCCCCCAATGATCCTTCTTATCCATGTTCATTGATTTAAGCCTATTATTTGGCACGATTAGGAGACGACACCCTCCTATGCTAAAGCGAATAATGTAGCGACTCGCATAAGCATGGTGCTGGGTCCTCCCTTTTCACCGAGTCCCTATACATACATGATCATAAGTATTAGCCTGGGTGGCTTATGATGCTATGATGGTGTTCACAAATGGTCATACTCAAGTGATAACATTTATATGTTATGTGGTTCCTTTGACAATGATTGATAAGTTGATGAAACCTGAGTTTATGGTTGTCCAACTTGCGGACCAGTCATTTTAAAGGTCGGTTCACCCACTTTTAGACCAGATCTTAAAGTGAAATTTTAACGAGTACTTCCTAACATCCAAGGCTATCTTCTCACAAATTTTGGTGCCATTGGGAGACTTGGAAGGAGGTGAACCACTAAATGAAGTTTTCACATACCACCAGCCGTCCTAACGACTAGTTCGATGTCATTTCGATCGGTTTTTGACCACAAGGTTGATGGTTTTGGAATCCTAAACACCCGTTTATACATGCTCACGAAATTTTGAGGTGTTTGGGGCTGGTGAAGGGAGTGAACTCTTCAAGAAAGCACTAGAGGTTCGATAAAACCAACGGCCTATCATCGGTTCAATCGTTTCTTCATGTTCGATCCCGGTGGTGTATGGTGGCGGTTTTGTTGAATTCTCAAGACCAGTAGCTACGGTTATGTAGCATCGGTCAACATGTTATATTCACCAATACCTATCATCATTCAAATGCTTAGTTACGAGTGTAACAGTATGCATTTTGTTAACTGGATTATGTTAACACTGAAAACCTTTATCGTCCACATGTTCATGTGCCAAAGTGCGTCACCACAACGCATTATGATGGGTTATAAATGATGAATATGACATGCGCTTTCACTCATAGTCCGCTTAAAATATAACTTGGCAGACGATCTCGTAAGTCACTTTGATGAGCCAGTCTTCCCGTCGTTAGGGGGAGATGCGAACGATCATGTTCGAATAGAACGACTTGGAATTGTCGTAGTTTGTCCCTACTGTGCCTCACCAAGTTCCCTAAAGTGACGAGATTAAATACATGCTGCAAACATGTCTGCAAGGATTGTGTCCGGTCATGGACGTTCGTCACCTATAAATGGTGATATGGTAACACCACAAATTGTGGTAGATGGTGTTACTAGGCCGTGGATCTCATAGAGTATTGGGATGCCACTTGGTTCGATAAATACTCTCGCTAAGAATGTATGCGAGTTTGGTACATGAAACTTGATCATATGATCAAATGAACTCATCTGTCTCATGTGATTCTGGATTATAGTCATTATTGGGGGACGCCTCAATGAATGCCAATCCATAAAGAGTACTCTATGAATAAAGCCGGTTCATGAGGACGTGGAATGTGAGTTTAACCGAACCATACTTCGTTGAAAATCTACAACGTTGTAGCCTTGGCCTAAAATGGAAACTTATGCGACTTCAGTATAAACAAAGTGATAGCCCTTTGTTGAAGTGGTACCGACACTCCAAAGATAAGACCTATCCGTATACTTTGTTAAAGCGAGTGAGAGAAGGAGTTAAACTCACCTCATGGCGCGAGGTTTCTCATGAACGCAATGGAATCGAGTACGATGACACGAAACTTAGTGGTGCTATCGTAATGGATGTTATAGCATCCACTATCTTTTCAGTTAGATAGTTTCCCAAAAACTGACGTGCAGCTTGTGGTTAAATTTTATCTTAGTGGGGAACTAAGTTAAGTGATAAAAAGGATCTCGTGGTGGATCAGACTCAAATCAAGTGGCTCCTGACCACGGAGCGCATCGACAAGTGATTGTCGGGGACGCATACTAAGTATATACTTGATTTGGAAGAGATATGAAGCTTTTGCGTGTAAAACTAAGGGTTTATAGTGATGTACTCTTGTGAGACTAAGAGATTCCGCTAAATCCAAAGTTAAGAATGAAAGAATCCTGGGGACACTTGATGATGCGTATTCATCAATCGGTTTAAGGCAATCTAAGGGACGGTTTCCCTAAGAGATGATAAAGTAATGCCTATATGATTCCCAATGATTAGTCGAAGTCATCATAAGACTTGGCTCACTTAAGTGATGATGCAGTCTTAAGAGAAAAGTACGGTAGTATGTACTCATGTTTGACTTGATGTACTCATTCGTAATAATCCGGTAAAGCCACTGTGATGATGGCCTAGGATGCGCTCACGCAATGTCTGTGATTGACAAGAAGCTTGAAGCTCGCTCTATCTCGATAAAAAGGACACTTGAAAATTGATACCCGAATCTGCCCAGAATGTGTTGGTCTATCTCCCATATGACCTACATGGCAGCTCACTTGATGCAAAATGGTGAAATTGGTACCATTGGAAAGGTTTGTGTCTACTTTCCAAGGAAACCAACCATTTGATCACATCCATCATGTTGAGTGACATATGACTATTGTTTCAAAGTAGGACAGGATATGTTCGGTAATTTGCTGAGTCAACTTCGAAAGAGCTTTGTGATCTGCTCAGGTCGATCTAGGTTACGTACTGTATGTGAATGAAAAGCTATGGGTGTCTAGTTTTCATAAGTTCTTACATTTTCGTTGATACCTATTGAATCGAAGAAGTTATGACTGATTTGGTGCATAGAGGTCAAGACTTTGGAAAACATGATAAGTCTTTAGCGACTCTGCACTTTGGATGTGTCGCGCTCTTTTTGTCCTTAGACCAAGGTTTGTTTTTCCCATTGGGTTTTCACTTGGTAAGGTTTTTAACGAGGCGACCTATGAGAACATGACAATGATGCGTTGTACTTCTGTTCAACTTAGACCAAGAGGTATTTTTCCCACTGGGTTTTTCCTTGGTATAGTTGTGAGGGAAACTTGGCATCTGACTCCTATGATTTGAGGTACTCATCAGGGGGAGTCGTTATGTATACATCAGGGGGAGTATACACGACATGTTATGTTGGTGCGTTGCAATCTTTTCCTCATCAAGCCTTTATTTTTCCCATGGGGTTTTGTTTTGGCTTGGAATAGGTTTTTACGAAGGCAACATCCTCTGCACCATTGTTGTATTAGTGCTCGACACAGGGGGAGTGTTCCGGGAATTATTATTCCCGTGATGTGTCTTACCTAATGCTGATTGTAGATACATAGATGGAAGGTTCCAGATCCTTCTAGAGGTAGTAGGATCCTATTAGATGTCTTACCTTATCTAGGAATCCTATGTATGGAAGGACTCTCATTGTAATGCCTATATAAAGGCCCCTTTATCAGTGTTATGAATACAATTGAAGACCATTTAGATGTCTTACCTTATCTAGGAATCCTTTTAGATTTATTTTCGTGAAAAAAAATGGAAGACCATTTGATATTATTAGAGCATCTCCAATGGAGCATTGGAGTAGATTTAAGAAAGCTTCCTATGAAGCATTGTTGGGTGTGCCAAATCTATACTTCTATTAAAAGAGAGTTGTGGACATGTGTCATTTTGTAAGTTTTTTTATTTTTTATTTTAAAATATAGCTTATAGATAGAGATGCATTCTTAAATTTCTAAAAAAAAAAAAATTAGATGTGTTGTGGAAGTTTTATTCCACACTTACACATCATCTACCAATAAAAAAATTCTTATTTTGTTTTAAAATTTTAAATGTTTAGAATTTTTTATATCAAGTTTATTTTTAATAAAAAACATATAAAATTAATTTTTGTTTCACAATTTTCAACTATACATCCATATGAATATAATAAATTTGATGGATTTACAGTAATGACCGATTGCACAAAAAAATTATATTAGAAAAAATATGAACATTAATTTTCAATAAATTAATTGATGCAAAATAAAAATATATTAACTCATTTTTATAAAATTAGATTTCAGACTCATATTGCTTACATAAAAAATAAATCATGATATTTGTTTAATTATAATAACTAAAAATAATAAAAATATACAGTGCACACACATATATTAAGACTTAATAACATATTACTTCCATCCCCAAAATTTGTTCCTACTTTTTTCGGTATGTTTGGTTCATGTAATGGACACTAATTGACTTAACACTCCGCTAATGTGGTACTCTTTTTTGAATTATATTAAACCCATAATACACTCAATAAGTCCTTTATTAATATTAAGCTAATATGATACTCATGTCGAATATCATCAAAAATAAATTTAGAGATCGAGAAATTATTTTCTAATAAGAGAATAGTTTGTGTGGTGCATCGCACCGGAGAACATCTAGTTTGAGAAAGAAAAGATAGGAGAGAGAAGATTTGAGAAGCAGCAGCGCTTCCAAGGAAGAATGGATTAAAAAATTAAGAGGACTGCTAATCCCCCCACCGCCGCCTCCCCCCTTCACTTTTTTTTTTCTATCCTTTGTTTACTTTTTATTATTTTTTGTTTTTTTTAATCAATTTTATCTTAATACATTTAACATTAATATTATTTTTTTTATTATTAAAATTAAAAGTATCTCATATTTTTTATATTATTCTAAAATATATTATTAGTCCTTTATTTATATAAGATAAACATTTATTTTTGTTTTGTTTTGTTTTTCTTTTTCTATATAATATAATATTTAGTCCTTTGCACTTTAGTTTTATTTTCTTTTTCTTTTTTTATATTCTTTATCTATTTGTTCTTTTTTCTTTGAATTTTTATTTTACTTTATTATCAAAATTAAAAATTTGTATTACTTATTTATTTTTATTTATATTATTTATGATTAAAAATAACTACGATGCAATATAATAAATAATAAATATGGAAAATACGATCAACATTGATAAATAAACTATTCAATTACATTATCTGATCACCAAATCTAATCAAGATTGTATCCTTTATGGATCAGCCCATCCTTTACAATCTTCACAGCGCATCATCGGCTGACTTTGCTCTTTTTTACTAGGTCGACCTTTATTTTTTGTGTTGTATGGTGGTTCTTGATATTTGCAGTTAGATAGATCTACCATGTCAATCATTTTATCCAACATATGATATCTCATGGTTGGATCCATTTTATCTAACTGCGTCTTTAACGTTGTCATTCTATCAGGGGATCTCCCCTCATTTGGCAAAAAAAGACGAAACACGAAAAAAAAAGGATATTTTCACGAAGTCATACCTGATCAGTGGTAAATTCACACGACATGTTCCCATTATTTGCTGAATTATATTCTTCCATTTATTATAAACAGAATAGTGTATCGGAAATGTGAACAAACGTGAGAAATTTAAGAAGAAAATATAGAGAGATGATGAGTTATATTTCTTCTTCACTACTTATTTATACTAATTTAGACTACTAAATAATAAAAATTATTGACATGACAATTCAATAGGTAGTATAGATTAGGGAACTATTTTGTTGAAAGACTTTGAAATAACAATTCAATAGGTAGGTATATATGTTAAGGAACTATTTTGTTGAAAGACTTTGAAATGACAATTCAATATGTAGATATAAGTTAGAGAACTATTTTTTTGAAAGATTTTGAAATGACAACTCAATTGGTAGCTAATAATAATAATATATATCAAGATAATAATATATAATTAGAATAATAATATATATTATTTGTATAGATGACTATGTAAATATTTTTTTAATATAAATATATTGTATAGAAAAATTATAGTCATAATAATACGTTCACAAAGAAATAAAAATAAATATAAAATAGTAAAAAAATTATCGAAAAAATATCTGTAAAAAAATTGAAAAAATTCAAAGTATTATTATTATTATATATATATGTGTGTGTGTGTGTGAGAGAGAGAGAGAGAGAGAGAGAAGTGGGGGGATAAAAAAGATATTTTGGTCCTTTTTGTCGAGAAGGAGGATTAGCAAAAAAGGGGGGATTAGCATACCCCAAAATTAATTCTTGAAAGCACGCCTGCAAAATCAACTTTTTTTATTCCAAATTTTTTTGTCTTGTTCCTTTTTTTTGTTGAGGGAGAGACATAAACTCCCCCACCTGTATCAGAGGTCCTTTGACCAGGTGGGTGTTAAATCGAGAGATGTGCACTAATAACAGCTCTGCAAGGGAGAGAACCAACGAGACACGAACCCAGCAACAAACCTTGCAATATTTCAACAAAGTATTGTCACCACACAGATTCGAACCCATGATGTCGAAGTGTTTCCAATCAGCTTGCAACTTACCATCAGTCTATGCCCCCAAGGACTTTGTCGTGTTCCTTTGAACTCGTTTTAAAGCTTTATTTAGTACTACCTCTGTTCTCTTATAACTGCAACATCTGCACTTTCACGCTTGCCAATGCAGAACTTTGATTATTAATATCTTCAATTCTTTACTTTTAAAAATTATAAGAAGTTGATATTTTGAAAGTATATTTCGAGATGAATCTAACAAGATCCCACATGACTATATTTTTTTCATATGTATAAATCATAAAAGATGGTCAAAAGAGAGTATGTGAACAGTGTAATAGTCAACACGTTGCAATAATAAAAGAATTGAGGAAGTATCTTATTTTTTTTGTTCATTTGTAACTCATTTCAACTCGGTCTCTATTTTTTTATTTAATGTCTTCTTTTTCTTTTGCAAATAGCCATTTCAACTTTCAATTCCTTTCCAAAAAAGAAAAATGGAACTTCATTTTACCGTTGAAATAGCCCGTTGTAAGCAACGGTTAATTTTTTCAATATAAATACAACGATTTTTTTTAAATTTTTTCACATAAAACCAAACCAAACCAAACATACCCAGTATATCCCGCTCAGAGCAGGGTCTGGGGAGGGTAAGATGTATGCAGACCATGCCCCTACTTTTTCGGTAGGGAGGTTGTTTCCGTGAAGACCCCCAACTTAGTGTGCAACAAAGTATTGAGTGATAAATACAAAGAAGTATAGGTTTCGGAAAAGCTCAAAACCATACATGAGCCCATGTCTTAATTCACATGAGACTTACCTAAGGGGACTTTGGCAACTACACTCTCGATGAACGTTTCTCTAACAAAAGAGAGATTGACTCTGCGCCCAGCTCCCTGTCAAAATACACCATACACAAAAGCCAATAGGATAAAATATACAATAAAAAAAAGAAAATGCAATGCTCTAGGTCAAAGATAACCAAGACAACCCAACCCTGAGGCTCTTACTACAGCACCGCTCTCGACAAAAGAATCCACAACTCTGATTTGGCGCCTCTAAGAGCACCTATCAATAGTCATGGACTCGAAAAGGTTTAAGATCTTCAAATCTAATCTCAGCTGCTCCTCTCACATCCTCCTCGGTCTGCCTCTCCTTCTCCCCCTACAACCAATAAACTCTCGACCCTCCTCACCGGTGCAGATGCCTGCCTCCTGCGGACGTGGCCAAACCATCTCAATCTCCCTTCCCTAACTTTCATTGAAATGGGCGACACTCCTAGCGTGTTCCTGAAAACCTTATTTGAGATTCTATCCAACATTGTGCGACCACACGACCAACATAACATTCTCATTTCAGCCGCTTCCAACTTGCTCTCAAGTGACTTCTTTATCGCCCAACATTCAGAGCCATACAACATTGCAGGTCTGATTGCCGCTCTATAGAATTTACCCTTCAACTTTAGAGAGACTTTCTTGTTGCACAGGACCCATGTCGCTGCTCTCCACCTAAGCCACCCGGCCTTGATACGATGAGTGACATCATCTTCACACTCACCTTCCTTCTGAATAATCGAACCCAAATACTTGAACTTATCCGTACGAGGTACGTTCTGATCCGCAATCATTACCTCTACTTCTTCCTCGAGGCCTCACCACTAAAATTACACCAGAGATACTAGGTCTTAGACCGGCTCAAACGCAAGCCCTGGGATTCTAACTTAGACCGCCAAAGCTCCAACTTCGAGTTCACCTCCCTCCTCGATTCCGCCACTAACACAATGTCGTCAACAAAAAACATACACCACGGGACGCCATCCTGTATGCACCGTAAAATGCCGTCAAGGATTAGAGCAAAGAGAAGAGGGCTTAGCGACGACCCCTGGTGTAGCCCTATCTCAACCGGGAAATACTGGGTGTCACCAACTGGGGTCCTAACGCAAGTTCTATCTTAGGAGTACATGTCTTGGATCGCCCTAATGTACGGCAACGACACCCTACTCTCCTCAAGGCTCATCCAAATAACATCGCGCGGAATGCTATTATAAGCCTTCTCTAGATCAATGAACACCATATGGAGGTCCTTACGCCGCTCTCTAAATATCTCCATAAGGCGTCTGACGAGATGAATAGCCTCAGTCGTGGACCTCCCCGGCATGAAGCCAAATTAGTTCTCAGAGATCTCAACTTCTATTCTAACCCTGCAATCTACCACTCTTTCCCATAGTTTCATATTATGACCGAGGATTTTAATACCCCGATAGTTACTACAACTCTGATCATCGACTTTGTTCTTGAAAAACGGCACGACAATACTACGTCTCCACTCCATCGGCATCTTAGAACCTCTGAGAAAGATGTTGAACAGCTCTGCTAGCCACTAAACTCCAACTTCCCCCAGACAAAACCACACCTCAATAGGGATCTGATCCGAGCCTACATCCTTAGCTCTACCCATTTTCATTAGGGCACCCTTTACTTCCTCCTTGCTGATGCTCTCACAAGAACTTAACGGACGAGCAGAAGATAGACTAACTCCTTGCACCACCGAGTCGCTTCCCTAGCCTCATTGAAAAGTTCAAAAAAATACATATTCCACCTCTTCTTAATAGCCACATCGTTCACTAACACTTGGCCCAAATCATCCTTAATATACTTAACGGGACCCAGGTCGCGCCGCCCTCTTTCCCTAGCTTTCGCTAGTTTAAAAATAGCATTCGCTCCTTCTTTGGTATCTAGGCGCTTGTACATGTCCTCAAATGCCTCACCTTTCGCCTTAGCCACTGCCTTCTTAACCTCTCTTTTCGCCACCTTGTACGCTTCAATCTTCAAGATTCTCTCCTCCCCAGCACTAACCGACAAAAGCTCCTTAAAAAGCGTTTGTTTAGCCTTAACTTTCTTTTGGACCTCCTCATTCCACCACCAAGCCTCCCTAAGACTACTAGACCTACCCGAAGATACCCCAACCACCTTCTCGCCCACGCTCCTAATAGCATTGGCCATGCTGGTCCACATAAGGTTAGCATCGCCCCCCGTAAAAAAAACCCTTCGCGGGTCATAACTCCCTGAATTCTGCCACCTTCTCACCCTTCAGATCCTTCCAGAGAATCCTAGGTCTAGCTACTCTGGCCCTGCTAACAACAGGCTCTCCCACGGATAAATCCATAGCCAGCAGCCGGTGTTGAGAAGCACAAGCCTCGCTCCAGAACAACTTGCAGTCCACGCACGCCCTAGCATCACGACTGCGCAAAAGAAGGTAGTCAATTTGCGTGCTGTGCCCCCCCATTACCGAAGGTGATAAGGTGCTCAGCTCTCTTCTGAAAAACAGAGTTAAGCAATTACCAACTCATGCGTAGTGGCAAACTACAACAGCGCGGAACCTCCTGCATTCCTCACTCCGAAGCCGAAACCACCATGAGCACTGTGGTAATCATCCACCCCCTCACCAATGTGCCCATTGAAATCGCCCCCCAAAATAATAAATTGATCGTCCGGAATACACCCGACCAACTCATCTAAACAGACTCAAAAAAGCTTCCTTAACAAGCACACTCAATCCAACATGTGGGGCATACGCACAAACCACGTTAACCAGCTTCTCCCCAACCACCACTGTAATGGACATAATCCTATCGTTACACCTCTTCACTTCCACGACGTTATCCTTAAGCTCCTTAGACAAAAGAATGCCCACACCATTACTCGAGTTAGCAAGACCTGAATACCACAATTTAAAACCGTTCGCCTCCCTGGACTGCGCCCCCTTCCACCTAGTCTCCTCAATACAAGCCACATCAACCCTTCTTTTGTCCAAAACATCCACGAGCTCCAAAAGCTTACTCGTCAAGGTACCCAAATTCCAACTACCAATCCGCAAACAGTGCGACATCGACCAATACAAAACACAAACGCACTACGAGAAATAAAATGGAGTAGTGAAGCCAAAAATGAAAATAAGATGAGAATGACAAAGACAATATAAAAGCAAGCAAACCGCATAAAAATCGCAGTAAATGGTAGATATATGGCAGACAAAAATGAAATTTAACAGAATAGTACAATGATACCGGACTTCGACACGCCTTGGAGACGAGGGAGGAGAAGCCGCGGAAGCTGGAAACCGATCGACTCCTGAACAGGGAAAAGGCGATCGGTAGGCCGACGACACCTGGGAGCAGCACGGGAAACCTGCAAAACAGATAGCTAAAATACAATACTACTGTTAGATTGACGGGGAGGGATGAATGCAGCGGTGTAATGTTATTCTTCCGGCGATACGCCGGCTATGACCAAGAGCCCGGAGCGGCGCAAGCGCAAGTTACGGCAAAGCTCAGGGGTTAGTTAAAAATCAATTTTATAGGACAGTCAAATCACACTGTAATCACATCTTCTTCTTTATTTTACTCCCAGATTACTCCTTTCACCCTTCTTCTAAATCCAAAATTTTGTTCACAATGAATAACAAATTTTCCAATTGGTCCAATTCCGGATATTCAAGTTCGAGTCTCAAAATTCAAACTCCATCCCTCAAAATCCAAACTCCTATCTCTCAAAAAAAATGAAATAGTAGTAGTAAAAAGTAGTCAAAATCCAAACTCCATCCCTCAATTGGCCACTTTAGAAAAAAAAAAAGAAAAAAATGAATCGTTTCGAATTACAAGTCAAAAGTAGTCAAATTACATGCGGACGGACCATTCCAAGGACGGACGAGTTTACTAGCAACTTGCGCGAAGAGTCTACAAGGGGGGACTACATGGGGAATTGATTAGTCTCAAATGAAATAGTAGTACTCTCTACGTCCCTTAGGAATTTGCACAATTATCTTATTCGTTCTTCCCACAAACCCATAAATGGTAAAAAAATTATATACACAATTATTTATACAATTATCATTACTTTTTGCACAATTATCTTATTCGTTCTTCCCACAAACCCATAAATGGTAAAAAAAATTATATACACAATTATTTATACAATTGTCATTACTTTTTCAACTCAATTAACACATTTTTAATTCAAGTCAATATAAGTTATACATGAATTACCTTTTATACAATCCTTTGAAATTGATACTCTTCGAAGAGTGAATTTTCTTAATGTCCGTGTCTAGGTGTGAGGGAGTACAATCTTTTCATGGAAGTCAAAATGTACCAAATTAATTATTACCGCAACAATAATATGTATCACACTGTTATATTTTTTGGCTGAAAGCTCATCTGGGACTACTAGCTCTCGTTCCGCTGTGTGGTATGATCCTATTCCTTGCTGCTTATTTCCACGAAAAACGAAGCATATATAGCAGTACCCACATAAACCAAAAGAGCTGGCCCCACCGAAATAACCAGCGTCACCAGTGCAAAAACCGGTTTGCCCCCACACGAAAAGCTCCCCAGCTTCACCTGAATAAAGTCCACAATCGAAAGCATCAAGAACAAGCAACCCACAACGGATCCGATGGCGGATCCAAACAGCCCGTATTTGAGGTAATCTGGATCGATATCGGCCTTGTGAGGGTCATTCGGATCCATATTGTTAAGCAGGTTGATGGCCAGCTTGAGGCTTTGAGCTATAAGTGATGAGAAGAGGAAAAAGCTGAAGGAAACGACTTCGCACACAATTAATCGTCGGACTGTTTCCCGGCTAGTGGTGCAACCCGACCGGGAGGCGGCGGTGGCGGCTTCGGGGACGGTGAGGGAGAAGCCGATAAAGATGGCCATGGTGAAGAGGGAGTTCACGTTCACTATGCCATCGAGGGCTGTCACGTGCACGCTCGTCTTCACCCGACCGGCGGTGTCGGCGGTGGTGGCGATGATTGTGGTTGTGTTCTGCGTAGTGTTGGACGGAGTATTTGGCTGCATTTCTAACCTGTATATTCAATGCACGCGTCAATAAAAAGGAAAAATTGTCACAAATAGTTGCATTAACACTGAAGATAGAACACTGAAAGAAAGAATATGTACAGAGAAATATTATAAAAATTGGATCTGCTTACCGATTGATGGTGGGAGAGTCGACGGGAATGATAGACAGGCGCTTTTTGTTCATCATATTTGTTGCGACTTATTATAGATACCTGCATATGTATATTTTGCTCTCTTCGCTTAATCTCCTTTTGTTTACTCATGGGTGTGCTTATGCTTATTTATATATAGATATATAGGTTTAGCTTGCCACTAGAGATGTTAAACGGGCTTGGGCCCGGCGGGTTGGCCCGTTTAACCCGCCAAAAAACCGGGTTATGGCCGATATTTCCTAGCCCGTTTAAATTCGGGTTTTTGGCAGACGTTTAGCCGGCCACATTTGGCCCGATATATATATATGAGGAGAGTTCAAATAGAAACTTTTTGTTATGTGTTAACTAGGAACTAATCTAATTTATTCAAATTTTTAAATCAACGGATGATATTTATTGCTTCTTTTATTTTTATTTCATTCATTTTATTATACAAAATGGCATTATAGTAACTTAAGCTTAATGGTAACAGTAGAATCCTTAATTGGTAGGTTCATTAATCTATTCTCAATCATAAATTTTCTATTCCATTACGCTCATCTCTCATTTTGGTGGATATTTTACAGATTATTATGTTGTTTTAATAAAAAAAATCAATATTTCTTTTCTCCTTATTTTGTCATTCACCCATTTCGATATTATTAACTGAAAATAAACTTTTATCTATTCGACTAACTCAACACTTTCAAGATTATCGGTAAGCAATGTGTAAGCAAATTTTAAGCCTCATTCTTATTGTAAATAAACAATGTAAGCAAATAACTATAAATAAGCAATCCAATTATCTTAACCAATAAAAATTATCTAATTAAGCAATTCAAAGTAAACATATCTTTCTCATTATTAATAAGCAATTCAAAATTTATTATCTAAGCAATTCACACAACTAAAATAAACCACATTTAAATGTAAATTTTTAAACAACCTCCATATACAACAAACACTACAATCTCCATGTAAATTACAGGTAAATTTACATTAAAATAATATAAATTCAATTTACAAATTTAAATTAAATAAATAGATAGACATTAATTTCGTAAAAGCTTTTGCTTCAAAGCGCAACATGTAGGCAAATTAACCAACAATAAAACTTTTGTATTTATATGATTTAAGCATCAATTTGATTGTAAATAAGCAATCAATAAGCCAGTAAATAGCAAACTGTATCACTTTAAAAAATAGCAAGCTATACAATCAAAACTAAATATTTGATTTTGTATAAATAAGCATACCTCTTGCTTAATAAACTATTACAAGAACCTTTATATGTACCAATATAATTAAATCTTGATCTATAATAAAATTATAAGCATTGTAGTAGTCGTATGTAAGCTTAAATTATGTATAAAATAAGCAACTAATATTCCTTGTTTGATTAAAATTATAATAACAAGCTTAATAATACGAATTAAGAACCTTATAAATACGAATTTAGATAAATTCTTGATATCATAATAATTTAAGCACCTAATAAAACGTATGCTTGATTATGGATATATATAGGAAGATGATTAATGTCATAATTATTTTTCCATAATCATTGCATGAGATAATTAGAGAGTTATAAGCCAAATCCATAACTACCCTTCATAGTTGACTAATTAGAGATACTAAGCAATTCAATATTCATAACTAAATAAAATAAAATCAATCTGAGGCGTCTAAATAAATTCGATCAAGAGTGTAGGTCGGTTCCTAGTTAACACATAGGGAGTGGTTTCTATTATAACCCTCCCCTATATATATATATATACATACATAATTTCAACTTACAGTAATACTATATTTATATAACATATATTAATATATATATATATATATATATATATATATACACATACATAATTTCAACTTACAGTAATACTATATTTATATAACATATATTAATATTATATATATAATATATATTAATATTACATATGTAATATATATTAATATTATATATAATATATATTATTACTGTATTTGTAATATAGTATATATATATATACATAAAAGTGTATTTTTGTTATATATATTATAGTATAGTTGTTACTATATATATAAAATATATTGTTACTGTTTTTTTTGTTTATGACTTATAAAAAAATAAAAAATAATTTTTTTAAATATTTAATTGCTTAATTAAGCCGTTAGGAGTTAGGGTTAGGGTTAGGCCAGATTACTGAATCACAGACTAAATTTCTTAACATCTCTACTTGCCGCATACAATGTGCTCACATGGAGAACAGTTTAAATACTGTTCCTCCGTGGAAATTACTTAAAAGTGCTGTGCTTGAGTTCAATGATTTCTTTTATGATTAGTGGGGAAGTAATCAATTTTAACATTTTAGCGAAACCGTCCTTGTTAGTAATAACTTTTTCAAAAAAAGAAGTCAACTCTGACGCTTCATACCCGGCGGCTAGCCAACGCTGGATAGCACTCCCCCAGTCCCGATTCAAATTATTAAAAGAAAATTGATGTATTTTAAGTAAATGATTGAACGTGATTATGTGGTATAGATTAAAAGGTAAAATGATTGATGATGAATGTACGATAAATATTAAAAAGTAAAAGATGATTGTTTGATTTGATTTGATAAATTTAATGAAAGGTGCATTTTATACCATTTTAATTTGTATTAGTAAAATTATAAAAGTTTATATTTTAAAGATGGTTGTAATTAATGTATGAATGACTTTTATGCCCCATAAACCCTAATGGTGTACCTATAAATATAGGCATTTGGCCTCATAATAAGACACACCATTTTCTTCTTCTCTTTCATTTTTCTCTCTTTTCTCTCTAATTCATAACACGTTATCAGCACGATTATTTGTTAATTAATCTAATTATCGTAAATCCACGCCTCTTCAAGGTAGAATTGCTTTCTGCTTTTCTTTTCTCTTCTTTGTGTTTTGTTTCACGGTTTGTCTTCTCTTCTCAAAAAAAAAAAAAGAATTCTCTTCTTTGTGTTTTGTTTCACAGTTTGTCTTCTCTTCTCAAAAAAAAAAATTGTTAGTTGTTTCTATTAATTGCCGAGTAATTGACTCTTACAAAGAGTGTTTATAGCATATTTATATTATTCCACCTACACAAAAATCAACTTTGATTACCTATCTATCTGTTACTTCTTATGACAGTAAGAAAAGAAAAAAAAATACAGGTGCACCCATACCTATGTTTGATTATTTAAAGATTACATATCTTGTTGTTGAATATATATCTATCTATTATCTTGATTCCTACCATCATATATAAACAATATATATGATGATCTAGAAACAAGGTATCAAATTATATTTATCGTGGTTTCTCGAAGAAACACGATCCAGCAATTCTTAATAATTCAGAAGATTATTAAGATAAATAATTTGTTGTAGTTCTTGAAGAAACACAATTCTATCTCGTCATATTCTAGTTGAATATGATGTGTTCCTGAAGAACACTACGAGATCTAAAATTTTTGTGTAAATTCGTGATGAAGAACACAGAATAATATTCCTGAAGAATATTGTAAAGGCTCTTGAAGAAGCTTTTGATTTATTTCATTTTGTACTATTCTTTTTTTCGTGTATTTTTTTTAAAAATTATTGCTCCCGAAGTAGCACAAATAAATTGCAATATTATTGACAAATATACTTGTTCTAAAAGAACAAATCATATCGTATTAAATCTCCCATGATAATACAATATTCTTGGAAATATTGATACAAAATAATATCATAAATTATTATGCTCTTGAAGTAGCATAAATTTTAAATACAAATGTGATATATGACACAATATTTATCCCTCAAGAAAATTTTAATTTTATTAATAATGACTTGTTTTATTTTTACTATGTAGATTTACATATGGCCAATATCACCAAGCTTGAGTTTGTTGCACTTGATATTTCTGGCAAGAACTATTTATCATGGACTCTTGATGCCGATATCCACTTGATCTCAAAGGGTCTGGGTGAGACAATAAAAGAAGGAAACAAAGAATCCCAGCAGGATCGTGCCAAGGCACTAATATTCCTTCATCATCATCTCCATGATGATTTAAAAGTTGAGTACCTCACCGTCAAAGATCCAAGTAAGTTATGGAAAAGTTTAAAAGAGAGGTTTGACCATCAGAGGACTGTAGTCCTCCCTAGAGCCCGACACGAATGGATACGTCTTCGCTTGCAAGATTTTAAAGGCGTGACTGCCTATAATTCAGAGTTGTTCAGAATCAGCTCTACTTTAAAGCTTTGTGGTGAAAAAATAACTGATGAAGATATGCTTGAGAAAATATTCTCCACGTTCAACGCTTCAAATATGATCTTGCAATAGCAATATCGAGAGCGTGGTTTCAAAAAATACTCTGAACTCATATCTTGTTTATTGGTCGGTGAGCAAAATAATGAGTTGCTCATGCGAAACCACGAATTACGACCCGCTGGTTCGGCAGCATTGCCTGAAGCCAATGCTACATTAAATCATGGAAATGGGCGTGGACGTGGCCGCGGACACAAGCATGGGCGTGGACGTGGCCGCGGACACAAGCATGGACGTGGACGCGGATATGGACGTGGACGTGGTTTTGGACGTGGCACAACACATAGCGAAATATCCAACAACAAAAAGCACAAAGCATCCAATAATAGTAACCCATCCAAAAGGGAAGATAAATGCCATAGATGTGGCATGAATGGGCACTGGTCACGTACATGTCGTACGGCAAAATATCTTGTGGACCTTTATCAGAAATCAATCAAGGGAAAAGAAAAGATTGAAACTAATGTCCTTGATTATGATGGTCCACTTGGTACAACTCACTTGGATGTCTCTGATTTCTTTGCTCATCCAAAAGGAGATATTGATCACTTGATTGGGGGTGGTGTGTTAGACGATATTGATTAGTTTGAGAATTGTTGCTTTGTTATTTTCTTTGCTTGGGAATTTTTTTCAGTATGATGATTTGCTTTTGAACTAATTATTTTTGGAATGGTTATTTCATAATAAATGAATTTATTTCTAAAAAGTTCCTTTAAATTATTACAGAAGTTACAATGGATGCTTGTGATATTTATCTAGCTGATAGTGCAACTACGGACACCATTCTCCAAGATAAGAAATACTTTCTCAAATTAACATTAGCAGAAGATAATGTTAATACCATATCAGGTGTATCAAACATCATTGAAGGCTCCAGAAGAGCATGTATTATTTTACCAAATAATACTAAATTAGTTATAGATTATGCACTTTACTCTAGTAAATCGAGAAGAAATTACTAAGTTTTAAGGATATCCGCTGCAATGGATATCACATTGAGACAATGCAAGAAGGTAATAATGAGTACCTTTGTATAAATTCTTTTGTGTCTGTCCAGAAGCAAACAAAAGAAAAATTCTCGACATTAACGTCTGGAATGTATTACACATTCATAAAAGCAATTGAGGCAAATCATGTCATGAACCTGAAGTTCAATGACCCAAAGATCTTTATGCTCTGGCATGAAAGATTTGAACATCCTGGAGCAACTATGATGCGTCGAATACTCAATACTTCATACGGACATAACATAAAGAACCAGAAGATTCATTTAGCAAATGAAATCTCTTGTGATGCTTGCGCACAAGGAAAGTTAATCACTAGACCTTCAAGTACGAAAGTTAGCATTGAATCTCCATCTTTTCTAGAAAGAATTCAAGGAGATATTTGCGGACCAATAAATCCACCATGTGGACCATTTCGATACTTTATGGTATTAATTAATGCATCTACTAGATGGTCCCATGTGAGCTTACTTTCAACTAGAAATGTGGCATTTGCTAGGCTACTTGCTCAAATAATAAAATTACAAGCTCAGTTCCCTGATAATTCAATCAAGGAAATTTGTCTTGACAATGCTGGTGAGTTTAGATCCCAAGCATTCGACGAATATTGTATGGCAATTGGAATTGAGTTCGAACATTCAGTTGCTCATGTCCATGCACAAAATGGTCTAGCAGAATCGCTTATTAAACGTCTTAAAATAATTGCAAGACCATTACTTATGAAATCAAAACTCCCAACTTCTGCTTGGGGTCATGCTATATTACATGCAGCAACATTAGTTCGTATTAGGCCAACAACTTATCACCAATATTCTCCCATGCAACTTGTCTCTCGTCGAGAAACTGATGTTTCTCATTTACGAACTTTTGGTTGTGTTGTTCAAGTCCCAATTGCACCCCCACAACGCACAAAAATGGGTCCCCAACGAAGGCTTGGGATATACATTGGGTTTGATTCACCTTCAATTATAAGGTATCTTGAACCTTTAACAGGTGATCTATTTCTTTGCCTTTTGCATTGTCATTTTAATGAAATGACATACCCAACATTAGGTGGAACAAAACTACATCTAGAAAAGAAAAAGGATATCTCTTGGAATGAAAAAATCTTATCACATTTTGATCCGCGGAATAGTCAAAGTGAGCAAGAAGTTGAAAAGATCATTCACCTACAAAAGGTTGCAAATCAACTACCTGATACCTTCGTTGATACACGAAGAGTGACAAAATCCTATATACCTGCTGCAAATGCACCAGCCAGAATCGATGTCCCTGAAGGACAAGTAATAGCAGCAAACGAATCCAAAGTACGTCAAAAGCGTGGTCGACCAATTGGTTCGAAGGACTCTGTACCTAGAAAAAGGAAGGTGCAAGATAAGAACCAAACAGGAATGATGATTGATCAATCAAATGAAATTAATGTAGTTCCTAAAGAACTGTTAGTGTCTGACAATAATGAGATCTCAATAAATTATTCATATTCTAGTAAATTATTGGAGAGAGAAAATGTCATCATGGATGATATCTTTGACTTTAATATGGCTCGAGAAGTTTCAAATGAGGATCCTGAACCGAAGTCTGTTGAAGACTGTCGAAATAGAGATGATTGGCCAAAATGGAAAGAAGCCATAGAGGCTGAATTAAATTCCTTGGAAAAACGAAAGGTGTTTGGACCTGTAGTTCAAACTTCGAAAAATGTTATCCCAGTAGGATACAAATGAGTTTTTGTTAGAAAGAAAAATGAACATCATGAAGTTAGGAGATACAAAGCAAGACTCGTAGCACAAGGTTTCTCTCAAAGACTAGGAATTGATTATGAGGAAACGTACTCTCCAGTAATAGACATGATTACTTTTAGATTTTTGATTAGTCTGACTGTGTCACAAAGTCTCAATATGTGCCTTATGGATGTAGTAACCGCGTATCTGTATGGTTCACTTGATAGTGACATATACATGAAAATCTCAGAAGGATTTAAATTACCAGCAGCAAGTAATTCATATCCCAAAAGCTTGTTCTCAATTAAGCTGCAAAGATCGTTGTATGTGTAACACCCCTAAGAAGATCGGGGCATATTACAGTGCGGTGGACCCCACACTGTGGAATCCACCAGGCCAACATACCAACAAGACATTCGAAAACGACACACAATCACCAATAAAATGACAATTCGAATAAAAGACTACAACCCGACAATAAAATCTGACATCAAATCCATTTCCCAAAACGGGAACACAACATTAACAAATTCAAACAAGAAGTACTCGAGTACTTAAACCAATTTTATAATACAGAAATCCCAAAACAAGATATCAATAATAATCGACAGACAGAACACCAATAATCAACTACTGGACAGTATCATGCTCGCCCATCATCCTCATACGGCTCGAGTGCTCGCTTGTCCCCACGATCGACACCTGAAATACAAAAAATATTTCCCCCATTTAAGGGGTTAGCGACAACTGCTAGTGCAATTACAATCCATTTGAACTACATTCTAATAAGATGAATATATGCGCCAAAAAGTCATTTTAGAAAACATTTTATATTTCGGAATATTTACAATGTACAATCACAAAACACATTATCTCCAACAAATTACAATTCAAAGTTAACCGTTGGTACGAGACTCACGGCCACCGTATCCCGCAGAGCCCCCGTCGGACATCCCTGGGTGGCTAACCACAGCTCGCGATACGCACACTCACGGCAATACGTATCCCTAGAGGCCCCGTCGGACCGTCCCTAGGTGAACATACACATATCCATCCACAACAACCACGATACAGCCATAATTCAAATACTAGAACATGTAAACAAATGTAAAGTACTTGCCTTTGTGACATCTTCGAAGAATCGAAAGTGAAAAACGACTACGGATGATTCGAGTGGAAGACGACGGTTCCTAACGAAGAATTAACATAACTCAGTCCCAACGGACAACAAAAATTGAAAGGAATACTCCCAGAACCCCGATTACAATTCACGACAATAGACGTTCAATCGATACGGGCGAGGGTTTACGCAAAATCTCCCCATATTGATAATTCACGAATTAAAATCAAGGAAAATGGATTTGGAATCACTCAATAACAACAATAGGTAAGGAATATCATAACATAATCGAACAATTCGGAACTAATCCCTAGAATCCCGAAAAACCCCCAAATTAGACAAGTTAGGGTTCCTGAAGAAAATACCTCGGATTCGGACGATGGAGGATGATTACGCTGATGGTGATATGCTAATACGATTCTACGGTGATGGAACACGAAGAATTCTCCGATCAAAACTGAAGGAAATCGCTTCTGGAGTCGCCCCGTGAAGAAAACGAAAGAAAAGAGATAGAAAATGAGGTGTTGACCTCTGCCCGCTGTTTTAAAACAGCGGGCTGTTACGGCCGTAACAGGGGATACTTACGGCCGTAACATGGCCAACTTACGGCCGTAACTTCTGGGTGTTACGGCCGTAACACCCTACTGGACAGCAGTTCTGGCAGCTGCTGTCCAAACGATTCCGGACGACCCCGAAATCCGGACCTGTTATCGAACCAAAAATACGACTACGAAGAATATTCGATGACGAGTCTAACCATCACAAGAAAACATCAATCCGACTACCCAGGAGTCCGAAATACGACAACGAATATGAAATTCCCTAAACTTATAGGAAATTACGAAAATGGCCCAAGTGCCCGAAAATCACGATACGACGTCGGATTTGCAAACCGAAAATCTCAACACGACCAAATAAATCATACGAACTTGCACAAACCAAGAAACAACGAATACGAACGAGTTTTATGAGAATCGAACGATCATAGAGCAAAACACATCATAAAATGAAATCATGTGAAAACATCATCAAAACTCGTCCAAATGGAAAAACTCCAAGAATAAAGTAGATTCACAATGTCGAAACGGTTATAAGCGAGTCGATAAAAATAGACATACACCGAAAATGGAAACTGCCAAAAATGGAAAGTTACGGATATTACAGTATGGACTAAAACAATCTGGACGAATGTGATACAATAGACTCAGTGAATATCTGTTGAAAGAAGGGTATAAAAATGATGTTGTCTACCCTTGCGTTTTCATAAAGAAAACAGACAGTGGATTTGCAATTATAGCAGTTTATGTTGATGACTTAAACTTAATTGGGACTCCTGAAGAGCTCAATAAAACTGCTGAATATTTGGAAACTGAATTTGAGATGAAAGATTTAGGAAAAACGAATTCTGTTTGGGTTTTCAAATTGAACATGTCGATGGAGGACTATTTGTTCATCAATCCTCTTATACTGAAAAGGTGTTAAAGCGTTTTTACATGGATAAAGCACATTCGCTTACATCTCCCATGGTCGTTAGAACACTTGATGTAACTAAAGATCCTTTTCGACCACTCGAGGATGGAGAAAAGATACTTGGTCTTGAAGTACCATATCTTAGTGCAATTGGTGCATTAACTTATCTTGCTAATTGTACTAGACCAGATATAGCTTTTTCTGTAAATCTCCTGGCAAGATATAGCTCTGCACCCACTATAAGACATTGGAATGGTGTCAAACATATCCTACATTATCTAAAGGGCACCATCGACCTTGAGTTATATTATTCAGAAAGTTCTGGGTATTCTCTAGTGGGATATGCAGATGCAGGCTATCTTTCGGACCCACATAAGGGTAAATCACAAACAGGCTATGTATTCACACGTGGAGAAACTGCTATATCTTGGAAATCTGTGAAGCAAACCCTAACAGCAACATCTTCAAATCATTCTGAAATAATTGCAATCCACGAAGCAAGTCGAGAATGTGTATGGTTGAGAAATTTGGCACATCACATTGAAGAGTCGTGTGGATTAACTACGTCGAAGGAGAATCCAACTGTATTGTATGAAGACAATGCGGCTTGCATTACACAACTCAAGGAAGGCTATATCAAAAGTGATAGAACAAAGCATATTTCTCCCAAGCTTTTCTATACACATGATCTGCAAAAGGATGGCGAAATTGATGTTCAACAGATTCGCTCATGTGATAATGTGGCGGACTTATTCACAAAGGCGTTGCCGACATCAACATTCAGAAGACTGGTACACAAGATCAGAATGCGTCAACTCAAATATCTTATGTAATCGATTTCAGGGGGAGTAGCTGTACTTTTTTTCCTTCGATCGGTTTTTTTCCCACTGGGTTTTTCCGACAAGGTTTTAATGAGGCAGCATGTATTAAAGCTCATTCAAGGGGGAGTGTTGTAATTAATGTATGAATGACTTTTATGCCCCCCTAAACCCTAATAGTGTACCTATAAATATAGGCCTTTGGCCCTCATAATAAGACACCATTTTCTTCTTCTCTTTCATTTTCCTCTATTTTCTCTCTAATTCATAACAAAGATATATATTTAGAATTTAATAATCACACGATTATATATATAGTTTTATATATAAATAATAAAATATGATCAAATGAAAGTATAAAAATACTGTAAAAGTTCAAATATAAAAATTAATCTAGAACGAAAAAGTAATCAATACACTAAGGGGGCGTTTGATTGATGGTAATCAACAAAGAGAAAGGGAA
The DNA here is from genome assembly GCA_033398695.1 of Orobanche coerulescens. Classification (NCBI taxonomy): domain Eukaryota; kingdom Viridiplantae; phylum Streptophyta; class Magnoliopsida; order Lamiales; family Orobanchaceae; genus Orobanche; species Orobanche coerulescens. The sequence continues at coordinate 70,927,950 of CM065801.1, forward strand.
ACAACTATCTTATTTCCCTTTGTTATTGTTTGTTTTATACTAAAAATTATGATTCCCTTTGGCCTCTTTTAGTTTTAGGTTTACCCAAAATCCTTTTAAGTTGATTCCCCACCCTCCCCTAAGTATTAGCATATTCCATTTCCCAAACTCATTACTCATTTCATTTTTTCTTGTACCAACCTCAAAATCTTAGATTTTATTTCTAAAACTGTGAAAATTTATTTTATTATCAAAATATTATTATTTAATTTATTTTAAAAAATAATATTTTTAGGAAATAATTGTTTTATTTTCGAAATAAAAAAATATTATTTTCCAAAATATATGATTTAAAAAATATGGTGTTTTAAAAAATAATATATTTTAAAATAAACATTTTCAAAAAAAAATTAATTTCTGAAAATACAAAAAAATATTTTTTAGAAAAAAAACCAAATATTAAAAAAATAATTAGTTCATTTTTGAAACACAAAATATTAATTCTAAGGTTAATTTTATTATTTAATATTTCATAAATAAAATTTTATTAGTAAATTAAGTAATTTAATAATAAAAATACACAAATTTGAAGTTAGTTTAAATTTTAAGAATAAAATATTTATTATTAATTGATTAATTAATTTTGGATTAATTAATTTAATTAGAAAATATTGAAAATTAAATACACGTGATTTATTTGAAATTATACAAAGTTACAGGTTGATTCCCTGATTTGAAACAGACAGATACAAAAATAATGGGTTGATTGTTTGTTCCGTTTCTCGTTGAGAACCAAAAAAAGAAAACAATTCAGGATCAATCCTTTCCTTTCTCCTTGTTTTCCTTTCTTAGTTCCATTCCTTTTAGCCTGAACGAACCAAACGTCCCCTAAGAACATCTAAATTTTCACTCTCGCCCGGAGTGTTCTATCTGACCCTAAAAAGTATTTTATCAAAAGTGCTGTATTTCATTAAATAACTCCATTCATATCAAATTATCACAATAACAAATTCACCATTAATACTTTTTATTTTTTAATATTCACTATATTTACCATCAAGACTTACAGAACTTGCACACTATCAAATTCAATCATTCATATAAAATACACTAATTTTTTAAATATTGTAATTAGACTAAAATAGTGGAGTAGCAAAAACTATAAAATTAAAATCAAACAGTATAAAGAAAATTCAAACAAACTAAAAAATCATATATAATATATATTATCCTATAGGACAAGATCAAACAAAATAAGATTAAAAAGATAGTTAAAATTGATATTTAGGAGTAAAAATACCTATAGTTGTTAGTAGCATACTTACAATAAATTTATACCTAAATCTAGAGGGTTGAGGTTCGAGTTCCAAAGAAGATAAAAAGTTTGAGATTAGGCTCTATGTAAAATCATGAGTTGTGAGTATGATTCTTGTATCACCGTCAGTAAAGTACAATAAATTAAAGTGAAACATAGTGGGTAAAATATTAAAAACCTAATAAAAGGATTTCATGTAGTAATTTAATTACTAGTATATTAAATTGAAGTATTTCGAAGTACCTTAAGAGGAAAAACAGAGCTAAGCGTGGACCAAAATTTGATAAAATCACATTCTTCTTGTGATGATCCATACACAAACAATTGGTATAATCTGAATTGCTAGATCTCACGAACAATATTTATCAATTGATGCAACAATTAATTTTTGCGAGAAGCACTATATGATCAAAATCAATTGAGGGAGGAGACAAACAACAATGCTATATACACAACCAATTTACACCACTAAATTTTACAACACATAATCTCACCACACATTTATCACTAAGTTCATTATTTATTCCATCACCTACCTCACCACTCATAATCAATGATCCCAAGTCCGCATAGGCAGCTCAACTGGTTCATGGGTGGCAGATTGCTACAAGGACGCAGGTTCGAGTCCTGACAGCCGCAGTGTGGGAGTTTTATCCCTCCAATGTGGGGGATAGCTCCTTGTGGGCACCAGGTACTGTTCCTCACACCTAGTGGGCCGTTGAGTCACCATGATTTAATTCCTCCACCAATCCCTTTCGGATCGGGGGGTGGGGGCCCTGGGATTGAAGAATTTCGCCTTTGCTACAATGATCCCAAATAATGACAATCGTTACAATGGTTGTGATTGTAGCTTTTTCGGAGATAAATGAGGCAACTGAAATATACTATTGAAGCTCGACCTATTTATCTAATTTGGGTGGACGGTTCTCCTTACTCTAGGGCTATTTGATGTCTTTTTTTTTTGAGAATCTATTTGATGTCTTTTAATAACAACTCTTCTTATTAGTCTGATATTTATACTATTTAATTCTTAAATTCACATACTACAGTAACTGTTTAATTATTCCTTCTTTTTAAATAATATAACATATAACATCAAAAATTTTACATTCTCATTCTTTAATCTTTATAATAAATATACATAATATCTATAATTATGCACACAAGTATATTATTTAATATCAATAAGTTTTATCTTGCTTGTCTGTAATAATCGTTTGCATAATGTAACACCTCCGTGATTTACGGAGATATTGCAGCGCCTTAAATTCTTTTTGGAGAACCTACCAAGCTTGGACCAACATAAAACACATTAACAAACAACAAAGTCGAAACATTCACACTCCTAAAACCATCATCAACTACAATACGACATACATCACTGTTGGTGCAATATTGGTCGGTATCGCTGTTTGGAGATAGAGTTATAAAATTCTTTTGCATTGCGGAAGCGATTTAAATAAAGGTACGGAAATTAAACGACACAAGATTTATAGAGGTTCGGCCAAACGTGCCTACGTCCTCTCTCGGTATCTTTTTCTATAGGCTAAAGATAAACCTCTACACCTCTCTTCTATCGGTCGAGGGATATCCGTTACAAACTCGTCTTCTATCAGTCCGAGTAAACCGTTCAATCACTTGTCTTTATGTCGGTCCAAGGTTAACCGTTTTCTTTTTCTATTGGACAAGGAATCAACCAATCTAGCTTTCTATGGGTTCTAGATAAACCTCACGTAGATATCGATTGCGATTCTAACAATGCCGGATCCTTGATCCTAATAACACCGAATCCAATTGTATCATTTCTTTTTCCTCTCTTGTATGATTTTGTTTATAACACTCAATCACTAAACAATATAAGCTCAAATACAACAACTAGAATGTATACAATGATATCTCAAGTATGAATGATTTGCTCAAGGTTGTTGTGTAGTTTAATACCAGGTGGTTTGGTATTTATAGCTATTTCTATCCAACTAGCCATTAGTCACTTTTGACTTGCTAGCGTGCGCTAGCCTTTCTTTATAGCGTGCGTTAAGCTCGTTACGTACGTTATGGCTGTCATACAGCGTACGTTATCGACTTTCGGTTTCAGTCCAGTGGCTTTCGTTTCTCCCTTTACGTACGTTGTCACTGCTCGTTACGTACGTTATCTTGTCTCATTAGCGTACGTTAATCCTTTCACGTAGCGTACGTTGATCCATATATCCATTGCATGTTTTTGTCAAACTGGTCGTTTGATTCTCTGACTTTGACCCTGACATTTCCCAACGTTCATCTTATTTGAATTCGTATTCAAACATCATTACGTACGTTAACACTTTTGTGTTATGTACGTTAGCCTCCTTCGTTAACGTACGTTATCCTTCCTTCGTAGCGTGCGCTATCTTCATCAGGTAAGTCCTTCAGGTTGCTTCGTAACTCGTCTGATCTGTAGGTAACTTCCTTATTACGTACGTTATGCCTTGTATATTACGTACGTTAAGATCCTTCGATTGCGTGCTATATTCCTGGCAGATAGCGTGCGTTAATCTTGATAATTCTAGCTTTTTGCGTCTTCAACTTCTTGTTGTTTTGTTTCGCTTCTTTGTTGTTTTACTTTGTTTAACAACTTAATCATCAAAACTATATTAATGAATATTTGGAATAAAATATTCCAACAATCTCCCCATTTTTGATGATTACAAAACAAAAACTTGAATTGGATAAAACCTGCAAAATAATATATATATATATATATATATATATATGTTTGTACGAATCAAAGTTTTCCGCTTTGATCGTTTCGTTAGTTTCTCCCATCTTTTCTTTTCTTTCTTTTCGACTACTTCTTTTTATTTTTCAACTTCTTCATTTTTTTTGTCAACTTTTCTCTTTTTTATTTCTCTCTCCCCCTTTTAACTTTTTATTTTTCTTGTCATTTTCCATGACGTTTTTTATCCCATTCAACTATTTTCTCCCCCCTTTTGTTATCAGCAAAAAAGTATAAATAAAATATACCAAATTATGATAAAATATGCATAAAATGGGTAAAACTCCCCTTGACAAAAATCTCCCCTTTAAAAATATGAACTCCCCCTGAGTAAAATATTTATTGATAAAAATTAATTTTTGGGGATCCAACCTATAGTTGGTTTTTCTTTCGAAACATAGACGATATTTGGAATAAAAGTTCCTTTTGGAATCCTAATCTTTTTGGTTTTTATCGTCCGTCTTGGGCTTATGCAACTCGTAAAATGATGCCCAATTTTTAAATATTTATCGCATCGAGGTATTTTGAAATTTAAGGATACGTTTTTAGTATGCGGTTTGAATCCTAACCCTTGTTTATTCAAAGTATATTTTTGAACACAAAGCATTTGTTCAAATTTTTCGTTTCCACACGAAAATTTCTTTGTTAAAACCTTTAGTTCGTCTTGAACTTTCAGAAGACCATTCTTTAAAATATTTTCATTTTCAAGGCAATTAGAGTGATCGGTCTCGGTAAATTTCTCTTTTTCAAGAATTTTGGAAATTTTAATTTCCAATAATTTATTTTTAGATTGGAGGGATTTTATTTCGGATAAAGCATTTTGAAAATCGGTACGCAATAATTCGAATGCTTCAAATAATTCATCGTGAGAGGATGTACTTACTTGACTTTCGACGTTGCTATCGTCGAATGAACTTCGTGCAATAAGTGCGAGGTTATTTTGATTGATGAAATCTTCGTACTCGTCTTCTTCACTCCACGTGGCAATTAAGACTTCCTTCTTTGAAGTGGATGCAAGGCAATTCTTTGCGAAGTGGCCTGGTTTACCACATAATCGACAGTTGTTGTCGAATTTCTTCATTCCGCCCGAGATGTCTTTCTTTATTCGGTTTAATAAGTTTTGAAACTTATTAATATTCTTGGCATAATATGCCGATTCTTCGTCACTTTCATCCATCGGGATTTCTTCCTTCCGAGATATCTTAGATTTCATAGCTATCGTTCTTTCCTTCAGTTTCGGCTTGTTGTTCCGTGATTTTAGAACTATCTAATAGTTAATTAGCAAACCAACGAGGGCGCTAAAATCGAGCGTATTGAGATCTTTAGATTCCATGATCACCGCCACGGTTCTGTCCCATTCGCTAGGTAATGATCGTAAGATTTTCTTGACTTTCTCACTACTTGATAGCGGTTTCCCAAACGAAGCTAGTCAATTGGTGATGACCGAAAATCAGTCGAGCATGTTGGTGATTGACTCGTCACCCTTCATCATGAATAACTCATAATCATGGAGAAGCATACTGATCTTCGTCTCCTTGACTTGATTAGTGCCTTCCTGTGTGAATTCTAATATTTTCCAAATCTCTTTGGCGCTATCACAAGAAGATATCCGGTTGTGTTCTTTCGGATTTAGAGTACAATATAATAATTGCGTATCTTATCAATTATAATGATCATTTTTCCAATCGGAATCATCGTACTCTTCGAAAGATTTAAGCGTACCGTCGGACTTGATTGAAATTTTTGGACCAAGACATATCACTTTCCAAATCTCGATGTCATAAGCTCGGATGAATATTGACATCTTCTTTTTCCATGTCATGAAGTTCGATCCATCGAAGAGTGGAGGTCGGTTTAGCACAAGACCTTCGACTGGAGCAAATTGAAGAGCCATCAGATCTTCTCCTCGGATGTTAAGCCGCTTCTAGGAGTACCGCTCCGATACCAATTGTTGGTGCAATATTGGTCGGTATCGTTATTCGGAGATAGAGTTATAAAACTCTTTCGCATTGCGGAAGCGATTTAAATAAAGGTGCGAAAATTAAACGACATAAGATTTATAGAGGTTCGACCAAACGTGCCTACATCCTCTCTCGGTATCTTTTTCTATAGGCTAAAGATAAATCTCTGCACCTCTCTTCTATCGGTCGAGGGATAACCATTACAAACTAGCCTTCTATCAGTCTGAGTAAACTGTTGAATCACTTGTCTTTATGTCGGTCCAAGTTAAACCATTTCCTTTTTCTATTGGACAAGGAATCAACCAATCTACCTTTCTATGGGTACTAGATAAACCTCATATAGATATCGATTGCGATTCTAACAATGCCGGGTCCTTGATCCTAATAACACCGAATCTAATCATATCCTTTCTTTTTCCTCTCTTGTATGATTTTGTGTATAACACTCAATCACTAAATAATATAAGCTCAAATAAAACAACTAGAATGTATCAATGATATCTCAAGTATGAATAATTTGCTCAAGGTTGTTATGTAGTTTGATACCAAGTGGTTTGGTGTTTACAGCCATTTCCATCCAACTAGCCGTTAGTCACTTTTGACTTGCTAGCGTGTGCTATCCTTTCTTCATAGCGTGCGTTAAGCTCGTCACGTACGTTATGGCTGTCCTGTAGAGTACGTTATTGACTTCCAGTTCAGTCCAGTGGCTTTCTTTTCTCCCTTTACGTACGTTGTCATTGCTCGTTACGTACATTATCTTGTTTGATTAGCGTACGTTAATCCTTTCATGTAGCGTACGTTAATCCATATATCTGTTGCATGTTTTTGTCAAACTGACAGTTTGATTCTCTGAATTTGACCCCGACTTTTCCCAACGTTCATCTTGTTTGAATTCGTATTCAAACATCATTACGTACGTTAACACTTTTGTGTTACGTACGTTAGCCTCCTTCGTTAGCGTACGTTATCCTTCCTTCGTAGTGTGTGCTATCTTCATCAGGTAAGTCATTCAGGTAGCTTCGTAACTCATCTGATCTGCAGGTAACTTCCTTATTACGTACGTTATGCCTTGTATATTACGTACGTTAAGATACTTCGATTGCGTGCGCTATTCCTGGCAGATAGCGTGCGTTAATCTTGATGATTCCAGCTTTTTGCGTCTTCAACTTCTTGTTGTTTTCTTTCGCTTCTTTGTTGTTTTACTTTATTTAACAACTTAATCATCAAAACTCTATTAATGAATATTTGGAATAAAATATTCTAACAATCACAATACAATCCAATACATGCGATACACATATCCACCCCCGAAGGGGTCAGCAGAAAGTCGGTGCAAGTACAACGATTCCAGAATATGTACAACAAGTGAATAAACAACAGAAATCACAGTGTCATCACATATATTCCGGAATATAATACCACAATCATCATCATAAAATATCAACGGGGGCTATACTAGCACTGTACCTCACGCGAGATACACACCCCAGGGAGTCCTCGTCAGGCCATCTCTGGTTGTACAACCCTACCAAGTGATCATAGGAAATGTAGCCTAACGGAACCCAGGGGCCCCATACTGGTTTTACTTGGCACACGACCACAATTCGCACTTTCTGAAATTCTCTTTTTTCATAAAACCACATTTTCACATATTCACACGAAGTACATTAAACGCAATCAAAGTACTTGCCTCGATTATTGCGGTGGTTACCGAGTTCGGTAAAATTTAGATAAGAAGTTGTCAATCCCCAATTTTCAAACCTAGGATGATCAACATAGTTAGACTCGTATCAGGACTACCGATTCTAATCACAATAACATGTGGAAACTCGAATCCATGCTCTAAGGGGATTTTTATCGAACACTTAGAGAGCATTTTGATATCTGAATTCAACGATGTTAGGAACAAGTTTATGGCTTGATTTGGAGCACAAAACTGATATTTTTCGTGGAGGATGAAGTTGAGTCGATGGAATGCCCTAGAACACTTCAGAAATGAGAGAGAGGGCTATATATACTCCTTCGGTCGGATTTTCAGCATTTCAGCAATTCCCGGCCGTGTCAAATGACATGGTCGACTCACTGGCCGTGTCAACAGGCAGTGAGTTTTGCTTAGCTAAAATAGTTCGACACGGCCTATGTCAAATGACGCGGCCCGTGTCAAAGTACCAGGTTGAAAGTGTAGTCTGCTATTTTGACCATAACTCCTTCGTCCGGACTCCGATTGACTCACCGCTTGAACCAGTAGAAAGCTGATTTAACTCTTTATTATAATTTTCATTTCCAGAATTTTTAGACTTTATAATAATCTAGAATACAACCTCATATCATGATTTAACTCATCTAAATCGACCACTGAAATTATCATGATTCAGAAATCCACGATTCAACCTCATCAAGTTAAACGAATCACCATTAACATGAAGAATCTTAAATAACATCCGAAAACTCTTATCATAATCCCATAAAATCTCGTATAATATCGTCACATGATTATGCAACATGTTCCTCACATGTAATCATCCTTAAAAACGAACAACTAACAAGGGATACGAATATTACCTGGATTAGATGAACCAAGAAGAAGAACACTTGAACTTCATTCCAAGAATCATGAGTAACTTGAAGAACAAGGCTTGAATCCATGCTCTCTATCTTAATCTTGTTAAAAATCACCACCTCACCGTGTTTGGGAACCTCAAGAACCTCCCAAAGCTCTCTCTATCGACTGAAGGAGAAAGAATGGACTAAATGCATCTCAAAACCCGTCTGTCCCCTTATATAATAAACATTACTAGCGTGCGCTACTCTCATAAAATAGCGTGCGTTATTGCCCTAGCGTGCGCTAACTGAATTTGTTAGCGTGCGCTATCGGAGTCCAGAGGCTACAGTCTGGCTTCGTACATGTGCTTACGTACGTAACGCCCATGCATTAGCGTACGTAACTTACACTCTCTAGCGTACGCAAGTCCTTGCGTTTAGCGTGCGCTAATATCAGTTGACTCGTTTGTCTGTATGCTCCGAAGACTGGTCCACACGCCGAAAGTGCTGACGAGGATAAGATTCCTTTTTGTCCAATATACCATTAGCGTGCGCTAACCTTTAGGGTTTAGCGTGCGCTAGTACTACATTACAAACATCCATTGACTTATCAGAACGTGCACCGAAAGTGGCCTGATCCACACGCAGATTCCTTCCGATCTGACTGCATTAGCGTGCGCTATAATTTTACGTTTAGCGTGCGCTAAACCTGCATGGTAACGTGCGCTAAGCTTTACTATTAGCGTGCGCTAATAAGGCTATACTTAGCCATTTACACTGATCTTGCTCGTCGTCTCAACATACTAGATACGTATACATGATGCACTATATCCTTTGTCGACCAAGTAAGACAATTATACCAATACTGACATCTCAGTCCTTTATTTATTTTATCCATACTGTACAGATTCCACGCTGTACAATATAACTCGGATAAAATAATCTCAAACAACAGTAGTATAAATTCTGGATATTACATCTCCTAGGTATTTCATGTCGAATTGTTCACTAAGACACGATCTAACATGATCAATCAGCTTCATGCACGGGCTCACAAGTAACATGTCATCCACATAGATAAGCAAGAAGATAGGAACAGTAGAGTTTTCTTTAAAATAAAGGCAAGGGTCATACGAACTACGTTTGAATTTTAACAAAAGCATATAAGAGTCAAATTTCTTGTTCCATTGCCTTGGAGACAATTACCAAATAGTGCCTATTCATAAGACTCTAGGCATCTAAGGCTGAATTTATGTGTTAACACGAAGAATAGGACTCAACAATCATCAATGAGGAATTATACAACCACATTACGAAGCCAATACATGCCGGAAATCATAATTACGAGGAGTTTAGTCAATATCTCAATAGTCACAAGACAATAAGACTCGCAAGTTCTATCCGTCGAAGCAAAGACTTACAATTATACAAGCATAAAAATCTCGGGCATCACACTCTCTCCCCCTAAAAAGAAGTTTCGTCCCAAAATTTACAAAGTGAATAACTCGGGGTATCTCGACCTTATATTCTCTTCTGTCTCCCACGTGGCCTCCTCCAATCCGTGTCTCGACCATTGAACCTTTACTAATGGAATTACCTTCCGTCGCAACTGTTTCACTCGCCGCTCCAATATGGCTACCGGTTGTTCTACATACGTAACATCATCATTTACCTCAATCTTCTCATAATCAATAACTCTAAATACTTATATTATACTCCCTACGTAAACTTTAACACATTTAATTTTTTTTATCAAAATTAATAAACTTTGACCATGAACTATAACCATTATATAAAAATATTATATCTGTGTAAGTATTTGTTAGATTTGTCTTAATATGTATTTTTAAATTATTATTTTTTTATAATTTTTATTCATATATAACTAAAATTATTAATGGTCAAAGTTATATTTTGGAGACTGAAAATCAAATGTGTTACATTTTTTGCGGACAGATGGAGTATTATTTAATACGTTATTAAATAATACTACCAATGTTTGTTAAATCTATGCTTATTTTGACTTTTTCTGATCAAAGTTCATAAAGTTTGACCATAAATTATAATTAATATATAAAAAAATTATAGCCATATAAGTACTTATTTTCTTTGTCATAGTGTCCAGATATTATTTTTGATATAAATAAGAATATTAATGGTCAAAAATATATTTGGAGAGACCGGTCAAAGTCCAATTGTGCATACTATTGGCGGATGGAGGGAGTAAATCATAAGTGGTCTTCAGCAACACATTATAATTATATTAAATAATAAAAAGTTTGTAGTCTATTACAATTCTTGATGTGTCAAATTCCTTAGTCACGTGATGTTGAGAAAATTGATATTTCCCTCTTTTATGTGATTAAGATGATGAATGAAAATAGTATTCATTAAAAAGGAAGATAGTAAGACACCCCAAACTGGTTATGTAGAAAACCCAAATCGGGGAGAACTGCGGGACTATATAATCAAACTCTTCCACTATATATGACTATCATAGGATTACAATATCTCACTCAATGGGGATGGATTACAAGGGCTTTCTCACACTATGAGTGGAATACTCTCTTGGAGGATATCTCTCACACTAGGGGAAAGGAAAGTCTTTTTTTTTTTGGTTGGATGATCAAGTCCTGTCCAAGAGCACTCTATTTATAAGTAAGCAAACAAGCTTTATAATTCTCTTCCATCTCTTCAACTACCATAATTAATGCTCGGAGACTTGTAGGAGGTAGCTCTAGATACATCCCCCAACATCCTTGAAATATATGATGCCCCGACTTTCTAGGAATATATATAGGGAAAAAATAAGCAAAAAGTGATTTTAATTAAAATAAACCCTTTGAAAATATTAAAATTCTCGCCTATAAGTCGAGTCGATACACCGATTAAAATAAATACTTATTAATTATGTAATGCCCAGATAATTATTGTGTATTTTACCTATATTCGAACTTGTAACATTTGATTATGTGGTATTATTAATCGAAGTGTGGTTTCCCGTACTCATATTCCTACGTTTTTGAGTTTCCAACACATTCATGCATGCATGCATCTGCACGACATAACATATGCTAGACTTTGAGCATAACATACGCTAAGTGTTGAGTATAACGTACGTTATAGTTGTAGCGTAGCGTACGTAAGCTTCAGTCAGAGGTAGATCAGATAAGGTCGGCGTGTAGGGGCCAGGGTGAGATTTGCCAAAATTGCCCCGCGTGAACCTGGATGGCTTTTCAATAAAGCAGGTTAACGAGGCTTAACGTACGTTAGATATGGGTGTTAGCGTGCGCTATGTACATGGTTTTACGTACGTAAAGGCTTTGTATAACGTACGTAAGAGAAACCAGAATCGAGGCAGTGAGCTATTGCTGAAGGTTAACGTATGCTAAGGATTGAGAATAGCGTGCCTTAAGGCCGTAACGTACGTAAGGGTTTGTTGTTAATGTACGTAATGTTTAAAATTCTGTTTATAGACCTCAACCTCCATTTCATTTCCTCCTCAATCCTTGGTCGATTTTTGTAACCTGAGAACTACCCAGCACCATAAATATCTCATATCATCATCTCAGCTCAATTTAGAGGATCGTAGACCCTTGTGGATTGGTGTTCAAGCTTCCGATGTTGAGTTTCACCAAGTATTCGTGGTTCTTCTCTATATTGAGGTATGTTGATCCTTCACCAACTAGATTACATGTTTTTGATGATGTTTTGAACCTGTTTTTGAGATTACCATGTTCGTTATTATCATGAGGAGTCAAAAACCATGTTTTTAGAAGAATAGATCCAGTTATACTTTGGTTCTCCTTCGTTGTTAGAGTATTAATCGAACATTGTTGAGATAGAACCTTAGGATGTAGTGTCCTGAGTTTGTTATGAATTTATGAGCATGATTCTAGTAAGTTTTCTGAGATTACTAAGATATTTCACCGAGAATAATTCGTGTTTTGATAGAGGTGTTCGGTTTAACAAACTTCTTCATATTCATGCTTGAAATGAATCGGCTATGTTGTTAGAATCAATCCCGGAACACCGTAGTATCATTCCCTTGCAAAGTACGCTTGGTATGCTTGTATCTCGAATCACACTTTTGAAATATATTGTAAGAGCCGAACCATATATATTGGAAGTCGAAATCAAGATTGAAGTTTAGATTGTGGTGACTTGTATATCTATGAATCCGTAGACGTCGACATTTCACCTCCAATATGGTCATTCGATTCATATGAAGTATGTCATTCTTCCGGCTTAGCTTTCATCGAGTAGATAAACCGTGAACCGGCCTTACGATAGTGTTAACTCGGATAATGACTTGGGACGTTCGGTGCTCGTACGTTAGTTTTGAGAATTATGTTGAATCCCTTGTTATTTCTTTTGAACAAGGTCCGAGCCTTGCAAGGTGATTGATCGAGGGGCGGCGACCGTCGAGCAAGTTGACAGTCGTTGGAGTAATTAATTCTTGCCATCTTTGAGGCAAGTATCGTAAGTTGACTATTGGTTTAATGTTGATGATTTTGATCATGCATATTGTTATTCATGTTGTTGAACATGAGATCATTCAAGTTAAATTGTCATGATGTCGATCAGGTTATTGATTCATATGTCGTTCATGTTGATAGACATATCAATTTGCATATGTGTATGCATAGTTGTACTGTATATGTTGTACTGATACGAAGAGATCGTGTCATCTATGTTGAAGGTGCTGGATCAGTTGTCCACATCGTGTTGGTCCGACGGGATCATCTTGGGATCTATGCTGAGGGCACTGGATCATTCGATTACCCTGTGTTGTGTTGACGGAATCATGTGGATTCGCACCATTGGATTCCGGTAGAGGAAGTCCGCATTTGTATTTTGCTATGCATCGTTGTTGCATATCTGATTTTATATATTATGATACTTGTACTAGCATCATTTTTCATAACCCCTGCGAGGGTGGACATTTGTTTTGATGTTCAGGTAGCCGAGGAGCGGGGAAGCAACCACAGTAGTGACATGATGACCAAGGGGCTCAGTGATATTCTCCGTTGTATTGTTTTGTTATTCTAATTTAGTTTTTAGTAGTCGAGTGCGTGTGTTTCTTTTCATGATTTGTGAAGTCTGTAATAAATGGATTGTTTTTGGGATGATTAGACCGGTCGTTAAATTACTCAACTATTAATGATATTTTTTTGTTGTTCAGCATTTCTTTTAATTTAGCCTTGTAAATTCTTATATTAATGGTTTACGGCGCTGTATGTAATACCCGGTTGTAATTCAGTCATTATCATTCAGTAATTTCATTCGGTAATTGTCTATGTAATTTTTCACTTGTTAATAATCATTCATCCGTGTTCACCGTTCGGAATAACTTCGAGTTGTGTATCGATATTGTTCAGTGTATCTACCTTATTCGGGAATCGAGACAAGAGTATTATCTTGATTGTTGTAATTGATTCGTTAGTCGATGTTGACGTTGGAATTCATGTCAATTCAAATCTCTTCATTGTTCAAATCATGTTTTTGTTGGACGAACCCTTGTAATCATTAGTTGGAACCACCGTTTTGGGGTTTCCGCACTTCCATTTCGTGTTATTGTTTCCCAAATATTGGTTCCTATTGCTTTTTCCCTTCCTGGGTCATTTTTCTTTATTTTAGGACCCAAGGGGGGTGTGGGCCGCAGCACAAGGAGTGTGCGCCGCGGCACACACATTTTCCAGTTTTGGCCGAGCAGCCTGTACCATGGGCCGCGGCTCATGCCGGCAGGGCCGCGGCACAGTGTCGAGTCACTGCCGCGGCACACTCGTCCGGGCCACGGCACACTCATGTTGAATTATCGGCCAACCCGTCTGTACCGGGGGCCGCGACACACTGCCGAGTCACTGCCGCGGCACATTCGCCCGGGCCGCGGCACGCTGCCGATCATCAGGGCGGTTTGGCCCCGTGCCGCAAAGACACTTCGGCCGGGTCAAGGCACACGGGCAACAAGACTATAATTACGATTTTTTGTGAGATTCAACTCATTTTTCCCATTTTCTTCAACCTATCCGAGAGAGAGGGCTTGAGGGGGAAGATCTTCATCTCAATCACTTGAGTATTCATTTTTCATCATTTTCATTTGGTTGTGAAGCTCGGATTGTCGATCTAACGCGATTTCATCGGATCAAAGTGCTTGGATCTTCAAGAGGTAATTTCTTCAACATCTTGGATTTCGATTTTGTTTTGAGATATGATGTTTTGGATGTTAAGATCATGTTGTATGAAGTGATATACACATGATTATGGATATGTTTGATTATTCATTTGGATTATTGAAGGATTATTCAAGAACACTTTGAATATTTAGTTGGATTTGGGGTTTTTCGATTAATCGTTGTTGTAATCACGAATTTGAATATTCATATTGGATTATTGATCGTATTGAAGATGTTTTGTTGGTTTGAAACACTTCTTGGGGATTTGATGTTGGTATTATTGAGGTTTGGTTATAAACAATCGAAGTTTGGCCACAAAGTGTTCGATATAATGCCCCAATGAACTTGGTTTAATCGTATCGACGTTTTGAGTTCGTTATATTCGTGTTTGATTCGTATATTGAACGGATTTTTGGTAATTGTATTATTCAAGGTTGTTCGAGCGACCGATATCTCAATTAGGACATTGTTCGTGGAAGGATAATTGTCACCGGTGTTGTGTAAGTTAATTCTTACTCAGTTAAAAGGATATTCATTCCTTTCGTTGTTGTTCATTCATAATCATAATTCATTCATAAGATACTAACCGTTTCAAAACTTGTAATTGTCACTTAATTACTTCATTCACGAGGAACGACGGTTCCAATCATTTCATTGAGCTGTCATTCATTTCACCATCATTTCATCTTGGTGAGTCATTATTCATTTTTGATGTCACTTTTGTTATATCGTGGCATTCCGGGGCATACTGGCGTGCCGGTTGGTATGTGTAGGGTTTTCATATCGAGCACATTTAAGTCGTGTGTTGGTTGTTGGCCTCACATTGGACTGTGCACACGAGTTGATGGCTTTGTGAGACTGATTAGGTACAAGACCACACGTGTATTCGATCGATACTCGTTGGTGGCTTGTGCACGGACACATTTCTATCCCGGACGTAGTGTGGCGCCATTCCTTTGAGCCGTACTATTAGTTGATTCATATAGCATGTTTGATTGTGTATGTTTCGACAGGATTGTGTATATTCAACTCTTGAGGATTGTTGTTCTGTGTAACTGACCCCGTTGGGGGATTTTGTTTTCAGGTCATGGTAAGGCAAAAGCACGGGAATACAACGTTGACGGCGAGGAGTCCCAGTGATACTAGAAGGGCCCCCCAGTCTTTTCAGTCATTTGTGTTTCCTTCATTTATTCCGCTGCAGACATTCCGTTGAATACTCATTTCACTCAGTGTGTATATTTTATCTCCATATAAAATATACATGTATTCTGTATTATCCTGGGTGTGTTGTATGAAACTCCTCATCGGAGTAATTATTGTTGTAATGTGGTTCAGTACTACATTTACCCTGTGTAATTCATTCATTTTCATTCGCCTAGTGGGTCCCAGTCGGGGGTCCACGACACTATAATATCCGCCTAGTTTGGGGTGTTACAGAGTTGGTATCACAGCGTGGTTTTGAATACTACCTTCCGAGTGATGTCTCATTTGAAATCATCGTCATCAGACTAGTATCATTGGACTTTCGTGTCGCGTGTGACCTGTGCAAATGCCGAGCCAATCAGACCGAAAGAACTGTAAGACTTCTAACGCCATGGTATAATTTCTGGCAATAATCATTCATTCATAATTCACTAGTTAACAATACTCAAACATCATTTTCATTTTAATCATGTTGATCATATTAACTCATTAATCACTCAATTCATTTCATTACTCAGTTGATGATCAGGACGATCATGTTAACTCATTAATCACTCAATTCATTTCATTACTCAGTTGTTGATCTGGAAGATCATATCATTAATCTTGTTAACTTGTTCAAGATACTCATTTCAAGAATTTCATCAGATAATCATGTCACATCAGTTAATCATTCATGTAATCACTGTGTTAGAGCGCATATGCTCATTTTCATCATTTCATGACGTAAATCATAATGCGGTACTCATACGAGATCTATAATTATCATGCGACCTTCCTACTTCAGTATGGAAAGAGCTGTCAGGGGATGCACGGGGGGAGGCCGCGGTGCGGGCCGGAACTCGGGGAATAATTACTCACTGTCGGGAAACCGTATCCGAGACTCTGCTCGATCGGAAGATGTTCGGGTTGATCCACTCACTTTTATGCAGGTCATGGTGACCCATATGCAATTGCTCAATCATCATTGCGCCACTCTGGCTGAATTAATCGAGAGAAGTCTCTCGTGTGAGCCTGCTGCTAAGGAAATTGCTGAGCAACAACCTTCACCTGTCAGCAGGAAATCAACAAACGTAATCAGTCTAAAGGCGGTCAGTATACCTTCAAGAAGCCTCGTGTGGTCCCTAACGTTTCTGAGCGACCTCCTACGGCGCATAATCGTGCGGGATCTCAGTCCCGAGCGGCCAGTTCGGCCATCACCTGTTTCAACTGTGGAACGCCGGGTCATTACAGCACTAAGTGTCTGAAACCGTCTATCACGTGCCATAATTGTGGGATTTTTGGGCATAAGTCCCATTTTTGCCGAAAGGACTCCAAGTCGGCTCCAGCGGCATCTCAGGCCCCGAAGCAATCAGCGATTCAGAATCAGACTACTCTGTCAGCGTCGTTTAAGACGATGGAAGCAAATAAAGTTGGAGCTCATATTTATCAGTCGGGAGCGTCCGGTTCGGGGGCCGACAAGTCCTGGATTCATGTGATGAAGAGGATCGACGATCCGATGGCCCGAATGATCTCAGGTATACTCGTAATTTTATTTCAACATGTGTGTACCTTTTGATATTGGTGCACCACATTCATTCATTTTCGAATCATGTTTGCATAGACTTAATTTGGATAGTCCTATTGCTTGTGGACCTCATACCATCGATCTACCTGGTGATGGAAGAATTTTCGGAAATCATACCGAATTAAGCTTAATGACCGCGATTGGTTGGTGGACCTAATCGTGGTGGACTTACCTTAGGACGATGTAATATTGAGTGTTAATTAGATGGATCGTCATGATACCATCCTCAGTGATCGTAAGCGTTTGGTCACTATCATTTCAGTCATTGGAGCCGAGTGTGTATTTCAGGGAGGTAATCCCCGTTGTTCCATATGAATTATTAATATGAGGGAGACAGTGTAATTACTCAATCGAGGTATTCAATCATTCATTGTATCATTTTCATCGATTGGCCGTTCTTAGGCAATCGAGGTGTTCAATCATTCATTGTATCCTTTTCATCAATTGGCCGTTCTAAGGCAATCGAGGTGTTCAATCATTCATCGTATCATTTTCATCGATTGGACGCTCTAAGGCAATCGAGATGTTCAGTCATTCACTGTATCATTGTCATCGATTGACCGTTCAAGGGCAATCGAGGCGTTCAATCCTTCGTGGTATCATTGTTATCGATTGATGATGTACTCCCAGACGAGCTACCTGGTTTACTTCCACAGAGAGATGTGGAATTCATGATTGAGTTGGAGCCCGGTACGTCCCCGATATCTAAGGCACCATACCGGATGGCCCCGACCAAAATGCAGGAGTTGAAGAATCAACTAGAGGAGTTGTACGAGAAAGATTATATCCGACCAAGTGCGTCCCCGTGGGGAGCACCAGTGTTGTTTATCAAGAATAAGGATAGTTCATTTCGCTTGTGTATTGATTATCGGGAGTTGAACAGGGTGACAATCAAGAATAAGTATCCCTTACCCCGTATTGATGATCTCTTAGATCAACTTCAGGGAGATTCAGTATTTTCCAAGATCGACCTAAGGTCTGGATATCATCAGTTGCGAATCCGAGAGTTGGACATCGCAAGGACAGTGTTTCGTACACGCTATAGTCAATATGAGTTCGTAGTTATACCGTTCGGACTAACTAATGCACCTGCGGTATTCATGGAGTTAATGAATCGGGTTTTCATCGACCTTTTGGATCAGTTTGTTGTTGTCTTCATCGATGACATTTTGATTTATTCTCGTGACCGAGAGGAAAACGAGGTTCATCTTCATCAGGTTCTCGACGTGTTAAGACGAGAGCAACTGTATGGAAAGTTTTCCAAATGTGAGTTCTGGATGTCCGAAGTGATTTTTTCAGGCATGTAATTTCATCAGATGGAGTGCGTGTTGATCCTCAGAAGACGGAGGCTATCCAAGATTGGTTACCCCCGAAGAATGTTAAGGAAATCCGAAGCTTTCTCGGATTAGCCGGTTATTATCGGCGGTTTGTGGAAGGATTTTCTAAAATTGCTCAACCAATGACGAACCTTTTGCGAAAGGATAAGAAATACACGTGGTCCGACGCGTGTCAGCGGAGTTTTGAGGAACTCAAGAGCCGGTTAATTTTAGTACCTGTACTTTCCTTGCCGCAAGGGACAGAAGGATTTGTGGTTTATAGTGATGCGTCCGGGCAGGGTCTCGGATGTGTACTCATGCAGAATTGGAAGGTTATTGCCTATGCTTCACGGCAATTGAGACCTTACGAGGTTAATTATCCAACCCACGACCTGGAACTAGCAGCCGTGGTGTTCGCTTTGAAGATTTGGCGTCATTACCTTTATGGCGTCACCTGTCAGATTTTCACCGATCACAAGAGCTTAAAGTATATATTTACTCAGAAGGAGTTAAATATGCGACAGAGGCGGTGGTTGGAACTAATCAAAGATTATGATATAGAGATCCTTTACCACCCGGGCAAGGCGAACTTTATCGCCAACGCCTTGAGTCGTAAGTCCGTTCAGGAGCAGACGCTTGCTCGTTTAACAGTTCAGAAGGAGCTTCAGCAGGAATTCCTTAGACCCGAGATCGAGGTCTGGCTTCAGCGATGTAATATCCGTGTTTTCTATTTTCGGTAATTTCTATTTTTGGTGTATGTTCGTTTCGGACAACTCGCTTAGCACTGTTTTGGAATTCTGAATCTATTTTGTTCTTGGAGTTTTTCCGTCTGGACGAGTTTCGAGGATGTTTTTGCATAATTTCATCTTGAATTATATCTTGCCGCATGTACGTTCGATTCTCATAAAACTTGTTCGTTTTCGTTGTTTCTTGATTTGTATAAGTTTGTATGGTTGTGTTGGTCGTGTTGAAACTTTCGGATTGTTAATCCGACGTTGTATCGCGATTTTTGGACGTTTGGGCCGTTTTGTAATTTCCTAGAAGTTTAGGGTGTTTTTATCCTCCTTGTCGTATTTTGGATTCCCCGGAGGTTGGTAGTGTATTTTCTTTCAAAGCTCAGCTTCGTTGTTATGCTTACCTCATGTTTACACTTTTGAATTTATCCTTGCGTTGCGTTTCGTCGTTGTATCGACTGTGCAGAGCTAAGTGTTTAGCAGCGCTGAACTGCTGCATGCATAACGTACGTTATGCATGCTCCCTTACGTACGTTATAAAGGCATCATAACGTACGTTATACCCCATAGGTAACGTACGTTACGGTTTTCGCATTTTAGTCCAGATTGTTCGTTACGTACGTTAACCTGTGAGAGGTTACGTACGTAAACTTCATAACGTACGTTAACAACTCGCGTTAACGTACGTAACGTGCTGTCAGGCCTTTTAATTCCTGACTTATCCTCAGTCGCGTTATTTCGTTCCTTCTCATCCCTTTGTGCGATACGTGAGTTCCTTGAGCGTTTTGGAGCGTTTTGCCCAGGGCAATCCTTAGAGTTCCTTTGGAGATCGATTGTTGTGCTTCAAGCAAGGTTTATCATCATCATAATCATCTTCCATCCGTTCGAATCGAGGTATATTTCCTTAGAACCCTAGTTTTTGGGGATTTCGGGATTTTTGTCATAATTCTTCCTTTTAATCCGTTTTGGCTTCGACGACTTGTTAGATTACGATTGTGTAGTCGTAAATCCCTTGTTTCCATTATAGTTTAACGGGTTTAACCTAGTAATTTCTCCATTGTTAGATTATAACCGTCTTCGACTTCGTAATGACCGGCAAATCGTTCCAAGGGGTAGAATTAGGATTAATTCTTACCTTTCCGCATTATTAAGACTTGTGTATACCGTTATTGTGTTAGGAACGGATTTGGGAGGATTGTTCGGACCGAAACCTATTCCTTCGTCGTTTCCTTCGTTTCGTTTCATTCAAGGCAAGTACATGTATTACATTTCCTTATGTATGTTGTGATTTTCGAAATGAATGATGAATTGTGATTTTTGGGTGCGTGAGTTGTGTTCCTTCCACCCGGAGTGTCCGACGGGATGTCTGGGGGTCGATACTAAGGGGTACGGCCGCGGAAGGGAACTTGGGTGCGTGTGTGATTGAACTTCCACCCGGAGTGTCCGACGGGATGTCTGGGGGTCTATACTAAGGGGTACGGCCGCGGAAGTGGTATCCCACCCGGAGTGTTCGACGGGATGTCTGGGGGTCGATACTAAGGGGTACGGCCACGGGATACCAGTTGTGATTTTGTGATATCGTGATGATTGGAACTGATTTGATTGCCAATGTAGTATTCCGGAATATATATGGCAAATGATTTCTGATTGAGATGATTGTGCTAAAAACCGTATTTTGTATATAATGTTGTGTAATTGTGTACTTGCACTAGCTATTCGAATGCTAACCCCTTAAATGGGGGAAATGCGTCTTATGCATTTCAGGTACCGGGAGAGCTGAGGAGCAGGCACGGGACACGCACGTAAAGGACGGGCTGGCTTGATGATGTGGCTTGAGTCTGTAATTTTATGTTTTGTCATTGCATTTGTCGAGTACTGGAATTAAAATGTCTACTTTTAAACTTGGTTTAAGTCCCCTGCGTGGGCAACGAATTGGTATTTATCTTATGTTCATGTACTCCGTTAAAATTGTTTTGGCCGAGGCCGCGGCCTTACTTACTTTTGAGTGCATCGTTTGGAATTACATTGTGGTTTATGTGTCATGTGTTAGCCTGGTAGACCTCACGAGGGTTCTACGGCGTGTAATGTCCCATTTGTGAATTGGGGTGTTACAAGCGAGTTCAAGGACAACTTTGCATGTTAGAGATTTCATCGCCGCTTGAGGAGGCAATCAGAGAGAATCAGGGTTCAGACCCATCATTGTTGCGCATCCGTGAGGATGTGGCTCAGGGGAAAGCCCCTGGATTCGTGGTCCACGAGGATGGACTTTTGAGATTTAAGAATCGGTTGTGCGTACCGTCGAATGACGAGTGGAAAAATTCGAGTTTGAGAGAAACTCATGCTACCCCTTATTCCGTTCACCCGGGGTCTAGCAAGATGTATAAAGATTTGAAACAAAATTACTGGTGGAGTAATATGAAGCGAGAAGTCGCGAAATTTGTTTCGAGATGCTTAACCTATCAGCAAGTCAAGATAGAACATCAGCGACCGACGGGTATGCTGAAACCTCTCCCTATTCCAGAATGGAAGTGGGAGGATATTTCAATGAACTTCATCACGAGTTTGCCGACGAGTCGTCGTGGCATGAACACAATCTGGGCAATCGTTGATCGCTTAACTAAATCAGCTCAAGTCCTTGAGATTAAGGATACGTGGGGTCCCGAGAGACTTGCCCAGTTATTTATCAAAGAGATAGTGAGATTGCACGGTACTCCTAAAAGTATCATTTCCGATCGTGACGGACGATTCATGTCTCATTTTTGGAAATCAGTTCATCGTGCTATGGGAACTCAGCTTAATCTCAGTACAACTTTTCATCCTCAGTCCGACGGACAATCAGAGAGGACTATTCAGACTTTGGAGGACATGTTGAGGGCATATGTCCTCGATTGGAAAGATGATTAGGAAGTCCAACTACCATTGATCGAGTTCACGTATAATAATAGTTGGCATACTTCGATTAAGATGGCACCTTACGAAGCCTTGTACGGTCGTCGTTGTCGATCTCCTTTGTGTTGGGACGACTTATCAGAATTAATCGACACCGAGCCCGATATGCTTATAGCCGCCCGTGAAAAGGTAGCTTTGATCAGGAGTCGTTTGTTGACCGCTCAGAGTCGACAGAAATCATATGCAGATAATCGTCGCCGACCATTAGAGTTCGAGACAGGTGACCACGTGTTGGTCAAGGTATCCCTGAGTCGAGGTATCTTCCGTTTCGGGAAGCGGGGAAAGTTGAGTCCAAGATTTATTGGACCGTTTGAGATTTTAGAACGAGTAGGCGAGCTAGCTTATCGTTTGGCCTTACCTCCGGCGTTGAGCCGAATTCATAATGTGTTTCACGTCTCTCAGTTGCAGAAATATGTTGCCGACCCGAGTCACATACTTCAGTTCGACGAAATCGAGATCGCGGATGATCATTCGTACAAGGAGCATCCCATACGAGTCTTAGAGCGATGAATCAAACAGTTCAGGAATAAGGCTATTCCTTTGGTTAATATTCAGTGGTCTAGACACAGAGTCAAAGAGGCTACTTGGGAAATCGAGGATAGTATGCGGGAGAGTTATCCCGAGTTATTTGACCCTTAGTTTCGAGGACGAAACTCTTTTAAGGGGGGGTGTATGTAATACCCGGTTGTAATTCAGTCATTATCATTCAGTAATTTCATTCGGTAATTGTCTCTATGTAATTTTTCACTTGTTAATAATCATTCATCCGTTTTCACCGTTCGGAATAACTTCGAGTTGTGTATCGATATTGTTCAGTGTATCTACCTTATTCGGGAATCGAGACAAGAGTATTATCTTGATTGTTGTAATTGATTCATTAGTTGATGTTGGAATTCATGTCATTTCAAATCTCTTCATTGTTCAAATCGTGTTTTTGTTGGACGAACCCTTGTAATCATTGCTTGGAACCACCATTTTGGGGTTTACGCACTTCCATTTCGTGTTATTATTTCCCAAATATTGATTCCTATTGCTTTTTCCCTTCCCGGGTCATTTTTCTTCATTTTAGGACCCAAGGGAGGTGTGGGCCATGCACACATTTCGATTTTGGCCGAGCGGCACTGTACCGTGGGCGCGGCTCATGCGGCGAGGCGCGGCACCTGTCGAGTCATCGCTGCGGCACACTCGTCCGGCCGCGGCACACTCATGTTGAATTATCGGCCACCGTCTCATGCAGGGGCGCGGCTCATGCCGACAGGGCGCGGCACCTTTGCCAGTCACCGCGCGGCACATTAAATCGGCCGCGGCACGCCGATCACTAGGGGCGATTTGGCCACGTGCCGCGCCGGGTGAGCCACGGCACAGTGCGATCAAGACTATAATTGCGATTTTTTGTGAGATTTAACTCATTTTTCCCATTTTCTTCAACCTATCCGAGAGAGAGGGCTTGAGGGGGAAGATATTCATCATCAATCACTTGAGTATTCATTTTTTATCATTTTCATTCGGTTGTGAAGCTCGGATTGTTGATCTAACGCGATTTCATCGGATCAAAGTGCTTGGATCTTCAAGAGGTAATTTCTTCAACATCTTGGATTTCGATTTTGTTTTGAGATATGATGTTTTGGATGTTAAGATCATGTTGTATGAAGTGATATACACATGATTATGGATATGTTTGATTATTCATTGGATTATTGAAGGATTATTCAAGAACACTTTGAATATTGAGTTGGATTTGGGGGTTTTCGATTAATCGTTGTTGTAATTACGAATTTGAATATTCATATTGGATTATTGATCGTATTGAAGATGTTTTGTTGGTTTGAAACACTTCTTGGGGATTTGATGTTGGTATTATTGAGGTTTGGTTATAAATAATCGAAGTTTGGCCACAAAGTGTTCGATATAATGCCCCAATGAACTTGGTTTAATCGTATCGACGTTTTGAGTTCGTTATATTCGTGTTTGATTCGTATATTGAACGGATTGTTGGTAATTGTATTATTCAAGGTTGTTCGAGCGACCAATATCTCAATTAGGACGTTGTTCGTGGAAGGATAATTGTCACCGGTGCTGTGCAAGTTAATTCTTACTCAGTTAAAAGGATATTCATTCCTTTCGTTGTTGTTCATTCATAATCATAATTCATTCATAAGATACTAACCATTTCAAAACTTGTAATTGTCACTTAATTACTTCATTCACGAGGAACGACAGTTCCAATCATTTCATTGAGCTGTCATTCATTTCACCATCATTTCATCTTGGTGAGTCATTATTCATTTTTGATGTCACTTTTGTTATATCGTGGCATTCCGGGTCATACTGGCATGCCGGTTGGTATGTGTAGGGTTTTCATGTCGGGCACATTTAAGTTGTGTGTTGGTTGTTGGCCTCACATTGGACTGTGCACACGAGTTGATGGCTTCGTGAGACTGATTAGCTACAAGACCACACGTGTATTTGATCGATACTCGTTGGTGGCTTGTGCACGGACACATTTCTATCCCGGACGTAGTGTGGCGCCATTCCTTTGAGCCGTACTGTTAGTTGATTCATATAGCATGTTTGATTGCGTATGTTTCGACAGGATTGTGTATATTCAACTCTTGAGGATTGTTGTTCTGTGTAACTGACCCCGTTGGGGGATTTTGTTTTCAGGTCATGGTAAGGTAAAAGCACGGGAATACAACGTTGACGGCGAGGAGTCCCAGTGATACTAGAAGGGGGCCCCAGTCTTTTCAGTCATTTATGTTTCCTTCATTTATTCCGCTGCA
Source organism: Orobanche coerulescens (assembly GCA_033398695.1). Classification (NCBI taxonomy): domain Eukaryota; kingdom Viridiplantae; phylum Streptophyta; class Magnoliopsida; order Lamiales; family Orobanchaceae; genus Orobanche; species Orobanche coerulescens. The sequence goes on from CM065801.1 coordinate 70,953,223, forward strand.
GACATTCCGTTGAATACTCATTTCACTCAGTGTGTATATTTTATCTACATATAAAATATACATGTATTCTGTATTATCCTGGGTGTGTTGTATGAAACTCCTCATCGGAGTAATTATTGTTGTAATGTGGTTCGGTACTACATTTACCCTGTGTAATTCATTCATTTTCATTCGCCTAGTGGGTCCCAGTCGGGGGTCCACGGCACTGTAATATCCGCCTAGTTTGGGGTCTTACACTATAGTTATTCCGAATATCTCGGGGTGTTACAGAATATGGTATCGGAGCTAAGATTCATGAATATCTTGGCAGTTGGGTTTAGTTGGGTCTGTTTATGTCGTTTGATTTATCGTCCGCGTATAACATCACTATACAACCAACATTTTCGTGTGGACCGTAGTTGTAAGTTTCCTAATCTCATATACTACCATTTTAATGATTTCGTGTTTTGTGGATATTGACGAATTTTAGAAGGTTTTGCTCTGGGTATTGAGTATTCCTGTTTACAGTATGTTGAGAGGAGGTCATTGACGCGGACGCGGTCATGGGCGCGGACATGGTAATGTGAGACAGGAAGATTCATCGTCTACCTCGAATTTGTCAACTAATCGAGTTGATTCTCGTTCTGGCGGACAACAGGAATCAGTGAATAATGACCGAGCACGAACTATGGAGAAAGATGCAAATCCTAACATGCCGGGAGTGCTTCAACAAGTGGTCACTCAGATGACCCAATTTGCTCAGGTGGTTGACCGCATGCAAGCGACGATGGGCCAACAGTGTAACGAAGACAATTGGGGAGACAAGTGGCTATCAGAAGTAGTCAAATTACACCCATTGAAATTTGACGGTTCTTCGGAGATGCCTTCATGGGACCACTGGCTGAAGGAACTGGAGAAGATATTTGCGGTAATTAACTGTCCCGATGACCGAAAAGTTCCGATTGCTCAGTATTTTCTGATGGGGGAAGATTTTGACTGGTGGGAAGCCATTCGACCTGAGGATCATCATGCTGACTGGACAGAATTCAAATTAATGATGGAAGCACAATATTTCCCTTGTCCAGTTAGAGAGGCTAGATTCCGAGAGTTTTTCTCACCGCAAAATATGGAGGTATCTGTGACAGATATGATTAAGACTTTTAATCACCAGCTGACCTTTGTGCGACATCTGGTCCGAACCGAGGCAGAAAACACTTCGACATGCAAATGAATCTGGAGATCCAACAATATATGTCGGGATTTGAATGTACTACTATCCGACAGTATCAAGACAAGGCCCTAGCTTACGAAATGAAAGAGACAGCAGTGGAGAAATTTGCGGAAGCAAAGAAGCAGAAAGTGTCTGGCAACTTCACTGAGAACAAGAGTAGTGGGTCCCGGAAGGGCCAGTCCTCATTCCATTCATCCAAGAGGCCTTCGTATCCTACTCGAGGTGGAAAGAAGTTCAGAACGGCATCGACGGCTACCGACATAGCGAATAAGTGTTATAACTGTGGACGACCAGGGCATGTTCGGCGTGATTGCTCTGCTCTTTCTGTGACCTGTTTTGAATGTGGGCAAGAAGGGCATCGAGAAGCTTTTTGTGGAAATGTGACTAGATCATTTGGGGCTCGCACTTCATCACAAGTTCCGAAAGAGACAAGTGTGAACCCGACACAGTAGAGTGGTCTTCAATAACAAAATTTTGGGAAAAGAGAAGCATCCAGTGATGGGTTCGTTCCTCTGCGCCTTTATTAGATGAGGAGGTCAGATGATCATAACACTGATGTTGCATCAGGTATGATTCAGATTCTTTTCCAACCAGTTAGTGTCTTATTCGATTCAGGAGCTACGCATTCTTTCATATCATTGAACTGTGTTAATCGTTTGAAAATCTCGAGTTTGAATGATTGTGAACCTTATGTTGTGAGTTTGCCGAGTAGAGAGAGAATTGTGGGAAATCTAGAAACTAGAGATTTTCCTGTGTCTATAGGAGGGAGGAATTGGCCATCAAATCTTATTGTGATCGACATCCATGGTGACAATTGACTCAATCATTATGGGGCTATTTTGAATTATCGGAAGAGAGTTATCTCGATTATTGCTGATGACGGATCTGAACACTTATTCGAAGGATGGAGACCAGGATCTCAGGGAAAGTGATCAGAGCCATAAAAGAGATTGAATTGCTGAAACAGGGTTGTACCGGGTTTTGGTGTAATGCCATGAATAAGGAAGGAGTATAGCTCTCATCTATTCCAGTTGTGAACGAATTCTCAGACGTATTCCCTGACGAACTACCTGGATTACCTCCACGAAGGGCTGTAGAGTTTAATATCGAATTGGAACCAGGAGCCGCACCTATTTCCAGAGCACCATACTGTATGGCGCCAACCGAGATGTATGAGTTAAAGAAACAGCTTTAGGAATTGTTGCAGAAGGGTTACATTCAACCTAGTGTCTCTCCTTGGGGTGCGCCCGTTCTTTTTGTTCGAAAGAAGGACAGATCCTTCCGATTGTGTATTGATTATAGGGAGCTTAACAAGGTGACGATCAAGAATAAATACCCATTGCCTCGAATCGATGATTTATTTGATCAACTTCAGGGGGCGACGGTATTCTCAAAGATCAACTTGAGATCGGTATACCATCAGTTGAGGATTAAATAATATGATATACCGAAATCCGTGTTCAGATCCCGGTACGGGCACTATGAGTTTGTGGTGATGCCTTTTGAACTTACTAACGCTCCTGCTGTGTTCATGCAATTGATGAATCGGGTATTCTTACAATACTTGGATAAATTCGTGGTCGTTTTCATTGACGACATCTTGATCTATTCGAAGGATCCAGAAGAGTATGTAGAACATTTGCGAATTGTTTTGAATACTTTGAGGAATGACCAGCTTTATGCAAAACTTTCCAAATGCGAGTGCTGGCTTAAGGAAGTAATATTCCTTGGGCACGTGATATCAACCGATGGAGTACATGTGGACCTGAAGAAAGTTGAGGTAATCTTGGAGTGTGAGTCTCCTAAGAACGTGAAGGAGGTCCGAAGTTTCTAAGCACTTGCTGGGTATTATCACCGTTTTGTGGAAGAATTTTCCAAAATTGCTCGTACGCTTACTCAGCTGTTGCAGAAGGCTCAGAAGTTCATGTGAGACAAGAAATGTCAGACTAGTTTTGATGAACTTAAGAGAAGACTGACAACGGCGCCAATATTAGCACTACAAGACGGAACTGGCGGGTTCGTGGTTTTCAGCGATGCTTCTAATCAGGGACTGGGTTGCGTGTTGATGCAGAAGGATAAGGTGATTGCCTATGCCTCTTGACAGTTGAAACCGTATGAGGTTAACTACCCGACACATGATTTAGAGTTAGCAGCCGTTGTCTTTGCCCTGAAGATTTGGCGACATTATTTGTATGGCACCCATTGTCAGATCTTCACAGATCACAAGAGTCTCAAGTATATTTTTAGTCAAAAGGAATTAAACATGAGACAGAGGAGATGGCTGGAATTGATCAAAGATTACAACCTGGAAGTTCTTTATCATCCCGGCAAAGCGAATGTAGTAGCTGATGCACTGAGCCGCAAACCTACTTCTATTCGATAATGGAAGCGCTTACGTCCCAGTCCAGCATTCAACGAGAATTGATTCACGAAGGAATTGAAGTATGGTCACAAGGAGTCTAAGGGCAACTGTGTGTGATGGAATTAACTTCGTCATATTGAAGAAATCAAATCTAAGCAGTTAGATGATTCACTGATTATTCGGTTACATGATGAAGTGTACAAGGGGAAGGCCCCAGGATTTGTAATATATGTTGATAGAGCTCTGAGGTTCCAGATTTGACTTTGCGTCCCCGATGACGATGCTTTGAAACAGACGATCATGAAGGAAGCCCACAGTGCGCCCTATTCTATTCATCCGAGCACCAGTAAGATGTATAAGGATGTAAAACATAATTTCTGGTGGGGAAATACGAAGAAAGACGTAGGAGAATACGTCTCGAAGTGTTTAACTTGTCAACAGGTTAAGATTGAACATCAGCGACCGACCGGAATGCTGAAGCCACTTTCGATTCCTGAATAGAAGTGGGAGGATATATCAATGGACTTTATCACCAATATGCCAAGAACCAGAATGGGTATGAATATGATTTGGGTGATAGTTGATCGTCTAACCAAGTCGGCTCATTTTCTGGGTATTAAGGATACATGGGAACTAAAGAAGTTGGCACGGGTGTTTATTGCGGAGATAGTCCGATTGCATGGTACACCGAAGGCAGTTCATAAAGCCTTGGGAACCGAACTGAACTTTAGCACAACTTATCATCCTCAGACGGACGGACAGTCCGAAAGGACTATTCAGACAGTAGAAGATATGCTAAGAGCTTGTGCCTTAGATTGGTCGACTGATTGGGAGGTTCATTTGCCGTTGATTGAATTCACCTACAACAATAGTTGGAATGCTTCCATTAAGATGGCACCGTTTGAAGTGTTATACGGGAAAAGATGCAGATCACCCCTGTGTTGGGATGATTCGTCTGACTTGATTGGGACGGAACCAGAATTGATAGTACAAACTCAAGAGAAGGTAGCTCTGATTCGTGAAAGGCTGTTGACTGCCCAGAGTTGACAGAAGTCTTATGCAGACGTGCGCCGTCGCCCGTTAGAGTTTGGAATTGGGGACCACGTGCTCTTAAAGGTTTCTCCTACTCGGGGAATCTTTCATTTTGGGAGGAAAGGAATGCTGAGTCCAAGATATATCGGACCATTTGAGATCCTTGAAAGAGTAGGGGAGTTGGCGTACAGGTTGGCCTTACCGCCATCGCTGAGTCATGTTCATAATGTGTTCCACGTATCTTAATTACGGAAATATATATCGGATCCCAGTCATATCATCGATTTTGGCGAGATTGAACTGGCTAATGATGGCATATTTGAAGAAAAGCCAATCAAGATACTAGAGAGTCGAGTCAAACCATTGAGGAATAAACCAACCTCCTTGGTTAAAGTTCAGTGGTCTCGTCATGGAGTCGAAGAAGCAACTTGGGAGACTGAGGATAGTATGAAGTTGAGATACCCGGTATTATTTACGTCTTAAGTTTCAGGATGAAACTTCTTTTTAGAGGGGTAGTATGTAATGCCCAGATAATTATTGTGTATTTTACCTGTATTCGAACTTGTTACATTTGATTATGTGGTATTATTAATCAAAGTGTGGTTTACCGTACTCGTATTCCTACATTTTTGAGTTTCCAACACATTCATGCATGCATGCATCTGCACGACATAACGTACGCTAGATTTTGAGCATAATGTACGCTAAGTGGTGAGTATAACGTACGTTATAGTTGTAGCGTAGTGTACGTAAGCTTCAGTCAGAGGCAGATCAGATAAGGTCGGCGTGTGGGGGCCAGGGTGAGATTCGCCAAAATTGCCCTGCGTGAACCTGGACGGCTTTTCAATAAAGCAGGTCAACGAGGCTTAACGTACGTTAGATATGGGTGTTAGCATGCGCTATGTACATGGTTTTACATACGTAAAGGCTTTGTATAACGTATGTAAGAGAAGCCATAATCGAGGCAGTGAGCTATAGCTGAACGTTAACGTACGCTAAGGATTGAGAATAGTGTGCGTTAAGGCCATAACGTACGTAAGGGTTTGCTGTTAACGTACGTAATGTTTAAAATTCTATTTATAGACCTCAACCTCCATTTTATTTCCTCCTCACTCCTTGGCCGATTTTTGTAACCTGAGAACTCCCCAGCACCATAAATCTCTCATATCATCATCTCAGCTCGATTTAGAGGATCGTAGACCCTTGTGGATTGATGTTCAAGCTTCCGGTGTTGAGTTTAACCAAGTATTCGTTGTTCTTCTCTTTATTGAGGTATGCTGATCCTTCACCAACTAGATTACATGTTCTTGATGATGTTTTGAACCTGTTTTTGAGATTACCAAGTTCGTTATTATCATGAGGAGTCGAAAACCATGTTTTTAGAAGAATAGATTCAGTTATACTTTGGCTCTCGTTCGTTGTTTAGAGTATTAATCGAACCTTGTTGAGATAGAATCTTAGAACGTAGTGTCCTGAGTTTGTTATGAATTTATGAGCATGATTCTAGTAAGTTTTCTGAGATTACTAAGATATTTCACCGAGAATAATTCGTGTTTTGATAGAGGTGTTCAGTTTTACAAACTTCTTCATATTCATGCTTGAAATGAATCGGGTCATTGAATCAATCCCGAAACACCGCAGTATCGTTCCCTTTTGAAGTACGCTTGGTATGCTTGTATCTCGAATCACACTTTTGATATATATTGTAAGAGCCGAACCATATATATATATATATATATATATATATATATATATATATATATATATATATATATTAGAAGCCGAAATCAAGATTGAAGTTTAGATTGTGGTGACTTGTATATCCATGAATCCGTAGACGTCGACATTTCACCTCCAATATGGTCATTCGATTCATATGAAGGATGTCATTCTTCCGGCTTAGCTTTCATCGAGTAGATAAATCGTGAACCGGCCTTACGATAGTGTTAACTCGGATAATGACTTAGGACGTTCGGAGCTCGTACGTTAGTTTTGAGAAGTATGTTGAATCCCTTGTTATTTCTTTTGAACAAGGTCCGAGCCTTGCAAGGTGATTGATCGAGGGGCGGCGACCTTCAGGCGGGTTGATAGTCGTTGGAGTATTTAATTCTTGCCATCTTTAAGAAAAGTATCGTAATTTGACTATTGGTTTAATATTGATGATTTTAATCATGCATATTGTTCTTCATGTTGTTGAACATGAGATCATTCAAGTTAAATTGTCATGATGTTGATCAGGTTATTGTTTCATATGTTGTTCATGTTGATGGACATATCGATTTGCATATGTGTATGCATAGTTGTACTGTATATGTTGTACTGATCCGAAGGGATCGTGTGATCATATGCTAAGGGCGCTGGATCAGTTGTCCACATCGTGTTGGTCCGACGGGATCATCTTGGGATCTATGCTGAGGGTGCTGGATCATTGGACGGGTTTTCCACCTCGTGTTGGTCCGACGGGATCATCTTGGGATCTATGCTGAAGGCGCTGGATTATTGGATTACCCTGTGTTGTGTTGATGGAATCATGTGGATTCGCATTGTTGGATTCCGGTAGAGGAAGTCCGCGTTTGTATTTTGCTATGCATCGTTGTTGCATATATGATTTTGTATATTATGATACTTGTACTAGCATCATTTTGCTAATCTCTGCGAGGGTGGACATTTGTTTTGATGTTCAGGTAGCCGAGAAGCGGGGAAGCAACCACAGTACCGACATGATGACGAGGGGGCTCAGTGATGTTATCCGTTGTATTGTTCTGTTATTCTGATTTGGTTTTTAGTACTTAAGTACGTGTGTTTCTTTTGTTGATTTGTGAAGTCTGTAATAAATGGATTGTTTTGGGATGATTAGACCGGTCGTTAAATTACTCAACTATTAATGATATTTTTGTGTTGTTCAGCATTTCTTTTAATTTAGCCTTGTAAATTCTTATACTAAGTGTTTACAGCGCTGTAATTATTCCGAATATCTCAGGGTGTTACAAATTAAGGCAACGACATGCCATAATTAAGAGGGCATAATTGCGGCGAAAGAAATTTAAGAAATATTATTGCACATCAAGAGTCTTCCCGAAATAAATGTTTCAAAGACAAGACATTAAAGGAAAAAAACATCATTTATGAAATCTATCATCATATGCCCGCTCGGGCTCGCTCCTTCATCCATCCGGCTATAATTAACCTGCGAGATCAATATAGGTGGGGGTGAGCTTCCTTCAGCTCGTGGGAATCACACAGATCACAATAATATATAAAATTATGGAAAGCAATTAAATAATTATTCTATCAATAATATTTTCCTTAACATGAATACATACAAACAATATCACATATAAAATGAATCTAGCATGCATGTGAATATTGAGGTTGTGCAGGTATCCCCACACAACATATATCTTAAGATAAGCGCATAAATTCTGCGTCTGAAGTGGCTGATTCTGACATGTATCCTTAATTTTAAAACATAAATAGAGTATCACATAGCAATCCAAGTAAAGTAATTAAAGTGATAGTGAAATTCTCACCTGATTAAATGATACTGCTGGAACTTGAATATGAAGATGCTCGATTCACAAATCCTAAGCCTGTAATTCTTTATTAATATCTACATGTAATAATAATAGTAATAATTATTATAATTATCATCTTATATTAACTGAAAATAAAACATGAGGCGCAAATTCAAATTTCATTATTAATATCGAAAAGTCAACATTTCATGACTGGATCAAAATAGGGCTAATTAAAAATACTAAAACTCATTGGGGGATCAATTGTAAAAGCTGGCTTGGGTCAAATGAAAGTCTGAAATTATGGGGGTTTAGATAGAAAAGACCAAAAAGTCATGAATATAAAATCCCTTCTCTCACTGAAGTCGGCAGAACTCACTCCAACTCCTATTCTCACTTCTCTGTCGATCCCCCCTTCCTCTCTCTCAAATCTACGGTAGAAAATTTTCACATACACACACTCACAAACAGGATGCACACACACACACGCCGATATAGAAGCTCCTACACATAGACCCACCACGAACTGGACGGCTCTGGCAGTGATGGGATCGCATCACACTACGGTGTGGAGGTGCAGGTGTGGGCTCGGTTCGGCAGTAGCTTGCGGCCAAGGTGAGGAAGGTCCAATTCCAGTTGGATTTGGATTCGACCGGGGGTTTGTGAATTCGGGTATGTATGTGGGTTTCAGATTTGAGTTCGGCCAAGGGTTATTGATTTTTGATATTCAAATTTGGTTTTCCAATTTCAGGTTGGGTCGTCGATGGGTCCTGACCAAATGGCTTCTAGTTCGGTTCTCTGGCAACTCCGACGTGGTTCTGGCCAGAGCGGCAGCAGTTGGTCTGGTTGGATTTGGTCGGGTTGGATTTGGGTTGATGAAGTTAAACCTGGTTGTTTTGTTCAACTGGGTTTGATGAACTTGATGTCGAAGTTCTGGTCTTATATCGCATCTATAATTTGCAGAATAAAAGAAAGCTAATTTGAAGTTTTACCTTTGCTGGGAATATGGGAATTGAATGATGATGATGATCGACCCTTGCAGTAGGAAGATGATGTCTTTTTTTTTTAGACTGCACTTGGATGAAACTTCCAGATGATGGAGTTTGCTGGTTTGATGGAATGGCCGGTAGTCTTGTAGGAAGTTGATGTATGTTTTATGTGAGGTATTTTGTGTTGAAGGGTTCTGTGTATTGAAATTTGTACTGCAGAACTTGTGTATTTATATTCATAGGTTAGAGTTAGAGTTAGAAGGCAGTCCTAGGAGTATATGATGTATATAGATATGTTGGGCCTGTTCGGCTAAATAAAAAGAATTATAATTAAAATTTAATGGACTTTAAATAATTGATAAAAATATTTAAAAATAATGCTATAACTATTAATATTTATTATTATCTTTGATAATAAATAATATTACTATACTTATTATTAGGAATACTTGTTAGATTTTGATGATGTCATCCATGCATTAATTGATTATTCAAATATATGTTTTAAGTACTTGGCAACTTGTAAAGAAGAATCAGATGAGTATCTTCTATAGGCCTTAAAATTTAGGCCAAGTCTTAATCAACTGTTGATCAGTAGAAAATCGTCTAAGTATGAAACTGCCACTTATCAGAAAAGTTTTCAGGCAAGTTCATTTTTTAGAGAAGTATTGGTTAACGCAAAACATCAGAGAGGTTTGATCAATCTAAGCTGTAGTCAAAAGTTGAAGAAGATGATACATCAGACAAGTGTTGGTCAACAGGAATATCAGAGAAGATTGACCAAAATCAATATGCAGTCAAGATATCAGACGAGATTGAGTCAACGCAAATGTCAGCTGAAGTTTGACCATCAGATCAGAGAACATTCATTAGGTCAGAAGATTTCAGTTAGATCATCAGAGCAGAGAAGATTCGCTATATCAGAGAAGTCTTTCATTAGAGAAGGTTGACTGCACATCAGACAGTTTGACCAAGAGATATCAGATAAGTTCTCAGTCAGGATATCAGCCAAGTAACTCAGTCCACGTCAGCAAGCGTTGAAAAGTTAATAATTACGGAAAGTCACATGCAGACGTGAGGAGACAAGCCGAAAGATTCCCGGAAAGCAAGGAATTAAATATTCATCGAGATCTGCGTTCTGAAGACTTTATGATTATTCAAATCAAGAAATACGGCGCTATTACAAGAAAGTCCAAACGGTCGGAATTGAAAAGGGAATCCATCCTTGCAACAGATTGATAAGATAAACAAAGAAGTCCACTCTCCAACGGACGGATTTGTTACAGTAGTGCAATGGCTATGAAGAAAGCTCAAAGGATCGTACTATAAATATATGGAGATATGAATTAAACAAAGTACGATGTGAACAATACTTACAAGCGATCTAAGCAATCAAGGCAATCAAAGCTATCAAAGCAAACAATAGCATCGTGAAGAGCAAAGCTTTAAAGGGTCATATTCGAAGAAGCTCTTTAGTTGGAGAAGACAAAAACTCTTGTCTTTAAAGTTTGAGTTCGGGTTACTTATGTGAATGAGGTTTCCAGAAGTTGCACGACTGATAAGGCATCCACGGGTTCTTGATTGGAAGGTGATAGACAGCTCGATACGTTGTTGAGGCATCCACGAGTTTTCAATCAGGAAGTGCTAGGTAGTCAAAGGAGTTGCAACGGCCACGGGTTTCCACTGGTTGGAAGCTGTTGTAACTAGGGAAAATTTATTGTAACCTTTATATCACTGGTTGATAGTTATAGTTAATTTATCTCCAACTGGTTTGGAGAGAAGTGGACTAGTAGAGGATTACCCCACCTCTGAAACTACTATAAGTACTTGTGTGATTTACTACTTTGAACATCATACTTAACTACTGCATTATTATTTACTGTTCCATTAGATAGTTATCTGCAGTTAACATTAGTTACCTGCTATCATCATCAGCTGTGTCTTCCGCATTACTTGTCTGCAAATGACATAAGTCATCTGTACCTAATCACAGCTGAGTAACTCACCTGACTTTCAGAAAAGAGTTTGAATAAGTCTATTCACCCCCCTATAGACTTATTCATGACGACTTGTGACCTACACTTATCAATAATAATACTATCAATAATAATAATATAATATTAATATTAATTAATTTTAAATATCTTTGATATTTATTATTATCTTTGATAATAAATAATATTACTATTAGTATTAATAATGATACAACTATTAATATTTATTCATGACATAGGAATGATGGACTCACCTGCAAACCATCCTGAAGATCCAACTGCAGATCAACCTGAAGACTTAACTGCAGATCAGATAGGATTACAAAACCTACCTGATCCAACTGCAGCTGATGAAGACCCAACTGTAGCTGACAAAGACGCATATGCAGACAGGATCCCCACCTGCAAACGACAAGACCGTAGCTGATCCAGTTGCAGATCAAGAAGGCCAGAACCAAGCTGATGCAGAGAGAGAAGAAGTCCACCAAAGCAACTCAACATGGGGAACAAACCCTGAAGAAGATATCCCCCAATGGCTCAAAGATCATCCCATCCAACAAATCATTGGAAACTTAACTGATGGAGTCAAGACCAGGCAATTTACAGAACCTACAGGAATGTCAATGTTCTCTTGTTTCATGTCTCAGATGGAACCTAAAACAACTTAACAGGCCCTGGATGACTACTCATGGATAAATGCAATGCAAGAGGAACTGAACTAGATGGAGAGAAACAATATTTGGGAACTAACAGACAGACCATATCACAAGAAAGTAATTGGTACCAAATGGGTGTACAAGAACAAGTGTGATGAAGATGGAGATGTTCTTAGGAATAAAGCCAGACTAGTTGCTAAAGGATATGCGTAATGTGAAGGAATAGATGTTGATGAAACATATGCACCTATTGCAAGACTTGAAGCTATCAGACTATTCCTTGCATATGCAGCATTCAAAGATTTTGAAGTCTACCAAATGGATGTGAAAAGTGCGTTTCTCAATGGAATCCTAGAAGAAGAAGTCTATGTGGAGCAATCCTCTGGATTTGTCAAAGGAGACAAAGTATACAAGCTGTTAAAAACTCTATATGGACTCAAGCAAGCACCAAGAGCTTGGTATGAGACACTATCTGTGTTTCTGGAGAAGAATGGATTCAGCAAAGGAAGGGTGGACAAGACCCTATGCAAAGTAGAACATGAAGACCACATATTATTAGTTCAAATATATGTGGATGATATCATTTTTGGATCAACCAACCCGGAGCTATGCGAGAAGTTCTCAAATCTAATGCAATGAGAATTTGAGATGAGTATGATGGGAAAGCTTAATTTCTTTCTTGGTTTGCAATTCAAGCAAATGGACAAAGGAATCTTCATCAATCAAGCCAACTATACTAGGGATTTAATCAAAAGATTTGGTATGGATTCAGCCAAACAGCAGGAGTACCAATGAGCACATCCCTACACCTTGATGCAAATGAATGAGGCATTTCAGTAGATCCAACTCACTACAGAGTACTTATTGGATCACTTCTATACCTCACTGCAAGCAGACCTGACATTTTATATGCAGTGGGAGTATGTGCAAGATTTCAGTCAAAGCTGAAGCAGTATCACCAGGAAGCAGCTAAGAGGATAATCAGATACCTTAAGTCCGCAATCAATGTTGCTCTATGGTATCCCAAGGATGATAATTTTGAATTATTAGGCTACTCAGATGCAGACTTTGCAGGATGCAAGATTGATAGGAAAAGCACCAGTGGAACGTGCCAATTCCTAGGAACTAGACTTATACCATGGTTCATCAAGAAGAATGTATCCAACTCAATCTCCACAACCGAGTCAAAGTACCTAACTGCAGTCAGCTGTTGTGCACAAATCCTATGGATCAGACAACAGCTAAGGGACTACAACATCACTGCAGATGAAGTTCCAATATGGTGTGACAACAATAGTGCAATTGCAATAACAAACAATCCAGTATTGCACTCAAGTACAAAGCACATAGATGTTAAACGTCACTTCATCAGAGACCATGTGCTTAACAAGAGAGTAAGAGTAGAAAGAGTCAATACAGAGTACCAAATTGCTGACATATTCACAAAAACTTTACCAGAAGAAAGGTTTATGGAGCTAAGCAGGGAACTTGGGCTACTAGATTGGGAATCTAGTACAGACGAGAAAGCTACCTGATGCGCAGGCTAGATAAGGAAAAGCTACCTGATGCGGAGACCAAGCGAGAAAGCTACCTGATCAGAGCAGACAAGGAACCCACCTGATCAGACCAGACGAGGATCCGAAGGACAGACGAAGAAACCTATCTGATCTCAACCACAGGCAACATATCTCACCTGATGCAGAAGAGGAAGGATCAGAACAGATAAGAAACCACAGATGCATCAGAAGTCAAACGGTCAACCAGCTAAGTTTTTCATTACCTGACCGACCTACAATTATTATATTATATTGTTTACACGTGGCCAAATACACGTTCACACTACCGCGGCGATGTCCAATTAGATTCAACCGTCATTTTTTCCTTTCTCAAAAATTAGACCGCCGCTAACTTATTTTGCTATTAAATTCAAAACGTCTTTTCGAATGGCTATTTAAGACGGTCGAAATCATTTCACAAAACTTTACCGTCTTCAAGCTTAAGAAACCCTAAATTCCTAAAGCAAGAAAAATTCTCGAATATTCACTACACTCAGTCGAAAAGCTTAACCTTCTTTGCAGAAATGGAGGCTACTTTTGAGGCAATTTCGGTATTTGCGCCATTGTGCGGAAGCATAAATTAAATGTGCACAAATTAAGCAACACAAGGATTTATAGAGGTTCGGCTATTAACGAAGCCTACGTCCTCTCTCGGTATCTTTTTCTATAGGCTTAAGATATAAATCTCTGCACCTCTCTTCTATCGGTCGTGGGATTACCGTTACAAGCTCGTCTTCTATCGGTCCGAGTAAACTGTTCAATCTCTCTTCTATCTGTTGAGATATTACCGTGTGTACTTGTCTTTTTGTCGGTCCAAGTTAAACCGTATTCCTTTTCTATTGGACAAGGAATCAACCACTCTAGCTTTCTATTGGTACTAGATAAACCCCATTAAGATAGCGATTGCGATTCTAACAATGCCAGATCCTTGATCCTAATAACACCGAATCCAATCGTATCGTTTCTTTTACCTCTCGTGTATGTGTTGAATGTATAAACACTCAAACTGACAATATAAGCTCAATATCACAATAACAGTATAAAGTATATGAATATCAGATCAATGTCTTGATTGCTTGAAGTTGTTGTAGGATGAATACCATTTGAAGTGGTATTTATAGCCTTCTTCATCAAACTAGCCATTACTACCAGTTGACTTGCTAGCGTGCGCTAGCGCTTCTTCTTTGTGTGCGCTATTGCGCATTGTTGCCTGTAGCGTACGTTATGTACTGCATGTAACGTACGTTAACGTCTTGTAATCCCAGTCCAGTGGCTACTGTCTCTCTTCGTTATCATGCATTAATCATTCCTTGTAGCGTGCGTTAACAACACATCATTGCATGCGTCATATATCCATTTATACTTTTTGACATTGCATCAAAATCTTCCCAACGGATTAATTGACTTGATTTCAAAATGCTATTTAGCGTGCGCTAAATATCACCAGCAGCGTGCGCTATGTCTTACTTCACTGCATACGTCATTCTGTGTTTGAATGTCTTCACAATGGTAAAAAGCCTCGATAGCATGCGTTAATGTTCATGAGTAGCGTGCGCTATCTTCACCAGATGACTTGATTTCAGGTAACTTCAAACTCGTCTGCTCTGCAGCCCGGACCCGCTAGTGTGCGCTAACTTATATGTCTAGCGTGCGCTAGCTTTGTATTTTATCCAGCTTTTTGCGTCTTCGTCTGCTTCGTTGTTTTGCTTCGCCTCTTTGTTGTTTTGTTTTGTTTTGTTTAGCAACTTAATCATCAAAACTCTATTTATGAATATGTGGAATAAATATTCCAACAATCTCCCCCTTTTTGATGATTACAAAACAACACCTGAATTGGATAAAACCTGCAAAATAAAAATATTGTTTAAGGAGAAAGTAAAAGACAACAAATCAATTGTATTCATAACAATGATAGAGGGGCCTTTATATAGGCATTACAATGAGAGTCCTTCCATACATAGGATTCCTAGATAAGGTAAGACATCTAATAGGATCCTACTACCTCTAGAAGGATCTAGAACCTTCCATCTATGTATCTACAATCAGTATTAGGTAAGACACATCACGGGAATAATAATTCCCGGAACACTCCCCCTGTGTCGAGCACTAATACAACAATGGTGCAGAGGATGTTGCCTTCGTAAAAACCTATTCCAAGCCAAACCAAAACCCCATGGGAAAAATAAAGGCTTGATGAGGAAAAGATTGCAATGCACCAAGATAACATGTCATGTATACTCCCCCTGATGTATACATAACGACTCCCCCTGATGAGTACCTCAAATCATAGGAGTCGGATGCCAAGTTGCCCTCACAACTATACCAAGGAAAAACCCAGTGGGAAAAATACCTCTTGGTCTAAGTTGAACAGAAGTACAACGCATCATTGTATGGATGTTCTCATAGGTCGCCTCGTTAAAAACCTTACCAAGTGAAAACCCAATGGGAAAAACAAACCTTGGTCTAAGGACAAAAAGAGCGCGACACATCCAAAGTGCAGAGTCACTAAAGACTTATCCGAAAATCAAGTTTTTCTAAAGTCTTGACCTCCATGCACTAAATCAGTTATAACTTCTTCGATTCAATAGGTATCAACGAAACTGTATGAGCTTATGAAAACTAGACACCCATAGCTTTTCATTCACATACAGTACGTAACCTAGATCGACCTGAGCAGATCACAAAGCTCTATCGAAGTTGACTCAGCAAATTACCGGATATATCCTGTCCTACTTTGCAACAATAGTCATATGTCACTCAACATGATGGATGTGATCAAATGGTTGGTTTCCTTGGAAAGTAGACACAAACCTTTCCAATGGCACCAATTTCACCATTTTCCATCAAGTGAGCTGCCGTGTAGGTCATATGGGAGATAGACCAACACATTCTGGGCAGATTCGGGTATCAGTTTTCAAGTGTCATTTTTATCGAGATAGAGCGATCTTCAAGCTTCTTGTCAATCACAGACATTGCGTGAGCGCATCCTAGGCCATCATCACAGTGGCTTTACCGGATTATTACGAATGAGTACATCGAGTCAAACATGAGTACATAATACTGTACTTTTCTCTTAAGACTGCATCATCACTTAAGTGAGCCAAGTCTTATGATGACTTCGACTAGTCATTGGGAATCATATAGGCATTACTTTATCGTCTATTAGGGAAACCGTCCCTTAGATTGCCTTAAACCGATTGATGAATACGCATCATCAAGTGTCCCAAGATCCTTTCATTCTTAACTTTGGATTTAGCGGAATCTCTTAGTCTTACAAGAGTACATCACTATAAACCCTTAGTTTTACACGCAAAAGCTTTATATCTCTTCCAAATCAAGTATATATTTAGTATGCGTTCCCGACAATCACTTGTCGACGCGCTCCGTGGTCATGAGCCACTTGAGTTGAGTCTGATCCACCACGAGATCCTTTCATCACTTAACTTAGTTCCCCACTAAGATAAGATTTAACCACAAGCTGCACATCAGGTTTTGGGAAACTATCTAACTGAAAAGATAGTGGATGCTATAACATCCATTACGATAGCACAACTAAGTTTCGTGTCATCGTAGTCGATTCCAGTGCGTTCATGAGAAACCTCGCGCCATGAGGTGAGTTTAACTCCTTCTTTCACTCGCTTTAACAAAGTATACGGATAGATCTTATCTTTGGAGTGTCGGCACCACTTCAACAAAGGGCTATCACTTTGTTTATACTGGAGTCGCATATGTTTCCATTTTAGGCCAAGGCTACAACGTTGTAGATTTTCAACGAAGTATGGTTCGATTAAACTCACATTCCACGTCCTCATGAACTGGCTTTATTCATAGAGTACTCTTTATGGATTGGCATTCATTGAGGCGTCCCCCAATAATGACTATAATCCAGAATCACATGAGACAGATGAGTTCATTTGATCATATTATCAAGTTTCATGTACCAAGCTCGCATACATTCTTAGCGAGAGTATTTATCGAACCAAGTGGCATCCCAATACTCTATGAGATCCACGGCCTAGTAACACCATCTACCACAATTTGTGGTGTTACCATATCACCATTTATAGATGACGAACGTTCATGACCGGACACAATCCTTGCAGACATGTTTGCAGCATGTATTTAATCTCATCACTTTAGGGAACTTGGTGAGGCACAGTAGGGACAAACTACGACAATTCCAAGTCGTTCTACTCGAATATGATCGTTCGCATCTCCCCCTAACGACGGGAAGACTGGCTCATCAAAGTGACTTACGAGATCGTCTGCCAAGGTATATTTTAAGCGGACTATGAGTGAAAGCGCATGTCATATTCATCATTTATAACCCGTCATAATGCGTTGTGGTGACGCACTTTTGGCACATGAACATGTGGACGATAAAGGTTTTCAGTGTTAACACAATCCAGTTAACAAAATGCATACTGTTACACTCGTAACTAAGCATTTGCATGATGATAGGTATAGGTGAATATGACATGTTGACCTATGCTACATAGCCATAGCTACTGGTCTTGAGAATCCAATAAAACCGCCACCATGCACCACCGGGATCGAACATGAAGAAACGATTGAACCGATGATAGGCCGTTGGTTTTATCGAACCTCTAGTGCTTTCTTGAAGAGTTCACTCCCTTCACCAGCCCCAAACACCTCAAAATTTCATGAGCATGTATAAACGGGTGTTTAGGATTCCAAAACCATCAACCTTGTGGTCAAAAACCGATCGAAATGATATCGAACTGGTTGTTGGGACGGCTGGTGGTATGTGAAAACTTCATTTAAGTGGTTCACCTCCTTCCAA
This sequence comes from Orobanche coerulescens, assembly GCA_033398695.1. NCBI lineage: Eukaryota > Viridiplantae > Streptophyta > Magnoliopsida > Lamiales > Orobanchaceae > Orobanche > Orobanche coerulescens. Next base: position 70,971,341 of record CM065801.1, read on the forward strand.
GTCTCCAAATGGCACCAAAATTTGTGAGAAGGTAGCCTTGGATGTTAGGAAGTATTTGTTAAAATTTCACTTTAAGACTTGGTCTAAAAAGTGGGTGAACCGACCTTTACAATGACTGGTCCGCAAGTTGGACAACCATAACGCAGGTTTCATCAACTTATCAATCATTGTCAAAGGAACAACATAACATATAAATGTTATTACTTGAGTACGACCATTTGTGAACACCATCATAGCATCATAAGCCACCCAAACTAATACTTATGATCATGTATGTATAGGGACTCGGTGAAAAGGGAGGACTCAGCACCATGCTTATGCGAGTCGCTACATTATTCGCTTTAGCATAGGAGGGTGTCGTCTCCTAATCGTGCCAAAGAATAGGTTTAAATCAATGAACATGGATAAGAAGGATCATTGGGGGGGTCTTTGGCGTCACACATGCTTATGAAAGTAAGACGCGGATGACATAAATATCATCATCGATCATGAGCCCTGCTCACGACTCCACCAACGTACTTTGGTGTCTTTGATCCAACTAGTTTCTTTGTTCAAAGAAAATGATGTCCATGACAATACCGTGGTATATGGATCATCAAACTGTCCAAACTCCGTACTATTAAAGCATAAATGTGTCAATGTCCCAATACATCTTCTGGTTACACAAACCGATGCAAGCCGGACCATATTGACTCATGAATATTTTTCCTTTTCACATATTCAATACAAGTGATGCATAAGATTTTATTTCTCACAAATCACAATGAGATGCTATGAGTGATACACATTGACATATATATCATCGAGTCATAATATGGTTCAATTGTTACGGAACATATGTGACTAGAAAATGCCATTCGGCATTCAACAACTTGAGCATCATACCGCTCATTGATTGTGATGACCTAGTCATCATAGTCACAATGGATTTATAAACCGAAATCCAAAAATATCATGTTCCTTGAAAATAGCTTAATACGCACTCAATTTCGCTTGCAAAATTTTACAAACATGAGCATAGCGAACACTCTAACAACATAGAGATTTTATACTTGATATGATCAAAATGATCTATCATATTGAGTGCATAACATGGCAAGGTTATATGCCTAAGGGGCAAAATTACGACACAAGCATAGTGTAACACTACCATGCACACGCTCGACCTTCTTACAAGGGTGCGTATTTTGGGCTTCCCCAAGGAAACTGTTTTTCAACATTTGAAAGATGATAGTTTAGCCTACAACGCATACCAAAAACTGCATCATCTATGGCAAATTCGGCCAAAAAGAGGTTGAAAAACGTGTGTCATAAGACCACTTGCAAATTCAAAATGGGAACCAAGCTGCTTGGGACAAAAGTTAGCACAATCGCTGGAGATAAAATTCCGTGCAGCTTGACCTTTGTTCACTAAAACAGCGATAACTCCCTTGTTAGGAAGGCTATGGATAAACGGTAAGATGTTCTGGAAACTAGACTTCCGTATCTTTCTATCCATATATTGTGCACCACACGGATCATTAAACTCAGATCACAGTGCATGTTTTAATTGGCTGTTTAGTTTTTCCCAAGTTTAGTGAGAAAACAAGGTTGAGACCATATCTAATGGCATAAGTGTTGATGCAAAAACCATGACAATGACAGCCATAGGTGCGTTTAAACGCAGCAGGGTGTTCGATTTCTTATCTCGGCTAATGATCCTTTCAGTAACTCCAACTTGGTAGACTTGCAGAGAAAGTAGGAATGTCGGTACAGCTAAGGCTGTTTAAAAACCACTTATTCCGTTTGAACTTTCAAAGCATAAACAAATACCAAGGAGGATGCGCCTAGTCATGATCAAAAGTGTAGACAAAATCCACCAAAGTGCATCAATCAACCAAGTATTTTAATTCTCAATTTGCAAGTATACGTCATAATAGCCATGTTATATGGATGCAACACGGTGCATCATAATTAAGTATTTTGAACCATGAGACATAATGAATATACCATAACCAATTCGTCTTGACCATCCAATGAGATCGACTAAATATAGTCAAATATATAAGGCACATGCCTTTACAAATACTTAGAAAAGTATTCGGACCTATAGTCATACGAACTATAATCGAGGTTAATGAATTCATGTATTTACCGCAATATGCCATTGCTTTACATGTTGAAATTCATGAGAATTACTCGTACATTCTTTCATATATCATGTTGCAAGGAGACGGTGCATGTCTACACCCACATGCAATATTTTATTTTAATAAGATGAAAGATGGAGTTTTCCAAGTATGGGATTGGGTCAAGACCAACGTGGTGGTCGCTCAATTCAACGTGACAAATCCGTCACAAATCGATTTTAACCACGACATATCCGTCGCAATCGATGTTTGTCCCATTTGTATGTCACAAATCCGTGACTAATCATGAACGAGTCATAACTTTACCGTTACTGACAATGTTCATTTTTTTTCAATTGTTGGTTTAAAATCGACAAAATGGCGACATCAAATCGCACCCAAAACGTGGTGTATGCAACAACCACAAATATCGACTTTCAACAATTATCCGTGACTCCCCCAGGACCGTCACACAATTTACTTCGACATCCGAGAGTGATACCACCTCTCATAGTCTCATCCACCGCAAAGTAGCGTGAGAGATAAAGAACCCAAATATCCAATTCCCCAAAAAAAATTCCCAAAAGAGAGGAATTGAAAAACGGGAACTTTAATAAAGTCTTACGGGTACTTGGTTCCATATATGCTTTGATCCTTGAACGGGAGATTCTCTCCATATGAGCAACATATTTCCGTGGGTACTCCGTTCTATATTTACTTTGATCCTTGGCCGGGATAATAAATATGACTTCTCTCCATATTTTGCACATCATCATGAGCGACATATTTTCCTATATGCCACGTAAAGCATAAACATAGTTAAATTCATAAACATACAAATTAATGATAAATGAATCATGAATTAGGAAAATAGAGAGTTCAGAAATGCCCGAAAAGGGCTACTGGGCTCGATAATCGGCTGACAAAGGACTCGGGCGCGGCGGTGCAGCAGCTCGGTATTGGATGAGGTTGGATCTCTAAATTTCTTTATAAAAATCTGCTTCTGTTCGGCAGCAGATTCAGTACGCAATACTACTTGGAATCTGATCTCCACCGTTGAATATACAGATATTTGTGTTGGGAAGTTGCTGTCAAAGTTTCACACCGATCCGACGGTTAACGAATCAGGAAACATAATTTTGGTGCGACTGCGTTGTGCAGAAAATTTACTCGCGGAAATTTTCGTCTCTTCGAGAATAGGGACAGAAACGGGTTGAAAACGGGTCGGAAGCTGGACGGGTTTGGATTCACGAAACTCAGTGTAGGAATTTGGTCGGATTCGGCGGGCGATTTGGTCGGGGCTTCGGGTTTTTATGCTTTGCCGTCAAGAGGGTTCCAGCACTTGAGCTCATGGGTCGTTCATGGGTCGTCGGTTTGGTTTGTAGTCGTAAGCTTCGATGAGATATGGATTCGGGCTTCAGGCTTGAGAGCAAATACGAGATGGTTAGGGCGCGGCCACAGGCCGTGCTGAAGATGAGCAGGCGAACGGCGGCTTGGTAGCGCGGGTGGTTTGCGGTCAGATTTCCAGTAGGTCGCAGGGGCTGGAAATCGGAGGTATGAAAACTGATGTGTCACGATCTGGTGGTTTGCAGGAGTCGGTGGAATCTGGTTTTCAGATCGGTGACGGCGACAGGAGGATGATGACAGCGGGCGAGTCGGGGAAGACGATGGTCATGCGACGAAAATCAGTTTAGGGTTTCAGATTTTGATTTTTTTTTTCGGAATTTCTGAATTTCGGACGAATTTTTCCTACTCAGTTGAGATACTACGTGCTGATAACGTGTTTAAGGAGAAAGTAAAAGACAGCAAATCAATTGTATTCATAACAATGATAGAGGGGCCTTTATATAGGCATTACAGTGAGAGTCCTTCCATACATAGGATTCCTAGATAAGGTAAGACATCTAATAGGATCCTACTACCTCTAGAAGGATTTAGAACCTTCCATCTATGTATCTACAATCAGTATTAGGTAAGACACATCACGGGAATAATAATTCCCGGAACAAATATATATATTTGTACGTTTCAAAGTTTTCGGCTTTGATCGTTTCGTTAGTTTCACCCATTTTCTTTTCTTTTGTCATTTTCGACTACTTCGTTTCTCATTTTTCAACTCCTTCGTTTCTCCCCCTTTTTGTATGCTTTCTTTTTATCCTTTTCGACTTCTTCGATTTTTATTGTTTTCTCCTTCTTTTTACTTTTTATTTTTCTCGTCATTCTTTCACGACGCTTTTTATCCGATTCAACTCCTTCTCCCCCTTTTTGTATTCAGCAAAGAGTGTAAAAAAAATATATTGCAATTGAATAGAGGATACCAATTATTGAATATGTATGATACCAATTGATGAATATAATTATGCATGAATAGGAAATAACTCCCCCTGAAAATATTATCTCCCCCTTTGTAAAATATCAATTGTTAAAAATTAAATTTTTGGGATCCAACCGAAAGTCGATTTTTGTTTTGAGACATAGACGATATTAGGAATAAACGTTCCTTTGGGAATCCGATTTTTCTTAGTTTTTATCGTCCGTCTTGGGCTTTTGCAATTCGAAATGTGATACCCAATTTTCAAACATTTTTCACACCGGGGTATTTTAAGATTTATGAATTCATTTTTAGGACGTGGTTTGAATCCCAACCCTGTTTATTTAACGTAAATTTTTGAACCGAGAGCATTTATTCAAATTTCTCGTTTCCACACGAGAATTTATTTGTTAAATTTTTGAGCTCGGTTTGACTTTTCAAAAGATCATTCTTTAAAATATTTTTGTTTTCAACGCATTTTGAATGATCGGTCTCAATAAATTTTCCCTTTTCAAGAATTTTGGAATTTTCAATTTCCAATGATTTATTTTTTGATTGAAGGGATTTTATTTCGGATAAAGTATTTTGGAAATCGGTATGTAATAACTCGAATGCTTCAAATAACTCATCTTGAGATGACATACTTACCCATCTTTCGACGTCACTTTTGTCGAGTGCACTTTGGGCCATAAGAGCGAGATTTTGATTGAGATCATCATCTTCATCTTCATCGCTCCATGTTGCTTGATTTGTTCCTTCGTGAGATGCCTCTAACTTTTTTCAAATTTCTTTGGCACTATTACACGAGGAAATATGGTCGAGATCTTCCAGATTTAAGGCACAATAAAGCATTTGCGTTGCCTTAAAATTTTGGTGGTCGTTCTCCCAATCCATATCATCATATTATTCGAACCTTTTTATAGTCCCGTTGGAATTCGTGTGAATTTTCGGACCTAGACATATGATCTTCCAAAGCTCAATATCATAAGCTCGGATGAAGATTGACATCTTCTTTTTCCACTTCATATAATTTGATCCATCGAAGAATGGAGATTGGTTTGACACAAGACCTTCATTCGGTGTAAATTGGAACGCCATTTGGATCTTCTCCTTGGATATTAAGCCGCTTATTGGAGAAACCGCTCCGATACCAATTTTTGAAGCAATTTTGGTATTTGCGCCATTGTGTGTAAGCTTAAATTAAATGTGCGGAAATTAAGCGACACAAGGATTTATAGAGGTTCAGCTATTAACGAAGCCTACGTCCTCTCTCGGTATCTTTTTCTATGGGCTTAAGATATAAACCTCTACACCTCTCTTCTATCGGTCGAGGGATTACCGTTACAAGCTTGTCTTCTATCGGTCCGAGTAAACCATTCAATCTCTCTTCTATCAGTAGAGATATTACCGTGCGTACTTGTCTTTTTGTCGATCCAAGTTAAACCGTTTTCCTTTTCTATTGGACAAGGAATCAACCAATCTAGATTTCTATTGGTACTAGATAAACCTCACTAAGATAGCGATTGCGATTCTAACAATGCCGGATCCTTGATCCTAATAACACCAAATCCAATCATATCTTTTCTTTTACCTCTCGTGTATGTGTTGAATGTATAAACACTCAAACTAACAATATAAGCTCAATATCACAACAACAATATAATGTATATGAATATCAGATCAATGTCTTGATTGCTTGAAGTTGTTGTAGGATGAATACCATTTGAAGTGGTATTTATAGCCTTCTTCATCAAACTAGCCGTTACTGCCAGTTGACTTGCTAGCGTGCGCTAGCTCTTCTTCTTAGCATGCGCTATCGCACATTGTTGCCTGTAGCGTATGTTATGTACTGCATGTAACGTATGTTAACGTCTTGTAATCCCAGTCCAGTGGATACTGTCTCTCTTTGTTAGCTTGCGTTAATCATTCCTTGTAGCATGCGCTAACAACACATAATTGCATGCGTCATATATCCTTTTATACTTTTTGACTTTGCATCAGAATCTTCCCAACGGATTGATTGACTTGATTTCAAAATGCTAGAGCAGCCAACCAAGGTCAAACTTATGGTGAACAGAGGCGATCTAAAGAAGGACTACAGATATGTCCTTGACATAACCAACAAGATCGTGATGGGAATGGAAGGCAGCTCTGACCAGCTACCATCTGCTAAGTTTGTGGTGCTGGGAGCCCTTATCCAGCACCAAAGGATTAACTTGCCTGATTACATTTACAAGCAGTTAGTCCGAGAAGTTAATAAATTAAGCTGGATAGAAAAAGAGAATGTTCAAGATGAAGCTCGCTTACGGAACCCAGATCAGTTGGATCTTGGAGTTCCTAGGAAAGGCAAAGGGAGCTGCGGACCCTTTCCATGGAAACAAGAGGCTTGGTCATCTGGACCAGGAGACCTTGACGAAATTGGGCATTGAAAGGAAAGCATACCAGATGTTGAAGGAGATGTCTAGTGAACCCACCCCCTACAGAGCACCTTCGGACTCATACGAAGTCTGCTCTGATATCGCAGACCAGGCACTGCAAGACTTACCTACAGAAGAAATCACATCAACCCCACATGCAGTCAGAAAGTCACCTGCAGACGAATCTCATTCAGACAACACTCCTCTGTCCATGAGATTTAAAAGAAAGTTAACCGCGACGGAGGAGGTTGTCCACATTACCTCATCCCACAACCAGTCACCTAGAAGGCAGAGAGGCCTTGTATTTGAAGAAGAAGCAATCGAAGCAGAGAAGATGGATAAGTCACCTGCACCTGAGCCCATTGAAGACACTGCAGCTCAGATGCAGATCATTTCCACACCTATACCTGCCCATGCCGAGGATCAACTAGATCAATCCGATCTGATGGCTGAAAGAATTCCACTTCTGACCCTTCCCAGCATGACCGAGGAGGAAGAGACAGAATTGACAATTGAGATACCTGAAGCAGGATATTTTCTTAACCTCAGGGAGAATAATCCTCTGAACTTGACAACCGATCAACTCAAGTTGGTAAAGCAACAGTCTTTAAAATTTTCTTTTGTCAATATCTATGATGAGTGGAAAGATTCGAAATCACTTCCCTTCACTCAACTAAAAGAATTTGTTGAGAGAAGTACCTGGGAACATCCCCGGACTACAGATCAACTTCTCATCTTTGCATCACGACGAGGCAGATGTTATTTTAATGCTCAGGAGAACTGGTTCCTATCCAATTTTAAAGAAAATATAGACCGGTTAAATCCGCTACATTATGGAGGGTGTTTCAGCTGGGGAAACCCTTGGAGAGGAAGGAAAAGTTGAAACTAATGAGAAGAGAAAAAGGGAAAAACAAAAAGAAATAAGAATTGAAGAGATTGAAAAGGAAGATTCTGAAAAATAAGGAGTAGTTGAAAAATAGGAGGAAGGAGCTAACGAAGGAGGAGAAGTTGAAAAGGAGCAAGAAGTAGAAGTTGAAAAAGAAGGAGTTGATGAAGCTGAAAAAGAGAAAACAGAAGAAATAGAATAGGAAGAAGAAGGTGAAGAAGAAGTAGAAAAAGAAGAAGTCGAAGAAAAAGAAGAAGGAAGAGAGAAAAGATGATGATACTGATGAGCATGGAGCACCTGATCAAGCTTCCAGCTCTCATCAGTCATCTGAAGATGACAGATCAGGTACCCTAGACAAGACCCTATCTGATCGCCATCCAGCAGATAGGTGTCTCCCCCAAGACAAGTCAACTGCCAAGAGACTAGCTGCAGTTGAGGACTCAGGTGAAAATTCACCACAGACAGTACCTGAGGTCCCAATCTCACCCGCAGTCACTGAGCTGATCAGATGCTTAGTGGAAGAGACAATTGCAAAGCTTCTGGCAACTGAAGTCAAACCCGACCTGATGTCCCTTAATGCAAAAATGGACACACTGCTTAAAAAGAAGGACCCTTCCACACTACCCACTAACTCCAGAATGCCCCTTGACATGTCTGATCTTATGGCCAAGGTAGAGCAGCAGCTAGATACCCTTATTGATGCTGGCAAAAAGGGGGAAGAGAGAGGAAAAAGGGAAGAGAGAAGCAGAGAACACATCAGACAGGGGGAAGACAGGGAGGAGGATGTCAGAGAGGAAGTCAGAACTAAGAGAAGACATGACCTCCCTCTCCTACAGGCTGCTGGAACTTCTCAACACAAGAGAAAAGAAGTAGCTGCATCCTCAGATGACCAACCTGCAGCCAAAAGGAGAAGAACCAGACAGGAACCAGAGGTGAAATACCAATGGGAGGGAAAGGAGATTTGGTTTGTTGAAGAATTCTTACCTGCTGAGGCAGCTCTAATGTGGGGAGTAGCAAGGAAGCAATTTATAGAAAAATATTATCTCTGGGAGTTGCTTCAAGACAAGGATTGCTCCCCACAGCAAACGTTCATCAATTTCATGTCTTCGACTTGGCCAAAATTTTGGGCAGTCTTGAAAAAATATGCAAAGAAATTCGATGCATATCCCATGATTCCTAGTTTCAGACCTGAAGAAGCCCCCACTCTTATGAACAATGAACTGTATGAACTGGCCCTTTAGGAAGAAATCAAGGCACTGTGTGTTGAGAACAACTTCACATCTGCTAAGGAGCTGTAATACTCAGTTGTAATTCAGCCATTATCATTCAGTAATTTCATTCAGTAATTGTCACTATGTAATTTTTCACTTGTTAATAATCGTTCATCATCCACATTCATTCATCCGTGTTCACCGTTCGGAATAACTTCGAGTTATGTATCGATATTGTTCATTGTTTCAACCTTGCTTGGGAATCGAGACAAGAATATTATCTTGATTGTTGTAATTGATTCGTTAGTCGATGTTGACGTTGGAGTTCATGCCATTTCAAATCTCATCATTGTTCAAATTGTGTTTTTGTTGGGCGAACCCTTGTAATCATTGCTTGGAACCACCGTTTTGGGGTTTCCGCACTTGCATTTCATGTTATTGTTTCCCAAATATTGATTCCTATTGCTTTTATACTCTTCCCGGGTCATTTTTCATCATTTTAGGACCCAAGGGGTGTGGGCCGCGGCCCAAGGGAGTGTGAGCCGCGGCACACACATGTTGCAGTTTTTGGCCGACCCGCCTGTACTGGGGGCCGCGGCTCCTGCCGGCAGGGTCGCGACACACTGCCGAGTCACTGTGCAGTTTTCTAGCACTGGGCCGCGGCACACTGCCGAGCACTGGGGGCAGATTTTGGCCCTGTGCCGCGGCACACTCGGTCGGGCACACACAGTCAGCCGCTCTATAATTGCGTTTTTTGAGAGGAACAAGCTCATTTATTCATTTCGCTTCTTCCTCTCTTCCTTGGGGCGATTTTTGGGTGATTTTGGGGTTTTTCAACATCATCAAAACTCAGAGATTTCATCTTCTTCAAGTTGTAGTGTGGATCAACAACATATTTGTGGATTTTTCATCCTAATCTAAGGTAACTTTCTTCAACCCTTGAATTCAATTTTGAGTTGGAGCATGATGTTTTGGATGGTATAATCATGAATTGTGATGGATATACGTATGATTATGAGTTTTTACGAGTTATCATCGGATTGTTGGAAGTTTTTCTCAAGAACACTTTGAAGATTGACTTGGAATTGGGTTTTGCAATTTAATGATATTGTAAACTCAATTTGAGTATTTCGTTTGGTTTATCGATTGTATTGATGGTGTTTTGGTGGTTTGGATCATTCAATAGAAGTTGGTTCTCAATACAAATGGGTTTAGTTGTTTAAGAAGGGAATTTGTTTTCAAGGTGTTTGTCGAAATGCCTCAATGAGTTTGGAATTATTGTATCGACATCTTGGGTTAGTTATGATCACTTTTGGTTCGTATATTAAGCGAGTTGTTGATAATTATGTTATTTAAGGTTGTTCGAGCGACCGGTAGTTTCCTTAGGACGTTGTTCGAGAGAGATCATATCATCACTGGTGTTAAGGTAAGTTAATTCTTACTCAGTTAAAGGGATATTCATTCCTTTCGTTGTTGTTCATTCATAATCATAACTCATTCATATTGTATTAACCATATCGAGACTTGTCATTCTAAATTAATCACTTCAGTCACGAGGAACGACGGTTCCAATCATTTCATTGAGCTATCATTCATTTCACTATCATTTCATCTCGGTGAGTCATTATTGATTTCGATGTCACTTTTGTTATCTCGTGGCATTCCGGGTCATACTGGCGTGCCAGTTGGTATGTGTAGGATTTTCATGTCGGGCACATATTAAGTCGTGTGTTGGTAGTTGGCCTCACATTGGACTGTGCACACGAGACGATTACTTCGTGAGACTGATTAGGTACAAGACCACACGTGTATTCGATCGATACTCATTGGTGGCTTGTGCACGGACACATTTCCATCCCGGGCATAGTGTGGCGCCACCCTTTTAGCCGTACCGTTAGTTGATTCATACAGCATGTTTGATTGCGTATGTTTTCAACAGGATTGGGTTATAATCTGACCGATTCACTTTTGATCGCATGTGTTCGATGGTTTGAGATTTTTGATCGAACTTGTGGTTTATACAGCATATATGATTGTGTTTATTCAACTCTTGAGGATTGTTGTTACGTATGGCCCGGCCGTTGGGATTTTGTTTTTCGTGTCATGGCAAGGCTAAGGCATGGGAAGAGAACGTTGAAGGCGAGAGTCCCAGTGATACTAGTAGGGGCCCCGATCCTTTTCATTCACTCGTGTTTTCTTTATTTTATTTCCGCTGAGACTTAGTTTGAATACTCATTTTATTCGATGTCGACGTTTTATCTTCATATAAAATATACACATATTCCATATTATCTTGGGTGTGTTGTATGAAACTCCTCATTGGAGTAATTAATGATGTAATGTGGTTCGGTAATACATTCACCCTGTGTATTTCATTCATTTTCACTACTTTGGTGGGTCCCAGTTGGGGGTCCACAAAGACTGTAATATCCGCCTAGTTTGGGGTGTTACGAGTTAGTATCGGAGCGTGGTTTTGAATACTACCTTTCGAGTCGTGTTTCATTTGAAATCATCATTCATCGACTAGTATCATTGGACTTTCGCGTCACGTGTGACTCTGTGCAATAGCCGAGCCCTTCGCACCAAAGAACGGAAGATTTCCTCATTTATCATTTTCATTTGTAATCATGTCGATCATGTTAACTCATTAACCACTCAATACATTTCACTGTTCAGTTGTTGATCTTGAGGATCGCATCATTAATCGTGTTAACTTGTTCAAAATAGTCATTTCAAGAATTTCATCAGATAATCACGTCACCTCAGTTGATCATTCATGTAATCATTGTGTTTGAGCGCGTATGCTCATTTTCATCATTTCATAACGTAATCATAATGTGATATTCATGCGAGATATATAATCATTTCGGGACTTTCCCACTTTAGTATGGAAAGAGCTGGCAGAGGACGCGGGGGAAGAGCCCGCGATGCGGGCCGAAACCCGAGAGCTCGTGTGAATACACGTGCGAATGCTAGGAATAATGCTAATTCATCGAGCAGTGATGCTGCCACTCATTCACCTGGGCGTAATCATTCACTATCAGGGAGTCGTACCCGGGACACAACTCAGTCAGAAGGTGTTCGGGTTGATCCACTCGCTTTTATGCAGGGCATGATGGCCCATATGACCCAGATGGCATAACTGATGGAAACGATGCATAACTCAGCTACTCAGAATCAACAGGCTCCTCTGCCGCCACCTCAGAGGCAAGAGAGGGGTGTGAGCAGTATCATTGGCGATATCTCTCGCCAAAGACCACCTACTTTTGAGGGTTCATCTGAACCGGCGGATATCATTCACTGGCTTGAGCAAGTCGAGAAACTGTTTGCTATGGTGGACTGTCCTGAGGGACACAAAGTTTCAGTCGCGGCTTACTATCTGGGTAAGAGCGCTCATTCATGGTGGTTATCGTTGAAGTCCACCAACGGATTTTGTACTTGGGAACAATTCAAGACTCTCATGATGGAGAGGTATTATCCGGCCCCACTCAGAGAGGCCAAGTTATCAGAATTACTCACTCCCGACCCATTAGCGGACGACGATGTTCTCACTATCGCCGAGAAATTTCAGGAGCTACTTCCTTTCGCCTCATCCATTATTCATTCTGAGGCGGACAAGATCAAATATTTCAGCAAGAGGTTGAAGCCTCGTATGCGGATGCAGTTGCTTAATCACAATTGCACCACTCTGGCCGAATTCATTGAGAAAGCTCTTACTTATGAGCTTACTGCTGAGGAGATTGCTAAGCAACAACCTTCATTTGCTGGCAAGAAGTCAAAGAATCGTAATCAGTCTGACGGCAGTCAAGCCACTTTCCAGAAACCTCGTGCGGGCTCTACTTTTTCCGAGCGACCTTCTATGGCGCCTAAACCCGCGGAATCTCAGTCCCGAGTGGCCAGTTCGGCCATCACCTATTTCAACTGTGAAGAACAGGGTCATTTCAGTACCAAGTGTCCGAGGCAGACTGTCACATGCCATAACTGTGGAATTGCGGATCATAGGGCCCGTTTTTGCCGAAGGGACTCCAAACCCACTCCGGCGACATCTCAGACCCCAAAACAGTCAGCGGTTCCGAATCAGGCCACTCAGTCCGCGTCGTTTAAGACGACAGGAACTAACAAAGGTGGAACCAAGAGCTATCAGACGGGAGCGTCCGGTTCGGGGGCCGGCAAGCCCCGAATTTACAAGATGAAGAAGACCGACGATCCAGAGGCCCGGATGATCTCAGGTACACTCGATATTCTATCTCAACCTGTGTGTACCCTTTTTAATACTGGTGCATCGCATTCTTTTATTTCTGAATCATGTTTGAGTAGACTACGTCTGGGTAGTGCTACTAGTTGTGAGCCTTATGTCATCGGTCTACCTGATGGTAGAAGAATTATCGGGAATCGTGAGATTAAGGATTGTCCGATTCAGTGTCATGGCCGTGATTGGTTAGCAGACCTAATCGTGGTAGATTTGCCGAGAGACGACGTCATTCTGGGTATGAATTGGATGGATCATCACGATGCCGTCATTAGCGTCCGTAAGCGTTTGGTCACTATCATTTCAGACGATGGGGTCGAATGTGTTTTTCAGGGAGGTAATCCCAGCTGTTCTGGGAGAGTCATCAACTTGATGAAAGCAGTGAAATTACTCAATCAGGGGTGTGTCGGTTATTGGTGCTATATGACTAAGACCGATAAATCATTAATAATGTTGGTGAATATTCTGGTAGTGAGAGAATATGCCGACGTATTTCCAGACGAGTTACCTGGTTTGCCTCCACAGAGAGATGTGGAATTCAAGATTGAGTTGGAGCCTGGTACATCTCCAATATCGAAGGCACTATATCGGATGGCCCCGACCGAAATGCTGGAACTAAAGAATCAATTGGAGGATTTGACCGAGAAGGGTTATATCCGGCCGAGTGCATCTCCGTGGGGAGCACCAGTATTATTTGTCAAGAAAAAGGATGGTTCTTTTCATTTGTGTATTGATTACTGAGAGCTGAACAGGGTGATGATCAAGAATAAATATCCCCTACCCGTATTAATGATCTTTTGGATCAACTTCAGGGAGCTTCAGTATTTTCCAAGATCGATTTAAGATCTGGGTATCATCCGTTGCGAATCCGAGAGTCGGATATTGCTAGGACGGTGTTCCGAACACGCTATGGTCATTATGAGTTTGTGGTAATGCCGTTTGGGTTAACTAATGCACCTGCGGTATTCATGGAGTTAATGAATCGGGTTTTCATTGACTATTTGGATCGGTTCGTGGTTGTCTTCATTAATGACATTTTAATTTATTCTCGTGACTGGGAGGAGCACGAGTTTCACCTTCATCAGGTGCTCGACATGTTGAGACGAGAGCAACTTTATGGGAAGTTTTCCAAATGTGAATTCTGGATGTCCGAAGTGATGTTTCTCGGACATGTAATTTCATCAGACGGAGTTCGTGTTGACCCTCAGAAGACGAAAGCTATCCGAGATTGGCAACCTCCGAAGAATGTTAAGGAAATTCGAAGTTTCCTCGGATTAGATGGTTATTATCGGCGATTTGTGGAAGGATTTTATAAAATCGCTCAACCCATGACGAACCTTTTAAGGAAAGATAAGAAATACACGTGGTCCGACGCGTGTCAACAGAGTTTTGAGGAACTCAAGAGCCGGTTAATTTCAGCACCTGTCCTTTCTTTACCGCAAGGGACGGAAGGATTTGTGGTCTATAGTGATGCGTCCGGACAGGGTCTCGGATGTGTACTCATGCAGAACGGGAAAGTTATTGCTTATGCTTCATGGCAATTGAGACCTTACGAGGTAAATTATCCGACCCACGACCTGGAGCTAGCAGCCGTGGTATTCGCATTGAAGATTTGGCGTCATTATCTTTATGGCGTTACCTATCAGATATTCACCGATCATAAGAGTTTAAAATATATATTTACTTAGAAGGAGTTAAATATGCGACAGAGGCGGTTGGTTGGAACTAATAAAATATTATGATATCGAGATCCTGTGCCACCCGGGTAAGGCAAACGTGGTTGCCGATGCCTTGAGTCGTAAGTCCGTTCAGGAGCAAATGCTTGCTCGTTTAACAGTTCAAAAGGAGCTTCAGCAGGAATTTCTTAGACCCGAGATCGAGGTCTGGCTTCAGCGAGTGCAAGGGCAACTTTGCATGTTAGAGATTTCATCGCCACTTGAGGAGGCAATCAGTGTGAATCATATCATCATATTATTCGAACCTTTTTATAGTCCCGTTGGAATTCGTGTGAATTTTCGGACCTAGACATATGATCTTCCAAAGCTCAATATCATAAGCTCGGATGAAGATTGACATCTTCTTTTTCCACTTCATATAATTTGATCCATCGAATAATGGAGATTGGTTTGACACAAGACCTTCATTCGGTGTAAATTGGAACGCCATTTGGATCTTCTCCTTGGATATTAAGCCGCTTATTGGAGAAACCGCTCCGATACCAATTTTTGAAGCAATTTTGGTATTTGCGCCATTGTGTGTAAGCTTAAATTAAATGTGCGGAAATTAAGCGACACAAGGATTTATAGAGGTTCAGCTATTAACGAAGCCTACGTCCTCTCTCGGTATCTTTTTCTATAGGCTTAAGATATAAACCTCTACACCTCTCTTCTATCGGTCGAGGGATTACCGTTACAAGCTTGTCTTCTATCGGTCCGAGTAAACCATTCAATCTCTCTTCTATCAGTAGAGATATTACCGTGCGTACTTGTCTTTTTGTCGATCCAAGTTAAACCGTTTTCCTTTTCTATTGGACAAGGAATCAACCAATCTAGATTTCTATTGGTACTAGATAAACCTCACTAAGATAGCGATTGCGATTCTAACAATGCCGGATCCTTGATCCTAATAACACCAAATCCAATCATATCTTTTCTTTTACCTCTCGTGTATGTGTTGAATGTATAAACACTCAAACTAACAATATAAGCTCAATATCACAACAACAATATAATGTATATGAATATCAGATCAATGTCTTGATTGCTTGAAGTTGTTGTAGGATGAATACCATTTGAAGTGGTATTTATAGCCTTCTTCATCAAACTAGCCGTTACTGCCAGTTGACTTGCTAGCGTGCGCTAGCTCTTCTTCTTAGCATGCGCTATCGCACATTGTTGCCTGTAGCGTATGTTATGTACTGCATGTAACGTATGTTAACGTCTTGTAATCCCAGTCCAGTGGCTACTGTCTCTCTTTGTTAGCTTGCGTTAATCATTCCTTGTAGCATGCGCTAACAACACATAATTGCATGCGTCATATATCCTTTTATACTTTTTGACTTTGCATCAGAATCTTCCCAACGGATTGATTGACTTGATTTCAAAATGCTAGAGCAGCCAACCAAGGTCAAACTTATGGTGAACAGAGGCGATCTAAAGAAGGACTACAGATATGTCCTTGACATAACCAACAAGATCGTGATGGGAATGGAAGGCAGCTCTGACCAGCTACCATCTGCTAAGTTTGTGGTGCTGGGAGCCCTTATCCAGCACCAAAGGATTAACTTGCCTGATTACATTTACAAGCAGTTAGTCCGAGAAGTTAATAAATTAAGCTGGATAGAAAAAGAGAATGTTCAAGACGAAGCTCGCTTACGGAACCCAGATCAGTTGGATCTTGGAGTTCCTAGGAAAGGCAAAGGGAGCTGCGGACCCTTTCCATGGAAACAAGAGGCTTGGTCATCTGGACCAGGAGACCTTGACGAAATTGGGCATTGAAAGGAAAGCATACCAGATGTTGAAGGAGATGTCTAGTGAACCCACCCCCTACAGAGCGCCTTCGGACTCAGACGAAGTCTGCTCTGATATCGCAGACCAGGCACTGCAAGACTTACCTACAGAAGAAATCACATCAACCCCACATGCAGTCAGAAAGTCACCTGCAGACGAATCTCATTCAGACAACACTCCTCTGTCCATGAGATTTAAAAGAAAGTTAACCGCGACGGAGGAGGTTGTCCACATTACCTCATCCCACAACCAGTCACCTAGAAGGCAGAGAGGCCTTGTATTTGAAGAAGAAGCAATCGAAGCAGAGAAGATGGATAAGTCACCTGCACCTGAGCCCATTGAAGACACTGCAGCTCAGATGCAGATCATTTCCACACCTATACCTGCCCATGCCGAGGATCAACTAGATCAATCCGATCTGATGGCTGAAAGAATTCCACTTCTGACCCTTCCCAGCATGACCGAGGAGGAAGAGACAGAATTGACAATTGAGATACCTGAAGCAGGATATTTTCTTAACCTCAGGGAGAATAATCCTCTGAACTTGACAACCGATCAACTCAAGTTGGTAAAGCAACAGTCTTTAAAATTTTCTTTTGTCAATATCTATGATGAGTGGAAAGATTCGAAATCACTTCCCTTCACTCAACTAAAAGAATTTGTTGAGAGAAGTACCTGGGAACATCCCCGGACTACAGATCAACTTCTCATGCTGTTCTGTCACGAGACAGATGTTATTTTAATGCTCCAGGAGAACTGGTTCCTATCCAATTTTAAAGAAAATATAGACCAGTTCGTCCGCTACATTATGGAGGGTGTTTCAGCTGGGGAAACCCTTGGAGAGGAAGGAAAAGTTGAAACTAATGAGAAGAGAAAAAGGGAAAAACAAAAAGAAATAAGAATTGAAGAGATTGAAAAGGAAGATTCTGAAAAATAAGGAGTAGTTGAAAAATAGGAGGAAGGAGCTAACGAAGGAGGAGAAGTTGAAAAGGAGCAAGAAGTAGAAGTTGAAAAAGAAGGAGTTGATGAAGCTGAAAAAGAGAAAACAGAAGAAATAGAATAGGAAGAAGAAGGTGAAGAAGAAGTAGAAAAAGAAGAAGTCGAAGAAAAAGAAGAAGGAAGAGAGAAAAGATGAAGATAATGATGAGCATGGAGCACACCGATCAAGCTTCCAGCTCTCATCACCATCCGAAGATGACAGATCAGTACCCTAGACAAGACCCTATCTGATCGCCATCCAGCAGATAGGTGTCTCCCCCAAGACAAGTCAACTGCCAAGAGACCAGCTGCAGTTGAGGACTCAGGTGAAAATTCACCACAGACAGTACCTGAGGTCCCAATCTCACCCGCAGTCACTGAGCTGATCAGATGCTTAGTGGAAGAGACAATTGCAAAGCTTCTGGCAACTGAAGTCAAACCCGACCTGATGTCCCTTAATGCAAAAATGGACACACTGCTTAAAAAGAAGGACCCTTCCACACTACCCACTAACTCCAGAATGCCCCTTGACATGTCTGATCTTATGGCCAAGGTAGAGCAGCAGCTAGATACCCTTATTGATGCTGGCAAAAAGGGGGAAGAGAGAGGAAAAAGGGAAGAGAGAAGCAGAGAACACATCAGACAGGGGGAAGACAGGGAGGAGGATGTCAGAGAGGAAGTCAGAACTAAGAGAAGACATGACCTCCCTCTCCTACAGGCTGCTGGAACTTCTCAACACAAGAGAAAAGAAGTAGCTGCATCCTCAGATGACCAACCTGCAGCCAAAAGGAGAAGAACCAGACAAGAACCAGAGGTGAAATACCAATGGGAGGGAAAGGAGATTTGGTTTGTTGAAGAATTCTTACCTGCTGAGGCAGCTCTAATGTGGGGAGTAGCAAGGAAGCAATTTATAGAAAAATATTATCTCTGGGAGTTGCTTCAAGACAAGGATTGCTCCCCACAGCAAACGTTCATCAATTTCATGTCTTCGACTTGGCCAAAATTTTGGGCAGTCTTGAAAAAATATGCAAAGAAATTCGATGCATATCCCATGACTCCTAGTTTCAGACCTGAAGAAGCCCCCACTCTTATGAACAATAAACTGTATGAACTGGCCCTTTAGGAAGAAATCAAGGCACTGTGTGTTGAGAACAACTTCACATCTGCTAAGGAGCTGTAATACCCAGTTGTAATTCAGCCATTATCATTCAGTAATTTCATTCAGTAATTGTCACTATGTAATTTTTCACTTGTTAATAATCGTTCATCATCCACATTCATTCATCCGTGTTCACCGTTCGGAATAACTTCGAGTTATGTATCGATATTGTTCATTGTTTCAACCTTGCTTGGGAATCGAGACAAGAATATTATCTTGATTGTTGTAATTGATTCATTAGTCGATGTTGACGTTGGAGTTCATGCCATTTCAAATCTCCTCATTGTTCAAATTGTGTTTTTGTTGGGCGAACCCTTGTAATCATTGCTTGGAACCACCGTTTTGGGGTTTCCGCACTTGCATTTCATGTTATTGTTTCCCAAATATTGATTCCTATTGCTTTTATACTCTTCCCGGGTCATTTTTCATCATTTTAGGACCCAAGGGGTGTGGGCCGCGGCCCAAGGGAGTGTGAGCCGCGGCACACACATGTTGCAGTTTTTGGCCGACCCGCCTGTACTGGGGGCCGCGGCTCCTTCCGGCAGGGTCGCGACACACTGCCGAGTCACTGTGCAGTTTTCTAGCACTGGGCCGCGGCACACTGCCGAGCACTGGGGGCAGATTTTGGCCCTGTGCCACGGCACACTCGGTCGGGCCGCGGCACACAGTGCAGGCTGCTCTATAATTGCGTTTTTTGAGAGGAACAAGTTCATTTATTCATTTCGATTCTTCCTCTCTTCCTTGGGGCGATTTTTGGGTGATTTTGGGGTTTTTCAACATCATCAAAACTCAGAGATTTCATCTTCTTCAAGTTGTAGTGTGGATCAACAACATATTTGTGGATTTTTCATCCTAATCTAAGGTAACTTTCTTCAACCCTTGAATTCGATTTTGAGTTGGAGCATGATGTTTTGGATGGTATAATCATGAATTGTGATGGATATACATATGATTATGAGTTTTTACGAGTTATCATCGGATTGTTGGAAGTTTTTCTCAAGAACACTTTGAAGATTGACTTGGAATTGGGTTTTGCAATTTAATGATATTGTAAACTCAATTTGAGTATTTCGTTTGGTTTATCGATTGTATTGATGGTGTTTTGGTGGTTTGGATCATTCAATAGAAGTTGGTTCTCAATACAAATGGGTTTAGTTGTTTAAGAAGGGAATTTGTTTTCAAGGTGTTTGTCGAAATGCCTCAATGAGTTTGGAATTATTGTATCGACATCTTGGGTTAGTTATGATCACTTTTGGTTCGTATATTAAGCGAGTTGTTGATAATTATGTTATTTAAGGTTGTTCGAGCGACCGGTAGTTTCCTTAGGACGTTGTTCGAGAGAGATCATATCATCACTGGTGTTAAGGTAAGTTAATTCTTACTCGATTAAAGGGATATTCATTCCTTTCGTTGTTGTTCATTCATAATCATAACTCATTCATATTGTATTAACCATATCGAGACTTGTCATTCTAAATTAATCACTTGATCCACGAGGAACGGTTCCAATCATTTCATTGAGCTATCATTCATTTCACTATCATTTCATCTCGGTGAGTCATTATTGATTTCGATGTCACTTTTGTTATCTCGTGGCATTCGGGTCATCTTGGCGTGCGATTGGTATGTGTAGGATTTTCATGTCGGGCACATATTAAGTCGTGTGTTGGTAGTTGGCCTCACATTGGGTGTGCACGAGACGATTACTTCGTGAGACTGATTAGGTACAAGACCACACGTGTATTCGATCGATACTCATTGGTGGCTTGTGCACGGACACATTTCCATCCCGGGCATAGTGTGGCGCCACCCTTTTAGCCGTACCGTTAGTTGATTCATACAGCATGTTTGATTGCGTATGTTTTCAACAGGATTGGGTTATAATCTGACCGATTCACTTTTGATCGCATGTGTTCGATGGTTTGAGATTTTTGATCGAACTTGTGGTTTATACAGCATATATGATTGTGTTTATTCAACTCTTGAGGATTGTTGTTCTGTGTAACTGACCCCGTTGGGGGATTTTGTTTTTCAGGTCATGGCAAGGCTAAGGCATGGGAAGAGAACGTTGAAGGCGAGGAGTCCCAGTGATACTAGTAGGGGCCCCCAGTCCTTTTCATTCACTCGTGTTTTCTTTATTTTATTTCCGCTGCAGACTTCCGTTTGAATACTCATTTTATTCAGTGTCGTACGTTTTATCTTCATATAAAATATACACATATTCCATATTATCTTGGGTGTGTTGTATGAAACTCCTCATTGGAGTAATTAATGATGTAATGTGGTTCGGTAATACATTCACCCTGTGTATTTCATTCATTTTCACTCGCCTGGTGGGTCCCAGTTGGGGGTCCACAGCACTGTAATATCCGCCTAGTTTGGGGTGTTACAGAGTTAGTATCGGAGCGTGGTTTTGAATACTACCTTTAGAGTCGTGTTTCATTTGAAATCATCATTCATCAGACTAGTATCATTGGACTTTCGCGTCACGTGTGACCTGTGCAATAGCCGAGCCCTTCAGACCAAAGAACAGTAAGATTTCCTCATTTATCATTTTCATTTGTAATCATGTCGATCATGTTAACTCATTAACCACTCAATACATTTCACTGTTCAGTTGTTGATCTTGAGGATCGCATCATTAATCGTGTTAACTTGTTCAAAATAGTCATTTCAAGAATTTCATCAGATAATCACGTCACCTCAGTTGATCATTCATGTAATCATTGTGTTTGAGCGCGTATGCTCATTTTCATCATTTCATAACGTAATCATAATGTGATATTCATGCGAGATATATAATCATTTCGGGACTTTCCCACTTTAGTATGGAAAGAGCTGGCAGAGGACGCGGGGGAAGAGCCCGCGATGCGGGCCGAAACCCGAGAGCTCGTGTGAATACACGTGCGAATGCTAGGAATAATGCTAATTCATCGAGCAGTGATGCTGCCACTCATTCACCTGGGCGTAATCATTCACTATCAGGGAGTCGTACCCAGGACACAACTCAGTCAGAAGGTGTTCGGGTTGATCCACTCGCTTTTATGCAGGGCATGATGGCCCATATGACCCATATGGCATAACTGATGGAAACGATGCATAACTCAGCTACTCAGAATCAACAGGCTCCTCTGCCGCCACCTCAGAGGCAAGAGAGGGGTGTGAGCAGTATCATTGGCGATATCTCTCGCCAAAGACCACCTACTTTTGAGGGTTCATCTGAACCGGCGGATATCATTCACTGGCTTGAGCAAGTCGAGAAACTGTTTGCTATGGTGGACTGTCCTGAGGGACACAAAGTTTCAGTCGCGGCTTACTATCTGGGTAAGAGCGCTCATTCATGGTGGTTATCGTTGAAGTCCACCAACGGATTTTGTACTTGGGAACAATTCAAGACTCTCATGATGGAGAGGTATTATCCGGCCCCACTCAGAGAGGCCAAGTTATCAGAATTACTCACTCCCGACCCATTAGCGGACGACGATGTTCTCACTATCGCCGAGAAATTTCAGGAGCTACTTCCTTTCGCCTCATCCATTATTCATTCTGAGGCGGACAAGATCAAATATTTCAGCAAGAGGTTGAAGCCTCGTATGCGGATGCAGTTGCTTAATCACAATTGCACCACTCTGGCCGAATTCATTGAGAAAGCTCTTACTTATGAGCTTACTGCTGAGGAGATTGCTAAGCAACAACCTTCATTTGCTGGCAAGAAGTCAAAGAATCGTAATCAGTCTGACGGCAGTCAAGCCACTTTCCAGAAACCTCGTGTGGGCTCTACTTTTTCCGAGCAACCTCCTATGGCGCCTAAACCCGCGGAATCTCAGTCCCGAGTGGCCAGTTCGGCCATCACCTATTTCAACTGTGAAGAACAGGGTCATTTCAGTACCAAGTGTCCGAGGCAGACTGTCACATGCCATAACTGTGGAATTGCGGAGCATAGGGCCCGTTTTTGCCGAAGGGAGTCCAATCCCACTCCGGCGACATCTCAGACCCCAAAACAGTCAGCGGTTCCGAATCAGGCCACTCAGTCCGCGTCGTTTAAGACGACAGGAACTAACAAAGGTGGAACCAAGAGCTATCAGACGGGAGCGTCCGGTTCGGGGGCCGGCAAGCCCCGAATTTACAAGATGAAGAAGACCGACGATCCAGAGGCCCGGATGATCTCAGGTACACTCGATATTCTATCTCAACCTGTGTGTACCCTTTTTAATACTGGTGCATCGCATTCTTTTATTTCTGAATCATGTTTGAGTAGACTACGTCTGGGTAGTGCTACTAGTTGTGAGCCTTATGTCATCGGTCTACCTGATGGTAGAAGAATTATCGGGAATCGTGAGATTAAGGATTGTCCGATTCAGTGTCATGGCCGTGATTGGTTAGCAGACCTAATCGTGGTAGATTTGCCGAGAGACGCAGCGTCGTGCAGGTATGAATTGGATGGATCATCACGATGGCGTCATTAGCGTCCGTAAGCGTTTGGTCACTATCATTTCAGACGATGGGGTCGAATGTGTTTTTCAGGGAGGTAATCCCAGCTGTTCTGGGAGAGTCATCAACTTGATGAAAGCAGTGAAATTACTCAATCAGGGGTGTGTCGGTTATTGGTGATATATGACTAAGACCGATAAATCATTAATAATGTTGGTGAATATTCTGGTAGTGAGAGAATATGCCGACGTATTTCCAGACGAGTTACCTGGTTTGCCTCCACAGAGAGATGTGGAATTCAAGATTGAGTTGGAGCCTGGTACATCTCCAATATCGAAGGCACTATATCGGATGGCCCCGACCGAAATGCTGGAACTAAAGAATCAATTGGAGGATTTGACCGAGAAGGGTTATATCCGGCCGAGTGCATCTCCGTGGGGAGCACCAGTATTATTTGTCAAGAAAAAGGATGGTTCTTTTCATTTGTGTATTGATTACTGAGAGCTGAACAGGGTGATGATCAAGAATAAATATCCCCTACCCGTATTAATGATCTTTTGGATCAACTTCAGGGAGTTTCAGTATTTTCCAAGATCGATTTAAGATCTGGGTATCATCCGTTGCGAATCCGAGAGTCGGATATTGCTAGGACAGTGTTCCGAACACGCTATGGTCATTATGAGTTTGTGGTAATGCCGTTTGGGTTAACTAATGCACCTGCGGTATTCATGGAGTTAATGAATCGGGTTTTCATTGACTATTTGGATCGGTTCGTGGTTGTCTTCATTAATGACATTTTAATTTATTCTCGTGACTGGGAGGAGCACGAGTTTCACCTTCATCAGGTGCTCGACATGTTGAGACGAGAGCAACTTTATGGGAAGTTTTCCAAATGTGAATTCTGGATGTCCGAAGTGATGTTTCTCGGACATGTAATTTCATCAGACGGAGTTCGTGTTGACCCTCAGAAGACGAAAGCTATCCGAGATTGGCAACCTCCGAAGAATGTTAAGGAAATTCGAAGTTTCCTCGGATTAGATGGTTATTATCGGCGATTTGTGGAAGGATTTTATAAAATCGCTCAACCCATGATGAACCTTTTAAGGAAAGATATGAAATACACGTGGTCCGACGCGTGTCAACAGAGTTTTGAGGAACTCAAGAGCCGGTTAATTTCAGCACCTGTCCTTTCTTTACCGCAAGGGACGGAAGGATTTGTGGTCTATAGTGATGCGTCCGGACAGGGTCTCGGATGTGTACTCATGCAGAACGGGAAAGTTATTGCTTATGCTTCATGGCAATTGAGACCTTACGAGGTAAATTATCCGACCCACGACCTGGAGCTAGCAGCCGTGGTATTCGCATTGAAGATTTGGCGTCATTATCTTTATGGCGTTACCTGTCAGATATTCACCGATCATAAGAGTTTAAAATATATATTTACTCAGAAGGAGTTAAATATGCGACAGAGACGGTGGTTGGAACTAATCAAAGATTATGATATTGAGATACTTTACCACCCGGGCAAGGCGAACGTTGTCGCCGATGCCTTGAGTCGTAAGTCCGTTCAGGAGCAGATGCTTGCTCGATTAACAGTTCAGAAGGAACTTCAGCAAGAATTACTTAGGCATAAGATCGAGGTTTGGTTACAGCGTGTTCAGGGACAGCTTTGTATGCTGGAGATTTCATCGCCACTTGAAGAGGCGATCAGAGTGAATCAGGGTTCAGACTTATTTTTGTTGCGCCTCTGCGAGGATGTGGCACAGGGGAAAGCCCCTGGCTTTGTGGTACACGAGGATGGACTCTTGAGATTTAAGAATCGGTTATGTGTACCAGCGAATGACGAGTTGAAAAACTCGATTTTGAGAGAAGCCCATGCTACCCCTTATTCTATTCATCCGGGGTCCAGCAAGATGTACAAAGACTTGAAACAAAATTACTGGTGGAGTAATATGAAGCGTGAAGTCGCCGAGTTTGTTTCGAGATGTCTCACCTATCAACAAGTCAAGATAGAACATCAGCGACCGGCGGGTATGCTGAAACTGCTCCCTATTCCGGAGTGGAAATGGGAGGATATTTCAATGGACTTCATCACGAGTTTGCCGACTAGTCGTCGTGGCATGAATACAATCTGGGTAATTATGGATCGTCTAACTAAGTCAGCTCATTTTCTCGAGATTAAGGATACTTGGGGTCCCGAGAGACTTGCCCAGTTGTTCATCAAAGAAATAGTGAGATTGCACGGTACTCCTAAGAGTATCATTTCTGATCGTGACGGGCGATTCATGTCTTATTTTTGGAAATCAGTTCATCGTGCCATGGGAACTCAGCTTAATTTCAGCACATCTTTTCATCCTCAGTCCGGCGGACAATCAGAGAGGACTATTCAGACATTGGAGGACATGTTGAGGGCATGCATCCTCGATTGGAAAGACGATTGGGAAGCCCAACTACCATTGATCGAGTTCACGTATAATAATAGTTGGCATGCTTCGATTAAGATGGCACCTTACGAGGCCTTGTACGATCATCGCTGTTGATCTCTTTTGTGTTGGGACGACTTATCAGAATCAATCGGCATCGATCCCGATATGCTTATAGCCGTCCGTGAGAAGGTAGATTTGATCAGGAGTCGTTTGTTGACCGCTCAGAGTCGACAAAAATCTTATGCAGACAATGGTCGCCGACCATTAGAGTTCGAGACAGGTGACCACGTGTTGGTCAAGGTATCCCCGAGTCGAGGTATCTTCCATTTCGGGAAGTGGGGAAAGTTGAGTCCGAGATTCATTGGCCGTTTGAGATTTTAGATCGAGTAGGCGAGCTAGCTTATCGATTGGCCTTACCTCCGGCGTTGAGCCGAATTCATAATGTGTTTCACATCTCTTAGCTACGGAAGTATGTTGCCAACCCGAGTCACATACTTCAGTTCGACGAAATCGAGATCGCAGATGATCATTCGTATGAGGAGCGTCCCATACGAGTCTTAGAGCGGCGAATCTAACAATTGAGAAATAAGGCGATTCCTTTGGTTAAAATTCAGTGGTCTAGACACGGAGTCGAAGAGGCTACTGGGAAACCGAGGATAGTATGCGGGAGAGTTATCCCGAGTTGTTTGACTCTTAGTTTCGGGGATGAAACTCTTTTAAGGGGGGGTGTATGTAATACCCGGTTGTAATTCAGCCATTATCATTCAGTAATTTCATTCAGTAATTGTCACTATGTAATTTTTCACTTGTTAATAATCGTTCATCATCTACATTCATTCATCCGTGTTCACCGTTCAGAATAACTTCGAGTTGTGTATCGATATTGTTCATTGTTTCAACCTTGCTTGGGAATCGAGACAAGAATATTATCTTGATTGTTGTAATTGATTCATTAGTCGATGTTGACGTTGGAGTTCATGTCATTTCAAATCTCCTCATTGTTCAAACTGTGTTTTTCTTGGGCGAACCCTTGTAATCATTGCTTGGAACCACCGTTTTGGGGTTTCCGCACTTCCATTTCGTGTTATTGTTTCCCAAATATTGATTCCTATTGCTTTTATTCTCTTCCCGAGTCATTTTTCATCATTTTAGGACCCAAGGGGTGTGGGCCGCGACCCAAGGGAGTGTGAGCCGCGGCACACACATGTTGCAGTTTTTGGCCGACCCGCCTGTACCGGGGGCCGTGGCTCCTTCCGATAGGGCCGCGGCACACTGCCGAGTCACTGTGTAGTTTTCTATCCCTATGCCGCGGCACACTCGTCCGGGCCGCGACACACTGCCGAGCACTGGGGGCAGATTTTGGCCCTGTGCCGCGGCACACTCGGTCGGGCCGCGGCACACAGTGCAGGCTGCTCTATAATTGCGTTTTTTTGAGAAGAACAAGCTCATTTCTTCATTTCACTTCTTCCTCTCTTCCTTGGGGCGATTTTTGGGCGATTTTGGGGTGTTTCAACATCATCAAAACTCAGAGATTTCATCTTCTTCAAGTTGTGGTGTGGATCAACAACATATTTGTGGAGTTTTCATCCTAATCTAAGGTAACTTTCTTCAACCCTTGAATTTGATTTTGAGTTGGAACATGATGTTTTAGATGGTATAATCATGAATTGTGATGGATATACGTATGATTATGAGTTTTTACGAGTTATCATCGGATTGTTGGAAGTTTTTCTCAAGAACACTTTGAAGATTGACTTGGAATTGGGTTGTGCAATTTAATGATATCGTAAACTCGATTTGAGTATTTCGTTTGGTTTATCGATTGTATTGATGGTGTTTCGGTGGTTTGGATCATTCAATAGAAGTTGGTTTTCGATACAAATGGGTTTAGTTGTTTAAGAAGGGATTTTGTTTTCAAGGTGTTTGTCGAAATGCCTCAATGAGTTTGGAATTATTGTATCGACATCTTGGGTTAGTTATGATCACTTTTGGTTCGTATATTAAGCGAGTTGTTGATAATTGTGTTAATTCAAGGTTATTCGAGCGACCGATAGTTTCCTTAGGACATTGTTCGAGAGATATCGTATCATCACCGGTGTTAAGGTAAGTTAATTCTTACTCGGTTAAAAGGGATATTCATTCCTTTTGTTGTTGTTCATTCATAATCATAACTCATTCATATTGTATTAACCGTATCGAGACTTGTCATTGTCAATTAATCACTTCAGTCACAAGGAACGACGGTTCCAATCATTTCATTGAGCTATCATTCATTTCACTATCATTTCATCTCGGTGAGTCATTATTGATTTCGATGTCACTTTTGTTATCTCGTGGCATTCCGGGTCATACTGGCGTGCCGGTTGGTATGTGTAGGATTTTCATGTCGGGCACATTTTAAGTCGTGTGTTGGTAGTTGGCCTCACATTGGACTGTGCACACGAGACGATTACTTCGTGAGACTGATTACGTACAAGACCACACGTGTATTCGATCGATACTCGTTGGTGGCTTGTGCACGAACACATTTCCATCCCGGGCGTAGTGTGGCGCCACCCTTTGAGCCGTACCATTAGTTAATTCATACAGCATGTTTGATTACGTATGTTTTCAACAGGATTGGGTTATAATCTGACCGATTCACTTTTGATCGCATGTGTTCGACGGTTTGAGATTTTTGATCGAACTTGTGGTTTATACAGCATATATGATTGTGTTTATTCAACTCTTGAGGATTGTTGTTCTGTGTAACTGACCCCGTTGGGGGATTTTGTTTTTCAGGTCATGGCGGATAAGGCACGGGAAGAGAACGTTGACGGCGAGGAGTCCCAGTGATACTAGTAGGGGGCCCCAGTCCTTGTCATTCACTCGTGTTTTCTTTATTTTATTTCCGCTGCAGACTTCCGTTTGAATACTCATTTTATTCAGTATTGTATGTTTTATCTTCATATAAAATATACACGTATTCTATATTATCTTGGGTGTGTTGTATGAAACTCCTCATTGGAGTAATTAATGATGTAATGTGCTTCGGTACTACATTCACCCTGTGTATTTCATTCATTTTCACTCGCCTGGTGGGTCCCAGTCGGGGGTCCACGACACTGTAATATCCGCCTAGTTTGGGGTGTTACAGGAGCAAGAATTTGCCTCTATGATAATCAAGAGGAAATATGGGTTAGCCCAAGTGTCCAAGAAGCCAATTGGTGCCAAGCCACTAAGGTCTCTCCCTCCAGCTAAGTAGAAGGTCAGACGAGGAAGAGGAAGAGGAAGCTAGATTTTCTGTAATTTACTTGTAATTTTTACTTGTAATTTTACTTTTTAATTTACTTGTAATTTTGTAATACTTGTATTTTGTCCATTCAACTGCACTGTAACTTCAAATAAAATTTTATAACAGTCACTTGAATGACAACCTCTAGTTGTCTAAAAAAGACTGAGTTTTACTTGTGTCTTGCACTTTACTTTGTGTAGACCTGATTACATTTGAAATGCTTTAAGTTTTGCCATCATCAAAATAGGGGGAATTTGTTAGAAATACTTGTTAGATTTTGATGATGTCATCCCTGTATTAATTGATTATTCAAATGTATGTTTTAAGTACTTGGCAACTTGTAAAGAAGAACCAGATGAGTATCTTCTATAGGCCTTAAAATTTAGGCTAAGTCTTAATCAAGTGTTGATCCATAGAAAATCGTCTAAGTATGGAACTGCCACTTATCAGAAAAGTTATCAGGCAAGTTCATTTTTCAGAGAAGTCTTGGTCAACGCAAAATATCAGAGAGGTTTGACCAACCTAAGCTGTAGTCAAAAGCTGAACAAGACGATACATCAAACAAGTGTTGGTCAACAGGAATATCAGAGAAGATTGACCAAAACCAATCTGCAGTCAAGATATCAGACGAGATCGAGTCAATGCAAACGTCAACTGAAGTTTGACCATCAGATCAGAGAACATTCATCAGGTCAGAAGACTTCAGTTAGATCATCAGAGCAGAGAAGATTCGCTATATCAGAGAAGTCTTTCATCGGAGAAGGCTGACTGCACATCAGACAGTTAGACCAAGAGATATCAGATAAGTTCTCAGTCAGGTTATCAGCCAAGTAACTCAGTAGATGTCAGCAAGCGTTGAAAAGTCAACAATTACAGAAAGTCACATGCGGACGTGAGGAGAGAAGCCGAAAGATTCCCGGAAAGCAAGGGATTAAATATTCATCAAGATCCACATTGTAAAGACTTTATGATTATTCAAATAAAGAAATACGGTGCTATTACAAGAAAGTCTTCCAAACGGTCGAAATTGAAAAGGGAATTTAGTCTTGCAACGGATTGATAAGATAGACAAAGAAGTCCACTCTCCAACGGACGGATTTACTATAGTAGTGCAACGGCTATGAAGAAAGCTCAAAGGTTCGTACTATAAATATCTGGAGATATGAATTGAGTAAAGTACGATGCGAACAATACTTACAAGTGATCTAAGCAATCAAGGCAATCAAAGCTATCATAGCAAACAATAGCATCGTGAAGAGCAAAGCTTTAAACAGTCATATTCGAAGAAGCTCTTTAGTTGGAGAAGACAAAAACTCGTCTTTAAAGTTTGAGTTCGAGGTACTTCTGTGAACGAGGTTTCTAGAAGCTGCGCGACTGATAAGGCATCCACGGGTTCTTGATTGAAAGGTGATAGACAGCTCGAGAAGTTGTTGAGGCATCCATGGGTTTTCAATCAGGAGGTGCTAGGCAGTCAAAGGAGTTGCAACGACCACGGGTTTCCACTGATTGGAAGCTGTTGTAACTAGGGAAAATTCATTGTAACCTTAATCACTGGTTGACAGTTATAGTGAATTTATCTCCAACTGGTTTGGAGAGAAGTGGACTAGTAGAGGATTACCCCACATCTGAAACCACTATAAGTGCTTGTGTGATTGACTGCTTTGAACATCATACTTAACTGCTGCATTCATATTTGCTGTTCCATTAGATAGTTCTTTGCAGTTAACATTAGTTACCTGCTATCGTCATCAGTTATGTCTTCCGCATTACTTGTCTACAGGCGACATAAGTCATCTGTACCTAATAACAGCTGAGTAACTCACCTGACTTTCAGGAAAGAGTTTGAATAAGCCTATTCACCCCCCATCTAGACTTATTCATGACGACTTGTGACATACACTTATCAATAATAATACTATCAATAATAATAATATAATATTAATATTAATTAATTTTAAATATCTTTGATATTTATTATTGTCTTTGATAATAAATAATATTACTATTAGTATTAATAACGATACAACTATAATATTTATTATTGTCTTTGATAACAAATAATATTACTATTATTATCAATAATAATACTGTCAATAATAATAATATAATATTAATATTAATAATTAATTTTAAATGTCTTTTAAAATTTATTGATGAGCTGATTCGGGCTTAGAATATATACGATGTCATGAATATGCCTATGATCTCATTAAATGAGATTAAATGAATTTGACTTGTACGCAAAGTGAAAATAATTGTAAAACAATTACTCATTCGGTGATAAATGTAATGCAATGAGACTAAATGAAATGCAAATGTATTTACTAATATTATTATAAATAATAATATTGTATTATGAAAATGGCGGATATTACATCCTACCACTCTTAGAAAATTTTTCGTCTTACATCATCACCTTGGCGGATATGACATACCTCGATTGAAGAAATTTTGATAACGAGCTTGAAGTTCCTCTTCGCTCTCCCAAGTGGCCTCATCTTTACCATGGTTACGCCATTGGATTTTGAAAAATACCTTATCTTTGTTCCTCAACTATCGAACTTACCGAACGAGAATAACTTCTCATTGTTTTTCATAAGTAAGATCTTTGTTCACCTCCACTACGATATAGTTGATGACGTGACCTTCATGGTGCACATACTTCCTAAACAACGATACATGAAAAATGTTATGCACGGCTGAAAGTTCTGGGAGTAATGCCAAACGGTAAGCTAACTCTCCAATCCGTTCAACAATTTCAAAAGGTCCAATATATTTCGGCCTCAACTTGCTTCTCGGACCAAAAGGAATAATTTCCTTGGCAGGATATACCTTCAAGAATACCTTGTATCCATCACCGAATTCGAGATCTTTCCTACACTTATCAGTGTAAGACTTCTAACAATCCTGTGCTATCTTGATCCTCTCTCGAATTTTATCAACCACACATACCGTCTGTTCAATTATCTCAGGGCAATTAAGCAAATACTAGAGTTTGACTCTAGGGTTTACTTAGTATAAATAAATTGTCCTAGACAAGGAGTTGTGATTAGATTTAAGTGAAGAAAATCGACCCTAATCCCCTCTCTTGGCCACCCCCTTTCTCTCTAGGAAATCCCGGTTCGGCCATCAGGCCTTCTTCCCTTAGTTGATTTTGATCAGCAGTACAAATTCTTCAAGCGAGGAATTATTTGTTATACTGTTTATCAATATTATTCGTAAGGATCTAGCAATCTGGCTTGTACCAATTGGTCATGTGTGGATCACCGAGAGAGAAAAACGATTCTCATCAGCTTCTAATCCGGGTTTTAGATCTGTTCTCCAAATTAGGTAATTCGACGAACTCTTAATTAAATCAATTAAATTACTGCATGAAGATCCTCATCTGGATTGTTTGATAATTATTCCGCTGCATTTTTGATCAAATTTATTGTATTAGATACACTTAAAACCCAACAAGCGGTACTGGAGCCAATTTGCAAGTAATTTAATTATTTATGTAGAACTATTTTATATGCTTTGAATATATAAAATTATGTTCTTGATCATATTTATGAATAGAGATTTTATAAATATTTTTCTCATTTAATTTGATTAAATCGTGTCGTTAACAGTTAATTTTTGTATTGTTTTTCGCTACTTTCTGCACTGATAATACCCAGAAACTATTCTGGAGGAAACGGTCTAGAACTGTTACTTGATGACCGCATCTGGGACCCGCGCTAGGGTTACTTTATAACCGCATCTGGGACTCGTGCCCGCGACCCGCGCGAAAAATAGGGCAGAAAATGCGCAAAAGTTGCGCATCCCAGGGTTCGAACCTAGGTGGCCGGGGGTATTCCCTCCGGCCACGGTACTGTGTATTGTTTTTATTTAATTTGGACGCAAATTATTATTAATATGTTATCTGCCAGTTTTAAATTAATTGTGTGATGATTAGTTTTAGTATATGGCTGGTGTATGGCATGATCATAAATTGACCATTGTGATTGGATGTTTCAATTTAATTTTAGGTTAGTTTTTTCGGCCTGTGAGTCGTCTTTTAATTTATTGTTATTATTTACGGCATGCGTATCATTTGCCCTCTTGTAATTTACTTTACTGGTGTAGTATATTTTTCATTAATGTAATGAAGACAAGAAGGAGATAAAGGATGGACTCGAGGAGCCAATTGATCGCGTTCGAAGATCAATGAAGACCAATTATACCCTTTAGATTGGCCTTTGTGATTTTCATGTTGGCTCAAGAAAATCACGTTAGAATTATGATCATGCTATACATGGTCCTCTGTTTTTTTATCATGTGATGCTATGTATGTTTAAATTTATACATATATGTGATGCGATGTATGTTTAGATGTATGTTAGCAAACATAGACATGCAACATATGATAAAACCCCTCATTTAATTTTTTTAATGCGTTCAATAAAACACCTATCAAGACTTCGATCACCTTGAGCCGGTCATGCCAAAGATGGGTGCTCGGATTATCTTAGTAAGGTAGGATAGGTGATGGTGATACCTATGCATTTTAATGAACTAAGAATTCAAATAGTTTTAAACCTTAAGGCATAAGATGTGATTATAACATGCTTGGGCATAAGATGCCAAATCCCATAAGTATAATCTAAGAGTTACATATGATGTAATCGATAAAGAGTTATCCACCTAAAGTAGCTCAATTCTAGGCGTCATACCAAAGCTGAGCTTAGAGTTGTGCAAAATGGGGTCTTAGCCCACTAAAATGATAGATGTTGTAAAATTGAGGGTATTTTATTTTGGTGGAAGTATTTTTTGAGAAATAGAAATATGACTGAATACTTTTCATATTAAATTTTATAGATAATAGAATGGCATCAAATAACACATCCACCATTTCACTGCAATCTGTCCTTGAGAAGGACAAGATCAAAGAAAACGGCAACAACTATATGGACTGGATCATAGCTGTAGAATATTTCCCAAGCAAGCAAGAATGTTGTATGTTCTTTCGGAAGAAATTCCTGATGAGCCTGCTGACAATGCTAACATAGCAATAAAAGATAAGTGGAAGAAACATTGTGATGATTACATTGATGTTAGTTGTCTTATGTTGGCTACCATTGTCTAGAACTTCAGAAGAATCTGGAAGAAATAGAAGCCTATGAGCTTAATGCTCACCTCAAAGAAACTTTCTCAAAGCATTCTAGGCAAGAGAGGTATGAGACCATTCAAGCCTTTCATGCTTGTAAGATGGTTGAAGAGACATGTGTCAGCGCTCATGTACTCAAGATGAAAGGATATATTGATCGTCATGATTGGCTTGTTTTCCACTTTCTAAGGAGCACTTCACGGATCTGATCCTAAACTCATTACCCGATAGTTTTGATCAGTTCATTATGAACTATAATATGAATAAGATGGAGAAGTCCATTGTTGAGCTGCATGGGATGCTTAAAATGGCTGAGCAAAATATTAAGAAGAAACCAAGCCACGTGCTGATGGTCCGCAAAGGGAAGTCCTTCAAGAACAAAGGCGAGGGTAAAGGTAAATCAAAAGTTGCCAAAGCTAGAGACCCAACTAAGCCGGTTTTGAAGGCAAAATCTCCCAAAAATGAAAATTTCCATCATTGCAATAAACCAGGACACTGGAAAAGAAATTGCAAGGTTTACCTGGAAGAGTTAAAGCATACAAGGGTAGTGAGACTGCCACAGGTATATTTGTTATAGAAGTTAACTTATATACTTCTAACTTATGGGTATTGGATACTGAATGTGGATCTCACATTTGTACAAATGTGCAGGGGTTGAGAAGTAGTAGAGAGCTGAAGAAAGGGGAAGTGGATCTAAGAGTCGGCAATGGAGCAAGAGTTGCTGCACTAGCCGTTGGAACTTATTAACTCGTTTTTATCCAATGGTATTTTGTTAGTTTTGAACAATTACTATTATGTTCCTACTATGAACAGGAATATTATTTCAGTTTCTACATTAGATTATGAAGGTTATAGTTTTCTTATTAAGAATAAGATTATTCGTACTTTCTATGATGACTTACTTTATGATACTGGAAAGTTATATACTGGCATTTACAATATGGATCTAGATGAGTCTAATACTTTGGAAGTATGTAACATTGCAACCAAGAAACCTAAGCTCAATCATTCTTGTCCAAATTACTTATGGCATTGTCGATTTGACCACATAAATGAGAAACGCATTTCTAAACTCCATCACGATGGACTTTTAGATTCCTTTGACTATGAGTCATATGGGACATGCGAATCTTGTTTATTGGGTAAGATGATGAAGAATATTTCACTGGACATGGAGAAAGGGCTAGTGATCTATTAGGTATAGTACATACTGATATATGCGGACCTCTTATCACTCATGCCAGAGGCGGGTAGCAATACTTCATCACTTTTACCGATGATTTTAGACGGTATGGATATGTTTATCTTATGAAGCATAAACATGAACCTTTTAAAATGTTCAAAATATTCCTGAGTGAAGTAAAGAATCAATGTGGCAAGACAATTAAAGCCCTTCGAGTGGATCAAGGCGGCGAATACTTGAGCCAAGAATTCAATGATCATCTTAGGAGTTGTGGAATTATTTCACAATTTACTCCTCCTGGAACACCTCAACATAACAAAGTGTCCGAGAGGAGCAATCAAACTTTATTAGATATGGTTTGATCCATGATGAGTCGAATAGAGCTTCCATTATCATTTTGGGTCCACGCCTTAGAAATAGCAGCATTCACCTTTAACTGTGTTCCATTTAAAGCACTTGAAAAGATACCATTTGAGAAATGGACTGGTAAGAGACTAAACTTGTATTTTATAAAGATCTGGGGTTGTGAAGCCTTCGTAAGACGCCGAGTTTTTGACAAACTAGAGGCCATATCTGAAAGATGTTTATTTGCGGGATATCCTAAGGAAACTAAAGGATACTACTTTTATAATCCCGCAGAGAACAAAGTGTTTGTTGCTCGAAATGCTGACTTCTTATATAGGGAATTTATGTCCAAAAGAGACAGTGGGAGAAAAGTAGTTCTCTAGGAAACTCGAAAACCACAAGAAGACATTGCTTCACCGATGGAAACTGAACAGGATCAATAATTACTTGAGGAGTCAGTTCAAAGTACACAAGTTCTTCGCAGATCTGATAGGGTGCGACATGAACCTGAGAGATATGGGTATCTCATTATAGAGGATGATGATGCATCATTCATATATGATGAGCCTAGTACCTATACAAGAAAGGGGGAACGCTGTATTTTTGCGGATACAGCACATACAATGGGAAATCAATTATCATGTTATTTTTCTTAAAAAAAAACAATATTTTATGTCCACGTGCCCTGTTATTATTACAGCCGTTTGCATTAAATGCTTTACACGACATCTGGACATTGGTATCTTCAAGCCGCGATGTTTTTAAGTTTTTTATTAATTGTACACCGCCGTTTTAGGGAATAAGGGTAATTTGAAAAGTCAGAAGTGGGACCCGCTCCTATTTTAAATTAGTTGGATAAGTTGTACCGATTACACTCAGTCCAATCGTGATCGTCCATTTTAAACAAACGGTTCCCACCCCTTAAATCTGACTGTTTAGTCTCTAAAAACCCTTCTTCGCCGCCCACTATAAAAGGACTGAAAATGCCATTTGAAACTCTTTACGCTTTCTGCATATTGTAAGAGTTCTTGAGCATACAACCTATAAGTTTTCTGTGTTTACTGCATTTTTGGTTGAAACCTTTTTAACTTTTCTTCAAGTATCAACAATGGTATTTTCTCAGACCTCTTCCATCTCTCTCAAGAAAACATCCAACATCATCGACGGACGAATATTCTCCAGATCTGTCTTGCTTGAATGTGTTAATGCCGAAGTGGATGACGTCGAATCGATGGAATACGTCATCACTAAGATTTGTCAAAAAGGCCTCTATCTCCTTGGCAGCCACTCTGCTGAACGATTTGATGTTCATATGATTGAGGAGTTCTACCTCAATGCTGCCGTTCGTCTCCTTTCACAGGCCCAGGGAGGACATGTCGCTGACATCACAACCATCATTCGCAGAGTTGAGATCCGCGTTGACTAAGAACTTCTCCAGAATATATATAGGCTACTTGCTGATGGTCTGTCAAAGGAAGATCTTGAGACCTTTGGGTCCCAGGAACTATTAACCGCTTACTATGGCTTGTTCACCAGTTCATCCTCGGTTGAAACGGTTCACACCTCTTGCCATAAGGAAAACTTCTGCCTACCTTTTGTCTACTTACATGATTTCTGTTGTCGTATTATTGAGAACAGAACAGGTGCTTTTGAGATGTGCACCAATCTTAGGTTTAGGATGATGGTTGCAATAATGACCTGTGAGAAGGTCAACTAGTGTCAAATCATCCTCAAACGGTTGCAGGAAGAAGTTTCTAAGCCTGCTTCGCAGAAGAAATCCTTTGGTCTACTGTTGAACTACATTCTAACCAAATGCGGTGTTTCGCAAGACGAAAAAGCCAAGAAGATCACTTCTCACATTTATATGGGAAGCATCCGACCAACCGTCTTCAGGAAAGGACCCCTCATTGCAAACAGGCCCTACGTTCGCAAATTGCCACTTTCTGCCGATCCAAGGGACGTATCTTCTAAGTCTCATAGCGAGGAGACTTCAAGGAAGAGATTAAGATCTCACAGCAAAACTCCAGTTGCTGTTGAGAAGCCCAAAAGGAAGCTAAGGAGGCTTTCAAAAGTTAAGGCCACAAAAACCTCCAAGGACGCTTCTTCCGTGGCTCAACCCACTGAGCAACTCCCCCAGGGCCCAACCCCTATGGAAGAGATGCCTGCTACTATCGATACAGTAGATCCCGAGCCTTTAGCGGCTATGACGGATGCTCAGACATCTGCCAACATACAAGACTCTGGCGAGTAGGCTTCCACTTTGGAGCCAAAAGCTACTTCTCCTATACGGGATCCCACACCCATTCAGGATCCATCTCTCATCAGGGTACCAACCCCTGTAAGGAATCCCTCTCCGATACAGTATTCCACACCTGTAGAGGAACCCATGCCTACAGCGAACCCAGGTACTGTACGCAGCCCCTCCCCGAACACAATTATTAAATAAACCCTACTATCTGTGCAAATCGAACAGGCTTACGAACGGTTTGTCCAATGGAAGAGTTACATACTTGCTCCGTACAAAACTCTATACAACTGGAGCGAATGGAGTAACGAAGAAAGATTTGTTTTGGAAGTGACGGATGCTCAAGATATTGCTGTCCTGATCCAATGGGACAACCTATGCGTTAAAGAGCTTATTGAGAGCCATCTGTTTGAAAAAGCCGAAGCACGAAAGAAAGAAAAATCTATGTCCGTGGAATCTCCCGAAAGTCCGAAATCAGATCCCGACTCAGACGATGATGATGATGCCCTACAGGCTGGTCTAAGAAAGAGTCGCGAAGAATCTGAATTTCAGATGGGTGCAGGAACTTCAAGTCAACATCACTCACCTCCCTATCAACAAGACACTGTTCCCGACAATGAGGATTCAGCACCTCATGCCGCGGAGGAACAATCTGTTTCGCAACAAGCACCCGAGCCTGTCGTCGCCCAAGCAGAAGAAGAATCCAGCGCCATCCTGTACGAGGAATCAGTTCCTCTGCCGGAGCAGGCGGAAGCTGAGAGACAGCAGGAGGAATCAGTCCCTCCTGTATCCATGTCTTCAGAACCCACTTCAGTATAGAAGGATGCATCACCCCCTGTCGCTAAGCCCGAATCTGATACTCCTACACCCTCAACCGCCTTGGAATCCGACGACGGTATAATACCTGAGGATGTACAACTCAATTCACACCCCAATGTGAATTTGAGACGGTTGAATGAAGTCGAGGATTTTGCCCAGCCATACTCTCCTAGAACTGCCACAAGAAAAGAGCGATTACATGCTCTTGGCCTCAAAAATGTTTTCATTCAGGATGCCATCAATGCCCTATACTCTGTGGAAAAAGCTCTTGATTGGCTACACACATCTGCTGTTGAAGAAATGAAAGGACTGAAGCACGAAGTCTCCCGATTGGTAGAAGCCTTCACTGTCTAGCCACACGTCTTCAAGCAGGCACTGAGCTAATTGCAAGAAAAACAGGAGCAGATCATGAGAGAAGAGCAATCAAAGCTATGCGTGCCTAAGGCCAAGACAACATCTGCTCTGATTGAATCCGGTTCCCAGCTTCGAGCCCACGACAAGAAAATTCAAGATATGTCGCAGGTGCTCTCCTCCATTATTGAGAAATTGACTAATATTGAGATGAAACAGGATGCTGCTTTGCAAATCCTGGAACGCGTTGATGAAAAGGTATCATACCTTGATGACTCCAAAAAGGGGGAAGAATCGAGGGAAGCTGCTAGGAGAACGAGGCTGGAGCAAGAGAAAGAAATGTTAGCTCCTTTTGAAGACTCCATCGCTGCTGATATAGCCCGTATCACATCTCCAAATGTTAGGATACAGGGAGATCGACCAGAGTTCCAGGATCCTAAGTATCCTTGGAAGAGCCTAGTCCGAAATCCGCAAGCTATGAACCTCTCGGCCGACCGACAGCCTACTGCTGAAGAGATCAAGAACTGGAGGAGAAATGAACTGCTAAGACACTTTGTTGTTCTTATCAGGGAATCCTCATTATTCAACAGATGCAGGACGGTAAAGGAAGCCGCAGAGGAGTTCAAGAAAAGGCTGGAAGAAGAAACGCTCCCGCTACAGCAGCAGATGAAGTCAAAGCACAGAAATGGTGACTTGGTTACCCATCCAGAGGATTGGATCCTAGTCTTCGATAAATCATATGAAAGTCGAGCCTTATATCTAAATCGAGACAGGCACGCACATCAAAATTGGTGGAAGGGTACCAAGAATGACACTAAAAG
Source organism: Orobanche coerulescens (assembly GCA_033398695.1). NCBI lineage: Eukaryota > Viridiplantae > Streptophyta > Magnoliopsida > Lamiales > Orobanchaceae > Orobanche > Orobanche coerulescens. The sequence continues at coordinate 71,011,195 of CM065801.1, forward strand.
GCCATGGAGGCATTCGGGCTACAGGAGTTAAAATTTCCTTGTATTATTTTTTTGTAATCTTATTTCCAGAACAGCAAAATTTTGTACTCTTCAATATCAATAATATATTTGTCTGTCTTGAAAGATTACAACTCATAATCTACTGTGTTATTGTATGTTACAAACACTTAAATTTATCCTTGCTGTACTCAAATATGAAACTTATCTTAATACATAAGCTGTAAAGAACTTGTCTGCAAACAGTTTATAGTTTAAGTTGTATGTATCTAGAATACAATGTAAGATTGTGCCTACGCGCCAATCATAAGTTTAATCATGTATCATTTTTTTTGATAAAAGCTGAACTTGCCTACGAGCAATTCTAAGTATTAGGCTAAATGCTGAAGACTAGAACATTCGAACAGAAGACCAAGAAGTCTGCCTCCTTCAAGACGCTAAATGTCAAAGTTTTGGCATCATCAAGGATGTTTGGATAACATGATAATTTTTTAAAAGGAAGACTTGGAAGGACTTGGCAAATTATCAAAAAGGGGGAAATTGTTGGCATAACAATCCCTGTATCGAGATTGTCAGGACAAACAATCCCTGTATCGAAAAGATCATGACAGAATATTTTGACAAATATGCCAATCTAGCATACAACAAGCAGCTGTATCGAAAAGATGATCAAAAGATATCAACCTGTATCGAAGACTTCTCGTAGCCCCAACATATAGAATCAATCATACAGCAAAGGAGTCTTATAAAGACTAAGTATGGAAGCTGTCTTGCATCGACAATACAATTATCATTCCATACAGCATCCAAACAGGACAAGAAGGAATCTTTGTTATTCACTAAGTCAAAGTCCCGTTTGAGAAGATATATTTAAATACTAAAGGATAAAGTATTTAAATATCAAGCCGTCAGAGATCTTCAATCTAGCGCAATCGTGTTTTATTCAAACACATCATCCCATTGGAACGGATTCTTGCTCAACGGATTTATATCAACGGATATATTTCAGAAAGCTATATATATCCCCAACCTTTGAAGATCTATACACATGCAAACAAACGAACAAACGATCGAATTTATATGCAAGTGAAACAAGTGCTTACACGAATATTCAGAGTAAACATATCTCCTAAGGCATTCTGCTATTCTGAAAGAAGAGATATACAGTGCTCAAAACCGTGAACAACACATCATCAGCTAAAAGCTCAGAAAGTCAAAGCTGTTGTTAAAATATTGTTCTAACCCTTGAACAAACCCATCAGCCCTGTGTGGACTAAGAATCCTTGCTCTTCCCGAACTGTGTGTAACAGACTTGCATTGAAGAGATGAAGCTTCGGAACTGTGTGTGAAGAAGCCAGTCAAGTGAAAGCTCAAACCAATATGTGTGAACGGTTGAAGGCTAAGATCATTATATCAATCTGTGTGAATGATATACTGATTAGGTTTGATTATAAACACGTAGTTGTGTGCGTAGTATTTATAATAAACTTTTTCACTCCTGTGTGGAGGACCAGTGGACGTAGAGAGGTTTACCTCGAACCGCTTTAATTACTATGTCAATTACCTTCTGCATTTATTTTTTTTAATATTTGTGATTATCTTTAAGTATACATTTCATATCTAGTTGCTGTATTTATAGCAATTTACTTTGACAAGACTTCCGCTACACACTCAGATTTGAAAACCGTACAGCTTGTTGTTTAAAACACTCTCCAAGCTATATACTGTATACTTAGTGACCAACATATGGTAAATGGATGTCAAAATAGCATTTCGTAATGGGAACTTACTCGAGGATGTGTACGTGACACAACCTGAGGGTTTTGTTCATTCAGAAAATTCTAAAATGGTTTGCAAGCTTCAAACATCTATTTATGGGTTGAAGAAGGCTTCTCGGAGCTGGAATATTCATTTTGATGAAATTGTCAAAGAGTTTGGGTTTATTCAAAATGAAGATGAACCATGTATGTACAACAAGGTTAGTGGGAGCATAGTTGTTTTCCTAGTCTTATATGTACATGACATACTACTCATTGGAAATGACATACCTGTAATATCCGTGTACTTTGTTAATATGGTATTTTATTTCTAGTCGTATTCGGTTGGGAGTTAGTTTGGGAAATATCCATATTGTATTGTGTGGTGTCTAGAATCATGTGTATATTAGAGTTGGAGCTGGTATGTTGATTGTCAGTGGTTGTTGGATTATGTGCCTATCATGATGTGTTTACTCTGACCAAACTTTACAATGGTGATGCTGAGAAGTAGCAGTTAGCGCACGCTAGACTGTGTTGCTAGTGCGCGCTAATCATGCATTTGTAGTACACGTTAATTGGCTATGGTTGCGCAAGCCATTATGGCCGGTCAATACATGCAGAGGTTTCTGGACTCTGGAAACTAACTGAAAGCACACGCTAACCATTACGGGTAACGTGCACTAGCGCGGCCGGTGCAGAAATTTCGGCAGCGCATTTTAAAGGCGGTGGACTACCTTTCAGTCCGATAGTGCACGCTACACCTTGCCCGTAGCATGCGCTAATCACGTCACGTATCAATAGGATAGCGTATTTTAGTTCTTGCCATTTCTCTCCATCTTCTTTTCTCCTCCGGCGGCTGGGTGATCTGGAGGTAGGGAAGTGCAGATTTTGGCCGGACTTCACTACCCAACAATGTTTTAGAGCTTCTACATCGAAGCTAACAAGATCTTAACAGTTTTTATTGTCCGGATCAAGGTAAATCAGTTGAAACCTTAATTCTTCATATTTTAGGGTTTTGTTGTGGTTTCATCCTCTAAAGTCCAGATCTAGCCATGATTGTGCTGGATTATGATGTTGTAATTATAATCCTTTGCTTTTCGTTGAAGTTTACGGATTAAGTTTCGATTTTTCTTTCATAGTTGTGTATGATCCATGCTGACCCCATAGTGTCCTGATTGTCCCTAAGAGTAGAACCTAGGGTAAACCTTTCCGTTTCCGTCGTACTATGTTTGATATAGTGTTGTGTTGTGCTAGGACCTAATTGTTGAAGAAAGTTCGGGCGGCAGGTCCTTTCGTTCACCATTCCCTGTACCATTGTAATTGAGGTAAGTACTTTGATTGTGTTTGATCTACTTCGCATGAATATATGGAATATGATTTTATGAAAAGGGGTAATTTCAGAAAATGCGATTTGTGCCATTTCGTGAAAAAGTGATGATTTCTGAAAGTGCGACATGTGGTCGTGTGCCAAGTAAAACCAGGAGGGTCCCCTGAGTTCCGTAGATCGAGGCTTCTGCGGTTCACTTGGTAGGGTTGTACAGCCAGAGGGGCCTGATGAGGTCTCTTTGGGGAGTGGTATGTATCTCGCGTAAGGTATAGTGCCAGTATAGCCCCCATTGTTTTATGATGATGATTGTGGTATGGTATTCCGGAATATCCGTGATGGCACCGTGATCTCTGTTATTCATTTGCTGTACATATTCTAGAATCGTTGTACTTGCACCGGCTTCTTACTGACCCCTTAGGGGGTGGATACACTTGTTGTGTATTCAGGTACATGTCTTAGTGGCGAGCCGGCACAGGAAGGGCACGAGGATGATGAGCAACACTAATTTTATGTGGTAAATTCAGTCGGTGGTCATTTTGTCATGGTTAGAGTTGTGTTTTGGTTTTGTACTCGCACGGGTAGTGTCATATATTGTTTAATGTGTTGGTGCTGGTTGTTGTTGATGTTGTTGGATCAGTTGTGATTTGTTGTATCTGTTGTGATCCAACAGGACCATGTATTGGTATGCCTTGTGATGTATGTCAGATTGGAGTTGATGTTGGTTTTAAAGTGTGGGAATGTTTCGGTTTTGATGATGATTAATATTTTTTATGTTGATCTAAGCCTGGTAGGTTCTCCAAAAAGAATCTACGGCGCTGTAATATCTCTGTAAATCACGGGGGTGTTACAGAATGTGGTATCAGAGCTTAGGTTTATGGATACCTAGGCTGTTGGTGTTTTGGGTCTGTCAAAGTTGAGCCGGTCATTTGTTTATGATATCACTGGATTGCTGCCATCTCGTGCGACCTGCGCTGTAAGTCTCTCTGACTTCTAATTCCTTCTGCCCAAATTGTTTTAGTCTCTTTCCGAACATGCTTGGATTGTGAGTTCCTCTTGTAAATTGTGTTCCATTGGAGTTGTGTCTATTCTTCTCCTTCCCTTATACGTTTAAGGAACTGGTGGATATTTGCGTAAGGAGAAGGTAAGTCTTTCGATTATAAGCTCCCTCCAAGTAAAGCACCTTTTTGGTCCTTCAACTTTTTAATCTTTTACCTTTTAGTCCGCAAACTATTTTTATTTACCTTTTCGTCCTTAAACTTGTCCGTTTTAAGATTACTTGGTCCTTCTGTCAGTCAACCGTTTCTATTGTCGTTAGTCAAGCTGAGTTGGCATATTGGTTGTTCAATTTAACATGACCTGGCGATGACTAGGAGTAATACATGGCCAACTACGTTGCACGCGATTTAGAATGGGAAAAGGCCCGTACATGGCTAACGCGTGATTAAGGAAAAACTCGGTATCTCTCAGCCTTAAAATCCCTGTGTTCACACTGAGAAGCGATGTAGGTTGAAGATTCAAGAGGGTTTTGATTTTCGGGTAATATCTCCATCCATTCCCCTTTGATTAACATCCATATTATTAACATGTAATTGATAATGAGTTATTTGTTACATAAAGAAGCTCTGAAGACTCTTTGTGGGGTTAATCAGTGGTCTTAGCTGTTTTTTTGGAAGATTGGCTGCCAAAACCTCAAGTGAGTTTGGTTAAAAATCACATATTTTTCATATTTCATCCTCCCTTTTATGAAGAATCAGGAAAACTCTCTCTCTCTCTCTCTCTAAATTATTTTTTCTAATTTTTTTCCAGTTAATTTCTGGAATTTCAAGAAAATTTCCTTTTTTTGCCTTAATCCTTTGTCTTTGACTAAATTAGAGAATTATTACACTTTGATCCGTTGTTAGTGGGTAGAACCTGTTACATTTCTTTGTAAGTTTGGAGTTTTCTGATTTTGTCAAATTTAATTTGTCTTGTGAAAAATGTCAGTAAATTTATATTTGTTTCCATGTGATGATACCCTTTTGTTTGTTTCCTTGATTTTTTTTAAATGATCCATTTCTTGAAATTTCTGATCCATGTGATGATAGCCTTGTTAATGCTCATCTTTTTCAAATGTCAGTATTGCTCATTATTGAAATTTCTTGAAATGTCAGTATTTTTTGTTTCCATGTGATGATACCCTTCATATTGGTGATATAAATTTAACTCTAATATACTGTTTTTAATTGTAAGTGGCATGGGTTTCTACACTTTGTTTTTGTTGCAGTATGAATAATAATGATGATCCTTATACATATGAGAATAAGAATGATAGATGGTGGGTTGATAATGAATATGTTCTTGATAGCCTTGTTAATCAGTCACATGGTGGGAAAGTTGAGGTGGGTGATGATCGATATGATACTGATGATAGTTTGGGAGATTTAGATAATATTAGTGATGATGAAGAATATTTATCTAATAAGGCTGGAGCTAAAGAAATAATGAGGAAATTTGGTGCGTTTGAGAATGAGATAGAAAATTGGGAAGACAATATAGAGGCTGAGAATGTGGGTGATGCTCAAAATGGTGGAAATGAGTTTGTTGATGAGGGGAGTGACATAAATTTCGATCAGTCCATATTTTTTGAATTTGATCTTGGGGATAATTTTACTAAATGGAAAAGTGATGATGACAACGACCAATCTGGTTCTGATTTTCTTTCTAAGAGTAGCAGTGATGAAGAAGATTGGTTGAAGACTGATAGGCCTAAACGAAAAGAAGAAATAAAATTTAATCCAAACATTGATATCAAACAATTTGATTTTTGTGTTGATATGATTTTTGAAAACCCTCAAGAATTGAAGGATCAGATTCGAGCATATGCTGCAGCCAATGGATACTCTATTTGGTTCAAAAAAAATGATAAGTTAAGGGTTCAAGCAAAATGTCATGAATGTCCTTGGGGTTTATATGCTAGTTATGAAGGAAAAGAGGCCACTTTTAAGATTAAATCCTACCAGAAGAACCATAAATGTTCAATGAACACTAGGGTGAAAACTGTGAACTCAAAATGGTTGGCAAAGAAATTAGGTGATAGGATTAGACTTACACCTTTCATGAAGTTGGTGGAGATAAAAGATCTGGTCAAGGAAAAATGTGGACAAGAGGTGAATTTGAAGTTGTGTTACAAAACAAAAAAGTTGGCATTGTCTGCAGTTAAACAGAATATGAGGGAGCATTATGCCAAATTTTGGAACTATGTGTATGAATTGGGAAGATCCAATCCAGGAAGTACTGTTGTGTTGAAAGGGACAGGGGATGAATGGTCTGGGCCACCACAGTTTAGAAGGTTTTATATATGTTTTGATGCTGTAAAAATGGGCTTTCTTCATGGTTGTAGAAAGTATATAGGTGTGGATGGCTGTTTTTTGAAGACTTGGATTAAAGGTGAGCTTATTGTAGCAATGGGGAGAGATGCCAATAACCAAATGTTCCCTATAGCCCGGGCAATTGTGGAAAAAGAAGATTAACACACTTGGAGATGGTTTCTTAACCTTCTTTCAATAGATCTTGGCATGGAAAATGGAGCTGGATGGACCATTATGTCTTATCAACAAAAGGTATAATGTTGTCCGTGTCGAATTTTTTTCATTTGCTTATTTTTTACGTTTGCTATTTTTTTTAAAAAATAACTGTTTTATGGATTTTATTGTAGGGTTTGGAAGTTGCAGTTAATGAATTGTTCCCTGAAATCAATCACAGAAACTGTGCAAGACACATTTATGCAAACTTTAGGAAAAGTGGGTACACTGGTGTAAACCACCGAAGGTATTTTTGGGCAGCAGCAAAGTCAACAACTGAGGCTAACTTTAAGAATAACATGATAAGATTAAAGGGTTGTCTGAGGGGGCTTACAAGCATTTGGTGGATAGGGATCCATCTAGATGGAGTAGGGCCTTTTTCACCATTGACTCAACTTGTGATTGTGTTGATAATAACCTGTGCGAAAGCTTTAACTTTTGGATTTTGGAGGCAAGGTATAAACCATTGATAACCATGCTAGAAGCAATCAGGAAACAAGTCATGGTTAGAATGAGAGATAAAAGGGTATATATGAATAAGATATTGAATAAGGGTAGAAGATATGGACACAAAGTTGAAAAGGCTTTAAAGGATTCAATAGTTAACTCTAGGGACTGCTCTTCTATATAGAATGGTAATTCATAGTTTCAAGTTGGGGGTAAAAGTGGGGGAACCATAGTTAACCTAAATAGTTGGACATGTACTTGTAGGGCATGGCAACTAAGTGGAATTCCTTGTTGTCATGCTGTTTCAGCGATAACACTTATGAGAGAGGAGCCAGAGGATTATATATATGAGTGCTTAAACGGTGAAACATACCTTAAGTGTTATCAGCACATGTTGAATCCATTGGTTGGTGAGGACTCATGGCCCTACTATGATAAGCCAGTTCTTTTACCACAACCTCCAAGAATTGTGAAAGAAAGACCAAAGTGGACTAGAAGGAAAGATGCATTGGAAGATGGCAAAGGGGACAAATATGCCGAGATTCCAGAAGAACCAGTTGAAGATGATCCATTCAAACCACTTAAAAAATCAAGAAAAGGTGTTCAAATAACCTGCAGTATATGTAAGCAAAAGGGACATAACAAGAAGAAATGTCCAGATAGACCAATAGATGAAATTCCAGTGGGACATGGTGCAGAAGGAGGAGATGAAATTCATATGCCTGCTCCAAGAAGGGACAAACAACCCGTAAGTAATATTTCCTTCATTATTTTAAACTCTAATTAATTACCTTGTTCATATGCACTTTAGAAGAAATGCCTAAATAGTTACTTGGCTCATGTGCAGGTTAGGAGGAAAGGAGTTTCCGGAGCTGCAACAGGATCTGCTACAAGGATGAAAGGGAGAAGAAATGAAGTTGTAAGGCATCTTATTGCTTTATATTTAACTTTATGTGAGAATATACAATTGTCTTTAATGAACCACATGTCTTTGTTTTTTTAAGGGAAATGGGTCAAAGGAGAAGGCTGGCACAAGTGAAAAACAGCAATCTATGGATGCTGAGAGTTGGGTAATTTTTATTTTTTTTAATAAAGAAATGTCATTGTGTTACCCCATGTGCTATGTACCCGCTGATAATTTTTTTTGCTAATTGTATCTCTTTATCTCATTGTAGGTGAGGGTTAGTGTTGGCACAATTGGACTTCAATCAAGTTTCACAAAGAGGGGTAGTTCTTTTATCACAATAGATTCTATGGAACAACAATTAAAAGACAAGCGAAAGAGGAATTAATTTTTTGTAAAACTTTTGTAAACAATTACAGATGTTCTTTTTGATGTTTGGCAGCAAATGAATGTTTTGTTAACAATTAAAAGGGTGGTTGTTAGTACATGACCGTGATGGTGGTTGTTAGTAGATGGCCCATTTACAGATAGGGATTGAATTTTTTGGCTGCTTTGCATATGTTTTAATTGTAAAACATAAGAAATGTTCTACCACTTTAATGCACTAAGGATGTTCCATTATTTTTGACATTTTTCTTTTTTTTTTAATTGTATCTCTTTGTTTGGTGTGTTCGTCTGATTATGAGTATATGAGTATACAGGTGAAAAAATATCCCAAAAATGGTGCCAGTTCTAATCTTGGTTCGTACTTCCTCTGTCACAAAAATATTTTTTTTTACATTTTTTTCCTTTTCCTCCGTCCTAAAATAGTATTTTTATTTTATTACCGAACTTTGAAAAATAATTATAAATTAATTAAATGATAAAAAATGTAGAAAGATCATTTTGGGACGGAGTGACAAATGGTGGGTGGTCTGTGTTTTCGTGTTCTTAGCGTTGCATTGTCCTAGTCAGCTCCAAGTCATGTTAAATTGAACAACAAACATGCCAACTCATCTTGACTAACGGAAATATAAAAGGTTGACTAACAGAAGGACCAACTAATCTTGAAACGGACAAGTTTAAGGACGAAAAGGTAAACAAAAATAGTTTCCGAACTAAAAGGTAAAAACTTAAAAAGTTCAAGGACCGAAAAGGTGCTTTACTCGCTCCCTCCTATGTGTGTGGTGGTTGTGTTGTGTTAACTCGATTAACCCTAGGTTGAGGGGCTGGAATTTGTTGATGATATTAGGATTTTTGGGATATGCATGAGTATACTATACGGTCCGGTTTAAAATAGTTACATAATGTATATTGGAAAATCAGGAATATCATCGATTCCTACATTCTATTAAGAATGAAATTTTAAGTGTCGATTTTATCCGCTGCATGAATATTTTAAAGTAGTGTTGTTATGAGCTTTTTCAAGCGGTGAAGACCTATGAATGTCTTGTTATCTGGTTACGTATTTCGGCGAAAACTTTTCCTCAAGTAAACGTTTTGGTAGAAGAGGAAAGATTCTTAAATTTGCGGTATTTGAAATGTAAATCCTTTAAACTAGTTACGACATTTTAAAACTTTGTTTGCAAAACTTGAAAGTTGACATGAGAAATAAAACTTCCTCTTCTAAAGTATTTACGAGTTTTGGGCGAAACCTGACTCGCCCCTTATTTGCAAAAGATTTTGTTTCGGACATGGTATTATCATTCCTGTCAAAAGACCAAAAGTTGATTTTAAGCATAATACGCATGTATATATATATATATTCTCACCCTTGTATATAGTATACGTGCCTCCCAAATTCGACGTTCTAGTGTTGCCTACTTTGAGTACTTGAGATCAGACAATACCCTATGAAGCTCCCTCAGTAACTGAGTTGATAAGCGGGGCAAGAAAACAGAAAACATCTGGAAGATTTTGGGCAATAGTGCTCAAAATTGTGATCAAGTTAATGGTGTAAACATCAGGTTGTTTTGTATACACTCGTGATAATAACCCTCTTCGCCGAGAGGTAGGATTTCAGTTTAGTTGTTAATGGTTTTTCGATGATTGTTTGTGTAATACCCGAGATTTCTGATATGTATTTGGAACTTGTGATATTGTGATCGTTGTACTTGATCTGAGTATTATTCTCCGTATTTCATAATCCGATGTTGTCGAGCGTATGATTTCATGTATGTGATTTAAAAATTGTAATTCTGCGCATGTAGCGCACGCTATCGGCTATGTGTAGCGCACGCTAACATGGATTCATAGCGCACGCTACAAAGGAACATTAGCGCACGCTATGCGTGGTCAATTTGATTGAGACGTGCGGTAGGTGAGATCTGGCCGGGGACCCCTGTCGGATTGTGTCGGGATGAACCTGGACGGCTTTCGGGAAAAGCCAAGTCAACGCCTTAGCGCACGCTACAGGCATGTGCATAGCGCGCGCTAAGCGTTGAGTACAGTTAAGTCAGTGAGCCGTTAGCGCACGCTACGAGCAGGGACTAGCGCGCGCTAATAGCCATTTCTTATAAATAGGACAGCATCCTATTCGTGATTTCAGTTCTTTCTTCTCCCATACCCGAATTCTTACACTTAGAACATAACTTCCTTCATCCTAAACACTTCATATCAACATCCTAGCTCGTGATTGAAGATCGTATATCATTGGAGATTGGTGTTCAAGCCTTCGGTGTTGGATTGCTTCGATTTCCTCCGTGTTCTTCACTACTTTGAGGTAGGTGATTCTTCACCGATATTAGTAATGTTCTTAAGGATGTTTGATCATGTTTTGATAGCCAGTTATTTCGTTTATAATCGGTCATCACATGTTAGAATGATACTTTTGATGTATCGGTACTATATATCGCATGAACCCTTGAACCTTTTTATTAATTGGACTCCTAGCATTTTCAAACCGATTTGTGATCAGTAGATGGAGATTTTCAAGTTCTTATGCGTTTATATAGAAGGATCGTATGTTTTGAGACTTATATCGGATTGAACTCAGAATATACCTTGAAGATCCAAGATGAACTATGGTGTTGTGATGTTTATACGTATCTTTGCATCGCATGGTCATTTAGTACGTATAGAACTTTCACAAACCTTATTAGCATGATATGCTCGAGGATGACTAGTTTTATCACCATAGAATTTATGAGTTCATCACCATTCAATCCAGTTTTCTGTCTGTAGTAATCTGCCATGCAAGGTTAGCGCACGCTAACATACGTAAGTTAACGTGCGTTATCGGGGATAAGTTAACGCACGATACATACGTAGCATACGTTATGATATCAGCCGAGTCAAACTGTCAGTCCGTGGCTAGCGCACGCTAGGCTTATACAATAGCGTACGCTAACAGGCAGGCTTAGCGCACGTTACGTAGAGTACGTAGTGCACGCTAAGCAGTCCAGGCAGATTGTTTATTTTGAGCTTTTGGGCCGTAGACCGAATTGTTAGGCCATCGTTCGAATTGAGATGATTTGTATATCATTCCTTTTGTTAAGGTTCGAGCTTGCTACGTTGATCGAAGGAGGCGGCCTTCGAGTGTGTTGAGATCATTGAAGTATTTCGTTCTTGCCATCTTCGAGGCAAGTATCGTAATATATTAATATTGGTATTTTTAGCATGCGTGTGATTTTTCATGTTGTTGAACATGAGATTTATTGTCATGATATTCGTTATCTAGTGTTTGTATGTTCATGTTGATGGACATAATGATTTGGCATATGTGTATGCATGAGTTGTGTTTGTGTACGTTGTACGATCTATGCTGAGGGCGCTGGATCGGATGTCCACCTCGTGTTGGTCCGACGGGATCATCTTGGGATCTAGGCTGAGGGCGCTGGATCATTGGATAGGTTATTTCCACCTCGTATTGGTCCGACGGGATCATCTTGGGATCTATGCTGAGGGCGCTGGATCATTGGAATACCCATGCTGTGTTAATGGAATCTTGTGGATTCGCATTGTCGGATTCCGGTAGCGGAAGTCCGTGTGGTGTATCTTGTTATGTATTGTTGATGCATATTCGAATTGTTTAATATGATACTTGTACTAGCATCGTTTTGCTAACCCCTTCGGGGGTGGACATTTGTTTTGATGTTCGTGTAGCCGAGAGCGGGAAATGACCAGATGCAAGCGTGCCGACGAAGGGGTTCAGTGATGTTTGTTGTTGTTGGTGATTTGTTTTCTTGTTTTGATTTCAGTACTCGAGTACGCGTGTCGTATTAAAATTATTTCGATATGGTTATATAAATTACTCGTTAAACCAGTTGTTCGGTTTTGCAAACTTGAATTTCCGATGATGATGATGTCTTATATTTACCTTTCTTTTAAATTAGCCTTGTAGATCCTTACTTAAAGGGTTTACGGCGCTGTAATTATTCCGAATATCTCGGGGTGTTACAGAATATGGTATCGGAGCTAAGATTTATGGATATCTTGGTAGTCAGGTTTTAAGTTGGGTCTGTTTACGTTATTGATTTACGAGTCGTTCGTAACATCACTGTTCAGCCAAAAGTCGTCATGTGGACCGTGGTTGTAAGTCTCCTAATCTTTTATACTACCGTTTTACTTAATTACTGTTTTGTGAGTATTGACGGACTTTATTTCGAAAACTTTGTCCTGGATATTGAGTAATTGTGTTTACAGTATGTTGAGAGGAGGACATGGACGCGGACGCGGTCGTGGACGTGGATGGGGTAACATGAGACAGGAGGATTCCGCAACTACCCCGGAATTATCAGCTAGCCGAACCGATTCTCATTCTGGAGGGCAACAAGGATCAGTGAATGACGACGCAAATCCTAACATGCCGGTAGTGCTTCAACAGGTGGTGGCGCAGATAAACCAGTTCGCCCAGGTAGTCGACCGCATGCAGACAGCGATAGGACAGCAGCACCACGAGGATAACCGGGGAGACAGATGGCTTGCTGAGGTGGTCAAATTGCACCAGCCAAAATTTGACGGATCTGCTGAGGCAATTACTTGGGATCACTGGCTCAAGGAGTTAGAGAAGATTTTCGCGGGTCTTAACTGTCCCGAGGACCGGAAGGTTCCCATTGCCCAGTATTTTCTGACTGGGGAGGCCTTTGATTGGTGGGAAGCTATCCGACCCGAGAATCATAATGCGAACTGGACGGAATTCAAATTAATGATGGAAGCACAATATTGTCCTCGTCCAGTTAGAGAGGCAAAGATTCGAGAGTTTTTCTCACCACAGAGTTCGGAAGCATCTGTGACAGATGTAATCAAAACTTTTAATCATCAGCTGACTTGTGTGCGACACTTGGTCAGAACGGAGGCGGAAAAGATTTTTCATTTCGATATGCGGATGAAGCCGGAGATTCAGTAGTACATGTCCGGATTCGAGTGTACTACGTTACGACAGTATCAAGACAAAGCACTGGACTACGACATGAGGTGGAAAAATCAATGGAGGCAAAGAAGCAGAAGGTGACCGGTAACTTTTCAGAAAACAAGAGTGGTGGGCCCCGCAAGGGCCAGACTTCCTTTTATTCGGCTAGGAAACCTCCACATCCTTCCAAAGGTGGGAAGAAGTTCCGGACTACATCAGCAGTTCCGGACGCATCAAAGAAATGCTACAACTGTGGTCGATCAGGGCATATTCGACATGATTGCCCCGCGTCTTCTGTGACTTGTTACGATTGTGGACAAGAAGGGCACCGTGCGGCCTTCTGTGGAGTTGCTACTAGATCTTTTGGTACTCGCACTCTGATAAGTGTCAGTTTTGTACACTTATCCATGGTTTGTATCGATAAAATTCACCCATAATTGAGCTAGTTTACTCGTTTTTTGCTTTTAATTTATTAGTTTTAATAATTTTATTTTTATCGGATGATGATCGGATTAAATAACTGAATTACTCAAGAAACAACATGTTTAATAAATATTCTATTTATTGAATTTTGATATATTCATGTTGTAGGGCTTTCCAAGACGAATTCGGCAGTCTTTCCGGATTCAAAATCAGAGTTATATATCAAAAGTTATCATCCGAAGAAGATCTGGGGCAAAAACGCAAAGTCTGAGGAATTCTGGGCTAAAAACGTAACTATCAAAGCTTCAAATGAGCAAATTTACGAAGCCACGTTACGGCCGTAACATTCAGGGGTTACGGCCGTAAGTCACCCTAGTTACGGCCGTAACTCCTGAATGTTACGGCCGTAACTCTTGACAGATTACTATGATTTGTCTAATTTTTTATACTTTTTGTGTATTATTGAGGGATGGCTGGCATTGATCCGATCTAATGTAATAATGCTGGAGTTTTGGAGCTATTAGATGACTTTAGGTGTATAAATAGACCCCTTAGATCCTTCATCATTCATCATTTATCTTATAATTTTTCATTTTTTTGTAAGCTTTTCATTTTGTGTGAAGAACACACTTGTGTTCTTGAGTGATCTTTGTAAGTGTGGTATAGTATATGTTGTTCAGAGAGTTTATTGCTTCTATCTCCTTTATCTACTAAGGGAGTTAGGATCAATTCTTTCTCTTGATTCAACTAAAAATGACCACCAAAGCTTGTAATATGTGTAATAAACTCTTTATGGGCTAAGTTCCTTAAGTTGGGATTATAAACAAGGTTAGTCATGTTATTTATGTTTGTATAAAAGATCTATTGTGAATTACTTATTATTGTGTGTGATTTTCATTGTTTTAACAATCTTTATTTATTTGGCCAATTAATGAAGATATTTATGGTCTTCATATGTTTCGAAAGAAAATATGTTTGATTAGATCAAATGATCTTCACTCTAAGTTGTTCTAGGGATAGAAATATACCCCTAGTCCTTAGATGATTCATTGAGTTATTTTCACAAATCCTAATGCTATGTATTGAAGCCAATCAACATAGAAATATAGTGGATTGATTCAATATGTAAGGGCGTTTATAGTTCGAAGAGAAACCGTCTTTTTAAGGAAAATCGAATCTACACAACATAATAAGTAAATTCATCTTATGATCTCCAATACATCTTTTATAACTAATGACGAACTAAGTTTGTAATCCCAACTATTTCATTTTATCATTAATCAATCTATTATTATTGCAATCTTTTTATTTTCTTAAAATATTAGAACTATTATTGCATTTACTTTGCAACAATTAAACCAAACTCTTTAAATTGTGTGTTTCACTAATCTTAGTATCTATAAAAATAGACTAATAGTGTATAATTCAAATTATAACCAAACTTCCTTGTGGGATCGATAAACCGGACTCAAAAAGTCCACTTTACTACTTGATACGATATCGTGCACTTACGATAGTTACACTAAAAGCGTGTCAAGTTTTTGGCGCCGTTGCCGGGGAAGTATAAGTTATATTTGAAATCTTACATTATAAACTATTTTTGTAGGTACAAATTTCTCGACGTTGTAACTTAGTACTAAATTGTGTTTGTCCGGTCAAGTGGCGGATAACGGTACTCCGTGACTATTAAAGTCGGATTTTTCAGTTTCCCACAACAACTGATATTTGTATATATTTTTTTAATTATTTTCATTGTCTTTTTATTTTTGTTTTTTATCATGGATGAAACATTGTTTAAAATTGAAAAAAGATTTCCCTTTCTAAGCAAAAATGCAATTTTAAAAATTTACAAGACAAGGCTTGAAAGGATGAGGTTGCTTACGAATAAAAGCATACCTTTTGACATAAGTTTCATTATCGAAGCCAAAGTAAGAATAGAAGGTGAATTCACAGAAACACCAACTAGATTTTTACAAGGGCTTGGAAAAAGTTCATATGCCAAGAAATGACGAGCAAAGATTCTAGCCGTTTGCTATAAATGTGCTAGATGGAACTGTAATGCAAAATGTCGATCTTTAGGAATTCCATCTACAAACAGAGAAGATAAAATTCAGTTCATTAATGATGGTCTGAATAAGGAGAATTTAGATAATATCGAAGTTTCTCTTGACACGCATCCTAGTGGACTTGTGTATTACGGAATTCAATGTTTGTGGAATAAATTCAAACCAGAATATGGACAACGTCTTGGGAATCGACGTTAAAAGACTCGTTGCCAATTTGTAAGAAAATTGGATGGGAAGCTTCTCCCCGACTCATAGAAGGCGTTTAGGCCGTTTCTGAACGTAAAATCAGAGGAAGATGTGAGCCAAAATCACAACTACTGTACATAGGCGTAAGTATCTTTTATTTTTGTCGTGTGGTGAGATTTTCTGAATAAAAAAATGTGATACGCGATAAAAGCTTTCATTATTCTATTGAGTAGTTGAAGCATAATCAAACGCAATCACAAACTTGTTAAACAATTTTTACCTTCTTTTTCTTCTATAAATTAACTTTCTACTGGTTTCTTTCATTCATCCCTCAAACTTGCACTTTTCTCTGTTTCTCTCTAAAAATTTTTTCAAAAATGGAGTCATCATCTTCAACAAAAAAATTTTACACAGTCTGCATTTTTGGTGGATCTAGTTCTGGAAAAGAGGCATGCTTCACTGAAGCAGCCCACAACTTGGGTCGTACCTTAGGAGAAAAATGCATTCATGTAGTTTACGGAGGAGGAAGTCTAGGATTAATGGGACGAGCCGCTTTCGCCTATATGGAAGGAGTAAGAGTGTTGGGAGTAATCCCAAAACCTCTGGTGAAAGTAAAATCACCGGTCAACTATTGGAGATGAGTTTAGATCTGTGAATATGCAAGATCGCATAACTCACATGATAAATAATTCTCGCGCCTTTATCGCCTCTTCCCAAAGGGTTTTGGCACCCTTGAGGAACTTTTTCATGTGGTTACGAGTCCGGCTAAATGTTCATCAAAACCAATAGAGTGCTTAATGTCAATGGTTTCTTTGATGGTTTACCGTCTTTCATCGACTACTCGCCGAAAAGGGCTTTATTTCCGAGCGCAAAACGAATCATAGTCGTTGCAACACCAGAAGAACTAATCAAAAAACTCAATGAATTTGTTCCTCAACCAGATCCAGCTCTAGCTAAAATTGTCTGGGTAGAAGATTTTACAGTGAGAAAACAAAAAGTGGATTCATTCCTCTCCCTTTGATAACCCATGACGGACCTCTTGTATTTTTACTTTCTGTCGTGTGTAATAATCGTGCTAAATGATGGCAGCTTAAGGAGTTTCTTCTTGATCTCTTGACGCGCATCTATTCGCGATTTATGTATTGCTGTAATTTTTATTTTGTGTTTTGCTTTTATAAAAACTTTGATGGCAGCGTAAGGCGACTCTTCGGACTTTCTTGATGCGCATCTAAAAAATTATGTTATACTTACGAGTATATTTTATTTTCTTTTGTGTGTGCCTCGTATATTTATTCTCTTGCAGATTCTAAAAGGCGTTAGGCTCATACATCAACTTTCTTAACAGGGAGTATTCTGCTTTTCTGCATTGATTTTTATTTTTTATTTTATTTTTAAACTGAGGACAGTTTTATTTTCAAGTTTGGGGGTGGTTTGTTTTAGTATTTTGGTGTGTTGTAATTTTGGTGTGGTTTGTTTAATAATTTTGGTGTGTTTTGATTGATTTGGTTATTTGCCTTAATTTATATATATATATATATATTTATAGTATTTTGATTTTTGAGATTTTTAGATCTGGCCATAACACCAATAAATTAGCTATATACAAACTTCTAAAATCGTTTTAACCGGTAAAAAAAAAATTGTATATTCCAAAATTTTTGAGCCTTAATCTCTCTTTCCAAGCCTTGTAATTATCATATAAAATCGAGTCATTCGTTACCTTGAGAAAAGAAGAATCAATTGGTTGATGAAAAATAAAGCGAAATTTACTTAATTTGTGGAGTTTTTGATTTTTCATGCTTAACTAAAAATGATTTTCTCAAAAATTCTATTCCCTAAAAAAAAGGAGTCATTGGTGAAAAGAGCTACACGTTAGCAAATAACGGTGAAAGCTATCACCTAAAAAATAAATGACGAAAAGGGGAAGTGTTGAGCAAAGAATACCGCCTAATTTTGGAAGTCTTAAATTTTGCGAAAATAAAGGACTAACCATTGTTGGTGCGTAGCTGCCGTCTCAGAAAAATTGGTGAAAAGAGCTACACGTTAGCAAATAACGGTGTGAAAGCTATCACCTTTTTACAAAAGAAAAATAATGAGATAGAAATTGTGTTAGTGAAAAGAGCTACACGTTAGCAATTAACGGTGTGAAAGCTATCACTAAAAGGGATGTAGTTTATGAGCAGATTTGAATTAATTAGCAGCTGAATTTCAATACACTCAATTTTGTGAAAATCACAATATTTGATGACGCCAATGAAGTTTTTCTTCATATTGAGTCGAAAAATAAACGAGTGATCGAGAGCAACCATTAAAAGGAGTCGTGTGTATCACGAGTGAGAAAGAAATAATCAACCTATTGGGGGGAAACCTTACATTTTGGAATTACAAAATAAAAACCGTGTTTTAACTTCAAAAATATTAGTAGATTTATTTTGAATCTTGATTCATTTCTATCTACTGTATAAAGCTGGTTGTTGATTATTAATGGCATTTTGAACTCCTTTTCTCTTTTTATATTTTAATTTATGTGTGTATTAATTTTCTTATTTTAGTGATTTTTATTTTTATTTTTGGAGTGTGAATAATAAAGAGTCTTGCTCGGGACTAGCAAGAATTCATGTTTGGGGGTGTGATAAGTGTCAGTTTTGTACACTTATCCATGGTTTGTATCGATAAAATTCACCCATAATTGAGCTAGTTTACTCGTTTTTTGCTTTTAATTTATTAGTTTTAATAATTTTATTTTTATCGGATGATGATCGGATTAAATAACTGAATTACTCAAGAAACAACATGTTTAATAAATATTCTATTTATTGAATTTTGATATATTCATGTTGTAGGGCTTTCCGAGACGAATTCGGCAGTCTTTCCGATTCAAAATCGTAGTTATATATCAAAAGTTATCATCCGAAGAAGATCTGGGGCAAAAACGCAAAGTCCGAGGAATTCTGGGCTAAAAACGTAACTATCAAAGCTTCAAATGAGCAAATTTACGAAGCACGTTACGGCCGTAACATTCGGGGGTTACGGCCGTAAGTCACCTAGTTACGCCGTAACTCCCGAATGTTACTACCGTAACTCTTGACAGATTACTATGATTTGTCTAATTTTTTATACTTTTTGTGTATTATTGAGGGGATGGCTGGCATTGATCCGATCTAATGTAATAATACTGGAGTTTTGGAGCTATTAGATGACTCTAGGTGTATAAATAGACCCCTTAGATCCTTCATCATTCATCATTCATCTTATAATTTTCCATTTTTTTGTAAACTTTTCATTTTGTGTGAAGAACACACTTGTGTTCTTGAGTGATCTTTGTAAGTGTGGTATAGTATATGTTGTTCAGAGAGTTTATTGCTTCTATCTCATTTATCTACTAAGGGAGTTAGGATCAATTCTTTCTCTTGATTCAACTAAAAATGACCACCAAAGCTTGTAATATGTGTAATAAACCCTTTATGGGCTAAGTTCTTTAAGTTGGGATTATAAACAAGGTTAGTCATGTTATTTATGTTTGTATAAAAGATCTATTGTGAATTACTTATTATTGTGTGTGATTTTTATTGTTTTAACAATCTTTATTTATTTGGCCAATTAATGAAGATATTTATGGTCTTCATATGTTTCGAAAGAAAATATGTTTGATTAGATCAAATGATCTTCACTCTAAGTTGTTCTAGGGGATAGAAATATACCCCTAGTCCTTAGATGATTCATTGAGTTATTTTCACAAATCCTAATGCTATGTATTGAAGCCAATCAACATAGAAATATAGTGGATTGATTCAATATGTAAGGGGCGTTTTATAGTTCGAAAGAGAAACCGTCTTTTTAAGGAAAATCGAATCTACACAACATAATAAGTAAATTCATCTTATGATCTCCAATACATCTTTTATAACTAATGACGAACTAAGTTTGTAATCCCAACTATTTCATTTTATCATTAATCAATCTATTATTATTGCAATCTTTTTATTTTCTTAAAATATTAGAACTATTATTGCATTTACTTTGCAACAATTAAACCAAACTCTTTAAATTGTGTGTTTCACTAATCTTAGTATCTATAAAAATAGACTAATAGTGTATAATTCAAATTATAACCAAACTTTCTTGTGGGATCGATAAACCGGACTCAAAAAGTCCACTTTACTACTTGATACGATATCGTGCACTTGCGATAGTTACACTAAAAGCGTGTCACACTCCAGCGCCAGTTCCGAAGGAGACAAGTGTGAACCAGGCGCAGCAGAGTGGATTTCAGCAGCAGAACGTTGGGAAGAGAGAGACATCCAGTGCTGGGTCCGTCCCTCCGCGCCTGTACGAGATGAGGAAATCTGACGATCAGAACACTGCTGTTGCATCAGGTACGATTCAGATCCTTTTGCAACCAGTTAGTGTTTTATTCGATTCCGGAGCTACACATTCTTTTGTATCGTTGAACTGTGTAAATCGTTTAAAAATCTCGTGTTTATCTGATTGTGAACCATATGTTGTGGGCTTGCCGAGTGGAGAGAGAATTGTGGGAACCCTTGAGGTTAGAGATTTTCCAGTATCTATAGGAGGGAGAGATTGGCCATCGAATCTTATTGTAGTTGACATCTACGGTGACGATTTAATTCTCGGAGACGATTGGCTCAACCGTTATGGAGCTATTCTGAATTACCGAGAGAGAGTCATTTCTATCATTGCTGATGACGGATCTGAACACTTATTCCGAGGATGGAGACCAGGAAGCTCGGGAAAATTGATCAAAGCAATGAAAGCAGTGAAATTACTGAAGCAAGGATGTCATGGACTTTGGTGCTACGCCATGAGGAAAGAGGAAGGAGTAGAGCTCTCGTCTATTTCAGTTGTGAATGAGTTCTCAGATGTATTTCCTGATGAACTACCTGGGTTACCTCCGCAGAGAGAAGTGGAATTCACTATTGAATTAGAGCCTGGAGCAGCTCCTATTTCCAGAGCACCATACCGCATGGCGCCAACCGAGATGTATGAACTCAAGAAGCAACTGGAGGAATTATTACAGAAGGGCTATATTCAACCTAGCGTTTCTCCTTGGGGGGCGCCCGTTCTCTTTGTCCGGAAAAAAGACGGATCCCTCCGACCGTGTATTGATTACAGGGAGCTCAATAAGATGACGATCAAGAATAAGTATCCTCTACCTCGGATCGACGACTTGTTTGATCAACTGCAAGGGGCAAGGGTATTCTCGAAGATTGACTTGCGATCAGGATACCACCAGTTGAGAATTAAGGAATTGGATATACCAAAGTCTGCTTTCAGGTCCCGGTACGGGCATTATAAATTCGTAG
The DNA here is from genome assembly GCA_033398695.1 of Orobanche coerulescens. Lineage (NCBI taxonomy): Eukaryota > Viridiplantae > Streptophyta > Magnoliopsida > Lamiales > Orobanchaceae > Orobanche > Orobanche coerulescens. The sequence goes on from CM065801.1 coordinate 71,032,515, forward strand.
TGATGCCGTTTGGACTTACCAATGCTCCTGCGGTGTTCATGCAATTGATGAATCGGGTATTCTTGGAATACTTGGATAAATTTGTGGTCGTCTTCATTGATGACATCTTGATATATTCGAGGGACGCAGAGGAGCATGCCGAACATTTGCGTGTGGTTTTGAGCACTTTGAGGAAGGAACAGCTGTATGCAAATCTTTCTAAATGCGAGTTCTGGCTCAGGGAGGTAACTTTGCTCGGGCATGTGATATCAGCTGACGGAGTTCAGGTGGACCCAAAGAAAGTCGAAGCAATCTTGGAATGGGAGGCTCCTATTAACGTGAAAGAAGTCCGGAGTTTCTTAGGACTTGCTGGATATTGTCGCCGCTTTGTAGAAGGATTTTCCAAGATTTCTCGTCCGCTCACTCACTTACGTAAAACTCAAAAGTTTAAGTGGGACGAAATGCCAGTGGTTTTGATGAGCTTAAGAAGAGACTAACGACAAGACCTATATTAGCATTACGGATGGAACCGATGGGTTCATGGTGTCTGACGCTCAAATCGTGGTCCAGGATGTGTGTTGATGCAAAGAGATAAGGTGATTGCCTATGATTCTCGGCAGTTGAAACCATACGAGGTTAACTACCCGACTCATGATCTGGAGTTAGCGGCTGTGGTCTTTGCATTGAAAATTTGGAGACATTATTTGTACGGCACTCATTGTCAGATCTTTACCGATCATAAGAGCCTCAAGTACATTTTCAGTCAGAAAGAATTAAACATGAGACAGAGAAGGTGGCTGGAATTGATCAAGGATTACGACTTGGAGATTCTCTATCATCCGGGGAAAGCAAACGTAGTAGCCGATGCATTGAGCCATAAACCTGTTTCTCTTCGAGTGTTGGAAGCACTTACATCCCAAACCAGTATTCAACGAGAACTGATCCGCGAGGGGATTGAAGTATGGGCACCAGGAATCGAAGGGCAACTTTATGTGATGGAACTAACTTCATCACTAGTCGAGGAGATCAAGTCTAAGCAGTTGAACGATTCTCTGATCCTTCGATTATGTGACGAAGTAAAGAAAGGAAAAGCCCCAGGATTCGTGTTACAATACGATGGAGTTCTGAGATTTCAGAGTCGACTTTGCATTCCCGATGATGATGATCTGAGACGGACTATTCTGAAGGAAGCTCACGCATACTATTCTATTCACCCGGCAAGTAAGATGTATAAGGATTTAAAACAAAACTTCCGTGGGGAATATGAAGAAGGACGTGGCAGTATGTTTCGAGGTGCTTGACTTGTCGAAGTTAAGATTGAACATCGGACCACGGAATGTTAAAGCCGCTCCGATCCTCGAATGGAAGTGGGAGGACATCTCGATGGATTTCATCACCAGTATGCCAAGGACTAGAACGGGAATGAACATGATTTGGGTTGTAGTTGATCGACTAACCAAGTCGGCTCATTTCCTAGGGATTAAAGATACATGGGGACCCGAGAGATTGGCACGAGTATTTATTGCGGAGATAGTCAGATTGCATGGGACGCCGAAGACCATTATCTCGGATCGAGATGGTCGCTTCGTGTCGCACTTCTGGAAAGCAGTTCACAGGGCTTTGGGGACTGAGCTCAACTTTAGTACGGCTTATCATCCCCAAACGGACGGTCAGTCCGAAAGGACTATACAAACAGTAGAAGACATGCTTAGAGCTTGTGCATTAGATTGGTCAGCTGATTGGGAAGTTCACTTGCCCTTGATCGAGTTTACCTATAATAATAGTTGGCATGCTTCTATTAAGATGGAACCATTTGAAGCTTTGTACGGGAGAAGATGCCGATCACCCCTGTGTTGGGATGATTCTTCGGATTTGATCGGAACGGAACCAGAATTGATAATTCAGACTCAAGAGAATATAGCTTTGATTCGAGAAAGACTGTTGACTGCCCAGAGTCGACAATAGTCTTATGCAGACGTACGTCGTCGTCCTCTAGAGTTCGACGTTGGGGAACATGTGCTATTGAAGGTGTCTCCTACACGAGGGATTTTCCGTTTTGGGAGGAGAGGCAAGTTTAGTCCAAGATATATCGGACCATTCTAGATCCTCGAGAGGGTTGGAGATTTAGCATACAGGTTGGCCTTACCGCCATCGTTGAGTCACGTTCACAACGTGTTTCACGTATCCCAACTGCGGAAGTATGTACCGGACCCCAGTCACGTCATTGATTTCGACGAGATCGAGATAGCTAATGACGGCACCTTCGAAGAGAGACCAAAAAAGATACTTGAGAGTCGGATCAAACAATTGAGGAATAAACCAATACACTTGGTTAAAGTACAATGGTCACGACACGGAGTCGAAGAGGCCACTTGGGAAACGGTGGACAGTATGAAGGCTAGATATCCAGAGTTGTTTTCATCTTAAGTTTCGGGACGAAACTTCTTTTTAGGGAGGAAGGATGTAATACCCGAGATTTCTGATATGTATTTGGAACTTGTGATATTGTGATCGTTGTACTTGATCTGAGTATTATTCTCCGTATTTCATAATCCGATGTTGTCGAGCGTATGATTTCATGTATGTGATTTAAAAATTGTAATTCTGCGCATGTAGCGCACGCTATCGTCTATGTGTAGCGCACGCTAACATGGATTCATAGCGCACGCTACAAAAGAACATTAGCGCACGCTATGCGTGGTTAATTTGATTGAGACGTGCGGTAGGTGAGATCTGGCCGGGGACCCCTGTCGGATTGTGTCGGGATGAACCTGGACGGCTTTCGGGAAAAGCCAAGTCAACGCCTTAGCACACGCTACAGGCATGTACATAGCGCGCGCTAAGCGTTGAGTACAGTTAAGTCAGTGAGCCGTTAGCGCACGCTACGAGCAGGGACTAGCGCGCGCTAATAGCCATTTCTTATAAATAGGACAGCATCCTATTCGTGATTTCAGTTCTTTCTTCTCCCATACCCGAATTCTTACACTTGGAACATAACTTCCTTCATCCTAAACGCTTCATATCAACATCCTAGCTCGTGATTGAAGATCGTATATCATTGGAGATTGGTGTTCAAGCCTTCGGTGTTGGATTGCTTCGATTTCCTCCGTGTTCTTCACTACTTTGAGGTAGGTGATTCTTCACCGATATTAGTAATGTTTTTAAGGACGTTTGATCATGTTTTGATAGCCAGTTATTTCGTTTATAATCGGTCATCACATGTTAGAAGGATACTTTTGACGTATCGGTACTATATATCGCATGAACCCTTGAACCTTTTTATTAATTGGACTCCTAGCATTTTCAAACTGATTTGTGATCAGTAGATGGAGATTTTCAAGTTCTTATGCGTTTATATAGAAGGATCGTATGTTTTGAGACTTATATCGGATTGAACTCAGAATATACCTTGAAGATCCAAGATGAACTATGGTGTTGTGATGTTTATACGTATCTTTGCATCGCATGGTCATTTAGTACGTATAGAAATTTCACAAACCTTATTAGCATGATATGCTCGAGGATGACTGGTTTTATCACCATAGAATTTATGAGTTCATCACCATTCAATCCAGTTTTCTGTCTGTAGTAATCTGCCATGCAAGGTTAGCGCACGCTAACATACGTAAGTTAACGTGCGCTATCGGGGATAAGTTAACGCACGATACATACGTAACGTACGTTATGATATCAGCCGAGTCAAACCGTCAGTCCGTGGCTAGCGCACGCTAGGCTTATACGATAGCGTACGCTAACAGGCAGGCTTAGCGCACGTTACGTAGAGTACGTAGCGCACGCTAAGCAGTCCAGGCAGATTGTTTATTTTGAGCTTTTGGGCCGTAGACCGAATTGTTAGGCCATCGTTCGACTTGAGATGATTTGTATATCATTCCTTTTGTTAAGGTTCGAGCTTGCTACGTTGATCGAAGGAGGCGGCCTTCGAGTGTGTTGAGATCATTGAAGTATTTCGTTCTTGCCATCTTCGAGGCAAGTATCGTAATATATTAATATTGGTATTTTTAGCATGCGTGTGATTTTTAATGTTGTTGAACATGAGATTTATTGTCATGATATTTGTTATCTAGTGTTTGTATGTTCATGTTGATGGACATAATGATTTGGCATATGTGTATGCATGAGTTGTGTTTGTGTACGTTGTACGATCTATGCTGAGGGCGCTGGATCGGATGTCCACCTCGTGTTGGTCCGACGGGATCATCTTGGGATCTAGGCTGAGGGCGCTGGATCATTGGATGGGTTATTTCCACCTCGTGTTGGTCCGACGGGATCATCTTGGGATCTATGCTGAGGGCGCTGGATCATTGGAATACCCATGCTGTGTTAATGGAATCTTGTGGATTCGCATTGTCGGATTCCGGTAGCGGAAGTCCGTGTGGTGTATCTTGTTATGTATTGTTGATGCATATTCGAATTGTTTAATATGATACTTGTACTAGCATCGTTTTGCTAACCCCTTCGGGGGTGGACATTTGTTTTGATGTTCAGGTAGCCGAGGAGCGGGGAAACAGCCACAGTACCGACGTGACGAAGAAGGGGTTCAGTGATGTTTGTTGTTGTTGGTGATTTGTTTTCTTGTTTTGATTTCAGTACTCGAGTACGCGTGTCGTATTAAAATTATTTCGATATGGTTGTATAAATTACTCGTTAAACCAGTTGTTCGGTTTTGCAAACTTGAATTTCCGATGATGATGATGTCTTATATTTACCTTTCTTTTAAATTAGCCTTGTAGATCCTTACTTAAAGGGTTTACGGCGCTGTAATTATTCCGAATATCTCGGGGTGTTACAGTTTGTGTGGTGTTGTATACGTAACGGTGTTCGGGTTTGTATGTTGCCGTTTATTGGTAACCTTTGGTTCTAATGCTGACTGAGATATGTTCACGACCATTTTACTGAACCGAAACAGTTAGCGCACGCTATCTTGTGGATAGCGCACGCTAACGCGTGATGCAGAAACTACTGCAATTGACTGAGAATTCGACAGTGCACACTGTGCAATTATGGAGCGCGCTAAGGTGTAGTAGTTAGCGCATGCTACGGAGAGTGTAAGGCTGGAGGTCTCGTTAGTGCATGCTAACGCTTATAGTTAGCGCATGCTAATCTGTCCGGCTGGGCAGCAATCATGATTCATCATTTCCACTCTTTTCCTTTTTCTCCGTGGGTGACACCAAGGTGTGAATCGAAGACGACTAGGGTTCGTGATCTTGGCCGATTTTGTTCCGTTCAAAGGTGTTTTGGAGTATAACATCATCTAATATGTTGTTCCTCATCGAACTGAGGCAATTCCTTGATTTTGCTTGAGCTAACCATTTTGTAGATTTTGTTCCTGATCTCATTTCCAACCCAATTCTGATGAATCAATTGATGTTAAATGTTGTTGTTGGCCATCTCCTATGAATTGTATATCCATAATTCCGACTTGTTCAACTCGGCTGACGATTCTTGAGATTATGAGGAACCGTGAACAATTAACGTTCGATCAAATGTCCGTAAACTCTTGGTGAACGAGACAAGTGATCAAGGGGCGTCCCGTATCCCAGATGTTGGAAAATGATAATTTGGTAATATATCATAATCAGTGATGATCCCGACAATTGTGGCTTTGATTCTCTTTATTTTCTTGCTTTCCATCTCTAACTTGGTAGTTCTACGTTTCGAGGACAAAACTCCCTTTGAGGGGGAGAAGAGTATAATATTTGGGATTCTTGCGCTTATACAATTTAGGGCCTTGAACCCTTATGTTTGATTCTGTTGTCGCACTACAGAACTTGCGAGTTCGGTGGTACTGTGATGATTGGCTTGATGTCTGAGCTTGTCGTAATTATGGTTTCCGTCATTTACTGATTTTAAGATCTCGTTGTATAACCCCATTGTCATTGGATATTGGATCGTATTTCCCTTGGTAACTCATGATTCCTCATTTAAGGTAGATCGTGACACCCGAGTTTTGACTTCTGTATTCTTCCATCCTATCGACTCGCTTATGTTCGTTGACACTAGTTGAATATGTTATGTTCTTCGGTCTTTGTCATTTGAACGAGTTGTGGCATTGTTTCGGATTAGTCTGTTTACAGTTGTGACTTTTCCCAGGTTCAGTTCAACCCTCGTGAGTCCTATGCAGAATGAATATTTTGGAAAATGTATCACTTGGTTGGGTTATATAACCAGTGAGGGCCTGATGAGGACTCCTGGGATATGTATCTCGGGTGAGGTGGATGGCCAATATAACTCAAGTAAGTTGTTTGATTATTGTCGTCGAGTCATTATTGTTCGATCATTATGGTTCGATTGTTGATTGCTCAATCTCGCATCGTGATTATCGAGCGTTTGATTTCCTTAAGATTCGGGTACTCATCCCAGTATGTCATCTTCCAAACCTTTAGGGTTGACGGAATTACATACTTATTCAGCATTAAGCTCGATTTTTGATTTATTATACTATTTGGATTAGCAACCGTAGTGATTCATGATCATTGCACTTCGTAAACATTCTTGCGTATTGAATCGGACCGCAAGCTTTGTATGACATGAAGTTTTGTGCCCGTTGTTGGCAGTAGATAACACGTATCATCTAAAGTTTACCTTGCCTTGATTGTTTTGTCCTAAGCTTTGAGAGGAAATTTATTTCAAAAGGAGTGGGATGTAATAATTTTATCTTCTCGTTAGTTCCTTTTCTTTTGATCTATTTTCATTTATTTCGGTTTGCTAGTCTCGACAATCAACATCTGAGAAATGGTCATCATGTCTTGACATCAAGTGGGAGTACCGAGAGTCTGTGTTTACATTTTTTTAGCTTGACCAATATATTGGTCGTATTCATACCATTGATTGACTCGGTCCTTATCAGGTATCTTTGCAAGTCTGTTGCTAAGACTTTAATATTAATATTATCATTGTTGTGGCCACAAGAGATAATTGATACTGAATGACAGTGCCACCATAATAGCGCCTGCTAATCAAATCGACTTAAAGTCGATTTGATGTGTATTTAAGACCTGAGAAGTATTCATAGTACACTTCAGACGTTAACCGAAAGGAAACAGTTGAATAATCTTGTAAGTATGGATCCTACTAAGCATACCCGTTGATTGGAGCATATTAGTTATCTAGAGGCCGTAGCATAATTTCATCGAGACGCGAGTAAGACTGCACAGGAGGTAGCTGCATGGGAACGTGAGCGTACCGTGCAGCTAGAAGCTCAGTTGGCTGAAGTACGATGCTCTCTTCGAGAGAGGGAGGCACAATACACTCAGGCGAGAGAAGTCCTCCAGGATCAGATCCAACAAGAAAGGGAAACGATTCGAGCCAATGTTGAGGGAATCCTTGCTATCCTCCCAGCGGACCCAATCCCGGTGGTGGGATAAGATGTCGCAGAAGACGAAGAGAATCCCGAGGAAGATCCTGAAGAGGACCCGAAAGAAGAGGTCGAAGATAACTCTGTCATCATTAACAACTAAGATATGCTTATTGGAGCATGCTGTGTATCGATGTTTTCTTATAAATATGTATTGGTGTAATTTTTACGATTTAAGAATAGAATTTTTGCATGTATACGAATTGTAACTCGAATATATATTGCGACGAGCCTCTTCCTGTTTCAAGTTTCGAGGACGAAACTTTTTTTAGAGGGTAAGGGTGTAATATCCGTGTACTTTGTTAATAAGGTATTTTATTTTTGGTCGTATTCTGTTGGGAGTTGGTTTGGGAAATTTCCATATTGTATTGTGTGGTCTCTGGAATAGTGTGTATATTGGAGTTGGAGCTGGTATGTTGATTGTCAGTGATTTTCGGGTTATATGCCTATCAGGATGTGTTCGCTCTGACCAAACTTTATAATGGTGATGCTGAGAAGTAGCAGTTAGCGCACGCTAGACTGTGTTGCTAGCGCGCGCTAATCATGCATTTGTAGCGCATGTTAATTGGCTATGGTAGCGCACGCCATATGGCCGGTCAATACATGCAGAGGTTTCTGGACTGGAAAATAAACGATAGCACACGCTAACCATTACGGGTAACGCACGCCAGCGCGGCCAGTGCAGAAAGTTCTGCACCACCTTTTAAAGGCGGTGGAATACCTTTCAGCCTGATAGCGCACGCTACACCTTGCCCGTAGCGCGCACTAATCACGTCCAGTATAAATAGGACAGCGTAGTTCAGTTCTTGCCATTTCTCTCCCACTTCTTTTCTCCTCCGGCGGCTGGGTGATCTGGATGTAGGGAAGTGCAGATTTTGGCCGGACTTCTCTACCCAACAACGTTTTAGAGCTCCTAGATTGAAGTTAACAAGATCTTAACAGTTTTTATCGTCCGGATCAAGATAAATCATTTGAAACCTTAATTGCATATTTTAGGGTTTTGTTGAGGTTTCATCCCCTAAAGTCCAGATTTAGCCATGATTCTGCTGGATTATGATGTTGTAATTATAATCCTTTGCTTTTCGTTGAAGTTTATGGACTAAGTTTTGAGTTTTCTTCCGTAGTTGTGTCTGATCCATGCTAACCGCATAGTGTCCGATTGATTGCCCCTAAGAGTAGAACCTAGGGTAAACCTTTCCATTTCCATCGTACTATGTTTGATATAGTGCTGTGTGTGCTAGGACCTAATCGTTGAAGAAAGTTCGGGCGGCAGGTACTTTCATTCACCGTTCCATGTACCATTATAATTGAGGCAATTACTTTGATTGTGTTTGATGTACTTCGTGTGAATATGTGGAAAATGTGATTTTATGAAAAGTGGTAATTTCAGAAAATGTGATTTGTGCAATTTCGTGAAAAGTGATGATTTCTAAAAGTGAGACATGTGGTCGTGTGCTAAGTAAAACTAGTGTGGGTCCCCTGGGTTCCGTAGACTGAGGCTTATGCGGTTCACTTGGTAGGGTTGTACAGGCAGAGGGGCCTGACGAGGTCTCTTTGGGGAGTGGTATGTATCTCGCGTGAGGTATATTGCCAGTATAGCCCCCGTTGTTTTGTGATGATGATTGTGGTATGGTATTCCGAAATATCCGTGATGGCTCCATGATCTATGTTATTTATTTGTTGTACATATTCTAGAATCATTGTACTTGCACCGGCTTCTTGCTGACCCCTTCGGGGGTGGATAAACTTGTTGTGTATTCAGGTACAGGTCTTAGTGGCGAGCCGGCGCAGGAAGGGCACGAGGATGACGAGAAACACCGGTATCATGTGGTAATTTGAGTCGGTAGTCGTTTTGTCATGGTCAGAGTCGTGTTTTGGTTTTGTACTCGCGCAGGTACTGTTGTATATTATTTAATGTGTTGGTGTTGGTTGTCGTTGATGTTGTTGGATCAGTTGTAAGTTGTTGTATCTGTTGTGATCCAACAGGACCTTGTATTGGTATGCCTTGTGATATATGTCAGATTGGAGTTGATTTTGGTTTTAAAATGTGGGAATGTTTCGCTTTTGATGATGATTAATGTCTTTTATGTTGATCTAAGCCTGTTAGGTTCTCCAAAAAGAATCTACGGCGATGTAATATCTCATTAAATCACGGGGGTGTTACAGAATGTGGTATCAGAGCTTAGGTTTATGGATACCTAGGCTGTTGGTGTTTTGGGTCTGTCAAAGTTGAGTCGGTCGTTTGTTTATGATATGACTGGGTTGCTGCCATCTCGTGCGACCTGCGCTGTAAGTCTGTCTGAATTCTAATTCTTTCTGCCCAGATTGTTTTAGTCTCTTTCCGAACATGCTTGAATTTTGAGTTCCTCTTGTGAATTGTGTTACATTGGAGTTGGGTCTATTGTTCTCCTTCCCTTATATGTCTAAGGAACTGGTGCATATTGGCATAAGCAGAAGGTAATTCTTTCGATTGTAAGCTCCCTCCTATGTGTGTGGTGGTTGTGTTGTGTTAACTCGATTAACCCTAGGTTGAGGGGCTGGAATTTGTTGATGATATTAGGATTGTTGGGATGTGCATGAGTATACTATACGGTCCGGGTAAAAATAGTTACATAATGTATATTGGAAAATCGGGAATATTATCTTTTCCTACATTCTATTAAGAATGAATTTTAAGTGTCGATTTTATCCGCTGCATGAATATTTTTAAAGTAGTGTTGTTATGAGCTTTTTCAAGCAGTGAAGACCTATGAACGTCTTGTTATCTGGTCACGTATTTCAGCAAAAACTTTTTCTAAAGTAAACGTTTTGGTAGAAGAGGAAAGATTTTTAAATTTGCGGTATTTGAAATGTAAATCCTCTAAACTAGTTACGGCATTTTAAAACTTTGTTTGCAAAACTTGAAAGTTGACATGAGAAATAAAACTTACTCTTCTAAAGTATTCATGAGTTTTGGGCGAAACCTGACTCGCCCCTTATTTGCAAAAGATTGTGTTTTGGACATGGTATTATCATTCCTGTCAAAAGACCAAAAGTTGATTTTAAGCATAATACGCATCTATATATATTCTCACCCTTGTATATAGTATACGTGCCTACCAAATTCGACGTTCTAGTGTTGCCTACTTTGAGTACTTGAGATCAGATAATACCCCATGAAGCCCCCTCAGTAACTGAGTTGATAAGCGGGGCAAGAAAACAAAAAACATCTGGATGATTTTGGGCAATAGTGCTTAGAATTGTGATCAATTTGATGGTGTAAACGTCAGGTCGTTTTGTATACACTCATGATAATAACCCTCTTCGCCGAGAGGTAGGATTTCAGTTTAGTTGTTAATGGTTATTCGATGATTGTTTGTATGGTGTTGTATACGTACGAACCGACGATGTTCGGGTTTGCATGTTGCTGTTTATTGGTAACCTTCAGTTCTAATGCTGATTGAGATATGTTCATGACCATTTTACTGAATCGGAAAAGTTAGTGCACGCTAATGCGTGATGCAGAAACTACTACAATTGATTGAGAATTCGGCAGTGCACGCTGTGTAATTATGGAGCGCGCGCTAAGGTGCAGTAGTTAGCGCATGCTACAGAGAGGGTAAGGCTGGAGGTCTCATTAGCACACGCTAACGCTTATAGTTAGAGCATGCTAATCAGTCCGGAAAATAAACCGGGCAGCAATCGTGATTCATCATTTCAACTCTTTTCCTTTTTCTCCACAGGTGACACCAAGGTGTGAATCGAAGGTGACTAGGGTTCGTGATCTTGGCCGATTTTGTTCCGTTCAAAGGTGTTTTGGAGTATAACATCATCTAATCTGTTGTTCTCCGTCGAACCAAGGCAATTCCTTGATTTTTCTTGAGTTAACCATTTTATAGATTTTGTTCTTGATCTCATTTCCAACCCGATTTTGATGAATCAATTGATGTTAAATGTTGTTGTTGGCCATCTCCTATGGATTGTTTATCCATAATTGTGACTTCTTCAACTCGGTTGACGATTCTAAGAATTCTGAGGAACCGTGAACAATTAACGTTCGATCAAATGTCCGTAAACTCTTGGTGAACGAGGCAAGTGATCAAGGGGCGTCCCATATCCCAGATGTTGGCAAATGATGATTTGGTAATATATCCTAATCAGTGATGATCCACACAATTGTGGCTTTGATTCTCTTTATTTTCTTGCTTTCCATCTCTAACTTGGTAGTTCTACGTTTCGAGGACAAAACTCCCTTTGAGGGGGAGAAGAGTAAAATATTTGTGATTCTTGCGCTCATACAATTTAGGGCTTGAACCCTTATGTTTGATTCTGTTGTCGCACTACAGAACTTGCGAGTTCGGTGGTACTACAATGATTGGATTGAAGTCTGAGCTTGTCATAATTATGGTTTTCGCCATGTACTGATTTCAAGATCTCGTTGTATAACCCCATTATCATTGGATATTGGATCGTATTTCCCTTGGTAACTCATGATTCCTCATTTAAGATGGATCGTGACACCCGAGTTTTTAACTTCTGTATTCTTCTATCCTATCGACTCACTTATGTTCGATGACACCAGCTAAATGTGTTATGTTCTTCGGTCTTTGCCGTTTAAATGAGTTGTGGCATTGTTTCAGATTAGTCCGTTTACTGTTGTGACTTTTCCCAGGTTCAGTTCAACCCTCGTGAGTCCTATGCAGAATGAATATTTCAGAAAATGTATCACTTGGTTGGGTTATACAATCAGCGAGGGCCAGATGAGGACTCCTGGGGTGTGTATCTCGGGTGAGGTACAGGGCCAGTATAACTCAGGGAAGTTGTTTGATTATTGTTATCCAGTCATTGTTGTTCGATCAATATTGTTCGATCGTTGTGGTCCGATTATTGATTGCTCAATCTCGCATCGTGATTATCGAGAGATTCAGGTACTCATCCCAGTAAGTCATCTTCCAAACCTTTGGGGTTGACGGAATTATATACTTGTTCAGCGTTAAACTCGATTTTTGATTTATTATACTATTTGGATTAGCAACCGTAGTGATTCATGATCATTGCATTTCGTAAACGTTCTTGCGTATTGAATCGGACCGCATCGGCTTTGTATGACATGAAGTTTTGTGCCCGTTGTTGGCAGCAGATAACACATATTATCTAAAGTTTACATATTATCTAAAGTTTACATGTCCTAAGCTTTGAGACAAAATTTATTTCAAAAGGAGTGGGATGTAATAATTTTATCTTCCCATTAGTTCCTTTTCTTTTGATCTATTTTCATTTCTTTCGGTTCGCTAGTCTCGACGATCAAGATCTGAGAGATGGTCATCATGTCTTGACATCAAGTGGGAGTATCGAGAGTCTATCTTTACATTTTTTTTAGCTTGACCAATATTTTGGTCGTATTTGTACCATTGATTGACTCGGTCCTTATCAGGTATCCTTGCGAGTGTATTGCTAAGATTTTAATATTAATATTATCATTGTTGTAGTGGCGAGAGATAATTGACACTGAATGACGGCGCTGCCATAATAGCGGATGCTAAGAAACAACTGTAGCGCCGCTAAGAGCGCCGACTTAAAGTCGATTTGATGTGTATATAAGACCTTAGAAGTATTCATAGTAGACTTAAGACATTAGCCGAAAGGAAACAGTTGAGTAATCTTGTAAGTATGGATCCTACTTAGCATACCCGTTGCTTGGAGCATATAAACTATCTAGAGGCCGTAGCAAAATTTCACTGAGATACGAGTCAGACTTCACAAGAGGTACCCGCACGGGAACATTAGTGTATTGTGCAGCTAGAAGCTCAGTTGGCTGCAGTACGATGCTATCTTCGAGAGAGGGAGGCACAGTACACTCAGGCGAGAGAGGCACTCCAGGATCAGATCCAGCTAGAAATGGACATGATACGAGCCAACGCTGAGGAAATCCTTGCTATCCTCCCAGCGGACCCAATCCCGATAGTGGGACAAGAAGTCGCAGAAGACGAATAAGATCTTGAGGAAGATCCTAAAGAGGACCCGGAAGAAGAGGTCGAAGATAACTCTGTCATTATTAACCCCTGAGATATGCCTAATGGAGCATGCTGTGTATCGATGTATTCTTATAGGTATGTATTGGTGTAATGTTTACAATTTAAGAATAAAAATTTTGCATGTTTACGAATTGTAACTCGAATATATATTGCGACGACCCTATTCCTGTTTCAAGTTTCGAGGACGAAACTTCTCTTTAGAGGGCAAGGGTGTAATATCCGTGTACTTTGTTAATAAGGTACTTTATTTTTGGTCATATTTTGTTGGTAGTTGGTTTGGGAAATTTCCATATTGTATTGTGTGGTGTCTGGAATCGTGTGTATATTGGAGTTGGAGCTGGTATATTGATTGTTAGTGGTTGTCGGGTTATGTTCCTATCAGGATGTGTTCGCTCTGACCAAACTTTATAATGGTGATGCTGAGAAGTAGCAGTTAGCGCACGCTAGACTGTGTTGCTAGTGCGCGCTAATCATGCATTTGTAGCGCACGTTAATTGGCTATGGTAGCGCACGCCATTATGGACGGTCAATACATGCATAGGTTTCTGGACCATTATAGGTAACGCACGCTAGCGTGGCCAGTGCAGAAAGTTCTGCACCGCATTTTAAAGGCGGTGGACTACCTTTCAGCTCGATAGCACACGCTACACCTTGCCCATAGTGCGCACTAATCACGTCCAGTATAAATAGGACAACGTAGTTTAGTTCTTGCCATTTCTCTCCCTCGTCTTTTCTCCTCCAGTGGCTAGGTGATCTGGACGTAGGGAAGTGTAGATTTTGGCCAGACTTCACTACCCAACAACGTTTTAGAGCTCCTAGATCGAAGTTAACAAGATGTTAACATTTTTTATCGTCCGGATCATGATAAGTCATTTGAAAACTTAATCTTCATATTTTAGGGTTTTGTTGAGGTTTCATCCTCTAAAGTCCAGATCTAGCCATGATTGTGTTGGACTATGATGTTGTAATTATAATCCTTTGCTTTTCGTTGAAGTTTACGGATTAAGTTTTGAGTTTTCTTCTGTAGTTGTGTATGATCCATGCTGACCCCATAGTGTCCGATTGATTGTCCCTAAGAGTAGAACCTAGGGTAAACCTTTCTGTTTCCATCGTACTATGTTTGATATAGTGCTGTGTTGTGCTAGGACCTAATCATTGAAGAAAGTTCGGGCGGTAGGTCCTTTCGTTCACAGTTCCCTGTACCATCGTAATTGAGGCAAGTACTTTGATTGTGTTTGATGTACTTCGTGTGAATATGTGGAAAATGTCATTTTATGAAAAGTGGTAATTTCAGAAAATGTGATTTGTGCCATTTCGTGAAAAACTGATGATTTCTGAAAGTGCAAAATGTGGTCGTGTACCAAGTAAAACCACTGAGGGTCCCCTGGGTTCTGTAGACTGAGGATTGTGCAGTTCACTTGGTAGGGTTGTACATCTAGAGGGGCCTGACGAGGTCTCTTTGGGGAGTGGTATGTATCTCGCTTGAGGTATAATGCCAGTATAGCCCCCGTTGTTTTGTGATGATGATTGTGGTATGGTATTCCGAAATATCCGTGATGGCACTGTGATCTATGTTATTCATTTATTGTACATATTCTAGAATCATTGTACGTGCACCGACTTCTTGCTGACCCCTTCGGGTGTGGATATACTTGTTTTGTATTCAGGTACAAGTCTTAGTGGCGAGCCGGCACAGGAAGGGCACGAGGATGACAAGCAACACTGATATCATGTGGTAATTTGAGTCGGTGGTCGTTTTGTCATGGTCAGAGTCGTGTTTTAGTTTTATACTCGCGCGGGTATTGTCATATATTGTTTCATGTGTTGGTGTTGGTTGTTTTTGATGTTGTAGGATCAGTTGTGAGTTGTTGTATCTGTTGTGATCCAACAGGACCATGTATTGGTATGCCTTGTGATGTATGTCAGATTGGAGTTGATGTTGGTTTTAAAGTGTGGGAATGTTTCGGTTTTGATGATGATCAATGTCTTTTATGTTGATCTAAGCCTGGTAGGTTCTCCAAAAAGAATCTACGACGCTGTAATATCTCTGTAAATCACGGGGGTGTTACCATACCCACCTTGCAGACAGTAAAGACTTGTTGGGAAGTTGTTTCTAAATGAAAGACTTGGGAGAAGCTGTTTACATTCTTGGGATAAAAATCTATAGAGATAGATCAAAGAGATTAATTGGTCTGAGTCAAAGTACCTACCTTAACAAAATATTGAAGAGGTTCAATATGCAGGACTCCAACAAAGGACTCTTGCCAATTTCACATGGCATTCATCTGAGTATGACTCAGAGTCCTTCGACGCCCGATGATCGTGCCTGCATGAGCACGACTCCATATCAGTAAGTTTTCTAATTCTAGTTTTTCATTGAGATTGTTCGATCAAGTCGCCAATTGTATTTTCTTGAGATTGTTCAAGTCCCCCTTATTGAAATATATGCAAGATTATACAGAGATAAGCTTATAATGGCCGGTGGGAGGTCCTGGCTTCTATCCAAGAGAGAGTAGGATTACTTTTCCGCTAGCCTATTTCGTTGGGAAACTCTACCGAAGCACATTGTGAAGGATAGAGTCATTTTTTTCCTTCATGTAAAAAAAACTCTTCATTTGTTCAAAATTTTTTAATACACATCTTAAAAGTGTGATGATGCATAGAAGAGGGGAAATGGGTCGAAGTGGCATGAAAGCAAGTCACATAAGTAGTACAGTATATTGTTTGGTCAAATATTAGACAACTTAGTAATAGTTTTCTATTTCTTGGTATGTTCTAAGTAGTAAAATATATTGTTTGGTTAAATATTAGACATCTTAGTTATCCCGAACCGGCATTCATGCCATAGTAGCAAACTCTTCTAACCCGAATTTATAATAATAGTATTAATTTATACTTTACAATTTATATAGTGGATTAATCTGCATGGATGATAAAATAACTTCCTTCATGTCTTTCAGTTTCTGTTTGTTATTTGAAACATGAATTAGGTTGGGATAGATGTGGTTAACTTCTTCAGGATCTTATCCCTTTGGGATGGATGTTAACTTTCGTCTTAAGAATCTTCTCCCAATAGTTAGTGCAGAAAAAGGTGTCAGTTTTTATAAAATAATAAGATGGCATAGTATATTAATAGCAATAACATTTGTACGTTTTGGTAGAAGATTAAAATAACACTAAATGTGGTTGGTTCTAACTAAAGGAATTGCAAATTGAATTTCATTATGTGTACAACAGAAAATAAGAAAAATGGATCGAAGTTGGATGAATGCAAGTCGTAGCAGTGATGAGTTTGATAATGGAAAATCGAACAATTTCTTGAGTTCGCCCGATAAAATCGCCTGGAACCCGATGAAATATATTTTTGCCCTTGCGTCAAGTGTATGAACGGGAGACGACATGAAGCTGACATAATTCGTGAATATCTTATTTGTGAGGGAATAAATACGCACTATAAGATTTGGATATGGCATGGCGAATTAGTAGACATTCCAACTGAAGACACACATGTAGATATAGATGGTGATCAATTTAAAGACATGATTCGTGATGTTGGAGAAGAATCATTCCGACGAGCACATGTTTGTGATGCATTGAAAAATGATTTAGAGACTCCTTTATATCCGGGGTGTGAAAATTTTATACGCTTGTTTGCCATGTTGAAGTTGGTTAATGTGGAAGCAAAAAATGAGTGGAATGATAAAAGTTTCACCGAATTGCTCGAGTTGATACAGTAGATGCTTCCAAAAGGTAATAACTTGCCTAACTGTACTTATGAGGTGAAGAAGGTTTTGTGTCCGAAGGGTTTGGCATATAAGAAAATACACGCCTGCCCTATTGATTGCATATTGTACCGAAAAGAGTTTGAATTATTGCATAAGTGACCTAAATGTGGGGCATCACGCTACAAAGTGAAGCATGATGATTCTAGTGATGGAGAGAGCACATAGCGAGGTCCGCCAACGAAGGTGTTGTGGTATCATCCAATTAGTACAAGGTTCAAACGACTGTCTGCTAATAAGGATGATACAAAGAACCTCATATGACACACAGAAGGGAGAAAATGCGACTGACTAATTCATTATCCTGTTGATTCTGTACAGTGGAAGAAAATAGATCATTTATTTCCAGATTTTGGGGGTGAGGCAAGAAACCTTAGACTTGGACTTGCCACAGATGGGATGAATCCGTTTGGTAATTTAAGCACTAAGAATACCTTATGGCTTGTCCTACTTGTGATCTATAACTTACCTCATTGGTTATGTATGAGCGGAAATATGTTATGTTGTCAATGATGATTTCAGGCCCAAAGCAGCCAGGAAATGACATAGATGTTTATCTAAGTCCATTGATTGATGATTTGAGAATGATGTGGGACGAAGGGGTTGACGTGTGAGATGGGTACCACCAGCAAAGTTTCAAGCTATGTGCAATGTTATTTTGTACCATTAATGACTTTTCGGCATATGGAAACTTGAGCGGGTATAGTGTGAAGGGGCATCATGCATGTCCTATATGTGAAGAAAACACAAGCTATGTTCAGTTGAAACACGGGAAAAAATAGTTTACACCTAACATCGGAGGTTTCTCAATCGCCATCACCCATATCGTAGATTGAGAAAGACTTTTAATTAGGAAGAGGGATTTGCACCGACATCATTAACAGGTGAGAAAGTTTATGATCGCGTTAAGAATATCAATACTATGTTTGGGAAAACTACAAAAAAGTCCATTGCGACAAATATATGTAAGAAGAGGTCTATATTCTTTGATCTTCCATACTGGAGCAAACTAGATGTTAGAAATTGCATAGATGTTATGCATGTCGAAAAAATGTGTGCGATAGTGTGATTGGCACACTTCTCAATATTAAAGAAAGATGGTGTCTAGGCTCGTCTAGACCTAGAGGAAATGGGTATGCATCCTCAGTTGCATCCGCGATCAATTGGTAAACGAACTTATCTCTCCGAGCATGTTATACTTTATCAAAAAGAGAGAAAATCAGCTTTTGTAAATATTTACAAAGCATTAAAGTGCCACAAAGTTACTCTTCAAATATTAAGTGTCTTGTATCGTTGCAAAATCTTAAATTGGTTGGCTGAAAGTTTCATGATTGTCATGTCTTGATACAACAACTTCTAGCAGTGGCTATATATGATGTCTTACCTAAAAAAGTGAGGAATGTTATAACTCACTTGTGCTTTTTTTTTTCAATGCTATATGTAGCAAAGTAATAGATCCTCAGGTTTGGATGAGTGAAAAATTGAGGCTATTGTTATCTTATGCCACTTGGAGATGTATTTTCTGTAACACCCCCAAAATCCCATTGGATTATTATAGTGCCGTGGACCCCATGCTGGGAGATCCACCAGGCGAACACGACTAACATACATCAATATGACCAAAAAGGAAAATCACAGTCCCTACTATGATGTCCGACGCAATATTCTGACGTGGAATTTCAACGACAAGGGTGGGCCTACTGTAATATCCACAATTTTGATTTCCGGTGATTTTCTTTTTTTGGCGAGAGTCCATTTTTGATGACTCGCTTGTGACCGTTTCGTCATTTCGAGAATGATTAATTCTACACTTTTTGACATTCGAGTTCGTTTCGGTGTTGTTCTATTGAGTTACGTGCTTCTTAGCGACTTTTCCGCACTTGAGTTTGATTCTTGTGAATCTTGTTTGAAACTGTTGTTCGAGTTTTCCGTAAGTCCATTTAACTTTGTTAGACGTGTTGTAAACTTCGGTTTGGTTATTCGATCACGTATCGTGATTTTTGAGCATTTTGGGCCATTTTGTAATTTCCTAAAAGTTATGGGTAACCGTATGTGTACTTATTGTCTCGACTCTTTTCTTGGTCGCGTATGATTAATTATTGCATTATGTTTTCATTTCGGGTCGTTGATGCTGTCCACGAGCATTTGGTCGTGTTCGTTCCGTGCGTTTTTGGAAATCGAGTCGTCGGGTTATGGCGGCTGAGCACTGGCCGGACAGGTGCCGCACTGTCGGAAGTGCTGGGCACTGGCCGAGCAGGCACGGCAGGAACCGGCATAGCGCACGCTACGGCCGGAAGGCTGCGCGCGCTAGCTCGGCAGGTGTAGCGCACGTTGTCGACCGGCCAACGTACGCTATCGGATCTGGGCAGAGGGGTTCTGAGGTTCTGGACTCGGGTAGGATCGGCAGGTAGTGCACGCTACTGTCTGTCGTGGCGCATGCTAACCGGCAGGTGTATCACACACTGTCGGCCGACTAGCGTACGTTACTTGGGCGAGCTGTTTAGTCCAGAGGTTACTGGATAGGTCGGCTAGCGCGCGCTAGCGTCCGCGCAGCGCACGCTATCGGGGTCGGGCGGGCAGGTCACGGTCGGCAGGTTTGGTCGGCAGTGCCGGGTCATGCGGGCCCTGGCCGAGGGTTCTGGGCCGATACTGGCCGATAGCGGACGCTAGTCCGAGAAGGCTAGTGCACGCTTGTCCGGCCCAATATACATATGACAGAGCAGCCTCATTTTCACTCGTTTTTCATTTCCTTTCTTTTCTATCCGCGGTTGGAGGTTCGGAGGAGGCGAAGCCATGTTGTTAGACAACGAATCCACGAAGTTCTAGAGGATATATCATTGATAAATCATCCTATAACATCCCTTGATCCAGCGAATCAAGGTTAGATCTCTAGAATCCCACTTTTGGGGAGATTTGGGGATTTTCGCGTTTTTTTCCGATTCGTTCCGTTTTGTTGATTAATTCATGATGAATATGATTAATCTTGTTGGTATTCTTAATTTTCCTACGGATTCATGATATATTTCGTGGTTTTTATGGAATCGAGAGGGTTTGGTTGTGGTCCGCCCCCATTGTCGTTTTTATACGAATATACATGAATCGTAGGTGGGTTTTCGGGTGTATTCCAATTCCGTATTCATTTCGAAATGGTTGTGATTGTATTCTTTGAATCGTTAGGTTCGGTTTCGTTGGTTCCTAGCGTTCGTCGGTGACTTTCTTTTCCGTTCATTGCGTCGTCAATTATTCAAGGCAAGTATTTTTGGAAACCTTTATGCTTAACGTGAAATGGTAATGTATATTGTGTGTGATTTGCTCACCTCGGGATGGTCCGACGGGATCACGGAGGGAGTCCAATGGTTTGAGCCCTGGATTCATGAGTTTGTTTAGCTAGCCAGCTCGGGAGGGTCTTTAGAGGCCTCGAGTGGGATTTGTGGCTTCGTCCCGGTCCTAGGCGATACATGTGCGTGATTTGTTTTATGATATGGCTAGCTCGGGAGGGTCCTTAGAGGCCTCGAGTGGGATTTGTGGCTTCGTCCTGGTCCTAGGCAAATGTGATTGACTGTTTGTTTCCGGAAAAAGACATGTCTGGTTTTGGTTTTGAAATGATTTGGTGCATTATACTATGAAATGTGTAAGCGATTGGTTTGCCTTGAATACTTGTACTAGCGTAATTGCCATCCCCTTTGGGGACCCGTTTTGGGGAAATTCTTGTTATGGATTTCAGGTTATGTTCAGCCAGACGAGCGGGCACTGGGACGGTACGAGGATGCCGGCCAAGGTTGTTGACATGTGCAATTGAGTCTTATTATTTCTACTCTCTCTTTTGATATGGTTGTTTTCCAAATTGTAAACTTATAGATTGTACTTGCGAGTACTTAGGCTTTTCCCTTTCAGATTGTGATTGGTCTCCGTTGAAGTTACTATATTTGTCGGTTGATGTTTATTATGCCAGTTGTACCGCACGTGTTATTTTATGTTGTTGTTGTTGTCAATTGTTTCCATGCTAACCGAGACAGTTAGTCGAGTGGTGTTTTCTTGTTGTAGCCTGCTGGGCCCCATGTAGGGTCCACAACGCTGTAATACACCTCGAATATCTCGGGGGTGTTATAGAAAATGGTATTAGAGATCTAGGTTTATGGATACCTAGGCTTGTCGGTTATTTTGGTCGAGTTGTGTTTTGTTTTGCACATTGTCACACCGCTGCCGGCATCTCAGTACATCCGGTGCTCGTAAGTTTTCCTTACTCGATTCTTTTGTTTTCTCGTATTGTATTTCCACTTCTTGAAATGTGATTGTCTCTCTCGTACTTATCGTCGAGTTGTTTTTCGATTCATCCGGTCCGTGTACTTTTTGATTCTAGTATTGCACAGTCGTTTATCTCTCTGGAGTATGTGCGCCGTTATGGGCTTGACCGTTTGTCGTCTTGTGGGCCTTCCATCGCTAAACTTTCTAGCGTTGGTAGGATCGTTGGTGATCGAAGGATCCGAGATTTGCTCCGTGGTATATTGTGAGAGGGCTTGACTCTCCAGTCTTTTGTTGTATGATGGAATCTGTGTTTGGTAATTGCGATATACTAAATGTATGTTGAGCCGAATGTACTGATAGTTTGGACACCGAGGGGTTCAGTATGATGTGGAAGTTTTGAACATTGATATGTTCCGGGAAAGGTATCGATGGCAGAGTTTGTTGAGAAACTCACATAGATGGTTTCGACATGTGTTCGAATCGGTGTTCATTAGTTATGCTGTTAAACTTGAAGAGATAGTTTGGCATATGCTTGAAATTAGTGTTTCCGAGTTGCGCTTGTTGAACTGGTGATTTTTGAATGCCGTATATGCATGTGTTCGGGAATTGATGGTACTTGGCTAATTGTTGTTATTTACAACCAATGTGTTTCTATTAATAATAATACATGCGGCGTGCATGCTTGAAAATTTCTTTGACTTGATCGTATTGTGGGTTTTGGAAAAGTGACATGAATTTGGGCGATCCAGCCTTGTATTTTCAAATAAAACCTGGTGTCGGTATTTGAAAGTCGTGTTTAAAAGTGTTTTAGGACATTTTATAAAATGCTACCGCTGTTAAACCCTTGTCGTGTTTTAAAGGGTCTTGAAAACGATTTTTAACTTATCGGTTTTATTTTCGAATAACTAGAGTATACGATTTTAAAAATCAGATTAGCTTGTGGAAACCTAGGCTGTCGAGTCAAGTTGTGTTTGTTGAGTTTTGTCTCGTCGTATTTTGTCTGATTTAGTCGCGTCGCGATGCGTCGTCTGACATCGTTGGTCGTGATTAGTGTCGAGGGGCGATCGTCATTTTCGTGCGACCTATGGATGTAAGACTCCCTTCTTTGTGTTGTGCCTCGTGTGACACGAGTTATTTGTATGATTAGTTGTTAAATGATGGAATCCTTCTACGGATTTTGATTTCACGATATGTGTTTATTCGACTCTCGTATTTGGTTTACACGAGGAGTGTCGTCGCCGCTGATATATTTTCGAACCGCATTTTATCCATTGCGTGAGTTGTTTCAAAATGACTTTCGGTATTTTGCAAACCTAGTTTTATTTCGTAAAACCGATTCCCTAAATCGAGTTTTGGCATTTTGGCCTTGAACATTTTATGACGGATTGACAAATGATTTTGTGAGTTTTGGAAAATATTACCATCATCGATATTTTTGGCATATTTGAAATGACGTGGAAATTTGTGCTTAGCCTGGTAAATCCTTGTGAGAAGGGTTTACGGCGTGTAATATTCTCAGGAGGCTACCTGGTAGTTCAGAGCAGTCCAGGAGCTACTAGACTGAGTCTGAAGTTCTCGTTAGTGCACGCTAACACTTGGGGTTAGCGCACGCTAACAGTGTATTTTTGGTCAGGAGTTTTGGTTGGTGCCGTGATAGCGCACGCTAACCTTAATGATTAGCGCATGCTAATTGTGTCCAGTATAAATACTGGACACCAGTCTAGAATCTGCATTTTTCTTCATTTCTTCTTCTTCCCCCGTTAGTTTGAGAAGTAGCGACTAGGGTTCGCATCTGGGCTGATTTTCTTCCATCCAAAGGTGTTTTGGAGTATCCTAGGTGATTATAACATCATCTAATCCATTGTTCTTCGCCGGATCTAGGTATTTTTCTTGAATCCCTAGAGTTGACTTTTTGGAGTTTTGTTCTTGATTTCGTTTTCCATCCGGTTTTGATAAACCGATTGTTGTTTAATGATGTTGTTAAACATATCCTAGAGATTGTATATAACTGTCTTGATTTTGAACCATTTGATGCGTGTGCTATGATGTGTTTAAGTGAATGTTGATACGTGTGAATTTTGGGCATTTTGGCCTATTGTACTTCTGAAACACCTTGAGTATCTTAGAAAATAAACCTCGAGACGTACTTTTAAAATGAATTATTTTCTCGCAGTGTTCTCAAGATTCCTACTAGTGCCACACTATGTTTCAAAATTATTCTACTTTGAGGATCAAAATATTTTGAGGTTTTTCAAATGATTTAGAAACGCATTTGCTTAGACACGAAGGTCGAATATTGCTGAAAAGTTTTAATTTAAAGAAAGGTGTCCTCATTTTTTTTATCAAGCGCAAGATGGTTCTTTTTTTTTTTCAAAGTCTCGATGATGATGTTTGTACTACTTTTTTTTATATATGATACTCAAGATCAACTGGTGCTTCCAAATTATTTTCAAAAGGTGGTTTTCGTTTTTAAAACCTATCATTCCTATTTGCGGTCCGGGAATATATGTGTGATGTTTGTACTCTCGTTAGGGTGTTAACCCCCGAGTTTTGATTGAATTGGTGGTGTGAGCGTCGAGTCGTTCGCCACGCAGTTGTTGTGGTAGCCCTCTGGAAGAGGTGTGATGTTGGTATTGAATGTTGTCACCTCGTAGTGATTTATGCGTTATCGCATACATGCGAGCTATTAGAGCTTGGGTTGGTATGGTTGTGTACATTTGATTGTTCCGCGTTGTGTCGGTTGCTTGTTGTATTGTTACCTTGGTTCTGTTGTTGTGAGTTTCGGGGGCGAGGTAGAAGGTAATACCCGTATTATTTTTGACTTCTGCATTTTCTCTTTCCCAATTTTATCGACTCGCCCGTGTTCATTGATACTCTCTGAACTTGTTCTGTATTTCATTTTTTATCGTTCTAACAAGCCATGATCTTATTTTGGTTCGATCTGGTTATTGCTGTGACTTTTATGAGTTGGTTCGATTCTTGTGAACCTTGTTCGAAAGTAACATCTTTTAGTTCCTACCAGCCCTTTTAATGTCTTGAGTTGAAGTGTGAACTTCGGAGTTGTTGTTCGATCATTCTTTTTCGATCGTTGTTGTTCGATCATTTTTGATTCTATCGTTGATGTTCAATCATTGTTGTTGGATCATTGTTGTTCGATCATTGTTGATTCGATCGTGGTGACCTCTGCAGATTGCTGTACGCATCATTTCTATTTTTCGACTGTTCGTGTTTCCTTGTAATAGGTGCCTTGTGTTTTGCGACTGTTCAGATAATTGACTTGATGATATTATCTATTTGATGACGCTTGTCACTTGTTGGTTTTATTATGTCTCTACCTATAGCGTTGTGTTGGTCGTCGTGGAGCGCGTTTTCACGCCGTATGTTTCTTTGCATTGTTCGTAACGTTTTGGATGTGAGTTTTCGGTTCTTGTGTACCTCGTTGAGTTTTCCTGGCGGGATATTGCTTCTCCCTACTTGTTTTAAGTTTCGGGACGAAACTTCTTTTAAGGAGGGTAGTATGTAATATCCGCAATTTCGATTTCCGGTAATTTTTTTTTTGGTGAGAGTCCGTTTTTGACGACTCATTTGTGACCGTTTCGTCATTTCGAGAATGATTAATTCTACACTTTTTGACATTCGAGTTCGTTTCGGTGTTGTTCTGTTGAGTTACGTGCTTCTTAGCGACTTTTCCGCACTTGAGTTTGATTCTTGTGAATCTCATTTGAAACTGTTGTTTCGAGTTTTCCGTAAGTCCGTTTAACTTTGTTATACATGTTGTGAACTTCGGTTTGGTTATTCGATCACGTATCGTGATTTTTAAGCATTTTGGGCCATTTTGTAATTTCCTAAAAGTTATGGGTAACCGTATCTGTACTTGTTGTCTCGACTCTTTTCTTGGTCGCGTATGATTAATTATTGCATTATGTTTTCATTTCGGGTCGTTGATGCTGTCCACAAGCATTTGGTCGTGTTCGTTCCGTGCGTTTTCGGAAATCGAGTCGTCGGGTCATGGCGGCCTTTGGCCGGGACAGTTCGACATCGCTTGGCGGCCGGCACCGCCGAGCAGGCATGGCAGGAACCGACGTAGCACACGCTACGGCCGGAAGGCTGCGCGCGCTAGCTCGACCGGTGTAGCGCACGCTGTCGACCGGCCAGCGTACGCTATCGGATTTGGGCAGAGGGGTTCTGAGGTTCTGGACTCGGGTAGGATCGGCAGGTAGCGCACGCTACTGTCGGTCGTGGCGCACGCTAACCGGCAGGTGTAGCGCACGCTATCGGCCGACTAGCGTACGTTACCTGGGCGAGCTGTTTAGTCCAGAGGTTACTGGACAGGTCGGCTAGCACGCGCTAGCATCCGCGCAGCGCACGCTATCCGGGTCGGGCGGGCAGGTCACGATCGGCAGTGCCGGGTCATGCGGGCCCTGGCCGAGGGTTCTGGGCCGATACTGGCCGATAGCGGATGCTAGTCCGGGAAGGCTAGCGAACGTTAGTTCGGCCCAGTATATATATGACAGAGCAGCCTCATTTTCACTCGTTTTTCATTTCCTTTCTTTTCTGTCCGTGGCTGGAGGTTCGGAGGAGGCAAAGCCATGTTGTTAGACAACGAATCCACGAAGTTCTAGAGGTTATATCATTGATCAATCACCCTATAACATCCCTTGATCCAGCGAATCAAGGTTAGATCTCTAGAACCCTACTTTTGGGGAGATTTGGGGATTTTCGCGTTTTTGTCCGATTCGTTCCGTTTTGTTGATTAATTCATGATGAATATGATAAATCTTGTTGGTATTCTTAGTTTTCCTACGGATTCATGGTATATTTCGTGGTTTTTACGGAATTGAGAGGGTTTGGTTGTGGTCCGCCCTCGTTGTCATTTTTATACAAATATACATGAATCGTAGGCGGGTTTCCGGGTGTATTCCAATTCCGTATTCATTTAGAAATGGTTGTGATTGTATTCTTAGAATCGTTAGGTTCAGTTTCGTTGGTTCCTAGCGTTCGTCGGTGACTTTCCTTTCCGTTCGTTGCGTCGTCAATTATTCAAGGCAAGTATTTTTGGAAACCTTTATGCTGAACGTGAAATGGTAATGTATATTGTGTGTGATTTGCTCACCTCGGGAGGGTCCAACGGGATCACGGAGGGAGTCCAATGGTTTGAGCCCTGGATTCACGAGTTTGTTTAGCTAGCCAGCTCGGGAGGGTCCTTAGAGGCCTCGAGTGGGATTTGTGGCTTCGTCCCGGTCCTAGGCGATGCATGTGCATGATTTGTTTTATGATATAGCCAGCTCGGGAGGGTCCTTAGAGATCTCGAGTGGGATTTGTGGCTTTGTCCCGGTCCTAGGCAAATGTGATTGACTATTTGTTTCCGGAAAAGACATGTTTGGTTTTGGTTTTGAAATGATTTGGTGCATTATACTATGAAATGTGTAAGCGATTGGTTTGCCTTGAATACTTGTACTAGCGTAATTGCTAACCCCTTTGGGGACCCATTTTGGGGAAATTCCTGTTATGGATTTCAGGTTATGTTCAGCCAGACTAGCGGGCGCTGGGACGGTACGAGGATGCCGGCCAAGGTTGTTGACATGTGCAATTGAGTCTTATTATTTCTCCTGTCTCTTTTGATATGGTTGTTTTCCAAATTGTAAACTTATAGATTGTACTGGCGAGTACTTAGGCTTTTCCCTTTCGGATTGTGATTGGTCTCCGTTGAAGTTACTATATTTGTCGGTTGATGTTTATTATGCCGGTTGTACCGGACGTGTTATTTTATGTTCTTGTTTTTGTCAATTGTTTCCTTGCTAACTGAGACGGTTAGTCGAGTGGTGTTTTCTTGTTGTATCCTGGTGGGTCCCATGTAGGGGTCCACGGCGCTGTAATACACCTCGAATATCTCGGGGGTGTTACACCTACATGGCCAAAATAAAATACAACAACATCCACGAGCCTTGCTCGGATAATACAAAATGACATCATCAACTGACGAAATTAGAGTACTCCAAACTGTCTGACCGACATGAACACCGAAACAACTCGGACTAGTATCGCTCGGATGCCTCGTCGCCATCGTCATGCCCCTGTGTCTCAACTCTCCTCGCAAGCACCTAAAACATGAAAACATGTTCCGCCTCCACGTGGTCAGTCATCCAGATAATGAATATCAAATATATGTATGACATGATATGCATCCAAAGGCAGAATAAATGGTACAACAATGGTAATACAAGATGCTCACAAACCAAGGTAAGAACCAAGCATTCGTGAAACGCTATGCCCACGGCATACGATCGGTACCTGCTCAACAGGTTAGAACACAAGTTCCCAACGACGAATCATCAATATAGAGCACAACAATGAATTACCCGAAGGTACACCAAACCAGAGCTGAAATAAATATGAATCACAATGCCCGAAGGCTCCAATGGAAATACCCAAAACATCACAATGGCCTAAAAACCTCCCAGTCGAAGCTGCCAAAATATCACAATGGCCTGAAAGCCACTCAACCGAAGCTGCCAATCATCACAATGGCCCGAAGCCAAACAACCCGAAGCTGTATCATCTGAGGTCCGAAGCCACGGCATGAAGCCGTATCACAATGTGGGCCGAAGCCACGGCACGAGGCCATATCACAATGAGGGCCGAAGCCACGGCACGAAGCCGTATTACAATGAGGGCCGAAGCCACAGCATGAAGCCGTATCACACTGAGGGCCGAATCCACAGCACGAAGCCGTATCACAATGAGGTCCGAAGCCATGACACGAAGCTTTATCACAATGAGGGCCGAAGCCACTACACGAAGCCTAATTACAATGAGGGCCAAAGTAATGGCACGAAGCCGTATCACAATGAGGGCCGAAGCCATGGTACGAAGCCGTATCACAATGAGGGCCGAACCCACGACACGAAGTCGTATCACAATGATGTCATCCAATGACCATGACCTGCTGAATTGCAGGTGCTGGGAAACCAACCGCGAAGTTTCAAGCCCCAGACTTACCCATAATGAGATCACCCAGTGACCGTGACCTACTGAACTATAGGTGTTGGGAAACCAACCGCGAAGGTTCAAGCCCCAAACTTACCCATCGAGCACTAGCTGAGACTAACCTCCAAAACACAATTAATTACAAACGACAACGATACCAAGATTACCCAATTCATAAGAATAATAGGGTGCTGCCTTGAGTCGGCCAACACGACAACAATAACTCACTGATGGGCACCGTCCTCGGCGGTCCCAATTTAAATATCTCGACTGCCTTGGAATGGCCAATCGTTCACAACGACTCAAAGGATGTGAACTATCCTCGACAGTCCTAATTCAATACCTCGATTGTCTTAGAACGACCAATCGGTAACAACGATACCATTGATGGGAAATGTCTTCGACAATCCTAATTCAACACATCGATTACCTTAAAACGGCCAATCGATAACAACGATACAACGAATGGGAAATGTCTTCGATAGTCCCAATTCAATACATCAATTACCTTAGAATGGAAAATCGATAACAATGATACAACGGATAGCAAATTTCTTCGACAGTCCCAATTCAATACATCGATTACCTGAGAACGGTCAATCGATAATGACTCAACAGATTGGAAATGTCCTCGATAGTCCCAATTCAGTACATCGATTACCTAAGAATAGTCAATCGATAACGACTCAACGGATGGGAAATGTCCTCGACAGTCCCAATTCAATACATCGATTACCTTAGAATGGTCAAACGATAAACAACGATGCAATTAGAACAGATGTCCCTGTGCCTTTAATCGACCATCAGAAACAGTGATGATAATCAAATACGTCAATGTCTTCAATCGGCCAATACAACATCAACAGAAAAACACCGATATCAATAATAACGATCACAATGATATCTCAATGGAACATCAGTCAACAATAACCATCGATACATCGATACCGCGAACCGGCCATCGACAAAAATATAATCCAACAAGTATCTCAATGCCTTGAACCGTCCATTAACGAATAACAATAACAACAAGACGATCAATCAACAACATGGGCATAATTACCGAAGGGTTTTGTATCAAACAATTCCCTGACATCAACAGATCATGAAGAGACTACGTCTCGAAATGATAGAACACATTCATACACATATATGATAATATTTATCTCATTGACTAGTACAAGTATAAAACTTGCCTCAAATCGAAGGCGAGAAAGTTCTTCTACGATCAACATCCTCCCACAAAACGACGAACAACACCCTCCGACAGTCACAAGCACCCGAACAACCTTGAATGAAATACAATTCATTCAATAACACAAAATCAATGGAAAATAACACCAAAGACAATCCCGATTCAATCACGAATCAGTTAAACTCCACAAACGAATATCATAGTTCTCAACTATGAATTCTAACATCCTCCAACACCTCAATGATCGATATGATCAAATGTTCTTAACACTTGTGAAAAACAATTCAACAAGGATTATCAAGAACAACATCAAATCAATCATCTCAAAATGATAATATCACTAATATCATCATCAATACCTCAAGAACATTATCAACCCTACTAACATGATGTCTAAACAATAATCAACCACCAATTCATCATGAATTCGGATTAATCAACAAGATGAACTTAACCATTTCAGAATTATGATACTCACCTCCTAATTCATAATAAATCCTTACTAAAATGGTTATAATATCTCAAGAACACATCCAACAACAATAATCATCTCAAGGCTATGTTAATCATCTAAAACTCCTAACATAACTCTTCCTAGACATGATTATAACCTCCAAGTATTCTTAAAACATCAAGAACACAATCAAACTCAAGCCATATCATCATGCTCTTCATCATAAGTTATAAAGACTCATCAAGAATCAAGCTACCCTCCATCCATCCCTAAAAACTCGAAGTAATCAACAATAAAAACATCATAATCTCGAGTTCAACACCAGATTAATGACATACCTCTTGAAGAAGTGAAGAACAACCTCAAACCATCAATAACACTCCAAACTCCAAGTTCCTAAGCTTCAATCCAAGATATGAAGCTCCAAAACAGGTTGGAAGAGGCTGGAAAGACTAGGGGATGCAAAGGAATGATTTCTAGAGGAAGAAATCGAAAATGGATCGTGAGAAAATGAAAGACGAATCATGTCTTTATAATCTGCACATTGCATTACGGCCGCTATCTTCCCTCCTTAATGTATGTAAGAGATATTACGTAAATCATCACCCTAACATACGTAAGAGATATTATGTACGTTATCACCTTAACGTAGCGCACGTTAAGTTCTGCCAGAACTCACTTCCTTAAAACGAACCATGCATTACGTATGTTATTAGCATACGTACGTAATGCTCGTTGACTTGGCTACCTCGAATGTCCAACATGATCCAATCACATTCGGCCCCACACTCCGAAAGTTAGATGCGATCAAATACCCTGTGTTACGTACGTAACCAACATGGTTTAACGTACGTAACCTGCGACTCTTAACGTACGTAATGGTGTGCATGTAGCGTACGTTAGGTCCAATATACTTAGCTAAAATCAAACTCCAAACACACCAAGAAACATCCGATCGGAAACACAATACCAACGAAAAGTATAAATATTTCGATTCCGAAATATCCCAATACAATATACATTGTATCAGTCAAATACAACAACACTTGTACAATTCCAAATGAATACATACAACACAACAGTGCAACGAAAAAAATTACCCTCGGATATTACATTTTACTCCTTTTTTTGATATGATGGTTCACTTATATGTCCATATAATTATGGAGATTGAAGGGTGTGGCCCTGTTTCTTTGAGATGGATGTACCCCATTGAGCAATACATGAAGATTTTCAAAGGGTATATCAAAAACCCGTCTCGACCGAAAGCATCTATTGTGGAGAGGTACATTGCGGAAGAAGCTAGCGAGTTTTTCAAAGATTACATGTCACAAGTAGAATCTGTAGGGCTTCCTGAGTCTCTACATGAGGATAGAATTAGAGGAAAGGGTACACGTGGTGTTAAAGTTTTAACCAAGAGTCGAGATGAGGTGCTTCAAGCACATTTGTATATTTTGAATAACCCTGATGATGTTATTCTCTACTTATCAGCTCACAAGAATCATTCGAAGATAAAGAATCCCCGAATGCGTGAAAAATGGTTGTTGATTGAACATAATAAGACTTTCTTGAGATGGTTTAAGGAACAAATTTATAGCAGTGCATCTGAAATATTACAATATCTAGCTTACGCACCCAAATCTGATGTCGTAACTTGGAGTGGATACGATATTAATAAGTACTCATTCTATACAAAGTCACAAGATGACAAGAGTACGGTTCAAAATAGTGGAGTTACTCTTCAAGCCGAGTCTATGCATTTTTCAAGCTCAAAAAATAAAAACCCAATTTTGGCATCGCCGAGTTACTATGGAGTTATAGAAGAGATCTGGGAACTTGATTATGTTAAGTTTAGAGTGAATGTGTTTAAGTGTAAGTGGGCTGATAATAATACTGGTGTGGAAATCGACGAGTTAGGATTTACATTAGTAGATATTCACAAGATAGCTTACAAAGACGAGCCTTTTATCATGGCACACCAAGCAAAACAGGTGTTCTATGTCAATGATCCATGTAATGAAAAGATTGTCCGTGGTTATTCCAGGTAGAAGTGTGGATATCAGTGAAACTGAAGAATCAACATTTGACAATTGTGAATTTATTCCTTTGTCAGCACGATTACCCACTGTTGTTGAAGAAAATAAAGCTGGCGACATACATGCCATTCGAAATGACCATGATGAAAGTTTGAGGGAGAAAATTGTTATTTCAAAAGATAAATAAAAATCAAATACATGAATAACTACATCTAAGTTTTGCATAGATACATGCCATTTTTGTCCTCATTCTAAGTTTAACCGAATTAAATTATTTTTCTCTTACAAAGTGAGTAGGTGTTCACTTACAAATCAGTAGATTTAGTACTTGGGAGTTAAAATGTAGGCAATTAGATGTTAAGTCATAACAAGTGTCAATTTAGGGTAATATATTGTGTTTGACAAAATTAGTTTTTTGAGAACGAGTTTGTCAAACAAAAAATATTATTATTGGGTGTTTGGCATCATGTGAAGTGGCATCATATTTGGCATCATGTTCCTTGGCTTACATTAAAAATTTTAGTGTATGTTGTGTTTGACAAATATTAGTTTTCTGGTTTATGTTGTGTTTGACAATATTTTAATTTGTTTATGTAGGCACATGGCTTCTCCTCAACATCCTCCTCGTTCTCCTTCTCATTCTCTCCGTACTCCACGTCATTCTCCTCCTCATTCAGCTGCTTCTCCTAATACGCAAACTACTTCTACATCGAGAAATCCTACAAGATGTAGGTGTATGTCCAAACAGCATGTAGATGGGAAAAAGCTAGCTCTTCACATCGATCCAGTCAGGGGAAAACTTAAGTACGAACACAAAATCAAATTAAGTACTTATTTGGGTAAACTTGCAAAAGATCTGGAATCGTGTACCAGATAATCCGGCTTTGGAAGAATTTATTGGTACATACATTACTTTTGTGCTTAATTTATGTGTGTTCACTTTGTGTTTACATAATTTAAAAAAATGAATTAAATTGAAATAGTCTGGAACTAAAATTTATAAAAAAATGTTAATTTAAGTAAATTATTCTATAAAAACTAAAATTAATTTAAGTAATTTAAAAACTGAATTAAATTTAAATAATCTGGTATAAAACTGGAATTTACGAGAAAACATTAATTTAAGTAATTTATTTTATAAAAATTGAAATTAAATTAAATAATTGAAAAGACAAAATTAAATATAAATAATATGCTATAAAACTAAAATTTATGAAAAAACATTAATTTAAGTAATTTATTTTATAAAAACTAAAATTAAATTAAATAATTTAAAAAACTGAATTAAATATAAATAATATGGAATAAAACTGTAATTTATGAAAAAAATTAATTTAAGTAAATTATTTTATGAAAATTGAAACTAATTTAAATAACTTAAAAAAACTGAAAATAGTTTAAATACTCTGAAAATTATTTTATAAAATAAAATTTATGAAAAAAATATTAAAATTATTTTATAAAAACAGAAATAATTTAAATAATTTAAAATTTGTATTATCGATAACGTTTTAATTTGAATTGTCAATGTATGCCACCTTGGTGTTAGTCAAATTAGCAATATTGGCCAATTTCGCAAGAAGACGTTGCAGTATATAGGCACGATGTGGAGACAATTTAGGACTGATTTGACCGGTGACTATATATATGATCCATCGAAGGGGTTGTTTCCTTGTGAGAATTAAGATATACCGGAGGACAATTGGAAAGAATTCAAAAAAGATTCGTGAGGGCCCTACCTGGGAGGTAAATCTGAATTCAAAAGACTTTTTCTATAGCTCGATTCATTGCAATCATTTCCTTACATATTATTTCGATTCCTTGCAAATAATTTTCCATAGCTCGATTCCATCTCTGGTTTCATTTCCTTACATATTTTTTCGGTCACTTGCAAATATTTTGTTTCTCAGGAAAAGAGAATCAAGAAACAAGAGATAGCGAAACTGAACAATACTCCCCATACTATGGCTCGTGGAGGATATGATTTTGTGGAAGTACGGGGGAGGGAGAAGAAGATGAAGGAGCGTAGAGAAGAAGCATCAAAATATGGAGAGGATGTTATTATTGATCCTCCATCTCCTCCTTCACGTCATCAGAGGTGGAAGCTTGATCGCCAAAAAAGGCCTGGGGGAGTGTCAACAGATGTTGCACGAGAGATTGTTACTAAGATCATACGTTTAAAATATCATTTAATATTTGACAATGTAATTAAATTAAATACACTTATTTTTCTTATCTTTTCAAAAGTCGATTCCGGAAATTTTTGTTTTGCAATTAAATTTTATAACTTAATTTTTTTTTTTCAAAAAATGGCTTCTATTATTTGTTGAAAAAAAACTTAAAGTCGTAATATTTAATTGTAAATATTTAAAGGTTGTGTTCGAATTATGAATAAAATTTTAAAAGTTTACTTTTATGTTTCACTTATGAAACAAATTTTTTTATCCTTACGAAAAAAACATTAACAGTTCATTTATGTGCTTCACTTTTGTGTTTCACTTACCAAAAATTGTTCTTTTGTAGGATGAGTTGTAGGAGCAGTGTACACAGGGTAGATTCACCCCATAGGGACGACATGACATATTGGCTGATGCCGTTGGGAGATCAGAGCACCCAGGTCGTGTTTGTGGCATTGAATTTGGTGCAGGCATTCGAGATTATTTTGGATGATCTTCACGTGGATTTGCATCATCAATAAATGAAAGTGTTTTGGAGGAACTAACAAAGAAAATCACATATGATTTCACACAAAATTTGATGAAAACATTCGGCCAAACATTGGAGTCTTTGGGTGCTCATTC
Organism: Orobanche coerulescens; assembly: GCA_033398695.1. Taxonomy (NCBI): domain Eukaryota; kingdom Viridiplantae; phylum Streptophyta; class Magnoliopsida; order Lamiales; family Orobanchaceae; genus Orobanche; species Orobanche coerulescens. The sequence continues at coordinate 71,067,383 of CM065801.1, forward strand.
ACAGCAGCCCCACGTCGATCGACATACACCTGATGATCATGTTACCAATGTCAGTACGAAGGGGAGTTGTGCCGATGTTGTTTCTGGCCCTTCGGGAGGGAAGACTCCGCCTGGGGACACTGGTCGACTTGGATTTTATGTGGACAGGCGTCCTCCTCGTCTAGTCACTATTAGTCGAGTTCATTAGGGAGATTCTACCCTACATTGTGCTCCTTTACTAGCTCATTTGGTTAAGGTAGTAGTCGAGGAGGCCGTAGATGGCAGTGCCGAAGTTCTTATACCTACTGAAGATGTAAGCTTAGTGAGAGAAGCTCTGGGTACCTTTATTGCATGGCCAAAGAATCTTGTCGTTGCGGAATTTATCAAGGTATATTTCTTTTGTGTTTTTGTATATTAAATCTAAATAAAAGATACTCCGGTTATAGTTGGTTTTTTTACACTCTTCTGTATGATATAGGATGATGAGCGACCTGAGCGACCTAAGAAACATGCTCGTCAAAATGTCGTGTTGTAGAGACTCTTTTTAGTGACCCATTACAAGTGCCATGGGATACATGTTCCTTTGGCTGTGGTGGTGCTGACGTTCCCTTGTACATAAGTTACAATAATCTTTTGGAAATCGTTCAAGTCAATCCGTGGCTTAGCTTATTGATTCTACAGTTTTAGACTTTGTAAGTAATTCTTTACATGCATATTCATGTATATTTATTAAAATTCATAGTTTCGAATGTAAATTAGATATTAATATTTTGTTTGACAAATTAGGTATTTATCGAAATTGAATGTCGGCACGATGGACAAGGATTTGTATGGATATTTTGATCCTCAATCCATACAAAACATGGGAAATACGGGAGAGGAGACCTCCAGAGACATCACTTCACGTATGTCGGATGCAAAAAAACAGATATACCTTGGTGTAATATCCGCAATTTCGAATTTCGGTAATTTTCTTTTTTTCGGCGGAAGTCCGTTTTGACGACTCGCTCATGACCGTTTCATCATTTCGAGAATGATTAATTCTGCACTTTTTGTCATCCGAGTTCGTTTCGGTATCGTTTTGTTGAGTTCCGAGCTTTTTAGCGACTTTTCCGCACTTGAGCTCGATTCTTGCGAATCTCGTCCGAAACTGTTGTTTCGAGTTTCTCGTAAGTTCATTTGATGTTATTATTTATGTTGCGAGCTTTGGTTTGGTGTTTCGATCGCGTATCGTGATTTTCGGACGTTTTGGGCCATTTTCGTAATTTCCCAAAGTTTGGGGTAATTACTTTCCGTTGTCGAATTTCGAGCCTTCGGGTGGTCGGAATCGTGTGTTCTCTTAGTGCTCGGATTCGTCTTTGCGAGTACTTCGTAAACGTATCTTCGATTCATATTCAGGTTCGGGTTTCGGGGTCGTCCGGGCCGTCGGAGTGGCCACGGCCGGTCACGGCCGGAGCAGGGCCTGGCCTGGCCTAGTTACGGCCGTAAGGTGCCGGTTACGGCCGTACGTGCTCGGCAAGCATGGCTGGATGAAGGCGATTCTGACCGTAAGGGTCGATTCTGGCCGTCGGTGCGTGCAATGTTCGGACGAATGCGATTCTGGCCGTAAGGACTGCGATGCACGCCGTAAGTGCCGAGTTACGGCCGTAAGGCCCTGTCGGTTACGGCCGTAAGCGATCGGCAGGCGCTGGGTGGATTTTGACGAATGCCGGTTACGGCCGTAAGGTCTTCCGGTTACGGCCGTAAGTGGTCGGCAGGATGCTGGGCAGTATATATATGTTCGAGCAGATGGGTTTTTCACCCATTTTCTCATTCCTTTCCTTCTCTTCTGCGGCTGGAGGTGTGGGAATCATGGAGAGATGTTGTTGGACAACCAATCCATGAAGTCTTGGAGTTCATATCATCAATCATCCATCCTATAACATCCCTTGATCTAGCAAATCAGGTCAGATTTTTTAGAAATCTAGTTTTGGGGAATTTGGGTATTTTGGTTGATTTCGTCCGTTTAATCTGATTTAACTTAGGATTGTGATGGATTGATGATTATTTAGATGTATTATATCATTTCCCTTGTTATTCCATGGTTGGATCGTATCGATTCGTTGTTTGGGTCGAGTTCTTGACCGACACCTTGAAGGTGTCCGGTAAAATGTCTTAGAGGGGTTTTCGGGCGTTCTACGATTATTCTTCCTCGTATGATCGTTGATTTATTGATTATATGATGTTAAGGTCGAGTTTCTTGCGAATAAACCACTTCGAACCCTTTCGTTCGTCGTCGTCTTCCGTTCCGATACCATCGGGCGTTTCCAAGCTTTCCGGTTGAGCCGTGTCCATTCGTGGTTCCGTTGTTCGTGGTTTCGAGGCAAGTATCTTGCCCATACATTTCATGTTTCGTAGGCATAAGTATTGATAAATGATTTTATGCGAAATCCAATGTTTAATGAACGTTAAAAATGATCGGTATGTTCTCGATAAATATTGTTTTCAACGATAATTCGTATACTTCGTGAATGGATGTGTTCTCGGATTATGTGTGTTAGTTTCGTATGTTGAAAGATGTTGTGATCACATTTAGTGAATGTATTAAACCGTAATAATTTACCAAAGATTACGTGTTGTTATGTGTGTTTGTCCGGTGAATACCGGACGAGTGATATTGGTCGTTACTCCTTTGAAAGGAGGTTGTGATGCTTAATGTTTTTTGGCTTGATAAGTGATTGTTGTTGTGTGCTTGATGTATGTGATGTGCCTCCGGGTAGGATTGTTGAATCTCCGGGATCCATACTTGCTAGTATGGGTCGGGCGTGGCCGTAGGGTTATCCACCGGGTATGTCTTGCGGGGACTCCGAGGTTCGTGGCTTGTTAGCCCGATGCCGGGATAAATGATGGGGTTATCATCGGGTATGCCTTGCGGGGACTCCGGGGTTCGTAGCTTGTTAGTGCGATGCCGGGATAACTTATAGTCGTGGTTTGGTTAAGTGTGTATCTGTGCTTGTAGTCACGTGACTGTTGTTACGGTGACATGTGATTTGATATAGTTTCCTGTGGTTTATTCACTCGGGTTTGTTCTACGGGAGCATCTGACGTCCGTGTCTTGCTAGCACGGGACGCGAATAATCTATGGAAACAGGTTGTTATGGTATGATCGGGTCTTGGACCCCGTGTGTTGTTATCGTAACTTTGTTTTGGGAAAATGACTTTTGGTTGTGTCCCTAAATGTTTTCGAAAGGCTTGAGAATTCTTAAAATCCCAAATGTTTTCAAAACTCCCGAGATCGTAAAATGTTTTCTCAAGATAAATATCGGTTTTATCCCTATCTTTCGATTTAACCGTTTTGATTAAGTGATTTACCTCGGGAAGTATGTTTATGATTAACATGTTCCGTGGAGTATGGTATGTATGGCTCGTTTTCGTATTTTATACTTGCACTAGCAAAACAGTGGAGTTTTGCTAACCCCCGAGTATTCGGGGGGTGGATGTCTTTATTGCATTCAGGTTTTGGAGCAGAGCACAGGGTCGGCATGAAGGATGATGAAAGATGAACGATACTAATCACACAAGGATCCGTATGATGTCATTGGTTTAGTTGTATTTTATTTCCGCTGCAGTATTCTTTCCCGCTGTACGGGAGTATGTTGTATTCGACCCCTGTGTGGGCATGTAATGTATTTGAGTTGTATGTATTTATTGAAAGACCAAATCGGTCTACTCGGTCATTTTAGCCTTAAAGGCATTGTCGAGATGTTTAATGTTGTTACCAGCCTGGTAGATCCTTGAGGAAAGGGTCTACGGCATGTAATATCCCTGAGTGGATTGGGGTTGTTACATAAATGGTATCGGAGCTTAGGTTGTGGAAACCTAGGCTGTCGGGTCAAGTTGTGTTTGTTGAGTTTTGTCTCATCAGATTTTGTCTGACTGAGTCGTGTCGCGACGCGTCGTCTGAGTTTGTTGGCCGTGATTAGTATTGTGGGCGATCATCATCTTCGTGCGACCTGTGCATGTAAGTCTCCCTTCTTTGTGTTGTGCCTCGTGTGACACGAGCTATTTTTATGATTATTTGTTAAGTGATGGAATCCTCTTATGGATTTTGATTTCTTGATATGTGGTTATTTGACCCTCATATTTCGTTCATATGAGGAGTAGTGTTGCTGGATTGTGCATGTTTGACTTTATTTCTTTTATCCGCTGCGTGAGTTCTTTTGTAATGACTTTCGGTATTTTACCGAATGGGTTTTATTTCGAAAATCGATTCCCTTAACCGAGTTTTTGGCATTATGGCCTTGATCGTTTTGGTGAAATTCTTATGACGGTATTTAGTATTTTATAAATGGCTTTTGTGAGTTTTGAAATATTACCGTCATCGACCTTTTTGGCGTTTTGTAAATGGTTTTTAGCCTGGTGGGTTCCGGCACGGGACCCACGGCGCTATAATGTTCCGTATAATTACCCGAAATTTTTGGGCATTCTAGCCCATTGAATTATCTTTAAAAACCTTGAGTATCTTAGAAAAATAAATTTCGAGACGTACTTTTAAAATGAATTATTTTCTCGTGGTACATACAAGGTGCCACAACATGTTTCAAAATTCTTCTACCTCGAGGACCAAAATGCTTTGAGATATTTTCAATGTTTTAGAAACACTTTTATTTAGACCCGAGGGTCGAATATTCTGAAAGTTTCCACTAAGTGAAAGTGTCCTCATTTTTATCAAATGCGAAATGGTTCTCCAAAGTCTCGATAACAATGTTTCACGTTTGTACTTTTTGAAAGGTGATACTCAAGATCAACCGGTGTTCTTCTAAATTATTTTCAAAATGAGGTTTTCATTTTAAAACCTATCCATTCCCGTTTGAGGGCTGGGTATGTATGTGTGATGTTCGCGTTGTCATTTTGATGTTTGCTCCCGAGTATGATCGAATTGGCGGTGTGAGCATTGATTCGTTTTCCACACATTTGTTGTGTTAGCCCCCAGTGAGAGGCGGGATGTTGGTGTTAAATGTTGTCGTCTCGTGGTGGATTGCGTGTGCCACACGAGTGTGAGATGTTGAAGCTTGGGTTTGTACGTTGGTGTACATATGTGATTGTTTCATGATGTTTGTATTACGTGCTGGTTATCGTTCGGGCCATTGAGGTCGCCAAACGATACCGTCGTTGTTGTAGTGTTTGTGTGTGTATTACTTTACGATGGTAATAGTTGTATATGATATGTGTTATGATTCCTTGTTGTGCTGAGTTGGCATCTCCGGTATGTTGTTTTGCGGTGTTATGTTCCATTGTATCTAGCATTTGTATTTTCGGTATGCCGAGCCGAGGCATTTCAATCGTGATGTGCCGGGGGAATGTACGTGCAATTTGTCCTTCTCGTCAGTAACACATTTTGAGTGTGGACTCGAGGGACACCGAATTCAGTTTTGCGAATTGGCTACCGAGACTTTCGGAGTTCGCGCTTGACAGATATCGAATCGGCTTTGAGAGGCCTTTGAAGGATGTTTCGCGATTGCACATTGTGTCGTCTCCTTGATTTCGTTATTGTGAGTAGCGGGGACGACCTTCTTTTATAAGAGGTCGAATGTAATACCCGTATTGTTTTGGACTTCTTCATTTCCTCTTTCTCAAGTCTATCGATTCGCTCGTGTTCGTTGATCTTTATCTGAACTAGTTACGTATTTCGGTTTCATCGTTCGAGCAGCCGTGATCTTGTTTTGGGTCGCTCTGGTTATCGCTGTGACTTTTCCGAGTTCGGTTCGATTCTTGTGAACCTTGTTCTAAGTAACATCTTTTGGTTCTACTAGTTGTTTTGATCGAAGTGGATCGGATTTGGAACTTCTGTATTTTCGACTCTGTCGACTCGTTTATGTTCGTTGACATTTTCTGAGCTTGTCCTGTCCCTTGCTTTTGTTGATCGAACGAGCGTGGTATTGTTTCGGAATAACTCGTTTGTCGTTGTGACTTTTCAATTTCTATTCCCTCTCATGTGGATCTTATGTGAATGCATATGTTGTTGTTTTCACCGGATCATATATTGTCTCGAGTCGAGATGTGAACCTTGGAGTTGTTGTTTGAATTTTTATTGTTCTTCGTGATTCGAACATGATCGTTCGATTTTTGTTGTCTCGATCTTTGTGGTTCGATCGTTTGATTGTTCGGTTTTTGTTGATCTTGTTTCGTGATTGTTGAGCGTTCAGACTCCTTCCTAATTCCCTTATGTTCGGGATATTAGTCTCGTTTCGATCTTCCAACCCTTGGGCGGTGGAATTCCGTATTGGTTCAGCGTTTGACTCGCGTTTGGATTGATGAACCGTTAGGTTGGTCAATCGTATTGATTTTCGTTCGTTGTGTTTTGTGATTGTTCGGATAATCGATCTGATTGTACTATCTATTTGATGACGTTTGTCACTTATTGATTTTATTATGTCTCTACGGTGGCGTTGTGTTGGTCGTCGTGGAGTGTGGTTTCATGCCGTATGTCTCTTTGCGTTTCTTGCAGCGTTTCGCCATTGGGCGCGAGTTTTCAGTTTTGTGTATCTCGTCGAGTTTTCCTGGCGGGTATATTGCTTCCCCCTACCTGTTTTAAGTTTCGGGACGAAACTTCTTTTAAGGAGGGTAGAATGTAATATCCGCAATTTCGAATTTCGGTAATTTTCTTTTTTCGGAGGAAGTCCATTTTGACGACTCCCTCATGACCGTTTCATCATTTCGAGAATGATTAATTCTGCACTTTTTGTCATCCGAGTTCGTTTCGGTATCGTTTTGTTGAGTTCCGAGCTTTTTAGCGACTTTTCCGCACTTGAGCTCGATTCTTGCGAATCTCGTCCGAAACTGTTGTTTCGAGTTTCTCGTAAGTTCATTTGATGTTATTATTTATGTTGCGAGCTTTGGTTTGGTGTTTCGATCGCATATCGTGATTTTCGGACGTTTTGGGCCATTTTCGTAATTTCCTAAAGTTTGAGGTAATTACTTTCAGTTGTCGAATTTCGAGCCTTCGGGTGGTCGGAATCGTGTGTTCTCTTAGTACTCGGATTCGTCTTTGCGAGTACTTCGTAAACGTATCTTCGATTCATATTCAGGTTCGGGTTTCGGGGTCGTCCGGGCCGTCGGAGTGGCCACGGCCGGTCACGGCCGGAGCAGGGCCTGGCCTGGCCTAGTTACGGCCGTAAGGTGCCGGTTACGGCCGTACGTGCTCGGCAGGCATGGCTGGACGAAGGCCGGTTACGGCCGTAAGGGCTGTCAGTTACGGCCGTACGGGTGCCAGGCAGTGTTCGGACGAATGCCGGTTACGGCCGTAAGGACCTGCCGGGTACGGCCGTAAGTGCCGAGTTACGGCCGTAAGGCCCTGTCGGTTACGGCCGTAAGCGATCGGCAGGCGCTGGGCGGATTTTGACGAATGCCGGTTACGGCCGTAAGGTCTTCCGGTTACGGCCGTAAGTGGTCGGCAGGATGCTGGGCAGTATATATATGTTCGAGCAGATGGGGTTTTCACCCATTTTCTCATTCCTTTCCTTCTCTTCCGCGGCTGGAGGTGTGGGAATCATGGAGAGATGTTGTTGGACAATCAATCCATGAAGTCTTGGAGTTCAAATCATCAATCATCCATCCTATAACATCCCTTGATCTAGCAAATCAGGTCAGATTTTCTAGAAATCTAGTTTTGGGGAATTTGGGTATTTTGGTTGATTTCGTCCGTTCTACGATTATTCTTCCTCGTATGATCGTTGATTTATTGATTATATGATGTTAGGGTCGAGTTTCTTGCGAAGAATCCACTTCGAACCCTTTCGTTCGTCGTCGTCTTCTGTTCCGATACCATCGGGCGTTTCCAAGCTTTCCGGTTGAGCCGTGTCCATTCGTGGTTCCCTTGTTCGTGGTTTCGAGTCAAGTATCTTGCCCATACATTTCATGTTTCGTAGGCATAAGTATTGATAAATGATTTTATGCGAAATCCAATGTTTAATGAATGTTAAAAATGATCGATATGTTCTCGATAAATATTGTTTTTCAACGATAATTCGTATACTTCATGAATGGATGTGTTCTCGGATTATGTGTGTTAGTTTCGTATGTTGAAAGATGTTGTGATCACATTTAGTGAATGTATTAAACCGTAATAATTTACCGAAGATTACGTGTTGTTATGTTTGTTTGTCCGGTGAATACCGGACGAGTGATATTGGTCGTTACTCCTTTGAAAGGAGGTTGTGATGCTTAATGTTGTTTGGCTTGATAAGTGATTGTTGTTGTGTGCTTGATGTATGTGATGTGCCTCCGGGTAGGATTGTTGAATCTCCGGGATCCATACTTGCTAGTATGGGTCGGGCTTGGCCGAGGGTTATCCACCGGGTATGTCTTGCGGGGACTCCGAGGTTCGTGGCTTGTTAGCCCGATGCCGGGATAACTGATGGGGTTATCATCGGGTATGTCTTGCGGGGACTCCGGGGTTCGTAGCTTGTTAGTGCGATGCTGGGATAACTTATGGTCGTGGTTTGGTTAAGTGTGTATCTGTGCTTGTAGTCACTTGACTGTTGTTACGGTGACATGTGATTTGATATAGTTTCTTGTTGTTTATTCACTCGGGTTTGTTCTACGGGAGCATCTGAGGTCCGTGGCTTGCTAGCACGGGACGCGAATAATCTGTGGAAACAGGTAGTTATGGTATGATCGGGTCTTGGACCCCGTGTGTTGTTATCGTAACTTTGTTTTGGGAAAATGACTTTTGGGTTGCGTCCCTAAATGTTTTTGAAAGGCTTGAGAATTCTTAAAATCCCAAATATTTTCAAAACTCCCGAGATCGTAAAATGTTTTCACAAGATAAATATCGGTTTTATCCCTATCTTTCGATTTAACCGTTTTGATTAAGTGATTTACCTCGGGAAGTATGTTTATGATTAACATGTTCCGTGGAGTATGGTATGTATGGCTCGTTTTCGTATTTTATACTTGCACTAGCAAAACAGTGGAGTTTTGCTAACCCCCGAGTATTCGGGGGGTGGATGTCTTTATTGCATTCAGGTTTTGGAGCAGAGCACAGGGTCGGCATGAAGGATGATGAAAGATGAACGATACTAATCACATGAGGATCCGTATGATGTCATTGGTTTAGTTGTATTTTATTTCCGCTGCAGTATTCTTTCCCGCTGTACGGGAGTATGTTGTATTCGACCCCTGTGTGGGCATGTAATGTATTTGAGTTGTATGTATTTATTGAAAGACCAAATCGGTCTACTGGGTCATTTTAGCCTTAAAGGCATTGTCGAGATGTTTAATTTTGTTACCAGCCTGGTAGATCCTTGAGGAAAGGGTCTACGGCGTGTAATATCCCTGAGTGGATTGGGGGTGTTACACTTGGAGCTTACCATCATGAGTTAGTATAGATTTATAAATTGCAACTATGTTATATTTGCATATTTTCTCCTCTTTTTTCTAAATTGATTTTGAAAAGATCTAACATTCGTCTCACTACCCTCTTTTCTATAAAAGTCTTAATATTCTGTCATGTATTTGTAGATTTTTATATTAATAATTATGTAAGTAGATGTGTTTAGATTGGTTTGACATGAAAAAATTAAGTAACCCCCTGCTTGTAATACGTTTGTTAATGCAGTGAGCATTAGCAACTTTTGGTCATTATTCCCGCAAAAAGAGTTGTTGTGTGGTTTTGCTCACTACACCGTAAGCCCGACACTCACATTAAGGCCGTAGTCCAGAAGTAAGTTTTAATTTGTAGCATTTACTTGGAAAATATATTATTTTCATTTCATAATACATTAGTACTTATTTCAAACAGTGTCGTGATCGCGTTTAAGGTGATAGGGGTATGCATACAAGTAAATCTAAACAGATGATTACTTGGATATATCCCAAAGTAAGAATACATTTAGTCACATGTATTATAACACTCCTAGAGTCATCCAGGAATATTATAGCGCCGTGGGCCCCGAGACGTAACCCACAAGGCAAAAAGATATTTTCGTAAACATTTATAAATGCCCAAGAGGCTAACAACGGTACTATCTTTTAAAAACATTCGAAGACTTAATAAAATCCGTTTATCAAAATCGTCGTAAATGTAATATCCGTGGTTTTGATTTCCGGTAATTTTCTTTTTTTTTTGCGAGAGTCCATTTTGTCGACTCTCTTGTGACCGTTTCATCATTCTGAGAATGATTAATTCGGCACTTTTTGTCATCCGAGTTCATTTTGGTGTCGTTTTGTTGAGTTCCGTGTTCTTAATCCTGAGTCTATAGTGCTCGCTAACACTTGTGGTTAGCGCACGCTAAGGTGCAGTTGTTAGCGCACGCTACGGGTGTGGTAGCGCATGCTAACTGGAGGTGCAGAAACAGTCCTGGGGCTACTGGACTGGGTTAGACATTGATTGGCGCATGCTATTTAGTAATATAGCACGCGCTATGGTGTATTAGTAGCGCACGCTAGGGTGAGGATAACACACGCTACCTGGTAGTTCAGGGGCACTCCAGGAGCTACTGGACTGGGTCTGAAGGTCTCGTTGGCACATGCTAACACTTGTGGTTAGCGCATGCTAATAATGTATTTTGTCCAGGAAGTTTTGTTCGGTGCCACGATAGCGCACGCTAATCTTAAGAAATAGCACACGCTAAGCTGTCCAGTGTATATAAACTGGACAACAGTCATTATTCTCATTTTCACTCATTTTCCTTTTCTCTCCACGGGAGTAAGTCAAGGGCGACTGTGGATCGTGATTTTGGACGATTTTGCTCAATCCAAAGGTGTTTTGGAGTATCCCAGGTGATTATAACATCAGCTAATCCATTGTTCTTCGCCGGATCAAGGTATTTTTCTTGATTCCATAGAGTTGACTTTTTGGGAGTTTTGTTCTTGATTTCGTTTTCCATCCGATTTTGATAAACCAATTGTTGTTTAATGATGTTGTTAAACATATCCTGCGGATTGTATATCCATATTTCGGGTTCGAGTTCCATTTTCGTGTTTCGTCGGGCCAGTTTTCGTTCTTGGCCATTTTGGGGGAAACCCTTGAACTCTTGTCGTTTGTTCCTTCAATTCAGCGGCTTTGGGTCGTGCTATGGAATTCATTTTTCATTGTTTTTATTGTCATTCATAGTTTATTATTACAGGTTAGCATTCGGCGGAGTCGGTGGGTTCATAGTCGGTTCGTGCCATCCTACTTCGGTCGATTCTCCGCGTTTGGGGTTATTCGAGGCAAGTACCTTGTTCATACATTCTTGTTTTGTGAATATGATGATTAGTCATCATCTTGGTATGTTTGTTTGGTTGTTTGGAATGAACTTTCAAAAGATTCGGTTTAGCCTCGTTAAGGGCTCACATTCAAAATGCGTGTGTTTTGTGAATGGTTAAGTGAACTATATGAATACGCTTGACATTGTTGTTGTGCTTTGATAATATATATCCATATATTATCTCATCTCGGTGTATTGTGATTTGACAATTGTGTCGTGCTATGTGTTTGTTGCCTTTGGGTGAATTGTTTGGATATCCTTGGTGTATTGTGTTATGTGTGTGAATGTGTGGATATGAGCGGGGTCTACGGTGACACATGGCATGTGATCATGTGGTCAGGATGCAAGAAGTGTTTGATCCAACCGTGAGAGCCTCAGGATACCTATGGTGACACATGACTTGTGATCATGTGGTCAGGAGACAACAAGTGATTGATCCAACCATGAGATGACATGGCAAGTGACCCCAGTGGTATAAGGAACCTACGGTGACACATGACATGCGATCATGTGGTCAGGAGACAACAAGTGATTGATCCAACCATGAGATGACATGGCATATATTCACGGTGTTATGTATATGATTTTAGATGTGTTGACCAGGTCAAGTACCCTGGGTGTGACCGAGATTTTGTATCTTGGGTGGTTATGTTTTGCTGAATTTATGTCCGTCGAGGACACGTGACGTGGGTTTTGAACCCTGTGAATTGTTGTTGGTTTTTATTCGAGAAATAAAATATTTGGTCTGTGACCCCTATTGATTTTGGAAAGAGAAGGATTCGATAATCCTAAATTGTTTACCGTTAAAACTCCCGAGGGCTTTTTGAACTATTTTACAAATTGTTCTCATGATTTGTGATCTTTCGGGATTAATTTACTCAAACTCTTGCCTCGGGAAATACCTTTTGTTATGTTTGAACCTTTGAGGATTCCTGGTTGTTATTATTCTTGGAATATGACTTGTATGACTCGTATTTTGCACTTTGTACATGCACTAGCAAAATAGTAAAAAATTGCTAACCCCCGAGGAATCGAGGGGTGGATGTCTGTATTGCATTCAGGTTTTGGGGAGCATAACACAGGGTCGGCATGAAGGATGATGAAATCTGATCGATAATAATCACATGAGGACCCGTGCGATGTCGTATTGGTAGTCATACTTTATTTCCGCTGCAGTATTTGTTTCCCATTGTATGGGAGTGTTTTGTATTCGACCCCTACGTGGGCATTTATTGAGATTGAGTTGTATGTATTAATTGAAAAACCAAATCGGTCTTCTGAGTCATTTTAGCCTTAAAGGCGATGTTTAGCTGTTTAATTATTTTTACCAGCCTGGTAGATCCTTGAGGAAAGGGTCTACGGCATGTAATATCCCTGAGTGGATTGAGGGTGTTACAGTAAAAATCTCATTTGAAGCCACAAGGCCCGAAATGCCAAAACTCAACTGTTTAAAAACATACGTTAAGCTATCGCTTACACGTACCGACAAAATAGTTTAGGAAACCATTTCCAAATTAACTTAAGTTGCCAAAAACCAAAATGGGCATTTAAGAATACTCACGCAGCGGAAAGGACAAACAATTTTAAAATACTGTAGCAGCGGAATACAACACAAAATCAGAATACTCGATTCATAAACAAATGCCATAGCCAGTATCCTCCGGGAAGCTCAACTCTTCACGACCGCTACAAGCATGATATTCCAAGAACCTAAAAAGAAAACCCACGACGAGGTCATCCATAATATCCAACAATGATAACAATCACATCCATACCAATGAAAATACTAAGTAAGAATATGACCAATGTAATCTTACCACCGTAACTTTACCAAACTCGTAATAATTCTCATCAAAATAACCATTATCACAATGCACATCTCGTAATATCGATTAATCAATAAACTCAAATATAACATCCATACGGTACCTCAAGCAATACCCAAGATTCTCAAACATCATCATAACTCGCGATACGGAAATGTACCAGCTCTAACCAATCCGATCCATCAGATAACATCAACAAATATCAACACGATAATTGATTGTCCATCCAAAGACAAATTACAAAGGACATACGGAACATACCTCAAGATATGTAATGCCACGACAATCATGTCAGTCTAATCCGAGATCAGATCAATACCACATATGGACATGGTCCTAAAACAAGACCTACAAATGCATACTCACATGACGACATCAATATGCCCACGATAACAACAACAATGTATACTTATGGAAATCCGATGATCCAGCGCACACAGCATAGATCCCAAGATGACCCTGTTAGATCAACACGAGGTGGATAACCAATAATATACATATGCACAACAACAACACATGGTAATCCAACAATCCAGCACACACAGCATAGATTCCCATGATGATCCCATCGGACCAACGCATGGTGGAAATACCTGTCCAACGATCTAGCGCACACAATATAGATACCCAAGATGATCCCGCCGGACCAACACGAGGTGGACATACGACAACAATGCACAAATGCATAACAACAACAATACACAATGTATCACAATATAATTGACATAAAATGACAAGAAAAATTAGAGTACTTGCCCCGAGTCCTTCGAGAGCAATCTCGATGTCTAAACCATCACCAACCATTATTCTCAATACTCGACAGTCCAAAATGTCCCAGACTATAGATAATTCATATCTTCATCTTTATCTCAATGTATCTTCGATACCCAAGTATACCAATAACAAAAGTAAATCATATACATTATGATTTAAATTCCAAAAATCCAAAAATAACTTACAATCCCAAATCTCCTGTGTTCACAATTATAATCATTGCTATACGAATTATAAACAAATGAAATGAAAATCATTCATTAAATATAATAAACTGAGCAAGTAATATACTTGCCTCAATATTGACACGACGATGATGAAGTCGCTACCAATCCCATTACCTTCGACTACTAGCTCCTAGGCCCTGGCCAAAGCGATTCATGAACGTACTCGAACTGGACCGCAACACACTTTTCTAGTCGACGATTATAACCAACGATCAATGATCACAACCTATTGAAGTAATTAATTAACACACATTCAATAATAATAAATTCCCGATATAACCAATCAATCAAACTCAACGGTTCAACAATTCATCGATCATATACAAAACCAAATAGTATAACTCAAACTATCACGAACTCATATCCATAATAAGAACCGAAATCTGATAATCGTTATTAACAATCAATATAAACGATCAACAAACCCAATGATTTTACAATATTTCGATTAACCACAAGTCCGAATAATCCAACTCAACCAATTACGAATTCACAACCACAATACGATTACGGATACGAATGTAAAGGAAATCATATTCGATGATCAATCACAATCTTTCCGGGTTCACTCTCATCATCATACTCACATTGTTATATACCATTAATCAATCATCAATCAACATTACTTAACGAACATTCGATTTTCATATATAAAAATACCGATAATTCAACATACAATCTTCTTGCTATGTTAAATTCATCAAGAAGTTCTTCAAGAATACTGAGTAATTTGAAATCATGTTCATAGTCATCAAAACAACAAATTTTGATATCCTTTAACATGTAGATAATCATCCAACTCATAATCCAAGTCATGTATCATCATATTCTTCAACATACAATTCACAGGACTTCAAGAATCACAACAACAACACCATAATCATCTTCATACGAATCATTCATCAACAATAACATCAAAATCCGAATTCAAGGTGTAGAGTTCATCAACATACCTCAAGAACATGAACAACACCATCACACACATCAAGGATCAACCATATCTTCATATCCAAGATAGAAGAGGTTTATCTTCACTACCATACTCAGAGGGACGAATTTTGGAGGAAGGAATGGTTTTGTTCTCGTGAAGAAATGAGAAACCGATCCTTAATTTATAATCTGTAGCGCTCATTACGTACATTACCAATCCAAATTAACGTATTTAATGCTCCTTACGTATGCTACAGGTCCTTCATAGCGTACGTAACATCATTCCAGAACTCATTGTCTTGATTCGTTCGATCACTTACGTACGTAATGCATCGGCCATAATGTACGTAATGCATACGTTGACTTGCTACAGTGCATATCCATTTAGCATACATAATGGGTAGTCCATAACGTACGTACTACACGACATTGACTCGCCTGCCCACGTTCTGCGCTAAATGCTATCGACCACGGGACCCACTCGTCGGCCATAGCCTGATCCTGTCCGATTCTCTTCGTAACATACGTTATGAACTCTACGTAAT
This sequence comes from Orobanche coerulescens, assembly GCA_033398695.1. Taxonomy (NCBI): domain Eukaryota; kingdom Viridiplantae; phylum Streptophyta; class Magnoliopsida; order Lamiales; family Orobanchaceae; genus Orobanche; species Orobanche coerulescens. The sequence continues at coordinate 71,082,895 of CM065801.1, forward strand.
GTACGTTACGTTTGTATCTTAGCGTACATAAGCTCTTATGCTTAACGTACGCTACGCTTGACAAAGCCCTCTCTGATCAGCCAACTATATCTCACCTGATACTTTAACGTACGTAAAGACCTTACGTTAACGTACGTAACTCTTGGGGATTAACGTACGTAAGCTCATATGCTTAACGTACGTTATGGCTTCTATATTTATCCATTTACACTGATCTTGCTCGTCGTCTCAATATATCGAATATGTATACACGACACACTATATCCTCAAATGCAATTGTCGACCAAGTATGACAATTATACCAATACAAATGTCTCAGTCCTTCATTTATTTTATCCATACTGTACAAACTCCACACTGTACAACATAACTCGGATAAAATAACATTAAACAACAGTAGTAGAAATTTCGGATATTACATGTATATAGATATATATTAGCTATATATGTTTGTATAATTGAGCTTCACATGCTTTTTAATGTAATAAACAAAATGGAGATTGAGAGTGTGGGTATTATGTCATGCACTGGATGTCGACCATTGTCCGAGCTCGTATTATCGATGGATGGATGGAGGTGATAAACATTTATTTCAATTTTTTAAATTACTTAAATTAATTTTAGTTTTTAAATTATTTCAGTTTAAAAGTGATTTAATCGTTTGAGTTGATGAATTAATTTATAAGTTTATATGTACAGATGTTTGATGATGTTGCAGCACTTCCTATAGATAGAATTCAGGAAATTCGAACCGAATGGACAAAACAATTTTTGGAGGTTAGGAACTGTTTATATGCGTAGATTTTTTAATTTGATTTTGTAAGAATTATCATTGTCTTGTTTGGTTAGTTCGTGAATTGTGTTGTATTTATTTTGAATTGGATGGAACGTCATTGTATTGGTATTCACTTCTATAGATAGTTGTAATGAAACATTTTACATTATTGTATTTGATGGTTGGATGAAAGTTGTGTTGTTGTCTTCGTGAATGGATGAAGGTTGTGTTTTTGAGGTTTTATTTGAGATTGTTGTTGTATCCTGGTTTTATTAGACTGTATTGCAATGTTAATTGTGAGGCGGGTTGTATTTTTGACATTTGATTTTACTGTACTGTTTTCTTTGGATGCTGAAATTATGTAGTAGACTGGTAAATTAAAAAACAAACCTGCTATTAAAAAAATATTAACAACTATTCTTTAAGAAAACCGATGTTAAATTACATTGTTAACATTAACAATGATTTCGTGTAAAAACCTCTGTTAAATTAACAGCCGTTCCTATAGAAAACCGCTGATAATTGGAAATTTAACAGCGGTTTTTCTAAAGAATCGCTGCTAATTTCTTTAGAACATTAACAGCGGTTCTCTTTAACAATCACTGGTAATATATTTAGACAGTGTTTTTTCTTATAAACTGCTGTTAAACAAATATACCACACGGCGAGAATATATAAATATTTCATGGCAATAAAATACTCGAAAAAGTATATCAGAGACATTATATTTGTCGAGTATAAAGGCAAAAATAATATTATTTGCTCGAGAAGAAGTACAAACACGGTCGAAGTAAAAAATATTGAAATTAGCTGAAAGGCACCCATGAATGAGGGGTACCTCTCGAGAGTATAAATTTCGCCACACCTAATTAGTATCATAGTTTATAATGAGAGATCTAAAAAATATGAACTTTTTTTTTGCTTGGTGCTGATAGTCGCTGAGCAACGAGCTTTAAATTACATTGAATTTAAATTTGAATATATGGTTGAAACGTTGTGAGTAGCTCAGCAACTGTATTGGTTGTTATAAGTATTTATCTTACTGAATGAGCGATAAACTTATGATCTACCATTTGGTTTTAAAAAATTTGAGCAAACTATTATATAAATTATCAATATTCAATTAACTAGTATGTTTGGTGTGGAATTTCCACTCTAGCCCCGACTTTATACTGAATGGCTTTTTGTGTGTTATAGCTGTTGGGATTCGGTGATCAAAATCGAGTTACGTAGCGAGAAAAATAAAACTGGTCTAACCAGGTAAAAACTGAACCCCTCAAAGGATCGATCAAGCTCGTATAAATCAAAATAAATAGACGAAGATAAAATTAAAGAAGTCATACCCTCGTAGTCCTTTGATAATTTTATCTTGATGGAAAAACCCGAGCCAAGCTTTTATAGTTTTTGGCCACCGAAAATATCAATTACTTTTTGTATCACCAACATGAATATGAATCCAATTCCTTCAAACTTGATGAATTATCAAGCACCGAATATGTTGAGTGTATCTATGTTATCACGTGGTGGATATTGATCAAAAAAATTATACAACAATTCGTTCTCTAAGAACACGGCTAGGAATTGATATACTATTTTTCTTCTATTCTCTTCTTCCTTTTTCTTTCTCTCTAAGATGAATAAGAAAATTGGAAAAATTTTATCTCCTCACCACTCAGAACTCACGGCTGAATCACACTTCAATGGTGTGTGTTTGATGTTATTTTATATCATGATATGATAAGATTTCGAGATAACAACAATCTTGATCTCTTTTGTCATCATGTGAAAAATAAATCAAATCACGCCCCACACCATGCCATGACAAGGAAAGAAATCACATGGAAGGTGAAGTGGGGAGAGATGGGGGGGGGGGGGGCAGTCCACTAGTAGGTTGGTGAGAAAACGATCCGAGCCACTCGGTTCGTGTACCGGACGTTCGCGTGTCTCGTCCGTCCGTTGAGTACACTTCATTTTATCTCCAATGTATTTATACTTAATTAATTAATCCAATTAATTAATTTTATCTAATACAATATTACAATTAAATTTTTTAAGGAATAATTATTTATAAATTAAATTAATCACCCAGTAATTAATTTTAATTCATAAGACCGCATCACTATATCCAATAAATTAAATTTGATATCTAATATCTAATATTAATGAAGAGATAACAAATACATATTTTATCCATCAAATATCCTTGTGCGTGACTCCATAGGTCCGTCTCAGTCTGCAATGGGAGGAACCAAAAGGTGCGGGTAACACTTAGTCAGCCTAGTGACCCGCACCGCAATCCAACTGAGAATGAATGATAGAATCATTCTAAAAGCATTATGTTGTGAATACTGTTTATGTATAAACCCTTCAATCATATATCCCGGTCAAGTATTAGGGTCACGATAAAGTCAAACCCTATTGTAAATTGACTCTATGCATTTGTTAATGCAAACCAAGATCACCGAGCTCTCGTATATCAAATACAACTAGATCTAAATGCTTTGACCAAAGACTTATTATCTCATTTGCCATTAACCGCATAGGACATTTACCTGCTCACTTATAGGAGAAAGAATCCTATCTTGTTTTTTTGTAGAGACTGCTACTTGCCTACTAAGTTGTACTTCAAGATTAACCCCACCAACCAGTGATTGGATCGAACTACTCTAATGACCACACACATCTCCTACTGAAACCTCGGGTCAAAGGTTCACGTATACCTATCACAACCTTTTGATTCAATCATCGACAATCCCAAAGTGAAATCCATGTGACCGAATCGAGGTGAGTCCTGTTCGAGTGTACTAATACCATTAACATACCTATAATGTGTGCTCCCACTAGCTCTTAGTGAAGACAAAGACTCTACATGTCAATGTACACATTATACAAGTCTTGTGTAAACTTACTGCCTAGTTAAGTTTTATCAACTTGCAAACCAGTTAAATGTTCGATCCCTAAACACTTCCAATGCCTATCTCCTCTATGTACATAAGTAGTGGAATGTTTGCTGTCAAATGCAAGGACTATTATTCTATATACCAAATCACAATACCCATGATATATAATAATATAGAAATAATAAATACCTTATTTAATTTAATATTCATAATTACAACATAATGCTCTCACTCTCTCATCCTTTGAGTGGAATTCGAGGGCATATAACTAACAATATCCCACGTGCACTCTATGCCACAAACTATTGTATCTAATACCTTACTCTCCAAATGTCTCTCTAAGACCTTCTGAGATAATGGCTTGATCAGCGGATCAGCAACATTATTTGCTGTGTCTATTCTCTGAAGTGTAATATTCCCTTTCTGAACCATTTCTCTAACAAAATGATACTTTATATCAACGTGCTTGGTGTTGTGGAGATCCTTAGGCTCCCTAGGATGCACAATAACTCCGTCGTTGTCACAAAATAGCGTCACGGGCTGATCTGATTCAGGAACCACTTGAAGTTCCTCAGTGAACTTCTTAATCCAAGATGCCTCTTTAGAACCCTCTGTCGCTGCCTGATATTCGACTTGACATGTGGAAATCGTAGTCACACTTATCTTTGCACTTCTCCAGGATACTGCTCCACCATTCAGAGTAAAGATATACCCTGATGTGGACATCTGCGCATCCATGTCTCCCTAAAAATCTGAGTCCATATAGACCATCACTTTAAGTTCACCACCATATGTAAGAACAAAGTCTTTAGTCCTCTTTAGGTACTTAAGAATTTTCTTTACAGCAGTCTAATGTTCTGCCCTGGATTTGACTGAAACCAACTTACTACACTCACAGCATAGGCAATATCCGGTCTAGTGCAAATCATAGCGTACATGAGGCTACCCACTGCATAATCATAGGGTACCTTGCTCATTTCTTTTCTGTCGTCCTCACTTTGAGGACACATTTTTAAGTAAAGTCTTATGCCATGTCACATAAGTAGGAACCCCCGACTAGAATTATCCTGTAAAACCCTTACTTTTTATTGACTGTATAACCTTGCCATTCCTCCTATTTTGTCGCTCTGTAAACTCCTTATGATGTTGTCGATTTTGATTTAGATTTTCGTACCTTGTTTAGATCATGATCGTGTCATTTAGACCTCTCGGAAGTGTTCTGGATCGAGGATATAGCGCACGCTAGGCCTAGGCTAACGCAAGCTAAATCTACTTGAGTAGCACACGCTAGCCTTGAGCCTTAGCGTGCGCTAACGTTCCAAGCTTGACAGAGGCAGTAGCTAATTCTGCTCTCTGGACTAGCAGTTAGCGCACGCTATTCGTGATCAATAGCGCGCGCTAACATTGTCCGTAGCACACGCTAACGATCTGAGTCGGCAGAGGCAGTGAGGTATTCAGACATTCTGGACTAGCAGGTAACGCACGCTATATGTGTTGCGTAGCGCACGCTAGTGCTTAGTGTTAACACACGCTAGTGGTATGGGACAGTGAACTGGGACTTTGGCAGGATACCAGTTAGCGCACGCTAGGGATGTTGTGTAGCGCGCGTTAATGTCTCAAGACAGTAGCTACTGGACTACTGGGTGACCCGTTAGCGCACGCTAATATTGAGGCGTAGCGTGCGCTAGACTGGGCGCAGTATATATGGGACAGTCAACCCCTGTACTCCTTATTTCTCTTCCTTCTCACTCATTTCGATGGGAGCAGTGGGATTTAGCCGATTCGGGGCATTTGGAGGCGATCCTTCTTTAGATATCAACATCTTTGGTTGGATAACAAAGATTACACGACATCTTATCCATATCCATCTTCCAAATCAAGGTAAATTCCTTAGAACCCTAGTTTTGGGGAATTTTGGGAATTTTATTAGATTCGTCCGATTTATCCATTTTGGAACTTGAGAACCTTGAGATTATGTTGTATGTACCCCGTATACATGCTTCCCCTATGATTATTTGGATTGTTTTGTGCCGTGATCGGACTTGAGAGGGTTTGGGTGATTTTCCAACCTCTAGTTGTTTACCCTTGTAATTACGTGAATCGTGAGCAGGTTTTGGGAGTTTCTTCGTGTGATTTGAGTATGGATGATTGATTATCATATTCCTTGCAAATCGTTTAGGTACTGGAAGTGCGTTCTTGGACCTGTCGAACTTATACTCTTTTCCTTACGATTTCTCGATGTCTCAAAGGCAAGTATATGTTTATAATTGTACATTATTTACTTTGAAAGTAAGATATATTATTGGCATAATTGTTTATATACACTCTGGGACGGACCGACGGGTCCTCTGAGGGTTTCGTAGCCTCTAGTGCGATTCCGCGGATAATTTGGGTTAACCACTCTGGGACGGACCGACGGGTCCTCTGAGGGTTCCGTAGCCTCTGGTGCGGTTCCACGGTTGATCATGTATGTATTGATGTGATGCTATGAGATTTAGTTATTCCGGAATACTAGTCTTATATTGATGAGATGATGATTATTTTTTACTTTACTGTCGAGGAGTATTATATTTCATATTCGAGATACTTGCACTAGCTATTCGACGGGTAACCCCTTTATGGAGGAAATACTTTTTATGTATTTCAGATTCCAGGAGAGTGCAAAGGCATGTATCTGGTCGGCATGAAGATGATGGGCAAGTGTGATACTGTGTCTTGTCTCCGGATATATTTTGTGTTTCCTCCATTCAGTGTTGTTGTACTGGAATGGTTTTTGAATACTCGAGTATTGTTTTCTGTTTCCTTGATGTTGCGGCCTATGTTGCCGAGGTATTGATTTGTGACGTGACGTATTTGGATACATTGGATATGGCTTTAATACCATTTGTATTGTCCTACATTTCTTTGTATTTGGACCTTCTCGGTCAAATTCTATAGTTTCGCGTATGAAAAGCCTTGTGGGTCCCACAGTGGGGATCACGGCGCTGTAATATACTCTGAATAACTTGGGGGTGTTACAGAATATGGTATCAGAGCTTATGTCTATGGATACCTAGGCTGTCGGTCTTTTGGGTCGATTAAGTCATTGTTTGTCTACAGTATCACTACTTTGCCATCATCACAGTGCGATCGGTACTTGTAATACCTTTTACTCTTCTGGTGTTTCCTTAATCGCTTTGCTTCTGAATTGGTATTCTTGGGAATCAGTCACTTTGATGACATGCGATTGAATTGTACTTACGTGTCTTGTATATTCTTCAAAATGTATGCTAGTAGGGGACATGGACGAGTCCATGGTCGTGGACGCGGACGAGGACGTGGTGCGGCCGTTTCCCTCAGTTCCGTTGCGGTATCGACCACCCCCAACTTATCTAACTTGATGCATCCTGACACCGAAAGTCAGCATGACCAGTCAACTGGCCAAGGGAACAACAGAGACGTTGGAGTTGCGAATGTCCTTCAACAACTAGCTATAAGATGACCATCTTGGCCCAAGCCGTTCAGTTGAACAATCCAAACCCAACAACGGATGCCTTGCTTTAGAATCTGATACGTATGCACCCTCCACATTTCGGAGGTGCCAAAGACCCGTTAGGTTGGGAGGATTGGCTAGCGGAGTTAGAGAAAGTCTTCGAAGAGGTTGATTGTCCGGAAGCGAGGAAGGTACCAATTGCTTAGTACTTCCTTACCAAGGAAGCCGCGATGTGGTGGAAAGTTATCAAGCCACAGGATCGTGTTGCTCCGTAGGAATAATTTAAAGAGCTACTAGAGGCCGAGTCTTGTCCTTGGCCAGTGCAAAAAGACAGAATCCGAGCCTTTTTCGTGGCTAAGCCGTAGAACATTCCAGTTTCGCAGGCGATAGTGGAGTACAACCAACAGTTGATCCACATGAAGAATCAAGTGCGAGATGAGCGTGACAAGATCCATTACTTTGATATGCAGATGAATTTAGATTTACAGCGGTACATGGCCGGGTTTGCTTGCACCACTTTGAAGGAATATCAGGACAGGGCTTTGTCCCATGACATGTTAAGCCCCGACAATGATACCACCGAGGAACCGAAAAAGCAGAAGATCGTGGGAAATTTTTCTGGCTCTAAGGGTGGAAACTTCCAGAGATCTCAGACGACTAACTGTTCCCCCGGGTAGTTGTCACATTCTGTTAGAGGAAAGAGGAGTTTCCGTTCTGATCCAGGCACCTCAGCTCGCCCAGTGACTTGCTATAATTATGGTCGTCCAGGCCATGTTAATTTGGAGTGCAATTTCCCACCTTTGAAGTGTCACACTTGCGGGCAGATGGGACATAGAGCAGCTTATTGCCCCAAACAAGATCAGACTTTGGGCACTCGGTGTAGGTCACAAGTCGTCCAGAAACAAGTCTAGAGGGGGGGGTGAATAGACTTGTTTAAACTCTTGAACTCTTTTTCTCGAAGAGTGAGTTTCTTCAGCTGATGATCAAACAAATGACTAGGAGTCGTTTGTTCTTGGATATGTGCGGAAGTCAGCTGATGACGAATATATATATTAACTTAATGAAACACTTAACAATGGATGCAGTAGTTAGAGTATGATGCAGTAAAACAGTAAATAACACAGGCAATTTATAGTGGTCTCAGAGGTGGGGTAATCCTCTACTAATCCACTTTTCTCCAAACCAGTTGGAGATGAATTCACTATAATTCTCCACCAGTGATAAATATTACAGTGATTCACTTCTCACTACAACTGCTTCGAACCAGTGTAATTCCGTGCCGTTGTAAACAAACTTGACTTCCTTGCTCCTGTTGATCCTCGATCCTCGGATGCCTTTACAGTCTGCTACTTCAACCAAATGAAGTACCCCTTACTCAAGATTTAAAGACAAGAGTGTTTGTCTTCTCCAACTAAAGAGCTTCCTTGAATATGAACTTTTGGATCTGCTCTTTTCTCGATGCTATTTGTTTGCTTAGGATTGCTTGGTTTGCTTTGATCACTTAGAGTATATGTTCGCAGTAAATTGCTCGATTTCAAATCTCTGGATATATATAGATCACGATCTCGAGCTTCTTCCTTGTAGCCGTTGCAAATCGAACAAATCCGTCCGTTGGAGAGAGACTTCATTGTTTAATCTTTTACGAACGTTGCAATTTGGATTCCCATTATTTAATTTCATCTTCCGACCGTTGTGATGACTTCGCATGTGAGCGCGAATCTTTTGAATATAAAAGGATTAAAGTCTTCACGGTGGGTCGGGATGATTTAAATAAATCATATCTCTTGCGGGAATCACTCCAATTTGTCCCTTCACGTTGCATGTGAGCTTTAGTAATATTTGACTTTTCAAAGCATCTTTGACGTGGACTTGGAGTACTAGTTTGTAGTTGAGTAGGTGATGTGCGACTTACTTCTCTGCGCAGTAAGTCGTCTCGGTATATCTTGTTTGAGACTTGTCAGTCGGGTGACTTCCACGAGGTTCCTCATTGCGATCTGGTCAAACTTCTCGATAAATTTTAGTTGACCGGGGCTACTCGATTGGAGTCATTGTACTTCTCACGATAGACTAGGTGTACTTTAGTACTTAGCCGATTTTCACCTAACTAACTTTGGCCTACAGAAGATACTCATTTGGTTCTTCTTTACATTTTGCCAATTTTATACTTAACACATTTTGGCCTATGGAAGATACTCATTTGGTTCTTCCTTACATTTCGCCAATAAATAAACATTTGATTTTAAATTAATGACATCATCAAAATCTAACAAGTATTCCTAACAAATTCCCCCTATTTTGATGATGGCAAAACTAAGTAAGCAATCAAATGGCCAAGTCTGCACTTAAGTGCAAGACAAAATCAAATCGATCTAACATTGAGACAACTGGAAAATTGTCATTCAACAGACTGTTCATAAAAGTTTTCTGACTTATCATAGAAATTATACAAGAATGTTTAAGTACAGAAAAATAAAATTACAAGTAAGAAAATATATAAAAGGTCATCTGCCTCTTCCTCTGCCTCTGCGAACAGGCTGCTTGGCAGGTCTGAATGGTTTGGCTCCAATGGGTCTTACCTTGACTGGAGCAAGGCCATACTTCCTTTTCACCACTAGGGCTGCGAAGTCCTGCTCCTCCTGCGATCTGAATTTGTTTTCAAGGCAGACTCGCTTGATTTCCTCCTGTAGTTTTAGTTCATCAAGTTCACCATCCATGCGGACTGGTGTTTCTTCGGCTCTGAATTTAGGGATCATGGGAAAAGCTTTTTGTTCTTTTGCGTGCTTCTTTAGGATAGCCCAAAGCTTGGGATGAACTGCTTCCATCCAGTTGATGAAAATCTCCTGTGGGGAGAGTTTGTCATCCTGAAGAAGTTCCCAGACATAAAAGTCTCTGATGAACTTCTTCCTAGCAGCTCCCCAAAATTCAATAGCTTCAAGTGGGCAGAAATCTTCCACATACCATAGCTCCAGGCCTTCCCACTCAAGAGTAGGTTCGAAGCCGCCTCTGGTCCTTCTGCGCTTCCCTTGGTGAGTCGGCCTTGTCTTCTTCTTCTACAAGTTCCTTCCTCTTCGTGCTAGATGGTCCTTCAAGGTGGGAACATCCTGCTTTTTCTTACTTCAATTCTCTCCCTTCCCCTGAATCCTCTCTTCCCCCTTTTGCCAAAGATCAATGAGGGTTGTTAATTGTTGCTCCATGCGGCTCATCCAATCGGACATGCCAAAAGGCATTCGTTGTTTGTAGGAGGAGGAGGTGAGGGATCGACTTTGCGGCAAGGTATCAATCTTGGCATTTATACGTTGAAGGTCGGGAGTGACTGTGTTGGCTGACTCCCCAAGGGTGTCTCGACAATCTTGATCAGCTCGGTCATGTTGGGAGATAATCGAGGCGATGGGGAGTGTTCTCCCGAGCCTTGACAAGGGAGCCACTCATTGCAGGCTCCTGTCTGCAGGGGAGGTCGAGATAGAGTCTTCTCGGGGTGCCCGACCTTGAGTCCTCTGCCGGCTCTGCATCTAGCCGTGTACCGGGAGGCACAACAATCCTATCTGACTTCGTTGGCGAGCTCTGGCTCCTTCTCGGCTCCTTTTCTCTTTCTTCCTCTTTCCCTTCTTCTTCATCAGATTTCTCTTTTTCTTTCTCCTCATCTTTTTCTCTCTCTTCTCCAGCCGCCACACCAGCTCCTCTTTCACCTCCATCATCATGATCATCATCATCATCATCCTTAGCATCATCTTCTTTTTCTTGCTCCACCTCTTCTCCTTCTTCTTCTTCTTCCTCATCTTCCACTTCTTCTGTTTTTTCAATTTCCTCTGTCTCCTTTTCAACTGGTATGTTTTCTTCTTGTTCTTCTTTTGCTTCTTCATCCTCCTCAACCAAGTTGATAATTTCATTCTCTTCATCAACTTCTTCTATTCTAATCTCCTTTTCTTCTTTCTCTTCCTCCTCTTCTCCAAAAGTACCATCAAAAACACTCAACATTATAGAATGGATAAAATGGTCCATGTTAGTCTCAAAGTGAGACATGAACCAGTTATCCTGGAGGAGTAAGGTTAAGTCTGACTCCTTGCAAAAATCAGTCAGGACATCCTCCGTGGCTTGGGGGTAATCCCAACCACTAGTTTCAATAAAAATTTGAAAATTTGAAAAGGACATGGTTTTAAGAGTTTTCCACTCCTTAAAAATATTGACAAAAGAATGTTTTTCTGCTTGTGGCTTGACAAGTCATAGTTGTTCTATGGAAAGATTAAAAGTGTTGTTTTCTAGCAGATTGAATGAGTAATCTGCTTGAGGATAGATATGACAAGACCTGCTTCCTCTTCTTCGGTCATGTATACGGGAGGAGTAATGACAGTACAATTCTTGTTTCGGTGCACAGTGCAGGCAAGTCTGTAAGCTGGGACCGAATCGTGGTGGCATGATGTTGGTGATCTCCTTCAACTGACTGGCTTCCTTGGCCTCTTTGGAGGGTTCGGGTGATATTTGCAGATTGGAAGGTCCTTCTGGGGCTGGTCCCCTTCTCTTGAAACGGATGGCGATTGGAGTATTATCAGACTCATGCTCGGACTCGACTGCAGTTCCGACCTCAGCTGCAGGTTGGTCCGAGTCTGTCAGATCGTACCTTGGGCAATAGCTTGAGTCTGGTAAGTCCTTCAATATCTGGGCTGCCCTCCCAGTGACTCCAACCTTTTTCTTATCATGGTCCATATGACCTAACCTCTTGTTCGGGTGGAAAGGGTCAATGTTTCCCTTGGCCACCCCAGTCTGCTCCAAGAACCAACTAAGATGCGTTCCGAACGCCAACTTAGTCTTGAACTTCTTCTCTCCCTCGAGCCATTCGACCTTGTTCACTTCACGAACAAGTTGCCTGAAAATGTAATCGGCCCAGTCTACTTCCTCTCGCTGAATTAGCGCACCCAACACCATGAACTTTGAGGATGATAGTTGGTCATAGCTTCCTGCCATTCCCATGACTATTTTATTGGTGATGTCCAGAGCGACTCGGTAAACTCTTTTCAATTCATTCCTTTTCGCCGTAAACTTCAACTTCTCCGGGACATTTTCAAGCTTAATTGTCTTCCATGTCTCGGCGGGTGATTGTTTGAGTGCTTCGACCGCCAAACCGCTATTTTTCATCCCGAATACAGAGCGAATCTTCTCTGTATCGATGGTGACTTGCACTCCACCGACCGTGCTCTGAATCTGGTGCTGAATTAGGTAAGCGTTGCGGTAAAATTCAACCACATCTTCTTTGAACAAGTGTTGGGGGTTGATTTCAAGAAACGGGTAGATGCCGTTCAGTTTCATCGCTCGGATTAGGTCGAGCATATCAAAGTCGTCTAGATTTGCTTCTAGTAATCCCTCGAAATCGACGACCATGGAAAAAATAACCTGGTCCTTCATCGCCTTTAAGTTTGCTCCGTCAACAGATGCCATTTCTGCAAAAAGATTTTAGGATTTAATGTGTATTTTGCTCTGTGAATATTTAGGGTTTCTGAAAGCGTAAAGAGGAGAGTGAAAGGGTTTTCTTCCTTATAAAGAAGATGAAGTGACGTTTGGATTAGTTTATTATAAGTTTACGCCTTTTCATATTCTTTTGAATTTCAAATTTGAATCGGTGGCCCCATTTAAAAATTGACGGTTGATTCTGATTGGCCACCGTAGAGGTTAATTAAATGGGCGTGTGACGCGTGTATTTAAAATTGCCACTTGGCTTATAAGATGTATTTTAAATGCTATTTCTTAAGCCAAAATAATATTATAAATATGATAGATTAAATTGAAATTAGAGATCAGTTTAGAGAACTTAGCTGGTCTTGATTCGTTGACTGTTGACCGCTCTGCTACAGGTGAGTTTGACTTCTCGCACAGTACTCTGTCTGACTAAGTTACTTGATGGCCTTCGTCTTCTACTTTGCATCGGCTTAGGCCGATTCTGGGGATTCGTCCTTCCTTCAACTTGCTTGAACTAGATTCCCAATCTAGTAATCCAAGATCTCTGCTAGCTCTAGGAATCTCTCTTAGCGGGGTTTGGTGAAGATGTCAGCTATTTGGTAGTCTGTGCTGACTCTTTCAACTCTAACCCTTTTGTTAAGCACGTGGTCTCGAATGAAATGGTGCTTAACGTCAATGTGCTTCGTCCTTGAGTGCAAAACCGGACTGTTTGTTATTGCAATAGCACTATTGTTGTCACACCATATAGGAACTTCGTTGGCAATAATATTGTAGTCCCTTAATTGTTGTCTGATCCATAAGATCCGTACATGACTACTGCAGACTAGGTATTCGACTCTGTAGTGGAGATAGAGTTAGAAACCTGCTTCTTGCTAAACCAGGATATCGATCTGGTTCCTAGGAATTGACACGTTCCACTAGTGCTCTTCCTATTGATTTTGCATCCGTGAAATCCGCATCTGAGTATCCCGATAGCTCGAAGTTGTCATCCTTGGGGTACCATAGTCCAACATTAATGGTAGACTTTAGGTACTTAATTATTCTCTTAGCCGCATCTAGGTGTGATTGCTTCGGCTTGGTGGAATCTTGCACAAACTCCAATCGCATATGATATGTCCGGCCTGCTTGCGATTAGGTACAGAAGAGATCCGATGAGTCCTCTGTAGTGGGTTGAGTCAACTGATATTCTGCCTGCTGCGCATCCGGTGAGTACTTGTGCTCATTGGAATTCTTGCGAGTTTGGTGATTCCATTCCATATCTCTTGATGAGATCTCGGGTATACTTTGCTGGTTGATGAAAATTCCTTTTCCATCTGCTAACTTGTAATCCGAGAAAGAAGTTAAGCTTTCCCATCATACTCATCTCGAATTCTCCTTGCATGAGGTTGGAGAATTTCTCACATAGTTCTGGATTGGTTGACCCGAATATGATGTCATCCACATAAATCAACTATTAGAATGTGGCCTTCGTGCTCCACTCTAAATAGGGTCTTGTCCACTTTTCCTTTGCAAAAACCATTTTCTCAAGAAACACAGACGGTGTTTCATACCATGCTCTCGGTGCTTGCTTGAGTCCATCTGAGCCTTCAACGACTTATAGACTTTGTCTCCTTTGACAAAACACAGGGGTTGCTCTACATAGACTTCTTCTTCTAGGATTCCATTTAGAAACGCACTTTTCACATCCATCTGGTAGACTTCAAAATCCTTGAATGCGGCATATGCGAGGAATAGTCGATGGCTTCTAATCTTGCAACAGTGCATACGTTTCATCAAAATCTATTCCCTCACATTGTGCATATCCTTTTGCTACGAGTCGGCTTTATTCCTAACAACACTCCGTCTTCATCACTCTTGTTTTTATACACCCATTTGGTGCCAATAACTTTCTTGTGATTAGGTGCATGCATTAGTTCCCAAACATTGTTTCTCTCCATCTGCTCCAATTCCTCTTGCATGGCATTAATCCATGAATAATCTTCCAGGCTTGTTCTGCTGTCTTGGGTTCAATTTGCGACATGAAACATGAGAACATCGCCATTCTGTGGTAGAGTTGGTGTCTTGTCTTGACTCCATCGACCAACTTTCCGATAATTTGCTGAATTGGATGATCTTTGAGCCATTTGGGGATCTCGTCCTCTTCGGGTTTGTTCCCCTGTTGGATTGCTCGTGGTTATCTGCATCTGCTGGATTACAGTGCCATGGATCGGCTACCGCCTTGTCATCTGCAGCTTGGTTGCGGGTGAGATGAGTCTTTGTCGACTCATTTGGTCTTCTTCAGCAAGCGGATCGAGATAGGTTTGGTGATCTGTCGATCTGCGATTGGGTCTTCATCACCGCAGTTGGATCATCAGTGATCTGCAGTGAGTCCACCATTCCGGTGTCATGTACAATGACTTCTTCAAGGGTTCTTGACTTGAGCTTGTTCTCAATTTGCTCAAGCCGTTTCTGTACTCAACATAGATTCATCAAAAACAACATGGGGTGTTTCCTCCACAACTAAGGTTCTTTTGTTGAAAACTCTATATGCCTTGCTTCTTTGGGAATATCCCATAAATAGACCATCATCGGTTTAGCATCAAAGGCATTTAGTGTGTTTTACCGTTGTTGTGGATGAAACACTTACAACCAAAAACATGAAAGTAAGCAACGAGGAGTTCTATTATTCCAAACCTCATAGGGAGTTTTGCCATGTCTCCCTACTATCATACTCTGTGCAGGTGTGACAGTGTTGTGACTTGACCCGAACCTCTTGGGTAGGTCCGCTTCGCAATCATGGACCTTGCTTTGCTTCCTTGAGTTCTGTTCCTTCTTTCAAGCAACACCATTACTGGGGCGTCTGGGCCGCAGAGCTCATCTTGGATCCCATTCGATCGCGAAATCGATTATCGCCTTGTTGAGAAACTCTCCTCCTCTATAATCTGATCTTGATTATGGAGAGGGATTTCTCATTCGATCCTTCTCAAGGCTCGTAACTTGGTCAAGGTTTCACTTTTCTTGTATAGAAAAATGATCCAAGTGTACCTTGAATAATCATCTACAATCACAAGAGCATGCTTTACCGCTCAAAGTCCTTGGCTTGATAGGACCAAATAGATCCATGTGGAGTAGATCTAAGATCCTTGTTGTGAGCGTTGTAGTGCCGGCTTGAATGACGCCTTGGTCTCGCTTTCCCTTCGACATGCATCACAGTGCTTCCTTCTTGAATGCTTCATTTGGAAGTCCTCGACCGACTTCGAGAGCTAATCTTGTTGATGGCTTTGAAGTTCGGGTGACATAGTCTTTTGTGCCACCTAACCATTCTCGGCTGAGTCTTGGATAGAAAACGGGAGTTAGGTGTTCTGTGTTCCAATCAATCATGTATACATCTCTTCTTCTAAACCTTGTAGCTTTATTTCTCCGGATAAGATGTCTATCACCATACACTTCAAGATGGTGAAGACTACTAGATTCTTCTCGTCGCAGAGCGGCTTATGCTCGGGAGGTTGTATTTGAGACCTTTGACATAATGAACTTTGGATATTACAATGTTTCCTCGGTGCGGCTCTCCAAAGCCTTTTATGTCCTCTAGAGCTATCTCCAAAGGTTACATCGGGACCTCTTTCTTTGATATATTTGGTCGGCATCTTCTTGTTCCCGGTCATGTGTCTTGAGCATCCAGTCTACAAACCACTCTTCACCTCCAAAATTTGCGCTTGAGGAGATGTGGTTGTAGTCCTTCCACCTCTTACGCAATTAAACAAGCAGAGATTTAGGTACCCAAATTTGTGTGGGTCCTTTGGGGTTAGTGGGTTTCTGGAGAATTGATTTCTCCTTGGATTATAGGAATTATTATTATTATTATAACCCTTATACGGTGCACGTGGTCGAGGTCTAAATCTCTGGTTGGATTGTATCTGGATATTCCTCAAAATAGTGTGGGCCATTTCTAAATCTAGGCTGAGACCATTTGTTAAACCTTTGTGGTCTCCACACTTGTTCGTTTTGGTAATTTGGATAACCTTGAGGTTTCCATCTGCCCCTCCCATTATGAAATCTATTTTTAGGGAGTTGTTGGTAATAGTGGGCATGTTGTCTGGCCTTTGCTTTTGCAGGCCCTTTGCCTAGTCGCTGTCTAGGTGGGTATGCAGTGTAACTTATTTGCGGCTGAGACGTTTGACTGTTGTTACTGCTTTTGAGAATCGGTTTATGCACAGCTCGTGATCGAGACCATTGTTTCTCCCTTGATGAAAGTGGTTTTAGAACTAGAGGGAGTGTGGGGATCATATCCAAGGCCTGATCTGGAATATAGTGGCCTCTTGTTAGTACACAATTCGTCCAGGGTTAACGACGCTTTCAGGGAGGTTATTTCCTGCGCCTGAGTTTTATTTATCTGTGCCAGCTTAGTAAACTCAGCTTTGGCATGAGCAAGTGCAGCTGACTTTTCTTTAAGTAAAATATTTAGCGGTCTATCTCATTTGTATTGGCACTTGCACAGTTTTAAAATCACCGTATTTGTCTCGGTCTTATTTAAATCTAGACGAGTTTTTCAAAATCATTTTTCACCGCCTATTCTCATCTTGCAGCTTAGTCTTCTCTGCTGATACAGCTTGATGTGCAGATTTAAGTGTTTCAAAATCTTTGAATAATTGATTTACCGATTCATGTAAATCCATATCTTGCGACATGGCTGAGCTATTATTAGAACTGGTAGGTTTAGAGGTTACCTCTTCATCAGCCAAGTTTGCCATCAGGCAATCATATTCCTCGTCGTCATCAGAAAAGAAGTCGCCGCTTGATTCGACAAGCTCCTGGTCTTCTCCGATGAGAGCTTTTCTTCTGTCTTCCTTTCTGGCCACCTCCTTTTTGGTTTCATCCTTCTTGAGCTCGGGACAATCCATTTGAATGTGTCCTATCTTGTGGCAGTTGTAACATTCAACTTTCCGACTTCCGACTTTACGGTTTCTTAAGGATTCTCCTTGTAGTTTTTCTTATACTTGGAGTAGTTCTTCCTGGTTATGAATCTTTGCATGATGAAAGCCATTTCCTCCTCAAAGTCTAGCGGGTTTGGAGGTTTCACATCGACAGGCTCTTAGCAGGGACTCATTGCCGTGCGATTCCCTTCTCTGCAGGCTCAGTCGAGGATGAACTCGGAAGTTCGAACTCGTAAGCCTTCAGATCAGAGAATAGCTCCTGAATCTTTATCTTATTCAGGTCTTTGGACTCTCTCATAGCTACAGCCTTCATGCTCCATTCTGGATTTAGAGATCTGAGGACCTTGAGTGCCATTTCCCTGTTGCCATAAGTCTTGCCCAGGGAGTTGATTTCATTGATAATCTCAGTGAACCTTGTGTCCACTTGGTCTATTGATTCTCCATTTTTCATTTTAAAGTTGTCAAACTTTTGGATAGCTATTGACAACTTGTTCTCCTTGATCAGCTCCGTTCCTTCACACATTAGAGCTAATGTGTCCCATATCTCTTTGGCATTCTTACAATTTTTGATCTTGACCATTGTGGATTTGTCAAGAGTTTGGTATGACACATCTCCGGCCTGTTGTCAAGATTGTGACTTTCTCTCTTCGGGGTCGGCTCGGTTCTCTTCTTAGGAATTTTTCGGCCTCCCAGTGCGATTTCCTCGGGCGTGTTGTCCTTCTCGAAAATGAATGGACCATCTTCAATGATGCACCACATGTCGTCATGGATTGAAGATAAATGTGCCTGCATTCTTATCTTCCAGAGATCATACTCGTCAACTGAAAAGACAGGTAGTCTAGAGTGCATGTGTTCCATTATAACGTGAGAGATAAGATATATATCTTAATAGATCTGGTTCGTAAAAAAAAATGAACCAACCTCTCTGATACCACTTGTAGGTCACAAGTCGTCCAGAAACAAGTCTAGAGGGGGGGGTGAATAGACTTGTTTAAACTCTTGAACTCTTTTTCTCGAAGAGTGAGTTTCTTCAGCTGATGATCAAACAAATGACTAGGAGTCGTTTGTTCTTGGATATGTGCGGAAGTCAGCTGATGACGAATATATATATTAACTTAATGAAACACTTAACAATGGATGCGAGTTAGAGTATGATGCGGTAAAACAGAATAACACAGCAATTTATAGTGGTCTCGGAGGTGGGGTAATCCTCTACTAATCCACTTTTCTCCAAACCGATTGGAGATGAATTCACTATAATTCTCAACCGGTGATAAATATTACGGTGATTCACTACACACTACATGACTTCCAACCGGTGGAATTCCGTGCCGTTGTACACAAACTTGATGCCTTGCACCTCTTGATCCTCGATCCTCGGATGCCTTCTGATCTGCTACTTCAACCGATGAAGTACCCCTTACTCAAGATTTAAAGACAATAGTGTTTGTCTTCTCCAACTAAAGTGCTTCCTTGAATATGAACTTTTGGATCTGCTCTTTTTCTCGATGCTATTTGTTTGCTTAGGATTGCTTGGTTTGCTTTGATCACTTAGAGTATATGTTCGCACCGGTAAATTGCTCAGTTTCAAATCTCTGGATATATATAGATCACGATCTCTGAGCTTCTTCCTTGTAGCCGTTGCAAATCTGAACAAATCCGTCCGTTGGAGAGAGACTTCATTGTTTAATCTTTTCTGAACGTTGCAAAATTTGGATTCCCATTATTTAATTTCATCTTCCGACCGTTGTGATGACTTCTGCATGTGAGCGCCGAATCTTTTGAATATAAAAGGATTAAAGTCTTCACGGTGGGTCAGGATGATTTAAATAAATCATATCTCTTGCGGGAATCACTCCAATTTGTCCCTTCACGTTGCATGTGAGCTTTCCGTAATATTTGACTTTTCAAAGCATGCTGACGTGGACTTGGAGTACTAGGCTGTAGTTGAGTAGACTGATGTGCAGCTTACTTCTCTGCAGTAAGTCGTCTCGGTATATCTTGTTTGAGACTTGTGCAGTCGGGTGACTTCCCGAGGTTCCTCATTTGATCTGGTCAAACTTCTCTGATAAATTTTAGTTGACCAGGGCTACTCTGATTGGAGTCGACTGTACTTCTCTGATAGACTAGACTGTACTTTAGTACTTAGCCGATTTTCAGCCTAACTAACTTTGGCCTACAGAAGATACTCATTTGGTTCTTCTTTACATTTTGCCAATTTTATACTTAACACATTTTGGCCTATGGAAGATACTCATTTGGTTCTTCCTTACATTTCGCCAATAAATAAACATTTGATTTTAAATTAATGACATCATCAAAATCTAACAAGTATTCCTAACACTCGGGCTTCGGCCCCAATGCCTAAAGATCAGAGTATGAATCTGCAGCAACCAGCCGGACAGTCTCAGCAGAGTTGTGTCAGGGGCTGGGGACGGAGTTAGAAAACTAGAGGGGGAGACTCTAGCGTCGATTCGATACAACCATGAGTCTATGAGATGCGTCGAGCGGACGAACCTGACGTGGCGGTGGCCTAAGGTACCATTCATATCCTATCTCATCCAGTTCGTGTACTTTTTGATTCGGGTGCTACACATTCTTTCATCTCCTTGGAGTGTGTGTGCCGTTTGAATATAACTTGTATGACTGCTTGCGATCCTTTCGTTGTGAAACTACCTAGCGGGGATAGAATCGTGGGGAACCAGGGGTGAATATAGCCGGTATAGATTGGTTATTGAATTTGATTGTGGTTGATATGGAAGGCGAGCATGTGATCCTCGGCGAGTATTGGCTAGATGGTCACCAAGCGATTATGAATTACCGTACTAAGGTTATCACCATGACGACTGAAGATGGATCCGAGTACTCATTTTTGGGACGTAAGTCAGGCCAACCTAAGTTTCTTATCAGTGCCATGAAGGCCGTAAAACTTTTGAATAAAGGTTGCACGATATATTGGTGTTATGCCTTGAAGGCGGAAGGGAACAAAGATGATTTCTCTTCGATTCTAGTTGTTAATGAGTATCGACGTTTTTCCGGACGTCCTCCCGGGATTATCACCAGATAGAGAGATATAATTTTATGTGGACTTAGAGCCTGATGCGGATCCGATTTCTAGGGCGCCTTATCGGATGGCACCTTACGAGATGCAAGAATTGAAAAGTCAGTTGGGAGAACTTCTGGAAAAAGGATACATCAGACCGAGCGCTTCACCTTGGGGCGCGCTTGTTCTTTTTGTGAAGAAGAAGGATGGTTCACTACGTTTATGCATTGATTGCCATGAACTGAACAAAGTGACCATTAAGAACAAGTATCCTTTGCCTTGTATAGACAATTTATTTGATCAGTTGCAGGGAGCCGCAGTTTTCTCGAAAATTGATTTGAGATCAGGGTACTATCAGCTCAGGGTGAAAGAGTCCGACGTTCCGAAGACCGCAAAACGGACAAGGTACGAGTATTATGAATTTGTAGTCATGCCTTTTGGATTGACTAATGCACCGGCAATATCCATGCAACTAATGAACAAGATATTCATCGAGTACCTCTACAAGTGTGTGGTCGTCTTTATTGACGACATTTTGTTTTATTCTCGGGATAAGGAGAAGCTTGCCCAGCACTTGCGGTTGATACTAGATATTTTTAGAGCCGAACACCTCTATGCAAAATTCTCGAAATGTGAGTTCTGGTTGGAAGAATTTATGTTTCTCGGCCATGTGATTTTGGCCGAAGGGGTTCGTGTAGACCCGCAGAAGATTGAGGCAGTGCTAGATTGGGCACCATCTAAAAATGTTAAAGAAGTTCGTAGCTTTTTTGGTCTTGCTGGGTCTTGGATGTGTGCTTATGCAGCATGATAAGATGATAGCTTTTGCGTCACGACAGTTGAAGCCGTATGAGATGAACTATCCTACTCACGATTTGGAGTTGGCTGCAATTGTCTTCGCACTTAAGATTTGGCGGCATTATCTGTATGGCTCTCCGTGTCGGATTTATACTAATCACAGGAGTTTGAAATATATTTTTAGTCATAAAGAGCTGAATATGAGACAGAGGCGTTGGTTAGAATTGATAAAGGATTACGATTTGGAAATTCTTTACCATCCGTGGAAGGCCAATGTCGTCGCGGACGCCTTGAACCGCAAATCGGCATCGCTTCATATGCTCGAGGTTCTTACATATCAGATGAAGATTCATCAGGATCTAATCGAGCAAGGAATAGAAGTTTGGCTTCAAAGAGTGCAAGTACAGTTGTGCACTCTTGAAATTGCTTCATCCTTAGTCGATGACATCAAAGGGAAACAGTGGAATCTATGAAGAAAGATGTCACAGAGTTTGTACTACGGTGCTTGACGTGTCAACAAGTCAAGATTGAACATCAACGGCCGACGGGGTTGTTGAAGCCGCTTCCCATTCCCGAGTGGAAGTGGGAAGATATATTTATAGATTTTATCATGGGGATGCCGAGAACTAGGTCCAGAATGAATAATATTTTGGTAATCGTCGATCGGTTGACCAAGTCTGCACACTTCCTAGGTATTAAGGATACTTGGGGACCAGAGAGATTGGCTCGAACTCTTATAGCTGAGATCGTGAGGTTGCATGGTGCCCCTAAGACCATTGTTTCCGGTAGAGATGGTCGTTTCATATCACATTTTTGGCAGACCGTTCATCAGGTTTTGGGTACTGAATTGAGATTGAGTGCGTCTTTTCATCCTCATTCAGACGGACAGACGGAGCTGGCGATTCAGACGCTGTAGGATATGTTGCGGGCTTGTGCCCTAGATTGGAGTAATGATTAGGAGCTTCACTTGCTGTTGATCGAGTTTGCCTACAATAATAGTTGGCATGCGTCGATCAAAATGGCACCGTTGAGGCACTTTATGGTAGGCGGTGTAGGTCGCCATTATGTTGGGACGAGGCTTCAGAACTAGTCGGAACGAAACCGGATATGTTTTTGGAAACTAAGGAGAAGATTTCTATTATCCGGGACCTGTTGTTGACCGCCCAGAGCCGCCAGAAATCCTATGCTGATACCCGTCGTCGACCTTTAGAATTCAAAGTGGGAGACCATGTTCTACTCAAGGTGTCGCCGACCATAGGAGTTTTCTGCTTCGGGAAGAAGGGGAAACTTAGTCCGAGGTATATCAGACCTTTTGAAATTTTGGTCAGGGTTGAAGATTTAGCTTATCGCTTGGCGTTGCCTCCATCTTTGAGCCATGTCCATAGCATTTTTCATGTGTCTCAGTTGAGGAAGTACGTATCGGACCCTAGTCATGTTATCGACTATGGTGAGATTAACATAGCCAAAGATGTTACTTTTCCGGAGAGGCCGGTGAAGATCCTTGAACGTTGTGAGAAGCAACTTTGGCACAAAGCCATCCCATTGGTTAAAGTGCAATGGTTGAGACATGGAGTCAAGGAGGCGACTTGGGAGATGGAAGAGAAGATGCGATCGGAGTACCCCGAACTTTTTATTTCTTAAGTTTTGGGACGAAACTTATTTTTAGAGGGGGAGAATGTAATACTCGTACTTTTTATTGACTGTATTACCTTGCCATTCTTCCTATTTTGTCGCTCTGTAAACTTCTTGTGATGTTGTCGATGTTGATTTAGAGTTTCGTACCTTTTTTGGATCATGATCATGTCGTTTAGAACTCTCGAAAGTGTTATGGATCGAGGATATAGCACATGCTAGGCTTAGGCTAACGCATGCTAAATCTTCTTGAGTAGCGCACGCTAGCCTTGAGCCTTAGTGCGTGCTAACGTTCCAGGCTTGACAGAGGCAGTAGCTAGTTCTGCTCTCTGGACTAGCAGTTAGCGCATGCTAGGAGTTCGCTAGCGGACGCTATTCGTGGTCAGTAGCACGCTCTAACATCGTCCGTAGCGCACGCTAACGAGCTGAGTCGGCAGAGGCAGTGAGATATTCAGACATTCTAGACTACTAGGTAACGCAGGCTAGGCAGCGGCTAGCGCACGCTATATGTGTTGCGTAGCGCGGGCTAGTGCTCAGTGTTAACGCACATTAGCGGTATGGGATAGTGAATTGGGACTTTGGCAGGACACCAGTTAGTGCACGCTAGGGATGTTGCATAGCGCACACTAACGTCTCAAGACAATAGCCACTGGACTACCAGGTGACCCATTAGTGCATGCTAATATTGAGGTGTAGCGTGCACTAGACTGGGCACAATATATATGGAACAGTCAACCCCTGTACTCCTCATTTCTCTTCCTTGTCACTTATTTCGACGGGAGCAGCGGGATTTGGGCGATTCGGTGCGTTTGGAGGCGATCCTTCTTCAGATATCAACATCTTTGGTTGGATAACAAAGATTACACGACATCTAATGCATCTCCATCTTCCAAATCAAGGTAAATTTTAGAACCCTAGTTTTTGGGAATTTTGGGGATTTTCTTATATTCGTCCGATTTATCCATTTTGGAACTTGAGAACCTTGAGATTATGTTGTATCTACCCCATATCCATGCTTCCCCTACGATTATATATATTGTTTTGTGCCGTGATCGGCCTTGAGAGGGGTTGGGTGATTTTCCAACCTCTAGTTGTTTACCCTTGTAATTTCGTGAATCGTAGGCGGGTTTTGGGAGTTTCTTCGTGTGATTTGAGTATGGATTATTGATTATCATATTCCTTGCGAATCGTTTAGGTGCCGGAAGTGCGTTCTTGGACTTGTCTAACTTATACTCTTTTACTTCCGATTTATCGATGTCTCAAAGGCAAGTATATGTTTATGATTGTACATTCACGACTTTGAAAGTAAGATATATGCTTGGCATAATTGTTTACATCCACTCTGGGACGGACCGACGGGTCCTCTGAGGGTTTCGTAGCCTCTGGTGCGATTCCGCAGATAATTTGGGTTAACCACTCTGGGACAGACCGACGGGTCCTCTGAGGGTTCCGTAGCCTCTGGTGTGGTTCCACAGTAGATCATGTATGTATTGATGTGATGCTATGAGATTTAGTTATTCCGGAATACTAATCTTATATTGATGAGATGTTGATTATTTTTTACTTTACTGTCGAGGAGTATTATGTTCATATTCAAGATACTTGCACTAGCTATTCGACGGCTAACCCCTTTATGGGGGAAATACTTTTTATGTATTTCAGGTTCCAGGAGAGCGGACAGGCATATATCGGGTCGGCATGAAGCTGATGGGCAAGTGTGATACTGTGTCTTGTCTCCGGTTATATTTTGTGTTTCCTCCATTCAATGTTGTTGTACTGGAATGGTTTTTGAATACTTGAGTATTATTTTCAGTTTCCTTGATGTTCCGGCCTGTGTTGCCGAGGTATTGATTTGTGACGTGACATATTTGGATACATTGGATATGGTTCGAATACCATTTGTATTGTCCTACATTTCTTTGTATTAGGACCTTCTCGGTCAAATTTTATAGTTCCGCATATGAATAGCCTTGTGGGTCCCACGGCGGGGCTCACAGCGCTGTAATATATCCTGAATAACTTGGGGGTGTTACCTATGCATCCTAAATCGCTTTAGGCTCTTTTCTATGTAGAGGTCTTGGGAATGACCTATCATTCTCTTCGCTCTATCTTGGTAGAGACGAATACCTAGAATATAGGTAGCTTCTTCCAAGTCTTTCATTGAGAACTTATTTGAAAGCCAAGCTTTCATAGAACGGAGCACTCCTACGTCGTTTCCTATAAATAGAATGTCATCCACCTATAGTACTAAGAATGCAATTATGCTCCCACTAACCTTTTTGTAACTACATGGCTCCTCTTTGTTTTTGACAAAATCAAACTCTTTGATTGTCTCATCAAAACGAAGATTCCAACTTCGCGAAGCCTCCTTCAGTCCATATATGGAACGCTGAAGCTTGCATATTTTTTGAATATTGGCCTCAGATATGAATCTCTTAGGTTGTTCCATATAGATTTTCTCCTCGAGGTATCCATTTAGGAACGCCATTTTCACATCCATTTGCCATATTTCATAATCAAAATGGGCTGATATGGCAAGCATCATGCGAATAGACTTTATCATGGCTATGTAACACCCCCGAGATATTCGAGGTATATTACAGTGCCGTGGACCACTAGATGAGACCCACCAGGCTAAACAAGAAAGTTTCCTCTCGACTAACCGTCTCGGTTAGCGAGGAAACATATATTAACAATACGAACATATATAATAATACGCCGGTGCAACCAGTGTAATAAACATCAACCGACAAATATAGGAACTTCAACGAATACAACCCACAACCCGGAGTGAAAAGCCTAAGTACTCGCGAATATATTCTATAAGTTTAATAAAGTAGACAACAACCATATTGAAAGGAATAACAAAAATAAGGAGACTCGAATGCACACGTCAACGACCCTGGCCAGCATCCTCGTACTGTCCCAGCGCCCGCTCGTTCGGCTGAACAAAACCTAAAATCCATAACAAGAATTTCCCCCAAATGGGTCCCCAAAGGATTTAGAAATTACGCTAGTACAAGTAATCAAGGCAAACCAATCGCTTACACATTTCATAGTACATGCACCAATTCATTTCGAAACCAAAAACCAGACATGTCTTTTCCGGAAACAAACAGTCAGTCAATTTGCCTTGGAACCGGGGCTATACCACTAGTCCCGCTCGAGGACTCTAAGGACCCTCCCGATCTAGCCATATCATAAAACAAATCACGCACAGGCATCGCCTTGGGAATGGGGCTATACCACTGATCCCACTCGAGGCCTCTCAGGACCCTCCCGAGCTGGCTAGCGAATCAAACTCGTGAATCCAGGGCTATACCATTGGATTCCCTTGAGGCCTCGTCGGACCCTCCCAAGGTGAGCAAAGCACACACAATATACATTACCATTTCATATTAAGCATAAAAGTTTCCAAGAATACCTGCCTTGAGTAATTGATGATAACACGAACGGAAGGAAATCAACGCAACCGCTAGGAATCAACGAAACCGAACCTAAGGATTCGAAGAATACAATCACAACAATTTCTAAACGAATACGGAAACGGAATACACCCGAAGACCCGCCTACGATTCATGTGTATTAGTACAAAACAACAACAAGGGCAGATCGCAACCAAACCCTCTCGACTACTCAAGTACCACGAAATAAACCATGAATTCGTAGAGAAACCAAGGACACCAACAAGATTAATTATATTCATCATGGATTAATAATTAACACGGAGAGAATCGAAAAATAGAATAGAAAACCCCCAAATTACCCAAAGGTAGGGTTCTAAGAGATTTACCTTGGATTAGGATGAGGAATTCAAGTAGAAGTCGATAATCTACAACAAGAACTCGAGGTGGATGATCCATCCAAGTTTGAAGGTGCTCAAATCGCCCACAAAATCACCCCTAAGTCGCCCAAATCGTGAGGAAGAAGAAGGGAGAGGAAATGAAATCCTCTCCCAGAAACCCGCTGAAATAGTGCAGACTGACCCGGGTGTTGCGACCCAGGTTGAGTGTGCCGTGGCCCGCAGCAGAAATAGGGTAGCAGGATTTTGGCTGGGGCCGCGGCCTGAACTGTTGCGTGTCGCGGCACGCAGTACAGACGGCCCAGGCTCCCTTCTTTCCAAGGCTGTGCCACAACGCACAGTCCCCTGTGCCGCGGCACACACTATTTGAGCCCAAAATTGATGAAAAACGACCCCCAAAAATGATATAATCGATCGACGCATAATCCCAACCATTTAAAGACCTGAATGAACTATCACGAACCTTCGTATGGTGACATTACGTCAAACACGGTCGGTCCAAACACGACGATAACATCAAATGATCCGAAGAGAAAACAAGCGCAATGGAACCAAAACTTTGGAATATAAAGGAATGACCCAACACGATACTCGATCGAAACACCAATAAAAGTTCACAACATCCATAATAACATGAGATGGATTTGCGGGAACCCCAAACGGTGGTTCCAAACAGTGATTACGAGAATTGAACCCAACAACGACAAAAGTGACATCCAACACGGAAATGAGTAAAACAAGTTCGAAACAATCTCGGATGATGAGAAGTTTAGTATTACATATCCTCAAAATACTCATACTGTTACAAGCGAGTCACTAGGAACGAAAAATACACCAAAAATAAGAATACTGGAAAGAGGAAAAATGCGGATATTACATTCTCCCCCTCTAAAAACAAGTTTCGTCCCGAAACATAAGAAACAAACAACTCGCGTACCTAGCACGCATGCTATCCTCAGTTTCCGAAGTTGCCTCCTCAACACCATGTCTCGACCACTGCACTTTGACCAAAGGGATGGTCTTATGCCTCAGTCGCTTCTCACGGTGCTCCAAAATCTTCAAGGGACGTTCCTCGAAAGTAATATCCTCGGCAATATCGATCTCACCATAGTCAATGACATGACTAGGATCCGGGACATATTTCCTCAGTTGGGAAACAAGGAACACGCTATGAACATGGCTCAAAGCCGGGGGAAACGCCAAATGGTAAGCTAAGCCGACTCTCTCGAGAATCTCCAAAGGTCCAATAAATCTCGGACTCAACTTCCCTTTCTTCCCGAAATGGAAAACTCCCCTCATCGGCGACACCTTCAGCAAAACGTGGTCTCCCACCTCGAATTCTAAAGGTCGACGATGGACGTTGGCATATGACTTCTGTCGGCTCTGAGGAGTCAATTTCCTCTCCCGAATCAATTCCACCTTCCGCCTCGTCTCTAAAGGGATATCTGGTTCGGTCCCGACCAAATCGTATGCCTCATTCCAACAAATCGGTGATCGACAACGCCGCCCATAAAGTGCCTCATGCGGTGCCATTCGAATCGATGCGTGCCAACTATTGTTGTACGTGAACTCGATCAATGGAAAATGCTCCTCCCAGTCATTGCTCTAGTCAAGAGCACAAGCGCGCAACATGTCCTCGAACGTCTGGATAGTGCGTTCCGACTATCCATCTGACTGAGGATGAAAAGAGGTACTCAGACGCAAATGAGTACCCAACGCCTTATGCACCGCCTGCCAAAAGTGTGATACAAAACGACCATCCTGATCCGAAATAATAGACTTTGGAGTACCGTGAAGCATCACAATCTGCGCAATAAACACACGAGCCAATTTATCTGGACCCCAAGTATCCTTGATGCCAGGAAAATATGCCGACTTGGTCAGACGGTCCACGATCACCCAAACCATATTCATGCCAGATCTCGATCTCGGCAAGCTCGTGACGAAGTCCATCGAAATATCTTCCCATTTCCATTCTGGAACGGGAAGCGACTGCAATAACCAGCTGGTCGCTGATGCTCGATTTTGACTTGCTGACAAGTCAAACATCTTGCTACAAACTCTGCGAGCTCTTCCTTCATATCATTCCACCAGAAATTCCTCCCCAGGTCCTTGTACATCGTACTCGAACCAGGATGAACGGAGTAAGGCGTAGCATGGGCCTCACGCAAAATACCCTGCCTCAGTTCTGAGTCGTTTGGTACACACAGCTGACTCTGGAATCTCAATACCCCATCTTCATGAATCACAAACATAGGAGAATTTCCCTTAAGAACATTCTCTCAGATTTGAGAAATCATCAGATCCTCCAATTGCTTCAGTTTAATTTCATCGATTAGAGACGACGAAATCTCTAAAGCGCAAAGTTGGCCGACAGTTCCTGGCAACAAAATCTCAACATCCAACTCGATCAAAACCTACCGAAGCTCAGGCTGAGACGTAAGGATCTCAAGCATCCGCAACACAACTGGTTTCTGGCTCAAGGCATCGGCCACGACGTTCGCCTTGCCCGGATGATACAGGATTTCGAGATCATAATCCTTAATCAATTCTAACCACCTCTTCTGTCTCATATTCAACTCCCACTGGGTAAATATATACTTCAGACTTTTATGATCGGTAAAAATCTGACACGAAGAGCCAAAAATTTAGTGACGCCAAATCTTGAGCGCAAAAACAACCGCCGCTAACTCCAAATCGTGAGTAGGGTACTTAAGCTCATATGGCCTCAACTGTCTCGATGCAAATGCGATAGTCTTGTAATGCTGCATCAACACGCACCCAAGACCCTGACCCAAAGCATCGCTATAAACGGCAAAACCCTCGTTGCCACATGACAATTGGGGCTGAAGTCAAATGCCTCTTCAGCTCCTCAAAACTCGACTGCCTCTCATCATTCCAGACGAACTTCTCGAATTTCTGGAGCAACTGTGTAAGTGGCTGAGCTAGTTTCGAAAACCCCTTGACGAACCTACGGTAGTAGCCAGCCAAACCCAAGAAACTACGGACCTCCTTCATGTTCTTAGGCGGTGCCCAATCTAATACCACCTCAATCTTCTGTGGATCCACACGGACCTCCTCGGCTGAAATCACGTGACCCAGAAACATCACTTCTTTCTGCCAAAACTCACATTTCGAGAACTTCGCATAGAGTCGCTCGGTCCGCAAAATGTCTAACACCACACCCAGATGATGGGTATGCTCCTCCTCGTTGTTCGAATAAATGAGGATATCGTCAATGAAGATGAAGACACACTTATCCAAATACTCGATAAAGACCTTGTTCATCAACTGCATGAACACTGCCGACGCATTAGTTAACCCGAAGGGCATAACCACAAACTCATAATGTTCGTATCTCGTCCGAAAAGCTGTTTTTGGAACATCGGACTCCTTCACCCGGAGTTGATAGTACCCCAATCTCAAGTGGATCTTCGAGAATACCGCATCTCCCTGCAACTGATCGAACAAGTCATCAATCCTCGGCAAAGGGTACTTGTTCTTGATGGTTACATTGTTTAGCTCGCGATAGTCGATACATAAACGCAGCGAACCATCCTTCTTCTGCACAAACAGGACCGGTGCACCCCGAGGCGAAGCTCTTGGTCGAATATATACCGACTCAAGAAGCTCACTCAATTGCTTCTTCAACTCGGCCATTTCTGATGGAGCCATGCGATATGGCTCCTTCGAAATAGGAGCCGCAGCCGGCTCTAACTCTATACCGAACTCAACATCACGGTCTGGTGGCAACCCCGGTAACTCGTCAGGAAAAACATCAGGAAATTCACCAACGACTGGAATCGATGAAAGTTCGACTCCGCTACTCTCCGCCTCCAAGGCGTAACACCAATAACCAGTTCACCCCTTCCACAGAAGTCTCATCGCCTTCAAAGCGTTAATAACGAACTTCTGGTTTCCCCTCTTTCGCCCAACGAAAGAGTGCTCGGTGCCGTCCTCGGCTAACATGGTGATGATTCTCGTGCGGTAGTTCATGATCGCAGCATGCCGCTAGAGCCAATCATCCCCGAGAAACAAATCCTCACCCGCAATACTCACAACAATAAGATTAGAGAGCCAATCCCTCTCGCAAATGGTCACAGAACAATCTCGGATCTCTTGATCACCCACGATCCTATCACCTCTAGGAAGTTTAACGATGAAAGGCTCGCAAGGCGACAAACAATAAATACTCAAATGACGTACACACTACAGAGAAATGAATGAATGCGTATCACCCGAATCAAAAAGCACACTGACAGGATGGGAATGGATGTGAACGGTACCTGTCGCCACAGTGGCCGCTGGATCATCAGCCCTCCTCATCTCATAGACACGCAGATGGTCGGAGCCGACACTGGAAGCTCCCCCTCTAGCGGGCTGACCCCGACCTCTCCCTCGACTGGTACTCGGCGGAGACTGCGGAACAAACGAGCCCTGGTTCACACTCGGCTCCTTAGGTGCTGGAATAGAAGTCTGGGCACCGAGAATCTGTCTTACCCGCTCACAATAGAAAGCCTTGTGGCCCGACTGACCACAAGTATGACAAGTCAACTGCGGACGAAGACACTCCCAGTTCTTATGGCCCGACTTGCCACAGATAAAGCATGTGATATCACGAATGGGGGCTCTGGTAGCACCTCGAAAACCCCCAGATAAACGAGCTGAACCACCTGCAAGAACGTTTGCAGACTGAGACTTCTGCTGGCTTCCACCCTTGTGGCCCGAAAAATGTCCGGCGGACTTCTGTTTCTTGCTCTCCCAAACCGCCTCACTGGCCGTCACAGACACATCATAGGCAAGAGCTCGACTCTGATAATACTTCAAAGTGGTGCAGACAAGCCCAGACATGTAGTCTCGAATCGACGGTTTCATCCGTCTGTAAAAGTGGAAGATTTTGTCGCTCTCCTCACTAACTTGGGCCTTCACGTAGCCCAACTCCCGTTTGAAATCGGCAATAGCTTGAGAAACAAGAATATCCCATGGTTGAGCATCATAAAAGACATGGACTCGATCCTGTCTAACCGGCCACGGGGAATATTCAGTCTTCATCAGGTCCTTGAATTCCGCCCACGAAGCAGCATGGTCCTTAGGCTCAACAGCCTCCCACCAATCAGTGGCGTCCCCAGTGAGAAAGTAATGTGCAATAGGGACCTTGCGGTCCTTGGGACAGTTGGTGGCGACGAAAACTTTGGATATCTCCTTGATCCACCCCTCGCATCCGACCGGGTCTGATGCCCCCGAAAACTGAGGAGGATGCATCTTGATGACATCCTGAAGCCAACAATCTGCTCGCCCCAATTAGCGTGGGCCGGAGTCTGGTTCTGAACCGCCTAAGCTATCGCAGCCATTTGGTTCACCATTTGTTGCATCACCGCTGCAAAACCAAGATCAGCGCCATCCTGAGAAGTAGCATGGCTATGACGGTCACTGGGGCTGCCGGCTCCCGAAGAATGCGACGTGGCCGCCCTACCGGCTGCCCACGTCCCCGTCCGCGTCCGCAACCACGACCACGACCACGACCATGACCTCTCCCAGCATCCATACTGGTGTTAAAAGGTAGCAAAAGCAACTCAATGATAAGTAAGAGAGGAAAAACATCCACAGTTCAAGAAATGGAAATACGGTACGAGAAAACAAGGAATCGAGTAAGGAAAACTTACGAGCACTGGAAGTACCGATATGTTGGCAGCGGTGTGACGATGTGCAAAACAAAACACGACTAGACCCAAATAACCGACAAGCCTAGGTACCCATAATCCCAGTGCTCCGATACCATTTTCTGTAACACCCTCGAGATATTCGAGGTATATTACAGTGCCGTGGAACCCTAGGTGGGACCCACCAGGCTAAACAAGAAAGTTTTCCCTCGACTAACCATCTCGGTTAGCGAGGAAATATATATTATCAATACGAACATATAATAATACGCCCGGTGCAACCGGTGTAATAAACATCAACCAACAAATATAGCAACTTCAACGAATACAACCCACAACCCGGAGTGAAAAGCCTAAGTACTTGCGAGTACATTCTATAAGTTTAATAAAGTAGACAACCATATTGAAAGGAATAACAAAAATAAGGAGACTCGAATGCACACGTCAACGACCCAGGCTAGCATCCTCGTATTGTCCCAGCGCCTGCCCGTCCGGCTGAACAAAACATGAAATCCATAACAAGAATTTCCCCAAAACGGGTCCCCAAAGGGGTTAGCAATTACGCTAGTACAAGTAATCAAGGCAAACCATTCGCTTACACATTTCATAGTACATGCACCAATTCATTTCGAAACCCAAAACCAAACATGTCTTTTCCGAAAACAAACAGTCAATCAATTTGCCTTGGAACCAGGGCTATACCACTTGTCCCGCTTGAGGCCTCTAAGGACCCTTCCGAGCTGGCCATATCATAAAACAAATCACGCACAGGCATCGCCTTGGGAATAGGTCTATACCACTGATCCCACTCGAGGCCTCTAAGGACCCTCTCGAGCTGGCTAGCGAATCAAACTCGTGAATCTAGGGCTATACCATTAGATTCTCTCGAGGCCCCGTCGGACCCTCCCGAGGTGAGCAAAGCACACACAATATACATTACCATTTCATGTTAAGCATAAAACTTTCCAAAAATACTTGCCTTGAGTAATTTACGACAACACGAACGGAAGGAACTCAATGCGAGCGCTAGGAACCAACGAAATTAAACCTAGCGATTTGAAGAATACAATCACAACTATTTCTAAATAAATACGGAAACGGAATACACCCGAAGACCCACCTACGATTAATATGTATTCATACAAAACAACAACGAGGGCGGATCGCAACCAAACCCTCTCGATTACACAAATACCACGAAATAAACCATGAATTCGTAAGGAAACCAAGGACACCAATAAGATTAATCATATTCATCATATATTAATCAAGAACACGGAGCGAATCGAACAATAGAATCGGAAACCCCCAAATTACCCAAAGGTAGGGTTCTAAGATATTTACCTTTGATTAGGATGAGGAATTCAAGTAGAAGTCGATAATGTACAACAAGAACTCGAGGTGGATGATCCCTCCAAGTTTGAAGGTGCTCAAATCGCCCAAAAAATCGCCCCTAAGTCGCCCAAATCGTGAGGAAGAAGAAGAAGGGAGAGGAAATGAAATCCTCTCCCAGAAACCCACTGAAATAGTGCAGACTGACCCGCGTACCGCGGCCCAGGTTGAGTGTCCCACGGCCCATGGCTGAAATGGGGTAGTAGGATTTTGGCTGGGGCCGCGGCCTGGACTGTGGCGTGCTGTGGCACGCAGTACAGCCGGCCAGGCTCCCTCCTTGCCAAAGCTGTGCCGCAGCGCACAGTCCCCTGTGCCGCGGCACACACTGTTTGAGCCCAAAATTGATGAAAAACGACCCCCAAATATGATATAATCGATCGATGCATAATCCCAACCATTTATAGGCCTGAATGAACTATCACGAACCCTCGTATGGTGACATTACATCAAACACGGTCGGTCCAAACATGACGGTAACATCAAATGATCCGAAGAGAGAACAAACGTAATGGAAACCCAAAACTTTGGAATATAACGGAATGACTCAACACGATACTCGATCGAAACACCAATAAAAGTTCACAACATCCATAATAACATGAGATGTATTTGCGGGATCCCCAAACGGCGATTCCAAATAGTGATTACGGGAATTGAACCCAACGGCGACAAAAGTGACATCCAACACGGAAATGAGTAAAACAAGTTCGAAACAAGATAGGATGATGAGAAGTTTAGCATTACATATCCTCAAAATACTCATATGGTTACAAGGGAGTCACTAGGAACGAAAAATACACCAAAAATGAAAATACCGGAAAGAGGAAAAACACGGATATTACAGGATACAGGTGAAAAGGTCTCGAAATAATCGAATCCCTCTCTTTCGGAATAACCCTTAACCACAAACATGGCCTTATAGGTATCAACCTTGCCACTCACCATCAGTCTTTCTATTGTAGATCCATTTATTTCTAACAGGTACTACGCCTTTAGGACGATCCACTAGAGTCTAGACCTGATTAGCATGTATAGAGTCTATCTCAGCTTCCATAGCCTCTTGCCACTTCGTGGAGTTCACATCTACCATCGCCTGGTCATAAGTAGAGGGATTATTCTCTTGGCTACTTTTCATCATCTCATGAGGACCTAGTTCCTCTTGATACAGATAGCCATACCTCTCAAGTAAATGAGATGCTCTACTAGACCTACAAGGTTGTATTTGTATTTCAGAAGGTTTTGTTCCAATATCTTGTACAGGTGTCTCATTGGGTGTTTTTTATTTATTATAAAGAAATATTTCTACCTGTGCCTTCTGCCTGAATAAACTCATCTTCAAGGAAGTGTGCTTGTAAAGCAACGATGATCATATGATCTTTAGGCATGTAGAATAAATATCCCATGAATCCCCTGGATATCCTATGAAATGACCCTTCATAGAACCAACTTTCAATTTCTCTACTCTAGTCTTCTTGACATAAGCAGGACATCACCAAATCATAATATGATTAAGACTTGGTTTCCTGTCTTTCCACATCTCATGTGGAGTCTTAGGAACAAATTTGAAAGGACATCTTTTTACGATATGTGCAGCAGTAAGAAGCGCATAACCCCACAGGTAAATCGATAGACCAGTATAGTTAAGCATCGAGCGAACCATGTCCAACAAGGTTCGATTCCTTCTTTCTGACGCACCATTTTATTGTGGAGTAGTTGGAGGAGTGAACTGTGATACTGTTCCCAATTCTTTTAGGAACTCATCAAACTCGGTACTCATATATTCGCCACCTCGGTCCGACCTAAGTGCTTTGATATGATGACCCGTTTGATTTTCAACTAGGGCCTTAAATTCCATGGATTTTTCTAAGGCTTCAGACTTATGATTCATTAAGTACCCGCATCCATAACTAGTATGGTCATCAGTGAATGTGATGAAATATTGAAATTCATCTCATGCCACTTCAATAGGGCCACACACGTTGGTATGGACTATTCCAAGTTTTTTAGCAACTCCTTCAAAAATCCCTCTGAAGGGTGACTCAGTCATTTTGTATTAAAGGCAAGATTCACAAGTTGGATAGGGATCCGATCCCAATGGACCCATAAGTCTATCTTTATCCATTTTATGAATCTTGGTCTATCGAATATGACCAAGTCTAAGATTCCACTTAAGTGCTTGGTTTGTTTCATCCCTTCCACGTTTCCTCGTTATAGTGTTCATTGTGGTTTTATTCTTTAGAATCAAATGGTATAACCCAGTTAGTAATGTAGTAGTACCAACCAACTTATCTCTAAAATAAATGCTCTAATAAAGAAATTATATCCCTTACGGTCCATGATCGGAATTGATACAATATTTTTATGCCCCTTGGGCAAAACAAGTACATCATCTAATATGCTAATAAAATCGGATTTCAAATCCAACATAAGTGATCCGATGTCAGTAGCCTCGACATTATGCATGCTACCGACTGTCACCATCACTTCTCCAGCTCCAATATTTCTGCTTCGTTACAGATCCTGATTCATTATACATATATGAGAACTCGCAGCAGAATCAAGTATCTAAGAAGTAGAATAAATGGTTACAGATAATTCGTTTCCAAAACTAGCAGTTTCGTACCTGAAGGCGCATTGCGGTCAAGTTTTGGATAGTTCCTTCTACAGTGGCCTAGCTCACCGTAGTTTAGGCAGGCAGCTATCTTCCTGTCC
The DNA here is from genome assembly GCA_033398695.1 of Orobanche coerulescens. Classification (NCBI taxonomy): domain Eukaryota; kingdom Viridiplantae; phylum Streptophyta; class Magnoliopsida; order Lamiales; family Orobanchaceae; genus Orobanche; species Orobanche coerulescens. The sequence continues at coordinate 71,119,439 of CM065801.1, forward strand.
ATCTTACTCTTTGGAAACAGTGGAGCCTTGCCCTTGTCTTTCTTACCTATAATATCTGCACTTTCTATTTTTAGTAATTTCTATTTTTAGTGTATTTTCATTCCAGATGACTCGCTTGTAATAGTTTTAGTATTCGAAAACTATTTTGTTCTGCATTCATGGCCATCCGGACGAGTTTCGGAGTTGTTTTTGCGATATTTTGATTATTGTGTAACTTTTCCGCATTTAGGCTTGATTCTCGTAAATCTTGTTTTAAACTGACGTTCCGTTACTTCTGCGAGTCCCTTTAATTTTTTTGAATATGTTACGACTTCCTGAGGTTGTTATCTAGCCTAGAATCATGATTCTTGGGGGTTTGGGCTGTTTTGTAATTTTTCATAGTTTTGGGTACCATTATTGGAATCGTTGTCCGTTCCGTCGAATGGTTGGGTTCATGTGTTCTTATGAGAGAGTGAGCTTGCATGTTGTTATCTCTTATTAATACTGTTATTCGTTGGTAACTGTTGAGTTTTATACCTTCCCAGACGTGTACATTCTGACCAGGTTTCACAAATGTATTCTATATCAGAACAGTTAGCGCATGCTAACAATATAGATAGTGCGCGCTAAAGTGGTATCCCTAGCGCACGCTAAATTCATAGGTAGCACACGTTAATGAAACTGAACAGTAAGTTCTGTCTTCTAGAGTGGGTTGATTAACGTACGTTATTGTTACCATTACGTACGTTGTTGAGAATATTAGCATACATTATCATACCATTGCGTACACTAATGAGGATGGGTAGAATATTCTGGATTTGGGCAGTAGGTTCAGTGAGTTCAGGCTAAATCAGCTTTTGTAAATATTTACAAGGCATTAAAGTGCCACAAAGTTACTCTTCAAATATTAAGTGTCTTGTATCGTTGCAAAATCTTAAATTGGTTGGCTTAAAATGATTGTCATGTCTTGATACAACAACTTCTAGCAGTGGCTATATATGATGTCTTACCTAAAAAAGTGAGGTATGTTATAACTGACTTGTGCTTTTTTTTCAATGCTATATGTAGCAAAGTAATAGATCCTCATGTTTTGGATGAGTGAAAAACTGAGGTTGTTGTTATCTTATGCCACTTGGAGATGTATTTTCTGTAACACCCCAAAATCCCATTGGATTATTATAGTGCCGTGGACCCCATGCCGGGAGATCCACCAGGCGAACACGACTAACATATATCAATCTGACCAAAAAGGAAAATCGCAGTCCCTACTATGATGTCCGACGGAGTATTCCGACGTGGAATTTCAATGACAAGGGTGGGCCTACATGGCCAAAATAAAATACAACATCCACGAGCCTTGCTCGGATAATACAAAATGACAGCAACTGACGAAATTGGAGTACTCCCACTGTCTGACCGACATGAACACCGAAACAACTCGGACTAGTATCGCTCGAATGCCTCATCGCCATCGTCGTGCCCCTATGTCTCAACTCTCCTCGCAAGCACCTAAAACATGAAAACATGTTCCGCCCCCACGGGGTCAGTCATCCAGATAATGAATATAAAATACATGTATGACATGATATGCATCCAAAGGTAGAATAAATGGTACAACAATGGTAATACGAGGTGATCACAAACCAAGGTAAGAACCAAGCATTCGTGAAACACTATGCCCATGGCATACGATCGGTACCTGTTCAACAAGTTATAATACAAGTTCCCAATGGCAAATCATTAATATAGAACACAACAATGAATTACCCGAAGGTACACCAAACCAGAGCTGAAATAAATATGAATCACAATGCCCGAAGGCTCCAACGGAAATAGCCAAAACATCACAATGTCCTAAAAACCACCCAGTCGAAGCAGCCAAAATATCAAAATGGCCTGAAAGCCACTCGGCCGAAGCTGCCAATCATCACAATGGCCCGAAGCCAGACAACCCGAAGCTGTATCATCTGAGGGCCAAAGCCACGGCACGAAGCCGTATCACAATGAAGGACGAAGCCACGACACGAAGCCGTATCACAATGAGGGCCGAAGCCACGACACGAAGCCATTTCACAATGAGGTCCGAAGCCACTGCACGAAGCCGTATCACAATGAGGGCCGAATCATGGACACAAAGCCGTATCACAATGAGGGCCGAAGCCATGGCACGAAGATGTATCACAATGAGGGCCGAATCCACGGCACGAAGCCGAATCACAATGAGGGCCGAAGCCACGGCATGAATCCGTATCACAATGAGGGCCGAAGCCACGGTACGAAGCCTTATCACAATGAGGGCCGAAGCCACATCACGAAGCCGTATCACAATGAGGTCATCCAATGACCGTGACCTGCTGAATTGCAGTGCTGGGAAACCAACCGCGAAGGTTCAAGCCCCAGACTTACCCATAATGAGATCACTCAGTGACCGTGACCTACTGAACTGTAGGTGTTGGGAAACCAACCGCGAAGGTTCGAGCCCCAAACTTACCCATCGAGCACTAGCTGAGACTAGCTTCCAAAACACAATTAATCAAAAACGACAATGATCCCAAGATTACCGAATTCATAAGAATAATAGGGTGCTTCCTTGAGTCGACCAACACGACAACAATAACTCACTGATGGGCACTGTCCTCGGCGGTCCCAATTTAAATATCTCGACTGCCTTGGAATGGCCAATCGATCACAACGACTTAAAGGATGTGAACTATCCTCGATAGTCCCAATTCAATACCTCGATTGTTTTAGAACTACCAATCGATAACAACGATACCATTGATGGGAAATGTCTTCGACAGTCGCAATTCAACATATCGATTACCTTAAAACGGCCAATCGATAACAACGATACAACGGATGGGAAATGTCTTCGACAGTCCCAATTCAATACATCGATTACCTTAGAACGGCTAATCGATAACAACGATACAACGGATAGGAAATTTCTTCGATAGTCCCAATTCAATACATCGATTACCTGAGAATGGTCAATCGATAACGACTCAACATATTGGAAACATCCTCGACAGTCCCATTCAATACATCAATTACCTGAGAATGGTCAATCGATAACGACTCAATGGATGGGAAATATCCTCGACAGTCCCAATTCAATACATCGATTACCTTAGAATGGTCAAACGATAAACAACAATGTAATTAGAACAGATGTCCTGGTGCCTTTAATCGACCACCAGAAACAAAGATGATAATCAAGTATGTCAATGCCTTCAATCGGCCAATACAACATCAACAGAAAAACACCGATATCAATAATAATGATCACAATGATATCTCAATGGAACATCAGTCAACAATAACCATCGATACATCGATACCGCGAATCGGCTATAGATAACAACATAATCCAACAAGTATCTTAATGCCTTGAACCGTCCGTTAACGAACAACAATAACAACAAGACGATCAATCAACAACGTGGGCATAATTACCGAAGGGTTTTGTATCAAATAATTCCCTGACATCAACAGATCATGAAGAGACTACGTCTCGAAATGATACAACACATTCATACACATATATGATAATATTTATCTCATTGACTAGTACAAGTATAAAACTTGCCTCAAACCGAAGGCGAGAAAGTCCTTCCACGATCAACGTCCTCCCTCGAAACGAGGAATAACATCCTCCGACAGTCACAAGCACCCGAACAACCTTGAATGAAATACAATTCATTCAATAACACAAAATCAATGGAAAACAACACCAAAGACAATCCCGATTCAATCACGAATCAGTGAAACTCCACAAACAAATATCATAGTTCTCAACTATGAATTCTAACATCCTCCAACACCTCAATGATCGATATAATCAAATGTTCTTAACCCTTGTGAAAAACAATTCAACAAGGATTATCAAGAACAACATCGAATCAATTATCTCAAAATGACAATATCACTAATATCATCATCAATACCTCAAGAACATTATCAACCCTACTAACATGATGTCTAAACAATAATCAACCACCAATTCATCATGAATTCAGATTAATCAACAAGATGAACTTAACCATTTCAGAATTATGATAATCACCTCCTAATTCATAATAAATTCTTACTAAAATGGTTATAATATCTCAAGAACACATCCAACAGCAATAATCATCTCAAGGCTATGTTAATCATCTAAAAATCTTAACATAACTCTTCCTAGACATGATTATAACCTCCAAGTATTCTTAAAACATCAAGAACATAATCAAACTCAAGCCATATCACCATGTTCTTCATCATAAGTTATAAAGACTCATCAAGAATCAAGATACCCTCCATCCATCCCTCAAAACTCGAAGTAATCAACAGTAACAAAATCATAATCTCGAGTTCAACACGAAAGTAATGACATACCTCTTGAAGAAGTGAAGAACAACCTCAAACCATCAAGAACACTCCAAACTCCAAGTTCTTAAGCTTCAATCCAAGTTATGAAGCTCCAAAATAGGTTGGAAGAGGCTGGAAAGGACTAGGGGATGCAAAGGAATTATTTCTAGAGGAAGAAATCGAAAATGGATCGTGAGAAAATGAAAGACGAATCATGTCTTTATAATCTGCACATTGCATTACGGCCGCTATCCACCCTCCTTAACGTATGTAAGAGATATTACGTACATTATCACCTTAACGTACGTAAGATATATTACGTACATTATCACCTTAACGTAGCGTACGTTAAGTTCTACCAGAACTCACTGCCTTAAAACGAACCATGCATTACGTACGTTATTAGCGTACGTACGTAATGCTCGTTGACTTGGCTGCCTCGAATGGCCAACATGATCCAATCACATTCGGCCCCACACGCCGAAAGTCATATGGGATCAGATACCCTGTGTTACGCATGTAACCAACATGGTTTAACGTACGTAACCTGTGACTCTTAACGTACGTATTGGTAGACTGGTGATATAATCCATTGAAACACTTTCCCAAGCCCTGACGGGTATGAGTAGTGGTTCCAGCAAGCCTGCCTTCTTTTGTCGATCGGGTTTATCTTGTTGGCACACCATGTAGGTGCAGACAAACATCTCAATGTCGTCCCGCATTTGGGGCCAATAGTAAGCTCGTTGAACTAAGGCCACAGTACGCTCCTCTCCCGGTTGGCCTGCCCAGAGAGTGTCGTGACATTCCGCAATAATAGATTTCCTCATATCGCCGCCTAGAGGTACATAGAGACGTCTCCTCTTGGTCCATAAGAGACCATCCTCAAGCCGAAATCTCCGTGTTGTAACTTGGGGGAAAAATTCACCAAACATTGAGCCATTGCATCGGTTCCCATTAGTTCTCATATTTGATCTTTTAATGGAGTGGTCACCTGACTCGAAGAGAGCGCTGCTAGCACTTGTATAGCAGCTAGGTCGGATCTGCGGCTCAGGGCATCCGCCACTTGATTACTAGAACCGGCACGATACTCAATCACAAAGTTGAACTCAGACAATAGTTCCTGCCATCTCGCTTGTTTCCCAGTAAGCTTCGGTTGGGACAGATAGTGACTAACAGCAGTGTTGTCAGTTTTGACAATAAACGGCAACCCCAATAAGTAATGTCTCCAAAGTCGAAGGCAATGGACGACTGCTGAAAGCTCTTTCTCATGCACCGTGTAGCGCCTCTCGATATCCTTAAGTTTCTTACTCTCGAAGGCAACAGGATGGCCATCTTGCACTAAAACTCCTCCTAGTGCAATATCTGAAGCATCCATTTCAACCACAAAAGGTTTGGATAGATCTGGTAGTGTGAGGACCGGGTCTGTTAGGATGGCCTTCTTTAAGTTGTCGAAGGCAATTTGGCATTCCGGCGACTAATCCCAAACTTCCGTCTTTCTTGTCAAATCGATTAGGGGTCTTGCTATTCCGGCATACCCTATCACAAATCTTCTATAGTAATTCGCCAACCCCAGAAATGAACGTACTTCATGTACATCGGTTGGTGGTTTCCATTCTTAAATTGCTCGTATTTTTTTCGGATCCATACGAATATTGCCACACTCAACGATATGACCCAAGAAACTGATCCTCTTCTGGGCAAATGAACACTTCGACAGCTTAGCATATAGTTCGTGCTCATGAAGCCTAGTAAGAACTATTCTCAAATGTTCCACATGTTCTTCCAAGGTTCGGCTGAATATAACAGTATCATCTAGGTATACCACGACAAACTCGTCCAAGAACCCTTGGAGAACTTGATTCATCAAGGTGCTGAAAGTTGCTGTGGCGTTTGTTAGGCCAAAGGGCATGACTAAGAATACGAAGGCCCCATAACATGTGACAATCGTCGTTTTTACTTCATCTCCCTCCTTGATGCGAACTTTCCAATAACCTGATCTCATATCGATCTTCTTGTAGTATTCCGCTCCACTGAGTCGGTCGAAGCAATCTGCTACGAGCGGAATAGGATACACATTTTTCACCGTAATCTTATTTAGAGCACGATAATCACAACACAATCGCAGAGTTCCGTCCGACTTTTTCTGAAAGAAAACAGGAGCTCCATACGGTGATTTCGCCGGTTAGATCATACCACATTCCAACATCTCCTTTAACTGCTTTCTGAGCTCCACAAGCTCAGGTTGCGACATACGATAAGGGGCTTGGGCAGGAGGTTTTGTGCCCGGCACCAACTCAATCTCATGATCGACCGCCCTCTTAGGTGGAAGCTTTCGAGGCAGTTCGTGGGGCATAACATCTTCAAATTCGTTTAGGAGGTGCTTCACAGCATCAGGGATAAGACCTGACAACTCCTCCACTTCGTCGAATTGCAAGGCGCACAGGAAGGACGGATCACCATGCCTGCATCCCTTCTTGAATTGTAGCGTGGATAGGTTATTTTGCCCTTGGGTTGCGCTAATTGTTGGGATAATATGTGGTTTATCCCCCAAAACCAAGAGTGTATCAGCATACGACATGACTAGGGTTTGAGTGTCACGCATGTACTCGAGCCCGAGTATCAATTTGAAGTCATCCATTTCCACAACATATGGGTTTTGCCGGAGAGTTTACGGCTTTAACCCGACCCACTCTTTTTCTAACAATAGTCCAAGTCTCCCCACTTCGGTGCTCGCTAGATAATTATGGGTGGCACTCGAGTCTATCATAGCACGAATATTTTTCCCATTGATTTTAACATCAACAAACATTCTTCTTTCTCTTATCGGGACCACCTGTCGTGCGAGCAGGTATGGGTTTTCTAGCTTTTGTCGGCACTCTTGCCTAAGCTGCCACCTGATGGGTTAACGAGTTGCACCATTGATTGATGGCCCCAATGTTTTCCTCATCTTTCGATCTTCCTTCGTCATCTGGTACTTGCAACTCTTCTTCCGGTTACGAACTCGATTCTGCAGCGCTTGTTAAGGCGCTCAAAAGTTGCCTCTTCGTACAATTACTGAGAAAGTGAGGCCCATCACATAGGAAATATTTAACGGTTCGTTCGGAAGGGGCCTGCTGACCTTCTGTAGGTTTGCTACGATTCGTGCTCCCATATGAACTCCCTTGAGTATAGGTTTGCCGATCCCCTATACTCCGACTCAAGTTAGGTTTGAATGGTCTTGGCATTACACTTCGGGACGGTGCCATGTTTGTTGTTACTGGACGATCTTTTTGAGGTACCGACGTGTAGTCCATTAATCGTTCTGCCGCTCCCATGGCGGCACTGAGGTCTGTGACTAGTTGGCGTAGAAGCTCCATACGAGCAAATGGTTTCAAACCTTCCAGGAACGTAAACAACCGGTCATTCTCCGACATATCTCTAATGTGTAAAATATGTGTCGAAAATGCCTTCACTTAATTTCGAATAAGACCAGTGTGCTTCAAATCTCGCAAGGCCCTTCTTGCATTGTACTCAACATTCTCTAGGAAGAATTGTTGCCTGATGGCTTCTCGCAGTTGTTCCCAAGTGTCAATTCTTACTCGTTGAGCCTGAATGTCCGCATATTTGGTGCGCCACCACAATCTGGCATCACCAATCAAATACTTTGTGGCGGTTGACACCTTTCTCGCTTCGTCCAAAACATTAGCGGCATGGAAGTATTGTTCCATGTCGAATAAGAAGTTCTCAACTTCCTTGGCATCTCGGGTTCCACTATAGGAACTTGGTTCGGGGATCCGAATTCTCGTAATAGGTTCTTGGGCAACACGGGGTGTGTTGTTCACAGCTCTTTGAAGCAATCCAATCTAGATACTCATTGCTTCCATCTCGCATCTCATTTCAGCCGTATTATTGGCTCCCATTGCTTCTGCAAGGGTTCGGCAGACTTCTCTGCATTCGCCCAACTGGGCTCGGAGGTCTTTATTCTCCGCCTCGAGGGTCTCGACCTTCTCCTCCAAGGTCTCGACAACATATGTCAATCTAGATCACTCTTGCTCTAGATTATCAAATTGGGCTTTAGAGGCCTCAGCCTCTTTCTTCTTTCCGTCATCCTTTTTCTTGCCCTGCCTTCTAGGGACTTCCGTCTCGTTACCCGATTCCATTATTTCAACCTTAATCGGTCTCCGATACCACCTGTTACGGGTTGCTTATAGTTTGTATAGAATGTACGCGCACCGTGCGGCTAGTAGTCAATTTACCCGAATACGTATGCCTAACTCGTTCGAGAGTTGGTGCTAATGCGATGCAATCACGCTGAGGCGTTTTAGTGGCATAGCAAAATTGAAGATGAAAATCGATTTGTATTAATACAAGGAACGATTACAATAGGCAACAACGATTACAAGCATACACGGATAGGAGGGTCTCAGCAAACTTGCCAATTCGTACTACAACACTTCAGTACACTCTTCCCCCCTATAATAGGCTTAGAAAAATAAAAGCTAATGACAAGACTAGATATTGAAAAGCTGAACAAACACTAACTAGCTATTACAACATTACAAGGAAAATAAAATAAAGCCCTACACTATAGATGATAACTTGAAGTGTGATGAGGCTCGGCATCCCAGAAAGCTGCAAGTGGGCCCATGAATGGCCTGTGATCAGGTAATAACGCCTGGGGTCGCGGGCACCTCGTGACACCCAGGCTGCCGGGTCCGATTTTGTTTTTGGCTCGTTTTTCGCCCCGATTCCAAAAATAACATTTTTCTAATCTTTATATTACACTTTAAATCAGTTTTTCAAAAGAAAAATAGATTTACATTGTAACATAAAATCATGAAAAAATAATTTTTGTATGAAAAATAGAAAATCAACGATTAATACGATTATGATTCCAAATCATACACCATCTAATCAAGCATTCCAAATGCCAATATCGTATATACGATCGTAAGACCTACGCTCCGATACCACTGTTGGGATTCGGTGCCTAAAACGAAGGGCCATCGGAAGCGGTAAAATGAAAATTAATTCGATCCGAATCCCTATGAGGATCGATCGAGCTACGTATATACGAATATATAAACGAAAAGCAAGAGTCGTAAGAAACTAACCCTCGAAGTCCGTTGATTAAATGGTAACCTTCTCTTGAGCTATTCCCCAAGCATTGCTTGATCTCTACGAATCCAATCCGCTCCAAGCCCTTGAACGATCCAACGCCGAAAGCACCGCGTCTCTACTTGCCACGCGCCGGAAAAACGACCGGAATGACAACACCCGATTAACCTCTAAGGTTACGGCTAGAATCAAGTGGTAAAGCTTTGTATGTTAAGATTATTACACTCTAAGTGTTTTAATCTTACTCTCTCAATATTTTCTCTCAATTTTCTCCAATAAAAATGAAGAAGAAGTGATTGAAGAAGATGAAGATGAGTGTTAAACTCAAAGTCTATCTCCCTCTCTATTTCAATGATATGTATGAAGATGCCAAGAAGTGAATGAGGACGAGAGATGAAAGTCTTCTTTATATTCTTATTCAACCCACATGAAATCAATACATATCACATGATTGATACCCTACCATATAATGTATATGATGCTTGTCCCCTCAACACATGAGATTCCAAAACCATGATGGGGACAAGTCAATACACACACATGGATATAAGTGGGGCGGTGGCCAAGATGAATTATAGGAAGAGTTCGATTCGTTTCGGACTCCAGAGAGTCCAAACAGATAAACTCCAATTCCGTTCCGATGTATTTATATCGTTTAATTAATCCAATTAATTAAATATATCAAATAAAAAATAACATAATTAATTTCTCCAAGAAATAATTATATTCATGAATTTACTTAATCACCCAGTGATATATTTAATTCATTAGGCCGTAAATCAATTTATCCAATAAATCAATTTAAACATACAATGTCCCAAATTTAGATATCCAATATCTAATATTCATAATGAGAGAATTAGCTTGATTCATTCCGTCGTCAATCCTAATGCGCGACTCGGTAGGTTCGTCTCAGTTAGCAATGGGAGGAACCAAAGAGTAGTAGCACCACCTAGCCAGCCTGGCGGACTACACCGTACCCCAACTGAGAATGAATGATTGGGATCATTCAAGAACCATTCTGTCGTGAATACCAGTATACGTATAAACCCTTCTTTCAAATGTCCCGATCAAGTTATAGGGTCACGGCCAGTCAAACCCCATCTGTACTTGACGCTATGCATGCGTTAATGCAAATCGAGATCATCGAGCTCTCGTATATCTAATACAGCTAGCTCCAATTCTTTGGACAAAGACTTATGATCTCATCTGCCAATAACCGCATATGACATATAACCCGTTCACTAACAGGAGAAAGAATTTTATCTTGGTATTCAGTAGGACCTGCTACTTGCCCATCATGATGCACGTCGAGGTTGACCCCCGCCTTCCGGTTTATAGGGTCGAACTACTCTAATGAAAATCTTGACGTCACAAGCACATCCCTACTAAATCCTCAAGTCGAAGGCTCACAAATACCTATCACAACCTTTCGATTCCATCATTGACTGTCCCGGAGTCAAATCCGTGTGACGAATCGAGGGTGAGTCGGTTCGAGTATACTAATCCAATTAGCATACCTATAACGTGTGCTCCCACTAACCATTAGTGTTCGATAGGCACTCTCCTTGTCAAAGAACACGTCATACAAGTCTTCACATAAACTTAACGCCCAGTCAAGTCTCATCGACTTGCGAACGATTAAGTATTTGAGCTATAAACCTTTCCAGTGCCGACCCCCTTATCCAATAAGGAGTGGAACGTTTTTCTCTCAAATACACGGACTAGTTTCCATATGTATATTTACGAGTTAGGAATGCCAGTAACTACCAGTAAATAAAAAAACATCCATTGCATTATATTGATGATTTACATAATAACAAGTACAATGCCCTCACTCAACATCCTTTGAGTGGCATTCGAGGGCAAACTCCTAACAATCTCCCACTTGCACTCAATGCCACACACTATGGTATCTAATACCCATGTTCTCCAGATGGCGCTTCAAGCTAGTCTGAGAAAGTGGCTTGGTCAGTGGATCAGCGACGTAGTCGGATGACTCTACTCTATGCAGCACAATGTATCTCTTTGCGAACAAACTCTCTTACGAGATGATACTCTCTCTCAATATGTTTGGTACTATTGTGAAACCTCAGCTCCTAGGCCTGTGCTACCGCTCTGGCAGTGAAGCACAAGGTGTCACGTGAAGTTTACCTAGTAACTTCTAAATTCTTCGTTTGGAGGCCTCCGAGGCCGCTTTATACTCATCCTAACAGGTGGAATTAGCAGTCGCGCTATTACTTGGCACTATGCCAAGATACTGCTCTTCCATTAAGAGTAAATGTAGCCAGAAGTAGACATATAATCGTCTTTCTGTCCTTGGAAGTCCAATATAGTGAATCCCACCACATTCTGTTCTCCACCACCATATATAAAAATCAGATCTCTTAGTACTTCTAAAGTACTTGAGAACATTCTTTACGGCGGTCTAATGTTCCCTGATTGGGTTAACCCGAAACCTACTTACCACGCTTCCAGCATGCGCAATGTCAGGTCTTGTACACAATAAAGCATATGTAAGGCTACCCACTTCCGAAGCATATGGTATATAACTCATTTCCTTTCATTGTTCCTCACTATGAGGAAGAATAACATTAAAGATGACGCTTCGATTTGTGCGAGAAGAAGAAAGTCGAACGAGCTGAAGTGAATCTGTGAGTGGCCAAAGCTGTGGTCCCTGTATCTGTCTATGTGAACGATATAGAGACAGGTTTAGTTAAAGTCACGTAGTTTTGTGCATAGTGATTTTAATAAAATCTTTACTCTTGTGTGGAGCACCAGTGGACGTAGAGGGGTTTACCTCGAACCACTTATATTTTTGTGTTATTTACATTCTGCCTTTACTATTTTCATTTAACTGTTATTTATAGTATACATTGTGAAAACCCTGTATGCATCAAGCAAACAAGAGAGTACCCAGTTGTTGTATTTACAGCAACTCAGAAATAGACTTCCGCTACGCAATTAAATTCGAAATTCATACAACTTATTGTATTTTTACCATCTAAGCTATTTACTGTATACTCTTTGGCCAACAAGTGGTATCAGAGTGGATGGTTCTAAAAAGAATCAATCGATTTTTAACTGAATCGGATCCATAAATCACTAGCTTTTTGAAAACTATTTTTTTCATCATTTATCCTATGTAAGATGGAATCCTCTATGATAAATAAGGTTCCTATGTTTTCCAATAACGAATTTGATGACCGGAGAATTAGGATGGAAACCCATTTTGCATCCATGCACGAAGAAATGATTTATGTCATCCACGAAGGACCTATCAAGATTATGAAGGCCAACACAGCCCCAAGAATGGAAGGGCAACCCTATGCTGAGATGCTCGAGAAAGAGCGCGATCAGTGGACGATTGATGAGCGCAATCGCGCCAACCTAGACAACATCGCCAAGAATGCACTATTTGTTACTCTCGTCAAAGGCACATTCTCCAAGGTAAAGAGCTATCAGACAGCCAAGCAAATCTAGGAGACACTCAAGCTTATTTGCAACGGTACTGAGCTCTTAAAAGAAAACATAATTTCTAAACTTACTCAGAAGTTTGAGTCTTTCGAAATGAAACCTACAGAAACACTTGAAGAGCTTGACCTCAGATTTACCGGCATTGTTGGTGAACTTGAATCATTGGATAAAGTGTATACCCCAAAAGAGAAAAATTTGAAAATATTTAGATCACTCCGTGCTTGATGGGACATAAAGCCACATCTATGCGTGTGTCCTGTAACTTAAATGATATTTATACCTTTTATCTCTTTTCTGACCTAAAGGCACTTGAATATGACATAGACAGGAGAGAGAAATCTGACGAGTCAGCTGCCAAGACTACATCACTTGCTGCTGTATCTGACAGGAGACATAGTTCAGCACCCAACACATCTAAATTGGCATACAAGACAGCAAACAACGATGATGAAATCGTGTCGCAAGATGAAATGGCCCTGCTCATGCACAAGTTCAAAAAATTCATTAAACAGTCTGTAAAGACTCCATACAGGCCCAAGCCTTTTAACAAGGTAAGCTCTGAATCCCCTTCATTTGGCGATTCTAAGTTATGTTATAACTGTAGGAAACCAGGACATTATGCAAATAAGTATCCACATCCAAAAGTGCAAAAGTTGCCAGAAGCTGAGCAAAAGGAAAAGGATGAGAGAAGACGTGCCTCGAGAAACAAGCTTAAGTCCCTGATTGGTGAATCAGAAGCCTAGCCCGTGTTGAACAAGACCGAGGAGTGCCTACAAGAAATTACTGACAGTGACTCCCCTGACAATGAAATTGAGGATAAAGCATACATTTGCTTTATGGCCAAAGAAATATAGGACGGTGATGACAACGATGATGAAGTAAGTGTTAGGAGTATGCCCTCGAATGCCACTCAGAGGATGTTGAGTGAGGGCATTGTACTTGTAATTATGTAAATCATTAATAATAAGGCAATGGATGTTTCTTTATTTACTGGTAGTTGTTGGCATTTCTAACTCGTAAATATATATATAGAAACTAGTCCGTGTATTTGAGAACAAAATGTTCCACTCCTTATTGGATAAGAGGGTTGGCACTGGAAAGGTTTATAGCTCAAATACTTAATCGTTCGCAAGTCGATGAAACTTGACTGGGCGTTAAGTTTATGTGAAGACTTGTATGACATGTTATTTGACATGGAGAGTGCCTGTCGAACACGAATGGTTAGTGGGAGCACACATTATAGGTATGCTAATTGGATTAGTATACTCGAACCGACTCACCCTCGATTCGTCACACGGATTTCACTCCGGGACAGTCAATGACGGAATCGAAAGGTTGTGATAGGTATTCGTGAACCTTCGACTTGAGGATTTAGTAGGGATGTGCTTGTGACGTCAAGATTTTCATTAGAGTAGTTCGACCCTATAAACCGGGAGGTGGGGTCAACCTCGGCGTGCATCTTGATGGGCAAGTAGCAGGTCCTACTGAATACCAGGATAGAATTCTTTCTCCCGTTAGTGAGCGGGTTATATGTCTTATGCGGTTATTAGCAGATGAGATCATAAATATTTGGCCAAAGCATTGGAGCTAGTTGTATTGGATACACGAGAGCTCAATGATCTCGATTTGCATTAACGCATGCGTATCGTCAAGTATAGATATGGTTTGACTGACAGTGACCCTATATCTTGATCGGGACATTTGAAAGAAGGGTTTATACGTTTATTGGTATTCACGACAGAATGGTTCTTGAATGATCCCAATCATTCGTTCTTAGTTGGGGTATAGTGTAGGCCGCCAGGCTGGCTAGGTGGTGCTACTACTCTTTGGTTCCTCCCATTGCTGACTGAGACGGACCTACCGAGTCGCGCAATAGGATTGACGATGGAATGAGTCGAGCTTATTCTCTCAATATAAATATTAGATATTGGATATCTAATTTATTGGAGATTGGATGTCTATTTAAATTTGGGACATTGGATGTCTAAATTAATTTATTAGATTAATTAATTTACAGCCTAATGAATTAAATAAATTACTAGGTGATTAATTTAATTCATAGATATAATTATTTCTTAGAGAAATTAATTATTTTGTATTTGATATGATTAATTAATTGGATTAATTAATCGATATAAATACATCGGAACGGAATCGGAGTTTATCTATTTGGACTCACGGGAGTCCGAAATGGACTGAACTCGTCCGATTCCTTGTAGAAGCTGCCCCCACTTTGATTCCTTCCCTTGGTCTTAGTCTTGCTTTTGGTAGGTGTATGACTAATGACTTTATAGATATGATATCTCTTCAAATAAGCAAAAGGTTATTTTGTGGGATATGGAAGAAGAATAAAAATACAACTACTCCACAATCTTGAAAGACTACATCCGTGAGATTTGGCAAGAGAGAGATAAAAGAGTTCTTTTGCTTCAACTTCTTCATTTTTCACTTCTTGATTGTTCTTGGAGAAAATCAAGATAATTATTGAGAGTGTGTGATTTATATACTTAGAGTATATTCATCAAATTCAATAGCTTCATCTCCTAGCTCTAGCTGTATCCTTGGAGGATAGTAAGGTGATCGTCATTCCGTTCGTTTCTCTGGTGCGTGGCAAGTAGAGATGCAGTCTTTCGGCGTTGGATCATCCAAGAGCTTGGAGCGCATTGGATTCGTGGAGAAAAACTAAAGCTTGGGGAATAACTCAAGAGAAGGAATCCATTTAATCAACGGACTACAAGGGTTAGTTTCTTATATCTCTTGTGATTTCGCTTATATATTCGTATATACATAGCTCGATCGATCCTCGTAGGGATTCGGATCGAATTAATTTTCATTTTACCACTTCCGATGGGCCTTGGTTTTAGGCACCGAATCCCAACAGTGGTATCGGAGCGTAGATCTTGCGATCGTATATACGATATTATCATTTGGGATGCTTGATTAGATGGTGAATGTTTTACGTTCGTTGTA
Organism: Orobanche coerulescens; assembly: GCA_033398695.1. Lineage (NCBI taxonomy): Eukaryota > Viridiplantae > Streptophyta > Magnoliopsida > Lamiales > Orobanchaceae > Orobanche > Orobanche coerulescens. The sequence continues at coordinate 71,135,315 of CM065801.1, forward strand.
GTAATATTTTTCGTAAGTTTATGTCTAAATATAAATCTTAATTTTCTGGGGAAAGTGATTTATATTGAAGATATGAATGTTGGAAAATATAGATATTAGATATCCGGTCGAAAAACTAGCCCCGAATTGCCGTTAGACGGTCCGGGAGTGGTCTGGAAAGGGGGGGGCCGTGGCCCAGGGCTCGGGGGCTGCAGCGTAGGGCTGTTGCAGCCCGCTGGAAATAGTTCTGGACTGGGGGCCGCGGCCCAGGGCTGCTGGGCAGCCCTGCTTGCTGCCTAGTGTCGTTTCGGGCGCGGTCTAGCCTGTTTTCGGACCCGTTTTGGGCTTGTTTTCATCGTGTATTCCTAAAAATGGTTTTCGACATTTTAAATTGGATTTAATATGATTAAAATGATTTATGATATTTCATTTTATAAGGGCAAATTTATTTATTGGAATACTTGTGATCGACCGAATTATTTTGAACGTTTTCATATTACCGATTGTGTGAATCGATTGGACCGGTTCGTATTGTTGATGGATCAATGTATCTCTACGCTTTCCGTTTATATAGTATTTATTGGACGAATGCTTTTGAATGGGGATGTGGTTCGAGGACTTAGTTTTGAATCGTTCGTTTTATTCGATTGGGTTGTAAAGGCCGTTTTGAGCCTATTTATTTTACTAGAAATATTTGTATCTAGGATGCAATTTTCAATGTAAAATTTATATGTAATGACAAGGACCGGAGGAAGATCCGTTTCGAGAAGACGAAGATTTAAGATGAAGACTTGTAATTAGATTACGGAGTTTTTGTTTTCTGGGAACGGTCTATGAACCACATGTTGGTAGCAACTAGGTTGTGAATGGTTGTTTCATATTGTATGAATGCCACAAACGCGCTTTAATGAATTAATGTGCAAAGTGTAACATTAATCGCGAAAATTCTCCCACAACAAATTATTAAGTTTATAAGGTTTCAAGGTTTTCCTTCCCTCCATCGAGTTTTCGGGAAATTGAAATCCAAACCGGATGTGCTATGCTTCCGAGTTATCGGGGTAGTCGTACGGAGAAGATGGATAAATTACCGGGAGCGCATTAGATGCCTTCGGTTGGAGCAAATTTTATCCCAGAAACCTGATAGGTTGCCGGATAAGATTCAATTGTGAAACTGATTTGCGTCGATGGTATAAACTTAACTTGTTCACGAACCATTGAAACCGTATAGGTTGAGGGGAGTGAACAAGGGGGAAAAGAAGATCGAATCATCCATTAGATGGGTTGGTGTTGGACACCACTTTATGAAAATTAATAAACTAGAAACCTATTCGGTTGCCCTCTATTAAGATTTATAAAGAACTTGATCGCCACTATAAAGTAGAGCGACGATACTTCCGGATTTCACATGGGAGTGTGTTGGTCCGATAAAAATAGTGGGAGCTGGGTAACAAGAATAAAAAAGGCCTTAATTCTATACTCGGAACATAATTAAACGAGTCACTAATTAATCTGTTATACTTAATGCAGATGTAACTCTCAATATGACTATGAATCCACTCGCAATTCTACTCGAGAAGAACACCCTGATTGGACCTAGCTTTGTGGACTGGCTCCGCAATCTGATGATTGTCCTCAGTATAGAGGCACTGGGATACGTCTTGAAGATGGACAATCCGGCGCCTCCTATGCAGACCAGAACCAATCAGGAAGAGATTTAAAACAACGAAAAGTGGGTTAAGGATGACGTGAAAGTCCTGTTGGGATTCGGTGCCTAAAACGAAGGCCCATCAGAAGCGGTAAAATGAAAATTAATTCGATCTGAATCCCTATGAGGATCGATCGAGCTACGTATATACGAATATATAAACGAAAAGCAAGAGTTGTAAGAAACTAACCCTCGAAGTCCGTTGATTAAATGGCAACCTTCTCTTGAGCTATTCCCCAAGCATTGCTTGATCTCTACGAATCCAATCCGCTCCAAGCCCTTGAACGATCCAACGCCGAAAGCACCGCATCTCTACTTGCCACGCGCCGGAAAAATGACCGGAATGACAACACCCGATTAACCTATAAGGTTACGGCTAGAATCAAGTGGTAAAGCTTTGTATGTTAAGATTATTACACTCCAAGTGTTTTAATCTTACTCTCTCAATATTTTCTCTCAATTTTCTCCAATAAAAATGAAGAAGAAGTGATTGAAGAAGATGAAGATAAGTGTTAAACTCAAAGTCTATCTCCCTCTCTATTTCAATGATATGTATGAAGATGCCAAGAAGTGAATGAGGACGAGAGATGAAAGTCTTCTTTATATTCTTATTCAACCCACATGAAATCAATACATATCACATAATTGATACCCTACCATATAATGTATATGATGCTTGTCCCCTCAACACATGAGATTCCAAAACCTTGGTGGGGACAAGTCAATACACACACATGGATATAAGTGGGGCGGCGGCCAAGATGAATTATAGGAAGAGTTCGGTTCGTTTCAGACTCCCGAGAGTCCAAACAGATAAACTCCAATTCCGTTCCGATGTATTTATATCGTTTAATTAATCCAATTAATTAAACATATCAAATACAAAATAACATAATTAATTTCTCCAAGAAATAATTATATTCATGAGTTAAATTAATCACCCAGTGATATATTTAATTCATTAGGCCGTAAATTAATTTATCTAATAAATCAATTTAAACATACAATGTCCCAAATTTAGATATCCAATATCTAATATTCATAATGAGAGAATTATCTTGATTCATTTCGTCGTCAATCCTAATGCGCGACTCGGTAGGTTCGTCTCAGTTAGCAATGGGAGGAACCAAAGAGTAGTAGCACCACCTAGCCAGCCTGGCGGCCTACACCATACCCCAACTGAGAACGAATGATTGGGATCATTCAAGAACCATTCTGTCGTGAATACCAGTATACGTATAAACCCTTCTTTCAAATGCCCCGATCAAGTTATAGGGTCACGGCTAGTCAAACCCCATCTGTACTTGACGCTATGCATGCGTTAATGCAAATCGCGATCATCGAGCTCTCGTGTATCTAATACAGCTAGCTCCAATGCTTTGGCCAAATACTTATGATCTCATCTGCCAATAACCGCATAGGACATATAACCCATTCACTAACAGGAGAAAGAATTCTATCTTGGTATTCAGTAAGACCTGCTACTTGCCCATCAAGATGCACGTCGAGGTTGACCCCCGCCTTCTGGTTTATAGGGTCGAACTACTCTAATGAAAATCTTGACGTCACAAGCACATCCCTACTAAATCCTCAAGTCGAAGGTTCACGAATACCTATCACAACCTTTCGATTCCATCATTGACTGTCCAAGAGTGAAATCCGTGTGACGAATCGAGCGTGAGTCGGTTCGAGTATACTAATCCAATTAGCATACCTATAACGTGTGCTCCGACTAACCATTACTGTTCGACAGGCACTCTCCTTGTCAAAGAACACGTCATACAAGTCTTCACATAAACTTGACGCCCAGTCAAGTTTCATCGACTTGCGAACGATTAAGTATTTGAGCTATAAACCTTTCCAGTGCCGACCCCCTTATCCAATAAGGAGTGGAACGTTTTGCTCTCAAATACACGGACTAGTTTCTATATGTATATTTACGAGTTAGGAATGCCAGTAACTACCAATAAATAAAGAAACATCCATTGCCTTATATTGATGATTTGCATAATAACAAGTACAATGCCCTCACTCAACATCCTCTGAGTGGCATTCGAGGGCATACTCCTAACAATCTCCCACTTGCACTCAATGCCACACACTATGGTATCTAATACCCATGTTCTCCAAATGATGCTCCAAGCTAATCTGAGAAAGTCGCTTGGTCAGTGGATCGACAACGTAGTCGGCTGACTCTACTCTATGCAGCACAATGTATCTCTTTGCGAACAAATTCTCTTACGAGATGATACTCTCTCTCAATATGTTTGGTACTGTTGTGAAACCTCAGCTCATAGGCCTGTGATACCGCTCTGGCAGCGCAGCACAAGGTGTCACGTGAAGTTTTTCCAGTAACTTCTAAATTCTTCGTTTGGAGGCCTCCGAGGCCGCTTTATACTCAGCCTAACAGGTGGAATTAGCAGTCGCACTATTACTTGGCACTATGCCAAGATACTGCTCTTCCATTAATAGTAAATGTAGCCATAAGTAGACATATAATCGTCTTTCTGTCCTTGGAAGTCCAATATAGTGAATCCCACCACATTCTGTTCTCCACCACCATATATAAGAATCATATCTCTTAGTACTTCTAATGTACTTGAGAACATTCTTTACAGCGGTCTAATGTTCCCTGATTGGGTTAGCCCGAAACCTACTTACCACGCTTCCAGCATGCGCAATGTCAGGTCTTGTACACAATAAAGCATATGTAAGGATACCCACTTTCGAAGCATATGGTATATAACTCATTTCCTTTCATTGTTCCTCACTATGAGGACACATCTTCAAGATGAGTTTTATTCCATGTCGCATCGGAACGAACCCTCTTTAAGATCTAATCTATATAGAGGGCTTGGGAAAAACTTATCATTCTCTTCGAGCTATCCCAGTAGAATCGAAACCCAAGAATATAGGTTTCTTCTCCCAAGTCTTTCATGGAAAAATTACTCGAAAGCCAAGCTTTCCCAGAACTGAGCATTCCCACATCATTTCCTATTAGTAGAATGTCATCTACATATAGTACTTAGAATGTGATCTTGCCTCCACTAACCCTCTTGTATACACAAGATTCCTCTTCATTTTGCATGAAGCCAAACTCTTTGACCGTCTCGTCAAAATGAAGGTCCCAACTACATGAAGACTGCTACAGTCCATTTCATGGAGTCTACATCCACCATTGCTAGGTCATTGGTCGTGGGTCGGTCTCTTGTTTATCACTTGGAACCTCGAGGAAACCCAGTTCCTCCAAGTGCATAAAACTATACCTCTTAGGTAATTGAGACACCCTACTAGACCTATGAGGTGGTTGTACTTGTGTTTCAGAAGGTTCGGTTCCAGTTTCTTGCACAGGTGTCTCCCGAGGAGCTTCATTGTATTCTTCTAAAGAAATACTTCTACCTGCTCCACCTTCCTGAATGAACTCATCTTCCAGGAAGTGTGCTTGTAAAGCAACAACGATCTTTCGATCCTCGGGCATGTATAATAGATATCCCATCATCCCAGACGGGAATCCAATGAAACGTCCCTTCACGGACCTAGCTTCCAACTTCTCCACCTTAGTCTTCTTGACATAGGCGGGACATCCACAAATCCTAATGTGATTAAGACTTGGTTTCCTACCCTCCCACATCTCATGTGGAGTTTTAGGAACGGATTTGGAAGGACACCTGTTCAAGATATATCCAGCAGTCAGGAGTGTATACCCCCACAGGTAAATCGGTAAGTCAGAATAGCCTAGCAAGGAAAGGTCCATGTCCAACAAGGTCTGGTTCCTTCTTTCTGACATACCATTTAACTGAGGAGTGCCTGGAGGTGTTTAGTTGTGATACTATTCCATGTTACTTAAGGAACTCGTCAAACTCCGTACTCATATACTCGCCACCTCGGTCCGACCGAAGTGCTTTGATATGATTACCAATTTGTTTCTCGACTAGGGCCTTGAATTCCTAGAATTTCTCAAAGGCCTCGAATTTATGTTTCATTAAGTATACATAACTATACCTAATATGATCATCTGTAAACGTAATGAAATATTTATATCCATCACATGCTACTTCCAAAGCACCACATACATCGGTATGGATTAATCCCAGTTTATCAACGGCTCTTTCAAAAGTCCCTGTGAAAGGGGACTTAGTCATTTTGCTTTTAAGGCAAGATTCACAAGTAGGGAAGGGATCCGATCCCAATGGACCCATAAGTCCATCGTTTTCCATCTTGTAAACCTTGGTCTGACCAACATGACCAAGTCTAAGATGCCATTTCAAAACTTGATTGGTTTTATCCCTATCACGTTTTCTAGTCATAGTATTCACAACTACTTTGTTGCTGAGATTTAGATGATACAATCCATTCAACAATGTAGCAGTTGTAATATCCGCATTTTTCTTCTTTTCCCGATATTCCCATTTTGATGTATTTTTGTTTTTAGCGACTCGCTTGTAACCATATCGATATTTTGAATCTATTTTATTCTTGGAGTTTCTCCATTTTGACGAGATTCGGATATGTTTTGATATTATTCCATTTTATGTCACGTATTATTGCATGGACGTTCAATTCTCGTAGAACCCGTTCGATTTGGTCAATTCCTTGGTTGCACGAGTTCGTGTGGTTGAGTTGTTCGTGTTGCGAGTTTCGGTTTGTTGATCCGACATCGTATCACGATTTTTGGACGTTTGGGCCATTTTGTAATTTCCCTAAGTTACGGGGTAGTTTCCGTCCCTATCTGTTCCGAACCCTCGAGTAGTCAGAATCACGTTTCATTTTATCACTTTAGTCGTTCGCTTGAAACCGTCGGAAGTGTATCCGTTGGTAGCGGATACGCCTCGTTATTTCCCGATCATTTCCTCATCGAGAAGTGATTCAGATTTCTGCCTGCTGTCACAGGCCATGTTACAGTCGTAAGCAGTATATGTTACGGCCGTAATACTCAAGAGTTACGGCCATAAGTTTCCCTTATACGGCCGTAACAAGAGTTTGTTTTTCTGCACTTGGGTCCAGTGGGGGGGTTACGGGCGTAACACGCTAGAGTTACGGCCGTAACCTCATCTTGATACGGCCGTATGTCAGCTTCGTTAGATTGCCAGTTTCATTCCTGGGAACAGTTATGGCCGTAAGGCAGGAGAGTTACGGCCGTAATGTTCCTATGTTACGGCTATATGTTATGGATGTTACGGCCGTAACACTGGCCAGCATATAAACTGACAGCAGCCGTATTTTTCTCATTTCTCACCTCTCTCACTTCTCTTCGCGACGGGAATGACTTGGAGAGCTAGGGTTCACCCGATTTTTTGCCCAAACACCATTATAGGAGTATATTCAAGCTTCTTATCATCAACCTATCACTAATCATTCATTGTTCATCGTCAAATCAAGGTAAAGTTTTCTAGAACCCTATTTTGGGAATGATTTGGGGGTTTTCACGTTTTCGTCCAATCCGTTCCATTTTGTTGGTTAATTCATGATGAATATTATTAATCTTGTTAGTATCCTTCGTTTTCCTATGGATTCATGGTGTATTTCGTAGTATCTTTCGTTATCGAGAGGGTTTGGTTGTGGTCCGCCCTCGTTGTTGTTTTCGTACGAATATACATGAATCGTAGGCGGGTTTTTGGGTGTATTCCATTTCCGTAATCGTTTAGAAGTGGTTGTGATTGTGTTATTCGAATCGTTAGGTTCTTTTCGGCTGATACCTCGTGGTTGTGCTTGACTCTCCCTTCCCGTTCGTGTCACCGTCTATTAATCGAGGTAAGTACAATTATGAACTTACAATCTTAACGTAGTAGTATTGCATGAGAATAGTGTGTGTGTGTGTGTATGCTCACTACGGGTTAGATCCGACGAGGTCTCGGTTGGGCTCCACGAAGTTGTGGAACCGCGAGTTTGCTTTTAACCACTATGGGTCTCGTTAGGGGTCCACGAAGCTGTGGGTCCGCGGTTAATTGTGGTGCATTTTACAAATGTGATTTGATTATGGCATTTCCGGAAATGAGTGTTTTGGAACTATGTTTTCTTGATTGCATGCATTGACTATACGTGTAAGATGTAAATTGTTCATTTGATTACTTGTTCTAGCGTAATTGCTAACCCCTCTGGGGACCCGATTCGGGAAAATTCGTTTTATGAATTTCAGGTCAGGTTCATCGAGACGAGCGGGCACTGGACAAGTATACGGATGATGGCCGTGCGTGATGATTGTGCACGAGTGGTGTCTTATTGTCTTCTATCTTTTCATCTTTTGTGGTTTTTAAACTAATAGAAGTACTCGAGTACATAAGAGTTCTTGTTCGTCTGGACTGTATTGTTGTCTATTATGGTCGTGTTGGATGATGGTGTTATGTTTGACCGGTTGAACTGGGTGGATTATTTTGTTTTTGCGTCTTGATGATGAAGTGTTATTTTGTTGTTTCCGCGAGTCGATGAGTATGATGTTTGTTCAGCCTGGTGGGTCCTATATAGGGATTCACGGCGCTGTAATATACCTCGAATATCTTGGGGGTGTTACAGCAGTACCCACTAGTTTATTTCTAAAATAAATTTTGCAGGGACCATCACCAATGAAAAATGAAAAGCCTTTTCGGTCCATGACCGGAATGGATATAATGTTTTTGTGCCCCTTGGGAAAAACAAGTACATCTTCTAAAGTCAAAACAAAGCCGGATTCTAAACCCAAAAGAAGTGATCCTATGTCGGTCGCCTCGACACTATGCCCGCTTCCGACTGTGATCATAACTTCTCCAGCTCCAAGCTTCCTACTTTGTTTCAGATCCTGATTCACGGTACAAATATGAGAACTAGCACCGTAATCCGATTCAGAAGTAGAATATACAGTAGCAGAACAATTTGTTTCCAAAACTAAAAGTTCTGTACCTGAAGTGCCATGAAGAATCGGACACTCTCTAGACCAGTGGCCCAGCTCACCGCACTTGAGACAAGCGTCTTTCTTCTTGATTTTTGGAACCGTTGGGGCCTTGCCCTTGCCCTTGAAGTCCTTGACATGTGGTCCAGTCTGCTTCTTGGTCTTTTTCTTCATGTTCTTAGACCTCCGAGGTCCAGAAGAAATCACAAGAGCAGACTCCTTCATCCGCGAAGTCTTCATCTGAGACTGAGCGGTCACAAGTATGTTCATTAGCCCATCTAAATTACATGCAATCTCATTGCAGTTGAAGTTCATAACAAACTGTGAGAAGAATTCAGGGAGAGACTATAGGATAAGGTCGGTTTGGAGAGAAGTATCCATTTTAAAATCAAGAGCCTCCAATCTCTCGATCATGGATATCATTTTGAGGACGTGTTCCCCAACTTTCTCACATTCTTTCATCCTTGCACCGAACAGTTGCTTGGATATCTCATATCTAGCAATTCTGTTGTGCTCACCATAAAGCTCGGTTAAGTGAGATAGAATCTGCCTAGCAGAAGTCATTTTCTCATGAGCTCCATGAAGCTCATTAGACATGGAAGCCATCATATAAGCACGGACTTTCACGTAATCCTTAACCAACTTTTCGTGGTTTTCAATCTCTTCCAGATTGGCTTTTGTCCGCATTGGAGGCGCCGGATTGTCCCTCTCCAAGACGTATCCCAGTGCCTCTATACTGAGGACTATCATCAGATTGCAGAGCCAATCCACAAAGTTAGGTCCGTTCAAGGTGTTCTTTTCGAGTAGAATTGCGAGTGGATTCATTGTCATATTGAGAGTTATGTCTGCATTAAGTATGATAGATTAATTAGTGACTCATTCAATTATGTTCTGAGTATAAAATTAAGGTCTTTTCTATTCTTGTTACCCAGCTCCCACTATTTTTGTTGGAATAACACACTCCCATGTGAAATTCGGAAGTATCGTCGCTCTACTTCATAGTGGTGATCGAGTTCTTTATAAATCTTAGTAGAGGGCAACCGAACAGGTTTCTAGTCTATTAATTTTCATAAAGTGGTGTCCAACACCAACCTATCTAATGGATGATTCGATCTTCTTTTTACCCTTGTTCACTCCTCTCAACCTATACGGTTTCTATGTTTCGTGAACAAGTTAAGTTTATACCATCGACGCAAATCAGTTTCACAATTGAATCTTATCCGGCAACCTATCAGGTTTCTAGGGATAAAATTTGCTCCAACCGAAGGCATCCAATGCGCTCCTGGTAATTTATCCATCCTACCCGAATGACTACTTCGATAACTCGGAAGCATAGCACATCCGGTTTGGATTTCAATTTCCCAAAAACTCGATGGAGGGAAGGAAAACCTTAAAACCTTATAAACTTAATAATTTGTCGTGGGAGAATTTTTGCGATTAACGTTATACTTTGCACATTAATAAGTTAAGCGCGTTTGTGGCATTCATACAATATGAAAACAACCATTCACAACCTAATTTCTACCAACATGTGGTTCGTGGACCGTTCCTAGAAAACAAAAACTCTGTAATCTAATTACAAGTCTTCATCTTGAATCTTCATCTTCTCGAAACGGATCTTCCTCCGGTCTTCGTTATTCCATATAAATTTTACATTGAAAATTACATCCTAGATACAAATATTTCTAGGAAAATAAATAGGCTCAGAACGGCCTTTACAACCTAATCGAATAAACGAACAATTCAAAAAACTAAGTCCACGAACCACATCCCCATTCAAAAGCATTCATCCAATAAATACTAAATAAATGGAAAGCGTAGAGATACATTGGTCCAATCAACAATACGAACCGATCCAATCTATTCAAAACGAATTAATCCAATTAATTCAAACAACCGTCAATTTAACTTGTTCCGGACGAGAAAATATTTCATTAAATTAATTCCCCTAAGAATATAATTACCATAATTAAATCTTAGTCAAATTAAATCCAATTTAATTTGTGGGAAATTAATTATCGAACGAAATATAAAAAACGGAGTCGGAAAATACGATCGGGCCAAGCAGGACATTGCCAGTGCCGAGCACAACAGACAGCCGCCGAGCACTGCCGACAGTGCCGAGCACGGCCGAAAGGATGCCGAGACCATTGCCAGGCAGCGGCCGAGAGGCTGCCGACCATTGCTGATCACGGGTCCAGATCGCGATCTGCTGCCTCGGACCGCGAGGCAGTGCCCGGCCAGCCCCAGTGTCACGGGGCGCTTATAGTTTATATAGAATGTACGCACACCGTGCGGCTAGTAGTCAATTTACCCGACTACGTCCGCCTAACTCGTTCGAGAGTTGGTGCTAATGCGACGCAATAACGCCGATGCGTTGTAGTGGCACAGCAAAATTGAAGATGAAAATCGATTTGTATTAATACAAGGAACGATTACAATAGGCAACAATGATTACAAGCATACACGGATAGGAGGGTCTCAGCAAACTTGCCAATTCGTACTACAACACTTCAGTACACTCTTCCCCCCTATAATAGGCTTAGAAAAATAAAAGCTAATGACAAGACTAGATATTGAAAAGCTGAACAAGCACTAACTAGCTATTACAACATTACAAGGAAAATTAAGTAAAACCCTACACTATAGATGATAACTTGAAGTGTGATGAGGCTCGGCATCCCAGAAAGCTGCAAGTGGGCCCATGAATGGCCTGTGATCAGGTAATACCTCCTGGGGTCGCGGGCACCTTGTGACAGCACTCCCCCCTCTGAGTTGGTGACGTCCCCGGCGCCATAAATGTGAGATAAGCATCCAGTAGTGGTTGAAAAGCTTTAAGTGTTGTCGCCCTCTCCCAAGTGTTTTCCTCCATACTGCAGCCCTGCCATTTCACCAAATATTCTTTATGTAGCTTATTTTTCGGCCCTGCATCACGGTGGCCGATAATAGCTTCGGCCACCCTCTTCTCCAAGTTGTGTAGTTTCAGTTGTGGATGGTTGGGCAGGTTGCGTGTGGTGTCCTCTTTGTCTGCCTGATATGGCTTGAATTGGCTGACATGAAAGACATTATGAATGCGCCACCATTGGGGTAACTCTAGCTTGTAGGCTACCTTTCCGACTCTTTTGAGGATGGTTAGGGGCCCAATATATTTTTGCATTAGCCGAGAGTCTCTCCCCCGTGTTGCCCTGGAAGAACTCTAATTCGGGACCTTCACCATTACCTCGTCACCCACACAGTATTCAACAAAGCGGCATTTAAGATCAGCATATTTTTTCATCCGCTTTTGAGCCTTCTCCAGGTAGCCATGGGCCAAATCAAGGTTTTGTCCCCATTCAAGGGAAAAGGTTTGCGCCGAAGTAGACCTGACATTTTGTGGAACAGTGTCAATATTGTGCGGGAGGAGTGGTTGCTGCCCATTACAAATTTCAAAAGCACTCTTATTGGTGGTAGAGCATTTTTGAGCATTGAAACACAGTTGAGCAACATCCAAAAGCTTCACCCAGTCCTTTTGATTAGTGCTCACAAAATGTCGAAGATATTCCTCCAACATCGAGTTAAATCTTTCAGTTTGGCCATCGGATTGTGGGTGGAAGCTAGAGCTCATGTTCAATTTGGAGCCGAGTAGTTTGAAGAGCTCGGTCCAAAAGTTACTAGTAAACTGGGGGTCTCAGTCACTAACAATGTCCCTCGACAGTCCCCAATACTTAACAATATGCTTAAAAAAGAGCTGAGCTGTCTCTTCCACCGAAACTGTCTTGGGTACCGCTATGAATGTAGCATATTTGGAGAACCGGTCTACCACAACAATAATGGCATCAAGATCCCCAATTTTTGGTAGACTAGTGATATAATCCATTGAAACACTTTCCCAAGCCCTGACAGGTATGAGTAGTGGTTCTAGCAAGCCTCCCTTCTGTTGCTACCCAAAATATTATCCGGAGATAGATATTGCTGGAATGGATGGATAGCAAACAAATGCGAGAACACTTCCGTGGGAAAAGTAAATAAAACAAGAATTGCCGGGGTTGTTAGTCCCGGGCTTGAATGCTCTCGCGAGATATTATTAATACTAATATTCGGGGATACAAGTACTAATGTAAGAATACAATTACAATGAGTGTAAAGATTCTTGTTATCTTAGCTAGTGAGCGTGTAGATTGCCGGAAGAACCAGATATGATGCTCTGTGAGTTCTTGTAACAACGGAGATGAATTATGACGGCGGTGAGAGATCGACAGTCCCTCACGACGTCTATTAGCTGTATGCTTGAGCTCCAGGACTTATAAATCTCCTTGAATCTGCACTGTGGAGACTTTTTGCCTCTGCTGACCGTCTTCTGGATGAGAGGATATGAGAGAGAAATCCTGAGGTAGATTCTGGAGAGAAAGCTGGGAGCCTGATGGTGTGTATGTTCTTCTGTATTTCCGTGAATGAGTTCGGAATATAAGTGAACGAATTGGGAACCTTTTTCCCGTAGGAGGAGGTTCTCTATTTATAGGACTTGGATCTGCCGGGCGATCGCCTTTGCTGTATTATAATAATCGGGCGATCATCTTTTAGCACATGGGCTTGTCCCCTTAAAGTCCGCAGGAGTTGCTGGCAGCCAGCTGTGCGGTCCAATGGGGAGCTTGCATGCGTCCTGAGTCGCTGTCACGGGCGGTCCCACTTCGTAACTTTCGGCGGCCCTATCAGTAGGTGAGGTAGGTGACAGGCTGGGGTGAAAGGTCTTATCTGTCAGCGCCTTTTGTGGATCTGCACGTGGGTGCTGCTCTGAGATCCAGTCTTCGATGACTTTGCCGGGCGATTGTCTCTGTCCGGGGCGTAGGTCGGTTGTCCTTAGCCGGACACTAGAGTCGATCGCCAGATGCCAAAGGGCGATCGCCTTGGGAGTCGATCGCTAGGTACTTGATGGTGGGATGGTATCTTCGATTAGGCGAGTTAGCCATAGTTTGATTGGTGTGGACTCGGTCGCTCGGCCTTGCAGGCGATCGCCTGTCGAGGTGAATAAATCTCGATATAACACCTTCTTTTGTCGATCGGGTTTATCTTGTTAGCACACCAAGCAGGTGCGGACAAGCATCTCAATGTCTTCCGCATTTGGGGCCAATAGTAAGCTCGTTGAACTAAGGCCACAGTACACTCCTCTCCTGGGTGGCCTGCCTAGAGAGTGTCGTGACATTCAGCAATAATAGATTTCCTCATATCGCCGCCTAGAGGTACATAGAGACGTCTCCTCGTGGTCCATAAGAGACCATCCTCAAGCCAAAATCTTTGTGTTGTACCTTGGCGGACAAGATTCACCAAACATTGAGCCGTTGCATCGGTTCCCATTAGTTCTCGTATTTGATCTCTTAATGGAGTGGTCAGCTGACTCGAAGAGAGCACTACTAGCACTTGTATAGCAGCTAGGTCGGATCTGTGGCTCAGGGCATCCGCCACTTGATTACTAGAACCGGCTCGATACTCAATCACAAAGTTGAACTCGGACAATAGTTCCTGCCATCTGGCTTGTTTCCTAGTAAGCTTCGGTTGGGACAGAAAGTGACTAACAACAGTGTTGTCAGTTTTGACAATAAACGGAAACCCCAATAAGTAATGTCTCCAAAGTCGAAGGCAATGGACCACTGCTAAAAGCTCTTTCTCATGCACCGTGTAGCGCCTCTCGACATCCTTAAGTTTCTTACTCTCGAAGGCAACAGGGTGGCTATCTTGCACTAAAACTCCTCCTAGTGCAATATCTGAAGCATCCGTTTCAACCACAAAAGGTTTGGATAGATCTGGTAGTGCGAGGACCGGGTCTGTTAGGATGGCCTTCTTTAAGTTGTCGAAGGCAATTTGGCATTCCGGCGACCAATCCCAAACTTCCGTCTTTCTTGTCAAATCTGTAACACCTCCAAGTTATTCAGGGTATATTACAGCGCCGTGAACCCCACCGAGGGACCCACAGGGCTAATCATACGCGGAACTATAAAACTTGACCGAGAAGGTCCAAATACAATGAAATGAAAGACGATACAAAAGGTGTTCAAACCATGTCCAATGTATCCAAATACATCACAGTACAAAATCAAAACCTCGGCACACAGGCCGGAACATCAAGGAAGATGGAAAAACAATACTCGAGTATTCAACAACCATTCCATTACAAAAACACTGAATGGAAAACTCAAAACATAACCGGAGGAAAGACACAGTATCACACTTGCCCACCATCTTCATGCCGACCCGATACCTGCCTGTCCGCTCTCCTGGAACCTGAAATACATAAAAAGTATTTCCCCCATAAAGGGGTTAGCCGTCGAATAGCTAGTGCAAGTATATCAAGTATGAAACACAAAACTCCTCGACAATAAAGTAAATGTAACCGTCAATTCATCAATTCAAGACTAGTATTCTGGAATGACTAAATCTCATAGCACCAGATATGAATACCGTGGAACCGCACCAGAGGCTACGGAACCCTCAGAGGACTCATCGGTCCATCCCAGAGTGGTTCGTTCATATCATCTGTGGAATCGCACCAGACGCTACGAAACCCTCAGGGGACCCGTCGGCCCACCCCAGAGTGGATATAAATAATCATGCCATTAATATATCTTATTTTCAAAGTCGAGAACGTACAATCATAAATATATACTTGCCTTTGAGACTTCGAGAAATAGAATGGAAAAGAGTATGAGTTCGGTAGGTCCAAGAACGCACTTCCGGTACCTCAACGATTCGTAAGGGATATGATAATCAATAATCCATACTCATAATTCACGAATAAACTCCCGAAACCCGTCTACGATTCACGAAAATACAAGGGTGAACAACTAGAGTTTGGAAAGTCACCCAAACCCTCACAAGTCCGAATACGGCACAAAAAAATCTGTAAAATCGTAGTAAAAGCATGTATACGGGGTAGATATATCATAATCTCAAGATTTTCGAGCCTCAAACCAGATAAATCGAACGAATCTAAGAAAAACCCTAAAATTCCCAAAAATAGGGTTCTAAGGATTTTACCTTGATTTGGAGGATAGAAATGTATTAGATGTTGCATAATCCTTGTTATCCAACCCAAGATGATGGTATCTGAAGAAGGACTGCCTCAAATTGCCCCAAATCGCATCTCCCGAGCTCACCCGATCGGAAAAAGTGGAAATGATGTGAAATGACAAGTGCAAGGGTTGACTGTCCCCTTATATACTGTCCCAGTCTAGCGTACGCTATGCCTCAATATTAGCGTGCGCTAACGGGTCACCTGGTAGTCCAGTGGCTACTGTTATAAGACGTTAGCGCATGCTACGAAACATCCCTAGCGTGTGCTAACTGGTGTCCTCCCAAAATATCAGTTCACTGTCTCAGTCCGCTAGCGTGCGTTAACACTGAGCACTAGCGTGCGCTACGCAACACATATAGCGTACGCTAGCCGCTGCCTAGCGTGCGTTACCTGCTAGTCCAGAAAGTCTGAAACCTCACTGCCTCTACCGACTCAGTCCGTTAGCGCGCGCTAAGGCTCAAAACTAGCGTGCGCTACTCACGCAGAATTAGCGTGCGTTAGCATCGGCCTAGCGTGCGCTACCTCCCTGACCCAGAACACTTCCGAAAGGTCTAACCATCACGATCATGATCCAAACAAGGCATGAAACTCTAGATCAACGCCGACTACATCACAAAGAGTTTACGGAGCGACAAAATAGGAAGAACGGTAAGGACAAACAGTCAATAAAAAGTACGGGTATCACATTCTCCCCCTCTAAAAAGAAGTTTCGTCCCGAAACTTAAGAAATAAAAAGTTCGGGGTACTCTGATCGCAAATTCTCTTCCGTGACCCAAGTCGCCTCCTCGACTCCGTGTCTCGACCATTCCACTAAAACCAATGGGATGGTTTTGTGCCGAAGCTGCTTCTCGCGACGTTCAAGAATATTCACTGTTTTCTCCGGATAGGTAACATCCTTGGTTACTTAAATCTCACTATAGTCAAAAACATGACTAACGATATGAACAAGACCCAACACAGGGGGCAACGACAAGCGATAAGCTAAGTCTCCAACCCTGGAGTAGGCCATGGTCTCCAAAATCGAATTCCAAAGGTCGACGATGAGTATCGGCATACGATTGATACGTTGAAGGGCATCTAAAAATACGAAAAGAAGTCAACTAAAATTGTCTGCACTGTATTCAACAATAACAAGAATTCTCAAAACATTATCATAACTCATAAGTGTAGCATGAACTGTCTGTGCCGAATCATGTCCGTCGGATTGTACCGATAAAGCTCAATTTAGACAAAAACCAATAACACACAAAATAATGACAACAAATCCCGAAACACTGACATACAATCCGAACGCTCACACTGTCAAAAACAATGATCAACCCATAAACCAACCGAGAATATCATCGACATGATAAACTCCAATGCTATCGGCGAAATATCCACAATAATCGAGAATACCATCAATATGATAACCTCCAACATGATCAATAAGGGAACAACAACGACCGAGAGTACCATAAAAAAGGTAGCTCTAAACGATCAACAATAATGGATCTCAAGGAAATAACCCCGACTGTCGAACAAACCCCTCGGGCGTATGAACAACCAGTCACAAACAGTCAAACATATCCAATACAACATGGACTATGAAGGACCACAACAATAAGGCTCAAGAGGGACATCACAGTACGCCCGATACGGAAATATGTCCGTGCACATGTCCACCCCGTATACGGAATCCAGAATATACGTGGGACAATGTACCTAATTAGCCTCACGGACTACGTCCCGTGTGCACGGTCCAATGCGGAAACATCCACGCATGACCATTGTGTCTGGATAAAAATCCTACACATAACCAATTGATACGCATATATGATCCCAGGTATATCACGATGCAGCATGACAATGAAATTCAAAGGATAACACATCCAATACGGATCATACGACTGGCCAAAGTGAACAAAGATACATAAATAATGAAAGATCAACACGACCAACAATATCCAACATAACCTTCCTGGGATCACGATCCCTAAGGACCGATTAACACGAACAACAATCTGGAACTCCTCAACCCTCAACGATCACAAAATCACCGAATTCACAAGAATGATAGTGTGCTGCCTTGAGTCGGCCAACACAACAATAATAGCTCATGGGTGGGCACCGTCCTCGACGATCCCAATTCAATACCTCGACTGTTTTAGAACGACCAATCGACAACGACTCAACAGATGGGAACTATCTTCGACAGTCCCAATTCAATACTTCGATTACCTTAGAACGGCAAATCGATAACAACGATTACAACGGATGGGAAATGTCCTCGACAGTCCCAATTCAATATATCGATTACCTTAGAATGGTCAGTCGATAACAACGATACAACGGATGTCTCGGCACCTTTAATCGGTGACCGATAACGAAGATGATAATCGAATACATCAATGCCTTCAATCGGCCAATACAATATCAATAGAAAAACACCGATATCAATAACGACGATCACCACAATATCTTGATGGAACATCAATCAACAATAACAATCGATATGTCGATACCGCGAACCGGTTATCGACAACAATATTACCAACAAGCATCGCAATGCCTTAAACCGTCCATTTACGAACAACAATAATATTTGGCATAATTTGTCGAAGGGTATCGTACCAAACAATCCCTTGATATCAACAAAATCATAAAGAGACCAAGTCTCGAAATGATACATACATTCATACACAAATATGATAACATTAATCTCATTGACTAGTACAAGTATAAAACTTGCCTCGATATCAATACAACGAACTGTTACCAATTCAGTTGATTTCGTCTATGAGTTCCTCAGTCCCGACCAAGGTAATCTACGAACTCTTCAACCTCAACCGCAACACAACAGTCATAATCCATGATCAAAAATCATATCTTATTGTAAAACGAAGGATTAATAATCAACAGGTTCGATGACAACCAATATCAATACAACCCGGCCACAAACTCATCGGTTCCACAATATCTTGATTAAATACAGTCTGAACTATCTAACTCAGACCCTCACGAATCCATGTTCACAATAGGAGCCGAAATCCGATGATCATATCAGCAACCAATTCGGACCAATAATAAGGGTCCAAATGTTATCGATTCCAAACTCAATTCTTAAATACGAATTGACAAGGTTCCCTTCTCGTAAATCCATCGTTAAAATTTACCTATGACCGTCATCAATTCGAACCATCCGACTGGTTCAAAACAATATATAATCGTATTAAAGAGGTTATCAAACAATCCAATCATTCGACTTGAACATTTGCTCCATACGTATGGGCTTCCAAATTCATAGATGAATAATAGTCTCATCAAACTCATAATCACATTCGTATTCCTATACGAATATTATTTCAAACACATAATTTAGCTCTAGATATGAATATTCCATATTCATATTCAAAACATCAACACTTCTTATAAATTTTCATCACCTCGTATAATTTAAGAGTTCTTCAAGAACATGAAATATCCGAAATCACGTTCAGAACAACATATTCGAGGTATATATCTTCATGTTACCATTTTCCTCATCATGCCATTCATATAACCTCAAGAATCGCAACAAAACCATTATCATCATATGAAGAAGGTATCAATAATCATATCAGTATCCGAAATCTCTTATTACAATTCCAATAAATCTCATATAACATTAACATATGATGATCCCAACATGCTCCCTCCCAAGTAGTAATCCTTTAAAAACGAACCACTATCAAAGGGATACGAGGATTACCTTGTATGGACGATCCACGGAGAAGAACAATTGGACCCCATTCTAAGAATTATCAAAAACTTCAAGAACAATACTTAAATCCGAGCTTTCTATCTTAATCTTTTTTAAGAGGATCATCTCTCAATGTTTAGGAACTTCAAGTACCTCCCAAGGCTCTCTCTATCGACTGAAGGAAGGAGAATGGACAAAATGCCTCTCAGCACTCGTCTATCCTCTTTATAAAACACATCACTAGCGCGCGCTAGACCTTATATTTAGCGTGCGCTACAGAACTAGCGTGCGCTATCCTTCCTTGATAGCGTGCGCTATCGAGCAGTCCATAAGCTACTGCATTGTTTCATAATTCATCTAACGTACGTAATGCCCATGCATTAGCATACGCAAACAGGCGTTGACTTGCTACAGTCAAATGCTCAGTAGCGTGCGCTATTCCTCGACCTTAGCGCGTGCTAATCGTCGTTGACCCGACAACCTGTACCTTCCCAGAAGATGCCCGGGTCCTACACGCCGAAAGCAACCAATAAAGCCAAGATTCCCTGTTGATGATCTGAAATTAGCGTGCGCTAACAACATGCATTAGCGTGCGCTAATCTCCGATTATAAACAGTCTGGGCCTACCTGTCGGCCACCTTCCGGCCTTATACAGAATACCTTACGTACGTTAGGGGTCCTCCTTAGCGTACGTAACTCAAATCTCTTAGCGTGCGCTAAGTATGCACCGTAGCGTACGCTAAGTATATATCTTAGCGCGCGCCACGCATACCTTGTAGCGTGAGCTAACGTGGCTGTACTTAGCCATTTTCCGCTATTCTTGTCAGTCGTCTTGATATACTAGATGTATATACACGACATACTGAATACATATATATACAACCTGATAATATTCTCATATGATATACCCAATATCAAAAGTACGATAACATGATACACGATATCTTCAAATATAATTGTCGACCAACTAGGACAATTATACTAATACAGCTATCTCAGTCTTCCAATTATTTTATCCATACTGTATAGACACCAATCTATCCAGTATATCTCAGATAAAATAATGCGAAAATTTTATAACAATTATACTAATACAACTATCTCAGTCTTCCAATTATTTTATCCATACTGTATAGACACCAATATATCCAGTATATCTCAAATAAAATAATGCGAAAAATTTATACTGAAATCCGGATATTACGTACTAAAAGTCGGGATATCACACTGTACCCCCCTTGAAATAAGTTTCATCCTCGAAACTTGCAATCCCGTCACAACAAACAAATCAACCAAAATATCCGAACTCATCACAAGAGCAATCGTCGGTCCCCACAAGCGAATAACCAAGACAGTATACTTACAGGTGCGTGAAGTCGATGATCTCCCATGATACTAGTATGCGACTCCCAAACAAAGTCTCAACACAATATTGATACACACCAATATCGCAATTAGCAATTTGAAAATATCTTTCCGCCTCCGCGACCACGGTCTCGTCTCTGTCCCCTATCAGCAGACATTCTAAAGGATACACAAAGTACGTAAGTACAATCCAAATCGCACATCCTCGAAGTGACCGATTCTCAAGAATATCAAACTAAAAGCAAAGCGGTTAAGAAAACATAAGAAGAGTAATAGGACTTACAAGTACCGGCCGCACTATGATGATGGCAAAGTAGTGATACTGTAGATAAATAATGACTCAATCGACCCAAAAGACCGATAACCTAGGTATCCATAAACCTAAGCTCCGATACCATATTCTATAACACCCCCAAGTTATTCAGGGTATATTACAGCGTCGTGAACCCCACCGAGGGACCCACAAGGCTAATCATACGCGGAACTATAAAACTTGACCGATAAGGTCCAAATACAATGAAATGAAAGACGATACAAAAGGTGTTCAAACCATGTCCAATGTATCCAAATACATCACAGTACAAAATCAAAACCTCGGCACACAGGCCGGAACATCAAGGAAGATGGAAAAACAATACTCGAGTATTCAACAACCATTCTAGTACAAAAACACTGAATGGAAAACTCAAAACATAACCGGAGGAAAGACACAGTATCACACTTGCCCACCATCTTCATGCCGACCCGATACCTGCCTTTCCGCTCTCCTGGAACCTGAAATACATAAAAAGTATTTCCCCCATAAAGGGGTTAGCCGTCGAATAGCTAGTGCAAGTATATCAAGTATGAAACACAAAACTCCTCGACGATAAAGTAAATGTAACCGTCAATTCATCAATTCAAGACTAGTATTCCGGAATGACTAAATCTCATAGAATCACATCAATACATATATGAATACCGTGGAACCGCACCAGAGGCTACGGAACCCTCAGAGGACTCATCGGTCCATCCCAGAGTGGTTCGTTCATATCATCCATGGAATCGCACCAAAGGCTACGAAACCCTCAGGGGACCCGTCGGCCCACCCCAGAGTGGATATAAATAATCATGCCATTAATATATCTTACTTTCAAAGTCGAGAACGTACAATCATAAATATATACTTGCCTTTGAGACTTCGAGAAATCGAATGGAAAAGAGTATGAGTTCGGTAGGTCCAAGAACACACTTCCGGTACCTAAATGATTCGTAAGGGATATGATAATCAATAATCCATACTCATAATTCACGAAGAAACTCCCAAAACCCGTCTACGATTCACGAAAATACAAGGGTGAACAACTAGAGTTTGGAAAGTCACCCAAACCCTCACAAGTCCGAATACGGCATAAACAAATCTGTAAAATCGTAGGAAAAGCATGTATACGGGGTAGGTATATCATAATCTCAAGATTTTCAAGCCTCAAACCAGATAAATCGAACGAATCTAAGAAAAACCCCAGAATTTCCAAAAATAGGGTTCTAAATGATTTTACCTTGATTTGGAGGATAGAAATGTATTAGATGTTGCATAATCCTTGTTATCCAATCCAAGATGACGATATCTGAAGAAGGACTGCCTCAAATCACCCCAAATCGCATCTCCCGAGCTCTCCCGATCGGAAAAAGTGGAAATTATGTGATATGACAAGTGTAGGGGTTGACTGTCCCCTTATATACTGTCCCAGTCTAGCGCACGCTACGCCGCAATATTAGCGTGCGCTAACGGGTCACCTGGTAGTCCAGTGGCTACTGTCATAAGATGTTAGCGCGCGCTACGAAACATCCCTAGCGTGCGCTAACTGGTGTCCTGCCAAAATCTCAGTTCACTGTCTCAGTCCGCTAGCGTGCGTTAACACTGAGCACTAGCGTGCGCTACGCAACACATATAGCGTACGCTAACCGCTGCCTAGCATGCGTTACCTACTAGTCCAGAAAGTCTAAAACCTCACTGCCTGTGCCAACTCAGTCCGTTAGCGCGCGCTAAGGCTCAAAACTAGCGTGTGCTACTCACGCAGAATTAGCGTGCGCTACCTCCCTGACCCAGAACACTTCCGAAAGTTCTAACCAGCACGATCATGATCCAAACAAGGCATGAAACTCTAGATCAACGCCGACTACATCACAAAGAGTTTACGGAGCAACAAAACAGGAAGAACGATAAGGACAAACAGTCATTAAAAAGTACGGGTATCACAAAATTGGTTAGGGGTCTTGCTATTCCGACATACCCCATCACAAATCTTCTATAGTAATTCGCCAACCCGAGAAATGACCGTACTTCATGTACATCGCTTGGTGGTTTCCATTCTTGAATTGATCGTATTTTTTTTTGATCCATACGAATATTGCCACACTCAATGATATGACCCAAGAAACTGATCCGCTTCTGGTCAAATGAGCACTTCGACAGCTTAGCATATAGTTCGTTCTCACGAAGCCTAGTAAGAACTATTCTCAAATGTTCCACATGTTCTTCCAAGGTTCGGCTGTATATAACAATATCATCCAGGTATACCATGACAAACTCGTCCAAGAACCCTTGGAGAACTTGATTCATCAAGGTGCTGAACGTTGCTGGGGCGTTTGTTAGGCCAAAGGGCATGACTAAGAACACGACGGCCCCATAACGTGTGACAATCATCATTTTTAGTTCATCTCCCTCCTTGATGCGAACTTGCCAATAACCTGATCTCAGATCGATCTTCTTGTAGTATTCCGCTCCACTGGGTCGATCGAAGCAATCTGCTACGAGCGGAATAGGAAAAACATTCTTCACCGTAATCTTATTTAGAGCACGATAATCACAAAACAATCGCAGAGTTCCGTCCGACTTTTTCTGAAAGAGAACAGGAGCTCCATACGGTGATTTCGCCGGTTGGATCATACCACATTCCAACATCTCCTTTAACTGCTTTCTGATCTCCACAAGATCAGGTTGCGACATACGATAAGGGGCTTGGGCAGGAGGTTTTGTGCCCGGCACCAACTCAATCTCATGATCGACCGCCCTCTTAGGTGGAAGCTTTCGAGGCATTTCGTCGGGCATAACATCTTCAAATTCGTTTAGGAGGTGCCTCATAGCATCAGGGATAGGACCTGACAACTCCTCCACTTCGTCAAATTGCAAGGCGCACAGGAAGGACGGATCACCATGCCTGCATCCCTTCTTGAATTTTAGCGCGGATAGGTTATTTTGCCCTTGGGTTGCGCTAATTGTTGAGATAATATGTGGTTTATCCCCCAAAACCAAGAGTGTATCAGCATACGACATGACTAGGGTTTGAGTGTCACGCATGTACTCGAGCCCGAGTATCAATTTCAAGTCATCCATTTCCACAACTGATAGGTCGGCCCTACCCTCGAGGGCTCCTACCTTAATTCGAACAGCCTTGGCAACCCCCGCTATTGGTTTTGCCAGAGAGTTGACGGCTTTAACCCGACCCACTGCTTTCTCTAACAATAGTCCAAGTCTCCCCACTTCGGTGCTCGCCAGATACTTATGGGTGGCACCCGAGTCTATCATAGCACGAATATTTTTCCCATTGATTTTAACATCAACAAACATTAATCCGTTCTTTCTCTTAGCGGGACCACCTGTCGTGAGAGCAGGTACAGGTTTTCTAGCTTTTGTCGGCACTCTCGCCTTAGCTGCCACCTGATGGGTTAACGAGTTACACCATTGATTGATGGCCCCAAGGTTTTCCTCATCTTACGATCTTCCTTCGTCATCTGCTACTTGAAACTCTTCTTTCGGTTGCGAACTCGATTCTGTAGCGCTTGTTAAGGCACTCAAAAGTTGCCTCTTCGGACAATTACTGAGAAAGTGAGGCCCATCACATAGGAAACATTTAACGGTTCGTTGGGAAGGGGCCTGCTGACATTCTGTAGGTTTGCTACGATTCGTGCTCCCATATGAACTTCCTTGAGTATAGGTTTGCCGATCCCATACACTCCGACTCAAGTTAGTTTTGAACGGTCTTGGCATTACACTTCGGGACGGTGCCATGTTTGCTGTTACTGGATGATCTTTTCGAGGTACCGATGTGTAGTCCATTAATTGTTCTGCCGCTCCCATGGCGGCACTGAGGTCTGTGACTAGTTGGCGTAGAAGCTCCATACGAGCAAATGGTTTCAAACCTTCCAGGAACGTAAACAACCGGTCATTCTCCGAAATATCGCTAATGTGTAAAATATGTGTCGAAAATGCCTTCACGTAATCTCGAATAAGACCGGTGTGCTTCAAATTGTAATATCCGCAATTTCGAATTTCGGTAATTTTCTTTTTTCGGAGGAAGTTCGTTTTTACAACTCTATCATGACCATTTCGTCATTCCGAGAATGATTAATTCTGCACTTTTTGTCATCCGAGTTCGTTTCGGTGTCGTTTTGTTGAGTTCTGTGTCCTTAATCGACTTTTTCACGTGGGAGTTCGACTTTGTAAAGTCACCATTAATTCTTGGAAACTCCAAAAATTTTGAATCTTCGCAACATTATATAGCATCAAGTTAGCTTTCCAATGGTTCAAACGGTGAGTCAATCGGAGTCCAGACGAAGGAGTTATGGTCGAAATAGCTAAGACTACATGATGTGCCTTTTTCGTGTTGGAGTGGACTGTACCGTATGCCGCGGCACACTTCAGCTGTGCCGCGGCACTAAGATTATTCCTGGGCGTTTTTTTGGGCCCTGGGCCGCGGCACACTCGTCCTGTGCCGCGGCACACGGGCTTTTTCTGCACTTTTTAGCAGATTTTCGAGGAGAAACATTCATTTTCTCCTCTCTTCTTCCTCCTCCCATTCTAGGCGATTCTAAGGGCAATTTTGGGCGATTTGAGTGCTCCCAAACTTGTAGAGATCATCCACCTCAAGTCTTGTTGTAGATTTTCGACCTCTACTTGAATCATTCATCCAAATCAAGGTATTTTGGCTTGAACCCTTGTTTTTGTAGATTTGGGGATTTTCCTTTTTGATTTCGATTCCAATCAGTTTTTAATCAATTAATTGTTGTATAAACGTTGTTTTGAACTTGTTCTACGGATTGGATACTCGTATATTTGGTTCGTTCGACCCGAGGGATGATTTCTTTGTTCTTGAAGGGTCTTGAACATTTAATGTTCGATTAAATGTTCGAATGAGTTCCCTTTGATAGTTTGTTGGGATTTCCGTTGTTTTTGGCCTTGATTCTCATCGTAATCATGTTTTATTCTTCCTTACGGAGGATTATAGGTGCTCGATGATTCCGATGTTGAATTCCGTTGGTGATTGATGATTCATGTGGTGTTTTCCCATAGTAATTTCGGTGCTATCGCGTTCTAGATAGTGTTCGGGAATTTGAGGGCTACCCGGCCGTATCCGTTCATTTTTCCATTGCTCGTGATATCGAGGCAAGTACCTTGTCCATACTATTCTTGTTTTGTGAATATGATAATTGGTGATTGTCTTTATGTGGTTGTTTGATTGTTTGAAATGAGTTTTCAAAAGATTCGGTTTAGCCTTGTTAAAGGCTTGCTTTCAAAACGCGTGTGTTTTGTGAATGGTGTGGTTTGAGAATGACTATGTGAACTCTATGGATATGTTTGGTGTTTATGTTGCACTTGGTATTGCGTGTGGGCGTATATTATTTCATTTCCGTGCGTTGTGGTTGGACGTGGTGTTTTGCTAAGTGTTTGATGCCTCTTGGCGAATTGTTTGAATATCCTTGATGTGATATGTTATTTGTGTGAATGTGTGGATATGGTTAAAGGTCTACGGTGACACATGGCACGTGATCATGTGGTCAGGATGCAACAAGTGATTGATCCAACCGTGAGAGCCTGAGATAATCTACGGTGGCACATGGAATGCGATCATGTGGCCAGGATGCAACAAGCGATTGATCCAACCATGAGATGTGTGTGATTTGTTTTGCTAGCCAGCTCGGGAGGGTCCTTCGAGGCCTCGAGTGGGATTTGTGGCTTCGTCCCGGTCCTAGGCGATGCGCGTGTGCGATTATGTTTTGTTGATTTTATGTCCGTCGAGGACACGTGATGTTGGGCTCTGGCCCTGTGAATTATTGTCGGTTTTCTATTTGTGAAAACAAAACCTTTGGGTTGTGACCCTGTTGATTTTTGGAAAGATAAGGATTTGAAAATCCTAAGTTGTTTTCTATCAAAACTCTCGATGGCATTTAAACGGTTTTATAAATTTTTTTCCCTTGATTTGTGACCTTTCGGTTTTAGAATGTTTTACCAAACTCTTGCCTCGGGAAGTGCTTTTCGTTACGTTTGGATTTTTTTTGAGGATTCCTGGTTATTGTTATTCGTGGAATGTGAATTGTATGGCTCGTATTTGCACTTGTACTTGCACTACCAAAACAGTGGAGTTTTGCTAACCCCGAGTATTCGGGGGGTGGATGTCTATTTTTGCATTCAGGTTTTGGAGCATAGCACAGGGTCGGCACGAAGGATGATGAAAGATGAACGATACTAATCACACGAGGTTCCGTTGATGTCGTATTGGTCCAGTTATATTTTCTTTTCCGCTGGGGTATCTTTTCCCCGTTGTACGGGAGTTTATTGTATTTTGACCCCTGCGTGGGTATGTGTTTGGAATTGAGTTGTATGTTATTATTGAAAGACCAAGTTGGTCTACTGAGTCATTTTAGCCTTAAAGGCGATGTTTAGATGTTTGATTTTAGTTATCAGCTGGTAGATCCTCGAGGAGAGGGTCTACGGCGTGTAATATCCCTGAGTGGATTGGGGGTGTTACATAAATGGTATCAGAGCTTAGGTTGTGGAAACCTAGGCTGTCGGGTCAGTGGTGTCTATTGAGTTTTTGTCTCGTCGGATTTTGTCTGACTGAGTCGTGTCGCGACGCGTCGTCTGAGTTTGTTGGTCGTGATTAGTATCGTGGGGCGATCATCATCTTCGTGCGACCTGTGGATGTAAGTCTCCCTTCTTTGTATTGTGCCTCGTGTGACACGAGCTATTTTTTTATGATTATTTGTTAAATGATGGAATCCTTATGTGGATTTTGATTTCACGATATCTATTTAATCGACTCTCGTATTTGATTTATACGAGGAGTGTCGTCGCCTGTGATGTCTTTTTATTGTTGTTTTTGTCCGTTGCTGATGATTTTCAAATCGATTTGCACGTTTTACAAGTTCTCTTGTGGAAGCTTTGTGCTTATACACGTTCGACTTGTTCACTAGCCAGTGCGGTAGGGTCTTTAGAGGCCTCGAATGGGGCCAGTGGTTTTGTTCTGAATGTGGTTATTTGACTCTAATATTTTGTTCTTATGAGGACTAGTGTTCTTTGGATTGTGCATGTTGAATCGTATTTCTTTTATCCATTGCGTGAGTTCTTTTGTAATGACTTTCGGTATTTTACCGACCGAGTTTTATTTCAAAACCGATTCCCTTAACCGAAGTTCTGGCATTATGGCCTTGATCGCTTTGGCGAAATTCTTATGACGGTATTTAGTATTTTGTAAATGGCTTTCGTGAGTTTTTGAAATATTACCGTCATCGGCCTTTTTGGCGTTTTTGTAAATGGTTTTTAGCCTGGTGAGTTCCGGCGCGGGACCCACGGCGCTATAATGTTTTGTGTAATTACCTGAAATTTTTGGGCATTCTAGCCCATTGAATTATCTTTGAAAAACTTGAGTATCTTAGAAAATAAATTTCGAGACGTACTTTCAAAATGAATTATTTTCTCGTGGTACATCCAAGATGCCACAATATGTTTCAAAATTCTTCTACCCCCAGGACCCAAAATGTTTTGAGATATTTTCAATGTTTTATAAACACTTTTACTTAGACCCGAGGGTCGAATATTTCCGAAAGTTTTTCACGAAAAGAAAGTGTCCTCATTTTTATCAAATGCGAGATGGTTCTCCAAAGTCTCGATAACGATGTTTCACGTTTGTACTTTTTCTTGAAAGGTGATACTCAAGATCAACCGGCATTTTTCTAAATTATTTTCAAAAGAATGTTTTCATTTTAAAAACCTATCCATTCCCGTTTGAGGGCTGGATATGTATGTATGATGTTTGCTTTGTCGTTATGATGTTGCTCCCGAGTATGATCGAATTGGTGGCATGAACGTCGAGGCGTTGCCACGCATTTGTTGTACTAGCCCTCTGTAAGAGGTGTGAACTGGTGTTTACTGTTTATCACCTCGTGGTGATTTGCATGTTGTCGCACGAGTCTGGGTTGTTAAAGCTTGGATTTTTGTGCGTTTATGCACATGTGTGATTGTTTCATGATGTTTGTAATTATGTGTTGGTTATCGTTGGGGCCGTTGAGGTCGCCGAACGATACCGTCGTTGCTGTAGTGTTTGTGTGTGTATTACTTTACGATGGTAATCGTTATATATGATATGTGTTATGATTCCTTGTTGTGCTGAGTTGGCATCTCCGGTATGTTGTTTTGTGGTGTTATGTTCCATTGTATCTAGCATTTGTATTTTCGGTATGTCGAGCCGAGGCATTTCAACCGTGATGTGCCGGGGGAATGTACGTGCAAATTGTCCTTCTCGTCAGTAACACATTTCGAGTGTGGACTCGAGGGACACCGAATTCAGTTTTGCGAATTGGCTACCGAGACTTTCGGAGTTCGCGCTTCAGCACAGATATCAGAATCGGCTTTGAGAGGCCTTCGAAGGTTGTTTCTGTCGGTTGTTTGTTGTGTCGTCACCTTGATTTCGTTGTTGTGAGTTTCGGGGACGACACTTCTTTTAGAAGAGGTCGAATATAATACCCGTATTATTTTTGGCTTCTGCATTTTCTCTTTCTCAATTCTATAGACTCGCTCGTGTTCGTTGATACTTTCTGAACTTGTTCTGTATTCCGGTTTCATCGTTCGAACGAGCTGTGATCTTGTTTTGGGTCGATCTGGTTATCGCTGTGACTTTTTCGAGTTCGGTTCGATTCATGTGAACCTTGTTCGGAAGTAACACCCTTTACTTTTACTAGCTCTTCTATTCGACGTGGATCGGATTTTGAATTTCTGTATTTTCGACTCCGTCGACTCGTTTATGTTCGTTGACATTTCTGAACTTTCCCTATCCCTTGCTTTTGTTGATCGAACGAGTGCGGTATTGTTTTGGAATAACTCGTTTGCCGCTGTGACTTTTCAATCGCTATTCCCTATCCTGTGGATCTTATGGGAATGCATGCCTTGTAGTTCTCACCAGATCATCCTGGGAGTTGTTGTTTGAGTTTTATTATCCTTCGTGTTTCGGACATGATTGTTCGATTTTTGTTGTCTCGATCGTTCGTTTGTTCGGTTTTTGTTCTCGTTTTGTGATTGTTGAACGTTCAGACTCCTTCGTAATTCCCTTAAGTTCGGGAAATTAGTCTCGTTTTCGATCTTCCAACCCTTGGGCGGT
The DNA here is from genome assembly GCA_033398695.1 of Orobanche coerulescens. Lineage (NCBI taxonomy): Eukaryota > Viridiplantae > Streptophyta > Magnoliopsida > Lamiales > Orobanchaceae > Orobanche > Orobanche coerulescens. The sequence goes on from CM065801.1 coordinate 71,165,405, forward strand.
GGAATTCCGTATTAGTTCAGCGATTGGCTCGCATTTCGATTGATGTACCATTGGGTTGGTCAATCTTACTGACTTTCGTTCGTTGTGTTTTGTGATTGTCGGATAATTGACTTGGCTATATTATCCATTTGATGACGCTTGTCATTTGTTGGTTTTATTGTATCCCTAACGGCGACGTTGTCTTGGTCGTCGTGGAGCGTGTTTTCACACCGTATGTCTCTTTGCGTTTCTTGCAGCATTTCGCCGTTGGGCGCGAGTTTTTTATTTTTGTGTATCTCGTCGAGTTTTCCTGGCGGGTATATTGCTCCCCCCTACTTGTTTTAAGTTTCGGGACGAAACTTCTTTTAAGGAGGGTAGAATGTAATATCCGCAATTTCGAATTTCGGTAATTTTCTTTTTTCGGAGGAAGTTCATTTTGACAACTCTATCATGACCGTTTCGTCATTCCGAGAATGATTAATTCTGCACTTTTTGTCATCCGAGTTCGTTTCGGTGTCGTTTTGTTGAGTTCTGTGTCCTTAATCGACTTTTCCACGTGGGAGTTCGACTTTGTAAAGTCACCATTAATTCTTGGAAACTCCAAAAATTCTGAATCTTTGCAACATTATAGAGCATCAAGTTAGATTTCCAATGGTTCAAACGGTGAGTCAATCGGAGTCCAGACGAAGGAGTTATGGTCAAAATAGCTAAGACTACATGATGTGCCTTTTTCGTGTTGAAGTGGACTGTACCGTGTGCCGCGGCACACTTCAGCTCTGCCGCGGCACTAAGCTGATTCCTGGGCGTTTTTTTTGGGCCTGGGCCGCGGCACACTCGTCCTGTGCCGCGGCACACGGGCTTTTTCTGCACTTTTTAGCAGATTTTCGAGGAGAAACATTCATTTTCTCCTCTCTTCTTCCTCCTCCCATTCTAGGCGATTCTAAGGGCAATTTTGGGCGATTTGAGTGCTCCCAAACTTGTAGAGATCATCCACCTCAAGTCTTGTTGTAGATTTTCGACCTCTACTTGAATCATTCATCCAAATCAAGGTATTTTGGCTTGAACCCTTGTTTTTGTAGATTTGGGGATTTTCCTTTTTGATTTCGATTCCAATCCGTTTTTAATAAATTAATTGTTGTATAAACGTTGTTTTGAACTTGTTCTACGGATTGGATACTCGTATCTTTGGTTCGTTCGACCCGAGGGATGATTTCTTTGTTCTTGAAGGGTCTTGAACATTTAATGTTCGATTAAATGTTCGAATGAGTTCCCTTTGATAGTTTGTTGGGATTTCCGTTGTTTTTGGCCTTGATTCTCATCGTAATCATGTTTTATTCTTCCTTACGGAGGATTATAGGTGCTCGATGATTCCGATGTTGAATTCCGTTGGTGATTGATGATTCATGTGGTGTTTTCCCGTAGTAATTTCGGTGCTATCGCGTTCTAGATAGTGTTCGGGAATTTGAGGGCTACCCGGCCGTATCCGTTCATTTTTCCATTGCTCGTGATATCGAGGCAAGTACCTTGTCCATACTATTCTTGTTTTGTGAATATGATAATTGGTGATTGTCTTTATGTGGTTGTTTGATTGTTTGAAATGAGTTTTCAAAAGATTCGGTTTAGCCTTGTTAAAGGCTTGCTTTCAAAACGCGTGTGTTTTGTGAATGGTGTGGTTTGAGAATGATTATGTGAACTCTATGGATATGTTTGGTGTTGATGTTGCACTTGGTATTGCGTGTGGGCGTATATTATTTCATTTCCGTGCGTTGTGGTTGGACGTGGTGTTTTGCTAAGTGTTTGATGCCTCTTGGCGAATTGTTTGAATATCCTTGATGTGATATGTTATTTGTGTGAATGTGTGGATATGGTTAAAGGTCTACGGTGACACATGGCACGTGATCATGTGGTCAGGATGCAACAAGTGATTGATCCAACCGTGAGAGCCTGAGATAATCTATGGTGGCACATGGCATGCGATCATGTGGCCAGGATGCAACAAGCGATTGATCCAACCGTGAGATGTGTGTGATTTGTTTTGCTAGCCAGCTCTGGAGGGTCCTTCGAGGCCTCGAGTGGGATTTGTGGCTTCGTCCCGGTCTGGCGTGCGCGTGTGCGATTATGTTTTGTTGATTTTATGTCCGTCGAGGACACGTGATGTTGGGCTCTGGCCCTGTGAATTATTGTCGGTTTTCTATTTGTGAAAACAAAACCTTTGGGTTGTGACCCTGTTGATTTTTGGAAAGATAAGGATTTGAAAATCCTAAGTTGTTTTCTATCAAAACTCTCGATGGCATTTAAACGGTTTTATAAATTGTTTTCCCTTGATTTGTGACCTTTCGGTTTTAGAATGTTTTACCAAACTCTTGCCTCGGGAAGTGCTTTTCGTTACGTTTGGATTTTTTTTGAGGATTCCTGGTTATTGTTATTCGTAGAATGTGAATTGTATGGCTCGTATTTGCACTTGTACTTGCACTAGCAAAACAGTGGAGTTTTGCTAACCCCGAGTATTCGGGGGGTGGATGTCTATTTTTGCATTCAGGTTTTGGAGCATAGCACAGGGTCGGCACGAAGGATGATGAAAGATGAACGATACTAGTCACACGAGGTTCCGTTGATGTCGTATTGGTCCAGTTATATTTTCTTTTCCGCTGGGGTATCTTTTCCCCGTTGTACGGGAGTTTATTGTATTTTGACCCCTGCGTGGGTATGTGTTTGGAATTGAGTTGTATGTTATTATTGAAAGACCAAGTTGGTCTACTGAGTCATTTTAGCCTTAAAGGCGATGTTTAGATGTTTGATTTTAGTTATCAGCTGGTAGATCCTCGAGGAGAGGGTCTACGGCGTGTAATATCCCTGAGTGGATTGGGGGTGTTACACAAATATCGCGAGGCCCTTCTTGCGTTGTACTCAACATTCTCTGGGAAGAACTGTTGCCTGATGGCTTCTCGCAGTTGTTCCCAAGTGTCAATTCTTACCCGTTGAGCCTGAATGTCCGCATATTTGGTACGCCACCACAATTTGGCATCATCAATCAAATACATTGTGGCGGTTGACACCTTTCTCGCTTCGTCCAAAACATTAGCGGCATGGAAGTATTGTTCCATGTCGAATAAGAAGTTCTCAACTTCCTTAGCATCTCGGGTTCCACTATAGGAATTTGGTTCGGGGATCCGAATTCTCGTAATAGGTTCTTGATCAACATGGGGTGTGTTTTTCACAGCTCTTTGAAGCAATCCAATCTGGATACTCATTGCTTCCATCTCGCATCTCATTTCAGCCATATTGTTGGCTCCCATTGCTTCTGCACGGGTTCAGCAGACTTCTCTGCATTCGCCCAACTGGGCTCGGAGGTCTTCATTCTCCGCCTCGAGGGTCTCGACCTTCTCCTCCAAGGTCTCGACAACATATCTCAATCTAGAGCACTCTTGCTCTAGATTATCGAATTGGGCTTTAGAGGCCTCAGCCTCTTTCTTCTTTCTGTCATCCTTTTTCTTGCCCTGCCTTCTAGGGACTTCCGTCTCGTTACCCGATTCCATTCTCTCGACCTTAATCGGTCTCCGACACCACCTGTCACGGGGCGCTTATAGTTTGTATAGAATGTACGCGCACCGTGCAGCTAGTAGTCAATTTACCGGACTACGTCCGCCTAACTCATTCGAGAGTTGGTGCTAATGCGACACAATCACGTCAAGGCGTTTTAGTGGCACAACAAAATTGAAGATGAAAATCGATTGTATTAATACAAGGAACGATTACAATAGGCAACAACGATTACAAGCATACACGGATAGGAGGGTCTCAGCAAACTTGCCAATTCGTACTACAACACTTCAGTACACTCTTCCCCCCTATAATAGGCTTAGAAAAATAAAAGCTAATGACAAGACTAGATATTGAAAAGCTGAACAAGCACTAACTAGCTATTACAACATTACAAGGAAAATAAAGTAAAGCCCTACACTATAGATGATAACTTGAAGTGTGATGAGGCTCGGCATCCCAGAAAGCTGCAAGTGGGCCCATGAATGGCCTGTGATCAGGTAATAACGCCTGGGGTCGCGGGCACCTCGTGACACCCAGGTTGTCGGGTCCGATTATGTTTTTGGCTCGTTTTTCGCCCCGATTCCAAAAATAACATTTTTCTAATCTTTATATTACACTTTAAATCAGTTTTTCGAAAGAAAAATAGATTTACATTGTAACATAAAATCATGAAAAAATAATTTTTGGATGAACAATAGAAAATCAACGATTAATACGATTATGATTCCAAATGATACACCATCTAATCAAGCATTCCAGAATATAGGCTTCTTCTCCCAAGTCTTTCATGGAGAAATTACTCGAAAGCCAAGCTTTCCCAGAACTGAGCATTCCCACATCATTTCATATCAGTAGAATGTCATCTACATATAGTAATTAGAATGTGATCTTGCTCCCACTAACCCTCTTGTATACACAAGATTCTTCTTCATTTTGCATGAAGTCAAACTCTTTGACCGTCTTGTCAAAATGAAGGTCCCAACTACATGAAGACTGCTACAGTCCATTTCATGGAGTCTACATCCACCATTGCTAGGTCATTGGTCGCGGGTCGGTCTCTTGCTTATCACTTGGAACCTCGAGGAAACCCAGTTCCTCCAAGTGCATAAAACTATACCTCTCAGGTAATTGAGACACCCTACTAGACCTATGAGGTGGTTGTACTTATGTTTCAGAAGGTTCGGTTCCAGTTTCTTGCACAGGTGTCTCCCGAGGAGCTTCATTGTATTCTTCTAAAGAATTACTTCTACCTGCTCCGCCTTCCTAAATGAACTCATCTTCCAGGAAGTGTGCTTGTAAAGCAACAACGATCTTTCGATCTTCGGGCATGTATAATAGATATCCCATCATCCCAGACGAGAATCCAATGAAACGTCCCTTCGCGGACCTAGCTTCCAACTTCTCCACCTTAGTCTTCTTGACATAGGCGGGACATCCACAAATCCTAATGTGATTAAGACTTGGTTTCCTGCCCTCCAACATCTCATGTGGAGTTTTAGGAACGGATTTGGAAGGACACCTGTTCAAGATATATCCAGCAGTCAGGAGTGTATACCCCCACAGGTAAATCGATAAGTCAGAATAGCCTAGCAAGGAAAGGACCATGTCCAACAAGGTCTGGTTCCTTCTTTCTGACACACCATTTAACTGAGGAGTGCCTGGAGGTGTTTAGTTGTGATACTATTCCATGTTCCTTAAGGAACTCGTCAAACTCCATACTCATATACTCGCCACCTCGGTCCTACCGAAGTGCTTTGATATGATTACTAGTTTGTTTCTCGACTAGGGCCTTGAATTCCTGGAATTTCTCAAAGGCCTCGGATTTATGTTTCATTAAGTATACAGAACCATACCTAGTATGATAATCTGTAAACGTAATGAAATATTGATATCCATCACGTGCTACTTCCAAAGCACCACATACATCGGTATGGATTAATCCCAGTTTATCATCGGCTCTTTCGAAAGTCCCTGTGAAAGGGGACTTAGTCATTTTGCTTTTAAGGCAAGATTCACAAGTAGGAAAGGGATCCGATCCCAATGGACCCATAAGTCCATCTTTTTCCATCTTGTAAACCTTGGTCTGACCAACATGACCAAGTCTAAGATGCCATTTCAAAACTTGATTGGTTTCATCCCTATCACATTTTCTAGTCATAGTATTTACAACTACTTTGTTGCTGAGATTTAGATGATACAATCCATTCAACAATGTACCAGTTGTAATATCCGCATTTTTCTTCTTTTCCTGATATTCCCATTTTGATGTATTTTTGTTTTTAGCGACTCGCTTGTAACCATATCGATATTTTGAATCTATTTTATTCTTGGAGTTTCTCCATTTTGACGAGATTCGGAGATGTTTTGATATTATTCCATTTTATGTCACGTATTATTACATGGACGTTCAATTCTCGTAGAACCGGTTCGATTTGGTTAATTCCTTGGCTGCACGAGTTCGTGTGGTTGAGTTGTTCGTGTTGTGAGTTTTGGTTTGTTGATCCGACGTCGTATCACGATTTTTGGACGTTTGGGCCATTTTGTAATTTCCCTAAGTTACGGGGTAGTTTCCATCCCTGTCTGTTCCGAACCCTCGAGTAGTCGGAATCACGTTTCATTTTATCTCTTTAGTCATTGGCTTGAATCCATCAGAAGTGTATCCATTGGTAGCGGATACGCCTCGTTATTTCCCGATCATTTCCTCGTTGAGAAGTGATTCAGATTTCTGCCTGCTGTCACAGGCCATGTTACGGCCGTAAGCCGTATATGTTACGGCCGTAATACTTGAGAGTTACGGCCGTAAGTTTCCCTTATACGGCCATAACAAGAGTTCGTTTTTCTGCACTTGGGTCCAGTGGGGGGGTTACGGGCGTAACACGCTAGAGTTACGGCCGTAACCTCATCTTGATACGGTCGTATGTCAGCTTCGTTAGATTGCCCAGTTTCATTCCTTAGAACAGTTACGGCCGTAAGGCAGGAGAGTTACGTCCGTAATGTTCATATGTTACGGCCGTATGTTATGGATGTTACGGCCGTAACACCGGCCAGTAATTGAACTGACAGCAGCCGTATTTTTCTCATTTCTCACCTCTCTCACTTCTCTTTGCGACGGGAACGACTTGGAGAGCTAGGGTTCGCCCGATTTTTGCCCAATCACCATTGTAGGAGTATATTCAAGCTTCTTATCATCAACCTATCACTAATCATTCATTGTTCATCGTCAAATCAAGGTAAAGTTTCCTAGAACCCTATTTTGGGAATGATTTGGGGGTTTTCACGTTTTCGTCCGATCCGTTCCATTTTGTTGGTTAATTCATGATGAATATGATTAATCTTCTTAGTATCCTTCGTTTTCCTACGGATTCATGGTGTATTTCGTAGTATCTTTCATTATCGAAGGGTTTGGTTGTGGTCCGCCCTCGTTGTTGTTTTCGTACGAATATACATGAATCGTAGGTGGGTTTTCGGGTGTATTCCATTTCCGTAATTGTTTAGAAGGGGTTTTGATTGTGTTATTCAAATCGTTAGGTTCTTTTCCGCCGATACCTTGCGGTTGTGCTTGACTCTCCCTTCCCGTTCGTGTCATCGTCTATTAATCGAGGCAAGTACACTTATGAACTTACAATCTTAACGTAGTAGTATTGCATGAGAATAGTGTGTGTATGCTCACTACGGGTTAGAGGCGACGGGGTCTCGGTAGGGATCCACGAAGATGTGGAACTACGAGTTTGCTTTTAACCACTATGGGTTATATCCGACGGGGTCTCGGTAGGGATCCACGAAGTTGTGGGTCCGCGGTTAATTGTGGTGCATTTTACAAATGTGATTTGATTATGGCATTTCCGGAAATGAGTGTTTTGGAACTATGTTTTATTGATTGCATGCATTGACTATACGTGTAAGATGTAAATTGTTCATTTGATTACTTGTACTAGCGTAATTGCTAACCCCTCTGGGGACCCGATTCGGGGAAATTCGTTTTATGAATTTCAGGTCAGGTTCATCGAGACGAGCGGGCGCTGGACCAGTATACGGATGATGGCCGTGCGTGATGATTGTGCACAAGTGGTGTCTTATTGTCTTCTATCTTTTCATCTTTGGTGGTTTTTAAACTAATAGAAGTACTCGAGTACTTAAGAGTTCTTGTTCGTCCAGACTGTATTGTTGTCTATTGTGGTCGTGTTGGATGATGGTGTTATGTTTGACCGGTTGAACCGGGTGGATTATTTTGTTTTTGCGTCTTGATGATGAAGTGTTATTTTGTTGTTTCCGCGAGTCGATGAGTATGATGTTTGTTCAGCCTGGTGGGTCCCATATAGGGATTCACGGCGGTGTAATATACCTCGAATATCTTGGGGGTGTTACAGCAGTACCCACTAGTTTATTTCTAAAATAAATTTTGCAGTACCATCACCAATGAAAAATAAAAAGCCTTTTCGGTCCATGACCGGAATGGATACAATGTTTTTGTGCCCCTTGGGAAAAACAAGTACATCTTCTAAAGGCAAAACAAAGCCGGATTCTAAACCCAAAAGAAGTGATCCTATGTCGGTAGCCTCGACACTATGCCCGCTTCCGACTGTGATCATAACTTCTCCAGCTCCAAGCTTCCTACTTTGTTCCAGATCCTGATTCACGGTACAAATATGAGAACTAGCACCATAATCTAGTATCCAGGAAGTAGAATATACAGTAGCAGAACAATTTGTTTCCAAAACTAAAAGTTCTGTACCTGAAGTGCCATGAAGAATCGGACACTCTCTAGACCAGTGGCCCAGCTCACCGCACTTGAGACAAGCGTCTTTCTTCTTGATTTTTGGAACCGTTGGGGCCTTGCCCTTGCCCTTGAAGTCCTTGACATGTGGTCCAGTCTGCTTCTTGGTCTTTTTCTTCATGTTCTTAGACCTCCGAGGTCCAGAAGAAATCACAAGACCAGACTCCTTCATTCGCGAAGTCTTCATCTGAGACTGAGCGGTCACAAGTTTGTTCATTAGCCCAGCTAAATTACATGCAATCTCATTGCAGTTGAAGTTCATAACAAACTGTGAGAAGAATTCAGGGGGAGACTATAGGATAAGATCGGTTTGGAGAGAAGTATCCATTTTAAAATCAAGAGCCTCCAATCTCTCGATCATGGATATCATTTTGAGGACGTGTTCCCCAACTTTCTCACATTCCTTCATCCTTGCACCGAACAGTTGCTTGGATATCTCATATCTAGCAATTCTGTTGTGCTCACCATAAAGCTCGGTTAAGTGAGATAGAATCTGCCTAGCAGAAGTCATTTTCTCATGAGCTCTCTCAAGCTCATTAGACATGGAAGCCATCATATAAGCACGGACTTTCACGTCATCCTTAACCTACTTTTCGTGGTTTTCAATCTCTTCCTGATTGGCTTTTGTCCGCATTGGAGGCGCCAGATTGTACCTCTCCAAGACGTATCCCAGTGCCTCTATACTGAGGACTATTATCAGATTGCGGAGCCAATCCACAAAGTTAGGTCCGTTCAAGGTGTTCTTTTCGAGTAGAATTGCGAGTGGATTCATTGTCATATTGAGAGTTATGTCTGCATTAAGTATGATAGATTAATTAGTGACTCATTCAATTATGTTCTGAGTATAGAATTAAGGTCTTTTCTATTCTTGTTACCCAGCTGCCACTATTTTTATCGGAATAACACACTCCCATGTGAAATCCGGAAGTATCGTCGCTCTACTTCATAGTGGTGATCGAGTTCTTTATAAATCTTAATAGAGGGCAACCGAACAGGTTTCTAGTCTATTAATTTCATAAAGTGGTGTCCAACACCAACCCATCTAATGGATGATTCGATGTTCTTTTTCCCCTTGTTCACTCCCCTCAACCTATACGGTTTCTATGTTTCGTGAACAAGTTAAGTTTATACCATCGACGCAAATCAGTTTCACAATTGAATCTTATCCGGCAGCCTATCAGGTTTCTAGGGATAAAATTTGCTCCAACCGAAGGCATCCAATGCGCTCCTGGTAATTTATCCATCCTACCCGAACGACTACCCCGATAACTCGGAAGCATAGCACATCCGGTTTGGATTTCAATTTCCCGAAAACTCGATAGAGGGAAGGAAAACCTTAAAACCTTATAAACTTAATAATTTGTCGTGGGAGAATTTTCGCGATTAACGTTACACTTTGCACATTAATCAGTTAAGCGCGTTTGTGGCATTCATACAATATTAAAACAACCATTCACAACCTAGTTGCTACCAACATGTGGTTCATGGACCGTTCCTAGAAAACAAAAACTTTGTAATCTAATTACAAGTCTTCGTCTTGAATCTTCATCTTCTCGAAACGGATCTTCCTCCGGTCTTCGTCATTACATATAAATTTTACATTGAAAATTGCATCCCAGATACAAATATTTCTAGTAAAATAAATAGGCTCAGAACGGCCTTTACAACCTAATCGTATAAACGAACAATTCAAAAAACTAAGTCCACGAACCACATCCCCATTCAAAAGCATTCATCCAATAAATACTAAATAAATGGAAAGCGTAGAGATACATTGGTCCAATCAACAATACGAACCGATCCAATCGATTCAAAACGAATTAATCCAATTAATTCAAACAACCGTCAATTTAACTTGTTCCGGACGAGAAAATATTTCATTAAATTAATTCCCCTAATAATATAATTACCATAATTAAATCTTAGTCAAATTAAATCCAATTTAATTTGTGGGAAATTAATTATCGAACGAAATATAAAAAATGGAGTCGGAAAACACGGCCGGGCCAAGCCCGGGACACTGCCCAGCAGGCTGCCGAGCACGGCCGGAAGGCTGCCGAGACATTGCCAGGCAGCGGCCGAGAGGCTGCCGAGCATGTCCGGCACAGGATGCCGACCATTGCCGATCACGGGTCCAGATCGCGATCTGCTGCCTCGGACCGCGAGGCAGCGCCCGGCCAGCCCCAGTGTCACGGGGCGCTTATAGTTTGTATATAATGTACGCACACCATGCAACTAGTAGTCAATTTACCCGACTACGTCCGCCTAACTCGTTCGAGAGTTGGTGCTAATGCGACGCAATCACGCCGATGCGTTTTAGTGGCACAGCAAAATTGAAGATGAAAATCGATTTGTATTAATACAAGGAACGATTACAATAGGCAACAACGAATACAAGCATACACGGATAGGAGGGTCTCAGCAAACTTGCCAATTCGTACTACAACACTTCAGTACACTCTTCCCCCCTATAATAGGCTTAGAAAAATAAAAGCTAATGACAAGACTAGATATTGAAAAGCTGAACAAGCACTAAATAGCTATTACAACATTACAAGGAAAATTAAGTAAAACCCTACACTATAGATAATAACTTGAAGTGTGATGAGGATCGGCATCCCAGAAAGCTGCAAGTGGGCCCATGAATGGCCTGTGATCAGGTAATACCGCCTGGCGTCACGGGCACCTCGTGACAGCACTACCCCCTCTGAGTTGGTGACGTCCCCGGCGCCATAGATGTGAGATAAGCATCCAGTAGTGGTTGAAAAGCTTTAAGTGTTGTCGCCCTCTTTCCTCCATACTGCAGCCCTGCCATTTCACCAAATATTCTTTATGTAGCTTCTTTTTCGGCCCTGCATCACGGTGGTCGATAATAGCTTCGGCCACCCTCTTCCCCAAGTTGTGTAGTTTCAATTGTGGACGGTTGGGCAGGTTGCGTGTGGTGTCCTCTTTGTCTGCCTGATATGGCTTGAGTTGGATGACATGAAAGACATTATGAATGCGCCACCATTGGGGTAACTCTAGCTTGTAGGCTACCTTTCCGACTCTTTTGCGGATGGTTAGGGGCCCAATATATTTTTGCATTAGCCGAGAGTCTCTCCCCCATGTTGCCCTGGAGGAACTCTGATTCGGGACCTTCACCATTACCTCATCACCCACACAGTATTCAACAAAGCGGCTTTTCAGATCACCATATTTTTTCATCCGCTTTTGAGCCTTCTCCAGGTAGCCACGGGCCAAATCAAGGTTTTGTTCCCATTCAAGGGAAAAGGTTTGCGCCGAAGTAGACCTGGCATTTTGCGGAACAGTGTCAATATTGTGCGGGAGGAGTGGTTGCTGCCCATTACAAATTTCAAAAGCACTCTTATTGGTGGTAGAGCATTTTTGAGCATTGAAACACAGTTGAGCAACATCCAAAAGCTTCACCCAGTCCTTCTGATTAGTGCTCACAAAATGTCGAAGATATTCCTCCAACATCGAGTTAAATCTTTCAGTTTGGCCATCGGATTGTGGGTGGAAGCTAGAGCTCATGTTCAATTTGGAGCCGAGTAGTTTGAAGAGCTCGGTCCAAAAGTTACTAGTAAACTGGGGGTCTCGGTCACTAACAATGTCCCTCGCCAGTCCCCAATACTTAACAATATGCTTGAAAAAGAGCTGAGCTGTCTCTTCCACCGAAACTGTCTTGGGTGCCGCTATTAATGTAGCATATTTGGAGAACTGGTCTACCAAAACAATAATGGCATCAAGATCCCCAATTTTTGGTAGACTAGTGATATAATCCATTGAAACACTTTCCCAAGCCCTGACGGGTATGAGTAGTGGTTCCAGCAAGCCTGCCTTCTTTTGTCGATCGGGTGTATCTTGTTGGCACACGAAGCAGGTGCGGACAAACATCTCAATGCCTTCCCGCATTTGGTGTAATACCCACGATTTTCGTTCCGGTTATTTTGGATTTTTTCGGATATTTCCCGGTTGTCGAGTTCCGATATTATTTTCTCGACAACAAATTTTGGCATTTAAGACCGTAGGTGATGATTTGTTATCCGTTGTTTTCATTTCGGACCGATGATGTTGTCCCCGAGTATTTTGTCGTGTTCATTCCGTGCGATTTCGGAAAATCGAGTCGTCGAATCATGGTGGTCGGACACTGGCCGGACGGTTGGGGACGGTGTCCGGACGGATGCAGGCACTGGCCGGACGGGTGCAGGCACCGGCCGGGCGGGTGCGGCAGGAACCGGCGTAGCGCATGCTATGGCCGGAAGGTAGCGCACGCTACGGCCGGGAGGCAGCGCACACTACGGCCGGTTGGCTGCGCGCGCTAGTCGGCCGAGGCAGTAAGGCGGCGAAAGGTTACGGATCGGGAAGATCGGCAGTAGCGCACGCTCGCCGGACACTGCGCACGCCATCGTCCGACATCAAGACGCTTACGGCCGAGTAGCGCACGCCACGGAAGGTCGCTGACGCTACCTGGCCGAGCCAGGAAGTCTCTGGAGTGTGGCTGCGCCGACAGCGCACGTGTTCAGCGCATGATGGCGGGCCCGGCCGAACATTCTCGACCATGACCGCCCGCTAGCACACGCTAGCTCGGCAGTCTAGCGCACGCTAGGCTGCACCAGTATAAATATGACCGAGCAGTCGTGTTTGCACTCATTTTTCATTTCCTTCGTTTCGTGTACGCGGCTGGAGTCTTGGAGGTGACGAAGGCATGTTGTTATACAACTAATCCACAAAGTTTGGGAGCTGATAACATCGATTAATCACTCCATAACATCCTTCAATCCAGCAAATCAAGGTTAGTTTTCCTAAAATCCTAGTTTTGGGAAAAATTGGGGATTTTGTTGATTTCGTCCGTTTGATTCATTATAACTTAGAATAGTGATGGATTAATGATTATTAAGTTGTTTTATATCGAATCCCTTGTTTTTTCACGGTTGGATTGCCGAGGATTCGTCGTTTTATTGAGTTTCTAATCGACACCTTGAAAGTGTTCGATAAAATGTCACAAAGGGGATTCGGGCATTCTACGCTTATTCTTCCTCGTTCGATTGTCAATTTATTCATGATATGATGTTAGGGTCAGGTTCCTTGCGAAGAACTCAAGTCTGAACCCTTCCATTCGCAGTTTTCCGATCGGTTGTGTTACCGTTGTTTTCGCCGGAGAGTTGTGGGCATTCGAGGTTTTCCGGTTAAGCGACGTTCTGAGTGTCCTAGATCAACCATCGAGGCAAGTATATTGCCCATACATTACGTGTTCTGTGAATATGATGATTAAAAATTGACGATACGTGCTAAACGAATTGTTTACAACCATTTTTCTAAAGAATCAGTATATTTACAATTATGGTTTTCTTAAAGGACGAATCTTGTGTTCGAAACTTAATGTGCTTATTTGACTATATGTGTTAGTGTTGAGTATAGGAACTCTCTACCTTCGGATGATGTCATTAGGTGTGAATATGTCGTCGGTAATTTGTAGTTAAATCCTTTCGTTATAAATTGTGCGTGGATTCATGTGGTGATCGGTGGATATATGAGTTGTGTGATATTGGTTGTGTCGTTCGGTTTTGTTGAGATAAGTGTGTTTCTTTGTGGACAGCATTAATTTTGGGTCGTGAGTATGTGTTGGATAATATGGCCATTTTAGCAAAATACCTCGACTATATATATATTGTGATTGACTCTTGAGGATTGTGGTTTTGAAAATGTGAATTTATGAGAGTTGTAAGGTTTTTCTCGGGTACTCTAACTCGGGGATTGACTCGACGGGGTCACACGGGGACCTGGTAGCTTAGCGGCTGGACCGGGTCGCGAGGGTTACTTCGAGTGGACATTCTCACCTGGGGATTGCTCGACGGGGCACACAGGGACTTGGTGGCCTTACGGCGGGACCGGGGGGCTGGACCGGGTCGCGAGAATTGCCAGAGTGTTTGTACTGTTGATTAATTGTGATATGTCCGGAGTATCACAATGCTTGTTGCTCGGAGTCGAGAGACATTATATATTGAGTCTTGGTGTTTGGCTAAAATGGCATAAAAATAATGTGTTATGTGTAATGTATTTTTTTTTGAAGTGAATTGAAGTGAATGAACGGGTCGTGGACCCTGTGTTGGTGATCGAAATGGTTGGGTCGTGGACCCTGTGTTTTGTGACTGGAATGAGTTGGGTTGTGAACCCCGTGTTTTGTTAATCGGTTTTTCATTTTTGGAAAATGAACCTTGGGGCGGTGACCCTAAGAGGCTTTTGAAGAATTAAGAACTTTACTGTCGCAAATGTTTTCGAAAACTCCGGAGATTTGAAAATGTTTTCAAAGTGCTTTCTTGTTTTGGTTTCTACTTTCAAGACTTGAACTATTTTTAATTATCAAAATATCTCGGGAAGTCTTTTGTTATATTCTCGGAATGTGTTATGTATGGCTCGTATTTGCACTTTATACTTGTACTAGCAAAACAGTTGAGTTTTTGCTAACCCCCGAGTATTCGGGGGGTGGATGTCTGTTTTTGCATCCAGGTACATGCAGGTTTGGGAGCAAAACACAGGATCGGCGCGAAGGATGATGGAAGGCGAATGATACTAATCACACGAAGGCCAGTGTTGGTTGCAGTCAGTCAGAGTTTGTGTATGGTCTTTCTTCTGTCGTATTTTTGGTTTGAGAGTGTATTTTACCCATGCAAGTGTATGAGTCGATGTAGAAATGTGCATTTTAACTTGTATGTTTGTGATGAAAGATCAAGTTGGTCTACGGATTTGGTATATTATCATTTCGGTATGCAATTTATTGTGTGGTTTCGATGTCTAGCCTAGTGGATCCTCACGGAGAGGGTCTGCGGCGTGTAATATTCCCGGCTTGATTCTGGGGGTGTTATATTTATGGTATCGGAGCTTTGGTTGCGGAAACCTAGGCTGTCGGGTCTAGTCGGGTATTGTCGTGTCTTGTTCTGTCATATTGTGTTTGTCTAAGTCGTGTCGCGACGCGTCGTCTGTGATGTCGGTCGTGATTAGTGTCGAGGTGCAACCATCATCTTCGTGCGACCTGTGGATGTAAGTCTCCCTACTATATTGTGCCTTGTGATATACGAGCTTGTATGATTTTATGTTATGACGTGGAGTTTAAAGGTGATTTGTGATTATGTGGCCTATGTGGTTTGATCTTCGTATGATGCTAGGATAAAAGTGGTGCCAACGTATATATATATATATATATATATATATATATACACACACACACATCCTGATATAAGTTGTTTTTTACAAGAATAATAGCCTTGGTGTGCTTACGCAAAGAAAAATTCACCAATGTGATATTTTAAAACTTTACATGTTTTTGGGGAGACCCATATATTCTTGTTTTAAAACATCCTCCAAAGGGAGGAAAAAGTTTGATTTTCGTATGATGACCTCAAGGTCGAAATTTTTGGAGAATTCAAACTACTGAAATTTTATTTTCATCTTGTATTATAAGTTTTCAAAACACAATTTTTAAACTCAAGTGAAGTCTATAAAATGTAGACAAGACGTGACTCTCGTTTTCAACTTATCGGTTTTATGTCTGTTAGTCGAGAGACACGTGATGATGTTCTTGTTGTTCGGGCAGTGTTGCCAGTTTTAGATTAAAACAGTGATGTGAATGCTAAGTCGTTCGGTATGAGTTAAGACAGTTCTCTTTATTAATAGACGAGATTTCGATTTTAGATGACAGTTGTCCTTTGATGGTTGCTCGCGAAGTGTTGTAAGCATGTGAATCGATGGCATTTAGATTCGTATGCTGTCGTTGTTCATTTGTAACTATCGGTTCTAGTAATGTCGTATATATGTTCGTAATCACGTGCTGAATTAGATCTGTTAGCGCACGCTCAGTACGAGGCTAGCGCGCACTAATGCAGCATGAATAGCGCACGCTAAATAATTGTTGTAGCGCGCATTAGTTAGCTGGGACAGAGGATGTGGAACTGCATTTTTGCCGTTAGGTCTAACTTTCTGCGGTCAGTCGTCTGTGACTGTATTCTATGTGCGTTGTCTAGTGATGACAACCGTTTTGTGTGAACGTGTGTTGTGACCTTTCATTCGCGCTAAGTGATAATTGATTTTGTTCAATGAGTTAATAAATTATGTCTGCTGTGTGTGTGTGTCGAAATGTTTTCCTGAAACTTTCAGAAGTTTGTGCAAGTTGCGGAAATAAATTTTTGAAACTAATTTGATGTTGCGATTAATTCGGCGGCTTCGTATGAACATTGGAAATTGTTTGAAATTTGCGAGCCGGCCTAGGATTCTCAAATAAAACCTCGACGGTATTGAAAGAGTTGTTTTAAAGTACCTTGAACATTTTGTAAAATGTTACCATCGTTGATTCTTGTGTAGTGTTGGGAGAATTTTCGGAAATGACTTTTAACGTACTATTGTATTTTCGAATAATTCGAGTACATGATTTTCAAAAATCTTTCACTCAATTTTTTTTCAGAAACCAATACGATTTTTTTTATTTTCAAAAATATATAGTGAAAGATGAAAAATCTCACTCGATGTAAAGTTCAAACTCGGATTTGGAAATGTTAGAGTATGTAAGAATGGTTTGATGATCTGCATGGTTAACTTGTTGGTTGTTAACGGTGATGGTGATGAGTAAAGGCATGATGATTTTGATAAGCCCGGTTACAAGGAATTATTATTTTGGCAAATGTTTTCAAATGAGACGGTTAGAGTATGTTTTTTACAAGTTTTAATGAAACAACCCGAGGTACATAAAGTACTTTTAAAGTTTATTTTGAATAGCATACAAATCCAAGGATTTTTAAATGATATCATTTAAAAGGATACCTCGTAGATTTTCTTATCGAGTTATTATTAGTTACCTTTGTTAGGAGTATGCCCTCGAATGCCACTCAGAGGTTGTTGAGTGAGGGCATTGTACTTGTAATTATGTAAACCATTTATATAAGGCAAATGATTGTTTCTTTATTTACTGGTAGTTACTGGCATTCCTAACTCGTAAATAAACATATAGAAACTAGTCCGTGTATTTGAGAGCAAAACGTTCCACTCCTTATTGGATAAGGGGGTCGGCACTGGAAAGGTTTATAGCTCAAATACTTAATCGTTCGCAAGTCGATGAAACTTGACTGGGCGTTAAGTTTATGTAAAGACTTGTATGACGTGTTCTTTGACATGGAGAGTGCCTGTCGAACACTAATGGTTAGTGGGAGCACACGTTATAGGTATGCTAATTAGATTAGTATACTCGAACCGACTCACCCTCGATTCGTCACACGGATTTCACTCCGGAACAGTCAATGACGGAATCGAAAGGTTATGATAGGTATTCGTGAACCTTCGACTTGAGGATTTAGTAGGGATGTGCTTGTGACGTCAAGATTTTCATTAGAGTAGTTCGACCCTGTAAACCGGAAGGCGGGGGTCAACCTCGACGTGCATCTTGACGGGCAAGTAGTAGGTCCTACTGAATACCAAGATAGAATTCTTTATCCTATTATTGAACGGGTTATATGTCCTATGCGGTTATTGGCAGATGAGATCATAAGTCTTTGGCCAAAGCATTGGAGCTAGCTGTATTAGATACACGAGAGCTCGATGATCTCGATTTGCATTAACGCATGCATAGCGTCAAGTACAGATAGGGTTTGACTGACCGTGACCCTATAACTTGATCGGGATATTTGAAAGAAGGGTTTATACGTATACTGGTATTCACGACAGAATGGTTCTTGAATGATCCCAATCATTCGTTCTCGGTTAAGTGCAGTGTAGGCCGCCAGGCTGGCTAGGTGGTGCTACTACTCTTTGGTTCCTCCCATTGCTAACTGAGACGGACCTACCGAGTCGCGCATTAGGATTGACGACGGAATGAATCAAGCTTAATTCTCTCATTATGAATATTAGATATTTGATATCTAATTAGGGACATTGGATGTTTAAATTGATTTATTGGATAAATTAATTTACGGCCTAATGAATTAAATAAATTACTGGGCGACAAATTTAATTCATGGATATAATTATTTCTTGGAGAAATTAATTATGTCATAATGTATTTGATATGATAAAATTAATTGGATTAATTAATCGATATAAATACATCGGAACGGAATCGGAGTTTATCAGTTTGGACTCACAGGAGTCCCAAACGAACCGAACTCATCCATTTTTTTCATCATAGCCGCCGCCCCCACTTTCCACCTTATTCCCTTTTGTTTTTGTTCCCATTGATTAATGGGTGATAATGACATGGTGGGGTTGATTCTCATTTGATGAGTTGTTTTAAGGTGAGTGGAATTTGAATAAGAAAAGAAGACTTCATTCTCTCATTGATAGGCATTTATACGGATCAATAATAGAGAGTTGAAGAGAGAGAAAAGTTCTTCTCAAAGTAGTCTTCTTCTTCTTCACTTTCCTCTTGGTTTTCTTAGAGAAATTTCAAGAGATTAATTGAGAGTTGTGAGTTATACACTTAGAGTGTGATAATCTCATATTGCAAGCTTCATCACCTAGCTCTAGCCGTATCCTCGGAGGATAGCAAGGTGTTGTCATTCCGCTCGCTTTTCCGGCGTGGCAAGTAGAGACGCGGTGCTTTCGGCGTTGGATCGTTCAAGAGCTTGGGGAATAGCTCAAGAGAAGGTTACCATTTAATCAACGGACTTCGAGGGTTAGTTTCTTACGACTCTTGCTTTTGTTCAATATTCGTATATATGTAGCTCGATCGATCCTCGTAGGGATTCGGATCGTATTTATTTTCGCTTTCACCGCTGCGGCCTTTGTTTTTAGGCGCCGAATCCCAACAGTGGTATCGGAGCGTAGGTCTTGCGATCGTATATACGATATTAGCATTTGGAATGCTCGATTAGATGGTGAATGATTTGGAATCATTTTAGTCATAATCGTGGTATATATTTTTACGTTCGTTGTAATTATATTTTTCGTAACTTTATGTCTAAATATAAATCTTAATTTCTTGGAAAAATGATTTATATTGAAGATATGAATGTTGGAGAATATAGATATTGGATATCCGGTCGAAAAACTAGTCCCGAAATGCCGTTGACGGTCCGGGAGGGATCCGGAAGTCGGGGCCGCGCCCGTGGCTGGTGCACGGCACAGGCAGCCATCAGACTCAGGCCGCGGCAGCTCTGTGGGCCGCGGCACAGGGCTGCTGGGCAGCCGGCCGGCAGCTGCCGAGCATGATCGGCCATGCCAGGCATGTCTGCCGGCATGCTGCCGGCAGTGACTCGGCCATGGCAGGCCAATTTCGCCCCGGCTCGATTTTTTCGTGTATTCTTGAAAATTAATCTCCCTCATGTTAAATTGGATTTAATATGATTAAAATGATTTATGGTATTTCATTTTATAAGGGAAATTTGATTAATTGGAATATTTATAGTCGACCGAATTATTTTGAACGTTATCAAATTACCGATTGTGTGAATCGATTGGATCGGTTTGTATTGTTGATTGGATCAATGTATCTCTATGCTTTCCATTTATATAGTATTTATTGGATGAATGTTTTTTGAATGGGGATGTGGTTCGTGGACTTAGTTTTGAATCGTTCGTTTTATTCGATTGGGTTGTAAAGGCCGGTTTGAGCCTATTTATTTTACTAGAAATGTTTGTATCTAGGATGCAATTTTCGATGTAAAATTTATATGTAATGACGAAGACCGGAGGAAGATCCATTTCAAGAAGACGAAGATTCAAGACGAAGACTTGTAATTAGATTACGAAGTTTTTTTTTTTTTTCTATGAACGGTCCATGAACCACATGTTGGTAGCAACTAGGTTGTGAATGGTTGTTTCATATTGTATGAATGCCACAAACGCGCTAATATGATTAATGTGCAAAGTGTAATGTTAATCGCGAAAATTCTCCCACAATTAATAATTAAGTTTATAAGGTTTCAAAGGTTTTCCTTCCCTCCATCGAGTTTTCGGGAAATTGAAATCCAAACCGGATGTGCTATGCTTCCGAGTTATCGGGGTAGTCGTTCGGGGAGGACGGATAAATTACCGGGAGCGCATTGGATGCCTTCGGTTGGAGCAAATTTTATCCCTAGAAACCTGATAGGTTTCCGGATAAGATTCAATTGTGAAACTGATTTGCGTCGATGGTATAAACTTAACTTGTTCACGAACCATAGAAATCGTATAGGTTGAGGGGAGTGAACAAGGGGAAAAAGAAGATCGAATCATCCATTAGATGGGTTGGTGTTGGACACCACTTTTGAAAATTAATAGACTAGAAACCTGTTCGGTTGCCCTCTATTAAGATTTATAAAGAACTCGATCACCACTATGAAGTAAGAGCGACGATACTTCCGGATATCACATGGGAGTGTGTTATTCCGATAAAAATAGTGGGAGCTGGGTAACAAGAATAGAAAAGACCTTAAATTCTATACTGTAACATAATTGAATGAGTCACTAATTAACTGTTATACTTAATGCGCATAAATCTCAATATGACAATGAATCCACTCGCAATTCTACTCGAAAAGAACACCTTAATGGGACCTAACTTTGTGAATTGGCTCCGCAATCTGATGATTGTCCTCAGTATAGAGGCACTGGGATACGTCTTGGAGACGGACATTCCGGCGCCTCCTATGCGGACTCGAGCCAATCAGGAAGAGATTGAAAACCACGAAAAGTGGGTTAAGGATGACGTGAAAGTCCGTGCTTAAATGATGGCTTCCATGTCTAATGAGCTTCAGAGAGCTCATGAGAAAATGACTTCTGCTAGGCAGATTCTATCTCACTTAACCGAGCTTTATGGTGAGCACAGCAGAACTGCTAGATATGAGATATCCAAGCAACTGTTCGGTGCAAGGATGAAGGAAGGTGAGAAGGTTGGGGAACACGTCCTCAAAATGATATCCATGATCGAGAGATTGGAGGCTCTTGATTTTAAAATAGATACTTCTCTCCAAACCGACCTTATCCTACAGTCTCTCCCTGATTCCTTCTCACAGTTTGTTATGAACTTCAACTGCAATGAGATTGCATGTAACTTAGCTGGGCTAATGAACAAACTGGTGACCGCTCAGTCTCAGATGAAGACCCCGCGGATGAAGGAGTCTGCACTTGTGATTTATTCTGGACTTCGGAAGTCTAATAATAAGAAGAAGAAAAAGACCAAGAAGCGGACTGGACCACAAGCTAAGGACCTTAAGGGAAAGGGCAAGGCCCCGATGGTTCCAAAGAACAAGAAGAAGAAGGATACTTGTCTCAAGTGCGGTGAGCTGGGCCACTGGGCTAGAGACTGTCCGATTCTTCATGGCACTTCAGGTACAGAACTTTTAGTTTTGGAAACAAATTGTTCTGCTACTGTATTTTCTACTTCCTGGATAATGGATTCTGGTGCTAGTTCTCATATTTGTACCGTGAATCAGGATCTGGAACAAAGTAGGAAGCTTGGAGCTGGAGAAGTTATGATCACGGAAGGTGCATAGTGTCGAGGAGACCGACATAGGATCACTTCTTTTGGGTTTAGAATCCGGCTTTGTTTTGACTTTAGAAGATGTACTTGTTTTGCCCAAGGGGCACAAAAACATTGTATCCATTCCGGTCATGGACCGAAAAGGCTTTTCATTTTTCATTGGTGATGGTTCCTGCAAAATTTATTTTAGAAATAAACTAGTGGGTACTGCTACATTGTTGAATGGATTGTATCATCTAAATCTCAGAAACAAAGTAGTTGTGAATACTATAACTAGAAAACGCGGTAGGGATGAAACCAATCAAGTTTTGAAATGGCATCTTAGACTTGGTCATGTTGGTCAGACCAAGGTTTACAAGATGGAAAAAGATGGACTTATGGGTCCATTGGGATCGGATCCCTTTCCTACTTGTGAATCTTGCCTTAAAGACAAAATGACTAAGTCCCCTTCACAGGGACATTTCAAAGAGCCGATAAACCGGGATTAATCCATACCGATGTATGTGGTGCATTGAAGCAAAGACGTGACGGATATCAATATTTCATTACGTTTCTTAGATGATCATACTAGGTATGGTTATGTATACTTAATGAAACATAAATCCGAGGCCTTTGAGAAATTCCAGAATTCAAGGCCCTAGTCGAGAAACAAACTGGTAATCATATCAAAGCACTTGGTCGGACCGAGGTGGCGAGTATATGAGTACGGAGTTTGACAAGTTCCTTAAGGAACATGGAATAGTTTCACAACTAACACCTCCAGTACTCCTCGGTTAAATGGTGTGTCGAAAGAAGGAACCGACCCCGTGAACATGGTCCGTTCCATGCCGGGCTATACTAACTTGCCGATTTACTCGTGGGGTATGCACTCTGATCGCCGTGTATATCTTGAACAGATGTCCTTCCAAATCCGTTTCCTAAAACTCCACATGAGATGTGGGAAGGAAGGAAACCAAGTCTTAATCATATTAGGATTTGGGGATGTCCCGCTTATGTCAAGAAGACTAAGGTGGAAAAGTTGGAAGCTAGGTCTGCGAAGGGACGTTTCATTGGATTCCCGTCTGGGACGATGGGATATCTATTCTACATGCCCGAAGATCGAAGGATCATTGTTGCTTTACAAGCACACTTCTTGGAAGATGAGTTCATTCAGGAAGGCGGAGCAGGTAGAAGTATTTCTTTAGAAGAATACAATGAAACTCCTCGAGAGACACCTGTGCAAGAAACTGGAACCGAACTTTCTGAAACACAAGTACAACCACCTCGTAGGTCTAGTAGGGTGTCTCATTTACCTGAGAGGTATGGGCTTATGCACTTGGAGGAGCTGGGTCTCCATGAGGTTCCAAGTGATAGCCAAGAGACCGACCCAACAACCTATGACCAAGCGATGGTGGATGTAGACTCCGCGAAATGGCGTGAAGCTATGGAAGCTGAGATAGACTCGATGTATGTCAATCAGGTCTGGACTCTAGTAGACCTCCCCAAGGGCATAGTGCCCATTGGGAATAAGTAGATCTACAAGAGAAAGACTGATGGTGATGGCAAGGTTGACGCCTATAAGGCCAGACTTGTATCAAAGGGTTATACCCAAAAGGAAGTGATCGATTACCTTGATACCTTCTCGCCCGTAGCCATGATCAAGTCTATTCGCATGATGCTTGATATAGCTGCCTACCACGATTATGAGATATGGCAAATGGACGTAAAGACGGCTTTCCTCAATGGATTCCTCAAGGAGGAAATCTATATGGAGCAGCCTAAAGGCTTTGTGTCCGAAGTCGATATTCAGAAAGTGTGCAAGCTTCAGCATTCCATTTATGGACTGAAGCAAGCGTCGCGTAGTTGGAACCTTCGTTTTGACGAGGCGGTCAAAGAGTTTGACTTCGTGCAAAATGAAAAGGAACCTTGTGTATACAAGAAGGTTAGTGGGAGCAAGATCGCATTCTTAGTACTATATGTAGATGACATTCTACTAATAGGAAATGATGTGGGAATGCTCGATTACGAAAGCTTGGCTTTCGAGTAATTTCTCCATGAAAGACTTGGGAGAAGCAACCTATATTCTTGGAATTCGACTCACCGGATAGAGCGAAGAGAACAATAGGCCTTTCCCAAGCCCTCTATATAGATAAGATCTTAAAGCGATTTAAGATGGATGATTCTAAAAGAGTTTTCCTACCGATGCAACATGGAATAAAACTCACCTTGAAGATGTGTCCTCAAAGTGAGGAACAACGAAAGGAAATGAGTAATATACCATATGCTTTGGCCGTGGGTAGCCTTATGTATGCTCTGTTGTGTACAAGACTGACATCGCGCATGCCGTAAGCGTGGTGAGTAGGTTTCGTGCAAACCTGTAGGGAACATTGATCGCCAGAAAGAACGTTCTCAAGTACTTAAGAAGGACTAGAGATATGGTTCGATGTATGGCGGTGGAGAATTGGATGTGGTGGGATTCAATGATTCGACTTCCAAGGACCGAAGGACGACTCGATGTCCACTGCTACATATTTACTCTTAATGGAGGAGCGATTCTTGGCGTAGTGCCAAGCAAAGCGCGATCGCGATTCCACTGTCAGCCGAGTATCAAGCGGCCTCGGAGGCTTCCAAGGAAGGGTTCGGATTAAGAAGTTTCTAGGAGAACTTCAAATGATACCATGTCCGAGTCGCCTGTCTACTGCATCGCGACAACGACGAGTCAGAAGATGTGCCAAGGAGCCGAGGTTTCACAACAAGACCAAACATATTGAGAGGAAGTATCATCTCGTAAGAGAATTTGTTCGCAAGGGATACATTGTGTCAGCAGAGAGTAGACTCGGCCGACAACGTCGCCGATCCACCGACTAAGCCACTATCTCGGACTAGCTTGGAGCGTCATCCGAGAACATGGGTATTAGATACCATAGTGTGTGGCATTGAGTGCAAGTGGGAGATTGTTAGAGTATGCCCTCGAATGCCACTCAGAGGTTGTTGAGTGAGGGCATTGTACTTGTAATTATGTAAACCATTTATATAAGGCAAATGATTGTTTCTTTATTTACTGGTAGTTACTGGCATTCCTAACTCGTAAATAAACATATAGGAACTAGTCCGTGTATTTGAGAGCAAAACGTTCCACTCCTTATTGGATAAGGGGGTCGGCACTGGAAAGGTTTATAGCTCAAATACTTAATCGTTCGCAAGCCGATGAAACTTGACTGGGCGTTAAGTTTATGTAAAGACTTGTATGACGTGTTCTTTGACATGGAGAGTGCCTGTCGAACACTAATGGTTAGTGGGAGCACACGTTATAGGTATGCTAATTAGATTAGTATACTCGAACCGACTCACCCTCGATTCGTCACACGGATTTCACTCCTAATAGTCAATGACGGAATCGAAAGGTTATGATAGGTATTCGTGAACCTTCGACTTGAGGATTTAGTAGGGATGTGCTTGTGACGTCAAGATTTTCATTAGAGTAGTTCGACCCCGTAAACCTAAGGCGGGGTCAACCTCGACGTGCATCTTGACGGCAAGTAGCAGTCCCATCAATACCAAGATAGAATTCTTTCTCCTGTTAGTGAACGGGTTATATGTCCTATGCGGTTATTGGCAGATGAGATCATAAGTCTTTGGCCAAAGCATTGGAGCTAGCTGTATTAGATACACGAGAGCTCGATTATCTCGATTTGCATTAACGCATGCATAGCGTCAAGTACAGATAGGGTTTGACTGACCGTGACCCTATAACTTGATCGGGATATTTGAAAGAAGGGTTTATACGTATACTGGTATTCACGGCAGAATGGTTCTTGAATGATCCCAATCATTTGTTCTCAGTTGGGGTACAGTGTAGGCCGCCAGGCTGGCTAGGTGGTGCTACTACTCTTTGGTTCCTCCCATTGCTAACTGAGACGGACCTACCGAGTCGCGCATTAGGATTGACGACGGAATGAATCAAGCTTAATTCTCTCATTATGAATATTAGATATTTGATATCTAATTCGGGACATTGGATGTTTAAATTGATTTATTGGATAAATGAATTTACGTCCTAATGAATTAAATAAATTACTGGGTGACAAATTTAATTCATGGATATAATTATTTCTTGGAGAAATTAATTATGTCATAATGTATTTGATATGATAAAATTAATTGGATTAATTAATCGATATAAATACATCGGAACGGAATCGAAGTTTATCTGTTTGGACTCACAGGAGTCCGAAACGAACCGAACTCATCCGTTTTTTTCATCATAGCCGCCGCCCCCACTTTCCACCTTATTCCCTTTTGTTTTTGTTCCCATTGATTAATGGGTGATAATGACATGGTGGGGTTGATTCTCATTTGATGAGTTGTTTTAAGGTGAGTGGAATTTGAATAAGAAAAGAAGACTTCATTCTCTCATTGATAGGCATTCATACGGATCAATAATAGAGAGTTGAAGAGAGAGAAAAGTTCTTCTCAAAGTAGTCTTCTTCTTCTTCACTTTCCTCTTGGTTTTCTTAGAGAAATTTCAAGAGATTAATTGAGAGTTGTGAGTTATACACTTAGAGTGTGATAATCTCATATTGCAAGCTTCATCACCTAGCTCTAGCCGTATCCTCGGAGGATAGCAAGGTGTTGTCATTCCGTTCGTTTTTCCGGCGTGTGGCAAGTAGAGACACGGTGCTTTCGGCGTTGGATCGTTCAAGAGCTTGGGGAATAGCTCAAGAGAAGGTTACCATTTAATCAACGGACTTCGAGGGTTAGTTTCTTACGACTCTTGCTTTTGTTCAATATTCGTATATATGTAGCTCGATCGATCCTCGTAGGGATTCGGATCATATTTATTTTCGTTTCACCGCTTCCGCTGCGGCCTTTGTTTTTAGGCGCCGAATCCCAACAACCTTATGTGATATGTCGCGCTGAGTTGGTACTTTAGTATAATATTTTGCGAAATCGTGTCATCGTATTGAGTGAGAATCCGCTTAGTATGCCGAGGGACAACGGACGCGACCGTGACCGCGGTACAGTTGGTTATGGAGATTAGATGCGGGACCAAGAGGATATGGCCGGGAAGGTTGATATTCAAACACTTCGTTTCGTTGTTTAGGTTTCGGGGACGAAACCTCTTTTAAAGGTGATATGATGTAATACCCACATTTTTTTTCTTCTTCTCGTTTCTGTTTCGTTCGACCGTATTGAGGCGATTATGTTCGTTAATGCTTCTGACCTTATGTTGTTTCTCACATTTATCATTCGAGCGAGTTCTGATATTGTTCCAAATTGATGTGTATATCGTTGTGATCTCTCCAAGTTCGGATCGATTTCTTGTGAACCGTGTTCGAAATTAACACCTCGTGATTCCTACGAGTTTATTGATGTCTTGATTTGAGGTGTGAACGTCATAGTTGATCGTTTTTGTTCGATCATTGATATTTGTTCGTTGTTGTACAATCATTATTGTTGGATCTCGAAACCGTGATTATTGAACATCTGGGCCATTTTGCGATTTCCATAAGTGTTGGGAAATTTTCTTCATATTTGATCTTACAAATCTGTGAGTTACTGGAATTTCATACCTTTCAGCATTGGAATCGTGACTTGATTTCTGTATTGCTCGATTTTATCAACCGCAACGATTCATGCTCGTTGCTTTTCGTAAGCATTCTTGCGTATTGAATCGGATCGTAGTGGCTTTATACTGCATGGAGTTCTGGTGTGTTGTCGAGAGTCGCCTTGCTTTTGTTTTAAGTTTTGGGAAGAAACTTATTTTTAGGGGGTAGAATGTAATACCCACGATTTTCGTTCCGGTAATTTTGGATTTTTTCGGATATTTCCCAGTTGTCGAGTTCCGGTATTATTTTCTCGACAACTGATTTTGGCGTTTAAGATCGTAGGTGATGATTTGTTATCCGTTGTTTTCATTTCGGACCGATGATGTTGTCCCCGAGTATTTTGTCGTGTTCGTTCCGTGCGATTTCGGAAAATCGAGTCGTCGAATCATGGTGGTCGGACACTGGTTGTACGGTTGGGGACGGTGGCCGGACGGCTGCAGGCACTGGCCGAACGGGTGCAGGCACCGACCGGGCGGGTGCGGCAGGAACCGGCGTAGCGCACGCTATGGCCGGAAGGTAGCGCACGCTACGGCCGGGAGGCAGCGCATGCTACGGCCGGTTAGCTGCGCGCGCTAGTCGGCCGAGGCAGTAAGGGCAGAAAGGTTCTGGACTGGGAAGATCGGCAGGTAGCGCACGCTACTGTCGGACACTGTGCACGCTACGACCGCAGGTAGCGCACGCTACGGCCGGAAGGCTGCGCACGCTACCTGGCCGAGCCAGGAAGTCTCTGGATTGTGGCTGGGCCGACAGCGCACGTGTTCAGCGCATGATGGCGGGCCCGGCCGAACATTCTCGACCGTGACCGCCCGCTAGCGCACACTAGCTCGGCAGTCTTGCGCACGCTAGGCTGCACCAGTATAAATATGACCCAGCAGTCCTGTTTGCACTCATTTTTCATTTCCTTCGTTTCGTGTACGCAGCTGGAGTCTTGGAGGTGATGAAGGCATGTTGTTATACAACTAATCCACGAAGTTTGGGAGCTGATAACATGGACTAATCACTCCGTAACATCCTTCAATCCAGCGAATCAAGGTTAGTTTTCCTAAAATCCTAGTTTCGGGAAAATTGGGGATTTTGTTGATTTCGTCCGTTTGATTTATTATAGCTTAGAATAGTGATGGATTGATGATTATTAAGTTGTTTTATATCGAATCCCTTGTTTTTCCATGGTTGGATTGCCGAGGATTCGTCGTTTTATTGAGTTTCTAATCGACACCTTGAAAGTGTTCGATAAAATGTCACAAAGGGGATTTGGGCGTTCTACGCTTATTCTTCCTCGTTCGATCGTCAATTTATTCATGGTATGATGTTGGGGTCAGGTTCCCTGCGAAGAACTCGAGTCGGAACCCTTCCGTTCGTGGTTTTCTGATCGGTTGTGTTACTGTTGTTTTCTCCGGAGAGTTGTGGGCATTCGAGGTTTTCCGGTTAAGCGACGTTCGTCGGAGTGTCCGCAATCAACTACTGAGGCAAGTATCTTGCCCATACATTACGTGTTTTGTGAATATGATGATTGAAAATTTGCGATACGTGCTAAACGAATTGTTTACAACCATTTTTCTAAAGAATCAGTATATTTACAATTATGGTTTTCTTAAAGGACGAATCTTGTGTTCGAGACTTAATGTGCTTATTTGACTATATGTGTTAGTGTTGAGTATAGGAACTCTCTACCTTCGGATGATGTCATTAGGTGTGAATATGTCATCGGTAATTTGTAGTTAAATCCTTTCATTATAAATTATGCGTAGATTCATGTGGTGATCGGTGGATATATGAGTTATGTGATATTGGTTGCGTCGCTCGGTGTTGTTGAGATAAGTGTGTTTCTTTGTGGACAACATTAATTTTGGGTCGTGAGTATGTGTTGGATAATATGGCCATTTTAGCAAAATACCTCGACTATATATTGTGATTGACTCTTGAGGATTGTGGTTTTGAAAATGTGAATTGATGAGAGTTGTAAGGTTTTTCTCGGGTACTCTCACTCGGGGATTGACTCGACGGGGTCACACGGGGACCTGGTGGCTTAGCGGCTGGACCGGGTCGCGAGGGTTACTTCGAGTGGGCATTCTCACCTGGGGATTGCTCGACGGGACACACAGGGACTTGGTGGCCTTACGGCGGGACCGGGGGGCTGGACCGGGTCGCGAGAATTGCCAGAGTGTTTGTACTGTTGATTAATTGTGATATGTCCGGAGTATCACAATGCTTGTTTCTCGGAGTCGAGAGACATTATATATTGAGTCTTGGTGTTTGGCTAAAATGGCATAAAAATAATGTGTTATGTGTAATGTATTTTTTTTGGAAGTGAATTGAAGTGAATGAACGGGTCGTGGACCCTGTGTTGGTGATCGAAATGGTTGGGTCGTGGACCCTGTGTTTTGTGACTGGAATGAGTTGGGTTGTGAACCCCGTGTTTTGTTAATCGGTTTTGCATTTTTGGAAAATGAACCTTAGGGCGGTGACCCTAAGAGGCTTTTGAAGAATTAAGAACTTTACTGTCGCAAATGTTTTCGAAAACTCCAGAGATTTGAAAATGTTTTCAAAGTGCTTTCTGGTTTTGGTTTCTACTTTCAAGACTTGAACTATTTTTAATTATCAAAATATCTCGGGAAGTCTTTTATTGTATTCACGGAATGTGTTATGTATGGCTCGTATTTGCACTTTATACTTGTACTAGCAAAACAGTGGAGTTTTGCTAACCCCCGAGTATTCGGGGGTGGATGTCTGTTTTTGTATCCAGGTATATGCAGGTTTGGGAGCAAAACACAGGATCGGCGCGAAGGATGATGGAAGGCGAATGATACTAATCACACGAAGGCCAGTGTTGGTTGCAGTCAGTCAGAGTTTGTGTATGGTCTTTCTTCTGTCGTATTTTTGGTTTGAGAGTGTATTTTACCCATGCAAGTGTATGAGTCGATGTAGAAATGTGCATTTTAACTTGTATGTTTGTGATGAAAGATCAAGTTGGTCTACGGATTTGGTATTTTATCATGTCGGTATGCAATTTATTGTGTGGTTTCGATGTCTAGCCTGGTGGATCCTCACAGAGAGGGTCTGCGGCGTGTAATATTCCCGGTTTGATTCTGGGGGTGTTACATTTGGGGCCAGTAGTAAGCTCGTTGAACTAAGGCCACAGTACACTCATCTCCTGGGTGGCCCGCCCAGAGAGTGTCGTGACATTCCGCAATAATAGATTTCCTCATATTGCTGCCTAGAGGTACATAGAGACATCTCCTCGTGGTCCATAAGAGACCATCCTCAAGCCAAAATCTTCGTGTTGTACCTTGGCGGACAAGATTCGCCAAACATTGAGCCGTTGCATCGGTTCCCATTAGTTCTCATATTTGATCTTTTAATGGAGTGCTCACCTGACTCAAAGAGAGCGCTGCTAGCACTTGTATAGCAGCTAGGTCGGATCTGCGGCTCAGGCCATCCGCCACTTGATTACTAGAACCGGCACGATACTCAATCACAAAGTTGAACTCGGACAATAGTTCCTGCCATCTCGCTTGTTTCCCAGTAAGCTTCGGTTGGGACAGAAAGTGACTAACAGCAGTGTTGTCAGTTTTGACAATAAACGGCAACCCCAATAAGTAATGTCTCCAAAGTCGAAGGCAATGGACCACTGCTAAAAGCTTTTTCTCATGCACCGTGTAGCGCCTCTCGACATCCTTAAGTTTCTTACTCTCGAAGGCAACAGGATGGCCATCTTGCACTAAAACTCCTCCTAGTGCAATATCTAAAGCATCCGTTTCAACCACAAAAGGTTTGGATAGATCTGGTAGTACGAGGACCGGGTCTGTTAGGATGGCCTTCTTTAAGTTGTCGAAGGCAATTTGGCATTCCGGCGACCAATCCCAAACTCCCGTCTTTCTTGTCAAATCTGTAACACCCCCAAGTTATCAGGGTATATTACAGCGCCGTGAACCCCACCGAGGGACCCACAAGGCTAATCATACGCGGAACTATAAAACTTGACCGAGAAGGTCCAAATACAATGAAATGAAAGACGATACAAAAGGTGTTCAAACCATGTCCAATGTATCCAAATACATCACAGTACAAAATCAAAACCTCGGCACACAGGCCGGAACATCAAGGAAGATGGAAAAACAATAATCGAGTATTCAACAACCATTCCAGTACAAAAACACTGAATGGAAAACTCAAAACATAACCGGAGGAAAGACACAGTATCACACTTGCCCACCATCTTCATGCCGACCCAATACCTGCCTGTCCGCTCTCCTGGAACCTGAAATACATAAAAAGTTTTTCCCCCATAAAGGGGTTAGCCGTCGAATAGCTAGTGCAAGTATATCAAGTATGAAACACAAAACTCCTCGACAATAAAGTAAATGTAACTGTCAATTCATCAATTCAAGACTAGTATTCCGGAATGACTAAATCTCATAGCATCACATCAATACATATATGAATACCGTGGAACCGCACCAGAGGCTACGGAACCCTCAGAGGACTCATCAGTCCATCCCAGAGTGGTTCGTTCATATCATATGTGGAATCGCACCAGAGGCTACGAAACCCTCAGGGGACCCGTCGGCCCACCCCAGAGTGGATATAAATAATCATGCCATTAATATATCGGTAGGTCCAAAAACGCACTTCCGGTACCTAAACGATTCGTAAGGGATATGATAATCAATAATCCATACTCATAATTCACGAAGAAACTCCCGAAACCCATCTACGAATCACGAAAATACAAGGGTGAACAACTAGAGTTTGGAAAGTCACCCAAACCCTCACAAGTCCGAATACGGCATAAACAAATCTGTAAAATCATAGGAAAAGCATGTATACGGGGTAGATATATCATAATCTCAAGATTTTCAAGCCTCAAACCAGATAAATCGAATGAATCTAAGAAAACCCCCAAAATTTCCAAAAATAGGGTTCTAAGGATTTTACCTTGATTTGGAGGATAGAAATGTTTTAGATGTTGCATAATCCTTGTTATCCAACCCAAGATGACGATATCTGAAGAAGGACTGCCTCAAATCGCCCCAAATCGCATCTCCCAAGCTCTCCTGATCGGAAAAAGTGGAAATGATGTCAAATGACAAGTGTAGGGGTTGACTGTCCCCTTATATACTGTCCCAGTCTAGTGCACGCTACGCCTCAATATTAGCGTGCGCTAACGGATCACCTGGTAGTCCAGTAGCTACTGTCATAAGACGTTAGCGTGCGCTACGAAACATCCCTAGCGTGCGCTAACTGGTGTCCTGCCAAAATCTCAGTTCACTGTCTCAGTCCGCTAGCGTGCGTTAACACTGAGCACTAGCGTGCGCTACGCAAAACATATAGCGTACGCTAGCCGCTGCCTAGCGTGCATTACCTGCTAGTCCAGAAAGTGTGAAACCTCACTGCCTCTGCCGACTCAGTCCGTTAGCACGCGCTAAGGCTCAAAATTAGCGTGCGCTACTCACGCAGAATTAGCGTGCGTTAGCATCGGCCTAGCGTGCGCTACCTCCCTGACCCAGAACATTTCCAAAAGGTCTAACCAGCACGATCATGATCCAAAAAAGGCATGAAACTCTAGATCAACGCCGACTACATCACAAAGAGTTTACGGAGTGACAAAACAGGAAGAACGGTAAGGACAAACAATCAATAAAAAGTACGGGTATCACAAAATCGGTTAGGGGTCTTGCTATTCCAGCATACCCCATCACAAATCTTCTATAGTAATTCGCCAACCCTAGAAATGACCGTACTTCATGTACATCGCTTGGTGGTTTCCATTCTTGAATTGCTCGTATTTTTTTCGGATCCATACGAATATTGCCACACTCAACGATATGACCCAAGAAACTGATCCGCTTCTGGGCAAATGAGCACTTCGACAGCTTAGCATATAGTTCGTACTCACGAAGCCTAGTAAGAACTATTCTCAAATGTTCCACATGTTCTTCCAACGTTCGGCTGTATATAACAATATCATCCAGGTATACCATGACAAACTCGTCCAAGAACCCTTGGAGAACTTGATTCATCAAGGTGCTGAAAGTTGTTGGGGCGTTTGTTAGGCCAAAGGGCATGACTACGAACACGAAGGCCCCATAACGTCTGACAATCGTCGTTTTTAGTTCATCTCCCTCCTTGATGCGAACTTGCCAATAACCTGATCTCAGATCGATCTTCTTGTAGTATTCCGCTCCACTGAGTCGGTCGAAGCAATCTGCTACGAGAGGAATAGGATACACATTCTTCACCGTAATCTTATTTAGAGCACGATAATCACAACACAATCGCAGAGTTCCGTCCGACTTTTTCTGAAAGAGAACAGGAGCTCCATATGGTGATTTTGCCGGTTGGATCATACCACATTCCAACATCTCCTTTAACTGCTTTCTGAGCTCCACAAGATCAGGTTGCGACATACGATAAGGGGCTTGGGCAGGAGGTTTTGTGCCCGGCACCAACTCAATCTCATGATCGACCGCCCTCTTAGGTGGAAGCTTTTGAGACAGTTCGTCGGGCATAACATCTTCAAATTCGTTTAGGAGGTGCTTCACAGCATCAGGGATAGGACCTGACAACTCCTCCACTTCATCGAATTGCAAGGCGCACAGGAAGGACGGATCACCATGCCTGCATCCCTTCTTGAATTGTAGCGCGGATAGGTTATTTTGCCCTTGGGTTGCGCTAATTGTTGGGATAATATGTGGTTTATTCCCCAAAACCAAGAGTGTATCAGCATACGGCATGACTAGGGTTTGAGTGTCACGCATGTACTCGAGCCCGAGTATCAATTTGAAGTCATCCATTTCCACAACAGATAGGTCGGCCCTACCCTCGAGGGCTCCTACCTTAATTCGAATAACCTTGGCAACCCCCACTATTGGTTTTGCCGGAGAGTTGACGGCTTTAACCCGACCCACTCCTTTCTCTAACAATAGTCTAAGTCTCCCCACTTCGGTGCTCGCCAGATAATTATGGGTGTAACACCCCAAACTAGGCGGATATTACAGTGCCGTAAATCCCCAACTGGGACCCACCAGGCAAATGAAAATGAATGAATTACATAGGATAAATGTAGTACCGAACTACATTACAACAATAATTACTCCGATGAGGAGTTTAGTTATAACACACCAGGACAATACCGAATACTAGTGTATTTTATATGAAGATAAAATACACAACACTGAATGAAACGGAGTATTCAAATGAAAGTCTGCAGCGGAAAATAAAGGGCAATAACATGAATAACTGAAAGATCGGGGCCCCCTACTAGTATCACTGGGACTCCTCGACGTCAGCGTGTTCTCCCCGTACTTTTGCCTTGCCAAGACCTGAAAAACAAAATCCCCAAACGGCCGGGCCATAAAGAACAACAATCCTCAAGGGTTGAAAATACACAATCATGATTATATCTGAAGTTATGAAATATCCTGTCGAAACATACGCAATCAAACATGCTATATGCATCAACTAACAGTACGGCTCAAAGGGTGGCGCCACACTACGCCCGGGATGGAAATGTGTCCGTGCACAAGCCACCAACGATCGAATACACGCGTGGTCTTGTACCTAATCAGTCTCACGAGACACATTGACTCGTGTGCACACCCAATGTGAGGCCAACAACCAACACACGACATAAATGTGCCCGACATGAAAATCCTACACATACCAACCGGCACGCCAGTATGACCCGGAATGCCACGATATAACAAAAGTGACATCGAAAATGAATAATGACTCACCGAGGTGGAATGGTAATGAAATAAATGACAGCTCAATGAAAAAATTGGAACCGTCGTTCCTTATGACTGAAATGATTAATTGATAACAACAAGTTTTGATACGGTTAATATAATGATGAATGAGTTATGATTATGAATGAACAACAACAAAAGGTATGAATATCCTTTTAACCGAGTAAGAATTAACTTACACAATACCGATGAAGAAAGTCCTTCCACGAACAAAAGTCCTAAATGAAGTGTCGGTCGCACGAACAACCTTAATTCAATACAATTACCAACAATCCGATCAATACACGAATTAAACACGAATATAACGAACTCAAAACGTCGATACGATTAAACTAAGTTCATTAGGGCATTATATCGAACACGTTGTGGCCAAACTCCGGTTGTTTACAATCAAATCTCAATAAGTCACTATTATATCCCCCAAGAAGTGTTTCAAACCAACAAAACATCTCCAATACGATCAATAATCCATTATGAATATCCAAAATCGTGATTATAACGACAATTAATCGAAAACCCCCAACTTCAACTCGATATACAAAGTGTTCTTGAATAATCCCTCAATAATCCAATGAATCCTTATACAAACTCATAATCATATACATATCCCTTCATATAACATGATTATAACGTCCAAAATATCATATCTCAACATAAAATCGAAGTCCAAGGTGTCGAAGAAATTACCTCTTGAATATCCAATCACTTCGATCCGAAGAACACGAGTTTAATCGAGTATCCAAGCTTCCCAAATGATTGAAGGTGATGAAAAATACACACTCAAATGATAATTGATGAAGAAAACTCTCCCTCAAGCTTATCTCTCTCGTAAGAAGGTGGAAAAGATGGAAAAACGAAATAAATGCTCAAAAACCAATTTATAGGTTGATTACCTCGCCGACACGGCCCGTGCCGATCGGCACGGTCGTGTCGCACAGCTGGCCGATAGGGACTCGACCGTGTCCTGCTTGACAAGGTCGCGGCGTGGAGGGCCTTCCGAAAGTGACCCGTACGACAGCGACTCGGCATGACTCGACCGTGTCCTGGGACACGGTCGGGCGTCTGGGCAGTCGGTTCTGGATTATCCGGAAGAGTTCGACTCGGCCGTGCCAAACGACACGGTCGAGTCCTGTGGGCAGATACTTCGGCATTTCCGGACGAGTTCGGCACGGGCCGTGTCGGACGACACGACCGAGTCCGGTCGGCAGTGATCGGCCAAAAGCTGAAAAATGAGCGGGTGAGCTAAAACGACCATAACTCTCTCGTCCGGACTCCGATTGACTCACCGTTTGAACCATTGGAAAGCTAACTCGATGCTCTATAATATTGCAAAGATTTAAAATTTTTGGAGTTACCAAAAATTAATGGTGATCTAACAAAGTCGAACTCATATGAGGAAAGTTGAAACAATGAACAATAATGATACACAATTCGAAGTTTTTCCGAACGGTGAACACGGTGAACGAACATGATTGATGAATGATTATAATTGAGTGAAAATACACTGAGTGACAATTACAGATCGATAATTACCGAATGAAAATGAATGAATTACAACCGGTATTACATACTCCCCTTAAAAGAGTTTCGTCCCGAAACTAAGGGTCAAACAACTCGGGATAACTCTCCCGCATATTCTCCTCGGTTTCCCAAGTGGCCTCTTCGACTCCGTGTCTAGACCACCGAATCTTGACCAAAGGGATCGCCTTGTTCCTCAACCGCTTGATTCGCCGCTCTAACACTCGTGCAGACGCTCCTCGTACGAATGATCATCTCGCGATCTCGATTTCGAATCAAGTATGTGACTCGGGTCGGCAACATACTTCCGCAATCGAGAGACATGAAACACATTATGAATTCGGCTCAACGCCGGAGGTAACGCCAATCGATAAGCTAACTCGCCTACTCGATCCAAAATTTCAAACGGTCCAATGAATCTCGGACTAACTTCCCCGTTTTCCGAAACGGAAAATACCTCGACTGGGATACCTTGACCAAAACATGGTCACCCGTCTCGAACTCTAGTGGTCGACGAAGATTATCTCGCATATGATTTCTGCCGACTCGAAATCCAACATACGACTCTTGATCAAAGATACCTTCTCTCGGGCGGCTATAAGCATATCGGGTTCGGTGCCGATTGATTCTGACAAGTCATCCCAACACAAGGGAGATCGACAACGACGACCGTACAAGGCCTCGTAAGGTGCCATCTTAATGGAGGCATGCCAACTATTATTATACGTGAACTCGATCAGTGGTAGTTGGGCTTCCCAATCGTCCTTCCAATCGAGGACGCATGCCCTCAACATGTCCTCTAATGTCTGTATAGTTCTCTCTGATTGTCCGTCGGACTGAGGATGAAAGGCGGTACTGAGATTGAGCTGAGTTCCCATAGCACGATGAACTGATTTCCAAAAATGAGACACAAATCATCCGTCACGATCGGAAACGATACTCTTAGGAGTACCGTGCAGTCTCACTATCTCCTTGATGAACAATCGGCGCTCTTGGGACTCCACATATCCTTGATTTCAAGGAAATGAGCTAAATTAGTAAAGCAACCGCGATCACTCGGATCGTATTTATGCCACGACGACTGGCCGGCAATTCGTGATGAATTCCATAGAAATGTCTTCCCACTTCCATTCTCGAATAAGGAGCGGTATCAAGATACTCACGGTCGCCGATGTTCCATCTTGACTTGTTGACAAAGTTAAGCATCTCGAAACAAATTCTCGCGACTTCTCGCTTCATATTACTCCACCGTAATTTTGTTTCAAGTCCTTGTACATCTTGGCTGGACCCGGATGAATGTAATAAGGGGTAGCATGAGCTTCTCTCAAAATCGAGTTTTTCAACTCATCATTCGCCGGTACACACATCCGATTCTTAAATCTCAAAAGTCCATCCTCGTGGATCAAGAATCCAGAGGCTTTCTCCTGAGCCACATCTTCACGGATGCGCAACAATGAAGGGTCTTAACTCTGATTCTCTCTGATTACCTCCTCAAGTGACGATGAAATCTCTAACATACAAAGCTGTCCCTGAACTCGCCGGCCGCACTCGATCTCGGTCTAAGGAATTCCTCAAGCTCCTTCTCGAATCGTTACACGAGCTAGCTTCTGCTCATGAAAGGACTTACGACTCAAGGCGTCGGCGACAACGTTCGCCTTGCCCGGGTGGTAAAGGATCTCGATATCAAAATCTTTGATTAGTTCCAACCACCGCCTCTGTCGCATATTTAACTCCTTGTGAGTAAATATATCCTTCAACTCTTGTGATTGGTGAATAACTGAAAGGTGACGCCATAAATGTAACGACGCCAAATCCCCAACGCGAAAACCACGGCTGCTAGCTCCAGGTCGTGGGTTGGATAATTGACCAACTAATCCGAGGAAACATCGGATTTACTTAATATCTTTCGGAGGTTGCCAATCTCGGATAGTCTCCATCTTCTGAGGGTCGAAACGAACTCTGTCAGATGAAATTACATGCCCGAGAAAGTCACTTCGGATCTCTAGAACTCACATTTGGAAAACTTTCCATAAAGTTGATCTCGTCTCAACACGTCGAGAACCTAAAGAAGATGAACCTCGTGTTCCTCTCGGCTAAGAGAATAAATCAAAATGTCTTCGATGAAAACAACAACAAACTGATCCAAAAATTCGATGAAAACCCGATTCATTAATTCCCTGAATACCGCAGGTGCAATAGTTAGCCCGAACGGCATAACTACGAACTCATAATGACCATAGCGTGTACGAAACGCTGTCCTCGCGATATCCGACTCTCGAATCCGCAACTGGTGATATCCAGATCTTAAGTCGATCTTGGAAAATACTGAAGCTCCCTGAAGTTAATCTAAAAGATCATCAATACGAGGTAAAGGATACTACTCTTGATCATCACTGCTCAACTCCTCGGTAATTAATACACACACGAGACGAGCCATCCTTCTCCTTGACAGATCACACCGGTGCTCCTCACGGGACGCAATCGGTCGAAGATGACCTTCCTCGAACTATTCCTCAAGTTGAATCTTCAACTCCCCGCATTCTGCCTGGGGCCATCCGATACGGTGCCTTCGATAAAGGGGACGTACCGGCTCCAACTCACTCCTGAATTCCCTTACTCTATGCGAAGGCAACCAGATAACTCGTCTGGAAATACATCGTCAATCGATGACAATGATACCATGAATGATTGAACATTTCGATTGCCCTAGAATGGTCAATCGATAAAAAGAGATACCAATAATGATTGAACAACTCGATTGCCTTAGAAAGGCCAATCGATGAAGATGATACAATGAATGTTTGAATAACTCGATTGCCCTAGAAAGGCCAATTGATGAAAATGATACAATGAATGATTGAATAACTCGATTGCCTTAGAAAGACCAATCGATGGAAATGATACAAGGAATGATTGAATAACTCGATTGCCTTAGAAAGGCCAATCGATGAAAATGATATAATGAATGATTGAATAGTTCGACATGGAATTTCTCTCGCTCGTCATAATAATACTTCTTCTGGAACAACGGGGATTACTTCCCTGAAACGCACATTCGACAACCAACGACGGAAAGATAGCGACCAAACGCTAACAAACACTGAGGATAGTATCGAGACGATCAAATCAACTAATACCGAAAATTACATCGTCCTAAGATAAGTTCACCACGATTAGATCCATCAACCAATCGCGGTCATTAAGCTTAATTCGGTATGATTCCGAAAATTCTTCCATCGTCAGGTAGACCGATGGTATGAGGTCCACAAGCAATAGAACTATCCCGAAATAAGTCTATTCAAGCATGATTCGAAAATGAATGAATGCGGTGTACCAGCATCAAAAGGTACACACAAGTTGAAATAAAATTACGAGTATACCTGAAATCATTCGGACCACCGGATCGTCGATCCTCCTCATCATATGAATCTGGGACTTGCCGGTCCCCGAACCGGATGCTCCCGTCTGATAAATACGAGTTCCAACTCTATTTGCTTCCATTGTCTTAAACGACGATGACAAAGCAGTCTGATTCTGAAACGCTGGTTGCTTCGGGGCCTGAGATGCCGCCGGAGCCGACTTGGAGTCCTTTCGGCAAAAACGGGCCTTATGCCCAAAATTCCCACAATTATAGCACGTGATAGACGGTTTCAGACACTCAGTGCTGAAATGACCCGGCGTTCCACAATTGAAACAGGTGATGGCCGAACTGGCCGCTCGGGAATGAGATCCCGCACGATTATGCGCCGTAGAAGGTCGCTCAGAAACGATAGGGCTCACACGAGGCTTCTTGAAGGTTGACTGACCGCCTTTGGGTTGATTACGCTTCGTTGATTTCTTGCTGAAAGATGAAGGTTGTTGTTCAGCACTTTCCTTAGCATTGCCTCATACGGAGAGTTCTCTCGATTAATCCGGCCGAGTGGCGCAATGATGATTGAGCAACCGCACATGGGTCATCATGGCTCGCATAAAAGTGAGTGGATCAACCCGAACATCTTCTGATCGAGCCGAGTCCTCAGGCACGATTTCCGGCAAATGAGTGTTTATTTCTCGGGTTTCGGTCCGCACCGCGGCCTCTCCCCGTGCATCCCCTGACAGCTCTCTCCATACTGAAGTAGGAAGGTCACATAATGATTATATTTCCCGCATGATTAGCACGTTATGATTATGTCATGAGATGATGAAAATGAGTATACATGCTCTAACTTAGTGATTATATGAATGATTTATGAAGTTACATGATTATCTGATGAAATTCTTGAAATGATTATCTTGAATAACTTAACAAGATTGATAATATGATCATCCAGATTGACAACTGAGTAATGAAATGAATTGAGTAATTAATGAGTTAACATGATCGTCCTGATTATTAACTGAGTAATGAAATGAATTAAGTGATTGATGAGTTAACATGATCGTCTAATCACAATGAATGATGATGTTTGAGGATTGTAAATTGATGAATGATGAATGAATGACTATTGCCGTAAATTATACCATGGCGTTAGAAATCTTACAGCTTCTTTCTTATTCGATTGGCTCGGCATTTGCACAGTCACACGTGACGCGAAAGTCCAATGATACTAGTCCGATGACGATGATTTCAAATGAAACATGACTCGGAAGGTAGTATTCAAAACCACGCTCCGATACCAACTATGTAACACCCCAAACTAGGCGGATATTACGGCCGTAAATCCCCAACCAGGACCCACTGTGCAAATGAAAATGAATGAATTACATAGGATAAATGTAGTACCGAACTACATTACAACAATAATTACTCCGATGAGGAGTTTAGTTATAACACACCAGACAATACGAATACTAGTGTATTTTATATGAAGATAAAATACACAACACCGAATGAAACGGAGTATTCAAATGAAAGTCTCGAATGAAAATAAAGGACAATAACATGAATAATCAAAGATCGGGGCCCCTACTAGTATCACTGGGACTCCTCGACGCCGTGTTCTCCCGTACTTTTGCCTTGCCAAGACACGAAAAACAAAATCCCCAAACGGGTCGATTACAAAGAACAACAATCCTCAAGGGTTGAAAATACACAATCATGATTATATCTCGGTTATGAAATATCCTCGAAACATACGCAATCAAACATGCTATATGCATCAACTAACAAGACGGCTCAAAGGGTGGCGCCACACTACGCCCGGATGGAAATGTGTCCGTACACAAGCCACCAACGATCGAATACACGCGTGGTCTTGTACCTAATCGCCTCACGAGACACATTGACTCGTGTGCACACCCAATGTGAGGCCAACAACCAACACACGACATAAATGTGCCCGACATGAAAATCCTACACATACCAACTGCACGCCAAGATGACCCGAATGCCACGATATAACAAAAGTGACATCGAAAATGAATAATG
Organism: Orobanche coerulescens; assembly: GCA_033398695.1. NCBI lineage: Eukaryota > Viridiplantae > Streptophyta > Magnoliopsida > Lamiales > Orobanchaceae > Orobanche > Orobanche coerulescens. The sequence continues at coordinate 71,207,403 of CM065801.1, forward strand.
ACTCACCGAGGTGGAATGGTAATGAAATAAATGACAATTAATGAAAAGATTGGAACCGTCGTTCCTTATGACTGAAATGATTAATTGATAACAACAAGTTTTGATACGGTTAATATAATGATGAGTGAGTTATGATTATGAATGAACAACAACAAAAGGGATGAATATCCTTTTAACCGAGTAAGAATTAACTTACACAATACCAATGAAGAAAGTCCTTCCACGAACAAAAGTCCTAAATGAAGTGTCGGTCGCACGAACAACCTTAATTCAATACAATTACCAACAATCCGATCAATACACGAATTAAACACGAATATAACGAACTCAAAACGTCGATACGATTAAACTAAGTTCATTGGGGCATTATATCGAACACGTTTTGGCCAAACTCCGGTTGTTTACAATCAAATCTCAATAAGTCACTATTATATCCCCCAAGAAGTGTTTCAAACCAACAAAACATCTCCAATACGATCAATAATCCATTATGAATATCCAAAATCGTGATTATAACGACAATTAATCGAAAACCCCCAACTTCAACTCGATATACAAAGTGTTCTTGAATAATCCCTCAATAATCCAATGAATCCTTATACAAACTCATAATCATATACATATCCCTTCATATAACATGATTATAACGTCCAAAATATCATATCTCAACACAAAATCGAAGTCCAAGGTGTCGAAGAAATTACCTCTTGAATATCCAATCACTTCGATCCGAAGAACACGAGTTTAATCGAGTATCCAAGCTTCCCAAATGATTGAAGGTGATGAAAATACACACTCAAATGATAATTGATGAAGAAAACTCTCCCTCAAGCTTATCTCTCTCGTAAGAAGGTGGAAAAGATGGAAAAAATGAGTGAAATGCTCAAAACCAATTTATAGGGTTGACTACCCTGCCGACACGGCCCGTGCCGATCGGGCACGGTCGTGTCGCATACCGCCGACAGGACTCGACCGTGTCCTCGCTTGACACGGTCGCGCGCGAGGACCTTCCGAAAGTGACCCGTCCGACAATGACTCAAGATGACTCGACCGTGTCTGAGACACGGCCGCGGCCCGGCGCCGGTTCGCTTATCCGGAAGAGTTCGACTCGCCGTGCCAAACGACACGGTCGAGTCCTGTGGGCAGATACTTCGGCATTTCCGGACGAGTACGGCACGGGCCGTGTCGGACGACACGACCGAGTCCGGTCGGCAGTGATCGGCCAAAAGCTGAAAAATGAGCGGGTGAGCTAAAACGACCATAACTCTCTCGTCCGGACTCCGATTGACTCACCGTTTGAACCATTGGAAAGCTAACTCGATGCTCTATAATATTGAAAAGATTTAAAATTTTTGGAGTTACCAAAAATTAATGGTGATCTAACAAAGTCGAACTCATATGAGGAAAGTTGAAACAATGAACAATAATGATACACAATTCGAAGTTTTTCCGAACGGTGAACACGGTGAACGAACATGATTGATGAATGATTATAATTGAGTGAAAATACACTGAGTGACAATTACAGACTGATAATTACTAAATGAAAATGAATGAATTACAACCGGGTATTACAATGGGTGGCGCCCGAGTCTATCATAGCACGAATATTTTTCCCATTGATTTTAACATCAACAAACATTAATCCGTTCTTTCTCTTATCGGGACCACTGTTGCGATATTTCTTGAACGCAAGTGCACGTTATCGTATACAAGTAATAAAGTGATGAGTGAGTATCGTTCCCACGAGGACTGAATCACTAACTATCGATTTTTGTGTATTTCAGTTTTATTTGAACAATCGAACTTTGGGTAGCAATTAATTACTAAAGAAAATTAATAAAAGACTAAACAGTAAAAATGATCGTTTGAAGAAAGAGAATCAAATGATGAATAAGTCTAGGATTCTGAATCCACCTCGGTTTATCCGAATTTACTCTCGATTATCTGAAGTTAATGATTTTCCCAATTTATTGAAGGCGAAGATTGATAATATACTCTACCGCCTCTCCTGAGGTCTATAGATTTTTCTAAAGGCGAATAACGCACTCTGTCCCTAGGTGAATTAATTCGTCAATAGGCAAAAAGCATAAAATCTCCAAAAGGCCACGTAGTTCCTATGAGTATATTCCTATCTCACAAGATAAAACGGTCCTCACCAATAGTTCCTCACCAACTCTCCTCTCCCGATTCGAATTGAATGATTAAAACAATACAACTATTGGCCAGATAATTGAATGCATTAAACACGATTGGGAAAACTCAACAAAAAAGGGAATTAAATAGATAATCTCAAGCAAATCCGTCAAAACATAGGTTTCATCAAAATCCTAGAACAAGGGTTTTAGCCTGACATGCTAAATAATGAAACTACAGAATTCATAAATAAAAGCATGAAAATCAAACGCAGATGAAGAGCTCGGATTCCTCCGTTCTTCTGGCTTCCGCCCTCCGCCTTTGATCTCTTCTGCTTCTCTCGTCTGTGATAGTCTTCTGTAATCCTCCTTTTCCCCAAGTCTCCAAGATCATTAATTAGGGTCTTAAACCCTTATTTATAGCTCTCAACAGTATCCAAATCGCGTCCGTGTGAGTAGGTCGAGAACTGGCTTCAAAACGGCCCAAATCCACGCGGAGCACACCAAAACCGCCCTGTGTGCCGCGGCTCACTTAATATGTGCCGCGGCACATAGCGTGTAATTTAAAACCTGGGCGCTGGGTGTTTCTTCTGGGCCGCGGCTCACTGGGATCGTGCCGCGCACAGCAGCATGACACTGGTGCCCGCTGGTTGCCTTCCTGTGCCGCGGCCCACTTGCCTTGTGCCGCGGCCCACGGCCAAAATTCGCCGTTTTCGCCCGTTTCGCCTCGTTTTAGCTTCCGAACTCCAATCTTCTGACAAACATACAAGATTAAGGCATTAAAAGCTCATTTATGCAAATTTACTCGCCAAAATAATACAAAATAATGATAAATAAGTGTATAAAAATACGCCTAACAAATACCCCCAAACTTAAGCCTTTGCTTGTCCTCAAGCAAAAAGAATTAATTTCAACAAAAGAATATCGTGAATAATCGTGCAACTCATAGTGCTCAACCTAATCAATACTATCCTGAAATTCTCTCTCAATAATACGAGTATCGTAATAGCGAGCTACACTCAGAACACTGATTCCACAAAGTAACCAAGTTCAGTCCTAATCACTCGTTCATGAAGAAAATCCATCTCAAAGATTAACAAACATGAATCTAATCGACTTGGGCTGAGAATGTAGATATCGGGTCATTACTCGAAATTTCCATAACTCGCTTCGGCGTTATTCGTTCGGATGGCCATTGATAAGCATTAGCGGCCATAGCTTCCAACAATGAGTGTGCTTCAGCCATCGTCTTTCCCATCAAAGCTCCACCGGCGGCTGCATCCACGAGAGTGTGTGTGGAAGCACTCAAACCATTGTAGAACGTCTGAATCTGAAGCCAGTCCGGAAGGCCGTGATGTGGGCATCTCCGTAACAAATCTTTGTATCGCTCCCACGCCTCATGAAGCGACTCCATATCATACTGACCAAAGGTAGTGATCTCGTTTCTCAGTCTCTCTGTCTTAGAAGGTGGGAAGAATTTACCAAGGAAGGCTTGCGCCAACTTTGCCCATGTCGTGATCGAGCCCGGAGGTAAGGAATTCAGCCAAAATTTCGCTTTATCCCTCAAAGAGAAAGGGAAAAGCCGTAATCGGATAGCATCGTCGGTGACACCATTGTTCTTGAACGTGTCACAAATCTCGAGAAAAGAAGCAATATGTGCGTTGGGGTCATCGTTCGGCAATCCACAAAACTGGCTAGCCTGCACCATCTGAATGATCGCAGGCTTGATTTCGAAATTGTTGGCTTGGATTGTTGGACGCCGAATCCCCGAAAAGTTTGCGTTAATTTGCGGCATAGCATAATCTCGAAGAGCCATTTCTGGTTGAGCTTGCTGCACAATATTATTTCCTCCGTGAATTTCGATATTTTCATCCATAGTGACTGTTGTCGGTAGCTCTCGTTTCTCCTTCTTCTTTCTACTAAGAGTGCGCTCGAGTTCGGTATTCAAAGGTAGTAGGCCTTTGTTACCGAGTCTTCTCATGCACTACACGAAAGATCCTGAAAGGAAAAACAAATAAATAAATAAAATTAAATACACGAAAATAAGTAAATAAAAACGTTCAAACTAAGACTAGAAATACTGAAATCGATATTAGCAAAAATTTAATTCCCCGGCAACGGCGCCAAAAACTTGTTGCGATATTTCTTGAACGCAAGTGCACGTTATCGTATACAAGTAATAATGTGATGAGTGAGTATCGTTCCCACGAGGACTGAATCACTAACTATCGATTTTTGTGTATTTCAGTTTTATTTAAACAATCGAACTTTGGGTAGCAATTAATTACTAAAGAAAATTAATAAAAGACTAAACAGTAAAAATGATCGCTTGAAGAAAGAGAATCAAATGATGAATAAGTCTAGGATTCTGAATCCACCTCGGTTTATTCGAATTTACTCTCGATTATCTGAAGTTAATGATTTTCCCAATTTATTGAAGGCGAAGATTGATAATATACTCTACCGCCTCTCCCGAGGTCAATAGATTTTTCTAAAGGCGAATAACGCACTCTATCCCTAGGTGAATTAATTGGTCAATAGGCAAAAAGCATAAAATCTCCAAAAGGCCACGTAGTTCCTATGAGTATATTCCTATCTCACAAGATAAAACGGTCCTCACCAATAGTTCCTCACCAACTCTCCTCTCCCGATTCGAATTGAATGATTAAAACAATACAACTATTGGCCAGATAATTGAAAGCATTAAACACGATTGGGAAAACTCAACAAAAAAGGGAATTAAATAGATAATCTCAAGCAAATCCGTCAAAACATAGGTTTCATCAAAATCCTAGAACAAGGGTTTTAGCCTGACATGCTAAATAATGAAAAGACAGAATTCATAAATAAAATCATGAAAATCAAACGCAGATGAAGAGCTCGGATTCCTCCGTTCTTCTGGCTTCCGCCCTCCGCCTTTGATCTCTTCTGCTTCTCTCGTCTGCGATAGTCTTCTGTAATCCTCCTTTTCCCCATGTCTCCAAGATCATTAATTAGGGTCTTAAACCCTTATTTATAGCTCTCAACAGTCTCCAAATCGCGTCCGTGTGAGTAGGTCGAGAACTGGCTTCAAAACGGCCCAAATCCGCGCGGAGCACACCAAAACCGCCCTGTGTGCCGCGGCTCACTTAATCTTTGCCGCGGCACATAGCGTGTAATTTAAAACCTGGGCGCTGGGTGTTTCTTCTGGGCCGCGGCTAACCTGGACTGTGCCGCGGCACAGAGTACAGATTACTCTGGGGCCCGCTGGTTGCCTTCCTGTGCCGCGGCCCACTTGCCTTGTGCCGCGGCTAACGGCCAAAATTCGCCGTTTTCGCCCGTTTCGCCTCGTTTTAGCTTCCAGACTCCAATCTCCTGACAAACATACAAGATTAAGGCATTAAAAGCTCATTTATGCAAATTTACTCGCCAAAATAATACAAAATAATGATAAATAAGCGTATAAAAATACGCCTAACAACCACCTGTCGTGAGAGCAGGTACGGGTTTTATAGCTTTTGTCGGCACTCTTGCCTTAGCTGCCACCTGATGGGTTAACGAGTTACACCATTGATTGATGGCCCCAAGGTTTTCCTCATCTTCCGATCTTCCTTCATCATCTGGTACTTGCAACTCTTCTTTCGGTTGCGAACTCGATTCTGTAGCGCTTGTTAAGGTGCTCAAAAGTTGCCTCTTTGGACAATTACTGAGAAAGTGAGGCCCATCACATAGGAAACATTTAACGGTTCGTTAGGAAGGGGCCTGCTGACCTTCTGTAGGTTTGCTACGATTCATGCTCCCATATGAACTTCCTTGAGTATAGGTTTGCCGATCCCCTACACTCCGACTCAAGTTAGGTTTGAATAGTCTTGGCATTACACTTCAGGACGATGCCATGTTTGTTGTTACTAGACGATCTTTTCGAGGTTCCGACGTGTAGTCCATTAATCGTTCTGCCGCTCCCATGGTGGCACTGAGGTCTGTGACTCGTTGGCGTAGAAGCTTCGTACGAGCAAACGGTTTCAGACCTTCGAGGAACGTAAACAACCGGTCATTCTCTAACATATCTCTAATGTGTAAAATATGTGTCGAAAACGCCTTCATGTAATCTCGAATAAGACCGGTGTGCATCAAATCTCGCAAGGCCCTTCTTGCGTTGTACTCAACATTCTCTGGGAAGAATTGTTGCCTGATGGCTTCTCGCAGTTGTTCCCAAGTGTCAATTCTTACTCGTTGAGCCTGAATGTCCGCATATTTGGTGCGCCACCACAATTTGGCATCATCAATCAAATACATTGTGGCGGTTGACACCTTTCTCGCTTCGTCCAAAACATTAGCAGCATGGAAGTATTGTTCCATGTCGAATAAGAAGTTCTCAACTTCCATGGCATCTCGGGTTCCACTATAGGAACTTGGTTTGGGGATCCGAATTCTCGTAATAGGTTCTTGAGCAACATGGGGTGTGTTGTTCACAGCTCTTTGAAGCAATCCAATCTGGATACTTATTGCTTCCATCTCGAATCTCATTTCAGCCGTATTGTTGGCTCCCATTGCTTCTGCAAGGGTTCGGCAGACTTCTCTGCATTCGCCCAACTGGGCTCGGAGGTCTTCATTCTCCGCCTCGAGGGTCTCGACCTTCTCCTCTAAGGTCTCGACAACATATCTCAATCTAGAGCACTCTTGCTCTAGATTATCGAATTGGGCTTTAGAGGCCTCGGCCTCTTTCTTCTTTCCGTCATCCTTTTTCTTGCCCTGCCTTCTAGGGACTTCCGTCTCGTTACCCGATTCCATTCTTTCGACCTTAATCGGTCTCCGATACCACCTGTCACGGGGCGCTTATAGTTTGTATAGAATGTACGCGCACCGTGCGGCTAGTAGTCAATTTACCCGACTACGTTCGCCTAACTCGTTCGAGAGTTGGTGCTAATGCGACACAATCACGTCGAGGCATTTTAGTGGCACAACAAAATTGAATATGAAAATCGATTGTATTAATACAAGGAACGATTACAATAGGCAGCAACGATTACAAGCATACACGGATAGGAGGGTCTCAGCAAACTTGCCAATTCATACTACAACACTTCAGTACACTCTTCCCCCCTATAGTAGGCTTAGAAAAATAAAAGCTAATGACAAGACTAGATATTGAAAAGCTGAACAAGCACTAACTAGCTATTACAACATTAAAAGGAAAATAAAGTAAAGCCCTACACTATAGATGATAACTTGAAGTGTGATGAGGCTCGGCATCCCAGAAAGCTGCAAGTGGGCCCATGAATGGCCCGTGATCAGGTAATAATGCCTGGGGTCGCGGGCACCTCGTGACACCCAGGCTGCCGGGTCCGATTATGTTTTCGGCTCGTTTTTCGCCCCGATTCCAAAAATAACATTTTTCTAATCTTTATATTACACTTTAAATCAGTTTTTCAAAAGAAAAATAGATTTACATTGTATCATAAAATCATGAAAAAATAATTTTTGGATGAACAATAGAAAATCAACGATTAACACTATTATGATTCCAAATCATACACCATCTAATCAAGCATTCGAAATGACAATATCGTATATACGATCGCAAGACCTACTCTCCGATACCGCTGTTGGGATTCGGTGCCTAAAACGAAGGCCCATCGGAAGCGGTAAAATGAAAATTAATTCGATTCGAATGCCTATGAGGATCGATCGAGCTACGTATATACGAATTTATAAACGAAAAGCAAGAGTCGTAAGAAACTAACCCTTGAAGTCCGTTGATTAAATGGTAACCTTCTCTTGAGCTATTCCCCAAGCTTTGCTTGATCTCTACCAATCCAATCCGCTCCAAGCCCTTGAACGATCCAACGCTGAAAGCACCGCGTCTCTACTTGCCACGCGCCGAAAAAACGACCGGAATGACAACACCCGATTAACCTCTAAGGTTACGACTAGAATCAAGTGATGAAGCTTTGTATGTTAAGATTATTACACTCTAAGTGTTTTAATCTTACTCTCTCAATATTTTCTCTCAATTTTCTCCACGAAAAATGAAGAAGAAGTGAATGAAGAAGATGAAGATGAGTGTTAAACTCAAGGTCTATCTCTCTCTCTCTCTCTCTTTCAATGGTATGTATGAAGATGCCAAGAAGTGAATGAGGATGAGAGATGAAAGTCTTCTTTATATTCTTATTCAACCCACATGAAATCAATACATATCACATGATTGATACCCTACCATATAATGTATATGATGCTTGTCCCCTCAACACATGAGATTCCAAAACCATGATGGGGACAAGTCAATACACACACATGGATATAAGTGGGGCGGCGGCCAAGATGAATTATAGGAAGAGTTTGGTTCGTTTCGGACTCCCGAGAGTCCAAACAGATAAACTCCAATTCCGTTCCGATGTATTTATATCGTTTAATTAATCTAATTAATTAAACATATCAAATACAAAATAACATAATTAATTTTTCCAAGAAATAATTATATTCATGAATTAAATTAATCACCCAGTGATATATTTAATTCATTAGGCCGTAAATCAATTTATCCAATAAATCAATTTAAACATCCAATGTCCCAAATTTAGATATCCAATAATCTGATATTCATAATGAGAGAATTAGCTTGATTCATTCCGTCCTCAATCCTAATGCGCGACTCGGTAGGTTCATCTCAGTTAGCAATGGGAGGAACCAAATAGTAGTAGCACCACCTAGCCAGCCTGGCGGCCTACACCGTACCCCAACTGAGAACGAATGATTGTGATCATTCAAGAACCATTATGTCGTGAATACCAGCAAACGTATAAACCCTTCTTTCAAATGTCCCGATCAAGTTATAGGGTCACGACCAGTCAAACCCCATCTGTACTCGACGCTATACATGCGTTAATGCAAATCGAGATCATCGAGCTCTCGTGTATCTAATACAGCTAGCTCCAATGCTTTGGCCAAAGACTTATGATCTCATCTGCCAATAACCGCATAGGACATATAACCCGTTCACTAACAGGAGAAAGAATTCTATCTTGGTATTCAGTAGGACCTGCTACTTGCCCATCAAGATGCACGTCGAGGTTGACCCCCGCCTTCCGGTTTATAGGGTCGAACTACTCTAATGAAAATCTTGACGTCACAAGCACATCCCTACTAAATCCTCAAGTCGAAGATTCATGAATACCTATCACAACCTTTCGATTCCATCATTGACTGTCCCGGAGTGAAATCCGTGTGATGAATCGAGGGTGAGTCGGTTCGAGTATACTAATCCAATTAGCATACCTATAACGTGTGCTCCCACTAACCATTAGTGTTCGACAGGCACTCTCCTTGTCAAAGAACACGTCATACAAGTCTTCACATAAACTTAACGCTCAGTCAAGTTTCATCGACTTGCGAACGATTAAGTATTTGAGCTATAAACATTTCCAGTGCCAACCCCCTTATCCAATAAGGAGTGGAACGTTTTGCTCTCAAATACACGGACTAGTTTCTATATGTATATTTACGAGTTAGGAATGCCAGTAACTACCAGTAAATAAAGAAACATCCATTGCCTTATATTGATGATTTACACAATAACAAGTACAATGCCCTCACTCAACATCCTCTGAGTGGCATTCGAGGGCATACTCCTAACAAGTCTGTGCTTATATGATGGCTTCCATGTCTAATGAGCTTCAGAGAGCTCATGAGAAAATGACTTCTGCTAGGCAGATTCTATATCACTTAACCGAACTTTATGGTGAGCACAGCAGAATTGCTAGATATAAGATATCCAAGCAACTGTTCGGTGCAAGGATGAAGGAAGGTGAGAAGGTTGGGGAACACGTCCTCAAAATGATATCCATGATCGCGAGATTGAAGGCTCTTGATTTTAAAACGGATACTTCTCTCCAAACCGACCATATCCTATAGTCTCTCCTTGATTCCTTCTCACAGTTTGTTATGAACTTCAACTGCAATGAGATTGTATGTAACTTAGGTGGGCTAATGAATAAACTAGTGACTGCTCAGTCTCAGATGAAGACTCCATGGATGAAGGAGTCTGTCCTTGTGATTTCTTCTGGACCTCGGAGGTCTAAGAATAAGAAGAAAAAGACCAAGAAGCAAACTGGACCACAAGTTAAGGACCTCAAGGGTAAGGGCAAGGCCCCGACGGTTCCGAAGAACAAGAAGAAGTAGGTGTTAGGAGTATGCTCTCGAATGCCACCCAGAGGATGTTGAGTGAGGGCATTGTACTTTTTATTATGTAAATCATTAATATAAGGCAATGGATGTTTCTTTATTTACTGGAATTCCTAACTCATAAATATACATATAGAAACGAGTCCATGTATTTGAGAGCAAAACGTTCCACTCCTTATTGGATAAGGGGGTCGGCTAGAAAGGTTTATAGCTCAAATACTTAATCATTCGCAAGTCGATGAAACTTCACTGGGCGTTAATTTTATGTGAAGACTTGTATGACGTGTTCTTTGACATGGAGAGTGCCTGTCGAACACTAATGGTTAGTGGGATCACACATTATAGGTATGCTAATTGGATTAGTATACTCGAACCGACTCACCCTCGATTCGTCACACGGATTTCACTCCAGGACAGTCAATGACGGAATCGAAAGGTTGTGATAGGTATCCGTGAACCTTCGACTTAAGGATTTAGTAGGGATGTGCTTGTGACGTTAAAATTTTCATTAGAGTAGTTCGACCCTATAAACCGGGAGGTGGGGGTCAACCTCGACGTGCATCTTAACGGGCAAGTAGCAGGTCCTACTGAATACCAAGATAGAATTCTTTCTCCCGTTAGTGAGCGAGTTAAATGTCCTGTGCGGTTATTGGCAGATGAGATCATAATTCTTTGGCCAAAGCATTGGAGCTAGTTGTATTGGATACACGAGAGCTCAATGATCTCGATTTGCATTAACGCATGCATAACGTCAAGTACAGATAGGGTTTGACTGACTGTGACCCAATAACTTGATCGGGACATCTGAAAGAAGGGTTTATACGTATACTGGTATTCACGACAGAATTTTTCTTGAATGATCCCAATCATTCGTTCTCAGTTGGGGTATAGTGTAGGCCGCCAGGCTGGCTAGGTGGTGCTACTACTCTTTGGTTCGTCCCATTGTTGACTGAGACGAACCTACCGAGTCGCGCAATAAGATTGACGACGGAATGAATCGAGCTTAATCTCTCATTATAAATATTAGATATTGGATATCTAATTTGGGACATTAGATGTTTAAATCGATTTATTGGATAAATTGATTTACGGTCTAATAAATTAAATAAATTACTGGGTGATTAATTTAATTCATAGATAATTATTTCTTGGAGAAATTAATTATGTTATTTTGTATTTGATATGATTAATTAATCGATATAAATACATCGGAACAGAATCGGAGTTTATCTGTTTGGACTTACGGGAGTCCGAAATGAACCAAACCCGTCCGGGTCTTCTAGATGGCCGCCCCTTACCAACCACCCCCCTTTGGTCTTGGTCTTCACCTTAATAGGTGGAAGACATATGGCCACCAAGGGGACTATAATATCCGTACTTTCTATTTTTGGTAATTTCTATTATTAGTGTATGTTCGTTTCGGACGACTCGCTTGTTACTGTTTTGGGATTCTAAACCTATTTTGTTCTTGGAATTTTTCCGTTTGGTCGAGTTTCGAGGATGTTTCCTATGTAATTTTATCTTGAATTATATATTGTCGCATGTACGTTCGATTCTCACAAAACTCGTTCATTTTCATTATTTATCGGTTTGCATAAGTTCGTATGGGTGAGTTGGTCGTGTTGAGACTTTCGGTTTGTTAATCCGACATCGTATCATGCTTTTCGGGCACTTGGGCCATTTTTGTAATTTCCCATAAGTTTAGGAAATTTCATTTTCTTTGTCGTATTACGGACTCTCCGGTGATCGGAGTTGTATTTTCTTTCAGCGCTCAACTCTGTCGTCTTGTATATTCCGTGTTCATATTTCTGGATTCTGGCCTTGCTTCGTATTTCGACTTTTTTGTACTGTCAGCAGCAGTATACTGAGCAGTACTGGACTGCTGCCTGAGTAGAGCACGCTACTCCTGGTTCCCTTGCGTGCGCTATTGCTGTGTGGTTAGCGTACGCTAACTTGGAGTTCGTAGCGTGCGCTAACGATTTCAGTGGACTGGGCAGAAGGTTCAGTATTTCGGTACTGGACCAGATAGCGTAAGCTAATTTAGCATTAACGCACGCTAATCTTGTTAGCTTGCGTACGCTAACGGGAGGATAGAAGGCTGGCTGCATTTCGACACCCCGTTAGCGCATGCTAATTCTTGTTCGTAGCATGCGCTAAGCCTATTTAATATAAATAGGACATCAATAGCCCAACTTCGTCATTTTCCATCCTTACTCCTCCTCTTCGGCTTTGAGCGATTCCAGACAAGGGTTAGGGCCGATTCCGACCGAATATCATCATCCACTACAATCCGTGCATTCCTTGCATGAATTCTTCAAGTTCTTAACATTTTCCACCATCCGAATCATGGTAAGAATCCCTGAAACCCTTGTTTTGAGATTTTGGGGAAATTTTTGGGGATTTCTTGTGATTTGACTCTTTTAATCCGAATTGTCATGTATTATTGCTTGACTTCAATCGTGTACTTGTAATCCTTCGTTTTTATTGAGGATTTGTAGTTTTAAACTCTGATTTTTCCATTGTTCATCACTTATACCCGACAATACCCTAGGAATGATCGACGAATTGTTCCAGCGGGTAGAACTAAGATGTATTCCTACGTTGTCGTAATTTTGAGATTTATTGCATATCATTATTGTGTTAGGATCAGACTTGTGAAGATTATTTGGGCCAAAACCTTTCCGTTCACCATTTTTCTTCACGTCGTGTTAACCAAGGCAAGTACATGTATTACATTCCGTTATGTATGTTACGTTTTCAAAGTGAATGATGAATTGTGGTTTTTCAGGTGCGTGAATTATGTTGCTTCCACTCGGAGCGTTCGACGGGATGTCTGGGGGTCGATACTAAGGGGTACGGCCGCAGAAGTGGACTTGGGTGCGTGTGTGGTTGAACTTCCACCCGGAGTGTCCGACGGGATGTCTAGGGGTCGATACTAAGGGGTACAGCCGCGGAAGTGGTATCCCACCCGGAGCGTTCGACGGGATGTCTAGGGGTCGATACTAAGGGGTACGGCCACAGGATACCAGTTGTGATTTTGTGATATCGTGATGATTGAAAACTGATTTGATTGCCAATGTAGTATTCCGGAATATCTATGGCAAATGATTTTTGCTTGAGATGACTGTGTAAAAATCGTATTTGTATATAATGTTGTGTAGTTGTGTACTTGCACTAGCTATTCGAATGCTAACCCCTTAAATGGGGGAAATGCGTCTTATGCATTTCAGGTACTAGGAGAGCTGAGGAGCAGGCATGGGACATGCACGCAAAGGATGGGTTGGCATGATTATGAGGCTCGAGTCTTTAATTATGTTGGGTCATTTATATTGTTTGAGTATCGGAATTTGAACGGTTTTATTGCATTCGGTTAAAGTCCCCTGCGTGGGCAATGACACGGTATCGACTTATACTTTCACGTACTTCTATTAAAACGTTTTGGCCGAGGCCGCGGCCCCATTTTTACATTAATGATTGTGTCTTTGGGATTTTTCTTGTACTGAATATGTGTCATGTGTTAGCCTGGTAGACCTCACGAGGGTTCTACGGCGTGTAATGTCCCATTTGAGAATTGGGGTGTTACATTTATGGTATCGGAGCCTAGGTTTTGAATGCCTAGGCTGTTGGTTAATTTTGGGTCTGTCAGTTAAGTCGTTTGAGTCAGTCGTTGAGCCTAATATCATCATGCTACCGTCTTTTTGTGCAACCCATGGCTGTAAGTCTCCTTGAACTCTTATACTTCTGTAATTCGTTTTCTTGCATTGTTCGGAATTGTGAATTGTGATACCCACTTTGTAAATTTTGAATCTTTCTAATCTTGTCCTTTTCATATTTTCTTCAGTATGTTGAGAGGTCGTGGTAGACCAGCTAGGGGACGCGGCCAAGGTCGTGGTCGTGGTGCTAATAACGAGGAAGGCTCACTTTCTCAGTTCTCTACGGATTCGGCTTCTCATTCAGTGCCGTCGGGTAATAACGCCGACGCCACGGCTACTACCATACTTCAGCAGTTGGTAGCCCAGCTCACTCAGATAGCCCAGGGTGGACGCCAAAATCCGCCCCCGGCTCCAGAGGATGAAGCTAGTAAATGGCTTCAGATAGTAACTAAGATGCACCCCCCTCGTTTTACTGGTTCTTCTGACTCCCTCGGTTGGGAGAATTGGGTCTTTCAGTTGGGTAGGACTTTTGATGTCATAGCTTGTCCCGATGACAGGAGGGTACATATTGCTCAGTACCTCCTGGATAATGAAGCTGCAGAATGGTGGAAGGATATGATGCCCAGAGACCGCCAGGCCACTTGGGAGGAATTTAAGGCTGCTAGAAAGCAGAATATTTGTCTACCGCCAGTCAAGGAGCACAGAATTGTGGAGTTCTTCACCGCTACACCTCAGGATGTGCCTATTTCTCAGGCCATTATCACTTATAATCAGCAATTAGGATTTGTGAAAGATCAGGTGAGGACCGAGGCCGACAAGATCCGTTATTTCAATATGCGCATGAAACCGCATATCAGGCAGAGTATGGCACCGCTCATGTGTGTCACTTTGAAGGAGTATCAGGATCGCGCTCTTGCGATTGAGATGGCCGCACCGGAATCAGAGTTGGGTATCGAGGCCAGGAAATAGAAAACGGTTGGCAGTTTTTCATCCGGAAAGAGTGGCCGATTTTCAAGAGCACAGACTGCCCCTACACCTGGGAAGAGGCCGTTTCAGCAGCCTGGGGGATCGCAGGGTAATCGTTCAGTCCAGTCCGTTGCTTCTGGTGGCAGGGTTTGTTTTAACTGCAACCAATATGAGCATCTGATGAAGGATTGCCCTTCTCCTCCAGTTACTTGTTTTACTTGCGGGCAGACTGGACACCGAGCAGCACATTGTGAGAGAGCCACCAGGGCTGCCAGAGCTCCGACTACCACCACCGTTCAGAGAGAGCACAGTATTGATCAGAAGACTCCAGTTGCTCATGTTCCTCAGAGTTCGGGCCGTGGTAGGGGCCGGAGTCAGCCGGGACGCCGAGCTGCATCTAGTTCGGGCTCAGTCCACCCTTGGTTATATCAGATGAGGTGCACGGAGGATACAGACGTTCCAGTGGCGTCAGGTACCACTCAGATCCTTTCTCATCCAGTTTCGGTGCTTTTCGATTCGGGTGTTACTCAATCTTTTATTGCTTCGGATTGTGTGTGTCGTATTGGTATTGACTGCATATATGAGTGCGAACCATTCGTAGTGGGTACGCCTAGTGGGGATCGTATGGTTGGGGACCGGGAAGTTAGGAATTGTCCAGTGAGGATCGGGAGCCGAGATTGGCCCTCGAACCTTATTGTTATAGATCTTAAGGGTGAGGATTTGATCCTCGGGGAGGATTGGTTGGATCGTCACGGTGCTATCATGAATTATCGGACTCGCACCATCTCGATAGTGGCTGAGGATGGCACCGAGCATACTCTCGTCGGTTGTAAACCGGGTAGATCGGGAAGTGTGATTAGCGCCTTGAAGGCGATGAAACTTCTGAATCAGGGTTGTGTCGGCTATTGGTGTTACGCTTTACAGGAGGAGGATGGCGGAGTCGACATGTCGTCGATTCCAGTTGTCAGTGAGTACCCCGACGTATTTCCAGATGACTTGCCGGGATTACCACCACAGCGAGAGGTTGATTTTTCTATTGATCTTGAGCCGAATGTGGCTCTCGTTTCTCGAGCGCCATACCGTATGGCACCGTCGGAGATGTTAGAATTGAAGAAACAGTTGGGGGAATTGTTAGATAAAGGGTATATTCGACCGAGCGCATCGCCTTGGGGTGCGCCCGTACTTTTTGTTAAGAAGAAGGATGGGTCGCTTCATTTATGCATCGACTACCGAGAATTAAACAAGTTGACCATCAAAAACAAGTACCCTTTGCCCAGGATCGACGACTTGTTTGATCAGCTTCAGGGATCGATAGTCTTTTCGAAGAATGATTTACGATCGGGCTACTACCAGTTGAGGATTCGGGACAGCGATATACCGAAAGCTGCCTTTCGAACGAGATATGGCCATTACGAGTTTGTGGTTATGCCTTTCGGGCTAACCAATGCCCCAGCAGTGTTCATGCAGTTAATGAACAAATTTTTTATCAAGTATCTGGACAAATTCGTAGTCGTCTTTATCGACGACATCCTTATCTATTCCCGGAGTCGAGAGGAGCATGCATTACATCTTTGGATTGTGTTGGACACTTTGAGAACTGAGCAGTTGTACGCAAAGTTCTCTAAGTGTGAGTTTTGGCTCAAGGAAGTGATGTTCCTCGGGCACATGATCTCAGCGGAGGGAGTTCAGGTAGATCCACAGAAGATAGAGGCGGTGATGGCATGGGAACCGCCCAAGAATGTGAAGGAAGTGAGAAGTTTTCTGGGACTAGTAGGCTATTATCGTAGGTTCGTTGAGGGATTTTCTATGATCGCTAGACTGCTCACTTAGTTACTCCAGAAAACTCAGAAGTTCGAGTGGACCGCAGACAGACAGGATAATTTTGACGAGTTAAAGAGACGATTAACTACCGCACCCATTTTAGCATTGCCTTAGGGGAACAAGGATTTCGTGGTGTATAGTGATGTTTCGGGCCTTGGGCTCGGATGTGTTTTCATGCAGAGAGACAGAGTGATTGCTTATGCGTCCCGCCAGTTGAAACCTTATGAAGTAAATTATGCAGCACACGCCGGCCGGGCCGCGGCACACTGCCGAACCCTGGGAACAGTTTTTGGGCTTATGCCGCGGCACACTTCGGCTGAGCTGCGGCACACGATGCGGTGAACTGTATAATTTCGTTTTTTTGGGACGAAATCAGCCATTTTTCTTCCTTTCCTTCACCTGCGCACGAGAGAGAGAGAGAGAGAGAGAGAGAGAGAGAGAGAGAGAGAGTTGATGGGAGAACTTCTCATCATTCATCACTTGAGGGTTGATTTTCATCATTTTCATTCGGTTGTGAAGCCCGGATAATCGATCTAACGCGTGTCCTACGGATCATAGTACTTGGATCTTCAAAGGTAATATCTCTTAGAACCCTACTTTTGGATAATTTGGGGGTTTTGGGATTTTCTTCCGATTCGTTCCGTTTTGTTGGTGGATTCATCATGAATACGATTAATATTGTTAGTATCATTAGCTTTCCTACGGATTCATGGATATTTTGTGGGTTTTTACGAAATCGAGAGGGTTTGGTTGTGGTCCGCCCTTGTTGTTATTTTTGGTACGAATATACATGAATCGTAGGCGGGTTTTCGGGTGTATTCCATTTCCGTATTCTTCTAGAGTTGGTTGTGATTGTGTTATTCGAATCGTTAGGTTCATTTCCGCCGGTTCCTCGCGGTCGTGTTCGATCCTTCCTTTCCGTTCGTATCACCGTCTATTAACCGAGGCAAGTACTCTTATGAACTTACAATCTTAATGTATTAGTATTGCATGAGAATTGTGTGTGTTTGTATGCTCACTATGGGTTAGATCCGACGGGGTCTCGATAGGGGTCTACGGAGGGGTAGATCCGCGAGCTTGCTTTTAACCACTGTGGGTTAGATCCGACGGGGTCTCGGTAGGGGTCCACAGAGGGGTGGATCCACGGTTAATTGTGGTGCATTTTTACAAATGTGATTTGATTATGGCATTTCTGGAAATGAGTAATTTGGAACTATGCATTCTTGATTGCATGCATTTACTATATGTATAAGATGTAAGTCGTTCATTTGGTTACTTGTACTAGCGTAATTGCTAACCCCTTTGGGGACCCGTTTTGGGGAAATTCGTTTTATGAATTTCAGGTCAGGTTCATCGAGACGAGCGGGCGCTGGACCAGTATGCGGATGATGGCTGTGCGTGATGATTGTGCACGAGTGGTGTCTTATTGCCTTTTATCTTTTTACCTTTTGTGGTCTTTAAACTAATAGAAGTACTCGAGTACTTAAGAATTTTTACTAAATGCAGGTTGTATTGTTGTTTATTATGTTTGTGTCGGATTATGGTGTCATGTTTGACCGGTTGAACCGGGTGGATTATTTGGTTTGGCATCTTTATGACGAGGTGTTATTCTGTTGTTTCTGTGAGTCGATGAGTATGATATTTGTTCAGTCTGGTGGGTCCCATATAGGGATTCACGGCGCTGTAATATACCTCGAATATCTTGGGGGTGTTACAAAAAATGGTATTGGAGCGCTAGGTTTATGGATACCTAGGCTTGTCAGTTTATTGGGTCTTGTTGTGTTTTGTTTTGCACATCATCGTCACGCTGCCATGATTCCGGTACTACCAGTGCCCGTAAGTTTTCCTTCCTCTATTCCTTATTCCCTTGTATCGTACCTTTGATTCTCGATTTGTGATTATTCTTTTCTTGTACTTACCGTCGTATGGCTTTTGCTACTTATTTAACTCCAGTATGGATGCTGGAAGAGGTCGTGGTCGCGGTCGTGGTCGTGGATGCGGCTGGGGACGTGGGGCAGCCGGTGGGGCGGCCACGTCGCAGTCTTCTGGCCGCGATGCAGCGACCGTCACAGTCATGCTTCTTCTCAGGAGCGCGCCGACCTTGGTATTGCGGCTGTTATGCAGCAAATGGTGAACCAAATGGCGGCAATAGCTCAGGCGGTTCAGAACCCGGATCAGGCCCATGCTAATCGGGGCAGAGCGGACCGTTAGCTCCAAGATGTCATCAAGATGCATCCTCCTCAGTTTTCGGGAGCTTCAGACCCGATTAGCTGGGAAGGGTGGATCAAGGAGATATCTAAATTCTTCACTGCTACCAACTGTCTCGAGGACCGTAAGGTCCCTATTGCCCAGTACTTTCTCACTAGGGACGTTACGGATTGGTGGGAGACCGTTGGGCCCAAAGACCATGTTGCTTCGTGGGCCGAATTTTAGGAATTGATGGAGACCGAATATTGCCCGTGGCCGGTCAGACAGGCTCGAGTACATGCTTTCTATGATGTTCAACCACGGGATATCCCCGTATCTCAAGCTATTGCTGATTTTAACAATGAGTTCGGTTATGTGAAGACCCAAGTTGTCGAGGAGAGCGACAAAATTTTCCATTTTTCCAGGCGGATGAAATTGTCGATTCGGGACTATATGTCGGGGCTCGTCTGTACTATCTTGAAGGATTACCAGAGTAGGGACCTTGCTTACGATATGTCTGTGATGGCGAGTGAGGCGGCCCGCGAGAGCAAGAAGCAGAAGTCTGCCGGGAATTTTTCGGGCCACAAAGGTGGAGGTCAGCAGAAATTCCAGTCTGCTAACTTTTCCGCTGGCGGTGGCCCAGCTCGATCTACTGGGTTTCCCCACAGGGCAGCCAGTGCCCCTTCTCGAGAGGTGAAGTGTTTTAACTGTGGCCAGCCAGTCCACATCAGTCGTAATTGTCCGAGTCCTTTGCTGACATGTAATCAGTGTGGCCAGCCAGGCCACAAGGCGGCTTTCTGTGCTGAGAGGGAGAGAATCGTGGGTGCCCGGACTTCCATTCCAGCGCCTAGGGAACCGAGTGTGAATCAAGGATCGTTTGCTTCTCAATCTCCGCCGAGTGCTAGTCGAGGGAGAGGACGGGGTCAGCCCGCTAAGGGGGGAGCTTCCAGTGTCAGCTCAACCCACCCGCGTGTCTATGAGATGCGGAGAGCCGATGACCCAGCGGCTACCGTGGCGACAGGTACCGTTCATATTCTTTCTCATCCTGTCAGTGTGCTTTTTGATTCTGGTGCTACGCATTCGTTCATATCTCTGGATTGTGCACGCCGTTTAAGTCTCGATTGTTTGACACCTTGTGAGCCCTTCATCGTTAAGCTTCCTAGCGGTGATAGGATCGTTGGTGATCAGGAGGTTCGAGACTGTTCTGTATTTATTTGTGAGAGGGCTTGGCCCTCTAATCTTATTGTTGTGGGTATCGAGGGTGAGGATTTGATTCTTAGGGATGATTGGCTCGAGCGGCACGGTGCGATTATGAACTACCGCACGAGAATCATCACAATGTTAGCCGAGTACGGCACCGAGCACTCTTTCGCGGGGCGAAAGAGGGGAAACCAGAAGTTAGTTATTAACGCCTTGAAGGCTATGAGACTCTTGCGAAAGGGGTGTACTAGTTATTGGTGCTACGCCCTGAAGGCGGAGAGTGGTGGAGTCGAGCTTTCGTCGATTCCAATCGTTAGTGAGATTCCTAATGTATTTATTGACGAGTTACCGGGATTACCACTGGATCGTGAGGTCGAGTTTGCTATAGAGTTAGAGCCGGGCGCAGCTCCTATTTCGAAGGCGCCCTATCGCATGGAACCTTCAGAGATGTCCGAGTTGAAGAAGCAGTTGAGTGAGCTTCTTGAGTCGGGGTATGTTCGACCGAGCACCTCGCCTTGGGGCACACCGGTCCTGTTTTTGCGGAAGAAGGATGGTTCACTACGTTTGTGTATCGACTATCGCGAACTAAACAAGGTGACCATCAAGAACATGTATCCTTTGCTGAGAATCGATGACTTGTTCGATCAGTTGCAGGGAGTTGCGGTGTTCTCGAAGATTGATTTGAAATCGGGGTACTATCAGCTCCGGGTGAGGGAGTCCGATGTACCGAAAACAGCTTTTCGGACGAGATACGGACATTATGAGTTTCTAGTTATGCCGTTCGGGTTAACTAATGCGCCGGCGGTGTTCATGCAGTTGATGAACAAAGTCTTTATCGAGTATTTGGATAAGTGTGTCTTCGTCTTCATTGACGATATTCTTATTTATTTGAGGAACGAGGAAGAGCATGCCCATCATTTGCGGGTAGTGTTAGACATTTTGAGGACCGAGCAACTCTATGCGAAGTTCTCGAAATGTGAGTTCTGGCTGAAGGAAGTGATGTTTCTAGGTCACGTGATTTCGGTAGGGGTTCGTGTAGATCCGCAGAAGATCGAGGCGGTGTTGGATTGGGCACCGCCCAAGAATGTGAGAGAGCTCCGTAGTTTCTTGGGTTTGGCTGGCTACTATCGTAGGTTCGTCGAGGGATTCTCGAAACTAGCTCGGCCACTTACGCAGTTGCTCCAGAATCAGAAGTTAAATGCGGAATGACGAGAGCGATCGAGTTTTGAGGAATTGAAGAAGCGTTTGACTTCAGCCCCGGTTTTGGCGTTGCCATGTGGCAACGAGGGTTTTTCCGTTTATAGCGATGCTTCAGGTCAGGGTCTTGGGTGCGTATTGATGCAGCACGGCAAGACCATTGCCTATCTTGTCGAGACGATTGAGGCCGTATGAGCTGAACTACCCTACTCATGATTTGGAGTTAGCGGCAGTCGTTTTTACGCTAAAGATTTGGCGTCACTATCTTTTCGGCTCTGCATGTCAGATTTTTACCGATCATAAAAGTCTGAAATACATATTTACTCAGTGGGAGTTGAATATGAGGCAGAGGAGGTGGTTAGAGCTGATTAAGGATTATGATCTCGAAATCCTTTATCATCCGGGCAAGGCTAACGTCGTGGCCGACGCCTTGAGTCGGAAACCAGTTGCGTTACGAACGCTTGAGATCCTTACATCTCAGTCTGAGCTTCGGCGGGCTTTGATCGAATTAGATGTTGAGGTTTTGTTGTCGGGAGCCATCGGGCAACTTTGTGCCTTAGAGATTTCGTCGTCTTTGATCGATGAAATTAAGCTGAAGCAGTTAGAGGATCCGATGATTACTCAAATCCGAGAGAACGTTCTTAAAGGAAAGTCTCCTGGGTTTGTGATTCACGAGGATGGTATTTTGAGATTCCAGAGTTGGCTTTGTGTGCCGAACGACTCAGACTTGAGACAGAGTATTTTGCGGGAGGCCCATGCTACACCTTACTCCGTTCATCCTGGTTCGAGTAAGATGTACAAGGACTTGAGAAGGAACTTCTGGTGGAATGATATGAAGAAAGAGGTCGCACAGTTTGTAGCGAGATGTTTGACTTGTCAGCAGGTCAAAATCGAGCATCGCCACCATTTGAGTTATTCTGATCACTTCCGTTCCGGAATGGAAATGGGAAGATATATCGATGGATTTCATTACGAGTTTGCCGAGATCGAGGTCGGGCATGAATATGGTATGGGTGATTGTTGATCGTCTGACCAAGTCGGCACACTTTCTGGGCATCAAGGACACTTGGGGCCCGGAGAAGTTAGCTCGTATGTTTATCGCGCAGATTGTGAGGCTTCACGGTACTCCGAAGTCTATCATTTCGGATCGTGATGGCCATTTTGTATCGCACTTCTGGCAGGCGGTGCATAAGGCGTTGGGTACCCGTTTGCATTTGAGTACCTCTTTTCATCCCGATCGGATGGGCCGGTCGGAGCACTATCCAGACGTTCGGGGATTTGTTGCGTGCTTGTGCTCTCGATTGGAGTAGTGACTGGGAGGAACATTTGCCATTGATCGAATTCACGTATAACAACAGTTGGCACGCGTCGATTCGGATGGCACCGTATGAGGCACTTTATGGGCGGCGATGTCGATCACCAATTTGTTGGAATGAGACGTCCGATTTGGTCGGGACCGAGCTAGATGTCGTTTTGGAGGTGAGGCGGAAGATAGAATTAATTCGGGAACGGATGTTGACTGCCCAGAGTCGACAGAAGTCGTATGCCGACGTCCGTCGTCGACCTTTGGAATTCGAGGTGGGAGACCACGTTTTGCTAAAAGTGTCGCCGACGAAGGGAGTTTTTCGTTTCGGGAAGAAAGGGAAGTTGAGTCCGAGATTTATTGGACCCTTTGAGATTCTCGAGCGAGTCGGTGGGTTGGCATACCGTTTGGCGTTACCTCCGGCCTTGAGTCATGTTCATAGCGTTTTTCATGTTTCCCAACTGAGGAAATATGTCCCGGATCCTAGTCACGTCATCGATTATGGCGAGATTAATGTCGCTGAAGATATTACTTTTGAGGAGCGTCCTTTGAAGATTTTGGAGCATCGTGAGAAACGACTGAGGCATAAGACCATCCCTTTGGTCAAAGTGCAGTGGTCGAGACACAGTGTCGAGGAGGCAACTTGGGAAACCGAGGATAGCATGCGTGCTAGGTACCCTGAGTTGTTTGTTTCTTAAGTTTCGGAACGAAACTTATTTTTAGAGGGGTAGAATGTAATATCCGCATTTTTCTTTCCCTTGTATTTTCATTTCCGGTGTATTTTTCGATTGTAGTAACCCTCGTGTATCTTTCAGTGTATCTTTCCTGTCATCTATTGATCTGATTCTCGTTATTGTTGTGCGGAACCGCCATTTCGGGGTTGCCGTGGATCCATTTCGTGTTATTGTTTCCCAAATATTGATTCCTATTGCTTTTAGTCTCTTCCCGGATCATTTTTCATCATTTTAGGACCAAAAGGGGGTGTGGGCCGCGGCACAAGGAGTGTGCGCCGCGGCACACATATTTTCGATTTTGGCGAGCGGGTATCTTGTGTGCGCGGCACATGCCGAGGCGCGGCTGCTGTCGAGTCGATGCGCGGCACACTCGTGTGGCATTTTCGGCCAAAACCCGATGCAGTGCCGCGGCTGCACGCCCGGCCGCGGCATGCTGCGAACCACAGGAACGATTTTGGGCTTGTGCCGCGGCACACTTCGGCTAAGCCGCGGCACACGATGCGGTCAACTGTATAATTTCGTTTTTTTTGGGCGAAATCACCCATTTTTCTTCCTTTCCTTCACCTGCGCACGAGAGAGAGAGAGAGTTGAGGGGAGAACTTCTCATCATTCATCACTTCAGGGTTGATTTTCATCATTTTCATTCGGTTGTGATGCCCGGATAATCGATCTAACGCGTGTCCTACGGATCATAGTACTTGGATCTTCAAAGGTAATATCTGTTAGAACCCTACTTTTGGATAATTTGGGGGTTTTGGGATTTTCTTCCGATTCGTTCCGTTTTGTTGGTGGATTCATGATGAATACGATTAATATTGTTAGTATCATTAGCTTTCCTAAGGATTCATGGATATTTTGTGGGTTTTTACGGAATCGAGAGGGTTTGGTTGTGGTCCGCCCTTGTTGTTATTTTTGGTACGAATATACATGAATCGTAGGCGGGTTTTCGGGTGTATTCCATTTCCGTATTCGTCTAGAGTTGGTTGTGATTGTGTTATTCGAATCATTAGGTTCATTTCCACCGGTTCCTTGCGGTCGTGTTCGATCCTTCCTTTCCGTTCGTATCACCGTCTATTAACCGAGGCAAGTACCCTTATGAACTTACAATCTTAATGTATTAGTATTGCATGAGAATTGTGTGTGTGTGTGTGTGTGCTCACTATAGGTTAGATCCGACGGGGTCTCGGTAGGGGTCCACGGAGGGGTGGATCCGCGAGCTTGCTTTTAACCACTATGGGTTAGATCCGACGGGGTCTCGGTAGGGGTCCACGGAGGGGTGGATCCACGGTTAATTGTGGTGCATTTTTACTAATGTGATTTGATTATGGCATTTCTGGAAATGAGTAATTTGGAACTATGCTTTCTTGATTGCATGCATTTACTATATGTATAAGATGTAAGTCGTTCATTTGGTTACTTGTACTAGCGTAATTGCTAACCCCTTTGGGGAAATTCGTTTTATGAATTTCAGGTCAGGTTCATCGAGACGAGCGGGCGTTGGACCAGTATGCGGATGATGGCCGTGCGTGATGATTGTGCACGAGTGGTGTCTTATTGCCTTTTATCTTTTTACCTTTTGTGGTCTTTAAACTAATAGAAGTACTCGAGTACTTAAGAATTTTTACTAAATGCAGGTTGTATTGTTGTTTATTATGTTTGTGTCGGATTATGGTGTCATGTTTGACCGGTTGAACCGGGTGGATTATTTGGTTTGGCGTCTTTATGACGAGGTGTTATTCTGTTGTTTCTGTGAGTCGATGAGTATGATGTTTGTTCAGCCTGGTGGGTCCCATATAGGGATTCACGGCGCTGTAATATACCTCGAATATCTTGGGGGTGTTACAGATGCGTCCGAGCTGATTGGTACCGAACCCGATATAGTAGTTGAGACGAGAGAGAAGATTGCTCTGACTCGCGCTAGGTTGTTGACGGCCCAGAGTCGGCAGAAGTCTTATGCCGATACGCGACGCCGGCCGTTGGAATTTGAGGTGGGAGATCATGTCTTGCTTAAGGTGTCGCCGACGCGGGGAATTTACTGCTTCGGTCGGAAGGGTAAACTTAGTCCGAGATATATTGTACCGTTCGAGATTTTAGAGAGAGTTGGAGAGCTTGCCTATCGGTTAGGCTTGCTGCCGTCCTTGAGTCACGTGCATAATGTATTTCATGTTTCCCAGCTTAGGAAGTATGTATCGTATCCTAGCCATATTATTGATTTTGGAGAGATCGAGTTGGGACCTGACAATACCATCGATGAGAGGCCGATTCAGATTTTAGAGCGTCGCGTGAAGCAACTTCGACATAAAACCATTCCTTTGGTTAAAGTTCAATGGTCGAGGCATGGACCCGAGGAAGCCACATGGGAGACGGAAGAGAGTATGCGGTCGAGATACCCCGAGTTATTTGCGTTGTAAGTTTCGGGACGAAACTTATTTTTAGGGGGAGAGAATGTAATATCCGTACTTTCTATTTTTGGTAATTTCTATTATTAGTGTATGTTCGTTTCGGACGACTCGCTTGTTACTGTTTTGGGATTCTGAACCTATTTTGTTCTTGGAATTTTTCCGTTTCGAGGATGTTTTTACGTAATTTTATCTTGAATTATATCTTGTCGCATGTACGTTCGATTCTCGTAAAACTCGTTCATTTTCGTTATTTCTCAGTTTGCATAAGTTCGTATGGTTGAGTTGGTCGTGTTGAGACTTTCGGTTTGTTAATTCGACGTCGTATCGTGATTTTCGGGCACTTGGGCCATTTTTATAATTTCCCATAAGTTTAGGGAATTTCATTTTCTTTGTCGTATTACGGACTCTCCGGTGATCGGAGTTGTATTTTATTTCAGCGCTCAACTCTGTCGTCTTGTATATTCCGTGTTCGTATTTCTGGATTCTGGCCTTGCTTCGCATTTCGACTTTTTTGTACTGTCGGCAGCAGTGTATTGAGCAGTACTAGACTGCTGCCTGAGTAGCGCACGCTACTCCTGGTTCCCTTGCGTGTGCTATCGCTGTGTGGTTAGCATACGCTAACTTGGAGTTCGTAGCGTGCACTAACGATTTCAGCGGACTGGGCAGAAGGTTCAGTATTTCGGTACTGGACCAGATAGCGTACGCTAATTTAGCGTTAACGCACGCTAATTTCTAACATTAGCGCACGCTAATCTTGTTAGCTTGCATACGCTAACGGGAGGACAGAAGGCTGACTGCATTTCCACACCCCGTTAGCGCATGCTAATTCTTGTGCGTAGCGTGCGCTAAGCCTGTTTAATATAAATAGGACAGCAACAGCCCAACTTCGTCATTTTCCATCCTTACTCCTTCTCTTCGGCTTTGAGAGATTCGAGACGAGGGTTAGGGCCGATTCCGACCGAATATCATCATCCACTACCATCCATGCATTCCTTGCGTGAATTCTTCAAGTTCTTAACATTTTCCACCATCCGAATCAAGGTAAGAATCCCTGAAACCATTGTTTTGAGATTTTGGGGAAATTTTGGGGATTTCTTGTGATTTGACACTTTTAATCCGAATTGTCATGGATTATTGCTAGACTTTAATCGTGTACTTGTAATCCTTCGTTTTTATTGAGGATTTGTAGTTTTAAACTCCGATTTTTCCATTGTTCATCACTTATACCCGACAATACCCTAGGAATGTTTGACGAATTGTTCCAGAAGGTAGAACTAGGATGTATTCCTACGTTGTCGTAATTTTGAGATTGATTGCATATCATTATTGTGTTAGGATCAGACTTGTGAAGATTATTCGGGCCAAAACCTTTCCGTTCACCATTTTTCTTCACATCGTGTTAACCAAGGCAAGTACATGTATTACATTCCGATATGTATGTTATGTTTTCAAAGTGAATGATAAATTGTGGTTTTTCGGGTGCGTGAGTTGTGTTCCTTCCACCCGGAGTGTTCGACGGGATGTCTGGGGGTCGATACTAAGGACTACGGCCGCGGAAGTCGACTTGGGTGCGTGTGTGGTTGAACTTCCACCCGGAGTATCCGACGGGATGTCTGGGGTCGATACTAAGGGGTCCAGCCGCGGAAGTGGTATCCCACCCGGAGCGTTCGACGGGATGTATGGGGGTCGATACTAAGGGGTACGGCCACGGGATACCAGTTGTGATTTTGTGATATCGTGATGATTGAAAACTGATTTGATTGCCAATGTAGTATTCCGGAATATCTATGGCAAATGATTTCTGCTTGAGATGACTGTGTAAAAATCGTATTTGTATATAACGTTGTGTAATTGTGTACTTGCACTAGCTATTCGAATGCTAACCCCTTAAATGGGGGAAATGCGTCTTATGCATTTCAGGTACCGGGAGAGCTTAGGAGCAGGCACGGGACATGCACGCAAAGGATGGGTTGGCATGATTATGAGGCTCGAGTCTTTAATTATGTTGGGTCATTTATATTGTTTGAGTATCGCAGGGGCAATGACGTGGTATCGACTTATACTTTCACGTACTTCCATTAAAATGTTTTGGCCGAGGCCGCGGCCCCATTTTTAATGATTGTGTCTTTGGGATTTTTCTTGTACTGAATATGTGTCATGTGTTAGCCTGGTAGACCTTACGAGGGTTCTACGGCGTGTAATGTCCTATTTGAGAATTGAGGTGTTACAGGGACAACATCTTTTAAGATATTGTTTTAGGTGATATGGTCTTGATTCTTGGAGAAAAAAAAGAAGACAATATCTCTCCCCCTCACCAAGTGTATCTCACGAATTGAGCAAAAGAAAGGAGAGAAGAAAATAGTTTTCTTAGTCTTCAAAGTGTTCTTCATCATCTTCATATTTTCTTGGAGAAATATTGTGAGGATTCATTGAGAGATATAGATTATACACTTATAGTGTTATAATCAAAATCAAAAGCTTCATTATCCTTACTCTAGCCGTATCCTTGGAGGATAGCAAGGTGATCGTCATTCTGTTTGTTTCTCCGACGCGTGGCAAGTAGAGACGCAGTATTTCGGCGTTGGATCACCCAAGAGCTTCAAGCAGATTGGATTCGTGGAGAGCAACTAAATCTTGGGGAATATCTCAAGAGAAGGATACCATTTAATCAACGGACTACAAGGGTATGTCTCTCGTGTCATCTTGTGTTTCGTTTTATTCGTATATACGTAGCTCGATCGATCCTCATAGGGATTCGGATCGAATTAATTTTCATTTTACCGTTTCTGCTGAGACTTCGTTTCAGGCAACGAATCCCAACAGAAGGATGCCTATCTCAAGTGCGGTGACCTGGGACACTGGGCTAGAGACTGTCCGATTCTTCATGGCACTTTAGGTACAGAACTTTTAGTTTTGGAAACAAATTGTTCTGCTACTATATTTTCTACTTACTGGATACTGGATTCTGGTGCTAGTTCTTATATTTGTACCGTGGATCAGGATCTGGAACAAAGTAGGAAGCTTGGAGATGGAGAAGTTATGATCACAGTCGGAAGCGGGCATAGTGTCGAGGCGACCGACATAGGATCACTTATTTTGGGTTTACAATCCGGCTTTGTTTCGACTTTAGAAGATGTACTGGTTTTTCCCAAGGGGCACAAAAACATTGTATCCATTCCGGTCATGTATCGAAAAGGCTTTTCATTTTTCATTGGTGATGGTTCCTGCAAAATTTATTTCAGAAATAAACTAGTGGGTACTGCTACATTGTTAAATGGATTGTATCATCTGAATCTCAGCAACTAAGTAGTTGTGAATACTATGACTAGAAAATGTGGTAGGGATGAAACCAATCAAGTTTTGAAATGGCATCTTAGACTTGGTCATGTTGGTCAGACCAAGGTTTACAAGATGGAAAAAGATTGACTTATGGATCCATTGGGATCGGATCCCTTTCCTACATGTGATTCTTGCCTTAAAGGCAAAATGACTAAGTCCCCCTTCACAGGGACTTTTGAAAGAGCCGTTGATAAACTGGGATTAATCCATACCGACGTATGTGGTGCTTTAGAAGCAGGACGTGATGGATATCAATATTTCATTACGTTTACAAATGATCATACTAGGTATGGTTATGTATACTGTTGACTCAAAGTATTTTGATGATGATCATATTCAAAACATTTAACAAAATCTATCCCATCGAGCTGCTATATTGAAGGAAAATCATGTTCTTAGCGCACACTACAACGGTATGGTAGCACACCCTATCGAGGGAAAATCACCTGCAGTCAGGCAAGTAATCTGCAGCCTAGTGGAGTCTCCTGATGGATAGCGCACACAATATACAAAATATCAGCGCACGCTAAGCTATTAATCTTAGCGCATGCTATCATCTATTTATAGCGCACGCTATCGCACTCAAGGCATAGAGACAGTAAGGTCTGGACAGAAAAAGAAAAAGCATCACGCTACGGACATTCACTTACGTATGCTATTCAGAGGTCTTAGCACACGTTACATATCATATCTTGCGCACGCTACCGGAAAGTATTTTGGTAGTCCAGTAGGGTCTGGACTCAAATCAAAGGAAGCTATTACGTCCGCTAATCAAACTAACGTATGTTATTTGGAAAAGTTGTAGCGCACGCTAAGCGTTCAAACTCATACCATTAGTCAACTTATCCATTGGAACGCAAACGTCAAAAGGGAGATCCACAAAATCTGGAAGGCTAACATTAAATAATGTTAACGCACGCTAATGTATATGTACTAGCGCACGCTACGTACATTTTATTTGTTGGAAAAGAGACATTGGGGAGACAAACCGACAAGTTTCAACAGTCAAAAGTGAAGACCTGTTGACCGACAATAACGCACGCTACAGAAGACTGACTAGCGCACGCTAGATGTATATTATGACTGTTGGTACAGTTTAATGACCGTTCAGATCAGTCAAGTCAAAACTCATTAGGGCACGCTATGAAGGATTATTAGCACACGCTAATAATACATTTTTCAGTATATGAAGAAGGACTTGATACTATAAATACCCATAGGACTTGGGTATCTCACACACAACTTCAAGCATTCAAGTATACAAGCAATCAAAGCATTCTTGAGCTCAGATTTCTATCTATTATTGCATTCTAAGTTGTGAGGAGAAAGATACAAAGAGTGATACACCTTGTAATATTTATTATACTTTGTATTCTTTCATTTGGTTGTGAGTGTTGCATCACTCATACAAGAGCGTTAGAGAAACAAATTAAGAGTCACTAATCCGGTGTTATTAGGATCTTTGATCCGGCATTATTAGGATTACACTCCAATATTCGTAATTAAGGATTATCTAGTTCTGATAGAACACTAGATAAACAAAGTTTATTTTGAGAGTGGTTGTGCTTGGACCAATAGAAGACAAGCGGTTGTAACTGTTGTTGTACTCGGACCGATCGAAGATGAGTCAAGTGTACGGTTGTTCTTGAGCCAATAGAAAAAGAAGTCGGAGAGAGGACGTAGGCAAGTTGCCGAACCTCTATAAATCTTTGAGTCTTTTACTTTCTACACTATTTTCTTTTATTCGCGAGAAAGTTCGATATTCCGCATTACCACTATTCAACCCCCCTTATAGTGGTGAATTTATCTCTTCAGTTGGTATCAGAGCGGGTCTCTTTTTAAGGGTTTAACCACCTAAGGGGAAAAGATCCGCAAATGGCACTTCTTGGCCAAATCAAAGGAAATGCTCTCAACCGTCCTCCCTTCTTCGACGGTTCCAATTTCATGACATGGAAAAAGAAAATGGCTATATTCGTTCAAGCCTATGATATTGAAGTTTGGAAAGTCATTGCACTTGGTCCGAAACTTGCCAAGAAAGAAGATGGATCATTGAAAAAGTTCGACGAGTTCAACGACGAGGACTGGAGGAACACGCACATCAATTCACGTGCCACTCAACTTCTCTATTGCGCCCTTAATCCCGAAGAACTCAATAGGATATCTTCCTGCGAAAGCGCAAAGGAAATTTGGGAAATCCTCGAAGTAACTCATGAAGGAACCACCCAAGTTAAAGAGACTAAAATCAGCATGCTTCTTCATGACTACGAACTCTTGTCCATGAAGGACGAGGAAATGATCACCAATATGTTGGATCGGTTCTCGGCTATAACCAATGAACTTACATCATTCGGAAAGCCTATATCTAGTAGCGACAAAGCTAAGAAAATTCTTCGCTCATTGCCACGTGAATGGGATGCCACGGTTACCGCGATCATGGAATCCAAAGATCTCAACAAGCTCGAGTTTAGTGCCCTCATCGGGTCACTCATCAATTATGAGATCGTTCTCAAGTCTAGAGGTACCAAACCAAAGCCTCGTGAAAAGGTAGTCGCATTCAATGTTGATAGCGATGTTGAGGAAGATGTTCCCGAGGATGAAGACGACGAGGAACCTGCTCTCTACGCCAAGAACTTTAGAAGGTATAAAAATCTAATTCAAGGAAGGCGAAATTTCCTTGGTCGGGATGGTAAGGCGGAACAAAAGAAGAATAGCTATGTTCCTATAAAGAAGTTCGACAATAATTGTCGGAAATGCAGTCAAGTCGGTCACTATGCCAAGGATTGTCGAGGATCCTCTTCAAAGCCTCAAGTCGATGGATTCAAAAAGAAGGAGGTTCAAATCGCTTCTTAGAGTGACGATGAGGAGAAGATTGAAAGATCTCTCGATGCTAATCTCGCATTTATGGCACTCGACTCTGAAAGCAATATCGAGGTAAGCTCTAAACTTAATCATGATGAATATGATAATTTCGATTTTTGCGATTCACAAGAAGTTCATCATGACGATGAGTTATTAAGTGCGTTTGAATCTTTAAACATAGAATACGACGAGATGGTTAAATTAAATATGTCTTTAAAGAGGAAAATGAAATCTTTAGAACTCAAAAACTCCTCTCTTCAAAACAAAGGTAAAACTATTGAACTCGACCATACCTTATGCCTTGAAAAAGAAAACGTTTTGAATTGAGTTGACGAAAACTTAAAAGGAGCTAACATATATTTTGAACAAATTTACTCTCGGTAACGAGAAATTCAAAAAGCTCTTATCCATTCAAAAATCTCCATTGTTAAAACACGGCCTTGGTTTCGACCTGTTTAAAAGTGAACAATCCCTTATCAATCTTGACAAAATAAAGAAAACCGCAGCCGAGAATTCAAAAACCCCTTTCAAACAACGAGTTCATGATAACGTTCGTTCAAAGTGAAGAACCATAAAAGTTAAACAAATATGGGTTCCAAAAGGGACAATTGTTCCTAATGCTATAAGTATCGTTAACTTTGGAGGACCCAAAGGGCTTGGGTACTGAAACAACCGAGAAACACTATTTTTGTAGGTAGCGGCACCAAGGAAAAGCAAGTGGTACATTGATAGTGGATGATCAAGGAACATGTACGGCTCCGAGGACTTATTTGAAGACCTCGAATATCAAGAACAAGGACATATGACCTTTGGCCACAATCAAAAGGGAAAGATTAAAGGCATCGGAAAAGTCGGTAAGGAACCTTCTCCCTCTTTCAACAAAGTATTATTTGTTGAAGGTTTGCATCACAACTTACTTAGCGTTTCTCAACTATGTGATGAAGGTTTTAAAATTCTCTTCGAGCAAACTCATTGCACGGCATTTAGGAATAATAAAATTGCATTCATCGGTTTGAGATGTGGAAACATTTATAATGTTGATCTTAATAATAAAAGCTCATTTAATGAAAAATGCATTATTACTTTGGATGATAATGCATATTTATGGCATCGTAAATTGGGGCATACATCTCTACCCATCATTTCTATTTTATCAAGACACGATCTTGTCCGTGTTTTACCCAAACTCAAATTTGATCGGAAGCATTTGTGTGAATCATGCATAAAAGGTAAACATACTCGAGAATCTTTCAAACCAAAATTCGAGGTTTCCACTAGTCGTATTCTTGAACTTGTGCATATGGATTTGATTAGACCATCTAGATATGTTAGTCTAAATGGTAAGGTATATACTTTGGTCATGGTTGATGATTATTCCCATTTTAATTGGGTTAGATTTATTGCTCATAAAGATGGTACATTTTCCGAGTTTTCCAAATGGTGTCGTTTGGTGCAAAATGAGAAAAATCTTTCTATAATTTCAATTCGCACCGATCAAAGAGGTGAATTTGATTGCACTCCATTTGAGCTTTTATGTGACAAATATGGTATTAATCACAATTTTTCGGCTCCTAGAACGCCTCAACAAAATGGGGTTGTTGAAAGGAAAAATCGATCTTTGGAGGAAATGTGCTATGCTTAATGAATACTCTCTTTCACAATACTTTTGGGCCGAAGAAATTTTTACCGCATGTTATGTGATTAACCGAGTTCATGTTCGTAGAATTAATATTAAAACTCCGTATGAATTATGGAAGGGCAAAAAGCCAAATATATCTTATTTCCATCCTTTTGGTTGTAATGTGTTTATCCTAAATAATGGTAAGGATAACTTGGGGAAATTTGATGCTAAATCCAACTCCGGAATATTTCTTGGTTATGCTACAAATAGCAAAGCATATCATGTTTATAACATTAGAACAAATAAAGTTGAAGAATCCATTCATGTTAAATTCAACGATATGATCTCACCCCCGAGAAAGGTAGAATATTTTGATGATGTCGGTATTTTTCCGGACTCTCATCCCTCAAACGAAATGGAGAAAATTTCGGAAATCCAAAAGAAGACAATCGAGAGCCTACCGAAAGATTGGAGGCACATCAAAGACCATCCAAAAGATCTTGTGATTGGAAACATTGAAGACGGTGTTCAAACTCGAAGGAGAACCATCGAATATATGGCTCATTGTGCTTTCATATCCGAAATAGTTCCCAAAAATATATCCGAGGCTTTTGATGATGAAAGTTGGATGATGGAAATGCAAGAGGAGCTTGTACAATTCATGCACAATAATGTATGGAATTTAGTTCCCGCTCCTAAAGATAAAACAATTATCGAAACTAAATGGGTGCACAAAATCAAGAGTGATGAAGACGGTTACCCAATTCGAAATAAATCTCGTTTGGTCGCACAAGGGTATAATCAAGAGGAAGGCCTTGATTACGAAGAAAGTTTTGCTACTGTGGCTCGACGCGAAGCCATCCGTTTGTTATGTGCATTTGCCGCTCACACAAAGATCAAACTATTTCAAATGCATGTGAAAAGTGCATTCTTGAATGGCTACATTCAAGAAGAAGTCTATGTCAAGCAACCTCCCGGTTTTGAAGATCATCAATTTCCGGATCACGTCTACAAGCTCAACAAGGCACTCTATGGGTTGAAACAAGCATCCCGAGCATGGTATGATCATTTATGTTAATTTTTAATTACAAATGATTATAAAAGAGGTAAAGTCGATAATACCTTGTTTGTGAAAACATTGAATAATGATATACTTGTTTGCCAAATCTATGTTGATGACATTGTTTTTGGAGCTACTAACGAATCATTGTGCCAAGATTTCTCTAATCTTATGAAAGGAGAGTTCGAGATGAGTATGATGGGAGAAATAACATTCTTCCCCAGGCTTCAAATCAAGCAATGCGAAGATAGAATCTTTATTCATCAAACAAAGTACTCAAACGATCTCCTAAAGAAATTCAAAATGGAGTGTAGCAAAGTGATTTCAACACCAATGTCCTCATCATTAAAGCTTGAAAAAGATGAAAATGGCAAATCCGTAGATCAAAAATTGTATCGATGTATGATCAGATATTTGCTATATTTGACTGCTTCTAGGCCAGACATAATATTTGCTACATGCCTATGTGCTCGATTCCAAGTTAATCCTAAGGAATCACATTTAATTGCTTGTAGACGCATTTTTCGTTACTTGAAAGGGACCATCGGACTAGGTCTATGGTATCCCTCTTGCTTGGACTTTAATTTGATTGCATATAGTGACGCCGATTTCGGCGGATGCAAAATTGATAAAAAGAGTACTGGTGGTACATGTCATTTCATCGGTTCATGCTTAATATCTTGGGGAAGTAAAAAGCAAACCAGTGTAGTGTTGTCTACAGCTGAGGCCGAATACGTTGCTGCAGGGAGTGCCTGTGCTCAGGTACTATGGATTAAAAATCAACTCCGCGACTATGGCATTTATTTTGAAAATACCCCTATATTATGTGATAATACTAGTGCTATTAACCTGAGTAAAAATCCCGTGTTGCATAGTAGAACTAACCATATAGATATTAGACATCATTTTTTTATGCGATCACGTGCAAAAGAAAGATATCTGCTTATTTTTTGTCGGGACAAAGGACCAACTTGCTGATATATTTACGAAACCTCTTCCCGAGGAATCATTTAATAATATCCGTCTGCAACTCGGTATGCGACATCTAGACAATTTTTGGAATTAATTTTCTACTCGAGAAATCAATATCTTTGAAACGTTCCATTCGCTAGCGCGCGCTAGCTTCATTCTTTTAACGCGCGCTAAATTTTGTCTTCGATAATGTACGCTAATCCCTTATCACTTGCGTGCGCTAATTAAAATATCCTTATTTCGATATTTGCTACTGGACTGTCCAGTGAGCTACCCATATATTCTTAACGTACGCTAACTTTACACCCTTTGCATACGCTAATTAAACCGGCTCAATTCACTATATAAACCGTGTTCAGCCCAGAAACATTCCCATCATCTCATAACGTACGCAAACACTCCAGATCCCCTTTCAGCAAGAACCCTAGCTGTAAAATCGACTCATTCAAATCCCGATTCCTTCTTCAATTTTTCAACACCTTTCAGATTTATGTCGAGCAAGGACCGCAAAGCTATGGAGAAGACTTACAAAAACGCAAAACGCCCTCGCGATCTAGAATATGACGCATCCCGTTTCGTGTCATATACCATGTCGAATGTCTTTTCTGAAATTCTTCCTCAGGAGCAGTTAACTGATTGTTACTTCTTCAATTTTCCAAGCCTGGAACGGGCGAATGTTGTCATCTCTGATTTTTTCTCCTCCATTTGAATTGCTCGCTTTGTTGAATGTAAGGAACCTATCTTTCCCGAGCTTGTTCGTGAATTTTATGCGAACCTTCACATTTCTGAGAGTGAAGATTCCTCATCTCTAGTTTTAGGGAGTTTGGTTGGAGAAACGGTAGTGAAAGTCTCTTCGGAGATTTTGTCTCAACTTTTTGGTTTGTCGTCCGATGGTTTTTCGTGTTGTGGGAAATCAATCTCTGAGGAGTCTGGAGTTAGGGAGATTGATGTCAAGGAATTTCTGAGTTCGAAGGCCGTAATCGACATCACCGACGAGGCTTTTGAGAACAATGATTTCGGGATTAACATTCGACTTCTTTTAGTTGCATTCACAAAATGCATAATGCCCAAAGTTAACACGCAGAATAAGTTAGTCGGAGTCGATAAACATGTTATGTACCGAGTGCTGAACGATGACAAAGTTGATTTTGCCACGATCGTCACAAGCTGGATGAAGGTTAAAGGCGACCTCTTTCGGTCGAAGAATTATGCTTCTCGGTCCCGCAAGGCCGGAATGCTGTATGGTTCCATCCTAACGGCCATCTTCAAATTTCATCATGTGGACTTGACGAAGGAAAAAGTCGTTCCCGTTTCACTCGGCCATGAGATCTCGGATTACTCGCTTAAAGCCATGCACTATGTCCGAACGATCAACCAGGGCTGGATTCTCTTTCCATATCCTCATGAAAACGACCAAGTGGAGAAAGGGACTTGTATGCCTACACCGGAAGAGTGAATCACTCGACGAGGGCCTCACACCCTTCGGGAAATGCAAACTGAAGAATTCGTGAGGAAGCCCACTTCTAAGGGAAAGCGTCCGATGCGAGAGACTCTTACCGAGGAAGAGGAGAGTGACCTCGTCTCACAGATGCGCAGCATCGAGACTTCACAAATGGAGATCCGTGAAGACGTTCATACTCTTCGCTCCGAGGTTCAAGGAGTACGCGGGCTACTTGAAGACTTCATTCGTTTCACTCATCCATCGTTCCCGCTTCCACCTGTAATATCCGGAATTTCTACTACTGTTGTTTAATATTATTTTATCCGTGTTGTAGCGACCACTTTTCAAAATATCATTTTAAAATAATTTTAAGGGAGATTTAAATACCCTTAAAAAAATACTTGAATAATTGCAGCAGAAATTGAAGTAGAGTTAATTATTTCGTAAGTTAATAAAAATAAATTCTCAAAATTTCAAACATCCATAATATCCAACATGACATTGAAGCCAAAATTTAAAATATTAAATGAACAAAATAAATAAAAAGTTGATAATTATTATTATCATGCCACGCCTTTGCTCGCCACGCCAGACTTCTCAACCTGAAAGGTTTAAATAATAGAGTGAGCTTTTAACTCGCTCAGTGAGGAGGGAACGCTTTGTTAAATTTAAATACATAAATGTTTTCAAGTAGATATGACATGCCTGAACCTGGTGATTGCCCGAGGGCCATTAATATGCAAACTTTGTGCATACTGCCTACTACTCATTGGAGGCTAAAACGTAATTAACATGCAAACTTTGAGCACATTATGCCTACTACTCATTGGAGGCTACAATGTAAATAATATGCAACTTTGAGCATATAAATATTTGGCAAGAAACACTCATATATACAAGTAACATCATGCATTAAATAAAACAAGCGTAAATCCCCACCTCGAAATATGATGATGATCTTTTAAAATTGAAATGCGAATGCAGTTCAAATCCTAGGCTCCAAGTCCTCGTCTCCTAAAATAATAATTATATTTTAATATTAATATAGCGTCCAAAATATATTAATATAAATTATTGAATTTATAATTGAGTAAACGAGATCTAAGGTAGATATTGGGAACTGGCTGGGGTCAAATTAAAAGTATTAAAAACTGACTGGGATTAATCTGAAGAAACTGAAAATTAGAGGCTGAAATTGATATACACTGAAAGATCTTATTTGGGATTAAATCGAGAAGGTCTGAAACTTGGGGACTCAATTGAAAAATCCCAAAAGAAGGCTGGGTATAAAAACCCTTTGCCCTAATTGACCAGCCGACATTTCTCATTTCTTCTTCTCTCTTCAACACACCTGCCGACCCTCTCTCCCCCTCAAAACTCTCTCTCTCAAACTCCTCTGCAAAAATAGAAAAAAAAAACACTCACGCACACCAACACATGTATATATATACTAAAACAGGCCTAATGAAGAAGGAGATTGAAAATGGTTGGCCGAGCGGTGACTATAACGAACGGCGACGAAGTAGTTGCAGCAAATTAGCGGGCGGAGCGGCAGAATCAGGCTGGTAAGCCGTTATTACGGAAGATGGGTTCGGATTTGAGGACTCGGTGGTTCAATTGTGGACCTGGGTATTTGATTGGGTTTCCATGGGGATATATGGCGGTCCGGTGGTGCTAGAGGAGGCGATCGAGCATGGCGCACCAAGTTCGGACAGCCCGCATACAGTCACGGCTGCCTAGGCAAGGTTTCGGGCTCAACCCGACTGGTTTCATGTTAGGCTCCAGATTCCCGACGGTTTGAGCCGCGTTTTTTTTTCTCGTTGAAGTTCTGGGCGTAATTCAGGCCTCAAGGTTGATATCTGATTTGTGTTTGTGATTGATTTTGAAAGGTTATCGTTGAAAGGATTCTGTGTTTTGTAAAATTTATACAGGCATGAAGAAATAAAAGTAGAAATCCAAGGTAATGGTTCGTATATTACCTTGACAAATTTCATAGATTTGATGTAAGATTTAATCGATTTGAATGATGTTGTAAAAAAAAATAATTAAAAGTAGACAGTATGAGAATTATTTATTTTACCTGCTGGGAAGAAAAGGTTTCAAGAACTGAGGCTGCTTGGAAGGAGGACGAGAAGATGCAAAATCTTGTTTTAATTGTGTTTATATTGAACTGATTCTTATTGTTGTTTTGGGAAGAATGA
Source organism: Orobanche coerulescens (assembly GCA_033398695.1). Lineage (NCBI taxonomy): Eukaryota > Viridiplantae > Streptophyta > Magnoliopsida > Lamiales > Orobanchaceae > Orobanche > Orobanche coerulescens. The sequence continues at coordinate 71,246,654 of CM065801.1, forward strand.
AGAATCTTATAACTTTGTATCATTTATTTGTTTGTAACTCCAAATTAATATTATTATAATTCCTGTCTTTATTTTGGTATTAAAGAGAGAAAACTGACAGAAATGAAGGGGAAAGAACGTGACTTTTAGTTTCTTGGGCTGATTAATGATTCTTAAAAATATTGGACTTTAATATTTTAAATATTATGAGTATTGTTTATTTAAATATATAAATAATTTAATAATAAAATTTATAATAATTTTAATAATAATAATATTAATAATGATACTAATTATAATAATATTAATATTCCGCGGATAATAATCGTAATAAATTTGTCTTGTGAGAGGTACAAAATATAGTATTTATACCGTATTCAAAAAAAATTAGGTTTAGGGTAGAATTTTAATTGGACTAGGAAAAAGGACTCGGGCCAACTTATTAAATAGGAGTTAAAATAAAATATATTTATTAATTGGGTCATTAAGAGATTTTTGGACAATTTAAAAAAAAAATTATTCGACTATAATAATATGAGAGCTTGGACTTGAGTCTGGAGTATAAATTAAAATCATGATATGCAAGTAAGGAAAAATTTGACCTTATTTAAATGGAATGAAATTCGTAAATAATTTGTTGGACATTTAAAATTATTCATGCGCTTTCTATAAATTATAAAATAAATGCATGTGTGAAAACCGGGGCGTTACACGAGTTATGTTGTACAACGTGTCCCAGAGACTATTCTGCATCCGCTGCCATTTCCTGCTCATTTCAGCGACCTACCAGGTCGTCCAAACTCAAAATCTATCAGCTCAAAGACGATCGCCAGTTCAGTGAAATGCAGAGTCGCTCGTCGAAGTTCAGCGATCGCCAGCAGAACCACCTCACCCCACGTTTCCAACATAGGAGCGAGCTGGGGGGCAATTGTTGTATCGAGATTTATTCACCTCGACAGGCGATCGACTACAAGGCCGAGCGACCGAGTCCACAACCAATCAAGCTATGGCAAACTCGCCTAAGCGAAGATACCGGACCGCCTTCAGGTACCCAGCGATCGACACCCAAGGCGATCGCCCTTTGGCACCTAGCGATCGACTCTAATGCCGGGCTAAGGACGACCGTCCTATGCCCCGAACAGAGACGATCGTCCATCAAAGTCTACGGAGACTGGATCTTAAAACAGCACCCATGTGCAGATCCGAGACAAGATCCGCATTTCGCAGATCATTGACCACCAAGAGCTGTCTCTGACAAGGGCGGCTTTACCTACCGACAAGCCCGCCGAAAGGCACAAGGTGGGACCGCCCGTGACAGCAACTCAGACGCGTGCAGGCTTCTCATTGGACCGCGCGACTAACTGCCAGCAACTCCTACAGACTTTAAGGGGACAAGCCCATGTGCTAAAAGACGATCGCCCGCTTATTATAATACAGCAAAGGCGATCGCCCGGCAAGTCCAAGTCCTATAAATAGAGAGCCTCCTCCTACTGGAAAAAGGTTCCAGATTCAGTCCCCAATTCGTTCACTTACATTCCGAATTCATTCGCGGAAATACAGAAGGACATACATGCTTCCAAGCTCCCAGCTTCCTCCCCAGAATCTATCTCAGGATTTCTCTCTCAGTACCTCTCAACCAGAAGACGGTGGGCAGAGGCAAGAAGTCTACACAGTGCAGATTCAAAGAGATTCACAAGCCCAGGAGCTCAAGCATACAACTAATACACTCCGTGAGAGACCGTCGATCTCTCACCGCCGTCACAGTTCATCTACGTTGTTACAAGAACTCACAGAGCATCATATCTGGTTTTTCCGGCAATCTACACGCTCACTAGCTAAGATAACAAGAATCTTTACACTCATTGTAATTGTATTCTTACATTAATACTTGTATCCCCGAATATTTGTATTAATAATATCTCGCGAGAGCATTCAAGCCCGGGACTAACAACCCCGGCAAACCTTGTGTTATTTACTTTTCTCACGGAAGTGTTCTCGCATTTGTTTGCTATCCACTCATCCAGCAATATCTATCTCCGGATAATATTTTGGGTAGCAACACGGTCGAAAATCGAGCTCCGAATCGTCGTCGGACGACTTTTCGGACAAAGGGCAGGAAGCTGCCAGGGTGACTTGGCCGTGTCTGGTGACACGGGCCGTGTCCGGTAGTCTGGCCAGGCCACTGCCAGGCAGACCCGACCATGTCAGGCGACACGGGCCGTGTCTGGCCGGCAGCTTCCGGAAGTGACTCGACCGTGTCAGGCCACACGTCCGAGTCTGGCAGGAAGGTCTAGGACACTGCCGGCAGTGACTCGGCCATGGCAGGCCATTTTCGCCACGGCTTGATTTTTTTCGTGTATTCTTGAAAATTAATCTCCCACATGTTAAATTGGATTTAATATGATTAAAATGATTTATGGTACTTCATTTTATAAGGGAAATTTGATTAATTGGAATATTTATGGTCGATCGAATTATTTTAAACGTTATCATATTACCGATTGTGTGAATCGATTGGATCGGTTCGTATTGTTGATTGGATCAATGTATCTCTACGCTTTCCATTTATATAGTATTTATTAGATGAATGCTTTTGAATGGGGATGTGGTTCGTGGACTTAGTTTTGAGTCGTTTGTTTTATTCGATTGGGTTGTAAAGGCCGTTTTGAGCCTATTTATTTTACTAGAAATGTTTGTATCTAGGAAGCAATTTTCGATGTAAAATTTATATGTAATGACGAAGACCGGAGGAAGATCCATTTCGAGAAGATGAAGATTCAAGACGAAGACTTGTAATTAGATTACGGAGTTTTTGTTTTCTAGGAACGGTCCGTGAACCACATGTTGGTAGCAACTAGGTTGTGAATGGTTGTTTCATATTGTATGAATGCCACAAACGCGCTTAAATGAATTAATGTGCAAAGTGTAACATTAATCGCGATAATTCTCCCACAACAAATTATTAAGTTTATAAGGTTTCAAGGTTTTCCTTCCCTCCATCGAGCTTTCGGGAAATTGAAATCCAAACCGGATGTGCTATGCTTCTGAGTTATCGGGGTAGTCGTTCGGGGAGGACGGATAAATTACCGGGAGCGCATTGGATGCCTTCGGTTGGAGCAAATTTTATCCCTAGAAACCTCATAGGTTGACGGATAAGATTCAATTGTGAAACTGATTTGCGTCGATGGTATAAACTTAACTTGTTCACGAACCATAGAAATCGTATAGGTTGAGGGGAGTGAACAAGGGGAAAAAGAAGATCGAATCATCCATTAGATGGGTTGGTGTTGGACACCACTTTATGAAAATTAATAGACTAGAAACCTATTCGGTTGCCCTCTATTAAGATTTATAAAGAACTCGATCACCACTATGAAGTAGAGCGACGATGCTTCCGAATTTCACATGGGAGTGTGTTATTCCGATAAAAATAGTGGGAGCTGGGTAACAAGAATAGAAAAGACCTTAATTCTATACTCAGAACATAATTGAATGAGTCACTAATTAATCTATCGTACTTAATGCAGACTCAAATCTCAATATGACAATGAATCCACTCGCAATTCTACTCGAAAAGAACACCTTAATGGGACCTAACTTTGTGGATTGGCTCCGCAATCTGATGATTTTCCTCGGTATAGAGGCACTGGGATACGTCTTGGAGACGGACATTCCGACGCCTCCTGTGCGGACCCGAGCCAATCAGGAAGATATTGAAAACCACGAAAAGTGGGTTAAGGATGACGTGAAAGTCCATGCTTATATGATGGATTACATGTCTAATGAGCTTCAGAGAGCTCATGAGAAAATGACTTCTGCTAGGCAGATTCTATCTCACTTAACCGAGCTTTATGGTGAGCACAGCAGAACTGCTAGATATGAGATATCCAAGCAACTGTTCGGTGCAAGGATGAAGGAAGGTGAGAAGGTTGGGGAACACGTCCTCAAAATGATATCCATGATCGAGAGATTGGAGGCTCTTGATTTTAAAATGGATACTTCTCTCCAAACCGACCTTATCCTACAGTCTCTCCCTGAATCCTTCTCACAATTTGTTATGAACTTCAACTGCAATGAGATTGCATGTAATTTAGCTGGGCTAATGAGCAAACTTGTGACCTCTCAGTCTCAGATGAAGACTCCACGGATGAAGGAGTCTGCTCTTGTGATTATTTCTGGACCTCGGAGGTCTAAGAATAAGAAGAAAAAGACCAAGAAGCAAACAGGACCACAAGTTAAGAACCTTAAGGGAAAGGGCAAGGCCCCGATGGTTCCGAAGAACAAGAAGAAGAAGGATGCTTGTCTCAAGTACGGTGAGCTAGGCCACTGGGCTAGAGACTGTCCGATTCTTCATGGCACTTCAGGTACAGAACTTTTAGTTTTGGAAACAAATTGTTCTGCTACTGTATTTTCTACTTCCTGGATACTGGATTCTGGTGCTAGTTCTCATATTTGTACCATGAATCAGGATCTGGAACAAACTAGAAAGCTTGGAGCTGGAGAATTTATGATCACAGTCGGAATCGGGCATAGTGTCGAGGCGACCGACATAGGATCACTTCTTTTGGGTTTAGAATCCGGCTTTGTTTTGACTTTAGAAGATGTACTTGTTTTGCCCAAGGGGCATAAAAACATTGTATCCATTCCGGTCATGGACCGAAAAGGCTTTTCATTTTTCATTGGTGATGGTTCCTACAAAATTTATTTTAGAAATAAACTAGTGGGTACTGCTACAATGTTGAATGGATTATATCATCTGAATCTCAATAATAAAGTAGTTGTTAATACTATGACTAGAAAACGTGGTAGGGATGAAACCAATCATGTTTTGAAATGGCATCTTAGACTTGTTCATGTTGATCAGACCAAGGTTTACAAGATGGATAAAGATGGACTTATGGGTCCGTTGGGATCGGATCCTTTTCCTACTTGTGAATCTTGCCTAAAAGGCAAAATGACTAAGTCCCCCTTCACAGGGACTTTTGAAAGAGCCGCTGATAAACTGGGATTAATCCATACCGACGTATGTGGTGCTTTGGAAGTAGCACGTGACGGATATCAATATTTCATTACGTTTACAGATGATCATACTAGGTATGGTTATGTATACTTAGTGAAACATAAATCCGAGGCCTTTTGAGAAATTCCAGGAATTCAAGGCCCTAGACGAGAAACAAACTGGTAATCATATCAAAGCACTTCGGTCGGACCGAGGTGGCGAGTATATGAGTACGGAGTTTGACGAGTTCCTTAAGGAACATGGAATAGTTTCACAACTAACACCTCCAGGTACTCCTCAGTTAAATGGTGTGTCAGAAAGAAGGAACCGGACCTTGTTGAACATGGTCCGTTCCATGCTGGGCTATACTGACTTACCGATTTACCTGTGGGGGTATGCACTCCTGACTGCTGCTTACATCTTGAACAGATGTCCTTCCAAATCCATTCCTAAAACTCCACATGAGATGTGTGAGGGCAAGAAACCAAGTCTTAATCACATTAGGATTTGGGGATGTCCCGCCTATGTCAAGAAGACTAAGGTGCAGAAGTTGGATAGTAGGTCCGCGAAGGGAAGTTTCATTGGATTCTCATCTGGGGCGATGGGATATCTATTCTACATGCCCAAAGATCGAAAGATCATTGTTGCTTTACGAGCACACTTCCTGGAAGATGAGTTCATTCAGGATGGCGGAGAAGGTAGAAGTATTTCTTTAGAAGAATACAATGAAACTCCTCGGGAGACACCTGTGCAAGAAACTGAACCAAACCTTCTGAAACACAAGTACAACCACCTCGTAGGTCTAGTAGGGTGTCTCGTTTACCTGAGAGGTATGGGCTTGTGCACTTGGAGGAGCTGGGTCTCCATGAGGTTCCAAGTGATAGCCAAGAGACCGACCCAACTGTTAGGAGTATGCCCTCGAATGCCACTCAGAGGATGTTGAGTGAGGGCATTGTACTTGTTATTATGTAAATCATCAATATAAGGCAATGGATGTTTCTTTATTTACTGGTAGTTACTGGCATTCCTAACTCGTAAATATACATGTAGAAACTAGTCCGTGTATTTGAGAGCAAAACATTCCACTCCTTATTGGATAAGGGGGTCGGCACTGGAAAGGTTTATAGCTCAAATACTTAATCGTTCGCAAGTCGATGAAACTTGACTGGGCGTTAAGTTTATGTGAAGACTTGTATGACGTGTTCTTTGACAAGGAGAGTGCCTGTCGAACACTAATGGTTAGTGGGAGCACACATTATAGGTATGCTAATTGGATTAGTATACTCGAACTGACTCACCCTCAATTCGTCACACGGATTTCACTCCGGGACAGTCAATGACAGAATCAAAAGGTTGTGATAGGTATTCGTGAACCTTCGACTTGAGGATTTAGTAGGGATGTGCTTGTGACGTCAAGATTTTCATTAGAGTAGTTCGACCCTGTAAACCGGAAGGCGGGGGTCAACCTCGATGTGCATCTTGATGGGCAAGTAGCAGGTCCTACTGAATACCAAGATAGAACTCTTTCTCCTGTTAGTGAACGGGTTATATGTCCTATGCGGTTATTGGCAGATGAGATCATAAGTCTTTGGCCAAAGCATTGGAGCTAGCTGTATTAGATACACGAGAGCTCGATGATCTCGATTTGCATTAACACATGCATAGCGTCAAGTACAGATAGGTTTTGACTGACCGTGACCCTATAACTTGATCGGGACATTTGAAAGAAGGGTTTATACGTTTACTGGTATTCACGATAGAATGGTTCTTGAATGATCCCAATCATTCGTTCTCAGTTGGGGTACAGTGTAGGCCGCCAGGCTGGCTATGTGGTGCTACTACTCTTTGGTTCCTCCCATTGCTGACTGAGACGGACCTACCGAGTCGCGCATTAGGATTGACGACGGAATGAATCGAGCTTAATCTCTCATTATAAAATTAGATATTGGATATCTAATTTTGGGACATTGGATGTCTAAATTGATTTATTGGATAAATTAATTTACGGCCAAATGAATTAACTATATTACTCGGTGATTAATTTAATTCATGAATATAATTATTTCTTGGAGAAATTAATTATGTTATGATGTATTTGATATGATTAATTAATTGGATTAATTAATCAATATAAATACATCGGAACGGAATCGGAGTTTATCTGTTTGGACTCACGGGAGTCCGAAACGGACCGAACTCGCCCGGCTCCTTCTAGATGGCCACCCCTCTTTCCTTCTCTTTTCCTTGGTCATAGTCTCCACATGTTGGTGGAAGACTTATGTTCAATCAAGGGGACAAATATCACACCTTGGTGATATTGTCTAAAGTAGGATATCTTGGGGAGTTGAATAAGAATATAAGTGGAGACAAACTCTCACTTGCTACTACACAATTCCAGCCGTGAGCTTTGAAGAAGTGAGAGAGAAAATTATTTTTCTTAGTATTCATCTTCATCTTCTTCTTCACTTTTGTTCTTGAGTTTTCTTGGAGAAAATTCAAGATACATTAAGAGAGATATATTATACACTTAGAGTGTAATAACAAAAGCTTCACCACTTGATTCTAGCCGTAACCTTAGAGGTTAATCAAGTGTTGTTGTTCCGGTTGTTTTTCTGGCGCGTGGCAAGTAGAGACGCGGTGTTTTCGGCGTTGGATCGTTCAAGGGCTTGGAGCGGATTGAACTCGTAGAGATCAAACTAAAGCTTGGGGAATAGCTCAAGAGAAGGTTTCCATTTAATCAACGGACTTCGAGGGTTAGTTTCTTACGACTCTTGCTTTTCGTTTATATATTCGTATATACGTAGCTCGATAGATCCTCGTAGGGATTCGGATCGAATTAATTTTTGATTTACCGCTCACTGGCCTTGATTTAGGCACCGAATCCCAAGTGGTATCGGAGCGTAGGTCTTGCGATCGTATATACGATATTGGCATTTGGAATGCTCGATTAGATGGTGAATGATTTGGAATCATTTTAGTCATAATCATGGTATATGTTTTTCGTTCGTAATAATTGTATTTTTCGTAAGTTTATGTCTAAATATAAATCTTAAATTTCTGGGAAATATGATTTATATTGAAGATATGAAAGTCGTAAAATATTGATATTGGATATCCGGTCGAAAATCTAGCCCGTATCGTCGTCGGACGACTTTTTGGACAAAAAGGGTAATTTGGCGAGAGTGACTCGGCCGTGTCCTGGTGACACGGCCGTGTCGAAGTGTGGCAGACTCTTGCACGGAGACCCGACCGTGTCTGGAGACACGGGGTTGTCTGGCCGATAGTGACTCGACCGTGTCCTGGGTGACACGGTCGTGTCCGGCATCTGCCAAGTCATCGCCAGCGACCCGACCGTGTCCTGGATGACTCGGTCGTGTCCTGGCCGGCATCTTCCGAGCGTGACTCGGCCAAGCCAGGCGTGACTGCCGGTAGGCTGCCGAGGGTGACTCGGTCATGCTGGCCAGTTTTCACCCCGGCTCGATTTTTCCGTGTATTCTTAAAAATTAATCTCCCGTATGTTAAATTGGATTTAATATGATTAAAATGATTTATGGTATTTCATTTTATAAGGGAAATTTGATTAATTGGAATATTTATGGTCGACCGAATTATTTTGAACGTTATTACATTACCGATTGTGTGAAACGATTGGATCGGTTCGTATTGTTGATTGGATCAATGTATCTCTACGCTTTCCATTTATATAGTATTTATTGGATGAATGCTTTTGAATGGGGATGTGGTTCGTGGACTTAGTTTTGAATCGTTCGTTTTATTCGATTGGGTTGTAAAGGCCGTTTTGAGCCTATTTATTTTACTAAAAATAGTTGTATCTAGGATGCAATTTTGATGTAAAATTTATATGTAATGACGAAGACCGGAGGAGGATCCATTTCGAGAAGACGAAGATTCAAGACGAAGACTTGTAATTAGATTACGGAGTTTTTGTTTTCTAGGAACGGTCCATGAACCACATGTTGGTAGCAACTAGGTTGTGAATGGTTGTTTCATATTGTATGAATGCCACAAACGCGCTAATATGATTAATGTGCAAAGTGTAACATTAATCGCGAAAATTCTCCCACGACAAATTATTAAGTTTATAAGGTTTCAAGGTTTTCCTTCCCTCCATCGAGCTTTCGGGAAATTGAAATCCAAACCGGATGTGCTATGCTTCCGAGTTATCGGGGTAGTCGTTCGGGGAGGATGGATAAATTACCGGGGGCGCATTGGATGCCTTCGGTTGGAGCAAATTTTATCCCTAGAAACCTGATAGGTTGCCGGATAAGATTCAATTGTGAAACTGATTTGCGTCGATGGTATAAACTTAACTTGTTCACGAACCATAGAAACCATATAGGTTGAGGGGAGTGAACAAGGGGAAAAAGAAGATCGAATCATCCATTAGATGGGTTGGTGTTGGACACCACTTTATGAAAATTAATAGACTAGAAACCTTTTCGGTTGCCCTCTATTAAGATTTATAAAGAACTCGATCACCACTATGAAGTAGAGCGACGATACTTCCGGATTTCACATGGGAGTGTGTTATTCCGATAAAAATAGTGGGAGCTGGGTAATAAAAAATAGAAAAGACCTTAATTCTATACTCAGAACATAATATAACAAGTCACTAATTAATCTGTTATACTTAATGCAGATAAATCTCAATATGACAATGAATCCACTTGCAATTCTACTCGAAAAGAACACCTTATTGGGACCTAACTTTGTGGATTGGCTCCGCAATCTGATGATTGTCCTCAGTATAGAGGCACTGGGATACGTCTTGGAGACGGACATTCCGGCGCCTCCTGTGCGGACCCGAGCCAATCAGGAAGAGATTGAAAACCACGAAAAGTGGGTTAAGGATGATGTGAAAGTCCGTGCTTATATGATGGCTTCCATGTCTAATGAGCTTCAGAGAGCTCATGAGAAAATGACTTCTGCTAGGCAGATTCTATCTCACTTAACCGAGCTTTATGGTGAGCACAGCAGAACTGCTAGATATGAGATATCTAAGCAACTGTTCGGTGCTAGGATGAAGGAAGGTGAGAAGGTTGGGGAGCACGTCCTCAAAATGATATCCATGATCGAGAGATTGGAGGCTCTTGATTTTAAAATGGATGCTTCTCTCCAAACCGACCTTATCCTACAGTCTCTCCCTGATTCCTTCTCACAGTTTGTTATGAACTTCAACTGCAATGAGATTGCATGTAACTTAGCTGGGCTAATGAACAAACTTGTGACCGCTCAGTCTCAGATGAAGACTCCGCGGATGAAGGAGTCTGCTCTTGTGATTTCTTCTGGACCTCGGAGGTCTAAGAATAAGAAGAAAAAGACCAAGAAGCGGACTGGACCACAAGCTAAGGACCTTAAGGGTAAGGGCAAGGCCCCGATGGTTCCGAAGAACAAGAAGAAGAAGGATGCTTGTCTCAAGTGCGGTGAGCTGGGCCACTGGGCTAGAGACTGTCCGATTCTTCATGGCACTTCGTCTGAGAACTTTTAGTTTTGGAAACAAATTGTTACGCTCTTGTATTTTCTACTTCTGAATCTTGGATTAAGTGCTAGTTCTCATATTTGTACCGTGAATCAGGATCTGGAACAAAGTAGGAAGCTTGGAGCTGGAGAAGTTATGATCACAGTCGGAAGCGGGCATAGTGTCGAGGCGACCGACATAGGATCACTTCTTTTGGGTTTAGAATCCGGCTTTGTTTTGACTTTAGAAGATGTACTTGTTTTGCCCAAGGGGCACAAAAACATTGTATCCATTCCGGTCATGGACCGAAAAGGCTTTTCATTTTTCATTGGTGATGGTTCCTGCAAAATTTATTTTAGAAATAAACTAGTGGGTACTGCTACATTGTTGAATGGATTGTATCATCTAAATCTCAGTAACAAAGTAGTTGTGAATACTATGACTAGAAAACGTGGTAGGGATGAAACCAATCAAGTTTTGAAATGGCATCTTAGACTTGGTCATGTTGGTCAGACCAAGGTTTACAAGATGGAAAAAGATGGACTTATGGGTCCATTGGGATCAGATCCCTTTCCTACTTGTGAATCTTGCCTTAAAGGCAAAATGACTAAGTCCCCCTTCACAGGGACATTTCAAAGAGCGGCTGATAAACTGGGATTAATCCATACCGACGTATGTGATGCTTTGGAAGCAGCACGTGATGGATATCAATATTTCATTACGTTTACAGATGATCATACTAGGTATGGTTATGTATACCTAATGAAACATAAATCCGAGGCCTTTGAGAAATTCCAGGAATTCAAGGCCCTAGTCGAGAAACAAACTGGTAATCATATCAAAGCACTTCGGTCGGACCGAGGTGGCGAGTATATGAGTACGGAGTTTGACGAGTTCCTTAAAGAACATGGAATAGTTTCACAACTAACACCTCCAGGTACCCCTCAGTTAAATGGTGTGTCAGAAAGAAGGAACCGGACCCTGTTGAACATGGTCCGTTCCATGCTGGGCAATACTGACTTGCCGATTTACCTGTAGGGGTATGCACTCCTGACTGCTGCGTATATCTTGAACAGATGTCCTTCCAAATCCGTTTTTAAAACTCCACATGAGATGTGGGAAGGAAGGAAACCAAGTCTTAATCATATTAGGATTTGGGGATGTCCCGCTTATGTCAAGAAGACTAAGGTGGAAAAGTTGGAAGCTAGGTCTGCGAAGGGACGTTTCATTGGATTCCCGTCTGGGACGATGGGATATCTATTCTACATGCCCGAAGATCGAAGGATCATTGTTGCTTTACAAGCACACTTCCTGGAAGATGAATTCATTCACGAAGGCGGAGCAGGTAGAAGTATTTCTTTAGAAGAATACAATGAAACTCCTCGAGAGACACCTGTGCAAGAAACTGGAACCGAACTTTCTGAAACACAAGTACAACCACCTCGTAGGTCTAGTAGGGTGTCTCATTTACCTGAGAGGTATGGGCTTGTGCACTTGGAGGAGCTGGGTCTCCATGAGGTTCCAAGTGATAGCCAAGAGACCGACCCGACGACCTATGACCAAGCGATGGTGGATGTAGACTCCGCGAAATGGCGTGAAGCTATAGAAGCTGAGATAGACTCGATGCATGTCAATCAGGTCTGGACTCTAGTAGACCGCCCCAAGGGCATAGTGCCTATTGGGAACAAGTGGATCTACAAGAGAAAGACTGATGGTGATGGCAAGGTTGACGCCTATAAGGCCAGGCTAGTGGCAAAGGGTTATACCCAGAAGGAAGGGATCGATTACCACGATACCTTCTCGCCCGTAGCCATGATCAAGTCTATTCGCATGATGCTTGCTATAGCTGCCTACCACGATTATGAGATATGGCAAATGGACGTAAAGACGGCTTTCCTTAATGGATTCCTCGAGGAGGAAATCTATATGGAGCAGCCTAAAGGCTTTGTGTCCGAAGTCGATATTCAGACAGTGTGCAAACTTCAGCGTTCTATTTATGGACTGAAGCAAGCGTCGCGTAGTTGGAACCTTCGTTTTGACGAGGCAGTCAAAGAGTTTGACTTCGTGCAAAATGAAGAGGAACCTTGTGTATACAAGAGGGTTAGTGGGAGCAAGATCGCATTCTTAGTACTATATGTAGATGACATTCTACTAATAGGAAATGATGTGGGAATGCTCAGTTCTGTGAAAGCTTGGCTTTCGAGTAATTTCTCCATGAAAGACTTGGGAGAAGCTACCTATATTCTTGGTATTCGACTCTACCGGGATAGAGCGAAGAGAACAATAGGTCTTTCCCAAGCCCTCTATATAGATAAAATCTTAAAGCGATTTAAGATGGATGATTCTAAAAGAGGGTTCCTACCGATGCAACATGGAATAAAACTCACCTTGAAGATGTGTCCTCAAAATGAGAAACAACGAAAGGAAATGAGTAATATACCATATGCTTCGGCCGTGGGTAGCCTTATGTATGCTATGTTGTGTACAAGACCTGACATCGCGCATGCTGTAAGCGTGGTGAGTAGGTTTCGAGCAAACCGGGTAGGGAACATTGGATGCGTAAGAACGTTCTCAAGTACTTGAGAAGGACTAGAGATATGGTTACGATGTATGGTGGTGGAGAATTGGATGTGGTGGGATTCCGATTCGGACTTCCAAGGACGAAGGACGACTCGATGTCCACTGCGGCTACATATTTACTCTTAATGGAGGAGCGGTATCTTGGCGTAGTGCCAAGCAAGCGCGACTCGCGATTCCACACAGCCGAGTATCAAGCGGCCTCGGAGGCTTCAAGGAAGGGTTACGGATTAAGAAGTTTCGGAGAACTTCAAGTGATACCATGTCTTGGTGCTGTTCATTTGTCTTTGCGACAACGACGGAGCCGTAGCGCAGCCAAGGAGCCGAGGTTTCATAACGGACCAAACATATTGAGAGGAAGTATCATCTCGTAAGAGAATTTGTTCGCAAGGGATACATTGTGCTGCACAGAGTAGACTCGGCTGACAACGTCGCCGATCCACTGACCAAGCCACTTTCTCAGACTAGCTTGGAGCGTCATCTGGAGAATATGGGTATTAGATACCATAGTGTGTGGCATTGAGTGCAAGTGGGAGATTGTTAGGAGTATGCCCTCGAATGCCACTCAGAGGATGTTGAGTGAGGGCATTGTACTTGTTATTATGTAAATCATCAATATAAGGCAATGGATGTTTCTTTATTTACTGGTAGTTACTGGCATTCCTAACTCGTAAATATACATGTAGAAACTAGTCCGTGTATTTGATAGCAAAACGTTCCACTCCTTATTGGATAAGGGGGTCGGCACTGGAAAGGTTTATAGCTCAAATACTTAATCGTTTGCAAGTCGATGAAACTTGACTGGGCGTTAAGTTTATGTGAAGACTTGTATGACGTGTTCTTTGACAAGGAGAGTGCCTGTCGAACACTAATGGTTAGTGGGAGCACACGTTATAGGTATGCTAATTGGATTAGTATACTCGAACCGACTCACCCTCAATTCGTCACACGGATTTCACTCCGGGACAGTCAATGACGGAATCGAAAGGTTGTGATAGGTATTCGTGAACCTTCGACTTGAGGATTTAGTAGGGATGTGCTTGTGACGTCAAGATTTTCATTAGAGTAGTTCGACCCTGTAAACTGGAAGGCGGGGGTCAACCTCGACGTGCGTCTTGATGGGCAAGTAGCAGGTCCTGCTGAATACCAAGATAGAATTCTTTCTCCTGTTAGTGAACGGGTTATATGTCCTATGCGGTTATTGGCAGATGAGATCATAAGTCTTTGGCCAAAGCATTGGAGCTAGCTGTATTAGATACACGAGAGCTCGATGATCTCGATTTGCATTAACACATGCATAGCGTCAAGTCTGAGATAGGTTTTGGTAGCCGTGACCTATAACTTGATCGGGACATTTGAAAGAAGGGTTTATACGTTCTTGGTATTCACGACGAATGGTTCTTGAATGATCCCAATCATTCGTTCTCGGTTAAGTACAGTGTAGGCCGCCAGTGGCTAGGTGGTGCTACTACTCTTTGGTTCCTCCCATTGCTGACTGAGACAGACCTACCGAGTCGCGCATTAGGATTGACGACGGAATGAATCGAGCTTAATCTCTCATTATAAAATTAGATATTGGATATCTAATTTTGGGACATTGGATGTCTAAATTGATTTATTGGATAAATTAATTTACGGCCAAATGAATTAAATATATTACTCGGTGATTAATTTAATTCATGAATATAATTATTTCTTGGAGAAATTAATTATGTTATGATGTATTTGATATGATTAATTAATTGGATTAATTAATCAATATAAATACATCGGAGCGAATCGGAGTTTATCTGTTTGGACTCACGGGAGTCCGAAACGGACCGAACTCGCCCGGCTCCTTCTAGATGGCCACCCCTCTTTCCTTCCCTTTTCCTTGGTCATAGTCTCCACATGTTGGTGGAAGACTTATGTTCAATCAAGGGGACAAATATCACACCTTGGTGATATTGTCTAAAGTAGGATATCTTGGGAGTTGAATAAGAATATAAGTGGAGACAAACTCTCACTTGCTACTACACAATTCAGTAGTGAGCTTTGAAGAAGTGAGAGAGAAAATTATTTTTCTTAGTCTTCATCTTCATCTTCTTCTTCACTTTTGTTCTTGAGTTTTCTTGGAGAAAATTCAAGATACATTAAGAGAGATATATTATACACTTAGAGTGTAATAACAAAAGCTTCACCACTTGATTCTAGCCGTAACCTTAGAGGTTAATCAAGTGTTTTTGTTCCGGTCGTTTTTCTGGCGCGTGGCAAGTAGAGACGCGGTGTTTTCGGCGTTGGATCGTTCAAGGGCTTGGAGCGGATTGAACTCGTAGAGATCAAACTAAAGCTTGGGGAATAGCTCAAGAGAAGGTTTCCATTTAATCAACGGACTTCGAGGGTTAGTTTCTTACGACTCTTACTTTTCGTTTATATATTCGTATATACGTAGCTCGATCGATCCTCGTAGGGATTCGGATCGAATTAATTTTCGATTTACCGCTTCCGCTGGGCCTTCGATTTAGGCACCGAATCCCAACACCAACAACCTATGACCAAGCGATGGTGGATGTAGACTCCGCGAAATGGCATGAAGCTATGGAAGATGAGATAGACTCAATGCATGTCAATCAGGTCTGAACTCTAGTAGACCACCCCAAAAGCATAGTGCCTATTGGGAACAAGTGGATCTACAAGAGAAAGACTAGTGGTGATGGCAAGGTTGACGCCTATAACGCCAGGCTTGTGGCAAAGGGTTATACCCAGAAGGAAGGGATCGATTACCACGATACCTTCTTGCCCGTAGCCATGATCAAGTCTATTCGCATGATGCTTGCTATAGCTGCCTACCACGATTATGAGATATGGAAAATGGACGTAAAGACGGATTTCCTTAATGGATTCCTCGAGGAGGAAATCTATATGGAGCAGCCTAAAGGCTTTGTGTCCGAAGTAGATATTCAGAAAGTGTGCAAGCTTCAGCGTTCCATTTATGGACTAAAGCAAGCGTCGCGTAGTTGGAACCTTCGTTTTGACAAGGCGGTCAAAGAGTTTGACTTCGTGCAAAATGAAGAGGAACCTTGTGTATACAAGAGGGTTAGTGGGAGTAAGATCGCATTCTTAGTACTATATGTAGATGACATTCTAGTAATAGGAAATGATGTGGGAATGCTCAGTTCTGTGAAAGCTTGGCTTTCGAGTAATTTCTCCATGAAAGACTTGGGAGAAGAAACCTATATTCTTGTTATTCGGCTCTATCGGGATAGAGCGAAGAGAACAATAGGTCTTTCCCAAGCCCTCTATATAGATAAGATCTTAAAGCGATTTAAGATGGATGATTCTAAAAGAGGGTTCCTACCGATGCAACATGGAATAAAACTCTCCTTGAAGATGTGTCCTCAAAGTGAGGAACAAAGAAAGGAAATGAGTAATATACCATATGCTTCGGCCATGGGTAGCCTTATGTATGCTATGTTGTGTACAAGACCTGACATCGCGCATGCTGTAAGCGTGGTGAGTAGGTTTCAGGCAAACCCAGGTAGGGAACATTGGACTACCGTAAAGAACATTCTCAAGTACTTAAGAAAGACTAGAGATATGGTTCTGATGTATGGCGGTGGAGAATTGGATGTGGTGGGATTCACTGATCCGGACTTCCACGGACTGAAGGACGACTCGATGTCTACTTCTGGCTATATATTTACTCTTAATGGAGGAGTAGTATCTTGTCGTAGTGCCTAGCAAAGCAGACCGCTGATTCCACCTGTCAGGCTGAGTATCAAGCAGCCTCGGAGGCTTCCAAGGAAGGGTTCTGGATTAAGAAGTTTCTGGGAGAACTTCAAGTGATACCATGTGCTGAGCTGCCTGTTCTGCTATACTGCGACAACGACGGAGCTGTAGTGCAGGACAAGGAGCCGAGGTTTCACAATAGCACCAAACATATTGAGAGAAAGTATCATCTCGTAAGAAAATTTGTTCGCAAGAGATACATTGTGCTGCACAGAGTAGACTCGGCCGACAACGTCGCTGATCCACTGACCAAGCCACTTTCTCAGACTAGCTTGGAGCGTCATCTGGAGAACATGGGTATTAGATACCATAGTGTGTGGCATTGAGTGCAAGTGGGAGATTGTTAGGAGTATGCCCTCGAATGCCACTCAGAGGATGTTGAGTGAGGGTATTGTACTTGTAATTATATAAATCATTAATATAAGGCAATAGATGTTTCTTTATTTACTGGAAGTTACTGGCATTCCTAACTCATAAATATACATATAGAAACTAGTCCGTGTATTTGAGAGCAAAACGTTCCACTCCTTATTAGATAAGGGGTCGGCACTGGAAAGGTTTATAGCTCAAATACTTAATAGTTCGCAAGTCGATGAAACTTGACTGGGCGTTAAGTTTATTTGAAGACTTGTATGACGTGTTCTTTGACATGGAGAGTGCTTGTCGAACACTAATGGTTAGTGGGAGCACACATTATAGGTATGCTAATTGGATTAGTATACTCGAACTGACTCACCCTCGATTTGTCACACGGATTTCACTCCGGGACAGTCAATGACGGAATCGAAAGGTTGTGATAGGTATTCATGAACCTTCGACTTGAGGATTTAGTAGGGATGTGCTTGTGATGTCAAGATTTTCATTAGAATAGTTCGACCCTGTAAACCGGAAGGCGGGGGTCAACCTCGACGTGCATCTTGACGGGCAAGTAGCAGGTCATACTGAATACCGAGATAGAATTCTTTCTTCCGTTAGTGAACGGGTTATATGTTCTATGCGGCTATTGGCAGATGAGATCATAAGTCTTTGGCCAAAGCATTGGAGCTAGTTGTATTGGATACACGAGAGCTCAATGATCTCGATTTGCATTAACGCATGCATAGCATCAAGTACAGATAGGTTTTGACTGACCATGACCCTATAACTTGATCGGGACATTTGAAAGAAGGGTTTATACGTATACTGGTATTCACGACAGAATGGTTCTTGAATGATCCCATCATTCGTTCTCAGTTGGGGTACAGTGTAGGCCGCCAGGCTGGCTAGGTTGTGCTACTACTCTTTGGTTCCTCCCATTGCTGACTGAGATGGATCTACCGAGTCGCGCAATAGGATTGACGATGGAATGTATCAAGCTTATTATCTCATTATGAATATTAGATATTGGATATCTAATTTGGGACATTAGATGTTTAAACCGATTTATTGGATAAATTGATTTACGGCCTAATGAATTAAATAAATTACTGGGTGATTAATTTAATTCATAGATATAATTATTTCTTGGAGAAATTAATTATGTTGTTATGTATTTAATGTGATTAATTGATTGGATTAATTAATCGACACAAATACATCGGAACGGAATAGGAGTTTATCTGTTTGGACTCACGAGAGTCCGAAACGAACCAAACTCGTCCCGGCTCCTTCTAGATGGCCGCCCCATTTTCCCTCCTCTTTCCTTTGGTCATAGTCTCCACCTTAATTGGTGGATGACTTGAAGTATGAAGGGAACAAGATCTTTTAATTAATTCATTTTAATTATTTGGTCTTGATTTGGGAGGATTTTATGGAGAATAAAATGAAGACTCTCATCACTTGTTTTGGGAAGCTTTCCAACGTGAGTAAAGAGAGAGAGAGAGATAGACTTTGAGTTTAACACTCATCTTGATCCTTTTCATTCACTTCTTCTTCATTTTTCTTGGAGAAAATTGAGAGAAAATATTGAGAGAGTAAGATTAAAACACTTAGAGTGTAATAATCTTAACATACAAAGCTTCATCACTTGATTCTAGCCGTAACCTTAGAGGTTAATTAGGTGTTGTCATTCCGGTCGTTTCTCCAGCGCGTGGCAAGTAGAGACGCGGTGCTTTCGGCATTGGATCGTTCAAGAGCTTGGAGCGGATTGGATTCGTAGAGATCAATCAAAGCTTGGGGAATAGCTCAAGAGAAGGTTACCGTTTAATCAACGGACTTCAAGGCTGAGTTTCTTATAACTCTTGTTTTTCGTTTATATATTCGTATATACGTAGCTCGATCAATCCTCGTAGGGATTCGGATCGAATTAATTTTTGTTTTACCACTTCCGATGGGCCTTCGTTTTAGGCACCGAATCCCAACAGATTATCATATAAACAAGTTAATAAGTATGATTAGGATATGGATTACCAGATTATGATGATGTTGTTATTGATATATGGATATTGATGTGATTCGTATGGTTTGAATCGTGTTGTTCGTACTCTCGAGAGAAAGTTGGTTAATTCTTCTCCTCAGTTTCGGATGTTGACGTTATTGTTGATAATTACTCACTGTAATGATAGATTATGGAAGTATTGTTGCGTTCTTAAGGTTTCATGATGTTGATATTGAGGAAGATGATATATGGATATAGGACTTGGATTATAAGTTGAATGATTGTTTATATGTTAAAGGATATCGGATTTCGTTGTCTTGATATCTTTGAACATGGTTTAGAATCACTTAGTGTTCTTGATAATTGCCATTATTTGATTCGGTATCTGAAAAACATGTATTTGTACAGCAATAGCGCACGCTAAGATTACGGGCTAGCGCACGCTAACGGGAGCTACTTAGCGCACGCTACGTTATGCGTTTCACGTGCGCTAAGTAGGCAGAAAGTGCAGTATTTTCGTGTTGTGATTGTGAATTTGTACTGGTTTGAGTTGGATTGTTCAGACTTATGTTTAACCGAGATGTCATAGAACCGTTGGGTTTGTGGATTGGTTATGTCGGTTATTGATTCTTACCGGATTGTTGTTTATTGATTATTGCCATATGTTGTGGTAAGTGATCGGTGATTAGAACCACGCTTTGCGGTCGTATTCGAGAATGTTTGTATATTGCATTGATCAGGCTCGAGGGACTTGTATGTTACGGCAATGGATTTGGTAACGCCTTCATCAGTATCGAGGCAAGTTATTACTTTGTCAGTTATAATATTTAATGAATGGTTTCGGTTTCATTTCGTTTATAATGCATATAGCGATGATTATTATTGTGAACTCTGGGTATTTGGATTGTATATTGTTCTTCCGATTCTGGGAGGCAATTCATAATGTATATGCTATTGGTATGTTCGGGTATCGAGGTTACGTTTCGATAAAGACGAGGATATGAGTATCTATAGTTCATTGTACGTTTGGATCGCCGAGCATCGAGGATAATCGCCGGTGATGATTTGACATTGAGATTTCTCCTGAAGGATTTGGGACAGTATCTTAGTTTGATTCGGTTTAGTTTTGATGTTGTTGATCATGCAGGTTGTCACTCATGTTGCTGTAAATGAAGTCGTCCTAGTTGTGTCATCTTAGTGTCGTTCATGTTTTGATTCATATGTCGTTCATGTTGATGAACATATTCGAGTTGCATATGTGTATGCATGATTGTATTGTTTATATTGTAAATGATCCGATGGGATCATGAGGATCTATCTTTGAGGCCGGATCGGATGTCCACCATGCGTTGGTTCGACGGGATCATCATGGGATCTATCTTTGAGAGCCTGATCGTTGGGACGGAGTTTTCCACCATGCGTTGGTCCGATGGGATCATCATGGGGATCTATGCTGAGGGCGCTGGATCGTTGGATTACCCAGTATTGTGTTGATGGAATCATGTGGATTCGCATCGTTGGTTTTATATGTGTTATTGTTGTGCATATGTATATCGTTGGTTATCCACCTCGTGTTGATCTTGTAGGATCATCTTGGGATCTATGTTGAGGGCGCTGGATCATGGGATTTCCATCTTGGACAGAGTTAGTAGATTTCATAACAGTGAGTTATGATGATGTTTTGAGAACTTTGGGTATTGTGTGAGAAAACAGTACGAAACGTAAATTTCGATAGAGTGATGGCGGTAAGATTACTTTGGTAGTATTCTTAATTAGTACTTCATTGGTATGTAATTATTAATGTGATGTGATTGATTTCATTCTTAATTAGTACTTTGGTAGTATTCTTAATTAGTACCAAATGGTGCTAACGTGATTCTCTTGAAAGAGATGTGTTGTGTTCTCGAATTGAACTGAGTTTGCAAAATGTGTGTTTTGAAAATACCTGTGTCGAGTATTTTCTTGAGTCGAGACATGTGCCAGTATCACGGGGAATCGTTGGCTTCACGATCTGTAAGTATTTAGATTTTTGAATTTCATCGAGACTTATTGCCGTTCTAAGTTGATATGCTTTGAGATTCAGTAAAATATTATGCATTACAGTATAAGGTGACAGAGTTGGGACAGGATTGATGATCTTGAGAAGCTATGATTTTGGAAATCAATATATCGGTTAGATTTCGGAACGGGATTGTGCATTTGGGAGAAATGTCGTGCATGGTTGAGAAGAACATGTAGTCATGTTAGTTCATTTTGTGATATATGGAACTGTTTTCGAGCATTTGAAAATGACATTTTTCAAAATGAATGTTTTTACGGACGTTTTACGGAAAATGATATTTGGGCCGAGACCCAATCGATTTTGAAATAGTTTTGTAACTCAGGACTTGGAGTTCGAAAAGAGTTTTCTACTTTTTAAACTTCTTGTAATGCGGAACGAGATACGGGCTGAGACCCTAATGTTCAAAAAAAAAACTTTTCTGTTTTCAAAAACTCCCGAGATTTGTAAAATACTTTACCAATCGTGTATCTATTTTATTTTCGACTTTCGGAGTTTTGGTTTACTTGTTCAAATGAAACTTCTCGGGAAGTCTTTCGCTGTTTTGATTTGTTTCAATATTTTGTCATACCACATTTAAGGTGATCCAGGATGGGTTAATGATTGACGTTGCGAGTCATATGTGGAAAGGAGTTTTTATCGGAGTCTATATATTGAGATTGTGGAACTCTGTCGTGTGGTTTTCCGATGGAATATCAGTGGAATTTGTGACGAGCCGGACTGGTATACAAGAGTTGGAGGTGGTCAATCATTTGCATAGTTTTCATTTTAAAACTTCGAAATCGTGTGGAATCGAAGGAAACTGTTATCGAATACTTGGCGCCATCGAGCCAGTTAATTTTAAAAAAAAAAATTGATTTTGTGATCTTACGAAAATGAATGTTTTGAGTTTTGGAAATTTTGAAAAGAACTTTCGAAAATTGTCTTCGTGACAAGATTATATGATTTCAAACTGGTTTTGAAAATGGGATTGATGTACATACGCATTTAGTGCATAGTGCATATCATGATGAAATACTGAGTAAGACTCACAAACTGGATAACACTCTAACGGTACGATGAAAGGAGATTCGAACTTTAGTATGGCAGTTTGGTTATCCAGGGATGATCGGTTGATCAATCGGATGAGAGAAATATGCTGCGTATTGTAGATTCATCCACAGGATGCGATTTTAGAAACTTTGAATTTTCTGAAATCGGGACATATGTGCTATGTGATTCCATTGGTATGGTAGTAGCGCGATTTTACCATAATGATTTTCGAATGATTTCTTTGTAAGTGTAGATTTGGGGTTGTTGACCTCATGCTGGTTGTTTTGAGTATCATTTGGTCGTTCCCACTCCATGTATAATTTGGATATGTTCGTCGGTTTGTGATTGGTTGTTCGTATGCCGAGGAGTATGTTCACCAGTCGGGTATGTTTATTGAGATCCAATGTATGTGATTGGTTTATCATTTTGAGAATGTTATTCTTTCGTATATCTGTTTCTATGGTTCTGTGTTGACTGTGTTGGAGCTTACCGTGTGAAGGAATTCTCGATTATCGTTAATCGTTCGTTTGTCATATTGGAGTTTATCATGATGATGATATTCTAGATTGTGTTTTGACCTTTGGATGGTCGTATTAGAGTTTATCATGTCGATGATATTCTCGGCTAATTTGTTGATTGATCAGTGTTAACGATCGTATGAGCGTTCGGATGTTGTGTCGATTTTTTGGGGTCTGTTGTCATTGTTTTGGATAGTTGTTTCACAATTGTATCGTGTATTATTGATTTGTATCCGGATTGGGATTTGATTGTGCGATCAGGCAGACAGGATTTGATTCGGGCATATTGTTTCATCCGAAGATGATATATTTTGTTGAGACTCAAGGAATTGTGATTGTAAGCGTATTGAGACTGTACAGTGAAGTCACTTGCTAGTATCTCAGGAGATCATTGACCTACGTATTTGTAAGTATGCTCTTTTGGTTATTCGGTAATGATGATGATTGATCGTTGTCGTGGTGGTTTTGGGATATTTTGGGTTGAACGGTATGTTTGTTTGTTTTTATGACGGCTTGCAAGTTTCGAGGCCGAAACTTATTTTAAGTGGTGTAGAATGTAATATCCGGAATTTCTACTACTGTTGTTTAATATTATTTTATCCGAGTTATATTGTACAGCGTGGAATCTGTACAGTATGGATAAAATAATGAAGGACTGAGATGTCAGTATTGGTATAATTGTCGTATTTGGTAGACAATTACAATTGAGAATATCGTGTATCAAGTTATCGCACTTTTGATATTGGGTAATATCGTATGAGAATATTATTGGATTCAGTATTTGTGTTTAGTGTGTCGTATGTTCGTTTTTGGTATGTCGAGACGTTGGACAGAAATTGCGGGAAATGGCTAAGTGTAACATTATTAGCGCACGCTAATATGCATTCCTAGCGCACGCTATCGTGCAGGTGTAGCGCACGCTAATGGTAAAATATAGCGCACGCTAGTTCAGAACAGATCAAAGGGAATCTACGTGTGGACCCGGTCACTTTCGGCGCATGTGCCGACGAAGTCAACTGATGTTTGTCGTAAAGCATTAGCGCACGCTAATGCCAGTTGTTAGCGCTCGCTAATATTAGATCGGTCAACAGGGAATCTTGGCTTTATTGGTTGCTTTCGGCATGTGGGGTCACGAGCATATTCGGGGTAGGTGCAGACTGTAGCAAGTCAACTACGATTAGCGCACGCTAAGATACAAGATTTTGCGTGCGCTAAACAGTGTAGTTTACGTACGTTATTGCATGGGCATTACGTACGTAAGCTGATGTGCGGAGCAAGTCAGTAGCCTCTGGACCGCGATAGCGCACGCTAACGAAAGAGAGTTAGCGCACGCTAAGCATGCAAGATACGTTAAATGAGGATGTTAGCGTATGTTAATAATATATAGTATATATATGTGTAGTTGGGCATTATCTTTCATTTCGTCCATTCCTTCCTTGTAACCGAGAGAGAGAGTTTTTAGAGAGAAGTTGGAGGTTCCAAACACTGAGAGATGATGATCTTTAACAAAGATTAAGGTGAGGAACATGGATTAAAGTCTTGTTCTTGAAATTATTGATGATTCTTGGAATAAAGTTGATTGTTCTCCTTCATGGTTTGTCTATACAAGGTAATAGTTCTTCACCTTTGGATTTCATTTTGGATTGGAGATTGATGTTCTTGAGTTGATGATTATCATATAAACAAGTTAATAAGTATGATTAGGAGATGGATTACCGGATTATGATGATGTTGTTATTGATATATGGATATTGATGTGATTCGTATGGTTTGAATCGTGTTGTTCGTCCTCTCGAGATAAGTTGGTTAATTCTTCTCCTCAGTTTTGGATGTTGACGTTATTGTTGATAATTACTCACTGTAATGATAGATTATGGAAGTATTGTTACGTTCTTAAGGTTTCATGATGTTGATATTGAGGAAGATGATATATGGATATAGGACTTGGATAATAAGTTGAATGATTGTTTATATGTTAAAGGATATCGGATTTCGTTGTCTTGATAGCTTTGAACATGGTTTAGAATCACTTAGTGTTCATGATAATCGCCATTATTTGATTCGATATCTAAAAAACATGCATCTGCACAGCATTAACGCACGCTAAGCTTACGGGCTAGCGCACGCTAACGGGAGCTACTTAGCACACGCTATGTTATGCGTTTAACGTGCGCTAAGTAGGCAGAAAGTGCAGTATTTTCGTGTTGTGGTTGTGAATTTGTACTAGTTTGAGTTGGATTGTTCAGACTTATGTTTAACCGAGATGTCATAGAATCGTTGGGTTTGTGGATTGGTTATGTCGGTTATTGATTGTTACTGGATTGTTGTTTATTGATTATTGCCATAGGTTGTGGTAAGTGATCGGTGATTAGAACCATGCTTTGCGGTCGTATTCGAGAATGTTCGTAGATTGCATTGATCAGGGTCGAGGGACTTGTAGGTGACGGCAATTGATTTGGTAACGACTTCATCGGTATCGAGGCAAGTTATTACTTGCTCAGTTATAATATTTAATGAATGGTTTCGGTTTCATTTCGTTTATAATGCATATAGCGATGATTATTATTGTGAACTCTAGGTATTTGGATTGTATATCGTTCTTCCAATTCTGGGAGGTAATTCATAATATATATGCTATTGGTATATTCGGGTATCGAGGTTACGTTGTGATAAAGACGAGGATATGAGTATCTATAGTTCATTGTACGTTTGGATCGCCGAGCATCGAGGATAATCGCCGGTGATGATTTGACATTGAGATTTCTCCTGAAGGATTTGGGATAGTATCTTAGTTTGATTCGGTTTAGTTTTGATGTTGTTGATCATGCAGGTTGTCATTCATGTTGATGTACATGAAGTCGTCCTAGTTGTGTCATCTTAGTGTCGTTCATGTTTTGATTCATATGTCGTTCATGTTGGTGAACATATTCGAGTTGCATATGTGTATGCATGATTGTATTGTTTATGTTGTAAATGATCCGATGGGATAATGAGGATCTCTGCTGAGGGCGCTGGATCGGATATCCACCATACGTTGGTTCGACCGGATCATCATGGGATCTATGCTGAGGGCGCTGGATCGCTGGACAGGTTTTCCACCATGCGTTGGTCCGACGGGATCATCATGGGGATCTATGCTGAGGGCGCTGGATCGTTAGATTACCCAGTATTGTGTTGATGGAATCATGTGGATTCGCATCGTCGGTTTTATATGTGTTATTGTTGTGCATATGTATATCGTTGGTTATCCACCTCGTGTTGATCTTGTAGGATCATCTTGGAATCTATGCTGGGGGTGCTGGATCATGGGATTTCCATCTGGTATACATAGTTGTATTGTTTTTGAGCATATTGACGTTGTCAGATGAGTATGCATTTGTAGGTCTTGTGTTAGGACCATGTTCATATATTGTGTTGATCTAATCTCGGATTAAACTGACGTGATTGTCGTGGCATTGTGCATCTCGAGGTATGCTCCGTATTTTCCTCTTGGTATATGTCTTTGATGGACAATCGGTTTTTGCGTTGAGATTTGATGATGATATCCGATGGATTGAATTGGACAGAGTTAGTAGATTTCGTAACAGTGAGTTATGATGATGTTTTGAGAACTTTGGGTATTGTGTGAGAAAACAGTACGAAACGTAAATTTCGATAGAGTGATGGCGGTAAGATTACTTTGGTAGTATTCTTACTTAGTACTTCATTGGTATGTAATTATTAATGTAATGTGATTGATTTCATTGTTGGATATTATGGCTGACCCCGTCGTGGGATTTCTTTTTAGGTTCTTGAGATATCGAGCTTGTAGCGGTTGTGAAGAGATGAGCTTTCCGGAGGATACTGGCTAGGGCATGTTTTTATGAACTGAATTCCTGATCAGATATTGTATTCCGCTGCTAGAGTAATTTTATTTGGTTGTACTTTTTGCTACGTGAGTATTTTAAATGACTTTTTGATATCTAGTAACTTGAGTTACTTTGGAAACCGTTTTCTAAACTATTGAGTTCCGGCCATTGGGCCTTGCCCTTTTCAAATTGAGGTTTTACGACGCTTTTGATAAACGAGTTTTATAACGTCTTCGAATATTTTTAAAGATAGTACTGTCGTTAGCCTCTTGGGCATTTGTAAATGTTTGCGAAAATTTCTTTTAGCCTTGTGGGTTCCATCTCGGGACCCACAGTGCTATAATATTTCCGGTTAAATCTGGGGGTGTTACACCACCGTCCTCATCCAAGCACGCACCCTAGTTTTAGGACATTGATTCTCGTTGTAGCGACTTTTATTTCCAATGTTTTTTATGTCTCGTGCCTTGGATATATATATATATATATATATATATATATATATATATATGTGTGTGTGTGTGTGTGTGTGTGTAATGCTTGAACTATTTTCAATGAAATACGCATTTCTCTTCGTTTGGTTTTCATGTAGTTTGGTGTTTGTTAATTGTATGTTCTCGTTTTGGCAAATGGCATTTGGTAGGTATCATATCTTATACGCAACGAGACAGGGGGAGTCCTTTTTGTTTATGTCAAAAAGGGGGAGAAACAATCCAAAAAAAACCCGGAACGTACTAACATATCGAACAAGTTACCTTGATTCGAAATTTTTTTAAAACCGTTTTTGCAGGTATAGATTAAATGTTTTGACATCATCAAAAAGGGGGAGATTGTTGACTCAAAGTATTTTGATGATGATCGTATTCAAAACATTTAACAAAATCTATCCCATCGAGCTGCTATATTGAAGGAAAATCATGTTCTTAGTGCACGCTACAGTCTGTATGGTAGCGCACGCTATCGAGAGAAAAGTCACCTGCAGTCAGGCAAGTAATCTGTAGTCTAGTGGAGTCACCTGATGGATAGCGCACGCCATATACAAAATATCAGCGCACGCTAAGCTGTTAATCTTAGTGCACGCTATCATCTATTTATAGCGCACGCTATTGCACTCAAGGCAGAGAGACAATAAGGTCTGGACAGAAAAAGAAAAAGCATTTGCGCACGCTACGGATGTACACTTCCGTACGCTATTCAGAGGTCTTAGCGCACGTTACATATCATATCTTGCGCACGCTACCAGAAAGTATTTTGGTAGTCCAATAGGGTCTGGACTCAAATCAAAGGAAGCTATTACGTACGCTAATCAAGCTAACGTACGTTATTTGGAAAAGTTGTAGTGCACGCTACAATACATGTTTTAGCGCACGCTAAGCATTAAAATTCCTACCGTTAGTTAACTTATCTGTTGGAACGCAAACGTCAAAAAGGAGATCCGCAAAATCTGGAAGGCTAACATTAAATAATGTTAACGCACGCTAACATATATGTACTAGCGCATGCTACGTACATTTTATCCGTTGGAAAAGAGACGTTGGGGAGACAAACCGACAAGTTTCAACAGTCAAAAGTGAAGACCTGTTGACCGATGATAACGTACACTACAGAAGACCGACTAGCGCACGCTAGAGGTATATTATGACTGTTGGTACAGTTTAATGACCGTTCAGATCAGTCAAGTCAAAACTCGTTAGCGCACGCTATGAATGATTATTAGCGCATGCTAATAATACATTTTTCAGTATATAAATAAGGACTTGATACTATAAATACCCATAGGACTTGGCATCTCATACACGACTTAAAGCATTCAAGTATACAAGCAATCAAAGCATTCTTGAGCTCAGATTTCTATCTATTATTGCATTCTAAATTGTGAGGAGAAAGATACAAAGAGTGATACACCTTGTAATATTTATTATACTTTGTATTCTTTCATTTGGTTGTGAGTGTTGCATCACTCATACAAGAGCATTAGAGAAACGAATTAAGAGTTACTAATCTGGTGTTATTAGGATCTTTGATCCGGCATTATTAGGATTACACTCCAATATTCATAATTAAGGATTATCTAGTTCCGATAGAACACTAGATAAACAAAGTTTATTTTGAGAGTGGTTGTGCTTGGACCAATAGAAAACAAGTGGTTGTAACGGTTGTTGTACTCGGACTGGTGGACGACGAGTCAAGTGTGTGGTTGTTCTTGAGCCAATCGAAAAAGAAGTCGGAGAAAGGACGTAGGCAAGTTGCCGAACCTCTATAAATCTTTGAGTCTTTTACTTTCCGCACTATTTTCTTTTATTCGCGAGAAGTTCGATATTCCGCATTACCACTATTCAACCCCCCTTCTAGTGGTGAATTTATCTCTTCATATACTTAATGAAACATAAATCCGAGGCCTTTGAGAAATTCCAGGAATTCAAGACCCTAGTCGAGAAACAAACTGGTAATCATATCAAAGCACTTCCGTCGGACCAAGGTGGCGAGTATATGAGTACAAAGTTTGACGAGTTCCTTAAAGAACATGGAATAGTTTCACAACTAACACCTCCAGGTACTTAGTTAAATGGCGTGTCAGAAAGTGTAACGCCCCGACTTTCTCGAGTAAATAATGGGGAAAACAAATAAAAGGTAAATTTTGAGAAAAATAATTTTCTTGAGAATATAAAAATTCTCGCCTACAAAGTCGAGTCGCTACAATTTCGTGAAAATAAATACCTTTAAATAAGGTAACATTTCATCATAAATACGAAGTAAAAATTTGCGGCGGAAGAAAATAAATCATAATTTAATATTTCTAGTCAAAGTTTCCCCAAAAGTTTCAAAACAGTTGACATAAAGAAAACAACATTTAATAAATTCTTTTTCATATGCTCCCTCGGCTCGCTCATTCGTCCATCCGGCTCGGTTCAACCTGCGGGATCAATAAAGGTGGGGGTGAGCTTCCTTCAGCTCGTGGAAATCTCACTGATCACAGTAATATACAATCTCATGGAAAACATAACATGAATAAACTATATCATATCTTTCCTCAACATGAATGCATACTCACAATATTACGTACAACATGAATCGAGCACGCATAACACGAATATTGAGGTTGCGCAGGTGCCCCCGCAACAACATGAAACATACATGTAATACCACATATACATGAATCAAGCACATATGTGAATACTGGGTTGAGCAGGTGTCCCCACACAACATGAAACATACACACAATACCATATATGTGAATATTGGGTTGAGCAGGTGTCCCCACACAACATGATAACCTCTTACACGAATACAGATGAGTCTGATTTACAATGTGTATCATAATTTATAAACATGAAATGAATATCACATATGCAGTCCAATCAAAGCAATTAAAGTGATAGTGAAAATTCCCACCTGAATAAATGATGATGTCTGACTTGAAATGAAGATGCTCGACTCACAGTCCTAAGACCGCAAATCCTCGATAAAGTCTACATATAATAATAATAATTAAAATCCTTACCATATATTATTCATATCATAAATGATAAGATACAAATATCACTATATAATCACTGAAAATAACTTGCAATTGCTTTTTAATATTAATTGAAGAGTTAATATTATCAATGACTGAAATTAAAATATTTAGGCAATAATTTGTATTAATCATTAATATAGATAGAAAGTCAATGTTTTAATATTTCGGTCAAAATTAGGATTTAATTGAAGTTTGAAAGTTGGTTGGGGTCAGATTGTAAGACTTCAGAAGCTGACTGGGTTAAAATCAAATTAATTATAATTGGCTAGGGCTGAATTGAAAATTTCTGAAAATTGAGAGGACTAAATTGCAAAGCCCTAATAATTTGCGGGTATATAAACCCCTTTCTTCACCTCAGCCGACATCACCTTCATTTCTCACTTCTCTCGTTTCCTTCTTCTCCCGTGACTCTCCCCCCTCTCTGCCCTCTACTCTCTCTTTCTCCTTAACCTCCTTCTACAAATTTCTTTCTCAAATCGGCCGGAAAAAGTGGCAGAAAACACACACTCACACACAATCAAAGAACTTCCACTGGAAAATTGCACTGAGAAGAACACACACACACACACATGCTACATCTGAAACAAAGCACACCCGTCGTGGTGGATTGGAAGCCAGAAGAAGGCGGCGATGCAGAAGATGTCTGGTGGCTAAAAACTCCGGTAAGGGTTTAATTGAAAGTCCGGATTCAGTTCTGATTTTGTAGACTCTTAAAGCTAATTTAGGTTTGAAAGATTAGATCTTGGTTTCGGTCAATCGGAGGAAAACGAGTTACCTCACTGGATTCTTGAGTTCGGGTTTTGGGATTTGGGATGAAACGGCTTTGGTTTCTGATTTAGTTTCGACTGTTAATGATTCCCGTTTCGGGACATGATGATTATTCTGTTCAGGTAAAAAAAATTGAGTTTTGATTTTTTGATGAACTCTGGGTTATTTTTGGTTTGGCCGATGGGCTGAACTGTGTTCCGATTCGGGTTTGGGAAGATGTTTTTGTTGGGTTGTTAAGTTCAATCTAAGACTGAAAAAAAAATAGTCTTAATGCAGTTGAATTCAAATCGGGTTTACAGTGTTTTGATTGTTGATTATTTTTTTGTTCTAGTGCTTAAGATAAAAATGTACAGATTAACAATTGGCTGAAATTTGCAGAATGAGAAGGAAATTGGATCTGAAATTTTTTACCTCGTCCGATAAAAGTAGAGGATAGAGTGGTGAAACGGCGGTCTGAGCAAAACTTCTTGAGACGTTGGATGAAACGCTATTGGAAATCGATCGGACGACGAATTCGACCGGATCCTCTCGTTCTCTGCTCCTTAGTTTGTAGCAGATTTTTATCTTCTTCTCCTCCTTGTATTTTCTGCCGAAGAGCTTGTGTATTGTGTTCTTGTGTTGTATATATATATATATATATATATATTTAGGATGTTTATCGATGGATTTTTATAAAGGATTTCTTCACTGCAGATCTTGTATTATTTATAATTGTAGATTTTTAAGTGATTTAGTTGAATTAGGTTTATATTTAGGATATACATCAAGGAGTTTTGATAAGTTGAAAGAACTTGTGAGGGGAACGATCCACTAGAAAAGGAAGTGTTCTTAATTGTGGTTAGTTTAGTTTAACCATGACTCGTTAATTTATAATATGTGGTTAATTAAATTAAATTATAGTTTGGTTAAATTATAACTCATGGTTAAAGTATAAATAGTATAATAATAATACTTATAATAGTAAATGTAGAATAACAATTAATTGGTAATAAAAATCTAAAAATAATAAGGATAATAATAATATTAATATTTAATAAAAATGGTATTAATAATATTATTAATAATAATAATAATAATAATAATAATATTAATAATAATAATAGTGTTAGTATTATACTTGAATAATTTATAATACTATTATAAAATAAAAGATGGTCACTTGAATATATATCTGACAAAATAATTCGGGCTATGTGATACGTCGAAATAAATGTTCATGATCCTCTATATGAAATTAAATGAAATGAAATGCAACTATAATATTATTATAAATAATATAATTATAGTATGAAAATGACGGGTATTACATCATACCTCTCTTAGAAAAAACTTTGTCCTCGAAAATAAATGATATACCTCGATTGAAGAAATTCGGATAACGAGCTTGAAGTTCTTATTCGCGCTCCCAAGTAGCTTCCTTACTGTGGTTACGCCATTGGATGTTGACAAACACCTTCTCTTTGTTCCTCAATTGCCGGACTGATCGGTCGAGAATCAGTTCTAGTTGTTCTTCATAAGTAAGGTCTTTGTTCATCTCTACGGCGATATAGTTGATGATGTGGCTGGGATCGTGCACATACTTTCTCAACAATGAAACGTGGAACACGTTGTGCACAGTCGAAAGTTCTGGGGGTAAAGCCAAACGGTAAGCTAACTCTCCAATCCGCTCGAGAATTTTGAACGGTCCAATGTATATCGGTCTCAACTTGCTCCTTAGACCAAAACGAACAATTCTCTTGGTAGGGGATACCTTCAGGAATACCTTGTCACCAACACAGAATTCGAGATCCTTCCTACGTTTGTCGGCGTAAGACTTCTGACGATCCTGTGCTATCTTGATCCTCTCACGAATCTTATCCACCATGCCAACTATATGTTCGATCATCTCGGGACCCAAAATCCTCCTTCCACCTACCTCATCCCAATACAGTGGTGATCGACACTTCCTGCCATATAGGGCTTCATACGGTGCCATACCGATCTTCGACTGGTAACTGTTGTTGTAAGCAAATTCTACCAAAGGCAACAGTCGTTCCCAATTATTTCCCATATCTAGCACACATGCTCGCAACATATCCTCGAGGATTTGGATGGTCCTCTCGGACTGACCATCAGCCTGAGGATGTTAATCCATACTAAAATTCAACTGTGTCCCCAAGGCTTCTTGCGAACTCTCCCAAAATGTGATGTGAAACGAGTATCCCTATCGGATACTATAGAGACTGGCATCCCATGTAATTTAATAATCTCCCTCATATAAAGTTGAGCATACTCATCCATTCGAAAGTTCATCTTAACTGGGATAAAATGAGCTGACTTTGTGAGTCGGTCGACAACAACCCAAATAGCGTGGTTTCCTCTTTCCGTTCGAGGCAAACCTACCACAAAGTCCATCCTAATGTGTTCCCATGTCCATTCTGGAATATGAAGTGATTTAACCAATCCAAAGGGGCGTTGGTGTTCTGCCTTCACTTGTTGACAAACTATACACCTTCTGACAAAGTCTGCCACATCTCTTTTCAAACCTTCCCACCAAAATGTCCCCTTAAGATCTTGCTACATCTTGGTACTTCCAGGGTGTGCTGTATACGGGGTATTATGTGCCTCCTTTAATATCGCTTCTCTCAACTTAATATTGGGCACACAAATCCTCCCTTCATAATACATCGTACCATCACCTGACACGCTGAAACCCTTATCCTCACCTGAAAGAGTACGTTCTTTCATCTTGACCAAGAAGTCGTCTTGTCCTTGACCTTCTTTGATCTGTTCCCTCAAGGTTGGCTGTACCACAAAACTAGCCAATAATAACACAACTGGATTCGATGGTGTAGCCACCTCAAGGTTTATCCTTGCAAATTCCTTGACCAAGCTTTCCTCCTTGGTCAACAAACAAGTTAAGTCTCATCTTGCCTTACGGCTCAGTGCATCAGGAACTACGTTTGCTTTACCGGGGTGGTAATGAATTGTACAATCGTAGTCTTTGACCAACTCTAGCCATCTGCGCTGCCTCATATTCAATTCCTTCTATGTGAAAATATATTTCAGACTTTTGTGGTCTGTATAAACTTCACACTTACCTCCATAAAGGTAGTGTCTCCAAATCTTCAAGGCATGAACTACCGCTGCTAATTCCAAATCATGAGTAGGGTAGTTCAGCTCGTGCGGTTTCCACTGTCTCGAAGCATAGGCAACTACCTTGCCCTCTTGCATTAATACACATCCCAAGCCTTGCTTGGATGCATCATTGTAGATGACAAATTCTTTCGTCGGATCGGGAATCGTCAAAACTGGTGCAGCAGTCAACCTTTGCTTAAGTTCTTGGAAACTCCTTTCACATTTCTCATTCCATAAG
The DNA here is from genome assembly GCA_033398695.1 of Orobanche coerulescens. NCBI lineage: Eukaryota > Viridiplantae > Streptophyta > Magnoliopsida > Lamiales > Orobanchaceae > Orobanche > Orobanche coerulescens. The sequence goes on from CM065801.1 coordinate 71,280,909, forward strand.
AAAGCTTCTCCCTTTCGAGTCAATCTAGACATAGGTGCAGCAATCTTCGAAAATCCCTCGATAAATCTATGATAATAACCGGTTAATCCCAAGAAGCTTCGAACTTCATTCGCATTACTTGGTACTTTCCAATCATTGACTGCCTCAACTTTAATCGGGTCAACCTCAATTCCTTTAGAAGTGACCACATGACCCAAAAATGCAACTTGGTTAAGCCAAAATTCGCACTTGTTGAATTTTGCGTACAACTTCTCCTTGCGCAGTATTCCCAATACCGTTCTAAGATGCTGCTCATGATCGACCTTGGTCTTTGAGTACACAAGTATGTCATCTATGAACACAATGACAAACTTATCCAAATAAGGTTGAAATACACGATTCATGAGGTCCATGAATACCGCTGGCGCATTAGTCAAACCAAATGGCATCACTATAAATTCATAGTGTCCATAACGAGTTCGAAATGCGGTCTTCGGAATATCATTACCCTTAATCCTCAGCTGGTGATATCCGGATCTCAAATCTATCTTCGAAAATACTCCCGATCCTCCAAGTTGATCGAATAGGTCCACTATTCTAGGAAATGGATATTTATTCTTTATCATGAGTCGATTTAGTTCACGATAGTCAATGCACATCCTCAAACTTCCGTCCTTTTTCTTCACGAAGAGCACTGGCGCACCCCATGGCGAAACACTCGGTCGTATAAATCCAGAGTCGAGCAGTTCCTGGAGTTGTACCTTCAGCTCTTGCAATTCCTTAGGCGCCATCCTATAGGGAGCCTTCGATATTGGTGCCGCTCCTAGCACTAAGTCAATCGAAAATTCAACTTGACGATTCGGCGGGATTCCAGGCAAGTCTTCGGGAAAGACGTCTGGATACTCCTTGACGATAGGTACATCAGCTACCGTCTTCTCCGAAGTCTTTTTTTCCCACCACATTCACCAAGAATCCATGGCAATCACTCTTCTTCAGCATCTTCACAGCTTTCATGGCTGAAATCACCCTCGGGGTACTGCTGTGTCTAATCCCCTCGAATACTGTCTTAACATCAACAGACAGGCATAATGTTACTCTCCTTTCGGAGCATTCGACTACAGCTCTATGCTTGTCCAACCAATCCATACCCAAAATGACGTCAAAATCGCTAAGTTCCACTATGTGCAAGTTGGATAAGAAGCTATTTTCGTTAATCTCTATCTTCACATTGTTAGTTATCGAGTCCACACGCACTACCCCCCACAGGCATGCTAACTAACAAGGATCTAGGGGCTTTACTACTTCAACAACCAATCATAGTACAAAGTTTCCTAGAGATGAATGAATGAGATGCACCCGTATCAAACAACACCACAGCAGGAATATTTGCAACTGACAACATACCTGACATGGTTTGGGGTTCAGTCTCAGCTTTAGCCTCGACCATGCTGTACACTCGAGCTCTGCCTCCGGAGCCTTGACCTTGCACATTATTGCTTGGGCCTTTTCTATTCTTCGGACACGCTGAGGCCATGTGTCCTTCCTTATGGCAATAGTAGCACCGCCTCTGACCAAACATACATGCACCTTTATGCCCTTTGCCACAAGTAGCACATATGGGGTTTGCTGACTGGGGTTTCACCCCTGAAGGTCCAGTCTTAACAATCTTCTTGTTACCACCTCCTTGCTCATGCCATTTGCGCTTGCTATTGTTTGCAACTGGTGGTGCCCTTACCTTCTCCACGTCTAAACTTGCTGAAATGTCCTCGGCCCACGAAACATCTTCCTTATAGCTCAGCCGACCATGACCAGCTAAATGGTGACGGATCCGGTCACGAAGCCCATCGCGGAATTTCTGAGACATCATATCATCTATCTCGAACATGTGGGGAGCGAAATGGCATATATGGTTAAACTTGCGCTCATACTCGGTGACCGATATTCCACCTTGGGTTAGATCATGGAACTCCTTCTGCATCTTGATCTTGTATGCTCTTGGGTAGTACTTTTCCATGATCGTCTCCTTAAACTGATCCCATGTGAATGTGTCCTTCTCATCTTGGGTTTTGAGCCTCCACACTCCCATCCACCATGTCCGAGCATCTTCTTTAAGATGGAACACGGCACAAGACACCTTCTGAGCGTTGGTGCAAGCCATGTAGTCAAAAATGCTATCTAGATTCATCAACCATTCCTCTATGGCTGCTGGTCCCTCACGACCAAGAAAGACAGGCGGCTTGAAGTGGTTGAACCTCTTAATAACTTGATCTTGAGCCTGCTCAGGGTTATTAGGCGGTACGATAGTCGCGCCTTGAAGCAAGGTGGCCAATCCAGCCAAGAGTTGATCTTGTGTGGGTGGAGTATTGTGATTTCCACGGTTAGCCATGAGTCTGCCAACGAGTTGTAAAACTCATTAGTCGGCGCAGTACAAGAAATAAAGAATGAGGAGATATGTAGAACGCATATAATAGTCGCAACACATAGAAAATATAAGTGAAATAAAAGAACTGCTTTTCCATTAATATAATATGTTTGGAACATCTATGAAAAATTTCAATAATAATAGATATCATAAAATGAACTGAGTCTAAGATTACTCCTCATCATCACTACTAATAATTTCTACAATGGGAATAGGGGGTCGTGGCTCATTCCACGAAATGACCTCATCCTCAGACTCGACATCCGCCATCATCACATTTTTCATATTTTCGGCGAGATCCACCCTTGAGCTTTCATTAGGAATTTCTTGGGGATCTTCTTCTGGATCTTCTTCTGGACCTTCTTCAGGATCCTCCTCTGGTTCTTCTTCTGGATTTTCCTCGGGATCTTCTTCGGGATCCTCCTCTGGTTCTTCTTCTGTATTTTCTTCAGGATCCTCCTCCGAGTCTTCCTCGTTCGTGGAGTCGGCATCTCAATTTGCAGTTGGAATCTCCTCTCGAGCATATAAATCCAATATGCGTCCAGCGACAAATTGGAAATCATCCGCAGCCTCTCGCTCTTCAAGCGATCTCTTGATGGCCTTTTTCCAAAGCCGGGAGATGCAGCAACTCCAGTCTTCGGATAATTTCTCCATCAAGTGCTCTAGCTGGCGAGTGACGGAACCTTGCTTCCCAAATTTTAGCCACTTACTTAATCTATTAATGACGTAATGTGGCGCATTTTCTGGTAGACTAGGATCGTCCCACCAGTCCTTACGCGCTAGGAGACGCAAGTTAAAAGTAGCTGGGACCTTCTTACGTGGAGTCATTCTAGGTTTGGCCATTCTAACAGTTCGTACATACATAAATAATTATATAAGTAGAATGAAATGACATATGCATGATTAATGACTAAAATTCGGTACCTCAGACGGAGTGACGAAGTGGCGAGGCTGAGAGCATATGATACTTTTACATTTTAGCGAGTCTACAGAAAGGTAAGACCTCGCTCTGATACCACTATGTAACGCCCCGACTTTCTAGGGTAAATAATGGGGAAAACAAATAAAAGGTAAATTTTGAGAAAAATAATTTTCTTGAGAATATAAAAACTCTCGCCTACAAAGTCGAGTCACTACAATGTCGTGAAAATAAATACCTTTAAATAAGGTAACATTTCATCATAAATACGAAGTAAAAATTTGCGGCGGAAGAAAATAAATCATAATGTAATATTTCTAGTCAAAGTTTCCCCAAAAGTTTCAAAACAGTTGACATAAAGAAAACAACATTTAATAAATTCTTTTTCATATGCTCCCTCGGCTCGCTCCTTCGTCCATCCGGCTCGGTTCAACCTGCGGGATCAATAAAGGTGGGGGTGACCTTCATTCAGCTCGTGGAAATCTCACTGATCACAGTAATATACAATCTCATGGAAAACATAACATGAATAAACTATATCATATCTTTCCTCAACATGAATGCATACTCACAACATTACGTATTTCATGAATCGAGCACGCATAACACGAATATTGAGGTTACGCAGGTGCCCCCGCAACAACATGAAACATACACGCAATACCACATATACATGAATCAAGCACGTATGTGAATGCTGGGTTGAGCAGGTGTCCCCACACAACATGAAACATACACGCAATACCACATATATGAATATTGGGTTGAGCAAGTGTCCCCATACAACATGATAACCTCTTACACGAATACAGGTGAGCCTGATTTACAACGTGTATCATAATTTATAAACATGAAATGAATATCACATATGCAGTCCAATCAAAGCAATTAAAGTGATAGTGAAAATTCCCACCTGAATAAATGATGATGTCTGACTTGAAATGAAGATGCTCGATTCACAGTCCTAAGCCCGTAAATTCTCGATAAAGTCTACATATAATAATAATAATTAAAATCCTTACCATATATTATTCATATCATAAATGATAAGATACAAATATCACTATATAATAACTGAAAATAACTTACAATTGCTTTTTAATATTAATTGAAGAGTTAATATTATTAATGGCTGGAATTAAAATATTTAAGCAATAATTCGGATTAATCATTAATATAAGAAAAGTCAACGTTTTAATATTTCGGTCAAAATTAGGATTTAATTGAAGTTTGAAAGTTGGCTGAGGTCAGATTGTAAGACTTGAGAAGCTGACTGGGTTAAAATCGAATTAATTATAATTGGCTGGGGCTGAATTGAAATTTTCTGAAAATTGGGAGGACTAAATTGCAAAGCCCTAATAATTCGCGGGTATATAAACCCCTTTCTTCACCTTAGCCGACATCACCTTCATTTCTCACTTCTCTCGTTTCCTTTCTCCCGTGACTCCCCCCTCTCTGCCCTCTACTCTCTCTCTCTCTCTCTCCTAAACCTCATTCTACAAATTTCTTTCTCAAATCGGCCGGAAAAAGTGGTAGAAAACACACACTCACACACAATCTGAGAACTTCCACTGGAAAATCGCACCGAGTAGAACACACACACAGGCTACATCTGAAACAAAGCACACCCGCCGTGGTGGATTGGAAGCCAGAAGAAGACGGCGGTGCAGAAGATGTCTGGTGGCTATAAGCTCCGGTAAGGGTTTAAATTGAAAGTCCGGATTCAGTTCTGATTTTGTGGACTCTTAAAGCTAATTTAGGTTTGAAATATTAGATCTTGGTTTTGGTCAATTTGAGGAAAACGAGTTACCTCACTAGATTCTTGAGTTCGGGTTTTGGGATTTGGGATGAAACGGGTTTGGTTTATGATTTAGTTTCGACTATTGATGATTCCCGTTTCGGGACATGATGATTATTCTGTTCAGGTAAAAAAAATTGAGTTTTGATTTTTTGATGAACTCTGGGTTAAATTTGGTTTGGTCGATGGGCTGAACTGTGGTCCGATTCGGGTTTGGGAAGATGTTTTTGTTGGGTTGTTAAGTTCAATCTAAGACTAAAAAAAATAGTCTTAATGCAGTTGAATTCAAATCGGGTTTACAGTGTTTTGATTGTTGATTAATTTTTTTGTTCTAGTGCTTAAGATAAAAATATACAGAATAACAATTGGCTGAAATTTGCAGAATGAGAAGGAAATTGGATCTGAAATTGTTTACCTCATCGGAGAAAAGTCGAAGATAGGGTGGTGAAACGGCGGTCTGAGCAAAACTTCTTGAGACGTTGGATGAAACGCTACTGGAAATCGATTAGGCGACGAATTCGACCGGATCCTCTCGTTCTCTGCTCCTTAGTTTGTAGCAGATTTTTATCTTCTTCTCCTCCTTGTATTTTCTGCCGAAGAACTTGTGTATTGTGTTCTGTGTTATATATATATATATATATATATATATATATATATATATTAGGATGTTTATCGATGGATTTTTGTAAAGGATTTCTGCACTGCAGAACTTGTATTATTTATAGTTGTAGATTTTTAAGTGATTTAGTTGAATTAGGTTTATATTTAGGATATACATCAAGGAGTTTTGATAAGTTGAAAGAACTTGTGAGGGGAACGATCGAATGGGAACGGAAGTGTTCTTAATTGTGGTTAGTTTAGTTTAACCATGGTTGGCTAATTTATAATGTGTGGTTAATTAAATTAAATTATAGTTTGGTTAAATTATAACTCATGGTTAAAGTATAAATAGTATAATAATAATACTAATAATAGTAAATGTAGAATAACAATTAATTGGTAATAAAAATCTAAAAATAATACGGATAATAATAATAATATTAATATTTAATAAAAACGGTATTAATAATATTATTAGGAATAATAATAATAATAATAATAATAGTGTTAGTATTATACTTGAATAATTTATAATACTATTATAAAATAAATGGTGATCACTAGAATATATATCTGACAAAATAATTCGGGCTAGGACTTGTGATACGTCGAAATAAATGTTCATGATCCTCTATATGAAATTAAATGAAATGAAATGCAACGATAATATTATTATAAATAATAATATTATAGTATGAAAATGACGGGTATTACAAAAAGAAGGAACCGGACCTTGTTGAACATGGTCCGTTCCATGCTGGGCTATACTGACTTGCCGATTTACTTGTGGGGGTATGCACTCCTAACTGCCGCTTACATCTTGAACAGATGTCCTTCCAAACCCGTTCCTAAAACTCCACATGAGATGTGGAGGGCAGGAAACCAAGTCTTAATCACATTAGGATTTGGGGATGTCCCGCATATGTTAAGAAGACTAAGGTGGAAAAGTTAGAAGCGAGGTCTGCGAAGGGACGTTTCATTGGATTCTCGTCTGGGACGATGGGTTATCTATTCTACATGCCCGAAGATCGAAAGATCGTTGTTGCTCTACAAGCACATTTCCTGGAAGATGAGTTCATTCAGAGAGGCAGAGCGAGTAGAAGTATTTCTTTAGAAGAATACAATGAAACTCCTCGGGAGACACCTGTGCAAGAAACTGCAATCGAACCTTCTGAAACACAAGTACAACCACCTCGTAGGTCTAGTAGGGTGTCTCAGTTACCTGAGAGGTATGGGCTTGTGCACTTGGAGGAGCTGGGTCTCCATGAGGTTCCAAGTGATAGCTAAGAGACCGACCCAACGACCTATGACCAAGCGATGGTGGATGTAGACTCCGCAAAATGGCGTGAAGCTATGGAAGCTGAGATAGAGTCGATGCATGTCAATCATGTCTGGACTCTAGTAGACTGCCCCAAGGGCATAGTGCCTAGTGGGAACAAGTGGATCTACAAGAGAAAAACTGATGGTGATGGCAAGGTTGACGCCTATAAGGCCAAGCTTGTGGCAAAGGGTTATACCCAGAAAGAAGGGATCGATTACCACGATACCTTCTTGCCCGTAGCTATGATCAAGTCTATTCGCATGATGCTTACTATAGCTGCCTACCACGATTATGAGATATAGCAAATGGACGTTAAGACGGCTTTCCTTAATGGATTCCTCGAGGAGGAAATCTATATGGAGCTGCCTAAAGGCTTTGTGTCCGAAGTCGATATACAGAAAGTGTGCAAGCTTCAGCGTTCCATTTATGGACTGAAGAAAGCATCGCGTAGTTGGGACCTTCGTTTTGACTAGGTGGTCAAAGAGTTTGACTTCGTGCAAAATGAGGAGGAACCTTGTGTATACAAGAGGGTTAGTGGGATCAAGATCGAATTCTTAGTACTATATGTGTATGATATTCTAATAGGAAATAATGTGGGAATGCTCAGTTCTGAGAAAGCTTGGCTTTCGAGTAATTTGTCCATGAAAGACTTGGGAGAATCAACCTATATTCTTGGAATTCGACTCTACCGGGATAGAGCGAAGAGAACAATATGTCTTTACCAAGCCCTCTATATAAATAAAATCTTAAAGCGATTTAAGATGGATGATTCTAAAATAGGGTTCCTACCGATGCGACATGGAATAAAACTATCCTTGAAGATGTGTCCTCAAAGTGAGGAACAACGAAAGGAAATGAGTAATATACTATATGCTTCGGCTGTGGGTAGCCTTATGTATGCCTTATGTATGCTATGTTGTGTACGAGACCTGACGAAAGCGTGGTGAGTAGGTTTCAGGTAAACCCAGGTAGGGAACATTGGACTGCCGTAAAGAACGTTCTCAAGTACTTAGGAAGGACTAGAGATATGGTTCTGATGTATGGCGGTGGAGAATTGGATGTGGTGGGATTCACTGATTCGGACTTCTAAGGGCTGAAGGACGACTCGATGTCTACTTCTGGATACATCTTTACTCTTAATGGAGGAGCAGTATCTTGGCGTAGCACCAAGCAAAGCGCAACTGCTGATTCCACCTGTCAGGCTGAGTATCAAGTAGCCTCGGAGGCTTCCAAGGAAGGGTTCTGGATTAAGAAGTTTCTGGGAGAATTTCAAGTGATACCATGTGCTGAGCTGCCTGTGCTAAGGTTTCATAATAGTACCAAGCATATTGAGAGGAAGTATTATCTCATAAGAGAATTTGTTCGCAAGGGATACATTGTGCTGCACAGAGTAGACTCGGCCGACAACGTCGCTGATCCACTAACCAAGCCAGTTTCTCAGACTAGCTTGGAGCGTCACCTGGAGAACATGGGTATTAGATACCATAGTGTGTGGCATTGTTAGGAGTATGCCCTCGAATGCCACTCAGAGGATGTTGAGTGATGGCATTGTACTTGTAATTATGTAAATCATTAATAATAAGGCAATGGATGTTTCTTTATTTACTGGTAGTTACTGGTATTCCTAACTCGTAAATATACATATAGAAACTAGTACGTATATTTGAGAGCAAAACGTTCCACTCCTTATTAGATAAGGGGGTCAGCACTGGAACGGTTTATAGCTCAAATACTTAATCGTTCGCAAGTCGATGAAATTTGACTGGGCGTTAAGTTGGTGTGAAGACTTGTATGATGTGTTCTTTGACATGGAGAGTGCCTGTCGAACACTAATGGTTAGTGGGAGCACACATTATAGGTATGCTAATTGGATTAGTATACTCGAGGATTTCACTCCGGGATAGTCAATGACGGAATTGAAGGATTGTGATAGGTATTCGTGAACCTTTGACTTGAGGATTTAGTAGGGATGTGCTTGTGACGTCAAGATTTTCATTAGAGTAGTTGGACCCTATAAACCGGGAGGTGGGGGTCAACCTCGACGTGCATCTTGATGGGCAAGTAGCAGGTCCTACTGAATACCAAGATAGAATTCTTTCTCCCATTAGTGAGTGGGTTATATGTCCTATGCGGTTATTGGCAGATGAGATCATAAGTCTTTGGCCAAAGCATTGGAGCTAGTTGTATTGGATACATGAGAGCTCAATGATCTCGATTTGCATTAACGCATGCATAGCGTCAAGTACAGATAGGGTTTGACTGACCGTTACCCTATATCTGGATCGGGACATTTGAAAGAAGGGTTTATACGTTTACTAGTATTCACTACAGAATGGTTCTTGAATGATCCCAATCATTCGTTCTCAGTGGGGGTACAGTGTAGGCCGCCAGGCTGGCTAGGTGGTGCTACTACTCTTTGGTTCCTCCCATTGATGACTGAGACGGACCTACCGAGTCGCGTAATAGGATTGACGACGGAATGAATCGAGCTTATTCTCTCATTATAAATATTAGATATTGGATATCTAATTTATTGGACATTGGATGTCTAATTAAATTTGGGACATTGGATGTCTAAATTAATTTATTGGATAAATTAATTTATGGCCTAATGAATTAAATAAATTACTGGGTGATTAATTTAATTCTTAGATATAATTATTTCTTAGAGAAATTAATTATTTTGTATTTGATATGATTAATTAATCGATATAAATACATCGGAACGGAATCGGAGTTTATCTGTTTGGACTCACGGGAGTCCGAAACGGACTGAACTTGTCCGATTCCTTCTAGAAGCCGCCCCCCACTTTGATTCCTTCCCTTGGTCTTAGTCTTGCTTTTGGTAGGTGTATGACTAATGACTTTAGAGATATGATATCTCTTAAAATAAGGAAAAAGTTATTTTGTGGGATATGGAAGAAGAATAAAAAGACAACTACTCCTCACTCTTGAAAGACTACATCCGTGAGATTTGGCAAGAGAGAGAGAAAAGAGTTCTTTTTCTTCATCTTCTTCATTTTTCACTTCTTGATTGTTCTTGGAGAAAATCAAGATATTTATTGAGAGTGTGTGATTTATATACTTAGAGTATATTCATCAAATTCAATAGCTTCATCTCCTAGCTCTAGCCGTATCCTTGGAGGATAGCAAGGTGATCGTCATTCTGTTTGTTTCTCCGGCGTATGGCAAGTAGAGACGCGGTCTTTCGGCGTTGGATCATCCAAGAGCTTGGAGCGGATTGGATTCATGGAGAACAACTAAAGCTTGGGTAATAACTCAAGAGAAGGAATCCATTTAATCAACGGACTACAAGGGTGAGTTTCTTATATCTCTTGTGATTTTGTTTAAATAATCGTATATACGTAGATCGATCGATCCTCGTAGGGATTCAGATCGAATTAATTTTCGTTTTACCGCTTCCGCTGGGCCTTCGTTTTAGGCACCGAATCCCAACAGTAAGTTCAAATTCAACTATTCCTATAAATTCATCGCATACTTTTGAAAACATGATGAATGAATTTAAAATATTTAAAAAGATCATGAGACACTCAAATGAGAAAACATACAGCTCGAAATTTCAAACTTGGAGCTGAAAGATAAAAATGACTTGCTTAAAAACAACTATGAAAATATATCTCTTGATTGCGAAAATAGCAAAGTCACTTACGAAAAACTCATGGAAAGCAATTCTCAACATGCAAAGGATCTAAATGAGACAAAGTCTCATAATGAGTGCGAGACAAATGATTATACTTTACTCGAAGCTAAAGTAAAAACTCTCGAGAAATTAGAAGTAGATCTAGAGACCATCGGATGGAAGAAATTCTAAGCCCTACACATAATTCCCATGATAAACGTGGCATAGGATATGACTCGTTCTCCCATAAGTGAATGTCTAGTACGATGTTTGTCAGGGGAGTGGAACCCATTCCTGTACCCGAAGAGACCCCAAGTCCCGCAAAGGTTACAACTGCCCCTCCTCATACATCAAAGGATCCGATTCCGCCACCAAGTTGATATCATAGACAGCGGAAACCTCAGCCTCCCAAACCTGTAAGACGTAACCAACAGTGTGCTCCCCGAGCATATCAACAGCGCCAGCAGCCATTCAGAAAGAAGGATGTATCTAAGTATCAAAGGCGCGTACCGCAATACTACCAACAGTACAATGCACCTAGATATTAGATAGTGGAGCCCCATTATCCATACAGAAAACAGGTCACCACGCAGTAGCACCAACAGCTCTGGGAATCCAACTGGAGACCTAGAAGGCAAGCTGTAAGGCCGAAGAAAATGGTCCCCCCTCCAAGACGACAATCTTACTGGAATCAAAACCCTAGATTTTACATGCATAATAATCAAGGTTACAGTGACTACGTGCCTGCCCTACGTAGATATTTCAAGACTGGACCAAAAGTAACCTACATGAAACCAATTGATGTCAGGTAAATTTGGGTACCAAATGGCACTAAAATCCATGGACCCAATAATAAAAGGGGCCTAAATCTACTTAAATTCTTTGTTTACAGGATATCAAAGAAAAGGACTTCTGGAACTTTGACAGCGAATGTTCTCGGCACATGACAGGAGATATCAGCAAACTGTCAGATTATGTAGAAGGTCGTGGTCCAAAGGTGCGCTTTGGTGACAAGTCCAAAGGAAGAACAAGACGGAAGGGAACACTCCTTGTAGGAAAATTTAAAGTCACTGATGTAGCTTATGTTGAAGGCTTACAGTATAATCTACTTAGTATTATCCAGTTCTTGACAAACAGTTCTCGGTCAAATTCTATATAGAACACTGTAGGGTGAAGACATCAAGACCAAGGAAATAGTCCTCACAGGAAGCAGATCAGGTAATATGTATATTGTTGACTGGAAGCCTACGAGCTACACTATTCCATGTTTTGTCGCCAAAGGCACTGCAGATCAAAGATGGCTATGGCACAAGAGGATGTCCCATATTAACTTCAAGGTGATCAACAAACTTGCCAGACATGGAATGATTAGCGGTTTGCCCGATGTGTCATTTCATAAAAACAGCATCTGTGGACCCTGTCAAAAAGGCAAACAAGTCAAAACCATCCTGAAAAGCAAGTCATACATGTCTACCCACAAGGTACTGGATTTGATACACATGGACCTCTACGGCCTTATAGACCCTGTAAGTTTGGGAGGTAAGAAATACTTTCTTGTTATTATTGACGATTTTTCTAGATATGCTTGGACAATTTTTCTAAGCAAGAAGAAAGATACCATCACGAAATTTCTAGAGCACCTGAAGAAGCTACAAAATGAGAAAGGGTTGAGTATCGTGTCCATTCGTTCCGACAGAGGCACTGAATTCACAAATCGCTTTATAGAGCAATACCGTTCGTACAATAGAATACAACATGAATCTCAGCAGCCCAAACTCCTCAACAAAATGGCATTGCCGAGCAAAAGAATAGGACGCCAAAGAAGAAACAAGGACCATGATAGTCGCAAGCAAGTTGCCGCAGCGGTTATGAGGAGAAGCAACAAATAGAGCGTGCCACACACAAAACCGCTGTATCATCAACAAGCAACACAACAAAATAGCATATGAGGTATGGAACAATAAAACTCCAATGGTTGCATACTTTCAGACTTTTATATGCAGGTGTTATGTTCCAAACAATGGGAGAGATCAACTCAAGACCTGCAACAAAAACTTGGATGAAGGGATATTCTTATGATATTCCTCTATCAACAAAACTTTCTGGATATTTAACAAAATGAAGCTGACAATAGATGAATCTATCCATGTAGTATTCGATGAACCCCCATTGTGACCCTACAGAGTAGAAGGCATAACCCATGATATCCTAACACTTTCCATTAATGATCCTCAAACTCCAATAGAGTCTGTCGTGGACTTAGAAATTAATCCCACTGCTGTAAGATCAGAAGTAGTCGAAGGTGATGCTGTACAAGCTAAAGCCGAGGCTCTAGCACCATAAGATATAGCACGGGACACCTAATTAGAACCTCACAGGATATGGCTGAGAGATGACCCCAGGAGTTGATTATAGGAGATATCGATGCTGGTGTAACCACCCGTAGAAGAATACAGAGTACACAAGGAATTGTTCAGTGTGCACAAGAAGAGACTGAGTCTGAGAAATATCCATTTCCTGCATGGAAATCTCAATCCGAACTTAGGAGACTAGCTAGGTGCACTCTAGCTGTATTCTTAGCTCAATCGGAACCTATTTCGACCAATGAAGCTCTGAATAATTCGCACTGGATCACTTCTATGGAAGAAGAGCTAAATGGTTTCGAAAGAAACAATGTATGGTATTTAGTGCCTATAAGAGATCATTAAGCTGTAATTGAACCAAATGGGTATTTAGAAACAAAAAGGATGAAAATGGACTGGTAATAAGAAACAAATCCCGTCTAGTCACTTAAGGCTATAGACATGAAGAAGGCAAAAACTACGGTGAAACATTTGCCCCTATAGCCAGACTATAAGCCATCAGGATATTCCTAGCATTCGCCGCCCATAAGAACTTTATTGTATATCAAATAGACATTAAGAGTGCATTCCTGAATGGGGATCTCGCCGAAGAAGTCTATGTTGAGCAACCACCAGGGTTCATCAACATTGAAAGCGGAGACCTAGTATATAGGCTACAGAAAGCTCTGTATGGACTTAAGAAAGCACCTAGAGCCTGGTATGAAACCCTGTCCCTGTACCTAATCAACAATAGGTTTGAGAAAGACGCATTGGACAAAACCCTCTTTAAGATACATGAAGGTGATGATTTTTTAATGGTGCAAATATTTGTCGATGATATTATATTTGGTTCAACTAACCTTGCTTTATGTCAAAGGTTCTCTCATCTCATGCAAAGTAATATTGAAATGAGTATGATGGGAGAACTTAGCTATTTTCTAGGATTGCAAGTTAAGCAACTGCCTACAGGAATATTCATCAACCAAGAGAAGTACAACAAGGAGCTGCTCAACAAATTTGGGATGAACAGCTCCTGTTGGCCACTAAGTATACTGGATACAGTTTGGAAAATAGTTTAAACAACAAACTGTACGGATTCTAAATCTGAGTGCATAGCGGAAGTCTTGGATACAGTAGGTTGCCGTGGATACAGCAACGAAGTGTATAGTGTATACTTAATATATCACAGTAATTTAAAACAGTAAAAGCTGAAGGTAAATAACACAGTAATTAAAGTGGTTCGAGGTAAACCCCTCTACGTCCACTGGTCCTCCACACAGAGTAAAGTTTATTATAATTCTGCGTACACAACTACGTAATTATAACAACACACACAATCAATATATCGTTCACACAGTTGATATAAAGATCTTAGCTTAAACCGTTCACACAGATTGGTTTTGAGCTAATGCTTTGAGTGCTTCTTCACACACGATTCAAGCTTCGTCTTCTTCAATGCAAATCCTTCACACGATTAGGAGAAGCACGATTGTTCGGTCCACAGGGCTGATCTTGAGTTTGTTCAACGTATAGAACAGATGGTGAACAACAACTTTGACTTTAAGAGCTTTCAGCTGATGAAGTGTTGTTCAGGATGATGAGCACTGTATATCTCTTTGGATCTTAATTGCAGTAAGCTTTGGAGATATGTTTTGCTCTGATGATAACTTTTGATAGCTTGAGTGTTAGGTTGCTGGGTGTCTGATCTTCAATGCCTTCATAAGATATATATAGTCTCTGAAGAATGTATCCGTTGAGATGTATCCGTTTGAATGAGATTTCGTTCCAACGGGATTATGACACGATCCGGATTTTGCGGGATTCTGAAGATCTGAAGACTGGCAGTATTTAAATACCTTATCCTTGAGTATTTAAATACTTCTTTATTCAAAGGGACTTGACTTCTGTTCCTTCTTTGTCCTGTTGTGAGCTGTATGGAAGATAACTGTATTTTGAGTTTCGAGACAGTTTCCATACTTGGTCTTTTTACAAGACTTCTTGCTGTACTGAAGAGCTTCACTATATGCTGATTCGAGGCAGGTCTTCGATATAGGATAAAGCCTCAAAGCTTCGATACAGTTTCCTTTACTGTATTCGGATTGGCATATATGTCAAAACCTCTTTATCAAATATCATTCGATACAGGGATCGGGTATCCCATTTGTTTAAATCTGAGGTCTTTGTTTTCCCAACAATTTCCCCCTTTTTGAAAATTTACCAAGACTTATTTTCTTAACTTTTCAAGTCTTCTTGATGATGCCAAAACCTTCTTCATGAAGCGATGACTTCTGGCAGATTTCTTGGTCTTTCGTCAAAAGGTCTGACTTAGTCTAAATGATGAACTGCTCGCAGGCAAGTTCGATACAGTTTAAGGATTATTACAACTTAAGCTTATGATTGGCGCGTAGGCACAATCTTACAATGTATTCTAAGCTTACAACTGAAATTATGAACTGTTCGTAGACTAGTTCGTACAGCTTATTTTTCAATCAAGTCTATCTAACTTGAGATTGCTATCAAACAATTTAAGTAATCATACATCAACACAGTAGATTACGAGTTGTAATCTTTCAAGACAAACAAACGTTTTTATTGATATTCAAAATGAATTGAGTACAGAGTTTGTCATTCGAATAGAAATTACAAAACAAAAATATACATAGATTTCAGCTCCTTATCTATAATCCGCATGCCTCCATGGCCTTTTCCCTGGTTCATTCTCGGTACCACGCCACCAGTTCTGAAGAGAATCATTGCCTCGATCCTGGTATATAGCTCTTCCATCATAGGATCGATCAAAGGCAAGTATCCAGTGTTCTGGATGGGTGACCCGATCTCCTCTTCTATGTTTGGATTTCATTTCGATTTGGAGAGGGAGTTTCCCGTCTTCTAGCATCTTCGTAAATTTGTCTGCGGCCTCCTCTAACGTTTTATAGTTCTTGAAGATGGCGGATTCCCTGATGAGTCTGACAAAGTATCTCATCAGTTCGTTCTTCCTCCAGTGCTTCACTTCGTCGGCAGTAGGGTTGCGGTTGGTCGGCAGACGAATTTCCGAAGGTCTCTGAATAAGAGTTTGCCAAGGGACATTGGGATCATGAAATTCCGGTCTGGAGCCTGAAATTTTAAAACTTTGGGAGGGAGGTGCTAGTTTGTTCAATTCGGCAGTGATACTGTTCTGAGCAGCCTCAAATTCCCTTTCTTGTTGCAGCCTAATTCTCCTAGCAGCTTCTCGTGCCTCTTCCCCCTTTTTGGCTTCATCAAGACTTTGCAGGATTTCTAGAGCAACGTCCTGTTTTGTCTCGATGCTGGTCATTCTCTCTACAAGGGAGGAAAGAGTCTGCGACATTTCCTGAATGCATTTATCGTGAGCACGCAGTTGAGAGTTGTTTTCAATCATAGCACAAGCGGTCTTGGCTTCAGCTATCCTCGTTTTTGTTGCATCTTCCTTCAGCAGTTGCTCCTGCTTATCTTCCATGATCTTCAAAGCTTGTTTGAAAACTTCTGGCAAAAGAATGAATGCGTCGACAACACGAGATACTTCATGTTGAAGAGTGGTCATTTCTTCGACGGCAGAAGTATGCATCCAATTCAATGCTTTTTCAACGGAAGATAGAGCATTTACTGCATCCTGGATGAATACAGTTTGAAGGCCAAGAGCACGCAGGCGCTTTTTTCGTGCGGCAGAAATCGGAGAATCTGGTTGGGCAAGGTCTGCAGAGCTGTTTAACCTTCTTACATTCACGGATGGGCGTGAAGTAAGTTGGACATCCTCAGGTTCGATACCGTCCTCGGATTCCACGGTTGAAGGGGCGGGAGAAGCTTCCTGTGGTTCGGCGACAGGGGGTTGAGAAGCGTCCTGTTGCGAAGATTCTTCAGCAAACATGGATACAGGAGGGACTGAATCCTCCTGTTGGCTTTCAGGAATGGCTTCTTCGGTCGCAGCAGGCTCAGGTGCCTATTCCAAAATTTCTTGTACTTCCTCGACTGGAGGGACTAATTCCTCTTGGTCGGGAATGTTCTCAGGCTGTGGCAAAGGGGGATTGGCCTGGGTAGAAGGCCCTTCGTCATCTCTGGGTGGAGAGGCGTCTCGAGCTTCAGCCTCTTCACGACTCATTCTCAAACCTGCTTGTAAAGCATCGTCGTCTTCATCTGAGTCATGATCTTCGTCATCTTTTGGATTAGTGGGAGAATCCTCTGACTTTTTCTTTCCTTTCCTCCGAGCGTCAAATTTGTGCAGAAGATGGCTTTCAATTAGATCCTTGCAAGAGGGGTTGTCCCATCGAAGCAGGGCCTCAATTTATGTTGAGTCCGTCACTTCTGAGACGAATCTTTCTTCGTGGCTCCAATCGCTCCAGTTGTACAGTGTATCGTACGGAGCTAGCCTGTAGCCTTTCCATTGCAAAAATCTTTCGTAGGCGTGTTCAATTTAAACCGAAAGAAGGGTCTGATTAATGATCGAGTCAGGGGAGGGACTTCGAATAACGTCTGGAGACGCTGTATCGAGGGATTCCTGTACAGGTATGGGATCCTGTACGGAAGAGGGACTCCTTACATGGGATGGTGCCCTGAAGGAAGATGGATTCTGTACGGGTGTGGGATCCCGCAGAGGAGAAGTAGCTTTTGGCTCCGAATGGGCAGCCGACTCGCTAAAGTCTTGATCATTGGCAGATGTCTCAATATCCGTCCTAGCCTCCAAAGGCTCGGGATCTACTGTCGATACAGTAGGAGACACCTCTTCCACAGGGGTTGGGCCCTGGGGTTCTTCATCAGTGGGTTGAGCCACGGGGGAGACTTCCTTGTAGTGCTTGGCAGATTTGATTTTCGAAAGCCTCCTGAGTCTCTTCTTAGGCTTCTCACCAGCAGAGTGTTTCTTGCTGTGAGATCTCTTTCGCTTCTTTGAAGATTCCACTTCTGGGACCTTCACGGATTCATCTCTTGGATCATCAGAGATTGGCATGTGCCTGGTTCTTGGCTGGTTGCAAGACAAGGTGCTCTGGTTATACGCAGTAGGCTTGACGCCTCCTAAGTATATCCTCGAGCTATTCTTCTTCGCATCGGCGGATTGCGTCAGTCCGCACTTCGTCAGGATATAATTCAACATTAAACCGAAAGATTTCTTCTGGGTGGCAGGTTTGCACACCTCCTCTTGTAGGCGTTTCAGGATTATTTGGCACCAATTGACCTTTTCACAGGTCAAAATAGCCACCATCATCCTGAACCTTAAGTTTGTGCACATCTCGAACGCACCGGTTCGGTTTTCAATAATCCTGGAGCAAAAGTCATGAAGATATACAAAAGGAAGAAGAAAGTTTTTCTTGTGACAAGTAGTTGTCACCATGTCAACAACTTTGGACCCTGTGAACAGTCCATAAAATTTTGTAATGAGCTCTTGAGACCCGAACGTCTCAAGTTGATCCATGGTCAGGCCATCAGCGGGTAGCCTGTAGATTCTCTGGAGCAGATCGCGATCGATACAGATCTCCACTCCCTGGACTGTTGCAGTGATGTCAGCAACATGACCTCCCTGGGCCAATGACAGAAAACGGACGGCGGCGTTGAGGTAGAATTCCTCAACCAGATGGGGGTCGAATTTGTCAGCGGTCTTGCTTCCAAGGCGATAGAGGCCTTGTTGTTGAAGACGAGTAATGATATATTCCATGGGATCTGCGTCGTTGGTTTCTGAGAGAATACGCTCAATGATGACAGGTTTGGAGAAGATCCGGCCATCAATGATGTTAGCAAATTTCTTCAGAACAGGGGAAGAAGATTGTCCAGCCATTGATGTTTTCTTAAGAAAAAGGGTGCAAGAAAACAATCGAAATATGCAGTGAAATGCAGAAAAATATGTAGGCTGTATTTGCTTGAG
This sequence comes from Orobanche coerulescens, assembly GCA_033398695.1. Classification (NCBI taxonomy): domain Eukaryota; kingdom Viridiplantae; phylum Streptophyta; class Magnoliopsida; order Lamiales; family Orobanchaceae; genus Orobanche; species Orobanche coerulescens. The sequence goes on from CM065801.1 coordinate 71,299,796, forward strand.
AACTCTTGAATTTGCAGAAAGCGTAAAGAGTCTCTAATGGCGGTCGATCCTTTTATAGTTAGGCGCGAAATAGGGTTTTGCAGTACGAATGGTCGATTTTAAGGGATGGGAACCGGTTTTGAAATCAACGGTTAAGATGGTGAGTGTAAGCTGATCGCTAATCCATTAAAAAGTTTAAAAATAGAGCGGGTCCCACTTCTGACATAGGTTGATACCCTAAATGCCTAAAACGGCGGTTTAAAAATAATAAACAATTTAAAAACATCGCGGCTTTTGAGATTCAGTTGTCCAGATGTCGTGTAAGGCATTTAATGAACATGACGTTTGACATAAAAACAGGGCACGTGGACAAAAATTATTTTGAAAGGAAATAATATTATATTATATACTGAATTAAAATCCTATAGCATGTGCTGTTTCCGCGTCGATACAACGTTCCCCCTCAAAAAGGTGCTTATAGGTTTTGAATTCCATACAGCAATATTTGGATTAATGCTGTATTCATGGGTCCTACAGTATTCCCCCTTAATTATTGCACACATCAGCTGTAGGATTCATATGCCTTCGCTCGCTACAGTACTGTATTGATGATTATGAGTGTATAAATAATTAATGTTGGATACTGTATTCACGGGTCTTCTGAGATTCCCCTCAATTGTTGAGTAAAAGCGATGAAATTACTTACAGGAGTCATTTGTAGCATTCCCAATTCTTGTCTGAGCATGTTGAATCTTGCTGTGTCGAGAGGCTTGGTGAAAATGTCCGCCAGCTGAACGTCTGTATGAACTTTTTCCAGGCGAACATCCTTGTTCTCGACATGATTCCTGATAAAATGATGCTTCATGTTGATATGCTTAGTGCGCGAGTGCAGAACAGGATTGTGCGTGATTGCAATTGCACTCGTGCTATCACACATGATTGGAGTCTCTCTAGCATCGATTCCATAGTCTGACAGTTGTTGCTGCATCCAAAGGATCTGCATACAGCAGCTACCAGCAGCATAGTACTCTGATTCAGCCGTGGAAAGAGAGTTAGCCAATTGCTTCTTACTGAACCAAGAAACGAGTCTAGGTCCGAGAAAGTGACAAGTTCCACTTGTACTCTTCCTATCTAGCTTGCAGCCTCCGAGATCCGAGTCGCTGTATCCAACTAAATCGAATCCGCCTTCCTTAGGATACCATAGTCCTGCATCGACTGTTCCTTTAATGTACTTCAGGATTCGTTTAGCTGTATTGAAGTGTGATTCCTTAGGTGCAACTTGGTATCTCGCACACACTCCAACAGCAAACTGGATATCGGGCCTGCTAGCCGTTAGGTACAGGAGCGAACCAATGAGCTTCCTGTAGAGTGATTGGTCAAACGGCTTTCCGGCTTCATCAGCACTAATTTGCACGGAAGTGCTCATGGGGGTTGGCGAGGATTTGGAAGTGTTCATTCCAAATTTGTTGAGAAGCTCCTTGCTGTATTTCTCCTGGTTGATGAATATACCTGTAGGCAACTGCTTTACCTGCAAACCTAGGAAATAACTAAGTTCCCCCATCATACTCATTTCAAATTTACTTTGCATGAGATGAGAGAACCTTTGACATAGAGCAAGGTTAGTTGAACCAAAAATAATATCATCCACATAGATTTGTACCATTAGAAGGTCATAACCTTCCTGTATCTTGAACAAGGTTTTGTCCACACCTTTCTCAAATCCGTTGTTGGTTAGATCTGGGACGGGGTTTCGTACTGTGCTCTAGGGGCTTGTTTAAGTCCGTACATCGCTTTCCTTAGCACCGTAAACTAGATCGATACCGTCTGTGTTGGCAAACCACAGTGGTTGTTCAACATAAACTTCTTCGCAAGATCTCCATTCGGAAAGCACTCTTGACGTCCATTTGGTATACGATAAAACTCTTATGGGCGCAAAGGCTAAAAATATCCTAATGGCTTCTAGTCTCGCTACGGGCGAAGGTTTCATCATAGTCGATTCCTTCTTCCTGACAATAGCCTTGTGCTACTAGTCTGGATTTGTTCCTTATGATAAGTCCATTTCGATCCTTTTTGTTTCGAAATACCCATTTGGTTCCTATGACCGATTGGTGTGTTGGTCTGGGTACAAGATGCCATACATTGTTTCTTTCGAAACCGTTAAGCTCTTCTTCCATAGATGTTATCCAATGAGAATTGTTAAGAGCATCTATGGTCGAAACAGGTTCGGACTGGGCTAAGAATACAGCGATAGTGCACATATTGAGTCTTCTAAGTTCGGATTGAGATTTCCATTCAGGAAACTGTGAAACTTCAGCATTAGATTCTTCTTGTGCATAAAGTACATTTCCTTGTGTACTCTGTATTCTCCTACGAGTAGAAACACCGGCGTTAATGTTTCCAATGATCAGATCTTGCGGGTGATCTCTCAACCATCTTCGGTCGGGTTCTAATTCAGGATCCCGTACTGTATCGAAAGTTTCTGTGGATACAGCTTCAGCTTGTACAGCGTCTGCTTCATCCACATCGATTCTTACAGCTGCGGGGTTGATTTCTAAATCAACGATAGGTTCTATGGGTGTAGGTGGATCCAAGATAGATAGATGGTGAATGTTCTGAGTTATATCATCTACTCCTGTAGGGTCATGGTGTGGTTCGTCGAACACTACATGAACTGATTCAGCGATCGTCAGCTTCCTTTTATTAAAGATTCTGAAAGCTTTGCTGACGGAGGAGTATCCTACGAATATTCCTTCATCTGATTTTTCATCAAAGGTTCTAAGTTGGTCCTTCCCATTGTTCAATACATAACACCTGCATCCAAAAATGTGAAAATACGAAACTAACGGAGTTTTGTTATTCCATACCTCATATCTTTGTTTTGTTGTGGTGCTTGTTGACGATACGGCGGTTTTGAGTGTAGCACGTATTGGTTGCTTCACCCAACGCTTGTGGCAATTTGCTTGCGGCAATCATTGTCCTTGTTGCTTCTTTCAACGTCTATTCTTTCGCTCGGCAACACCATTTTGTTGAGGTGTACGGGCGGTGAGTATTAAATCTTTGTATTCCATTCTCTGAAACAGTATTGCTCTATAAAGCGGTTAGTAAATTCAGTACCTCTGTCGGAACGAATGCACACGATACTCGATGCTTTTTCATTTTGCAACTTTCTCAGGAGCTCGGGCAGCCTTGATGTTGTTTCCTTCTTCTTGCTAAGAAAGATCGTCCAAGCATACCTGGAATAATCATCAACAACAACCATGCAGTATTTCTTACCTCCCAAACTTACTGGGTCTACAGGACCGTAGAGATCCATGTGTAGCATTTCCAACACTCTTTGGGTTGAAAGGTAGGATTTGCTTTTCAGGGTTGACTTGATTTGCTTGCCTTTCTGGCATGGTCCGCAGACGTTGTCCTTCTTGAATGACACATTTGGCAAACCTCTAACCATTCCCTGTCTTGAAAGCTTGTTGATCGTCTTGAAGTTGACGTGAGACATCCTCTTGTGCCATAGCCAGCTAATATATGCAGTGCCTTTGGCAACAAAACATGGAATTGAGGAGCTCATAGGCTTCAGTCAGCAATGTACATATTACCTGATCTGCTTCCTGTAAGCATAACTTCCTTGGTTTGAGTGTTCTTGACTCTACAGCGATCTATATAGAACTTCACCGAGAACTGTTTATCACAGAACTGGCTAATACTAAGTAGATTATACTGTAAGCCTTCAACATATGCAACATCGGTGACCTTGAATTTCCCGACAAGTAGGTTTCCTTTCCCTCTTGTTCTTCCTTTAGATTTATCACCGAAGCGAACTTTTGGACCGCGACCTTCTACAAAATCAGATAGCTTGCTCCTATCTCCGGTCATGTGACGAGAGCATCCACTATCGAAATACCTGTATCCTCCTCTAGAATGTCCTGTAACAAAGAAATTAGGTAGATTTAGGTCCCCTTTGATTTTGGGTCCATGTATGTTAGTTCCTTTAGGTACCCAAGCTTTCTGGCGGCAATTAGTTTCTTGTAGGATATACTCGGCAAGTGTTGCGATATCTACGGGGCATATCCGTAGTCGTTATAATCATGATAATTATTATGCATGTAAAATTCGTGGTTATTATTATTATTCCAGTACGAGTGCCGTCTAGGAGGTGGAGCCATTTTCTTAGGCCTAACAGCTTGTCTTCTGGGTCTCTAGTTGGATTCCCAATGCTGTTGTTGATACTGATCTGGCATCTGCTGTCTTGAGGGATAAAGGGGCTCCTGTATCCAATACCTCGGCGAGTCAGACCGATAGTCTTGCCGTGCGGGCCTTTGGTGGTTGGATACGACCTTCCTTCGAGCCGTTGACGCTGTTGATATGCTCTGGGAGCATGCTGTTGAGTGCGCCTCACAGGTTGGAATGGCTTATGATTCCGCTGTCTGGTATAGGTTTGTGGGGGCGGAATTGCAGCCTTCGGTTTTCTCGGTACAACAGGTTCCTTCACGGGACTAGGGGTATCTTCCGATTCTGGAATGTGTTCCACACTCTTGACGAACACTGTACTAGTTTTCCCTTTGTTCGAACATGAGCTGTATCCTAAGCCACTTTTATCATGAGCATGTTGCCCAGTGCTCAGAATTTCTTCCATTTTTTTGGACGATTTTTCAAATGACTTCAGAATGGTCTCAAGTTCAGTTTCTCGCTTTTCGAGAATTATGATTTTGGTTTGTAGTAGAACCAAATCATTTGTCTTGCTCTCATTGTGGGTTTTAACCTCATTTAGTTCATGAGCAAGTTGATGATTGCTCTCCATGAGTTTTTCAAAATCGACCTTGCTGGTTTCACAATCAAGAGACATATTTTCATAGTTTATTTTCAGCAAGTCATTTTCATCTTTCAGCTCTAAATTTGTTAATTGAAGCTGTATATTCTCAGTTTTTAGAGTCTCATGGGCCTTTTGAATGTTTTTAAATTCATTCATCATATTTTCGAAAGTATGAGATGCATTTGATGGAATAGCTGAGGTTGAACTTACCTCATCATCGCTGTCTTCACCTTCTGGAACATCTTTGGCCATAAAGTACATATATGCTTTATCATCGAACTCATCGTCAGATGAATCACTTTCAGTGACCACCTGAAGACATTCTGCTGATTTGGATGGTGTGGGGGAGGCTTCTGATTCTCCAATCAGGGCCTTGAGCTTGTCTTTCCAAGCACGTCTTCTTTCATCTCTCTCTTGTTGCTCGGCCTCAGGCAATCTTTGGACTTTGGGATGAGGACATTTGTTTGCATAATGGCCTGGTTTCCTGCAGTTATAGCACAAGTTAGCATCACCAGATGATGTTTCGGTACTTACCTTGTGGACAGGTTTGGGCCTGTAGGGAGTCTTTCCAGACTGTTTGATGAACTTTTTGAATTTATGCATTAGAAGCGCCATTTCATCTTGGGACAGGATGTCGTAAATCCATCGGCATTCTTGTGGTGAGCCGGCGAGCTAGGCATCTTTGTGTCGATTCGTCTGACGGCGGAAGGTGACCTTTGAAGGAGATTCTTGACTTTCTCTCTTCACAATATCATACTCAAAAGCTTTGAGGTCAGAGAAGAGATCAAAAGTAGATATTTCATTAAGATTACAGGATACACGCATAGCTGTGGTCTTAATGTCCCATCGAGCTGGGAGAGATCTGAAAATTTTTAAGTTCTTATCCTTTTGGGTGTAAATCTTGCCCAACGCTTCAAGTTCACCAACAATACGAGTGAATCTGAGGTCAAGTTCCTCAAGCGTTTCAGTTGGTTTCATTTCAAAAGATTCAAATTGCTGAGTTAGTTTTGAAATCTTGTTTTCTTTTGAGAGATCAGTTCCCTCACAAATTAACTTGAGTTTATCCCAGATTTCTTTGGCTGTTTTGCAGCTCTTTACCTTTGAGAACGTGCCTTTGTCAAGAGTGACAAATAACGCGTTCTTAGCCACGTTGTCGAGATTGGCTCGCTTCCTTTCATCTGTTGTCCATTGCTCGTGTTCCTTCTCGAGCATTTCAGCATAGGCTTGGCCCTCAATCCTTGCGGCCGGATTTACCTTCATGATCTTGATAGGACCATCCTGTATAACAAAAATCATCTCTTCGTGCATTGCTGCAAGATGAGCTTCCATTCTAATTCTCCACTCGTCAAATTCGTTAATAGAGAACATAAGGACTTTGTTAATCATAGAAGTATCCATACTGATAATATAGGAATGAAAGAGACTGTTTTGAAAATAAGTGATTTGAATCTGATTCGGTTAAAAGAAATACGAGATTCTTTTTAGAATCAACCGCTCGATACCACTTGTTGGCCACTAAGTATCTGGATACGATTTGGAAAATAGTTTAAACAACAAAGCTACGGATTCTAAATCGAGTGCGTAGCGGAAGTCTTGAATATGATAGGTTGCCGTGGATACGACGAAGTGTATAGTGTATACTTAATATATCACGGTAATTTAAAACAAGAAAAGTCAAGGTAAATAACACGGTAATTAAAGTGGTTCGAGGTAAACCCCTCTACGTCCACCGGTCCTCCACACAGAGTAAAAAGTTTATTATAATTCTGCGTACACAACTACGTAATTATAACAACACACAATCAATATATCGTTCACCTGATTGATATAAAGATCTTAGCTTAAACCGTTCACACAGATTGGTTAAGAGCTAATGCTTAGACATGCATCTTCACACACAGATCTCAAGCTTCGTCTTCTTCAATTCAAATCATTCAAACACACAGTTCCGGAGAAGCACAGATTGTTCAGTCCACACAGGGCTGATCTTGAGGTTGTTCAACGTATAGAACAGATGGTGAACAACAACTTTGACTTTAAGAGCTTTCAGCTGATGAAGTGTTGTTCAGGATGATGAGCACTGTATATCTCTTTGGATCTTAATTGCAGTAAGCTTTGGAGATATGTTTTGCTCTGATGATAACTTTTGATAGCTTGAGTGTTAGGTTGATGGGTGTCTGATCTTCAATGCCTTCATAAGATATATATAGTCTCTAAAGAATGTATTCGTTGATATGTATCCGTTTGAATGAGATTTCGTTCCAACGGGATTATGACACGATCCGGATTTTGCGGGATTCTGAAGATCTGAAGACTGGCAGTATTTAAATACCTTATCCTTGAGTATTTAAATACTTCTTTATTCAACGGGACTTGACTTCTGTTCCTTCTTTGTCCTGTTGTGAGCTGTATGGAAGATAACTGTATTTTGAGTTTCGAGACAGTTTCCATACTTGGTCTTTTTACAAGACTTCTTGCTGTACTGAAGAGCTTCACTATATGCTGATTCGAGGCAGGTCTTCGATACAGGATAAAGCCTCAAAGCTTCGATACAGTTTCCTTTACTGTATTCGGATTGGCATATATGTCAAAACCTCTTTATCAAATATCATTCGATACAGGGATCGGGTATCCCGGCTGTTTCGATACATGGTCTTTGTTTTCCCAACAGCTCCAAATCCTCATCCACACCCATGAGCACTTCCACGCAAATTAGTGCTGACGAAGTTGGAAAGTCGATTGATCAGTCACTCTACAGGAAGCTTATAGGCTCTCTCTTGTACCTAACAACTAGCATGCACGATATCCAATTTGCTGTAGGAGTGTGTGCTCGGTATCAGGTAGCACCTAAGGAGTCACACTTTACAATAGACAAATGAATACTTAAGTACATGAAAGGAACAATCGATGTAGGATTTTGGTATCCTAAGGAAAGAGGATTCGATTTGGTAGGCTGCAGCTACTCAGATCTCGGAGGCTGTAAGTTGGATAGGAAAAGTACAAACAGTATTTGTCACTTTCTTGGACCTAGACTTGTGTCATGGTTTAGTAAGAAGCAATTGGCCAACTCGCTTTCTACAGCTGAGTCGGAATATTATGCCGCTGGAATTTGCTGTATGCATATTATTTAGATGTAACAACAGTTACAAGATTATGGAATTAGCACCAGATAAACTCTAATCATGTGCGATAGCACGAGTGCAATTGCAATAATGCACAACCCTGTATTGCACTCGCGAACTAAGCGTACTGATATGAAGCATCATTTCACATGCATCATGTTGAGAATAAAGATGTTCGGATTGAGAAGATTCATACAGATATATAGTTGGCCAACATCTTTACAAAAACTCTCAGCACAACCAGATTCTGCATGCTTCACCAAGAATTGGGAATGCTACAGGCTGACTCCCTGTAAGTTTTACATTTTACTCATCAATTGAGGAGGAATTCTGTAAGACCCAAGAATACAGTATCCACTTTGGTTAACTGTACACTCAGAACAAGTCAGCTCTTACTATAGGAAAAAAAGGCATAAACCTTTATACAGCTGACGTGTGCATTAATTAAGGGGGAATACAGTACGACCCATGAATACAATATTAATCTAAAAATTGTTGTACGAATTGAATCATGTATGTACCTTTTAAGGGGGAACGCTCAAGTATAGGCCTATATATATAAGGAATTCTTTCTTGACAGAACTACCTAGTTGAACACGGACACTTCTGTAATTTCGCGGATACAACACATATACTGTAGGATATCAATTAATATTATAATAATATTTTAAAACACTTTAATGTTTTAAGTCCACGTGTCCTGTCTGAATTTAAAATGTTTTATCCTTTAATGCTTTTAAGGACACCTGGACTTTATAGCCTCAAATATCGCAATTTTAAAATTTCTAACCGTCGTTTCGTGCAATAGTGGAAGACGAACTGTCAAAAGTGGGACCCATCATCGTTACAAAACTGATGGATTAGACGTACAAGTTACATATAAATCCATCCTGTACGTTCTTTCAAAGATGATTCTCATCCCTTAAATTTGACCGTTCACTGTTTAACCTGATATTCCCTGCACCCTATAAAAAACGGTACTTTTCTCCCATAGACTCTTTACGCTTTCCGCAAATTAACGAGTCTTAATCAAACTATCTACGTACCTTCTACAATTTCTTTACATTCTTTGTGTTTAATTCTCTCTCACGTCGCCCATTTTCTGTTGAAAAATGTCTACCTCACAAACATCTTCCCTCTCACTGAAGAAGAAGGAGGCCATTATTGATAGGCGTATCTTCGCCAGATCTATGTTACTTGAAAGGATTGATTTTGAGGGAGAAGATGATGTCGTCATGAAACTGGTTGTTTCTAGAGTGAAGCATCAAGGGCTATATCGCCTTGGAAGCCACCATGCTTATAGTTATGATGAGCAGATTGTGGAGGAGTTATACCTGGACACCTCCTTCAAATATTCATCTCAGAGGAGAGGATGTGAAATTTCTGATATAATGGGGATTGTCCAAGGGATTGAGGTCCTTCTAAACAAAGATCTTTTGGAGAAAATCTACAAGCTGCCGTCTGATGGCCTGAAGATGGAGGAACTAGAGACTTTCAGCTCTAAAAGCTTACTGTTAGAATACTGGAAACTGTTTACTGGAGATTACATGGATACCAACATCCATCCTTCGTGCCACAAGGAAAATTTCACTCTCCCGTATGTCTACATGCAGGATTTTTTTCCGGGTTGTTAAGAAACAGATAGGTACATTTGAAATATGCACCAACCTGAGATTCAGAATGATTGTCGTCATCATGTTTGGAGAAAAGGCGAATTGGTGCCAGATAATTCTGAAACGTACTCCAGAAGAAGCTTCCAAGCTTGAATCCTCCAAGAAGTCGTTTGGCCTCATCCTGAACCACATTCTCACTCATTGCAGAGTGAAGCAATCTGCAAGATGATTGGCACTGGAAAGTTCATTGGTGGGATCTGACCCACCGTCCTCAACAAATCACTGCTAATTGCTAAGAGGCCCAACCCTCACAACATTCCCACTTCAAGTGACCCGAGGGACGTTACTTTGAAAATCTCGGGAGATGGGAAGAAAAGGAACAGAAGTATTCCCGACAGCAACCCTCCTAAAGCTATCGAGAAGAAGAGAAAGAAGACCAAGAAATCTTCTAAGGATGAGCCTACAATGACTACAATGGTCACTGTAGAAGTCCAATCATCTGTCCCTGTTGCTGAAAATATCCCACAGGGCGCAACCCCTATAGAAGAAACAGTTGATGCTCGAACAGCATATCCTGAGCCTGTGGTGGCAATGACGGATGATCAAATGTTTGCCAAGTTGGAAGGTTCCAGTGAATCGGCAGCCCCTTCGGCGCCGAAATACGCTACTCCAAAAGGGCACCCACCCCTGTACAGAGTGCCTCTCCCTGCAGGGTACCAACCCCTATTCGGGATCCCTCTCCACAATAGGCTCCCATACCTGTTGAGGATCCCAACTGGACAATAGAGCCCATTACAGTACGGAGTCCCTCCTCCACTGATATAATTAATAACACTCTCCTCCAAGTCTAAATAGAGGAAGCCTACGAGCACTTCAAGGTCTGGAAAGCCTACAGGGTCGCCCCTTACGACACCCTGTATAATTTGGAAGACTATAAGGATGAGGAGTTATTTACTTTGGAGGTCATGAACACCCAAAATGTTGAGGTTCAGATCCGTTGGGAGTATCACTTTTTCCTTGAGCTCATGTCAAGTTACTTCATGGCAAAAGAAAAGGCTAGACTAAAAGGGAAGTCACAGTCCAGTGACAAGGCTCCATCCCTAAGCCACCACTCCGACCCTGACTCAGACGATGATGATGATGCCTTACAGGCAGGTCTTCGGATCAGCCGAGAAGAGGTCAGGGAAGCAGAAATGGCGAATTTTCAATCCCAACAAGGCCAGGGGACATCTGATAAACAATAGTCCCCTCCCCTGCAACAAGAAGTAGATCAAGAAGAACAACAACAGGAGCAACCAATCCCTCCTATCATCATTGAAGAGCAAGCTACTTCTCCCATATAGGAAGCCCATCCTGACAAGAATAAGAGATGTAGCCCGTGATGTCCGCCAAGAGGAGTCAGTCCCTCTTCAAGAACAGGCAGAAGCTGAGAGTCGGTAGGAGGATTCCATCCCTCCTGTAGCTCCGACCATAGAAAATCAACCAAGATAGAAGGAATCATTGTATGTCACAAATCGCCAGGAAAAAGTCTAGAGGGGGGTGAATAGACTTATTGAAACTCTTTTCCTGATGTCAGGTGAGTTTCTCAGCTGATAGGTACAGATGAATTACAGTCGTCTGCAGAAAAGTATGCGGAGGACAGCTAATGACGATAACAGGTAACTAAATGCTCTCTGCAGATAATTAATCAATAGAACAGTTTAATATGTATGTAGCAGTTAGATATGATGTTTAATGCAGTAAAAACACGCATGCACTTATAGTGGTCTCAGAGGTGGGGTAATCCTCTACTAATCCACTTCTCTCCAAACCAGTTGGACATAAATTCACTATAACTGTCAACCAGTGATAAATGTTATAATGAATTTTCCCTAGTTACAACATCTTTCAACCAGTAGAAACCAGTGGCCATTGCAACTTCTTTGATTACCTAGCACGTCCGGATTGAAAACCCATGGATGCCTCAACAGCTTCTCCAGCTATCTATCACCTTCCAATCAAGAACCCATTGATGCCTTATCAGTCACGAAACTTCTGAAAACCTCGTTCACAAAAGTACCCTGAACTCGAACTTTAAAGACAAGAGTTTTTGTCTTCTCCAACTAAAGAGCTTATTCTAATATGACTGCTTAAGCTTTGCACTTTCACTATGCTATTGATTGCCTTTACTTTGATTGCTTTGATTGCTTTGTTTGCTTGAAAATATTGTTTGCATCGTACTTTGCTCAATTCATATCTTCAGATATATATAGCACGATCCTTGAGCTTCCTTCATAGCCATTGCACTACTATAACAAATCCGTCCGTTGGAGAGTGGACTTCTTTGTTTATCTTATCAATCCATTGAAAGGCTTGATTCCATTTCAAAATCCAACCGTTTGAGAGACTTTCTTGTTTGAGCGCCGTTATTCTTGATTAGAATAAGTATAAAGTCTTCAGAGCGTGGATCTTGATGAATATTTAATTCTTTGCTTTCCGGGAATCTCTCAAGTTAGTATCCTACGTCTTGCATGCGACTTTCCGTGATTGATGACTTTTCAACGCTTGCTGATGTGGACTGAGTATCTTGGCTGAACTGAGAACCTGTCTGAAATAACTTGGTCAAAGTTGCTTGAAGTGCAGTTAACCTTATCTGATGCAAAGTTCTCTGATGTTCTCTGCTCTGAACTTCTCTGATCTGAGCTTTTCTGAGATGAAGTTCTCTGATCTGAACTTCTCTGATCTAAACTACTCTAAGATGATCTTCTCTGATCTGAAGTGATGTTCTCTGACTTGAAGTTCTCTATGATAAAGTCTTCTTATTTGGAATGAACTTCTCTGATAAAGTTCTATTTTCTGTACTTAGTCGATTTTACAACTGATCACTAAGCCTAAAAACTTAAATCCTATAGAAGATACTCATTTGGTTCTTCTTTACATTTTGCCAAGTATTTTAAACATATATTTGAATAATCAATTTAATACAGGGATGACATCATCAAAATCTAATAGGTATTCCTAAAAAATTCCTCCTATTTTGATGATGGTAAAACTAAATCATTTCAAATGTAAATAAGTCTGCACAAATAAGGTGCATGACACACATCAAACTCAGTATTCTTTTAAGATAACTAGTGGTTGTCAATCAAACGACTGTTATAAAATTTTATTGATGATTACAATATAGTGCAGTTGAATGATCAAAATACAAGTAAATTACAACAAATTTATAGGTAAGTTCCAAACTAACTATATAAGTTAAATGAAATTACAGGTCTAATCTATCAATCTGCCTCTTCCCCTTCCTCTAGAAACCTTCAGCTTGGATAGAGGGATAGACCTTAGAGGTTTTGCACCAATTGGCCTTTTGGAAACTGGGGCTAACCCATATTTCCTCCTGACTACCAAAGATGCAAATTCTTGTTCCTCGTGTGAAGTGAAGTTGTTCTCCACACACATTTTCTTGATCTCCTTCTGAAGAGCCAGCTCATCCAGTTCATTATTCATCAAGATGGGGGCTTCTTCAGGTGTGAAGTTGGGGATCATAGGATAACCATCGAACTTTTTGGCACATTTCTTCAGAGAAGCCCAGAGCTTTGGCCAGGTTGAGGACATAAAATTTATGAATGACTGCTGAGGGGAGCAATCTTTCTCCTGGAGCAATTTCCAGAGATAGTATTTTTCGTTGAACTGCCTCTTTGCTCCTCCCCACATATGTCCCATCTCAGCAGGCAAAAATTCCTCAATGAACCATAGCTCTTTTCCCTCCCATACAAATATTTGCTCAGGTTCCTGTCTGGTCCTTCTCTTCTTGCCTGAAGGTTGATCCTTAGATGGTGCATCCATCTCATTTTGCTTCAGTTGAGAAGTTACGGCTTGAATGAGAGGTAAGATTTGTTCTCTGCTCTTGCCTATGTCTTATCCCTTATCTTCCCCTTCTTCCCTCTCTTTCCCCTGTCTGAACTCAGGAGCTCTGGTGTGCTCTTTTCCTTTTCCTTCCCCCTTGTTGCCAGCATCAATAATAGCTGCTAGCTGATCCTTCACCCTTGTCATAAAATCAGACATGCCAAGAGGCATTCTGGAATTTGTGGGTGTTGGAGACGGTTCTTTCTTATTGATCAGAGCATCCATCTTCAGGTTGAGGGACTGAAGATCCGGCTTCACCTCAGTTGCTATTAATTTGGCAACTGTCTCCTCGACAAGTCATCTTATCAGCTCGGTCAACTCAGGTGAGATTGAAATTGCAGGTACTACTTGAGGTGAATTTTCACCTGAGTCTTCAACTGCAGCAGGTCTCTTGGCATTTGACCTGTCTGATTGCAGACTCCTGTTTGTGGGTGGCTGATCAGATAGGGTTTTGTCTGGGGTCCCCGGTCTGTCATCTTCATCTGGCTGATGTGAGATGGAACCTTGATCAGGTGCTCCATGCTCAGCATCATCATCTTTCTTCTCATCTCCTTCTTTTGCTTCTTCTTCTTTGTCTTCTTCTTTCTCTTCTTTTTCTTTCTCTTTTTATTCTTCTTTCTCATCTTCTTTTTCTTTTTCTTTTTCTTTCTCATCTCCTTCTGCCTTTTCAACTTCTCCCACTTCTTCTTTTTGAGCCTCTTTTTCAACATGTTCAACTCCTTCTTATTCAACTGCAGCTTTTTTCTCAATATTTTAAACTTCTTCAACCGCAGCTACCTTTTCTGCTTCTCCAGCCACATATTCTACTTCAACTTTCTCAACTTCCTCCTTTATCCCATCAGCCTCCTCTTTCAAACAATCCACATGCTAGACCCTCCTTCATTATTTGGAGGATGAATTGGTCCATGTTCTGTTTGAAGTGAAGCATGAACCAACCCTCCTCAAGTAGAACCTGCACGTTAATTTCATGGAAAAATAACATGATAAGTTGTCCTACTGCTATAGGAGTTCCCAGGAGGTCTTATCAACAAGAGTTTTAAGTTGGGAAAAGGTGTACATCCTAAACTCTCTCCATTCCTCGTACATGTTGATGAAGGAATATTTGAACACTTCTTTCCTTACCAGCTTTAGCTGTGCTGCTGAGAGTCCTTGGGGGTTGCTGGTCGTTAGGTTGAATAGTTGGTAGCAGGAATCTCAATTATCTTCTCTGATTCTTCTTCCTCTGTAATGCTTGGAAGAACGAGGAGGGGAATTTTGTCTGTCATTAGCTCATGTTGGTCGGGCTGATCTTCAGTCAGGGCAGGTGCAGGGGAGATGACTATCTGAATCTGAGCTGATGGGTCTTTGGCTGGTGCAGGTGGGCTAACATGCTGCACCTCTTCTTCTTCTGTATCAGGGGAGTAATTCACCAGGCCTTTCTGCCTCTTCTCTGGTGAATCTTGAATGTGAACCTTCTCTGGTTCAGGTGACTTTCTTTTGAATCACGTCGCCAGATGGGTATTGTCATCGTCAGAGTCATCTGCAGAGGGCTTCTCAACTGCAGGTGACCTTGGAGCAATCTCAGTTGCAGTTCCCTCAGACTTGTCTGATTCTGTATCTGAGGGACCTCTGTACTCAGGTGGTCCGGAGGATATTTCCTTGATTATCCATGCAACTTCTTCCTTCTTCTCTCTAATGGTCTTCATGGTTTCGTGGTCCAGATGACCAAGTCTTTTGGTGATTTAGAAAGAGTGTGTCTTTCCATTGGATTTTCTGAGATGCTCCAGTATCCAGCTGATTTAAGTTTCGAAAGAAAGCTTTTGTCTGAATTTCTTCTCGTCTTCATCCTAGCTCACTTTATTTACTTCTCGAACCAACTTCCCGTAGATATAACCGGGCCAGTTAATTCGTTTTGACTGGATGAGAGCAGCAAACACCACATATTTGACCTTCCAGCCATGCCCATGCCCATGACTATCTTGTTAGTAATGTCAAGGACATATCTATATTCCTTCTTCAGGTCATTATTTTTCGCCATGAATTTGACCTTCGAAGGCTCTTTGGGCATCTTAATCTCGTACCATATCTCAGTCGAGCTTTGCTTTAGAGCCTCAACTGCGATGCCTCGGTTTTCTAGGTGAAAGGCATCTGCGATTGTCTGGGGAGTTATATCGACTTCCTCGACAAGAATCATGCTCGATATGCAGTGCTCCATCACATGGTCCTCCCTGTAAAAGTAGATAACAGCTTCTTTGTATAGCTGTTTGGGGGCGATGTTGAGAAAACGGTAGATTTTGTTTTTCTTCATCATCCTTATAATGGTCGTCATTTCGCCTCTTTAGTTTGTCGCCAGGAGTCCTACAAAGTCGACCACGATACTGAAAATGATATGGTCCTTCACGAGATTTAGGTTAACTCCTTCGAAATAGGTTTCCATTTCTGCAAATAAAGTTTTTCGCTGAGTGTATTGAAGATTCAAAAAGCTTTTCTACTTCTGAAAAATTAGGGTTCTAAAAGCTTGATTACTGTAAAGGTTGTGAAATGATTATCGCCGCCTTAAATAGCGAGTTGAAAAGCCGCTTTGAATTTTTAGTAATAAAATAATTAACCGGTGGTATGATTTTTGTCGGTTTAAGGAATGACGGTTGAATTTAATTGGACGTCGTGTAGGTAGTGTGAATGTGTGTTTGTCCACATTTATAAAGAAAGTAATATAATAATTGAGTTGGTCTAGAAACTTAGCTGATTGACTGTTGACTTCCTTTCTGCTCTACATCAGGTAGCTTGTGTCGTCTATGGTCAGCTAACTTTTCCTTGTCTGATCTACATCAGTCAGCTTTCTGCATCAGGTATGATATGTTACCTGAGGTCAGCTGGGCTTCTTAAATCGTCCTTGACTTCTCAAATGCAGTGCGATCAAATGGGTTCCTTATGCCTTTCCGATCGTAACTCTTCTGTGCTCGTCTGATCTGGTCATCAGGTGGCTTTTCCTTGCTCGTCTAATATGATCATCAGGTAGCTTTATCGTATGTACTAGATTCCCAATCTTGTAGACCAAGTTCCCTGCTTAGCTCCAAAACTTTTCTTGTGGCAAAGGTTTAGTGAATATGTCAGCTATTTGGTATTCAATTGTGACTCTTTCCACTCTAACTCTCTTGATAAGCACATGATCTCTGATGAAATGATGTTTGATGTCGATGTGCTTTGTCCTTGAGTGCAATTCAATGATGTTGTAGTCCCTTAGCTGTTGTCTGGTCCATAGAATCTGTGCACAACAACTACCTGCAGCTAGGTATTCTCACTCTGTGGTTGATATTGAGTTAGATACCTGCTTCTCGCTAAACCAGGATATTAATATGGTTCCTAGAAATTAGGACTTTCCACTGGTGCTTTTCCTATTAATCTTGCATCTTGCAAAGTCTGCATCTGAGTATCCTGATAGCTCAAAGTTGTCATCTTTAGGATACCACAGTCCAACATTGATTGTAAACTTAAGGTATCTGATAAACCTCTTAGCTGCTTCCTGGTGAGACTGCTTTGGCTTGGATTGAAATCTTACACATACTCCTACAGCATAAGATATATCTGGTCTGCTTGCAGTCAGGTAATGGAGTGATCCAATAAGTCCTCTTTAGTGGGTTGAATCCATTGATATGCCTCCTTCATCTGCATCTAGGTGTAGGCTTGTGCTCATAGGTATTCTTACTGGGTTGGATGAATCCATTCCAAATCTCTTGATTAAGTGTCTTGTGTATTTGGCTTTCTTGATGAAAATTCCAATATTCATGTGCTTGACTTGAAAACCAACAAAGAAGTTAAGCTTTTCCATCATACTCATCTCAAATTCTCCTTGCATGAGATTTGAGAATTTCTCACATAGCTCCGGGTTGGTTTAGCTAAATATGATGTCATCCACATATATTTGTACTCATAATATGTGGTCTTCATGCTCCACTCTGAATAGGGTCTTGTCAACCTTGCCTTTACTGAATCCGTTCGTCTCTTGAAACACAGATAGTGTCTCATAACATGCTCTTGGTGCCTGCTTGAGTCCATATAGAGCTTTTAAAAGCTTGTAGACTTTGTCTCATTTGAAAAATCCATGGGGTTGCTCTACATAGACTTCTTCTTCTAGAATTCCATTGAGAAAGGCACTTTTCACGTCCATTTGGTAGACTTCAAAATCTTTGAATGCTGCATATGCAAGGAATAGTCTGATGGTTTCCAATATTGCAACAGGTGCACATGTTTCATTGAAATCTATTCCTACACATTGTGTATAGCCTTTAGCAACTAGTCTGGCTTTATTCCTAACAACAGCTCCATCTTCATCACACTTGTTTTTGTACACCCATTTGGTGCCTATAACCTTCTTGTGATCTGGTCTGTCTCTTAGTTCCCAGATATTATTTCTATCTATCTGGTTCAGCTCTTCTTGCATTGCATTGATCCATGAGTAGTCCTCCAGAGCCTGCTCTGTTGTCTTGGGTTCCAGTTGAGACATGAAACATGAGAACATTGCCATTCCTGCAGGTACTGTGGACTGTCTGGTTCTGACTCCATCAGTTAGGTTTCCAATGATCTGTTGAATGGGATGATCCCTAAGCCATCTGGGGAGATCTTCTTCTTCAGGGTTTTTTCCCCATGTAGAGTTGCTTTGGTGAACTTCTTCTCACTCTGCATCAGCTTGGTTCTGACCTCCTTGGTCTGCAAGTGGATCAGCTACGGTCTTGTCATCTGCAGGTGGGAATCCTGTCTGATCTGCAGATGGGTTTTTATCAGCTACAGATGGGTCTTCATCAACTACATATGGATCAGGTAGGTTTTGGGGTACTATCTGATCTGAGTTGGGTCTTCAGGCTGATCTGCAGGTGAGTCCATCATTCCTGTGTCATGAATGATGACTTCTTCTAGGGTGGCGGATTTGAGCTTATTCTCAATTAATTCCACCCGTTTCCTGTACTCTACAGTAGACTCATCAAACCCAACATGGGGTGTTTCTTCCACAACTAAGGTTCTTTTGTTAAATACTCTGTATGCCTTGCTTATTTGTGAGTATCCCATAAATAGACCATCATCAGTATTAGCATCAAAGGCATTCAGTTGGGTTTTACCATTGTTGTGGATGAAACACATACAACCAAATATATGAAAATGTGCAACAGTTGGTGTTCTGCCATTCCAAATCTCATAGGGAGTTTTGCCATGTCTCTCTACAATCATACTCCTGTTTTGAGTGTGACATGCTGTGTTGACAGCTTAAGCCCAGAACCTCTTGGGCAGGCCAACTTCAGCAATCATCGACCTGGCAGCTTCCTTCAAGGTGCTGTTCCTTTTTTCAGCAACACCATTCTGCTGTGGAGTTCTGGCTGCAGAGACTTCATGCTAGATCCCATTCTGATCACTATACTCGGTGATTACCTTGTTGAGAAATTCTCCTCCTCTATCTGATCTGATCTTGATGATTGAGAGGGATTTCTCATTCTGAATCTTCTTTAGCAGCTCAGGTAACTTTGACAATGTTTCACTCTTTTTATAGAAAAAAACAACCCATGTATATCTTGAGTAGTCATCAACTACTACTAGAGCATGCTTCATTCCACGCAATGTTCTTGGCTTTATGGGGCCAAAGAGATCCATATTAAGTAGATCAAGAACTATTGTGGTGAGAGTGGTAGGCTGAACTGGTTTGAATGATGCTCTGGTCTGCTTCCCTTTCTGACATGCATCATAGAGAGCTTCCTTCTTGAGAACTTCTTCAGGAAGTCCTCTGACCAGCTTTTGAGACCTAATCTTGTTGATGGCTTTGAAGTTTAGCTGACATAGCCTTTTGTGCCACAACCATCCATTTTCAGCAATTGTCTTAGATAGAAAACAGGTGTTTGGAGTGCCAGTGTTCCAATCTATCATGTAAATATCTCTCCTTCTGAATCCTTGTATCTTCACTTCTCCTGATAGGATATCAATCACCATGCATTTCCGAATGGTGAAGACTACTAGGTTCTTCTCATCACAGAACTGACTTATGCTCAAAAGGTTGTATTTGAGCCCTTTGACATAGTGAATATTGGATATTGTTATATTTCCTCTGTGCAGCTCTCCAAATCCTTTTGTCTGACCTCTAGAGCTATATCCAAAGGTTACATCTGGGCCTCTTCCTTTGATATAATTTGATAGCACCTTCTTATTCCTAGTCATGTGCCTTGAGCATCCAGAATCTATAAACCTTTCTTCTCCTGGTAGTAGTCCTTCCACCTTTTCTGCAATCAAACAAGCAGAGATTTAGGTACCCAAATTTGTGTGGGTCCTCGGGGGTTAGTAGGTTTCCTGGAGAATTGATTTCTCCTTGGATTATGAAAATTATGTTGATTGACCCTAAAAGGTGTGTGGTGTCTAGGCCTATATCCCCGGTTAGGATTGTATACTGGATATGCCTCATAAACTCTTTGGTGTGGGCCATTTCTAAATCTTGGCTGAGACCATTTATTAAATCGTTGGGGTATCCACACCTGTTCATTTTGAAAACTTGGATAACCTTGAGGTTTCCATTTGTCTCTCCCATTTTGAAATCTGTTTTTAGGGAGCCTCTGATAATAATTGGTATAATGTCTTGGCTACTACTTATGCCTTGACCATTGCCTAGTCTCTGGTCTAGGTGGCTTCCTTGTATACCTTGGCTGCTGCCTAAACCTTTGACTTGGCTGCTGCCTATTTTGAAATATGGGTTTATAGGTAGGCTCAACAGTTGGGACAAGTGTTTCTCCCTTGATGAAAGTAGTTTTTGAACTAGAGGGAGTGTTGGGGTCATATCCAAGGCCTGGTCTAGAATAAAGTGGCCTTTTGTTCATACACAGTTCATCCAGGGTTACAGATGCCTTTAGAGATGTTATCTCTTTAGCCTGTGTGCTATTTAACTATTTTACCTTTGCTAGCTCAGCTTTAACATGAGCAAGTGCAGCTGACTTTTCACTATTTAAAATAGTCAGCTTATGTATCTCAGCTGCAGTATTTTCAGCAGAGTTTTTTGAAGAATTTTCAAATCGTTTTTCAAGCTCAGCTATAGTATTTTTAAATTTTGCTAACTCTTGACTAAGCTTGTCAAAATCATTTTTCAGCTAGACTCTCTCATATTTCAGCTGTTCATTCTCAGTTGTGACCGTCTGTTGAGGTGATTTTAAGGTTTCAAAGTCTTTAAGCAATTGATTAACAGATTTATGATGATCCATGTCTTCAGATACATCAGAGCTGAAACCTTCAGTATTTTGAGGTTTATAGGTTACCTCTTCATCAGCTAGATTGGCCATCAGACATCTATATTCATCATCATCATCAGAGAAGAATCCACCGCTTGATTCTACTCTTCCTTCGATCTAATCTTCAATGATAAGGGCCTTCCTCTTGTCCTCTTTTCTGCTTAGGTCCTTCTTGATTTCATCCTTCTTAAGATCAGGACAGTCAAACTGTATATGTCCTGTCTTATAACAATTGTAGCATTCAACCTTCCAGTTTCCATCCTTTTGATTCCTCCTTGGATTATCTTTGTAGTTCTTCTTGTACTTGGAGTAGTTTTCCGAAAGTTGCTGAATATTTGCATTATGAATGCCATCACTTCCTCATAATCTAGAGGATTTGGAGGTTTGACTTCAGATAGGGTCTTGGTAGGGGACTCTGCTGCAAATGCTATTCCCTTCTCTGCAGGCTCAGTTGATGATGAACATGGAAGCTCGAACTCATAAGCCTTCAGATCATAGAACAACTCCTGGATCTTTATCTTGTTGAGATCCTTTGACTCTCTCATAGCCACAACCTTTATGCTCCATTCAGGGTTGAGAGATCTTAGAACTTTAAGGGCCATCTCCCTGTTGCCATATGTCTTCCCGAGGGAGTTTATCTCATTAATTATCTCAGTGAATCTTGTGTCCACTTGATCAATTGATTCACCATTATTCATTTTCAAGTTGTCAAACTTTTGAGTAGCAATTGACAACTTATTTTCTTTTATTAGCTCGGTTCCCTCACACATTACAGCTAATGTGTCCCAAATTTCTTTGGTATTTTTACAATTCTTAATCTTGACCATGGTTGATTTGTCAAGAGTCTGGTACAGCACATCTCTGGCCCGATTTTCAAGATTGGCCGGCTTTCTTTCCTCAGGGGTCAGCTCCATCCACTTCTTGGGAATCTTCTCTAGCTTCCCAGCTGAAATTTCTTTAGGAGAGTTGTCCTTCTCAAATATGAAAGGACCATCTTCTATGATGCACCACATGTCGTCATGAATGGATGATAAGTGTGCTTGCATTCTTATCTTCCAAAGGTCATATTCATCAACAGAAAATACAGGTAACCTAGAGTGCATGTGTTACATGTGTTCCATTCTAAATGAGAGATTAAAATATATATCCTCTGATATCTTGATCTGGCTCTGCAAAACTTGAACCAACCACTCTGATACCACTTGTAGGTCACAAGTCGTCAAGAATAAGTCTAGAGGGGGGGTGAATAGACTTATTGAAACTCTTTCCTGAAGTCAGGCGAGTTTCTCAGATGATAGGTACAGATGACTTAAAGTCATATGTAGACAAGTATGCGGAAGACAACTGATGACGACAACAGATAACTAAATGCTCTCTGCAGATAATTAATCAATGGAACAGTTTAATATGTATGTAGCAGGTAGATATGATGTTTAATGTAGTAAAAACACGCAGGCACTTATAGTTGTCTCAGAGGTGTGGTAATCTTCTACTAATCCACTTATCTCCAAACCAGTTGGAGATAAATTCACTATAACTATCAACCAGTGATAAATGTTACAATGAATTTTCCCTAATTACAACAACTTCCAACCAGTGGAAACCAGTTGCCGTTGCAACTTCTTTCACTGCCTAGCACCTCCTGATTGAAAACTCGTGGATTCCTCAACAACTTCTCGAGCTGTCTATCACCTTCCAATCAAGAACCCGTGGATGCCTTATCAGTCAGGAAACTTCTAAAAACCTCGTTCACAGAAGTACCCCAAACTCGAACTTTAAAGACAAGAGTTTTTGTCTTCTCCAACTAAAGAGCTTCTACTAATATGACTGCTTAAGCATTGCTCTTTCACGATGCTATTGATTGCCTTTAGATTTGATTACTTTGATTGCTTTGTTTGCTTGAAAATATTGTTCGCATCGTACTTTGCTCAATTTATATCTTCGGATATATGTAGTACGATCCTTGAGCTTCCTTCATAGTCGTTGCACTACTGTAACAAATCCGTCCGTTGGAGAGTGGACTTCTTTGTTTATCTTATGAATCTATTGCAAGGATTGACTCCCTTTCCAAATCCGACCGTTTGAAAGACTTTCTTGTTTGAGCGTCGTTATTCTTGATTAGAATAAGTATAAAGTCTTCAGAGCGCGGATCTTGATGAATATTTAATTCCTTGCTTTTCGTTAATCTTTCAAGTCTGTCTCCTACGTCATGCATTTGACTTTTCGTGATTGATGACTTTTTAATGCTTGCTGTCGTGGACTGAGTATCTTGGCTGAACTGAGAACCTGTCTGAAATAACTTGGTCAAAGCTGTTTGAAGTGCAGTTGACCTTATCTGATGTAAAGTTCTCTGATGTTCTCTGCTCTGAACTTCTCTGAGATGAAGTTCTCTGCTCTGAACTTCTCTGGTCTAAAGTACTCTGAGATGATCTTCTCTGATCTGAAGTGAAGTTCTCTGACTTGAAGTTCTATGAGATAAAGTCTTCTGATCTGGAATGAACTTCTGTGATAAAGTTCTCTGTTTTGTACTTAGTCGATTTTACAACTGATCACTAAGCCGAAAAACTTAAGACCTATAGAAGATACTCATTTGGTTCTTCTTTACATTTTTCTAAGTATTTTAAACATACATTTGAATAATCAATTTAATGAAGGGATGATATCATTAAAATCTAATCGGTATTCCTAACAAAGTTGTTGGTCCCCTCTGGAAGTCATACTTGTCCCCGGTTCCATCTCTGGCAGAATGATGAAGACTGCCCTCACTGTACCAACACGGGTCTTTTCTAGTGCGCTTTGTCCTCACTAACGCGCACCCTGAGAAACTTCCCAGGGGGTCACCCATCCCATAACTACTCCAAGCCAAGCACGCTTAACTTTGTAGTTTCTATGAGATGTCTACCAGAAAACAAGATGCATCTCGTTGGTATGAGTACTCCAAATCAATTCATATAACCACTTCCTAGTAGGTATCTCACATGTTGAATCGCAGGATGCGCCGCACATCTTAAGCCCATGCAGATAGGATACTGGGCCATAGCCCAACAATCCCCCCAGCACCTGCCAGCATCCGCTCCAGTACTTTGTCCTCACTCACGCACACCCTGAGAAACTTCCCAGGGGGTCACCTATCTCATAACTACTCCAAGCCAAGCACGCTTAACTTTAGAGATTCTATGAGATGGCTACCAGAAAAGAAATTGCATCTTGTTGGTATTAGTAGTCACAATCAATTCATATAACCACTTCCTAGTAGAGATCTCACGGGTCGAATCGTAGGCTGTACCGCACGTCTTAAGCCCATGCAGGTAGGCTGCTGGGCTGTATCCCAACAATCCCCCCAGCACCAGCCAACATCCGCTCCAGTACATGGAAATCTTAGCTCACACCAGTTTTGGTTCCATCCCCGTTTATCTCTACTGCGCCAGCAACTCAGTTTCGGCTATATAGACACCTTTGGTTCCATCCCCGTTTACCTCAGTTCCGGCTATACAGACACCTTTTGGTTCCATCCCCGTTTACCTCAGTTCCGACTATACAGACACCTTTGGTTCCATCCCCGTTTACCTCAGTTCCGGCTATACAGACACCTTTGGTACCATAACCATTTACCTCAGTTCCGGCTATACAGACACCTTTGGTTCCATCCCTGTTTACCTCCACTGCGCCAGCATCTCAGTTCCGGCTATATGGACACCTCCACTGTACGCCAAGCTTCTTAGTTCCATGCTCCTGGCAACTTTTCCTGCAGCATACTCCCAAGGGAATTCGAACCCGTGATCTGCTCCGATACCAGTTGTTGGTCCCCTCTAGAAGTGACACTTGTCCTCGGTTCTAGCTCTGGTAGAATGATGAGGACTGTCCTCACTGTACCAACACGGGTCTTTTCTAGCGCGCTTTATCCTCACTCGCACGCACCCTGAGAAACTTCCCAGGGGGTCACCTATCCCAAAACTACTCCAAGCCAAGCACGCTTCACTTTGGAGTTCATATGAGATGGCCACCATAAAAGAAGATGCATCTTGTTGCTATGAGTAGTCCAAATCAATTCATATAACCACTTCCTAGTAGAGATCTCACGGGTCGAATTGTAGGCTGCACCGCACGTCTTAAGCCCATGCGGGCAGGATGCTGGGATATAGCCCAACAATTAGTCCCTTGTGTCTCCCAGACTGACTGAACCAGCATCACAACCTTCCGAAGCCCTATATCTCCTATCTCTGTAAGTTCCAAATCTGAGTCTGATGATGGATTCCTGCCTAATGACAGGTTATGGAGACCCCGTCACAACATGGTTCTTCGACAACATGGAGAACCTGAAGACTCAAAGATTGCGCACTCTGGCTCTCCGCGCACCCAAGCACACATTGAGCAACTGCAAGCCATCATTCGACAAACAGTATTTTTGCAGGATGACGTCAAGGCCCTGTATGATGTTGGAAAAGAACTCGACTGGATGCGTGAAACTGCTCAGGACGACCTCCCCAAGCTGAAATCTGCAATAAATGATGTGGAAGACGCGTTTTGCCTAATGCCAAAAACATTGTGGCAAGCGCCGAACCAAGTTAAACAGCATCAGGAGCGGGTCCTGAGGCAAGAACAGGAAAATCTAAGCGTTGCTGAAGCTAAGACGGTCGCCGCCATTGAGTACACCGGCTCCAAGCTAACTGACCACGATGACTAGATCGATGATCTATCTACATTGGTTGGGAGGCTGTTTAACAGCGTCAACGATCTCAAGACCCAATACGCCGAATCAATGAAGCTCCTTGGGTAAATTCACGTCAAGGTCTCAGATCTTTATGATGCCAAAAGGAGGAAGAGTCAAGAGATGCTGCCCTGGAATGGAGGATGAAGAAAGAGAGAGAAATGGAGGCTGCAGTAGAAAAAAGTGTTGCCACTGCAATCGAACGACTGGTCGGACCCAGGCCAGGTCAAGGAGCAAGAGGATACAGGGTAACCGGTTCTCGACCTGAGTTTCAGGACCCAACTTCCCATGGAAGAGTACTGTGCGTAAGCCTTCTGAGAGTTTGCTGCCAACAGACCGACAACCTTCAGCAGTTTGAAGGACTGGAAGAAAAATGAACTGATGGGATACCTTTGTACTCTCATCAGGGAATCTGCCACATTCAACAGATTTAAAAATCCGGAGGATGCCGCCAATGAATTCTCAAGGCTTTTGGCAGAAGGAAAGCTTCCTCTGTGACTAAAGATGAAATCCAAGTACCAGAATGATGAACAGGTCACCCATCCGGAAGATTGGATCATTGCCTACCATCTATCCCACGAAGTACGAAGTATCTATAGGGATCGAGGCAATGACTCCTTAGTAAACTGGTGGAGTGGAACCGAACATGATCCCACAAGGATACCTTGGACGCACTCTCACTATAGGAATTAGCTTCTGTCGATTTTATGCTGTATTTCTTTCTACTGTATGCTTGCCAATGCAGTACTTATCTTTGTATTTTTATATCTTTCAAGCCTTGTAATTCTAACAATCATCAATAAAATTTAATTTCTTGAAAGATTACAGCTCGTAATCTACTCTTACTGTTTTTACTGTTTTTATTACGAAGTATTGTCATATTTCAACAAGTACAAACTTGTTAATTCTCAAGGTGTAAGAACTTTTCTGCGAACAATTCATAGATTAAGTTGTATTCAATCTAGATTACACTCTGTAAGATTATGCCTATGCGCCAATAATAAGTTAAGTTGTAATACGCCTAGTCATGTAGGATTTTCATTTTAGAACTTGCCTGTGAGAAGTTCAAATTTCTAGACTAAGTCATAAAGATCAGATCTTTCGATCAGAAGACTTGAAGACAACCTCTCTGTATCTAGAGGAAGTTTTGGCATTATCAAAAAGGAAAATTGTTAGGATAAATACTCCTGTTTTGACAATCCCCATCGTACAACAAAGAAGTCTTCAGAAGTCAGAATATCGCTAAGTATGGAAGCTGTTAGGAAAGTTCGTACAACCTATCCATACAACAAGACATCTTCTATAGATTCCAATCCTACAGAGCCTACATCTTCATACAACAGAATTTAAGTTTGTTGGATACAGCAGTCTGGCTGTAGATTTTTTACTTAGGAAAATTAAAATATATCCAACAGAACTGAAGACTTGCTTTAAACCATTGTGAAATAAACTTGGTTTATTCATAAAATATTCAAGGTTGAAGCAGCATTTATTACTGATAGGACAATATTTAATGCATCCGAAAGAGAACAGTCTGAACACGCTGAAGAGAATTTAATATAAAGTCAAAAAGAATGTCTCAAGCATTAAATGCGAGCTGCCATTCAAACATTTAGCAACCGCCAATCAGAGACGTCTAATCTCACCAACCGGCCAACAACTACATTTATAATGGACCTATTTCCAAGGTTATAAATAGCCCCTAGCATGAGGACATTGCTCACTGACTTTATTCATTCTCGCGCATATATCTGCTAGATAGCTCTGACAATATAGATATTAAAGAGCAGTATATTCCTGAGCATACATTAGTATCTAAGTGAAGAAATATACAAAGTCCTCAATGCAAAAAACACAGCATACAACTAACGCTCGTAAAAATAGAGTTGCTGTTTGGAATCAATCTAATAGCTTTCCCATTGAGATCAACCTTAGCCCTATGTGTTGGGTTTTGCATGCATCGAATACATAAATCAAGAGTAAAACGCAGCAGAAGAAATAATAAGAAAACCCAATTTAGGATCTCATGCAGTAATTTAATTGTTTGATTAAAGGGTTAACCGAATTACCTTAATTCAACAAATAGATCTAGATCCGGACTAGAAGCAGATGAATATCTCCTTCCTATTTGGGTGATCCACACACGAACAATTCCACAAGCCGGATTGCTAGATCATTACGAATAATATTGATAAATAGTACAACACAAATTCTTTACTAGAAGGATTGTACTATTGATCAAGATCAACTAAGGGAAGACAAGATGACTAATATTAATCTTCTACAGTAGAAAAATTTCGGCCAGTCTAGTGAGAACAGGGGGGGGGGGTAATTTTTGTGTCTTGGCTAGGGTTGTGTAATTTTCTTCTTATAACAACTCCTTGTCTAAGATCTTATATTTATACTAAGTAAACCCTAGATTCAAGAATCTAGTATTTACTTAGTTACCCTCATCTTATTAAATAATACAATATATATAATATCCAATATTATATATTACTTATTATTTAATCTCTTCATAAATAAAATATCCAGTATTATTTATTATTCCCAGTTGATATTTATTCCTACTTGTCTATAATTGTCGTACGTGCGACCCAACAGGCTTATATTATGTTGGCAATTATTTAATACCTTATTAAATAATAAATCATAAGCGGCCTGTAGCAAGACATTATGATTACCCAAATAATATAAGTTAATAGTCCATTAAACCTTTTAACGTGTCAAATCCCTTTGTCACGCGATATCATATTTGAACTAAGTCATGGAGTCTCTCATACTTATTTATGTTCAAATGCTTTATCGATCTTAAGTAGACTGATTGAATCAAATGACTCTTCATTTGAGCATGGCCATGCATTTCCTTCAGTCCTACTTATCGAGGGCCCCAACAGATATCTCTCTCACTAAAGAGAGGGACAAATCCCCATCTTGATTATTCATTTCCCTCTACATGACAACCACTAATCCCGATTGCTAACCTTTATGATCACCATGTTTCAGATGACGTTGGATTACGACAAAGCATAGCAGTTATCATGTTGGACTCTATGATAATCTCAGGTTCAAGGATTTATTGACATACTGTTATATTGAGATTCACTTATGACATTTCCATGCAGTGATATCAATGCGGGCCTGTCCAGTACTAGTTCTCCAACCAATACCCATAAGATTGATCTGTACCATACGTATAATAACTCGATGATTATCAACCAAACTTATACTAGTATATTAATCACTTGAGTCTCTACTCAACGCGATTGTACCAGGGACATTTGAAATAATCTTATTATTCGTGAATAACTATTATTCGATTATTATAATATTAACACATGCACACATTATAATAATCAATGAGAAATTATATCAAATAACTTTATTTAAATGTAAACAATTACAAATCTAGGCACATCGAATGTCCTAGGGCACCATTCCCAACACTGTGTGGACTAAGTCCTTGCTATTTCTGATTTGTGTGGGAAGAATAGCATTGAAGACGAAGCTTCGATATGTGTGAGAAGAAGCAAGTCGAAAGAGCTGAAGCCAATCTGTGTGAACGGCCAAAGCTGCGGTCCCTGTATCAATATGTGTGAACGATACAGAGACAAATTTAGTTAAACTCACGTAGTTGTATACATAGTGATTTTAATAAACTCTTTACTCCTGTGTGGAGGACCAGTGGATGTAGAGGGATTTACCTCGAACCACTTATATCTATGTGTTATTACTTCCCTCCATTAATATTTTCATTTAACTGTGATTTATGGTATATATTGTGAAAACCTGTACGCATCAAGCAAACAGAAGAGTACCGAGTTGCTGTATTTACATCCACTCACAAATAGACTTCCGCTATGCAATTAACTTCGAAATTCAAACAACATGTTGTATTTTTACCATCTAAGATGTTTACTGTGTACTCTGTGGCCAATAAATAATATCACTTGCGTACGACCATTTTTGAACACCATCATAGCATTATAAGCCACTCAAGCTAATACTTATTATCATGTATGTATAAGGAGTCGGTGAAATGGAGGACTCAACACCATGCTTATGCGAGTCACTATATTATTCTCTATAGCATAGGAATGTGTCTTCTCCTAATTGTGATAAACAATAGAATGGACATGGCTAAGAAGGATCATAAGGGGGTATTTAGCATCATATATGATATCAAAACAAGACTCGGATGACATAAATATCATCATCGGTCATGAGACTTGCTCACGACTCCAGCGATGTACTTTGGTGTCTTTGATCTAGCTAGCTACTTTGTTAAAACAAATTACGTCCATGATAACACCGTGGTATATGGATCATCAAACTGTCCAAACTCCAGACTATTAAAGCTTAAATGGGCCAATGTCCTAAGACATCTTATGGTTATAAAAGTCGATATAAGCCGAACCATATTGCTCATAAATATTCTTTCACATATACAAGTGATGCATAAGATTTATTTCTCACAAATCACAATGAGATTATGAGTGATACAGTTTGACATAAATATCATTCAGACATGACATGGTTCAATTATTATGAAACATTTGTGACTAGAAAAAGCAATTTCAACAACTTGAGTATTATACCAATCATTGATTGTGATGATCTAGTCATCATAGTCACTATGAATTTATAACATGAAATCCAAAAAATTTGTGTTCCTTGGAAATGGCTTAACAAGCACTCAATTTCTCTTGCAAACTTTACAAAAATGAGCATAGCAAACACTCTAACAATATAGAGATTTTATACCTGATACAATCACAATGATCTATCATATTCAGTGCATAACATGACAAGATTATATGACTAAGGGGCAAAATTATGACAGAAGCATGATGTGAAACTACCATTCACACGCTCGATCTTCTTATAAGGGTGCGAATTCTGGGCTTGCCAAAGGGAATTATTTTTCAACATAATGGAAGATGACATTTCAATAATTACATAATCTATGGCAAATTTAGCCAAAAAGCGGTTGAAAATGTATGTCATAAAACCGCTTGTAAATTCAATATGGGAACCAAGTTGGTTGGGACAAAAGTTAGCACAATCGCTGGAAATTAAATTTTGTGCAGCTTGCCCTTTATTCAATAAACAACGATACCTCCCTCGTTAGGAAGTCTATGGATGAACGGTCATATATTCGGTAAATTAGACTTCCTTATCTTTCTATCAATGGATCGTGCACCATGTGGATGATTAAATTCAGATCACAGTGCTTGTTTCAAGTGGATCCTTTATTATTTCTCAAGTAATTTAGTGAGAAAACAAGGTTGAAACCATATTCAATAGCATAGGTTTTGATGAAAAAATACGACAATGACAGCCACAAAGTGTTTCAAACATGTAAAAATATGATGGTAAATTTGATTTATGTCAAAACTAATGACCAAATCCAATTTGGTAGACTTACAGAGAAAGTAAGAATGTCAGTACAACAAAGATTGTTCAAAAACCAGTAATTCCGTTTGAGCTTTCAAAGCATAAATGAATACCAAGGAGGATGTGCCTAACATGGATACAAAATTTAGACAAAATTAACCAAAAGGCACCAAACCAACCAAGTAATTTAATTCTAAATTTGTAAGTATACGTCATAATAGCCTGTAGGGATGAAAACGGATCACACACGGGCGGATAGTGCTCTTCCCGTATCCTAACCCATATTTTTTTCTCGGAGTCGGATACGGGATGGTCGGGTACGGAGACGAATTCAGAACATTCGGGATATGGACAAGGGATGAATACAGGATGAATTCGGATCGGATTCGAATAAATATAATTGGATAATACGTTTCATATAAAAAATTGCATGAATGTGATTGCAACACATAAAAAAATACATACATAATATTTCATCGAAGTTCTAATGTAAATTATAATAACTGTAATATATATTAAAAAACATAACTTTTAGAATCAAGAAAGTACAGAATAAACATAAAGATTCAACATAATGTATCTAGCAATAATTAAATGTGCATATGAAATGTAATTCCATAATTCAAAACTGATATAATGTAGTTTAAAAACTTTAAGAACCATAAGTGTCACAATCTATAAACTTTGACATGGCACGATAGCAAATAAAATTACACAATTGTTGAACATCAAAGGAATTGTTGGGTTTTTATTGAACTAATAAGATTTATGATCTCATCATTTATCAAAATAATGCAGCGGAAGTATAAATATAAATGAAAAACCCTCCGAGGATCCAAATATATTATGAAAGTACGAAGAACAAGATTGTTACCTCCTGTAGCGTGTTTTCGATCGAGCCTCTTAGAGATGCAAGAAGCGAGCGTCTTCTACGGTACCCCCACAACGAATAAGTCCCAAGCATATAACGGATTGCTAGCTCCGATTCAACAAAGATTTCACTTAAATCAATTTGAATATAGGTATGTTCTTGATTATGGTAAGAACAAGAACACCAAGAATTTTATTTAAATGTTCTTGAACTTTGATCTAAAATAACAACTATGAATCTTATTCAATATGTTATTAAAGATCAAACTCGCAAGATTAGATGAAGATTAGATGAGTATTCTAAATACTTTTATTGATCAAAGAATCAACATTCAAAGATATGAAGATATATTCTTGATCCTTTTGATTATTCAACTCTTGAATATTATCTTCAAGACTTTTGAGAGAGAAATATCAAAATCAAATTTTTGATTCTCTCTACACAAATATGTCTTCTCTTGTGTTTTGTCTAGTTTGAGGGCTATCACAAGACACTCTTATATAGTCCTCTAAATGGCTAAGGGTTCACCAAGCCTTTCACCAACCATAATCAACCGGAACAAAATAGCTGCTCTGCTCGTTTAAGCGTGTGACCCTGTAGGTTCTAATTAATACGACAATGAGTATAAAAATAATTTTATGACTCATTAATCATAAGAGGCTCTAGCTAAACATTATTGTAACACCCCCAGAGCCTGTTAGGAGTATGCCCTCGAATGCCACTCAGAGGATGTTGAGTGAGGGCATTGTACTTGTTATTATGTAAATCATCAATATAAGGCAATGGATGTTTCTTTATTTACTGGTAGTTACTGGCATTCCAAACTCATAAATATACATGTAGAAACTAGTCCGTGTATTTGAGAGTAAAACGTTCCACTCCTTATTGGATAAGGGGGTCGGCACTGAAAAGGTTATAGCTCAAATACTTAATCGTTTGCAAGTCGATGAAACTTGACTGGGCGTTAAGTTTATATGAAGACTCGTATGACGTGTTCTTTGACATGGAGAGTGCCTGTCGAACACTAATGGTTAGTGGGAGCACAAGTTATAGGTATGCTAATTGGATTAGTATACTCGAACCGACTCACCCTCGATTCGTCACACGGATTTCACTCCGGGACAGTCAATGACGGAATCGAAAGGTTGTGATAGGTATTCGTGAATCTTCAACTTGAGGATTTAGTAGGGATGTGCTTGTGACGTCAAGATTTTCATTAGAGTAGTTCGACCCTATAAACCGGAAGGCGGGGGTCAACCTCGACGTGCATCTTGATGGGCAAGTAGCAGGTCCTACTGAATACCAAGATAGAATTTTTATCTCCTGTTAGTGAACGGGTTATATGTCCTATGCGATTATTAGCAAATGAGATCATAAGTGTTTGGCCAAAGCATTGGAGCTAGCTGTATTAGATACACGAGAGCTCGATGATCTCAGTTTGCATTAACGTATGCATAGCGTCAAGTACAGATGGGGTTTGACTGACCGTGACCCCATAAATTGATCGGGACATTTGAAAGAAGGGTTTATACCTATACTGGTATTCACGACAGAATGGTTCTTGAATGATCCCAATCATTCGTTCTCAGTTGGGGTACAGTGTAGGCCGCCAGGATGGCTAGGTGGTGCTACTACTCTTTGGTTCCTCCCATTGCTGACTGAGACGGACCTATCGAGTTGCGCAATAGGATTGACGACGGAATGAATAAAGCTAATTCTCTCATTATGAATATTAGATATTGGATATATAATTTTGGAACATTGGATGTTTAAATCGATTTATTGGATAAATTGATTTATGGCCTAATGAATTAAATAAATTACTGGGTGATTAATTTAATTCATGTATATGATTATTTCTTGGAGAAATTAATTATATTATTTTGTATTTGATGTGTTTAATTAATTGGATTAATTAGTCGATATAAATACATCGATATGGAATCGAAGTTTATCTGTTTAGACCCTCGGGAGTCCGAAACGAACCGAACTCGTTCGATTTCTAGCATGGGCCACCCCCCACATTTCCACCCACTTTCATATGGACCCTTGTTCCATTCTTTAATGGTTGATCATTGATGTGGTGGGGCTTTGATTCTCATAATAATGAGATGTGGAGAGTTTAATAAAAGGGAAGAAGACATCTCACTCCAAAGATGTATTCCATTTCCAACGTGAGGTTGAAGAGGAGAGAGAGATAGAAGTCTTCTTCATCATCTTCTTTATTCATCTTCTTCATTCACTTATTCTTCATTTTTTTCTTGGAGAAAAATTGAGAGAAATTATTGAGAGATATATTATACACTTAGAGTGTAGTAATAAAAGTTTCATCACTTGATTCTAGCCGTAACCTTAGAGGTTAATCAAGTGTTGTTATTCCTGTCATTTTTTCAGCGCGTGGCAAGTAGAGAAGCGGTGCTTTCGGCGTTGGATCGTTCAAGGGCTTGGAGCGGATTGAACTCGTAGAGATCAAACTAAATCTTGGGGAATAGCTCAAGAGAAGGTTACCATTTAATCAACGGACTTCGAGGGTTAGATTCTTACGACTCTTGCTATTCGTATATATATATTCATATATGCGTAGCTCAATCGATCCTCGTAGGGATTCAGATCGAATTAATTTTCGTTTTACCGCTTCCGCTGGGCCTTTGATTTAGGCACCGAATCCCAACAGTGGTATCGGAGAGTAGGTCTTTCGATCATATATACGATATTATCATTTGGAATGCTTGATTAGATGGTAAATGATTTGGAATCATTTTAGTCATAATCGTGATATATGTTTTTACATTCGTTGTAGTTATATTTTTCGTAAGTTTATGTCTAAATATAAATCTTAATTTCTTGGAAATATGATTTATATTGAAGATATGAATGTTGGAGAATATAGATATTGGATATCCGGTCGAAAAACTAGCCACGAATTGCCGTTGGACGATCCGGGGGTGGTCCGGGAGCAGGGGGCCGCGACCCAGGGCTCGGGAGCTGCGCCTGTGGTCATTGCGGCCGGCCTTGGCAGACATCAGACTTGGGGCCGCGGACTGTGCTCAGGCCGCGCCCAAGGGCGCTGGCGCCTCACTGGCCGGGTAGCCGAGCGTGACTCGGCCATGCCAGGCCTGTCTGCCGGCTGTAGGTCACAAGTCGTCCAGGAATAAGTCTAGAGGGGGGGTGAATAGACTTATTGAAACTCTTAAACTCTTTTTCTCAAAGAGTAAGTTTCTTCAGCTGATGGATAAGAAAATGACTTGGAGTCGTTTGTTCTTAATGCGTGCGGAAATCAGCTGATGACGAATACAAAACAACTAATGAAACACTTAACAATGAATGCAGCAGTTAAGGTATGATGCAATAAAACAGTAAAGAACGCAGGCAATTATAGTGGTCTCAGAGGTGGGGTAATCCTCTACTAATCCACTTTTCTCCAAACCAGTTGGAGATGAATTCACTATAATTCTCAACCAGTGATAAATATTACAGTGATTCAACCAAACTACAACAGCTTCCAACCAGTGGAAACCCGTGCCGTTATAACACACTTGACTACCTTGCACCTCTTGATCCTCGATCCTTGGATGCCTTTACAGTCTCTTAACTTCAACCAGTGAAGTACCCCGTACTCAGGATTATAGACACGAGTTTTTGTCTTCTCCAACTAAGAGCTTCTTTAAGTATGAACTTTTTAGAACCGCTCTTTTCACGATGCTGTATTTCGCTTTTAGCTGGCTTGAATGCTTTGATCGCTTGAAAGTATGTTAGCACCAGTAATTGTTGTTTCTATGTGTGTGTGCTCAGCTTCAAATATTCGGAAATATATAGGTGGCGATCTCTGAGCTTTTCCTTATAGCCGTTGCAAATCTTTTCAACAAATCCGTCCGTTGGAGAGGTAGACTTCATTGTTTTCTTTCTGAACGTTGCAAGGCTGGATTCCCATATTTTAATCTATCTTCCGACCGTTGTGAAGACTCAGCATGTGATGCGCTGAATCTTTTGAATATAAAACGATTAAAGTCTTCAAGGTGGGTCTGGATGATTTATTTAAATCATATCTCTTGCGGGAATCTCTCCAATTTGTCTCTTCACGTTGCATGTGACTTTCCGTAATACTTGACTTTTCAACGCATGCTGACGTGGACTTGGAGTACTTGGCTGATCTCGACTAGGCTGATGTGCAGTTAACTTCTCTGCAGTCTGGACCTCTCTGATGTTCACTGTTTAGGACTTGTCTGATCAGATGACTTGTCTGAGGTACCTTGACTGCTGTCTGGTCAAACATCTCTGATAAATTTTTGTTGACCAGAACTACTCTGACTTGACTCGACTGTACCACTCTGATGTACTTAGCTGATATTCAGCCTAACTTTATTTTTGGCCTATAGAAGATACTCATTTGGTTCTTCTTTACATTTTGCCAAGTTTTATACTTAACATTATTTGGCCTATGGAAGATACTCATTTGGTTCTTCCTTACATTTTTGCCAAGTAATAAACATTTGAATTTATATTGATGACATCATCAAAATCTAACAAGTATTCCTAACAAATTCCCCCTATTTTGATGATGGCAAAACTTTAAACAAGTAATCAAATGCACAAGTCTGCACTTAAGTGCAAGACACAAACTAAAATCAGTCTAATTTTTGAGACAACTGGGAATTGTCATTCAAAAAGACTGTTATCAAATTAATTTTCTGTTGATTACAAGTACATGGTTTGAATAGAATAAATACAGAAAAGTTAATCAATTACAAAAATTACAATCACATCAAAAACTATCTGCCCCTTCCTCTGCGAACAGTTTGCTTGGGAGGTCTAAATAGTTTTGCACCGATTGGTCTACTATTGATGGGTGCAAGACCATATTTCCTCCTTATGACTAGGGCAGAAAAGTCTTGGTCTTCTTTTGAAGAGAACTTGTGCTCTTCACATAGCTTTCTAATTTCTTCTTGAAGCTCTAGCTCGTTAAGCTCTTTATCCAAACGGGTCGGCGCTTCCTCTGCTCTGAATGTAGGAATCATAGGATAAGCCTGCCATTTGGCTGCATATTTAAGCATTATCTTCCACAGAGTAGTCCATCTAGCATTCATGTAGTTGATGAATGGCTGTTGGGGCGAGCATTCTTTATCATCGAGAATCTCCCAGAGGTAGAACTGCTCTATGAATTGTTTCTTGGCATTCGCCCAATTATTCATGAATTCTGTTGGTAAGAATTCTTCAACATACCACAACTGTTTACCTTCCCATTCGAATCTTTGATCATCTTTCTCTCTTGTTCTTCTCTTTTTCTCCACAGACTGCTTCTCAGGTTGGCTGGGGGCAGGTATCTCCTTTCTTTTCAGACTTGATGGTCCTCCTTCAATTTGAAGAATATCTTGCCTCTTGTTTGTTCTTAGCTCTGCCCTTATCTCTCCTTGAATACTTCCTCCCCCCTGAATTCTATCTTCCCCCTTTTTGCCAGCATCAACTAAAGTAGTCAATTGCTGCTCTATTCTGCTCATCCAATCAGACATGCCAAATGGCATTCTGTTGTTGGTAGGGGGAGGAGGCTGAGGTACTTCCCTCTGCAGCAAAGTGTCAATCTTTGCATTGATGGTTTGGAGGTTAGGAGTGACCTGAGATGCCAGCAGCTCTCCAATGGTATCCTTCACTATCTGCCTGATCAGCTCAGTCACGGCAGGTGAGATCTGAGCTGGTGGAGAGTGCTCGCCTGAGCCTTCTGCAATTGAAGCACTGGACTGCAAGCTTCTATCTGTAGCTGGTACTCCAGATGGGGTCTTTTCTGGGGTCCCTGATCTAGAGTCCTCAGCTAACTCCGCGTCTAGGCTGGTGTACCGGGCAAGTGCCCCAGTCCTATCTGCATCCTCTTGTATTGGCTCTCGCTTCGTCTCCCTTTCTCCTTCTTCCTTCTCTTGCTCTTTCTCCTGCTCTTCCTCCTTTTCTTCTTCAATATTTTCTTTTTCTTTTTCTTTTTCAGCTCCTTGATCTCCTCCTTCATCTTTATCATCATCATCATCATCATCATTATCATTATCACCCTTTTTCCCATCTTTTTCTCCTTCATCCTCATAATCCTTTTCACCTTCATCCTCCTTCTCTCCTTCATCATCTTCCTGTTCTACTTCTTCCCCTTCTTCTTCTTCAATCAACTCTTCTGTTTTCTCAATTTCTTTTGACTGTTTTTCAACTAGAATGTTTTCTTCTTCATTTCTCTCTTCCTCCTCCTTTTCTTCGTCATTTATGACAATGACTTCCTCATTTTGTTTTTCATCTACTTCTTCAATTCTAATTTCTCTCTCTTCTTCCTCTTCCTCCTCTTCTCCAAAGGAACCATCAAAAATACTAAACATAATGGAATGGATGAATTGGTCCATGTTGGTTTTAGAATGAGTCATGAACCAATTATCCTGGAGGATCAACATTATGTCTGATTCTTTACAAAAATGAATCAGTACCTCCTCTGTGGCTTCAGGGTATTCCCAACCACTAGTTTCAATGTAAGTTTGAAGATTTGTAAATGACAGAGATTTGAAAAACTTCCACTCTTCAAAAATATTGACAAAAGAGTGTTTTAATGCTTGTGGTTTGACAAGCTGTAACTGTTCAATGGATAGGTTGAAAACATTATTCTCTAGCAGGTTAAATGTATAATTGGCTTCAGGAATTGGGATTATTAGACCTGCTTCTTCTTCCTCAGGAATGTATGCTGGAGTGAGGACAACCACAATCTGAGTCTCCAGGCTGCCTGGAGCAGGCGGGTCTTCCAAGTGAGTTGGTGACCTGGCTGTGGGACTGGCATAGTGATCTGACTGCTCCTCCTCACTAAACTGTAGTCTCCTGGGCCTCTTGGGAGAGGGTTCTGGGGATGATTGCATGATCGATGGTTCTCCAGGGACTGGTCCCCTTCTTTTGAATCGGACAGCTATGGGAGTGTTATCTGATTCGGAGTCTGACTCGACTGCAGTTGGATTGACGGCTGCAGGTCGATCCGACTCGTCTGAAAATCTATGGTTTCTGGTAAGTGTAAAAGGTAAAGTGAGGGTTTTATTTCCTTATGAAGAAGATGAAAATACGTTGGTTTAAAATATTATTTCTTTTGAAACGGTGGTACACCTTTTGAGATTCTATTTAAATTTCAAATTTGAATCGGTGGTCCAGGTTTTAATTTTGAATTTTGACGGTTGGTTTTGATTAGCCACCGTGGAGGTCGTTTTAACAAGCGATTGCCACGTGTATTTAAATTTCCACTTGTGAACCATTTGTGAACCAAAATTAATATAATATTATTATACATACGGCAGATAATAACTAAATATTCAGAGGTCAGTTATGTTTAGAAAACTTAGCTGGTTTGACTGTTGACTGTTGACCGCTCTGCATTAGGTGAGTTGACTCCATGGACTTCTCGCCTGAGATTCTGATCAGCTAGGTTCCATTGTCTGTCCTTCGTCCTCTTGTCTGCATCAGCTAGGATCTGATTCCTTTAATCAGCTGGGTCCGTCCTTCCTCTGAAATGCTTCAGCTTGCTTCGGTACTAGATTCCCAATCTAGTAATCCAAGATCTCTACTCAGCTCCAAAACCCTTTCCTCTGGCAATGGTTTGGTAAAGATGTCAGCTATCTGGTAGTCTGTGCTGGCTCTTTCAACTCTAACTCTTTTGTTAAGCACATGGTCTCTGATGAAGTGGTGCTTAACATCAATGTGCTTCGTCCTTGAATGCAAAACCGGCAATATCACTATTGTTGTCACACCAGATAGGGACTTCATTGGCAATAATATTATAATCCCTTAGCTGCTGTCTGATCCATAAGATCTGGGCACAACAGCTACCTGCAGCTAGGTATTCTGACTCTGTGGTAGAAATAGAGTTAGAAACCTGCTTCTTGCTAAACCAGGATATCAGTCTGGTTCCTAGGAATTGACACGTTCCACTAGTGCTCTTCCTGTTGATTTTGCATCCTGCGAAATCTGCATCTGAATATCCAGACAGCTCGAAGTTATCATCCTTGGGGTACCATAGTCCAACATTGACTGTAGACTTAAGGTACTTTATTATCCTTTTGGCTGCATCTAGATGTGACTTCTTTGGCTTGGATTGGAATCGCGCACAAACTCATACGGCATAGGATATGTTTGGCCTGCTTGCAGTGAGGTAAAGCAATGATCCAATGAGTCCTCTGTAGTGGGTTGAGTCAACTGATATGCCTCCCTCATCTGCATCTAAGTGAGTACTTGTGCTCATAGGGATTCTTGCTGGCTTGGCTGATTCCATTCCAAATCTCTTGATCAGGTCTTTGGTATACTTAGCTTGGTTGATGAAAATTCCATTTTCCATCTGCTTAACTTGTAGTCCGAGAAAGAAGTTAAGCTTTCCCATCATACTCATCTCAAATTATCCTTGCATGAGGTTAGAGAATTTCTCACATAGCTCTGGATTGGTTGAGCCGAATATGATGTCATCCATATATATCTGGACTATTAATATGTGGCCTTCGTGCTCCACTCTGAATAGGGTCTTGTCCACCTTTCCTTTGCAAAAATCATTTTTCTCAAGAAACACAGACAATATTTCATACCATGCTCTTGGTGCTTGCTTAAGTCCATAGAGAGCCTTCAACAGCTTATAGACTTTGTCTACTTTGACAAAACCTGGGGGTTGCTCTACATAGACTTCTTCTTCTAGGATTCCATTTAGAAAAGCACTCTTTACATCCATCTGATATACTTCAAAATCTTTGAATGCAGCATATGCGAGGAATAGTCTGATGGCCTCTAATCTTGCAACAGGTGCATAGGTTTCATCAAAATCTATTCCCTCACACTGTGCATAACTTTTTGCTACAAGTCTGGCTTTATTCCTAACAACAGCTCCGTCTTCATCACTCTTGTTTTTGTACACCCACTTGGTGCCAATAACCTTCTTGTGATCAGGTCTGTCTGTTAGTTCCCAAACTTTGTTTCTTTCCATCTGCTCCAGTTCTTCTTGCATGGCATTTATCCAAGAATAATCTTCCAAAGCTTGTTCTGTCGTTTTAGGTTCTATATGTGACATAAAGCATGAGAACATAGCCATCCTTGCTGGTAGAGTTGACTTTCTTGTCTTAACTCCATCAGTCAGCTTTCCTATGATTTGCTGGATTAGATGATCTTTGAGCCACTTGGGGATTTCGTCTTCTGCTGGGTCTGTTCCCCCTGATGGATTGCTCTGGTGGATTTCTGCATCAGCTGAGTTCTGGTCTCCTTGGTCTGCAGCTGGATCAGCTACCGTCTTGTCATCTGCAGGTTGGATCTGATCTGCAGATGAGTATTTGTCGCCTACTGGTGGGTCTTCATCGGCAATCGGATCGAGATAGGTTTGGTGATCTGTCGATTTGCGATTGGGTCTTGCACTGCATTGGATCATCAGGCTGGTCTGCAGGTGAGTCCACCATTCCAGTGTCATGTATAATGACTTCTTCAAGGGTCGCTGATTTGAGCTTGTTCTGAATTAGCTCAACTTGCTTCCTGTACTCAACAGTAGATTCATCAAAAACAACATGGGGTGTTTCCTCCACAACTAAGGTTCTTTTGTTAAATACTCTATATGCCTTGCTTCTTTGTGAGTGTCCCATAAAGAGATCGTCATCAGTTTTAGCATCAAAGGCATTTAGTTGTGTTTTACCGTTGTTGTGGATGAAACACTTACAACAAAAAACGTGAAAATAAGCAACAGTAGGATATCTATTATTCCAAACCTCATAGGGAGTTTTGCCATGTCTCCCTACTATCATACTCCTGTTCTGTGTATGGCAAGATGTGTTGTGACTTGACCCGAACCTCTTGGGCAGTGCCTTACGCAATCATGGACCTTCTTTGCTTCCTTCAGTGGTTCTGTTTCTTCTTTCAAACGCCATTCTGCTGGGAGTCCCGGGCCGCAGAGCTCATCTTTGGATCCCATTCTGATCGCTGTAATCGGTGATCGCCTTGTTGAGAAACTCTCCTCCTCTATCTGATCTGATCTTGATGACGGATAGGGATTTCTCATTCTGGATCGTTCTTAGCAGCTCAGGTAGCTTGGTCAAGGTTTCACTTTTCTTATATAGAAAGATAATCCAAGTGTACCGTGAATAATCATCTACGACAACAAGTGCATGCTTTTGGCCGCTTAGAGTCCTTGCTTGATAGGACCAAATAGATCCATGTGGAGTAGATACAATATCCTTGTTGTGAGAGTTGTAGGCTGGACTGGCTTGAATGATGCTCTGGTCTGCTTTCCTTTCTGACAGGCATCACAAAGCGCTTCCTTCTTGAATGCTTCATCTGGAAGTCCTCTGACCAGCTTCTGAGAACTGATCTTATTGATGGCTTTGAAGTTCAGGTGACATAGTCTTTTGTGCCACAGCCATCTATTCTCAGCTACCGTCTTAGATAGAAAATAGGAGTTAGGTGTTCCTGTGTTCCAATCTATCATGTAGACATCTCTCCTTCTAAATCCTTGTAGCTTCACTTCTCCAGATAAGATATCTATCACCATACATTTCCAGATGGTGAAGACTACTAGATTCTTTTCGTCGCAAAACTGGCTTATGCTCAGAAGATTGTATTTTAGTCCTTTGACATAATGAACTTTGGATATTACAATATTTCCTCGGTGCAGCTCTCCAAAGCCCTTTGTTTTTCCTCTAGAGCTATCTCCAAAAGTTACATCGGGACCTCTTTCTTTGGTGTATTTGGACACCATCTTCTTGTTCCCGGTCATGTGCCTCGAGCATCCAGAATCTACAAACCATTCCTCACCTCCAAAATTTGAGCTTGTGGAGATGT
This sequence comes from Orobanche coerulescens, assembly GCA_033398695.1. Lineage (NCBI taxonomy): Eukaryota > Viridiplantae > Streptophyta > Magnoliopsida > Lamiales > Orobanchaceae > Orobanche > Orobanche coerulescens. The sequence continues at coordinate 71,342,207 of CM065801.1, forward strand.
GGTTGTAGTCCTTCCATATTTTCTGCAATCAGACAAGCAGAGATTTAGGTACCCAAATCTGTGTGGGTCCTTTGGGGTTAGCTGGTTTCCTGGAGAATTGATTTCTCCTTGGATTGTGAAAGTTGTTATTATTATAACCCTCATAAGGTGTGTAAGGTCGAGGTCTGAATCTCTTGTTGGGATTGTATACTGGATATTCCTTAAAATTTTGATAGTGTGGGCCATTTCTAAATCTTGGATGAGACCATTTATTAAATCTTTGAGGTCTCCACACTTGTTCATTTTGGAAATTGGGATAACCTTGAGGTTTCCATCTGCCCCTCCTATTTTGATATCTGTTTTTAGGGAGTTGTTGATAATAGTGGGCATGTTGTCTGGGCTGCTGCTTCTGCCTGGGCCATTGCCTAGTCGCTTGTCTAGGTGGCTGCCTTGTGTACCCTGGCTGCAGCCTAGACACGTGACTTGGCTGTTGCCTGTTTTTAAATATCGGTTTATATGTAGGCTCAGCCGTCGAGACAATTGTTTCTCCCTTGATAAACTTTCTTTTAGAACTAGAGGGAGTGTGAGGATCATATCCAAGGCCAGATTTGGAATATAATGACCTTTTATTGGTATACAATTCTTCCAGAGTTGAAGACGCCTTCAGGGAGGTTATTTCCTGCACCTGAGTCTTATTTACCTGAGTCAGCTTAGTAAACTCGGCTTTGGTATGAGCAAGTGCAGCTGATTTTTCTTTAAGTAAGACAGTAGGTCGATTTATCTCAGCTGTATTAACATCAGCCTGGTTTTTAAAGTCAGCTGCAGTTATTTCAACCTTATTTAGTTCTAGGCTGAGTTTTTCAAAATCATTTTTCAAATTTTTATTCGATCTTGCGGTGAGTCTTCTCTCGACTGATTGGTGTGCAGATTTGAGTGTTTCAAAATCTTTAAATAGCTGGTTTAGAGATTCGTGCAGATCTATATCTTGTGACATGGCTGAACTGTTGTTTGAACCAGAGGGTTTAGATGTTACCTCATCAGCTAAGTTGGCCATCAGGCAGTCATACTCTTCATCATCATCAGAAAAGAATCCACTGCTTGATTCTACATGCTCCTGGTCTTTTCCGATGAGGGCCTTCCTTCTATCTTCTTTTCTGCCAACCTCCTTCTTACTTTCGTCCTTCTTAAGATCAGGACAGTCGATTTGGATGTGTCCTGTCTTGTGACAATTGTAGCACTCCACCTTACAGTTTCCAGCTTTCTGGTTCCTTCTAGGATTCTCCTTATAATTTTTCTTATATTTGGAGTAGTTTTTTCGGAAGTTGCTGAACCTTTGCATTATAAACGCCATTTCTTCCTCAAAATCTAATGGATTTGGAGGCTTTACATCAGATAAGCTCTTGGCGGGGGACTCGGCTGCAAAGGCTATTCCCTTCTCTGCAGGTTCAGTTGAGGATGAACTTGGAAGCTCGAACTCATAAGCCTTCATATCAGAGAACAGCTCTTGGATCTTTATCTTATTGAGGTCCTTGGATTCTTTCATGTCCACTGCCTTCATGCTCCATTCAGGATTGAGAGATCTGAGAACCTTCAGTGCCATTTCCCTGTTGCCATAGGTTTTGCCAAGGGAGTTGATCTCATTGATAATCTCAGTGAACCTTGTGTCCACTTGGTCTATGGATTCACCATTCTTCATTTTGAAGTTGTGAAATTTTTTAATAGCAATTGACAACTTGTTTTCCTTGATCATCTCCGTTCCTTCACACATTAGGGCTAATGTGTCCCAGATTTCTTTGGCATTCTTGTAGTTCTTGATCTTGACCATGGTGGATTTGTCAAGAGTTTGATATAGCACATCTCTGGCCCGGTTATCAAGATTGGCCAGCTTTCTTCCTTCGGGAGTCAGCTCTGTCCTCTTCTTTGGAATTTTTTCTGGCTTCCCTGCTGCGAACTCCTCTGCCGTGTTGTCCTTCTCGAAGATGAATGGACCGTCCTCGATGATGCACCACATGTCATCATGGATAGAAGATAAGTGTGCCTGCATCCTTATCTTCCAAAGATCATACTCGTCAACTGAAAACACAGGGAGTCTATAATGCATGTGTTCCATTATAAACTGAGAGTAAAGATATATCTCTGATATAGATCTGGTTCGTGAGATAAATGAACCAACCTCTCTGATACCACTTGTAGGTCACAAGTCGTCCAGGAATAAGTCTAGAGGGGGTGGGGGTGAATAGACTTATTGAAACTCTTAAACACTTTTTCTCAAAGAGTAAGTTTCTTCAGCTGATGGATAAGCAAATGACTTGGAGTCATTTGTTCTTAATGCGTGCGGAAATCAGCTGATGACGAATATAAAACAACTAATGAAACACTTAACAATGAATGCAGCAGTTAAGGTATGATGCAATAAAACAGTAAAGAACGCAGGCAATTATAGTGGTCTCAGAGGAGGGGTAATCCTCTACTAATCCACTTTTCTCCAAACCAGTTGGAGATAAATTCACTATAATTCTCAACCAGTGATAAATATTACAGTGATTCAACCAAACTACAACAGCTTCCAACAGTGGAAATCCGTGCCGTTGTAACACACTTGACTGCCTTGCACCTCTTGATCCTCGATCCTTGGATGCCTTTACAGTCTCTTAACTTCAACCAGTGAAGTACCCCGAACTCAGGATTATAGACACGAGTTTTTGTCTTCTCCAACTAAGAGCTTCTTCAAGTATGAACTTTTTAGAACTGCTCTTTTCACGATGCTGTATTTCGCTTTTAGCTGGCTTGAATGCTTTGATCGATTGAAAGTATGTTAGCACCGGTAATTGTTGTTTCTATGTGTGTGTGCTCAGCTTCAAATCTTCGGAAATATATAGGTGGCGATCTCTGAGCTTTTCCTTATAGCCGTTGCAAATCTTTTCAACAAATCCGTCCGTTGGAGAGGTAGACTTCATTGTTTCCTTTCTGAACGTTGCAAGGCTGGATTCCCATATTTTAATCTATCTTCCGACCATTGTGAAGACTCTGCATGTGATGCGCCGAATCTTTTGAATATAAAACGATTAAAGTCTTCAAGGTGGGTCTGGATGATTTATTTAAATCATATCTCTTGCGGGAATCTCTCCAATTTGTCTCTTCACGTTGCATGTGACTTTCCATAATACTTGACTTTTCAACGCATGCTGACGTGGACTTGGAGTACTTGGCTAATCTCGACTAGGCTGATGTGCAGTTAACTTCTCTGCAGTCTGGACCTCTCTGATGTTCACTGTTTAGGACTTGTCTGATCAGATGACTTGTCTGAGGTACCTTGACTGCAGTCTGGTCAAACATCTCTGATAAATTTTTGTTGACCAGAACTACTCTGACTTGACTCGGCTGTACCTCCCTGATGTACTTAGCTGATATTCAGCCTAACTTTATTTTTGGCCTATAGAAGATACTCATTTGGTTCTTCTTTACATTTTGCCAAGTTTTATACTTAACATTATTTGGCCTATGGAAGATACTCATTTGGTTCTTCCTTACATTTTTGCCAAGTAATAAACATTTGAATTTATACTGATGACATCATCAAAATCTAACAAGTATTCCTAACACCGGCATGCTGCCGAGGGTGACTCGGCCATGGCAGGCCATTAAATTGTGAAAATTAATCTCCCGCATATTAAATTGTATTTAATATGATTAAAATGATTTATTGTATTTCATTTTATAAGGGAAAATTGATTTATTGGAATACTTGTGATCGATCGAATTATTTTGAACGTTTTCATATTACCGATTGTGTGAATCGATTTGATCGGTTCGTATTGTTGATTGGATCTATATATCTCTTCGCTTTCCATTTATTTAGTATTTATTGGATGAATGCTTTTGAATGGGGATGTGGTTCGTGGACTTAGTTTTTGAATCGTTCGTTTTATTCGATTGGGTTGTAAAGGCCGTTTTGAGCCTATTTATTTTACTAGAAAAAATGTGTATCTACGATGCAATTTTCAATCTAAAATTTATATGTAATGACAAAGACCGGAGGAAGATCCATTTCGAGAAGACGAAGATTCAAGACGAATACTTGTAATTAGATTACGGGGTTTTGTTTTCTAGGAATGGTCCATGAACCACATGTTGGCAGAAACTAGGTTGTGAATGGTTGTTTCATATTGTATGAATGCCACAAACGCGCTTAAATGATTAATGTGAAAAGTGTAACGTTAATCGCGAAAATTCTCCCACGATAAATTATTAAGTTTATAAGGTTTCAAGGTTTTCCTTCCCTCCATCGAGTTTTCGGGAAATTGAAATCCAAACCGGATGTGCTATACTTCCGAGTTATTGGGGTAGTCGTTCGGGGAGGACGGATAAATTACCGGGAGCACATTGGATGCCTTTGGTTGGAGCAAATTTTATTCCTAGAAACCTGATAGGTTGCCGGATAAGATTCAATTGTGAAACTGATTTGCGTCGATGGTATAAACTTAACCTGTTCACGAACCATAGAAACCGTATAGGTTGAGGGGAGTGAACAAGGGGAAAAGAAGATCGAATCATCCATTAGATGGTTGGTGTTGGACACCACTTTATGAAAATTAATAGACTAGAAACCTGTTCGGTTGCCCTCTATTAAGATTTATAAAGAACTCGATCACCACTATGAAGTAGAGGCGATACTTCGGATTTCACATGGGAGTGTGTTATTCCGATAAAAATAGTGGGAGCCGGTAACAAGAATAGAAAAGACCTTAATTCTATACTCGAACATAATTAAATGAGTCACTAATTAACTGCTATACTTAATGCAGACAAATCTCAAAAAGACAAAAAATCCACTCGCAATTCTACTCGAAAAGAACACCTTAATGGGACCTAACTTTGTGGATTGGCTCCGCAATCTGATGATTGTCCTCAGTATAGAGGCACTGGGATACGTCTTGGAGACGGACATTCCGGCGCCTCCTGTGCGGACCTGGGCCAATCAGGAAGAGATTGAAAACCACGAAAAGTGGGTTAAGGATGACGTGAAAGTCCGTGCTTATATGATGGCTTCCATGTCTAATGAGATTCAGAGAGCTCATGAGATAATGACTTCTGCTAGACAGATTCTATCTCATTTAACCGAACTTTATGGTGAGCACAGCAGAACTGCTAGATATGAGATATCCAAGCAACTGTTCGGTGCAAAGATGAAGGAAGGTGAGAAGGTTGGGGAACACGTCCTCAAAATGATATCCATGATCGAGAGATTGGAAGCTCTTGATTTTAAAATGGATACTTCTCTCCAAACCGACCTTATCCTACAGTCTCTCCTTGATTCCTTCTCACAGTTTGTTATAAACTTTAACTGCAATGAGATTGCATGTAACTTAACTGGGCTAATGAACAAACTGGTGACCGCTCAGTCTAAGATGAAGACTCCGCGAATGAAGGAGTCTACCCTTGTGATTTCTTCTGGACTTCGAAAGTCTAAGAATAAGAAGAAAAAGACCAAGAAGCGGACTGGACCGCAAGCTAAGGACCTTAAGAGAAAGGGCAAGGCCCCGATGGTTCCGAAGAACAAGAAGAAGAAGGATGCTTGTCTCAAGTACGGTGAGCTTGGCCACTGGGCTAGAGACTGTCCGATTCTTCATGGAACTTTAGGTACAGAACTTTTAGTTTTGGAAACAAATTGTTCTGCTACTGTATTTTCTACTTCCTGGATACTGGATTCTGGTGCTAGTTCTCATATTGGTACCGTGAATCAGGATCTGGAATAAAATAGGAAGCTTGGAGCTGGAGAAGTTATGATCACAGTCGGAAGCGGGCATAGTGTCGAGGCGACCGACATAGGATCACTTCTTTTGGGTTTAGAATCCGGCTTTGTTTTGACTTTAGAAGATGTACTTGTTTTGCCCAAGGGAACAAAAACATTGTATCCATTCCGGTCATGGACCGAAAAGGCTTTTCATTTTTCATTGGTGATGGTTCCTGCAAAATTTATTTTAGAAATAAACTAGTGGGTACTGCTACATTGTTGAATGGATTGTATCATCTAAATCTCAGCAACAAAGTAGTTGTGAATACTATGAATAGAAAACGTGGTAGGGATGAAACCAATCAAGTTTTGAAATGGCATCTTAGACTTGGTCATGTTGGTCAGACCAAGGTTTATAAGATGGAAAAAGATGGACTTATGGGTCCATTGGGATCAGATCCCTTTCCTACTTGTGAATCTTGCCTTAAAGGCAAAATGACTAAGTCCCCCTTCACAGGGACATTTGAAAGAGCCGCTGATAAACTGGGATTAATCCATACCGACGTATGTGGTGCTTTGGAAGCAGCACATGACGGATATCAATATTTCATTACGTTTACAAATGATCATACTTGATATGGTTATGTATACTTAATGAAACATAAATCCGAGGCCTTTGAGAAATTCCAGGAATTCAAGGCCCTAGTCGAGAAACAAACTGGTAATCATATCAAAGCACTTCGGTCGGACCAAGGTGGCGAGTATATGAGTATGGAGTTTGACCAGTTCCTTAAGGAACATGGAATAGTTTCCCAACTAACACCTCCAGGTACTCCTCAGTTAAATGGTGTGTCAGAAAGAAGGAACCGGACCTTGTTGAACATGGTCCGTTCCATGCTGGGCTATACTGACTTACCAATTTACCTGTGGGGGTATGCACTCCTGACTGCCGCTTATATCTTAAACAGATGTCCTTCCAAATCCGTTCCTAAAACTCCACAGGAGATGTGGGAGGGCAGGAAACCAAGTCTTAATCACATTAGGATTTGGGGCTGTCCCGCTTATGTCAAGAAGACTAAGGTGGAGAAGTTGGAAGCTAGGTCCGCGAAGAGACGTTTCATTGGATTCCCATCTAGGACGATGGTATATCTATTCTACATGCCCGAAGATCGAAAGATCGTTGTTGCTTTACAAGCACACTTCCTGGAAAATGAGTTCATTTAGGAAGGCGGAGCAGGTAGAAGTATTTCTTTAGAAGAATACAATGAAACTCCTCGGGAGACACCTGTGCAAGAAACTAGAACCGAACTTTCTGAAACACAATTACAACCACCTCATAGGTCTAGTAGGGTGTCTCATTTACCTGAGAGGTATGGGCTTGTGCACTTGGAGGAGCTGGGTCTCCATGAGGTTCCAAGTAATAGCCAAGAAACGACCCGACGACCTATGACCAAGCGATGGTGGATGTAGACTCCGCAAAATGGCGTGAAGCTATGGAAGCTGAGATAGACTTGATGCATGTCAATCAGGTCTGGACTCTAGTGGACTGCCCCAAGGGCATAGTGCCTATTGGGAACAAGTGGATATACAAGAGAAAGACTGATGGTGATGGCAAGGTTGACGCCTATAAGGCCAGGCTTGTGGCAAAGGGTTATACCCAGAAGGAAAGGATCGATTACCATGATACATTCTCGCCCGTAGCCATGATCAAGTCTATTTGCATGATGCTTGATATAGCTGCCTACCACGATTATGAGATATGGCAAATGGATGTAAAGACGGATTTCCTTAATGGATTCCTCGAGGAGGAAATCTATATGGAGCAGCCTAAAGGCTTTGTGTCCGAAGTCGATATTCAGAAAGTGTGCAAGCTTCAGCGTTCCATTTATGGACTGAAGCAAGTGTCGCGTAGTTGGAACCTTCGTTTGGATGAGGCGGTCAAAGAGTTTGACTTCGTGCAAAATGAAGAGGAACCTTGTGTATACAAGAGGGTTGGTGGGAGTAAGATCACATTCTTAGTACTATATGTAGATGACATTCTACTAATAGGAAATGATGTGGGAATGCTCAGTTCTGTGAAAGCTTGGCTTTCGAGTAATTTCTCCATGAAAGACTTGGGAGAAGCTACCTATATTCTTGGTATTCGACTCTACCGGGATAGAGCGAAGAGAACAATAGGTCTTTTCCAAGCCCTCTATATAGATAAAATCTTAAAGCGATTTAAGATGGATGATTCTAAAAGAGGGTTCCTACCGATGCGACATGGAATAAAACTCACCTTGAAGATGTGTCCTCAAAATGAGGAACAACGAAAGGAAATGAGTAATATACCATATGCTTCGGCCGTGGGTAGCCTTATGTATGCTATGTTGTGTACAAGACCTGACATCGCGCATGCTGTAAGCGTGGTGAGTAGGTTTCAGGCAAACCCAGGTAGGGAACATTGGACTGCTGTAAAGAACGTTCTCAATTACTTAAGAAGGACTAGAGATATGGTTCTTATGTATGGCGGTGGAGAATTAGATGTGGTGGGATTCACTGATTCAGACATCCAAGGACTGAAGGACGATTCAATGTCTACTTCTAGCTACATATTTACTCTTAATGGAGGAGCAGTATCTTGGCGTAGCGCCAAGCAAAGCGCGACTGCTGATTCCACCTGTCAGGCTGAGTATCAAGCAGCCTCGGAGGCTTCCAAGGAAGGGTTCTGGATTAAGAAGTTTCTGGGAGAACTTCAAGTGATATCATGTGCTGAGTTGCCTGTTCCACTGTACTGTAACAACAACGGAGCTGTAGCGTAGGCCAAGGAGCCGAGGTTTCACCACAACACCAAACATATTGAGAGGAAGTATCATCTCGTAAGAGAATTTGTTCGCAAGGGATACATTGTGCTGCACAGAGTAGACTCGGCCGACAACGTCGCCGATCCACTGACCAAGCCACTTTCTCAGACTAGCTTGGAGCGTCATGTGGAGAACATGGGTATTAGATACCATAGTGTGTGGCATTGAGTGCAAGTGCGAGATTGTTAGGAGTATGCCCTTGAATGCCACTCAAAGGATGTTGAGTGAGGGCATTGTACTTGTTATTATGTAAATCATCAATATAAGGCAATGTATGTTTCTTTATTTACTGGTAGTTACTGGCATTCCTAACTCGTAAATATACATGTAGAAACTAGTCCGTGTATTTGAGAGTAAAACGTTCCACTCCTTATTGGATAAGTGGGTCGGCACCGGAAAGGTTTATAGCTCAAATACTTAATCGTTCGCAAGTCAATGAAACTTGATTGGGCGTTAAGTTTATGTGAAGACTTGTATGACGTGTTCTTTGACAAGGAGAGTGCCTGTCGAACACTAGTCGTTAGTGGGAGCACACGTTATATGTATGCTAATTGGATTAGTATACTCGAACCAACTCACCCTCAATTCGTCACACGGATTTCACTCCGGGACAGTCAATGACGGAATCGAAAGGTTGTGATAGGTATTCGTGAACCTTTGACTTGAGGATTTAGTAGGGATGTGCTTGTGACGTCAAGATTTTCATTAGAGTAGTTCGACCCTGTAAGCCGAAAGGCGGGGGTCAACCTCGACGTGTATCTTGATGGGCAAGTAGCAGGTCCTACTGAATACCAAGATAGGATTCTTTCTCCTATTAGTGAACGGGTTATATGTACTATGCGGTTATTAGCAGATGAGATCATAAGTCTTTGGCCAAAGCATTGGAGCTAGCTGTATTAGATACACGAGAGCTCGATGATCTCGGTTTGCATTAACGCATGCATAGCGTCAAGTACAAATGGGGTTTGACTAACCGTGACCCCATAACTTGATCGGGACATTTGAAAGAAGGGTTTATACATATACTGGTATTCACGACAGAATGGTTCTTGAATGATTCCAATCATTCGTTCTCAGTTGGGGTACAGTGTAGGCCGCCAGACTGGCTAGGTGGTGCTACTACTCTTTGGTTCCTCCCATTGCTGACTGAGACGGACCTACCGAGTCGCGCAATAGGATTGACGACAGAATGAATAAAGCTAATTCTCTCATTATGAATATTAGATATTGGATATCTAATTTTGGAACATTGGATGTTTAAATCGATTTATTGGATAAATTGATTTACGGCTAATGAATTAAATAAATTACTGGGTGATTAATTTAATTCATGTATATAATTATTTCTTGGAGAAATTAATTATATTATTTTGTATTTGATGTGTTTAATTAATTAGATTAATTAATCGATATAAATACATCGATACGGAATCGGAGTTTATCTGTTTAAATACAAACCGAACTCGTCCGATTTCTAGCATGGGCCGCCCCCCACATTTCCACTCACTTTCATATGGACCCTTGTTCCATTCTTTAATGGTTGATCATTGAGGTGGTGGGGCTTTGATTCTCATAATAATGAAATGTGCATGTGGAGAGTTGAATAAAAGGGAAGAAGACATCTCACTTCAAAGATGCATTCCATTTCCAACGTGAGGTTGAAGGGGAGAGAGAGAGATACAAGTCTTCTTCATCATCTTCTTTATTCATCTTCTTCATTCACTTCTTCTTCATTTTTTTCTTGGAGAAAAATTGAGAGAAATTATTGAGAGATATATTATACACTTAGAGTGTAGTAATAAAAGCTTCATCACTTGATTCTAGCCGTAACCTTAAAGGTTAATCAAGTGTTGTTATTCCGATCGTTTTTCCGGCGCGTGGCAAGTAGAGACGCGGTGCTTTCGGCGTTGGATCGTTCAAGGGCTTGGAGCGGATTGAACTCGTAGAGATCAAACTAAAGCTTGGGGAATAGCTCAAGAGAAGGTTACCATTTAATCAACGGACTTCGAGGGTTAGTTTCTTACGACTCTTGCTATTCGTTTATATATATTCGTATATACGTAGCTCGATCGATCCTCGTAGGGATTCGGATCGAATTAATTTTCGTTTTACCGCTTCCGCTGGGCCTTCGATTTAGGCACCGAATCCCAACAGAGCCATCCGGGAATATTACAGTTTCGTAATCCATTTATCAATACAGTCGTAAAATCTCATTTGAAAGTACAAGGTCAAAACGCCAAAACTCAACAGTTTCAAAAGTATACGTTAAGCCACCACTTGCACATATCGACAAAATAATTTAGGAAAGCGGTTTTCCAAAATAAACACAAGTTCGTAAAATACTAGCAACCCACTTTAAAACTCACTTGCAGCGGATATAACACATAACTAGAAATACTTTTGCAGCGGAAAAATGACAACTAGTCAAAGTACTCAATTCACAAACACACGTCATAGCTAGTATCCTCTGGGAATCTCATCTCTTCACGACCGCTACAAGCTCGATATCCCAAGAACCTAAAAAGAAAGCCCACAATAGGGTCAGCCATAATACTCGACAATGATAACGGTCACATCACATCAATAATTACATACCAATACTAAGTAAGAATACTACCAATGTAATCTTACCGTCATAACCTTACCAATTCATGGTAACCCTCGTCAAAGTGATCCTATGTAATGCCATGGGTATTTCATGCTTTAATTACCATGTATTTCATAAATTAAAATACAATTTCTATCATTTGCGATGTTGTCTTCCTGTATTATGTGGTTTCATTAAATTGCTATTGCGATACAATCGTGTGATTTGAATGGAACGGAGGTGACGTACATTGACGCCATTAGACAATTGTCGGTGCGAATATGATGGTGGCCAACGTCTTGTTCCCCGAGGAATTGTTGATGAGTGAAAAGATAGTCACCCCGAGTTGGTTAAAATGTGATAAATGACTAAGGGACTGAGTGACTAACGTACGCTAGATGACATGCATAACGTATGTTAGTTTCAAAGTATTACGTCCGTTAACCCGACTTGGTTACGTACGTAATGGGAGAATTGGTCTCCCGACCAAAATCTCTCCTTTTGACATGGATTTGGTGCTTTCGATGGGCTAGAAGACAAACGAGTCAACTGCTCGTAGCGTACGTTATCTGTCGAGCTTAATGTACGCTATGACAAGCAAGTTTATGTACGTTAATACCCCTACGTACGTAATTATTAGGGACATTCCACATAGTAACCTCTTGTCGACAATTACGTACGTTGTCTAGGGAACACTATGTATGTAATGTTCTTTACGTACGTTAAGACATGAGTGTTAACGTACGTTAAACACAATCAGGTGTTATAAATAAACACCTCCTCCTTCATTTCCTTCGGCCATAACACTTGTGCAACCTCCTTAAAAACCTTCCCCAGCCCCCTTAGACAATTTCTAGCCTTCCAAACACTTGTATTGACATCAAGGAGAGGATTACTCAAGCTCTGGAGGAGGTTATCTAGGTCGATCGATCCATTCTTCGTTCCTCCTCGTTGTTCTTTGTTGGTTCGTCATCATTACTCATTGTTCTTCCTCAATTAAGGTAAGCCTATCAATCCTTGTGGTTATCTCTTCGATATTGTTGTTATGCCTATTGGATTACGAGTATTTGGGTAGTTTTGTTAACTACCGTAGATAATCCAATCGGATGAACTCGTAGTAATCAAAACTATCGTTATAAGTATATTTAATTTCCGAAACATTAATTCATGTACCTTGTTGTAATAATCATATGCGAAATTCCCATTTCAATTGACCTTGGAAACAGGAACTTAACGAATCATTTTTGTGGAAATCGTGTTAAGAATCCATTCACCCTATGCTAAACTCATTGAAATCCACCTTGATTATATAATTATCGAATGTTAATTTAATAGACGGAGTCAAGCTTGGTAGTATTACCATCATTAAGAATCGACCATTGAAATCGTTGTGTGAAATGGAAAACCACCGAATAGAGAACTCGGAGTAGAGAATTTAATTAGTAGGTTATGGAGTTCAATTATGCTATACTCAATTTTTGTCAACCGAAATAATGTGGGGGATAATCTTCTTGAGAAAATTGTTATAAAAATCATTAATCAAAGGATTAAACCATGTAATAATGCGTATTGCTATTGTGTTTTGAAAAATGATACTAGTTTTACAAAATCGAACTAAGTTCAGAATTCGGTTAGGAAAGCGAATGGGAAACTAGTTTTATTCGCCGTTATCCGTATGAAATGTTGATCGAGGATTATGTTATTAGGTTGAACTCGATCGGTCGTGGAAGTTCAATTTGTCGTAAGGCACTTACTGTCGGATTTAAGGCAAGTAAAACCTTGCTCGAGAAGTGTTAATTTTATTTACAATATTCGGAACACATGAATGCGTCGTTGTGTGATGAATGCCGAACATTTGTCTTTCTCTTAAAATTATGTTACGAATGGGCCGATGTATTGGGGGTAAAACCTGAATGGTAACCGCGTGGAAATGTGTTGAGGGATAAGACCTAAAATGGCACCCATCTTCCGGAGCATTTCTGTATAGATACTTCCATGACCCTTGGTTGCGACCTTGTGGTTTATGTGTTAAAATAGAAAGACAACGTCGTCTATACTGTGAATTATCATCTATATGTTATATGGTACGGTGCTAATAAATCGTGTATTTCATTGTGAAACACTGTTATTGATTATCATTCTCTGACCCAGTTTGTCTGGCATGATTCGTCGTGCCAGGTAAATTTGTTGAATATGCGCAGGACATTCCTGAGGGTTTTGGTCAAGCTTGAACGTTGTTGGGCTAAAATTCTGCTACCGCATGTTTTAATTTGATTTCCGAAAACTCTATTTATGTAATAATCATGTTTTGAATTTTGTTTCTTTCAAAGACATTCCATTTCATGCTATGTGACCGTGGACTCACCCGTTTTATATTACCTTGTTTAAACTACAATTTCCTAAAATAGCCTTGTGGGTCCATACGGGATTCACGGCACTATAATGCCCCGGGAAATTTTGGGGGTGTTATAGAAAATGGTATCAGAGAAAAAATTCTTTTTACTTCCGAAAATTTTATCCAAGTCCAACGCCCTAAGCGACCGTAACTCTTTAGGGGTATGCAAAGTAGGTAGTGTATGTGTTTTCTATTTGGGTGCAACATATATATTGCATAAGATAACTGGGTGTTGAACTGGCCCTTAAATTAATATTGTCTGTAATGGCACGCTGTGGAGCTAGGAGGATAGTACAATATGCTTAGGGTCCCTCTGTGAACCAGAACGAGGATAGGAACACTGTCGAGACCGTTCCAGCTGGCAACTAGCCGCCGCCGATTAATCAAAATGATCCGAAGGCAGAGCGCCAGAATAACAACCCTGGATGCATGGACCCGGCTTTCGTTCAGGCCCTCGCCTAGGCTATTTCCATGGGGATCGCTCAAGTCAACCAAACAGAATGGATACTGGTCATGAATGTGGAGGACAATGCAGGGAGAGATCGATGGCTGGGTGAGATGCTGAAAGCTAGACTGTCATTATTTGACGCAGCAGGGGTGAAACACGTGGACGACTGGATATCCGAAATGGAGACCTCCTTCGAAGTGATCGGTTGTCTAAAAACTGAAAGGTACCGCTCGGGTTTATTCAGCTTCGCGACACTACTGCCTGGTGGTGGAGAACTTACAAGCCGGAAAACCGAGTAGTCGGGTGGGCCGCATTTTGCCTAGCTATTGAGGAACGAGTATTGTCCTAGGTAAGCCCAAACTGCTTATGCACGAGACTTTTTCAGTGCCACCGGATTCCACTGTATGACTCTGAGAGCGTACGAGGACGTAGTCACAGCATATGCCAGTACTATTGTTAACACTGACACCGAACACTATTCGAAGAAGCAGAAGATGTCTAATCAGTCAGGGAGTACCATCAAGACGAACTCGGGGTCCGTGTCTTCTTTTAAGTCATCATTTTCGTACCAACATAAGGGTGCATATGATCGGCCTTACCGTAAAGACTGGTTTAATTATGGCGTGTCCGGACATGCTAAGGACCGGTGTCACAAGTCGGCTACCAAATGTTTCTCTTGCAGAAAGAGTGGACACGTGTCTCGTTACTGCTGGCGAGCCAATCCCGCATAGAACTTAGCTCCTCATCAGAGTCAACAAGGCTCTATACAATCCTCCAGGACACTTGTTGTTTCTAACTACCGAGCTCCACCCCATCAGACTCAACCACCACCGCACGGTGCCGGTCGAGGCTGTGGGCGCGGCAGTGGTACTGCATCCTTTTATGAGTCATTTCCATCTCGTATATTGGAACTGAGGGCTACGGATGGCCAGTCCACGCCAGCTATCTCAGGTACACTTCTTGTTAACTCACATCCTGTTCATGTACAATTTGATACCGGAGCTAATCATTCGTTTTTATCCATGGAATGTGTTGAGCGTTTGAATCTTGATTGTGTGCCTTGTGAATCCCTTACTGTCAAACTACCCGAGGGTAGTAGAATAAATGGCAATATAGAAGTTCGAGACTGCCAGATCCGCATCAATGATCATGCCTAGACTGCTAATCATATGATTTTCCCATTCCAGAATGAATATATCATTTTAGGTATGGACTGGATGCCCTTGCACAGGATGATATTGGATACCTACCACTTGACTATTTCCATCATGGCTTGCGATGGTACCACACATGTTATCAAGGGTCGAGAACACTTCAGTACGAAAGGGTCTCTCAGCCTTCTTGCACCAGAAGTCTCATGCAACTCCCGAGAAATGCACTATTGATGTTATGTCCTACAAGAGGATACATCACAACTTTTGGTCGTGAACATCCCGGTGGTGAATGCATTTCCCGACGTCTTTCCCGATGAACTACTAGGGCTGCCACCGCACCGAGAAGTTGATCTCTCCATTGAACTTGAGCTGGGAACGAGACCTATTTCCAAAGCTCCATATAGGATGGCACCATCCGATATGAAAGAATTGAAGATACAGCTCTAAGATCTACTGGCGAAGGGATTGATCCGCCCGAGCACCTCGCCGTGGGGCGTACCAGTACTCTTTGTTAAAAAGAAGGATAACTCTCTACGCTTGTGCATTAACTATAGAGAATTAAACAAGGTCACTATCAAGAGTCGTTATCCACTTCCGAGGATCAATGATATCCTAGATCAATTACAGGGGGCGGTTGTGTTTTCAAAGATCGATCTACAGTCCGGATATCACCAAATGAGGACATGGTAGGAAGATATACCCAAGACTGCATTTTGATCGAGGTATGGACATTATGAGTACATCGTGGTATCATTCGGTTTGGCCAATGCACCAGCCGTTTTCATGGAGTTGATGAACAGAATTTTAATCGAGTTCCTCGATAAGTGCGTCGTGGTTTTTATTGACGACATCCTAATTTATTCTCGAAGCCGACAGGAACACGAAGAACATTTGAGACAGGTATTGAGCATGTTAAGGCAACACCAATTTTACGCAAAGCTTGACAAGGGCGAATTTTGGATGCCAGAAGTAATTTTCCTCAGACATGTTGTCTCGGTGGAAGGCGTTAAGATCGATCCACAGAATATTGATAATGAGTTGGGAACTGACGAAGAACGTCAAGTAGGTAAGGAGTTTTCTAGGATTGGCAGGTTATTACCGAAGATTCGTCAAGGCTTTTTCCTACATCGCTCGACCATTAACGAACCGGCTAAGGAAAAGTACCAAGTTTATTTGGACTACGGATTGTCAGAAGAGCTTTAATGAACTCAAGAGGAGGTTGACTACTGCTCCAGTGTTAGTACTACCGCAGGGCATGGGGTTTGTTTTCATGAAGAACGATAGAGTTATTGCGTACGCATTTCGACAACTGAATTCGTACGAAATGAATTACCCGACGCATGACTTAGAGCTAGCCGCAGTAGTACACGCCCTCAAGATTTGGAGGCATTATCTTTATAGAGTTACTTGTAAGATTTTCACGAACCATAAGAGTTTGAAATATATATTCACCAAAAAGGAATTAAACATGAGGCAGAGGCGATGGTTGTAGCTAATCAAAGACTACGACGTGGAAATCTCATACCACCCCGGAAAGGCTAATGTCGTAGCTGATGCACTCAGTCGGAAAACTACACAGGAAGTAATGTTATCCAGCCTAACAGTTAAACCCGAACTACAGCATGCCATTAGGAGGAGTGGTATTGAAGTATGGGTACAACACAGTCAGGGGCAATTGTGCTCAATCAATATACACTCGTAACGAGATACGTCTAGCACAGATGCAAGATCCCAAACTACTTGCGATCGGTGCGGGAATCGAAGGGGGAAATGTTTCCGACTGCAAGATCCAGGGGGACTTGGTGAGATTCAAGAATAGGATCTGTATTCCGCCCAATGACAAGCTGAAGCAAACTATACTGAGAGAAGCACACTCCACTCCCTACTCCATTCACCCCGGAGCAAGCAAAATATATAAGGATCTGCGATAGAGTTTTTGGTGGAAAAATATGAAACAGGAAGTGGCTAGATTCGTCGCCCGATGTATGACGTGCTAATAAGTTAAAATAGAACACCGCAGACCATCCAGAATCATGCAACCCTTAAGCATTCCGTAGTGGAAGTGGGAAAGCATATCAATGGATTTTGTCACTAAGTTACCAACGACGGTGGGAGGGAAGGACATAATTTGGGTTATCATTGATCGATTAACGAAATCAGCGCATTTTATTCCAATTCAGGAAATGACCGAAATAGAGCAGTTAGCCACTATTTTCATCTGGGAAGTCGTGAGATTGCACGGCGTTCCCCCATCCATCATTTCGGATAGGGACACCAAGTACGTGTCCCATTTTTGGAAAGCCATCCATAAAGCTATGAGAACCCAGTTGCATTTTAGCACAGCCTATAACCCTCAGGCGGATTGACAGACCGAACATATAATATAAACCTTGGAAGATATGTTGAGGCCATGTGTGCTCGATTTGGGAAAGGATTGGGTTAACCATCTCGGGTTAGTGGAGTTTTCGTACAATAATAGCTCGCACGCAAGAATAGGCATGACACCATTTGAGGCTTTGTACGGACGAAGATGGAAGTTGCCATTATGCTGGGGCGATGCTTCTGACACCGTGGCTACGAGTTAAATCTGATCCAGGAATCTATTAAGAAGATCCCTGTTGTTCGAAAACATATGTTAGCAGCGCAAATCTGGCATAAATCATAGTTGGAATTTACTGTCGGGGATCATGTTTGGGTCAAAGTATCTCCTATGCAAGGTATCCGGCGTTTCAGCCAGAAGGGTAAGTTAAGCCCAAGGTTCATAGGCCCGTTCGAGATATTGGACCGAATTGGAAAACTTGCGTATCAACTAGCCCTACCGCCACATTTTGATGGAGTGCATAATGTCTTTCACGTCTCCCAGTTAAGGAAGTATGTCTATGATCCTAGTCACAAACTAAATTTTGAAGAAGTGGAAATTTCTGATGATGCTACTTTTAGAGAAGTGCCGATCGCTATCTTGGATAGGCATATGGAAACGTTACGAAATAAATCCACACCCCTTGTGAAAGTTCAGTGGTCGTACCACGGCAGGGAAGAAGCAACTTGGGAGACCGAGTCGAGCATGAGGGAAAATCATCCTGAGTTATTTTCTTAGTTTAGGGACGAATATATTTTAAGGGGGATGGTATGTAATACCATGGGTATTTCATGCTTTAATTACCGTGTATTTTATAAATTAAAATGCAATTTCTATCATTTGCGATGTTGTCTTCCTGTATTATGTGGTTTCATTAAAGTGCTTTTGCGATACAATTGTGTGATGTGAATGGAACGAAGGTGACTTACCTTGATGCCGTTGGATAATTATCAGTGCGAATATGACGGTGGCCAATGTCTTGTTCCCCGAGGAATTGTTGACGAATGAAAAGGTAGTCACCCTGAGTTGGTTAAAATGTGATAAATGACTAATGGACTGAGTGACTAACGTATGCTAGATGACATGCATAACACACGTTAGTTTCAAAGTATTACGTACGTCAACCCGACTTGGTTACGTACGTAAAGGGAGAATTGGTCTCTCGACCAGAATCTTTCCTTTTGACACGGATTGGGTACTTTCGCACTATAAGAATAAACGTCAAAGACTTCGGATAATATCTGAAGTAAAAACGTTATAATTATCGAAGTCTATGTTCGTGTAGTAAAAGGTATACCTTAGACTTCGCTTTTTATACGAAGTCTAATATCCTAATAACCGAAGTCTATCTCGGTTTTTTTTCTAATTATGATCCAAATATGGGGGTAAGTGAAGTAAAAGAATGCCTTTAACTTCGGTTATTTTATAATTGGCGTAGTAAATAAAAAACTTTTTACTTCAGTTATTGTATAATATATATTAGTATTTTCTGCAGTAATATATATAAATATTTCACATTTTAATTTAAAATTCATTTCCAAAATCTACATTCAACTATAACTAACCATCAACCACAAGATCTCAATAATATAAGAACCAACAATTTCATATCATCCCATCTTAAAAAAAAATAACATGCGTTCCAACCAATTCAAAACCAGATACATATCATAACAAAGACAAAAAATGTATAATAAGATTCTATCTATTTCATCATGAATACCACAAATAGGACAAAAATGATTAAAAAAGATCATATACTTCAAAACGACAAAGTCTCTCTTCAGCACATCATTATTTTTCATCAGACGATCATACTTCTTGTTCATGAAATCATCTTCTCCTCAACTTTCTTCTTCAAATCTTCAACATCGGCACGTGAAGCAAACAAATCCACATAATCTCTTTGTTGCTGGTTTAACAAATCTTCTTCCCCAATATAGAAATTACAAGATTTTGCCTGAAAGCCAAGATTATATTACCAACTAAAACATATTAGCATAATGTGTCGTAACACACATACTACAACATTATCAAATGTACCTAAGCCGATATATACAGGTCAACTAACGGTTGGGGCAAAATGAAAGACGAAATAAACCTCACAGGCGGTTTTCGTAATTTTCAGAGTTAGCTGGGTTTTCTTGTGAATACCCCAAACATCAGGGGTAGTTTTTGTAATTTCTCCCTTTAGACTATCTACTCTAGAAATTCTAGTTATGTCATACGGCAAAGCATAATCATTTCTAACTCACAAGTGAAGCAGAGGCAGGTAGACAACATAATTTTCAGAGTTAGCTGGGTTTTCTTGTGAATACCCCAAACATCAGGGGTAGTTTTTGTAATTTCTCCATTTAGATTATCTACAATAGAAATTCTAGTTATGTCATACGGCAAAGCATAATCATTTCTAACTCACAAGTGAAGCAGAGGCAGGTAGACAACATATTTGATGGTGTTCATGGAGAACAACTGGGCCGTCAAAGATTCTCATACAGAGCTTGCAACCTCTTTCAGCAAAGATTTTCGAACAATCTCCTTTAGCCAGCGGACCTGGATGATTTCACAGAGAAGTATGACAAACAAGCACCAATACCAATAGTCGGCACAATATAACCCTAGCTACGAAAACTTTTCTCACCAGTTGTGTGCTCCCTTAGTGACTCAAATAATTTGCAATGTTTTTGACAAACAACGCAACTAGGTTGGTGAACAGAGTGGTACGAGGTTTTCATATGTGCAACCAGATGCTCCTTCTTGTACTGCTTGAAACATCCTGCACACTTGTGCCTGGGATGAGACTAAAATGTAAGCATGGTCTGGAGTGCTGGGGCAATTCAAGCAAAATAAATCAATACATAAGATAAAATCTGACTTTAACTAAGTATGTTTCGAAGAAAGATTGATTAATGTAAATCTTGTCGTGTTAAAAATCCGCACGAACTCCAAATAATAGTATGAATTAAGATACCACCTGAAGACAAGCTACATTAAACGTTCAGATATTTGATATTTGAGTTGGTATATCGGACAACATGATGTATGCTACAAAGTACACACTAATTGTGATTACTAACATATTTGTACGGAACCTGTAGAAAGAGAGAGTGATGAAAGAAAAGCAATAAACAAGGACAAGTAAGCAAATGCTAAATAATAACCAAGCACTTAGTAGCTAGTAACATAACTTTCACTATATAAATTGTATGCAATGTCGAAACCTAATTATATTATATGCAGAAAAACATTGAAGGGAGTCTCAAACATAAATTGAAAAGGAGAGAAGAAAATGATGCAAAAATTTTGCATCAGTTAGAACACGAAGAAAATCAATCTTTTCAAGCATACACGAGGCAATGATAGATAATTTTTCATCAAAAGCAACAAACCTGATAGATTCTGGATCATCTCTAGAGCCTCCAAATGGTCATTACCAGTCGATTGAGCCGCCCTAACATTAGCAGACTGGTTAATAATTTGGTGACTTGTTTACACTGATTCCGATGTTGAATTGTCATGGTTGTTGGATGATACAGTGGCTTCGTCAATTATTTCTTCAATAACTACCCCTAGATAAAAATGCAATATTAATTGACAACCCCCTGGCAATAAGCATCAATGTATCAATTGAAAATAATTAAAGTACGTTCAAGATAGCATGCCTCTTGAAGGATGCCCATCACCTTCTTTGCTCAATCTTTCCTCAGCATTCCTACATTTAAGTAAATAGACTTTATAATAATTGCTTGATAAAATCAATAGAGGCAAAACCATAAGGAGTCCAAAATATGAAAAACGAGTAAAAGGGCAAGAAACAACACGAACACATGCTACACAACAATTCTAAAACAAGGGAACAACATTGTACATATCAGTACCTTAAGACATCTGCAATAGTTTCATCTTCAGGAGAGATTTCATGTGCTTTACTCAAGTCGGACACGGCATCTTGCAAAATTTAGATGTTCATAAAATCAGAAAAGAAATCTTGAACTATGGACAAATAACATTACAGGGTAACAAACATCATTCTGCAAAAAGTAAGTGAAAACAGATAACAGTTACTCACTCCTAGTTGACCCAGTTCCTTATATGCTTGACCCCTTCTGTATAGGGCTTTAAAATTCTTCGTATCATGTGCTAAAACCTGTAGTATCATAAAGTCATAAATCACATTTAATCTTCTTCATCTACTACCTGTAATCTCTAATGCACATCATAGTTAAGAAGTAGATAGAAGAAAGTGAATGTAAGGATATTGGCATCTAACAAGCTTACTATTAGTAAATACTTTCTACCACACTAGAAAATTGGGCCAATTTTCAGCATATGTAGGCACTAATGCTACAATAGAGGATAGTGGAGAAAATGAAAAAAAAAGAGTCTAATAGAGGATAGCAGGGAAAATGAAAAAACAAAAAAAGTGTCAGGTCCATGGTAAATAAATTGAAGCAGCAAGGTCCATCCAATTTGGATAATAGAACCATTTCTCCAGACAAAGAAAATACGAAGCATCCTCACCTCCGTGCCTTCTTGGATACAATCTTCATAATGTTCCGTTTTCAAGTAACACGACATCATATTAAGAGAGCAAGCCAATAGGAGATTTCTTCCTTTTGAAGTCGGAACATCTTTAAGATTGTTCTTTGCCCAATATCGTTAAAATAGAAGAATTAGACAAAAACATGCTATCACAAAGAGAAAACTGCAGAAAATAACACATGTAAGATGAAACGCCAAAGAGAACTTACACGTTTATACTTCTCCAGGGCACCTTCATACTTTCCCTGACTGTGAAGTTCATTCCCCTGACATGAAACAAATCAAGTATGTAACCATTATTCCAAGTGTAATTGAGCAGTAAACTGGAAGAATCAGAGGTTGAACCCAACAAGATATTCGCACGACATAGGAGAAGAAAAGGTATCGAACGGAAAGCTTTGATACATTTTAAAATCAAACCTGAAAAAATAAATCCTTGAACGTCCGCGGCCGTCTTCAGCCCTCAGCCACCGTCAATTCATACCAGAGAACCACCGTCGCCGCCGCCCTAAGCGCCGTCGAGCTGAGATCCACCACCTTCCTTAATTCCGTCGGGGGTCGAATCGAGATTTGTGGGGAGGTTCGATTCGTGTCCTTGGAATAAGGTTAGCAGGCAACCACCACTCGGGAACTTAGAAACCACTGCCAAATTTCGCCTACGGTAGCGAGACGGGATACGAGAGGGAGAGAGAGAGTCGTGGGGAGGGATAGAAGCGCATTTATTCTCGCTCTTTCTTTGGGTTATGAACGGGAGGGTGGTATATGGGATTATGTTAATCGATTAAACCTTGATTCAGTTGGGCCATTGTCTCTTCTAACAACGAGGTCGAGGGTTCAATTACAGTAGAAGTCCAGGTGCGTGCCGTGTTATCATGGAAATTGAAGTAAAAAATTTGAAGAAGGAAATGGTGGAAACCAATATTTGCTAAGTGTTTTTTTTGAGCCCAAATGAAAAAAATTGAACCTCAAAATATTAATTCTCGGTCTCAAGACATACACTTCGCTATTGTAATTTTTTTTGGTAAAAAATAAAATTTCACACTTTTTACTTCAGTAATTATCAAATTAGCGAAGTCTTTGTAACTTAAAATTTCTAACTAGCTCATACTTTTTTGTTTTGTACCATTTACTGAAGTCTATGTGAGTTTTTTACTTCAGTAAATTGAAAAGCGAAGTTGTTGTTTGTTTTTACTTTGCTAATATACATTACCGAAGTGAGATGTACCGAAGTCTTTGACGTTTATTCTACTAGTGTTGGTGGGCTAGAAGATAAACGAGTCAACTACTCGTTATATACGTTATCTGTCGAGCTTAACTTACGCTATGACACGGAAGCTTACGTACGTTAATACCCCTACATATGTAATGAGTAGGGACATTCCAGGCAGTAGCCAATGGTCGACCATTACGTACGTTATCTTGGGAACACTACCTACGTAATGTTCCTTACGTACGTTAACACATGAGTGTGAACGTACGTTAAACACAATCGGGTGTTATAAATCAACACCTCTTCCTTCATTTTCCTCGGCCATAATACTCGTGCAACCTCCTGAAAAACCTTCCCCAACCTCCTTAGATGATTTCTAGCCTTCCAAACACTTGTATTGACATCAAGGAGAGGATTACTCAAGCTCCGGAGGAGCTTATCTAGGTCGATCGATCCATTCTTCGTTCCTCCTCGTTGTTCTTCATTGGTTCGTTATTATTCTTCACTGTTCTTCCTCTATTAAGGTAAGTTTATCAATCCTTGAGGTTATCTCTTCGATATTGTTGTTATGCCTATGGGATTACGGGTATTTGGGTAGTTTTGTTAACTTCCGTAGACAATCTAATCGGATGAACTCATAGTAATCAAAACTAGCATTGTAAGTATATTTCGTTCCCGAACCATTAATTCATGTATCTTGTTGTAATAATCATATGCGAAATTCCCATTTCAATCGACCTTGGAAACATGAACTTAACGAATTAATTGCAGGGGAAATCGTGTTAAGAATCCATTCACCCTATGCTAAACTCACTGAAATCCACCTTGATTATATAATTATCGAATGTTAATTTACTAGACGGAGTCAAGCTTGGTAGTATTACCATCATTAAGAATCGACCATAGAAATCGTTGTGTGAAACGGAAAACCACCGGATAGAGAACTCGGAGTAGAGAATTTAATTAGTAGGTTATGGCGTTCAATTATGCTATACTCGAATTTTGTCAACCGAAATAATGTGGGGGATAATCTTGTTGAGCAAATTGTTATAACAATCGTTAATCAAAGGATTAAACCATGTAATAATGCGTATTGCTATTGAGTTTAGAAAAATGATACTATTTTTGCGAAATCGAACTAAGTTAAGAATTCGGTTAGGAAAGGGAATGGAAAACTAGTTTTATTCGCCGTTATCCATATGAAATGTTGATCGAGGATTATGTTATTAGGTTGAACTCGATCGGTCGTGAAAGTTCAAATTGTCGTAAGGCACTTACCGTCGGATTTAAGGCAAGTAAAATCTTGCTCGAGAAGTGTTGATTTTATTTACAACATT
Source organism: Orobanche coerulescens (assembly GCA_033398695.1). Lineage (NCBI taxonomy): Eukaryota > Viridiplantae > Streptophyta > Magnoliopsida > Lamiales > Orobanchaceae > Orobanche > Orobanche coerulescens. Next base: position 71,366,795 of record CM065801.1, read on the forward strand.
CGGAATACATGGTCAAAATGCCAAAACTCAACAATTTCAAAAGTATACGTTAAGCCACCGCTTGCATGTATCGACAAAATAAACACAAGTTCATAAAATACTAGCAACCCATTTTAAAACTCACTTGCAGCGGATATAACACATAACTAGAAATACTTTTGCAGCGGAAAAAAGACAACTAGTCAAAGTACACAATTCACAAACACAGGCCATAGCGAGTATCCTCCAGGAAGATCATCTCTTCACGACTACTACAAGCTCGATATCCTAAGAACCTAAAAAGAAAGCCCACTACGGGATCAGCCATAATACTCAACAATGATACGGTCACATCACATCAATAATTACATACCAATGAAATACTAAGTAAGAATACTACCAATGTAATCTTACCGTAATAGCCTTACCAATTCGTGATAACCCTCGTCAAAGTGATCCTCCCATATTCCACATCTTGTATTTTCAAAAAACACACTGAATCGTACACAAACATTTGTACTGTATCCCAGACAATACTCAAGATTCTCAAAACATCATCATAACACACTGATACGAAATATACCAACTATGTCCTACCCAATCCATCGGATAATACCATCAAATCTCAACATGATAATCGATTGCCAATCAACAGACTAGTACCAATAAGAAAATATGGAACATACCACAAGATACACAGTGCCATGACAATTCATGTCCGTCTAATCCGAGATCAGATCAATACAACATATGGACCTTTGAGTCTTTCGAGAGCAATCTCGATGTCAAACCATCACCAACAATTTCCTCAATATTCGACGATCCAAAAGTACCATAGACTATAGATAACTCATACCCTCGTCTTTACCATAATGTATTCTCGATACTCAAGTATACTAATAACAACTGTAAATCATATACATTATGATTTAATTCTCAATATCAGAAAACAATATACGATCCAAATTTCCAGAATTCATAATTATAGTCATTGCTATATGTATTATAAACGAATGAAACTGAAACCATTCATTAAATATTATAAACTGAGCAAGTAATAACTTGCCTCGATACCGATATGATGATAGTGAAGCCGCTACCAATTCCTTGTCATCATTTACGAGCCCCTTGACTCTGACTACAGCAATTTACGAGCATTATCGAACTCGACCGCAACCCACGATTATAACCAACGATCAATTATCTCAACCTATTGCAATAATCGATAAACGGCAAGTTCGATACAATCAACAATCAATATAACCAATCCATAAACTCAACGGTTCCACAATGCCTCGATTAAACACGGTTCAAACAACCCAACTCAAACACTTACGAATGTAACACCCCCAAGTTATTCAGGGTATATTACAGCGCCGTGAGCCCCGCCGTGGGACCCACAAGGCTAAACATACGCGGAACTATAAACTTGACCGATAAGGTCTACATACAAAAGAAAGGAAGACGATACAAATGGTATTCAAAACCATAACCAACGAAAACATATACATCACTTCACAAATCAATACCTCGGCAACACAGGCCAGAACATCAAGGAAACTGAAATACAATACTCGAGTATTTAAAAATCCATTCCAGTACAACAACACTGAATGGAGGAATCCAAGAAAATAACCGGAGACAAGACACAGTATCACACTTGCCCATCATCTTCACGCCGACCTGCACTCCGTCTGTCCGCTCTCCTGGAACTCAAATACATGAAACGTATTTCCCCATAAAGGGGTTAGCCGTCGAATAGCTAGTGCAAGTATAACAAAATGAAAAATAATACTTCGACAATAAAGTAAATGTAATCCGTCAATTCATCAATATCCGTCAATTCATCAATTTAAGACTAGTATTCCTAATGACTAAAATCTCAAGACGTATGTGAATGCCGTAAAACGGTTCGTTCATATCATACGCCGTTACATGTAGGAATGCCACAAACGGTTCGCTCATTACATGCCAACATTATTTCATATGAATGCCGTAGAAACGGTTCGCTCATATCAACCATGGAATCGCACTGCAGGCTACGAAACCCTCGTAGGACCATAGGCCTGGCCCCGTGAGTGGCTAGAAATAATCATATCATCAATATTTCATACTTTCAAAGTCGAGAACGTACAATCATAAATGTATACTTGCCTTAATAAACATTACCGAAGATCCCGAAGAACACGGTTCGACCGGGAAGCTTGAACCACGAAGAAGACAACGAACGAAAGGGTTTCGACTCGAGTTCTTCACAAGAATTCGACCCTAACAACATAAATTCAATAAATCATCGATCATACGGGGAAGAATAATCGTAGAACGCCCGAAAACCCCTCTATGACATTTTACCGGACACCTTCAAGGCGTCGGTCAAGAACTCGACCAAAACAACGAATCGATACGATCCAACCATGGGATAACAAGGGAATTGATACAATACATCTAAATAATCATCAATCCATCACAATCCTAAGTTAAATCGGATTAAACGGACGAAATCGAACAAAATACCCAAAATCCCCAAAATTAGATTTCTGGAAAATCTGACCTGATTCGCTCGATCAAAGGATGTTATAGGATGGATGATTGATGATATGAACTCCAAGACTTCATGGATTTATTGACCAACAACATATCTCCATGATAGGAACAACCCCTCAAGGAAGAGAAGTAGAGGAAGGAGAAAATGGCGAAACAAACATTCTTGGGCCTTAAATAAGCCGACAGACTCGACCGTGTCCGCCCGACACGGTCGTGGCGCGGAGTCGCCGGCATGGACTCGACCGTGTCCTCGCTAGACACGGTCGCGGCGCGAGGGCCTTCCGACGCTGACTCCGTCCGACGGCCGACTCGGCATGACTCGGCCGTGCACGACACGGTCGGGCGCGCATTTATCTCGCTTATCCGGAAGGGTTCGGCAGACGGGCCGTCGGGACGACACGGCCGGGTCCTGAGGCGAGACTCCGGCATTTCCGGACGAGTACGGCACGGGCCGTGTCGGACGACACGGCCGGGTTCGGCCGGCAATGATCGCCAATAACGAGCGGGTGATCTAAAACGACCATAACTCTCTCGGACTCCGATTGACTCACCGCTTGAACCATTGGAAAGCTAACTCGATGCTCTATAATGTTGCAAGATTTAGAATTTTTGGAGTTACCAAAAATTAATGGTGATCTAACAAAGTCGAACTCCCACGTGAAAAAGTCGATTAAGGACACGGAACTCAACAAAACGACACCGAAACGAACTCGGATGACAAAAAGTGTATAACTAATCATTTCTCAGGATGACGAAACGGTCCCAAGCAAGTCGTCAAAATAGACTTCCCCCAAAAATAGAAAATTTCCGGGGATCAAAATTACGGGTATTACATTCTACCCTCCTTAAAAGAAGTTTCGTCCCGAAACTTAAAACAGTAGGGGAAGAAATATTTCACGGAAAACTCAACGAGATGCACAAGAATCAAACATACGCCCAAACGGCGAATCATCAATATAGAACACAACAATACATTACCCGAAGGTAGACCAAACCAATGCCGAAAAGATACGAATTCACAATGCCCGAAGGCTCCAACGGAATACCGATACATCACAATGGCTCGAAGCCGAATGCCCCAAAGTCAGAATCATCACAATACAGATCTCAAAGGAGCAAACCTGACTGTCGGACATACCCCTCGGCATATGAACAACCAGTCGCAAATCGTCGGACATATCCAATACAACATGGACTACGAACGATCAATCAATAAAGCTCAAGAGGGACATCACAGTACGCCCGATCCGGAAATGTGTTCGTGCACATGTTCACCCCGTATACGGAATCCAGAATATACGTGTGACAATGTACCTAATTAGCCTCAAGAACTACGTCTCGTGTGCACGGTCCAATGCGGAAATATCCACGCATGACCATCGAGTGCTTGGCTAAAAATCCTACACATAACCAATCGGCACGCAGACGTGATTCCAGATATGCCACGATACAACATGACAACGAAACTCAAGGGATAAAACATCCAATACGGATCATACGACTCACCAAGTGAACGATGACACACGAATAATGAAAGATCGACACGACCAACGATATTCAAAACAACCATCCTGGGATCAGAATTCCCTAAGGACCGATTAACACGAACAACGATCACAACACAACAGTTCGGGAAAATCCTCAACCTTCAAAGATCACAAAATTACCGAGTTCACAAGAAAATAGTTTGCTGCCTTGAATCGGTCAACACGACAATAATAATTTAACGGATGGGAACTATCGTTGATAATCCCAATTCAATACTTCGATTACCGTAGAATGGCCAATCGATAACAATTATACAACGGATGGGAATTATCTTTTTGACAACGGGTGGAAATTATCTTTGATAATCCCAATTCAATATATCGATAACCTTCAGAACGGTTAACCGATAACAATTGTACAACGGATGTCTCGGCACCTTTAATCGGTTACCGATAACGAAGATGATAATCGAATACGTCAATGCCTTCAATCGGCCAAAACGACATCAATAGAAAAACACTGATATCAATAACGACGATTCACAAAAAAATATCTTGATGGAACATCAATCAATAACAACAATCGATATGTCGATACCGCGAACCGGCTATCGACAACAATATTACCAACAAGTATCGCAATGCCTCGAATTGGTCATTTACAAACAACAGTAACATTTGGCATAATTTGCCGACGGCGTCGTGTCAACCAATCCCTTGACATCAATACAATCATAAAGAGGCCAAGTCCCAAAATGATACACACAATCGTACGCCTACACGATAACATTAGTCTCATTGATTAGTACGAGTATAAAACTTGTCTCGATATCAATACAACGTACTGTTACCAATTCAGTTGATTTCGTCTTACGAATTCCTTCAGTCTCGACCAAGTTAATCTACGAACCCTTCAACCTTAACCGCAACACAACAGTCATAATTCACGATCAAACATCATACCTTATTGTAAAACGAAGGATTGATAATCAACCAGTTCGATGACGACCAATTATCAATACCACCAAACCACGAACTCAATCGTTTTACCATATCTCGACTAATTACAAATCAACAATCCAACTCAGACACTTACAAATCCTGTCCACCATACGAGTCGAAATATGATGATCATATCAGCAACCAATTCGGACCAATAATAAGGGTCTAAATGTTCCCAACTCAATTCTTAAATACGAATTGACAAGGTTCCCTTCTCATAAATCCATCGTTAAAATTTACTTATGACCGTCATCAATTCGAATCATCCGACTGGTTCAAAACAATAGATAATCATATTAAAAAGGTTATCAAACAATCCAATCATTCGATTTGAATATTTGCTCCCTACGTATGGGCTTCCAAATTCAGAGATGAATAATAGTCTCATCAAGCTCATCATCACATTCGTATTCCTATATGAATATTATTTCCAACAAATAGTTTAGCTCTAGATATGAATATTCCATATTCATTTTTAAAACATCAACACTTCTTAAAAAATTTTCATCATCTCGTATAATTCAAGAGTTCTTCAAGAACATGAAATATCCGAAATCACGTTCAGAATAACATATCCGAGGTATATATCTCCATGTTATCATTTCCTTCATCATGTCATTCATACAACCTCAAGAATCACAATAAAACCCTTATCGTCATATGAAGAAGATCTCAATAATCATATCAACATCCGAAATCTCTTATTACGATTCCAATAAATCTCGTATAACATTATCACATGATACCATAATTGTAACACCCTGCATCCTCCCAGGAATATTACACGCCGTAAACCCTTCTCACAAGGATTTACTGTGCTAAGCACAATTTCTACGTCATTCCAAAATGTCAAAAAGACCGATGACGGTAATATTTTTCAAATACTAAAAAAATCATTTTCCAAATACCGTCAAAACGATCAAGGTTAAAATGCCAAAACTCAATTTAGGGAATCGGTTTTACAAAATAAAATTTCAGTTGGCAAAATACCAAAATCCATTTCAAAAATACTCACGCAGCGGATAAAAGTACAGTCCAATTTATGCATTTTCATTGAAATAAGACGAACATCAAAATACACGATTCCCAACATACTCCCTCCCAAGTAGTAATCCAAAAAGAAAAAAAAAATGAGCCACTATCAAAGGGATATGAGGATTACCTTGTATGGACGAACCACGAAGAAAGAATAATTGAACTCCATTCCAAGAATCATTAAATCATCATAGTCATCATATGGCCTCAAGAACATCAAGATCTCTATGATTCCATAATCATAATCAACATATTCAAAGCATATCATTATCTTCCTTCAACATAAACCTCATAGAATATGGATAACACAAGAAATCACTTCAAGAACCAACAATAGTTCCATAACCAAGCTCTAATTCCATGATTCCAAGCTCACAATCATGTTAAAAGTGTTTAGAACACTCTTAAAAGTGAAGAGGGACGAGTTTTGGAGAGAAATATCTCAAAGGATCGTGAGAGAAATGAAAGGCAACACTTCAATATATAAATTGCACTCTCATTACGTACGTAAGTGTCCTTTCTTAATGTACGTAACAACTTTAACGTACGTAATCCAATATCCATAACGTACGTAACCAACTCACTGTCTCATTCCGTGCAGTCCATTACGTACGTAACCCATACCATATCACGCACGTAATATACCAGTTGACTTGCTACAGTACAATGGTTGTGTTACGTACGTAACACGTACGTTGACTCACCTGTCAACATCCTCCACCGAAAGTTGCCGAAACAGGGTCCCACCTGCCTCACAGGACTCGGTTCTGTCCGATGCCTTCGTTACGTACGTAATACCTTAGCCTTGACGTACGTAACCATGCCAATCTTACGTACGTAATCTCACCTTATTAACGTACGTAATAATTCCATACTTAGCCAATTTCAACAATTCCTGTCCAAAGTCATGACATACCAAATACGAGCATATGGCAAAATCAATACATATACTCAATTCAATAACATTGTCATACGTTCACAACGTCCTCAAGCATAATTAACCATCCACGATATCCAATATATAAACGAAAAAATAAATATATCCGAAAAATCGGGGTATTACACTCTACCCCCCTTAAAAATAAGTTTCGTCCTCGAAACTTGCAATCACTCGCACAAACATTTCAACGGAAAATCCAAAATCACCAAGATAACCAAGAATTTTCGAATAATCCGAACAACATACTTACAGGTCTGTGAAGACGAAGATCTCCCGTGATACTAGCATGCGACTCCTAAACAAAGTCTCAACATAATACCGTTACACACCAATATCGCAATTAGCAATTTAACAAAATCTCAAGGAAGAGTTCGCGTCCATGACCACGGCCACGATTCTTCCTACTTTCAGCCAACATTCTGAAGGGCACATCCGTGCGTAAGTATAATCCGAATCGCACATTCTCGAAGTGACCAAATCCCAAGAATACCAAGCTATAAACGAAACGATTAAGAAAAATACAAGAAGAGTGAGAGGACTTACAAGTACCGGTCGCACTGTGATGATGGCAGAGTAGTGATACTGTGGGCAAATGACAACTCAATCGACCTAAAGACCGGCACCCTAGGTATCCATAAACCTAAGCTCAAACCATATTCGTAACACCCCAAGTTATTCGGGGTATATTACAGCACGTGAGCCCCGCCGTGGGACCCACAAGGCTAAACATACGCGGAACTATAAACTTGACCGATAAGGTCTACATACAAAAGAAAGGAAGACGATACAAATGGTATTCAAAACCATAACCAACGAAAACATATACATCACTTCACAAATCAATACCTCGGCAACACACGCTTAACATCAAGGAAATCAAATACAATACTCGAGTATTTAAAAATCCATTCCAAGACAACAACACCGAATGGAGGAATCCAAGAAAATAACCGAGACAAGACAGATCACACTTGCCCATCATCTTCACGCCGACCCGGCACTCCGTCTGTCCGCTCTCCCGGAACTCAAATACATGAAACGTATTTCCCCATAAAGGGGTTAGCCGTCGAATAGCTAGTGCAAGTATAACAAGATGAAACATAATACTTCTCGACAATAAAGTAAATGTAATCCGTCAATTCATCAATATCCGTCAATTCATCAATTTAAGACTAGTATTCCTAATGACTAAAATCTCAAGACGTATGTGAATGCCGTAAAACGGTTCGCTCATATCATACGCCGTTACATGTAGGAATGCCGTCAAAACGGTTCGCTCATTACATGCCAACATTATTTCATATGAATGCCGTAGAAACGGTTCGTTCATATCAACCATGGAATCGCACTGCAGGCTACGAAACCCTCGAGAGGACCATAGGCCCATCCCGGAGTGGCTAGAAATAATCATATCATCAATATTTCATACTTTCAAAGTCGAGAACGCAATCATAAATGTATACTTGCCTTAATAAACGTTATCAAGATCCCAAGAACACGGTTCGACCGGAAGCTTGAACCACGAAGAAGACAACGAACGGAAGGGTTTCACTCGAGTTCTTCACAAGAATTCGACCCTAACAACATAAATTCAATAAATCATCGATCATACGGGGAAGAATAATCGTAGAACGCCCGAAAACCCCTCTATGACATTTTACCGGACACCTTCAAGGCGTCGGTCAAGAACTCGACCAAAACAACGAATCGATACGATCCAACCATGGGATAACAAGGGAATTGATACAATACATCTAAATAATCATCAATCCATCACAATCCTAAGTTAAATCGGATTAAACGGACGAAATCGAACAAAATACCCAAAATCCCCAAAATTAGATTTCTGGAAAATCTGACCTGATTCGCTCGATCAAAGGATGTTATAGGATGGATGATTGATGATATGAACTCCAAGACTTCATGGATTTATTGACCAACAACATATCTCCATGATAGGAACAACCCCAGCCGCGGAAGAGAAGTAGAGGAAGGAGAAAAATGGCGAAACAAACGACTGCTGGGCCTTAAATAGGCTGACAGACTCGACCGTGTCCGCCTGACACGGTCGTGGCGCGGAGCTGGCCGGCATGGACTCGACCGTGTCCTGCTAGACACGGTCGCGGCGCGGAGGGCCTTCCAACAAAGGACTCCGTCCGACAATGACTCGGCATGACTCGATCGCGCTGCACGACACGGCCGCGGCCGGGCGCATTTATCTCGCTTATCCGGAAGGGTTCGACGGGCCGTGTCGGACGACACGGCCGGGTCCCGAGGCGAGACTCGCATTTCCGGACGAGACGGCACGGGCCGTGTCGGACGACACGGCCGGGTTCGGCCGGCAGTGATCGGCCAATAACGAGCGGGTGATCTAAAACGACCATAACTCTCTCGTCCGGACTCCGATTGACTCACCGTTTGAACCATTGGAAAGCTAACTCGATGCTCTATAATGTTGCAAAGATTTAGAATTTTTGGAGTTACCAAAAATTAATGGTGATCTAACAAAGTCGAACTCCCACGTGAAAAAGTCGATTAAGGACACGGAACTCAACAAAACGACACCGAAACGAACTCGGATGACAAAAAGTGTAGAACTAATCATTTCTCAAGATGACGAAACGGTCCCAAGCAAGTCGTCAAAATAGACTTCCGCCAAAAATAGAAAATTTCCGGGGATCAAAATTACGGTTATTACAACGAACTCATAACCGCAAACGATTTACGTACGCTGTATGTTGACTTAGCGGACGTTAGTCACGTTACATAGCGTGCGCTAATGTCATGCAGTTACATGCATTATAGGTACTGATAAACACCTTGCGATTACAGATACGAATGTAAAGAAAATCATACTCCAAGATCAATCATAACCTTTCCAAATTTAGTCTCATCATCATGATCCATATCTTATCAAGAACATACGAAATCGACCACTATAATCAACATAATATTGGTTCTAATCATTAAATCTATGTTTATATCCAAAACCATTTATATCTTATCACATATTCCTCTATGATGTGATATATACCAAGAACACCAAGAATCATAACATCACTTCCATATTATCATCATATGAACTAAACCCCAACACAACATTAAGAATCCGAAAATGGAATGAGAGATCAACCAATATATCTCTTTACGATAAACCACAATTCAAAACAACAAGAATCATATCAATATCCATATATCAACAAAAACATCATAATCCGGTAATCCATCTCATAATCATACATATCAATTCGTACATGCGATGATTATCAACTCAAGAACACCAATATTCAATCCAAGATGAATCCCGAAGTGAAGAGTAATTACCTTTTCGAAGAAATGGGTTGATTCTCAAGGTTGAATCCATTTCCAATCGATTCCAAGCTTAATATTGTTAAAGACGATCAACTCCATAATTACTCAAGTGTTAGGTCAAAATATCCTCCAGGGACTCTCTCTATCGGTTGAAAAGAAGAAATAAATGAAATGAAAAATAATGCCCAACTGCACATATATATACTTTACATTACTAGTGTGCGCTACAATTCACAATATAGCGTGCGCTACCTGCCATAGCGTGCGCTAATAGATTTAGATAGCGTGCGCCATCGTGGCCCATAGGCTACTGCCTTGCTTCGCACAATGATTTTCGTACACAATGCCCATGCAATAACGTACGTAAATACTCTGTTTAGCATTCGCAAGTCTCGGACCTTAGCGTGCGTTACTCGTAGTTGACTTGTTTGTCTGCACCTACTCCGAAGATGGGTCCACACGCCGAAAGCAACCAACAAAGTTGAGATTCCCTTTGACCAATCTACAATTAGCATGCGTTAAGCACATGCTTAGCATGCGCTAATCCTTCATAGCAAACATCCGTTGACCTTATCGGAACATGCACCGAAAGTAGTCAGGTCCACACGTAGATTCCCTCTGACGTGTTCTGCACTAGCGTGCGTTAACATTGTGCATTGGCGTGCGCTAAATGCCGATGATTCGAGTCGGGACCTACCTGTCGGCCACAGCCTGAATCTTGTCCTATATGATCTTACGTACGTTAACGGTCCTTCTTAGCGTACGTAATCTCAGCAAATTAGCATGTGTTATCCTTCGCCTTTAGCATGCGCTAAGCCTGCACATTAACGTGCGTTAAGTCCTTATGTTAACATACGTTAATAAGGCTATACTTAGCCGATTCCAAAATGTTCTCGTCCATCATCTCGATATACTAGATACATACACACGACATACCGAATACATATATTCCTTCCAATAATATCCTCTACAATACGCTTGACACACCATATCTTCAAATGCAATTGTCGACCAAGTACGACAATTTTACCAATACAATCGGTCCTTCAATTGTTTTATCCCTACTGTACAGATTCCATACTGTGCAGTATAACTTGGATAAAATAACATTAAACAACTATAGTAGAAATTCAGGAAATTACATACTACACCACTTAAAATAAGTTTCATCCTCGAAACTTGCAATCCGTCATAAACAATGGTTCAACCAAAATATCCAAAATCATCACGACAACGATCAATCATTACCAAAAGCGAATAACCGAAACAGTATACTTACAAATGCGTGAAGTCGATGATCTCCTGCGATACTAGCAAATGACCCCACTTCAAAGCTTCAATAAGCTTACAGTCACAATTTCATGAATTCAACAAAATGCATCATCTCAGTATGAAATAATCTATCCGTGTCAAATCCTATCTGCCGGATCGCACAATCAAATCCCAATCCTCATAAAAACTAATATTACACAATACATTTGTAGATGAACTACCCCAAGACAATGACAACAAGTCCAGAACCATTGACACAAAGTACGAACGCTCATACGATCAATAAAAATGATCAACCATTACATCAGCCTAGAATATCATCAACATGATAACCTCCAATACTTCCAACGAAGGATCAACAATAATCGAGAATACCATCACACGGTAAGCTCCAATACGATCAACATAGAATCACAGGGATAGATATACGAAAGAATAAAATTCTCACAATGTTATATAAATCACATACAATGTCTTAAAGAAACACACCCGACTGTTGAACATACCCCTCGGGCGTATGAACAACCAGTCACAAATCGACAAACATACTTAATCATGTATTGAGTGGGAACGACCAATCAATATCTAAAACAACCATCCTGGGGTTACCATCCCCAAATCTACCTTACTAAGAAAGCACTCAAAATACCACATGGGAAGAAAAATCAGTTGACTCAAAAGTCAAAAATCACTATACCAAAATCACGCTACTACCACACCAATAGAGCCACATAGCACCTATGCCTCGGTTTCACAAAACCCAAAGTTCCAAAATCATATTCTGTACTGAATCTACACACGCAACATATTTCTCTTATCTAATCAACCAACCCATCATCCTTGGATAACCAAACTACCATACTGAATTCGAACCTCTTTTCATCGTACCATTGAGGTGTTACCCAGTTTGTGAGTCTCACTCAGAACTTCACCGTGATATGCATTATGCTTTACGTTTGTACGTATACCAATCGTATTTTCAAAACAAGCTTGAAATCATATAATCTTGTAAATAAAACTAATTTTCAAAAGTTCTTTCGAGAATTCAAAACTGAAAACATATACATTCGCAAGACTACAAAAATCAATTTCCGAAAAGTTAAACCGGCTCGCTTATGTCAAGTACTCTATGACAATTTTTTTCGAATACATACGATTAAATAAAATGAAATTATGCAAATGATTGACCACATCCATACTCCTGTATACCAATTCGGCTCGTCACCAATTCCACTGATGTTCGGTCGGAAAACCACACGATAGAATCCAAAAATCTTATTGTATAAACTTGTTAAAATCACACCACAGATGACATGTTATATCGACATTATCCCATTCTGCAACACTACAACTATGCCATGATGAAACATGTTTTTAAAGACAAGAATACCGTTTCTCAAAATAAATTTTCAGAAAAATGCATTTCCACAATAGCGAGCAAAATAGTTATTCAAAATTTATAATTTTGAAAAGTATCGTTTTCAGATGTTCATAAACAGTTTCATGTATCACAAAATGAACTAGTATGGCTACATGTTCCTCTTAACCATCCACAACATCTCTCCCAACTACATGACTCCATTTTCCAAGTTTAACCGACATATTGATTTTTCATAATCACAGTTTCTCAAGATCACTGGTTTTGTCCCAACTATTATATTCTGCCACCTCATACTGTAACACATAATATCTTTCCGAAAGTTTCTCAAAGTACATCAACTTATAACTGCAAATAACCTCAATGCAAAAAATCCAAATACATATAAATCGTGAAACAGACAATTCCCCGTGATACTGGCACATGTCTCAACTCTAGAAAATACTCGATACAGATATTTTCAAAACATATATTTTGCAAAATTAGTTCAACCTGAGAACACAACACATCTATTTCCAAACGTTAATACAATTTAGATAAGTTTGAAACAACCACAATGCCACACTGGTTAATCACATAACACACAAGCCAAAGTGGACAACAAAAACCCAGGGCTCTAACATTTGCCAACCGCCAACTCAAATGACGTGATAAAAACACGACTTGACTCAACCCGACAGCCTAGGTTTCTTCAACCTAAGCTCTGATACTGTAATATCCGTACTTTTCTTATTTTGGTAATTTCCATTTTTGGAGCATTTTCCATTTTTAGCGACTCGCTTGTAACCGTTTCACAATTTGGAGAATGTTTAATTCTTTATGTTTTGTCATCCGAGCAATTTCGAGATTGTTCTACTCGATTTTTGTATTTAGTCTTGGTATTCTCCGTTCGCTGACTCGTTCTGTGCGATTGTGGTGCGAAACTGTGGTTTCAGATTATGTGTGAGTTCGTTTAATGTTGTTAGACATGTTGTAAGTTTTGACACAGTTGTTCGTTTCTGCATCGTAGTTTTCGGCCATTTTGGGTCGTTTTGAAATTTCCTAAAAGTTTGGGGCAACCTACCTTTATGGTCGTTTGCTAACCATCGGGTGATTGTGATCGTGTTTCCTTTTAGTGCTTAAGTTCGTTGTCTCGAATCTTTCGCAAGTTACTCTTGTTTCGGAATTTCATCGCCTCGTGTTTCTACCGCATTCTTTATTTTCAAACTGTTCAGAATCTGCCCTGGGACTGTATTACGCACGTAACCATTAGAATGCTTATGTACGTAAAGGTTGTTACGTACGTTAAGGCCCTATCCTTACGTACGTAAAGACCTTCAAAAAATTGGTCAGGGAGTTTTGCATTTTTCGTTACGTACGTAGTGGGATAAATCCTTACGTACGTTATGGGACTTACGTACGTTAATCCTTATGGATTACGTACGTAAGCCAGTCTGGGTATAAAAACCCAGGGACAGTCCGAATTCGTCCACTTTTCTTTCTTCTTCTACTCCTGCGCGACTTGGGCGACTCTTGGGCGATTTTTAAGTCTTCCACTATCTAATAATCATCTTCCTTGGAATTGTGGAGTAGTTTGGCATCACCAAATCAACCTCTTTATCTTCGATCCGAGGTAAATCACTAGAACCCTAGATTTTTGGGAATTTGGCGGTTTCTTTGTAATCCTTCAATTTTAATCGTAAATTGGGAATAAATGAGTTGAGTATAATTTTCCTACCACCAATACATGTTTTTCCTACGAGATTGTGGGTTATACTTGAATCATCGAGAATAGAGAGGATTGGAGTTGCGATCCGCCCTCGTTGAATATGATGTTGGTATAATCGTGTTGTAGGTGGGGTTTTCGGGCGTATTTCCAATTGATTTTCCGATCGTACTATTGTTGATAGTTATTGTACGACTTATTTAGGTCCGAAGTCTTCGAATTCCTTCGTCGGTGGTCTTTTACCTTCTCGAAACAATCCGGTATGTCTCCAAGGCTAGTAACTCTTACGAACTTGATATCTTGAATGTGCAAAGTAGTGTATATGAATGTTGGGAGAGTTATGTTCACTCTGGGACGGTCCGATGGGGCCTCAGGGGAATCCGCGTATGGTTGGGTTCACAAACTTTTGGCTTAGCCACTCCGGAAGGGTATATCGAGGCCTCGGAGGGATTCACGCATGGTCGGGTCCATGGTTAAGCGGGAGGATTGTATTTTGTGATACATTGTAGATTTTGCATTTCCAGAAATCATTATCTTAGCATTTTGAAATTGTCGATGCATGTTTTTTGATATTGTAAGATGTTAGAATTCGTTTGTGTTACTTGCACTAGCTATTCCACGGCTAACCCCAGTTGGGGGAAATACGTTTCATGTATTTCAGGTTTAAAGAATGGGGCTGGATGAGCACCGAGACAGTACGATGATGATGGGCAGGCGTGATACTGTGGAATGTCTAGATGTCTTAATTTTCTTTGAGTCTGGATGTAAAACTTCATATTTTGTCTAAACTAATAGGCGGTACTCGAGTACTGTAGGAGTTATTTCTTTTGTGGTTGATCACGTCGAATTTGCCGTCTTTGTATTTTGATTTTGGGATTTGTTTCGGAAATTATGGATGAATTTTTGGAGAGTTTGATGTTTTTGTTGTGGATGTCGTATATTTTAGCCTTGTGAGTTCCTAGACGGGATTCACCGCGCTGTGACATACTCCAAATATCTTGGGGGTGTTACAGAATATGGTATCGGAGCCTGGGTTTATGGATACCTAGGTTGTTGGTCTTTTTGGTCTAGTCACGTTGTTGTAAGCACAGTATCAGCATGCTGCCATCATCTTAGTACGACCGGTACTCGTAAGAATCTCTTACCTTATTGTCTTTACTACATTGTTTCTCGATTCCATAATTTGGGAACTGGTCACCATGACGGTTATCTCCAGAACTGTACTTATGATTTTTTTCTATTCCTTAGAATACAATCCGGTAGAGGATGCAGACGCGGTCGCGGATGCGGTCGAGGGCGTGGCGCAGCCGGTAGGGCGGCCATGTCTCTCGGTTCGGATGCTGGATCGACTACTCCCACTTTGTCGAATTCAGTTCACCCTAGTACCGATGGTCAGCAGGACCAGACGGCCAGTATAGGAGACTCCTCAGGGAACAATGCGGGTGTTCGTGTGGCCACTATACTACAACAAGTGGCTAACCAAATGGCACTCCTGACCCAAGCAGTTCAGCTTAATAATCCACCTCTTGTGGAGAATGCTGGGGCAAAGAGATGGCTTCAGGACGTGATCCGCATGCGTCCTCCCCAGTTCATTGGTGCTACAGACCCGATAGGCTGGGAAGCGTGGATCAACGAGATGAACAAGGTGTTTGTGGCGGTAAACTGTCCGGAGGCACGGAAGGTACCAATTGCGCAGTACTTTCTGACGAGAGACGCAGCTAGCTAGTGGCAAGCGGTTGCGCCTCACGACGGCGAGTCTTCATGGGATGAGTTTAAAGAATTAATGGAGGACGAGTATTGCCCGTGGCCTGTTCAGGAGGCCAAAATCCGAGCCTTTTATGAGGCTAAACCTCAAGATATTCCAGTATCTCAGGTGATCATCGAGTATATCCAACAACTTAATCATGTCAAGGGGCAAGTGAGAGAAGAGAGAGATAAGATCCGCCATTTTGATATGCGGATGAGACCCAGAATTCGACACTACATGGCTGGGTTTGCATGTACTACACTGAAGAAGTATCAGGGAAAAGCTTTGGCCTATGATATGTCCTTCGCGACTATGGAGACGGCTAGTGAGGGAAAGAAACAAAAGACTTCAGGAAATTTTTCGGGTAACAAGAATAACAACCAGCAGAGGTCTCAGTCGGCAAACCACCCATCTGGGAAGTCTCACCGTACATCAGGAAGCAATCGAAATTTTAGAGCTGGTCCTAATACATCCAACCGGATTGTGACATGTTTTAATTGTGGCCAGCAGGGCCATATCAGTCGTAATTGTGATCTGCCTCACCTGAAGTGCTATAGTTGCGGCCAGACGGGCCATAGAGCTGCATATTGTACTGAGGGAGAGAAGACTCTTGGAGCTCCAACATTTGCTCCTACGCCGGGAGAACCAATTGTCAATCAAAAGTCGTCAGTCAGTCGGCCGTCTCAGGGTTTCGGTCGGGGTCGAGGACGGGGTCAACCCGTTAGAGGGGGAGCTTCCCACACTGGTTCAGTTCAGCCACGTGTTTATGAGATGAGGAGAGCGGACGATCCAGAGGCTACTGTGACTACAGGTACCGTTCATGTCCTCTCTCATCCAGTTAGAGTGGTTTTCGATTCTGGTGCTTCGCATTCATTCATCTCTTTGGATTGTGTACATCGAGTGAATATTGTATGTTTGACTGTTTGCGAACTGTTTGTGGTTAAATTGCCTAGTGGGGATAGAATTGTGGGGAATAGGGAGGTTAGAGATTGCCCAGTAATGATCGCGGATAGAGTGTGGCTTTCGAACTTAATAGTCGTTGATATCGTTGATGACGATTTGATCCCCGGGGAGGACTGGATTGATAGACATGGCGCAGTAATGAATTATCGCACGAAAAGTATATCGATGTTAGCCAAAGACGGTACCGAGCACTCATTCGTGGGACACCGGAAGAAGGGTCAGAAATTATTAATCAGTGCCATGAAGGCGGCGAAACTCATTAGGGATGGATGCATAGGATATTGTTGTTACACTACGAGAGTAGAGAACGAGAAGGGCGAATTTTCTTCAATTCCAGTGGTAAACGAGTTTCCAGATGTTTTTCCAGATGATTTGCCAGGACTACCACCGGAGCGGGAGATCGAGTTCACGGTTGATTTAGAACCTAGTGCAGCCCCGATCTCTAAGGTGTCGTACCGTATGGCACCTTCAGAAATGCAGGAACTGAAGAGTCAGTTGGGGAATTATTGGAGAAAGGATATATCAGACCGGGTGCCTCACCTTGGGGTGCGCCGGTCCTGTTTGTGAGGAAGAAATTGTTTGAATATAAAACGCAGCGGAAGCAAGTTGGTGGTGATAATTTAATAAAAGGTTTTATAAACTAACCAACGCAAAAACCGGATCTATTTAGACTTGTCAACTAATTAACTAAACAGATTAATAAACAATTAAATAAACATATTTACGCATGGGAGTCGGTAATTTTTACCTTTGACGCGAAGTGGTAGAAAAATCCCTTTTGGTCGATTTATGTCCTCTTCTTGTTCCTCTACGATCTTCTTGTATTTATATCTCAAGATCTTCTAGAGTATATCCCGCCTACGTCCGGATGTCGTGTGGGCAACAATCTACCGAACTAAATTTGCACAGCAAGGGGATCGGCCGAATTTTTCCTTCCAAATTTCCTTTCGATTTTCTCTCTATTTTTCTTGAATATTTGTGGTATTTTAGAAAAATATTGTGTTAACTAAATTGTGGAATCCAAGACATAAGTCAAGATCCACAATTAAACACACCAAAAAAATCGAAAATTTTGAGCAGGAAATAATGTAAAAATCAGCCACCTCTTGATATGTATATATAGGTGTTTTGGGCTACTCTAGGGACCTTAAGGAGGATATGGTAAGGAGTCCCAATAGATATCTTCCTTCCATTATTAGGACTCTTCCTAATATGAAGACTCTATTAATATCAACTTAGTCCACTAATAAGTTAATATTGCACTTCCTACCAAAATCCCAAATTACGAAATTGGGCTCCTTTTTAAATTAATTATTTCCCGTGTTTAAGATATTCCATGTCCATTAATTAATTTAAGCTACTGAGAGCTTTTAATTAATTAATGTGTTATACATGAGTATACCACTCGACCTTTATTATTATATTAGAAAATTAATTCCACCTGCAGGGTTTAATATAATAATCCTTTCGAGTGCCTCAAGGGACATGATCAAGCCGATTGGTCGGGACACGATTTTTAGCTATAATATTAATTATCATATAAATAATAATATTGCCCAAAATATCGAGCACATTGAGTCAATCATTGTGGCTCTCACCCATGATAAATCAAAGCAATAAATATTAAATATATATAATTAAATATTAATCAGTAGAATTAAGAAATAATAATTATCCGAGATGTACGTTCTTCTTATAGTCAGTACAGAAGAATCTATCTCACCTCGATCCTGTTCAATGTATAACGAATACGCTAATATATGCTAATGGTCAAGACCAACCAATCTCAAGCATATACTCTCTCATAACTGTCTAATGTTATATAGGTTGTGAACTAAATATTACTATATAAGGAACCGCCAATGTGATCTTTTGTGTGACACTACACACCACATTATCTACAATATAAAGTAATTTAGACTGCATTTGCATAACCATAGCGTGAATAAATATGCAAAATATGTGATAAATGAATTAAATATTCTCATAGATAAAGACCGGGAAATTAGGTAATACAAGCATAAAGTATGCTTTGACGTATACAATCCTAACAGAAATATGGTTCACTACATTTTTGTATCGATTATCGGGAACTGAACAAAGTGACCATTAAAAATAAATATTATTTGCCTCGTATCGACGATTTGTTCGACCAGTTACAGGGAGCTACTGTGTTTTCAAAAATTGATTTGAGATCTGGATATTATCAGCTTCGGGTGAGGGAGTCCGACATTCCTAAGACCACTTTTCGCACGAGGTATGGGCACTACGAGTTTGTGGTTATGCCGTTCGGGCTGACCAACGCGCTAGCAGTATTTATGCAGCTAATGAATAAGATATTCATCGAGCATCTCAATAAATGCGTAGTCGTATTTATAGACGATATCTTAGTTTATTCTCGTGATGATGAGGCACACGCTCAGCATTTGCGACTAGTGTTGGAGATTCTGAGAGCTCAGCGTCTGTATGCGAAGTTCTCTAAGTGTAAGTTTTGGCTGAAGGAGGTTATATTTCTAGGACATGTGGTTTCAGCTGAAGGGGTTCGTGTAGATCCCCAGAAAATCGAAGCAGTTAGATTGGGCACCGCCTAAGAATGTGAAGGAGGTTCGTAGCTTTTTGGGACTTGCTGGGTATTATAGACGGTTCGTCGAGGGGTTTTCTAAACTTGCTCGACCGCTTACTCAGTTACTCCAGAAGTCTGAGAAGTTAGAATGGAATGACGAGAGGCAACAAAGTTTCGAGGAACTGAAAAGGCATTTGACTACGACACCAGTGTTAGCCTTGCCTCAAGGGAATGGTGGGTTTTTGGTTTACAGTGATGCTTCAGGCCAGGGACTTGGGTGTGTTCTAATGCAGCACGATAGGACTATAGCGTTTGCGTCGCGACAGTTGAAACCGTACGAGATGAATTATCTTACTTACGATATGGAGTTGGTTGCAGTGGTGTTTGCACTAAAGATTTGGCGCCACTATCTATACGGTTCTCCGTGCCAGATTTATACCGATCATAAGAGCTTGAAGTACATCTTCAGCCAGAAAGAACTGAACATGATACAGCATCATTGGTTAGAACTAATGAACGACTACGATTTGGAGATCCTTTATCACCCAGGAAAAGCCAATGTTGTGGTAGACGCGCTGTGTCGGAAACCGGTATCACTCCAGATGCTTGAGATTCTCACACCACAAGTGAAGATTCGACGGGAACTTATTGAACAAGGGATTGAAGTATGGATTCAGCGAGTGCAGGGACAGTTACGTACCCTCGAGATTACTTCGTCTTTGGTTGATGACATCAAAGGGGGGCAGAGTGATGACCCGATGATCAGTCAGCTGAAGGCGGATACAGAAAGAGGGAAAGCCCCCGGTGTTTTGGTTCATGAGGACGGTAGTTTGAGGTTTCAAGGGAGACTCTGCGTTCTGAATGATTTGGACTTGAGACAGAAAATACTTCGAGAAGCTCATACTACCCCTTAATATATTCATCCCGGAGTGAGTAAGATGTATAAAGACCTTAAAAAGAGTTTCTGGTGGAGTAATATGAAAAGGGATGTTTCGGAGTTTGTAGCGCGGTGTTTGACGTGACAACAAGTCAAGATTGAGCATCAGAGGCCAGCCGGACTGTTGAAGCCGCTTCCTATTCCCAAGTGGAAGTGGGAAGACATTTCCATAGATTTCATCATCGGGATGCCGAGGATGAAGACCGGGATGAATATGATTTGGGTGATTGTCGACCGATTGACGAAATCGACGCATTTCCTTGGTATCAAGGATACATGGGGACCGGAGAGGTTAGCTCGAGTATTCATAGCGGAGATAGTAAGGCTACACGGTACGCCTAAGACTATCGTATCTGATCGGGATGGTCGTTTCATCTCGCATTTTTGGCAGTTGGTCCATTAGGCTTTGGGCACCGAGTTGAGATTGAGTACATCTTTCTATCCGCAGTCAGACGGTCAGACGGAACGGACGATTCAGACATTGGAGGATATGTTGCGGGCTTGTGCTTTAGATTGGGGTAGTGAGTGGGAGTTGCATCTGCCGCTGATCGAATTTACTTACAATAATAGTTGGCATGCATCGATCAAAATGGCGCCTTACGAAGCATTATATGGCAGACAGTGTACGTCTCCACTTTGTTGGGATGAGACCTCGGAACTGGTGGGAACAGAACCGGTCATGTTAATGGAAACTAGAGAGAAGATCTCGATCATTCGAGATAGACTGTTAACTGCTCAGAGTCGACAAAAATCGTATGCTGATGTTCGTCGTCGACCCTTAGAGTTTGAAGTAGGGGATCATGTGTTACTCAAAGTATCACCGACAAGAGGGTTTTACCGTTTTGAGAAGAAGGGGAAGCTCAGCCCGAGATACATTGGGCCGTTTGAGATTCTAGATAGAGTCGGTGAGCTGGCTTATCGGTTGGCATTACCCCCAGCCCTTAGTCACATTAACAGTGTGTTCCACGTTTCTCAATTGAGAAAGTATGTTCCAGACCCGAGTCACATCATTAATTATGGGGATATCGAAGTAGCGGAGGATGTCACATTTGAAGAAAGGCTGGTGAGGATCATTGAGCATCGTGTCAAGCAACTCCGAAATAAGAATATTCCGTTGGTTAAGGTTCAATGGTCGAGGCATGGGGTCGAGAAGGCGACTTGGGAGACCGAAGACAGCATGCGCGCTAAATATCCGGAACTTTTTACCTCTTAAGTTTCGGGACGAAACTTATTTCTAGAGGGGGATAATGTAATATCCGTACTTTTCTTATTTTGGTAATTTCCATTTTTGGAGCATTTTCCATTTTTAGCGACTCGCTTGTAACCGTTTCACTATTTGGAGAATGTTTATTTCTTTACGTTTTGTCATCCGAGCTGTTTCGAGATTGTTCTACTCGATTTTTGTATTTAGCTTGGTATTCTCCGTTCGTTGACTCGTTCTGTGCGATTGTGGTGCGAAACTGTGGTTTCAGATTCTGTGTGAGTTCGTTTAATGTCGTTATACATGTTGTAAGTTTCGGCATAGTTGTTCGTTTCCGTATCGTAGTTTTCGGCCATTTTAGGTCGTTTTGTAATTTCCTAAAAGTTTGGGGCGACCTACCTTTATGGTCGTTTTACTAACCATCGGGTGATTGTGATCGTGTTTCCTTTTAGTGCTTAAGTTCGTTGTCTCGAATCTTTCGCAAGTTACTCTTGTTTCGGAATTTCATCACCTCGTGTTTCCACCGCATTCTTTATTTTCAAACTGTTCAGAATCTGCCCTGGGACTGTATTACGTACTTAACCATTAGAACGCTTACGTACGTAAAGGCTGTTACGTACGTTAAGGCCCTATCCTTATGTACGTAACGACCTTCGAAAAATTGGTCAGGGAGTTTTGCATTTTTTTGTTACATACGTAATGGGATAAATCCTTACGTACGTTATGGGACTTACGTACATTAATCCTTATGGATTACGTACGTAAGCCAGCCTGGGTATAAAAACCCAGGGACAGTCTGAATTTGTCCACTTTTCTTTCTTCCGCTCCTCCTGTGCGACTTGGGCGACTACTGTGCGATTTTTAAGTCTTACACTATCTAGTAATCATCTTCCTTGGAATTGTGGAGTAGTTTGGCATCACCAAATCATCCTCTTTGTCTTCGATGCGAGGTAAATCGCTAGAACCCTAGATTTTTGGGAATTTGGGGGTTTCTTTGTAATATTTCAATTTTAATAGTAAATAGGGAATAAATGAGTTGAGTATAATTTTCCTACCACCAATACAGGTTTTTCCTACGAGATTATGAGTTATACTTGAATCATCGAGAATAGAGAGGATTGGAGTTGCGATCCGCCCTCGTTTAATGTGATGTTGGTATAATCGTGTCGTAGGCAGGGTTTTCGGGCGTATTTCCACTTGATTTTCCGATCGTACTATTGTTGATAGTTATTATACGACTTATTTAGGTCTTAAGTCTTTGAATTCCTTCGTCGGTGGTCTTTTACCTTCTCGAAACAATATGGCATGTCTCAAAGGCAAGTAACTCTTACGAACTTGATATCTTGAATGTGCAAAGTAGTGTATATGAATGTGGAGAGAGTTATGTTCACTCCGGGATGGTCCGACGGGGCCTCGGGGGAATCCTCGCATGGTTGGGTTCACGAAATTTTGGGTTAACCACTCCGGGAGGGTATATCGGGGCCTCGGAGGGATTCGCGCATGGTCGGGTCTATGGTTAATCGGGAGGATTGTGTTTTGTGATACATTGTAGATTTTACATTTCCGGAGAGCATTATCTTATGTGTTTTGAAATTGTCGATGCATGTGCTTTGATATTGTAAGATGTTAGAATTCGTTTGTGTTACTTGCACTAGCTATTCCACGGCTAACCCCATTTGGGGGAAATACGTTTAATGTATTTCAAGTTTAAAGAATGGGGCTGGACGAGCACCGGGACAGTACGACGATGACGGGCAGGTGTGCTACTGTGGAATGTCTAGATATCTTAATTTTTTGTGAGTCTGGATGTAAAACTTCATATTTTGTCTAAACTAATAGATGGTACTCGAGTACTGTAGGAGTTATTTCTTTTGTAGTTGATCACGTCGACCTTGTCGTCTTTGTATTTTGATTTTGGGATTTGTTTCGGAAATTATGGATGAATGTTTGGAGAGTTTGATGTTTTGTTGTGTATGTCGTATATTTTAGCCTTGTGAGTTCTTAGACGGGATTCACGGCGCTGTGACATACTCCAAATATCTTGGGGGTGTTATAGATACCATATTCTGTAACACCCCCAGAGCCATCCGGGAATATTACAGCGTCGTTGGCCCGGAAGCGGAAACCACAAGGCTGAAAGGCATTTTTATAAACATTTCAAATACGTCTAAGCGGCGATGACGGCAATATCTTTTAAATTATGCAAAGACTTTATAAAATCCATTTATCAATACCGTCGTAAAATCTCATTTGAAAGTACAAGGTCAAAACGCCCAAACTCAACAGTTTCAAAAGTATACGTTAAGCCACCGCTTGCACATATTGACAAAATAATTTAGGAAAGCGGTTTTCCAAAATAAAAAAAAGTTCGTAAAATACTAGCAACCCATTTTAAAACTCACTTGCAGTGGATATAACACATAACTAGAAATACTTTTGCAGCGGAAAAATGACAACTAGTCAAAGTACTAAATTCACAAACACACGCCATAGCCAGTATCCTCTCGGAAGCTGATCTCTTCACGGCCGCTACAAGTTCGATATCCCAAGAACATAAAAAGAAATCCCACGACGGGGTCAGCCATAATACTCAACAATGATAACGGTCACATCACATCAATAATTACATATCAATGAAATACTAAGTAGGAATACTACTAATGTAATCTTATCGTCATAACCTTACCAATTCGTGATAACCCTCGTCAAAGTGATCCTCCTATATTCCACATCTCGTATTCTCAAAAACACACTGAATCGTACACAAACATTTGTTCTGTATCCCAGACAATACTCAAGATTCTCAAAACATCATCATAACCCACTGATACGTAATATACCAACTGTCCTACCCAATCCATCGGATAATATCATCAAATCTCAACATGATAATCGAATGCCAATCGACAAACAAGTACCAATAAGAAAATATGGGACGTTCCTCAAGATACACAATCCCACGACAATTCATGTCCGTCTAATCTGAGATTAGATCAATACAACATACGGACCTGGTCCTACAAGAGACCTACAAATGCATACTCACATGATGACATCAATATGCCCACAATAATAACAACAATGTATAATCAATGGAAATCCGATTATCCAGCGCACACAGCATAGATCCCAAGATGATCCTGTTAGACCAGCACGAGGTGGATAACCAAAATATACATATGCACAACAGCAACACATGGGTAATTTGATGATCCAGCGTTCACTGTATAGATCACAATATGATCCCGTCGGACCAACACGAGGTGGAAAAACCTGTCCAATGATCCAGCACATGCTAGCATAGATTCCAAGATGCTCCCGTCAGATCAACATGAGGTGGACATACGACAACAATGCACAAATAGATATTAACAACAATACACAAATGCATGACAACAACAATACACGAATTTATCACAATATGATCGACATAAAATGACAAAAATGATTAGAGTACTTGTCCCGAGTCCTTCTAGAGCAATCTCGATGTCAAAACCATCACCAACAATTTCCTCAATATTCGACGATCCAAAAGTACCATAGACTATAGATAACTCATATCCTTGTCTTTACCATAATGTATTCTCGATACTCAAGTATACCAATAACAACTGTAAATCATATACATTATGATTTAATTCCCAAAATCAGAAAACAATATATGATCCAAATTTCCAGAATTCATAATTATATTCATTGCTATATGTATTATAAACGAATGAAACTGAAACCATTCATTAAATATTAAAAACTGAGCAGGTAATAACTTGCCTCCATACCTATATGATGATAGTGAAGCCGCTACCAATTCCTTGTCATCATCTACCAGCCCCTTGACTCTGACTACAGCAATTCACGAGCATTATCGAACTCGACCGCAACCCACGATTATAACCAACGATCAATTATCTCAATCTATTGCAATAATCGATAAACAACAAGTTCGATACAATCAACAATTAATATAACCAATCCATAAACTCAATGGTTCCACAATGCCTCGATTAACCATGGTTCAAACAACCCAACTCAAACACTTACGAACTCATAACCGCAAACGATTTACGTACGTTGTCTGTTGACTTAGCGGACGTTAGTCACGTTACATAGCGTGCGCTAACGTCATGAAATTGCATGTATTATAGGTACTGATAAACACCTTGCGATTAAGAATACGAATGTAAAGAAAATCATACTCCAAGATCAATCATAACCTTTCCAAATTCAGTCTCATCATCATGATCCATATCTTATCAAGAACATACGAAATCGACCACTATAATCAACATAATATTGGTTCTAATCATTAAATCTATGTTTATATCCAAAACCATTTATATCTTATCACATATTCCTCTATGATGTTATATATATCAAGAACACCAAGAATCATAACATCACTTCCATATTATCATCATATGAACTAAACCACAACACAACCTCAAGAATCCGAAAATGGAATGAGAGATCAACCAATATATCTCTTTACGATAAACCACAATTCAAAACAACAAGAATCATATCAATATCCATATATCAACAACAACATCATAATCCGGTAATCCATCTCATAATCATACATATCAATTCGTACATGCGATGATTATCAACTCAAGAACACCAATATTCAATCCAAGATGAATCCCGAAGTGAAGAGTAATTACCTTTTCGAAGAAATGGGTTGATTCGCAAGGTTGAATCCATTTCCAATCGATTCCAAGCTTAATATTGTTAAAGACAATCAACTCCATAATTACTCAAGTTTTGGACCTCAAAATATCTTCCAGGGACTCTCTCTATCGGTTGAAAGGAAGAAATAGATGAAATGAAGAATAATGCCCAACTGCACATATATATATTGTACATTACTAGCGTGCTCTACTCTTCACAATATAGCGTGCGCTACCTGTCATAGCGTGCGCTAATAGATTTAGATAGTGTGCACCATCATGGCCCATAGGCTATTGCCTTGCTTCGCACAATGATTTGCGTACACAATGCCCATGCAATAACGTACGTAAATACTCTATTTAGCATACGAAGTCTCGGACCTTAGTGTGCGCTACTCGTAGTTGACTTGTTTGTCTGCACATACTCCGAAGATGGGTCCACAGGCCGAAAGCAAACAACAAAGCCGAGATTCCCTTTGACCGATCTACAATTAGCGTGCGTTAAGCACATGCTTAGAATGCACTAATCCTTCATAGCAAACATCCGTTGACCTTATCGGAACATGCACCGAAAGTAGTCGGGTCCACATGTAGATTCCCTCTGATCTGTTCTGCACTAGCGTGCATTAACATTGTGCATTAGCATGCGTAAAATGCCGATGATTTGAGTCGGGACCTACCTGTCGGCCACAGCCTGAATCTTGTCATGATCTTATGTACGTTAACGGTCCTTCTTAGCGTACGTAAGCTCAGTAAATTAGCATGTGCTATCCTTCGCCTTTAGTATGCGCTAAGCCTGCACATTAACGTGCGTTAAGTCCTTATGTTAACATACGTTAATAAGGCTATACTTAGCCGATTCCAAAATGTTCTCGTCCATCATCTCGATATACTAGATACATACACACAACATACTGAATACATATATTCCTTCCAATAATATCCTCTACAATACCCTTGACACACCATATCTTCAAATGTAATTGTCGACCAAGTACGACAATTTTACCAATACAGATGTCTCGGTCCTTCAATTGTTTTATTCCTACTGTACAGATTCCACACTGTGCAGTATAACTTGGATAAAATAACATTAAACAACTATAGTAGAAATTTAGGATATTACATACTACACCACTTAAAATAAGTTTCATCCTCGAAACTTGCAATCCGTCATAAACAACGGTTCAACCAAAATATCTAAAATCATCACGACAACGATCAATCATTACCAAAAGCGAATAACCGAAACAGTATACTTACAAATGCGTGAAGTCGATGATCTCCTGCGATACTAGCAAATGACCGCACTTCAAAGCTTCAATACGCTTACAGTCCCAATTTCACGAATTCAACAAAATGCATCATCTCAGTAGAAATAATCTATCCGTGTCAAATCGTGTCTGCCGGATCGCACAATCAAATCCCAATCCTGATAAAAACTAATATTACACAATACATCTGTAGATGAACTACCCCAAGACAATGACAACAAGTCTAGAACCATTGACACAAAGTACGAACGCTCATACGATCAATAACAATGATCAACCATTACATCAACCTAGAATATCATCAACATGATAACCTCCAATACTTCCAACGAAGGATCAACAATAATCGAGAATACCATCACACGGTAAGCTCCAATACGATCAACATAAAATCACAGGGATAGATATACGAAAGAATAAAATTCTCACAATGTTATATAAATCACATACAATGTCTTAAAGAAACACACCCGACTGTTGAACATACCCCTCGGGCGTATGAACAACTAGTCACAAATCGACAAACATCTTAATCATATATTGAGTGGGAACGACCAATCAATATCTAAAACAACCATCCTGGGGTTACCATCCCCAAATCTACCTTACTAAGAAAGCACTCAAAATACCACATGTGAAGAAAAATCAGTTGACTCAAAAGTCAAAAATCACTATACCAAAATCACGCTACTACCACACCAATAGAGCCACATAGCACCTATGCCTCGGTTTCACAAAACCCAAAGTTCCAAAATCATATTCTGTACTTAATCCACACACGCAACATATTTCTCTTATCTAATCAACCAACCCATCATCCTTGGATAACCAAACTACCATACTGAATTCGAACCTCTTTTCATCGTACCATTGAGGTGTTATCCAGTTTGTGAGTCTCACTCAGAACTTCACCATGATATGCATTA
Organism: Orobanche coerulescens; assembly: GCA_033398695.1. Taxonomy (NCBI): domain Eukaryota; kingdom Viridiplantae; phylum Streptophyta; class Magnoliopsida; order Lamiales; family Orobanchaceae; genus Orobanche; species Orobanche coerulescens. Next base: position 71,395,730 of record CM065801.1, read on the forward strand.
TGCCCTACGTTTGTACGTATACCAATCGTATTTTCAAAACAAGCTTGAAATCATATAATCTTGTAAATAAAACTAATTTTCGAAAGTTCTTTCGAGAATTTCAAAACTGAAAACATATACATTCGCAAGACTACAAAAATCAATTTTCGAAAAGTTAAACCGGCTCGCTTATGTCAAGTACTCTATGACAATTTTTTTCGAATACATGCGATTAAATAAAATGAAATTATGCAAATGATTGACCACATCCATACTCCTGTATACCAATTCGGCTCGTCACCAATTCCACTGATGTTCGGTCGGAAAATCACACGATAGAATCCAAAAATCTTATTGTATAAACTTGTTAAAATCACATTTTTCCACAGATGACATGTTATATCGACATTATCCCATTCTGCAACACTACAACTATGCCATGATGATACATGTTTTTAAAGAGAAGAATACCGTTTCTCAAAAAAATTTTAAGAAAAATGCATTTCCACAATAGCGAGCAAAATAGTTATTCAAAATATATCATTTTGAAAAGTATCGTTTTCAGATGTTCATAAACAGTTTCGTGTATCAAAAAATGAACTAGTATGGCTACATGTTCCTCTTAACCATCCACAACATCACTCCCAACTACATGACTCCGTTTTCCATGTTTAACTAACATATTGATTTTTCATAATCATAGTTTCTCAAGATCACTGATTTTGTCCCAACTATTATATTCTGCCACCTCATACTGTAATACATAATATCTTTCCGAAAGTTTCTCAAAGTACATCAACTTATAACTGCAAATAACCTCAATGCAATTCAAAAATCCAAATACTTACAAATCGTGAAGCAGACGATTCCCCGTGATACTGGCACATGTCTCAACTCCAGAAAATACTCGATACAGATATTTTCAAAACATACATTTTGCAAAATAAGTTCAACTCGAGAACACAACACATCTATTTCCATAGAATCACGTTAATACCATTTAGATAAGTTTGAAACAACCACAATGTCACACTGGTAAATCACATAACACAGAAACCCAAGTGGACAACAAAAACCCAGGGCTCTAACATTTACCAACCACCAACTCAAATGACGTGATAAAAACACGACTTTTCTCAACCTGACAACCTAGGTATCTTCAACCTAAGCTCTAATACCATATTCTGTAACACCCCTAGAGCCATCCGGGAATATTACAGTGCCGTTAGCCCGGAAGCGGAACCCATAAGGCTAAAAGGCATTTTTATAAACATTTCAAATACGTCTAAGCAGAGATGACGGCAATATATTTAAAATTATGCAAAGACTTTATAAAATCCATTTATCAATACTGTCGTAAAATATCATTTGAAAGTACAAGGTCAAAACGCCAAAACTCAATAGTTTCAAAAGTATACGTTAAGCCACCGCTTGCATGTATCGACAAAATAATTTAGGAAAGCGATTTTCCAAAATAAACACACGTTCGTAAAATATTAGCTACCCATTTTAAAACTCACTTGCAGTGGATATAACACATACCCAAAAATACTTTTGCAGTGGAAAAATGACAACTAGTCAAAGTACTAAATTCACAACACATGCCATAGCCAGTATCCTCTAGGAAGCTGATCTCTTCATGACCGCTACAAGTTCGATATCCCAAGAACCTAAAAAGAAATCCCACGATGGGGTCCGCCATAATACTCAACAATGATAATGGTCACATCACATCAATAATTACATACCAAAGAAATACTAAGTAGGAATACTACCAATGTAATCTTACCGTCATAACCTTACCAATTCGTGATAACCCTCGTCAAAGTGATCCTCCTATATTCCACATCTCATATTCTCAAAAACACACTGAATCGTACACAAACATTTGTACTGTATCCCAGACAATACTCAAGATTCTCAAAATATCATCATAACCCACTGATATGTAATATACCAACTCTGTCCTACCTAATCCATCGGATAATATCATCAAATCTCAACATGATAATCGATTGCCAATCGACAGACAAGTACCAATAAGAAAATATGGGACGTACCTCAAGATACACAATGTCACGACAATTCATGTCCGTCTAATCCGAGATTAGATCAATACAACATACAGACCTGGTCCTACAAGAGACCTACAAATGCATACTCGCATGATGACATCAATATGCCCAGAACAATAACAAAAATGTATACTCAATGGAAATTCGATGATCCAGCGCACACAGCATAGATTCCAAGATGATTTTGTTAGACCAGGACGAGGTGGATAACCAAAATATAGATATGCACAACAGCATCACATGGGTAATTTGATGATCCAGCATTCACTGCATAGATCACAAGATGATCCCGTCGGACCAACACGAGGTGGAAAAACCCTTCCAATGATCCAACGCACGCTAGCATAGATCCCAAGATGCTACCATCATATCAACACGAGGTGGACATACGACAACAATGCACAAATGCATATTAACAACAATACATAAATGCATGACAACAACAATACACGAATGTATCACAATATGATCGAAATAAAATGACAAAAATGATTAGAGTACTTGTCCCGAGTCCTTCGAGAGCAATCTCGATGTCAAAAGCATCACCAACAATTTCCTCAATATTCGACGATCCAAAAGTACCATAGACAATAGATAACTCATATCCTCGTCCTTACCATAATGTATTCTCGATACTCAAGTATACTAATAACAACTATAAATCATATACATTATGATTTAATTCCCAAAATCAGAAAACAATATACGATCCAAATTTCCAGAATTCATAATTATATTCATTGCTATATGTATTATAAACGAATGAAACTGAAACCATTCATTAAATATTATAAACTGAGCAAGTAATAACTTGCCTCGATACCGATATGATGATAGTGAAGCCGCTACCAATTCCTTGTCATCGTCTACCAGCTCCTTGACTCTGACTACAGCAATTCACGAACATTATCGTACTCGACCGCAACCCACGATTATAACCAACGATCAATTATCTCAACCTATTGCAATAATCGATAAACAACAAGTTCAATACAATCAACAATCAATATAACCAATCCATAAACTCAATGGTTCCACAATGTCTCGATTAAACACGGTTCAAACAACCCAACTCAAACACTTACGAACTCATAACCACAAATGATTTACTTACGCTGTCTGTTGACTTAGCGGATGTTAGTCATGTTACATAGCGTGTGCTAACGTCATGCAGTTGCATGTATTATAGGTACCGATAAACACCTTGAGATTACGAATACGAATGTAAAGGAAATCATACTAAGATCAATCATAACCTTTCCAAATTCAATCTCATCATCATGATCCATATCTTATCAAGAACATACGAAATTGACCACTATAATCAACAAAATATTGGTTCTAATCATCAAATATATGTTTATATCTAAAACCATTTATATCTTATCACATATTCCTCTCTGATGTAATATATACCAAGAACACCAAGAATCATAATATCACATGAACTAAACCACAACACTACATCAAGAATCCGAAAATGGAATGAGAGATCAACCAATATCTCTTTACGATAAACCACAATTCAAAACCACAAGAATCATATCAATATCCATATATCAACAACAACATCATAATCCAGTAATGCATCTCATAATCATACATATAAATTCGTATATGCGATGATTATCAACTCAGGAACACCAATATTCAATCCAAGATGAAATCCCGAAGTGAAGAGTAATTACCTTTTTGAAGAAATGGGTTGATTCTCAAGGTTGAATCTATTTCCAATCGATTCTAAGCTTAATATTGTTAAAGACGATCAACTCTATAGTTACTCAAGGGTTTGGAAACTCATAATATCCTCTAGGGACACTCTCTATCGGTTGAAAGGAATAAATGGACGAAATGAAGAATAATGCCCAACTGCTCATATATATGTTGTACATTACTAGTGTGCGCTACTCTTCACAATATAGTACCTGCCATAGCGTGTGCTAATAGATTTAGATAGCGTGTGCTATTGTGGTCCATAGGCTACTGCCTTTCTATGCATAATGATTTGCGTACGTAATGCCCATGCAATAACGTACGTAAATACTCTGTTTAGCGTACGCAAGTCTCCGACCTTAGCATGTGCTACTCGTAGTTGACTTGTTTGTCTGAACCTACTCCGAAGATGGGTCCACACGCCAAAAGAAACCGACAAAGCCGAGATTCCCTTTGACCGATCTACAATTAGCGTGTGTTAAGCCCATGCTTAGCGTGCTAATCCTTCATAGCAAACATCCATTGACATTATCGGAACATGCGCTGAAAGTAGTCAGGCCCTCACATAGATTCCCTCTGATTTGTTCTGCACTAGCGTGCGTTAACATTGTGCATTAGCGTGCGCTAAATGCCGATGATTCGGGTCGGGACCTACCTGTCGGCCACAACCTAAATCTTGTCCTATATGATCTTACGTACGTTAACGGTGCTTCTTAGCATATGTAAGCTCAGAAAATTAGCGTGCGCTATCCTTCGCCTTTAGCGTGCGCTAAGCCTGCACATTAACGTGCGTTAGTCCTTATGTTAACGTACGTTAATAAGGCTATAGTTAGCCGATTACAACTGTTCTCGTCTATCGTCTCGATATACTAGATATATACACACGACATACTAAATACATATATTCCTTCCAATAATATCCTCCTACAATACGCTTTGACACACCATATCTTCAAATGCAATTATCGACCAAGTACGACAATTTTTCCAATACATATGTCTCAGTCCTTCAATTGTTTTATCCCTACTGTACAGATTTCACACTGTGCAGTATAACTTCGATAAAATAACATTAAACAACTATAGTAGAAATTCAGGATATTATAATTATGACTACCCGCATTAAAAGAATTAATTCGACGGCACAAACAAAATCCCGTTACTGTATAATATTTAATCCTCTCGTCGCGTGATATCCTAGTTAAGCATAAGGCATGTATAAGTCGACCTTATATAGCTTACTTAATATTCTTTATCTCTAGTTACAATTGTTCAACTCAAATATTTATCAATAACTCTTTATTGATCAATTTGAGCATGGCCATGTATTTAAACAATTTAACTTATCAAGGGCCCATGGATATCTTCTCCGTTTTATAGGAGGGACAAGTCCCCTCTGGACAAACTACTTCACTCTGCATAAATCATACTGTATCCAATCACAAACTGTATGGTCCCTTGTTACAGAAGAAATTGGTATTGTGTTAAAATACGATACTCATTATGTAGGAAACTGTAGTGTCTTTAGGTGGTAAGTATTTAAATAATATATCACAATCAGAGGAATTATAATGACTTAATCCATATATAATTCTCTTTGTTAGGTCATATCCAATACGATGTCTCTACATGTATCTATGACGTGATATAACATCTCATGTTCATGACCAATAGAGCATAGTCATCGTACCATCATCATACTAGTAATCATATTACTAGGAATATCTAGAATAAATATTCTTTAATACTTTAACGAGCTTTACTATCAAGTCACATACTTGATGATCGTAAGCAGAATATTAATTCGATAATATAATTAATATTATAATAATAAATGTCTCCACATTATATTATTTGAACAGTAGACTTAGAGCATAATACTAACAATCTCCCACTTATTTTTAGTCCTATAGAGGCATAAACTGAAGACCCATAACCTTTATATGACCATCATACTTCGCTTGAGAAAGCGACTTGGTTAAAGGATCCGCTATGTTATTATCCGTGTGAACTTTGCATATCCTCACATTGCCACGAGTGACAATCTCTCAAATGAGGTGAAACTTTCTAAGTACGTGTTTGGATGCTTGTTCTGATCTTAGTTCTTTAGCTTGTACAGTAGCTCCATTGTTACCACAGTGCAAATTTACTGGATCAACAATGCTAGGAACCACATCCAGTTCACCAATGAACTTCCTCATCCAAACATCTTCTTTAGCTGCTTCCGAATCGGCTATGTACTCAGCTTCCGTTATAGAGTCAGTGGTTGTTGGTTGTTTGGAACTCTTCCAGCTAACAGCATCACCATTCAAGCAAAATTTATATCTAGAATGCGATTTTGAATCATCTTGGTCAGTCTCAAAACTGGCATCGACATAGCCATTAAGGACCAAGTCACTATCTTGACCACCATTATCAAGAACATATCTTTTGTCCTTCTCAAGTACTTAAGTATGCTTTTGACTACGGTCTAGTGAGCCTCACTAGGGTCAGACTGGTATATACTAGTTGCACTCAATGCAAATGATACATCCAGTCTAGTACATATCATGGCATACATAATAAATTCTATAGCTGAAGCATAAGGTATCAAGATCATTCTATCTCTCTCTTCCTTCGAACAAGGACTTTGAGTTTTACTAAGATTTATGCCATGTGACATAGGTAAGAATCCTTCCTTACTATTAAGCATACTGAATCATTTCAGTACCTTGTTAACATATGTACTTTGACTGAGGGCAAGAAGCCTTTTAGATCTATCTCTATAAATCCTTATACCCAGTATATAGGCAGCTTCCCCAAAGTCCTTCATTGTAAAACATTTACTTGGCCAAAGCTTAACACTTTGCAAAGTAGGGATGTCATTTCCAATGAGTAGGATATCATCCACATAGAGTACTACAAAAATAATTGCGCTCCCACTAATATTCTTCTATACACAAGGTTCGTCTTGATTTCTAGTGAAACCAAACTCTTTGATTTTTTCATAAAAACAAAGATTCAACTCCGGGATGCCTGCTTCAAACCATAAATGGCTCTTAGAAGCTTACATACTGTATTAGGATTATTAGAATCGACAAAACCTTCGGGCTGTATCATATACACATCCTCATCTAACTTCACATTAAGAAAAGCAGTTTTTACATCCATTTGCCATATTTCATAGTCATAATATGCCGCTATGGCAAGTATAATTCTACTTGATTTCATCATTGTGACTGGCGAAAAGGTTTCATCATAGTCAATACCATGAGTTTGTCTGTATCTTTTCGCCACGAGTCGTGATTTGTATGTTTGTCATACATGTCCTTTTTATTGTAAAGATCCATTTGCAACCAATTACTTTGGAACCTTCAGGAAGATCAATCAAAGTCCATACTTGATTATCATATATGGATTGCATTTCGGATTTCATCCCTTCAAGCCAACTTTCGCATTCAATGCTAGTAGTTGCTTCATTGTAGGTTGTGGGCTTATCTAGATCTATGAGTTTCATATTGCTGTCATCTGTGATGAGAAATACATATCTCTCAGGTTCACGATGATAACGTCTAGACCTACATGGTGCTGGTATATAATAAGTGGTCTCAACATCTCTATGTAAGTTTAAATAAGTTTTATCTAAGGGTTCAGTATCTATTTGTGGCTCTCTCATCTCATGAAGAGTTATTTTGATCCCACTATTTTTCTTGGAAATAAATTCCGTCTCAAGGAATACTCTAGATCGAGCAACAAACACTTTGTTCTCTAATAGGATGTAAAAGTAATATCCTTTAGTTTCCTTAGGATATCCTACAAAAAGATATTAATCCAATTTGGGTGATAATTTATCAGTGATAAGTCGCTTCACATAAGCTTCACAGCCCCAAATCTTAAGGAAAGACAAAACAGGTTGTTTCCTTGTCCATATCTCATATGGTGTGCTTTGAACCAATTTAGATGGTACTCGATTTAAAATGAACGCAATAGTCTCTAAGGCGTAACCCTAAAAAGAAATTGGAAGATCAGCTTGACCCATCATCGATCTAACCATGTCTAACAAGGTTCGATTTCTCCGTTCCTACACACCATTCAATTAAGGTGTTCCAGGTGGAGTTAGTTGCGAAAGAATTACACAATCTTTGTGATGATTGTCAAATTCATGGCTCAAATATTCACCACCACGATTTGATCGTAGTGCTTTATTAGTTTTGCCTAACTGATTTTGTACTTCATTTTGAAACTGCTTGAATTTCGTAAACGACTCAGACTTATGACTCATTAAGTAGATATATCCGAATCTGCTCAAGTCATTCATGAATGTTATTAATTATTGGAGACCTCCTCTAGCATTTGTATTCATTGGTCCACATACATCAGTATGTATTAAGCCCAATAAATCTGCAGCTCTCTCAGTATGGCCCATGAAAGGAGCTTTGCTCATTTTGCCTAATAATCAAGATTCGCACGTATCATATGGTTCTAAATCAAATGTGTCCAAGATTCCATCTTTATGGAGTTTGGTTATACATTTCTCGTTTATATGGCCCAAATGACAATGCCAGAAATATGTTTGGTTTAAATCATTTGATTTAAGTCTTTTGACATTTATGTTACAGACAGATTTGGAACTTTCAAGATTTATGGGATATAATCTCCCACTCATCAAGGCATCTCCATAAAAAACACTTTTATTAAATATGAACATTACACTATTCTTAATAGTAAAGTCATATCCTTCCAAATCAAGGCAAGCAACTGATATAATGATTCTACACATAGCAGGAAAGCAGTAAAAATTATTAAGTTTCAATACATGTCCACTTGGTAGTTTTATATCATAAGTCCCTACAGCAATAGCAACAACTTTTGCTTTATTTCCAACACGTAGGTCCATGTCACCTTTTTCCAGTTGTCTACTCTTTCACAGCCCCTGCACATTCACACAAATGTGAGCTTCACTACCGGTATCTAATACCCATGATGAAGAAGTAGATAAATTGACTTCTATAACAAGAATATCTGAAGCAACAGTCTCACCGCTCTTCTGTTTCCTCATTTCTCCCAGGTAGACCTTGCAATTCCTTTTCCAATGACCAGTTTCAGTGCAGTGGTAGCAAGTCCCTTCTTTGGATTGTTTCGATGAATTCTTGAAAGGTTTAGGTTTAGGTTTAGGCAACATTTGCATTTTACCCTTACCTTTATCTTTTGGGGCCATCTTATTCCCTTTCTTTTCATTTCATTTCTTTTGAACTATTAAAACATTAGGAACAACTTTCTTAATGTTTGTCTCAGTTGGTTTTAGCATCCCATGCAACTCAGTAATAGTTTTCTCCATGCTGTGGATGTTGAAGTTTAATAAAAACTGATCGTACTCTGAAGGCAGTGATGCTAAGATCATATCTGTAGCGAGTTCCTGACTGATAGGAGCTCCTATCCTTTCAAGATGATCAATGCAGCCATTCATCTTAAGGACATGAGCACTCACAGAAGTACCTGAAGACATTTTACAATCATTCAATAGCCTGAGTTCCGATAAGATCACCTAGGCCTTACTGCATCTCTAATGTTCGATGAAATTCGCTTCTTTTGCCTTCGTAGTGGCAAACCTCTCCAGATGGGCTTGATCTTGGAACATTTCCTTAAGTTGATCCATCATTTCATAAGCTTCCATGTCCTCGACATGTATCTGCAGCTCCGAGTTCATGGTTTCTAGCATAAGGCATGTCACATCCAAAGAATCATTCATATGCTTACTATAAGCATATTTTTGAGCTTTGGTAGCGGTTGTTTCCGTTTCATCAGGAATTGGGTTTTCCAGAATGTACTGCTTCTTTTCAGCTTTGAGAACAATTCTCAAGTTCCTTGACTAATCAAGGTACTTAGTGCCAGAAAGTTTTTCTTTGTGAAGAATTGATCGCAATGAGTTTGTATTGATTGACGCCAGTGATTCTACTGTTGGGATTCGGTGCCTAAAACGAAAGCCCAGCGGAAGCGGTAAAATGAAAATTAATTAGATTTGAATCCCTACGAGGATCGATCACGCTACGTATATACGAATATATAAACGAAAATCAAGAGTTGTAAGAAACTCACCCTTGAAGTCCGTTGATTGAATGGAAACCTTCGATTGAGCTATTCCCCAAGCTTTACTCGTATTCTCAATAATCCGAAGCACTCCAAGTGCTTGAACGATCCAACGCCGAAAACACCGCGTCTCTACTTGCCACGCGCCGGAAAAATGATCAGAACAACAACACCCGATTAACCTCTAAGGTTACGGCAAGAATCAAGTGATGAAACTTGTTATAATTACACTATAAGTGTACAATTATATATCTCTCAATTAATTTCCCTCCAAGGAAAATATGAATGAAAATGAAGAACACAAAATGACACTCTACTTCTTTCCTTGATGAAAATGCCGTGAGTCTTCTAAGGGAGAAGAGAAAGAGAGTTTTTATTTTGGTCTTCAAAATCATTCACAGGATAATGCCTCCCACAAAATCTCCTTTTCCTTATTATAAGAGATATGAAATCTCATATGTCACAAGTCTTCCAACATGAAATCAAGACTATGACCAAGGTAAGAAATCAAGGTGAGTTCGGTTCGTTTCGGATGAGTTCGGTTCGTTTCGGACTCCCGAGAGTCCAAACAGATAAACTCCGATTCCGTTCCGATGTATTTATATCGATTAATTAATCCAATTAATTAATCATATCAAATACATGATAACATAATTAAATTCTCCAAGAAATAATTGTATTCATGAATTAAATTAATCACCCAATAATTTATTTTATCCATTAGGCCGTAAATCAATTTATCCAATAAATTGATTTAGACATCCAATGTCCCAAATTAGATATCTAATATCTAATATTCATACTGAGAGAATAAGCTCGATATATATCGACGTCTATCCTAATGCACGACTCGGTAGGTCCGTGTCAGTCAGCAATGGGAGGAACCAAAGAGTAGTAGCACCACCTAGCCAGCCCGTTGGCCTACACTGTACCCCAACTAAGAACGAATGATTGGGATCATTCAAGAACCATTCTGTCGTGAATACCAATATACGTATAAACCCTTCTTTCAAATTTCCCGATCAAGTTATAGGGTCACGGTCAGTCAAACCCTATCTATACTTGACGCTATGCATGCGTTAACGCAAATCGAGATCATCGAGCTCTCATGTATCCAATACAACTAGCTCCAATGCTTTGGCCAAAGACTTATGATCTCATCTGCCAATAACCGCATAGGACATATAACCCGCTCACTAACGGGAGAAAGAATTCTATCTTGATATTCAGTAGGACCTGCTACTTGCCAATCAAGATGCACGTCGAGGTTGACCCCCACCTTCCGGTTTACAAGGTCGAACTACTCTAACGAAAATCTTGACGTCACAAGCACATTCCTACTAAATCCACAAGTCGAAGGTTTACGAATACCTATCACAACCTTTCGATTCCGTCATTGACTGTCCCGGAGTGAAATCCATGTGACGAATCGAGGGTTGTTTCGGTTCGAGTATACTAATCCAATCGGCATACCTATAACATGTGCTCCCACTAACCATTTGTGTTCGACAGGCACTCTCCATGTCAAACAACACGTCATACAACTCTTCACATAAACTTAACGCCCAGTCAAGTTTCATCGACTTGTGAACGATTAAGTATTTGAGCTATAAACCTTTCCAGTGCCGACCCCTTATCCAATAAAGAGTGGAACGTTTTGCTCTCAAATACACGGACTAGTTTCTATATACATATTTATGAGTTAGGAATGCCAGTAACTTCCAGTAAATAAAGAAACATCCATTGCCTTATATTAATGATTTACATAATTACAAGTACAATGCCCTCACTCAACATCCTCTGAGTGGCATTCGAGGGCATACTCCTAACAATCTCCCACTTGTACTCAATGCCACATACTATGTTATCTAATACCCATGTTCTCTAGAGGATTCTCCAAGCTAGTCTGAGAAAGTGGCTTGGTTAGTGGACCAGCGACGTTGTTGGACGAGTCTACTCTGTGCAGCATAATATATCCCTTGCGAACAAATTCTCTTGCGAGATGATACTTCCTCTCAATATGTTTGGTGCTGTTGTGAAACCTAGGCTCCTTGGCCTGCGCTACAGCTCCGTCGTTGTCGAAGTACAGCGGAACAGGTAGCTCAGCACATGGTATCACTTGAAGTTCTCCCAGAAACTTCTTAATCTAGAACCCTTCCTTGGAAGCCTCCGAGGCTGCTTGATACTCAGCCTGACAGGTGGAATCAGCAGTCGCGCTTTGCTTGGCGCTACGCAAAGATACTGCTCCTCCATTAAGAGTAAATATGTAGCCATAAGTAGACATCGAGTCGTCCTTCAGTCCTTGGAAGTCCGAATCAGTGAATCCCACCACATCTAATTCTCCACCGCCATACATCAGAACCATATTTCTAGTCTTTCTTAAGTACTTGAGAACGTTCTTTATGGCAGTCCAATGTTCCCTACCTGGGTTTGCCTGAAACCTACTCACCACGCTTACAGCATGCGCGATGTCAGGTCTTGTACACAACATAGCATACATAAGGCTACCCACGGCCGAAGCATATGGTATATTACTCATTTCCTTTCTTTGTTCCTCACTTTGAGGACACATCTTCAAGGAGAGTTTTATTTCATGTCGCATCGGTAGGAACCCTCTTTTAGAATGATCCATCTTAAATCTCTTTAAGATATTATCTATATAGAGGGCTTGGGAAAGACCTATTGTTCTCTTCGCTCTATCCCAGTAGATCTAAATACCAAGAATATAGGTTGCTTTTCCCAAGTCTTTCATGGAGAAATTACTCAAAAGCCAAGCTTTCACAGAACTGAGCATTCCCACATCATTTCCTATTAGTAGAATGTCATCTACATATAGTACTAAGAATGCGATCTTGCTCCCACTAACCCTATTGTATACACAAGGTTCCTTTTCATTTTGCAAGAAGTTAAACTCTTTGACCGCCTCGTCAAAATGAAGGTTCCAACTACGCGACGCTTGCTTCAGTCCATAAATGGAACGCTGAAGCTTGCACACTTTCTGAATATCGACTTCGGACACAAAGCCTTTAGGCTATTCCATATAGATTTCCTCCTCGAGGAATCCATTAAGGAAAGCCATCTTTACGTCTATTTGCCATATCTCGTAATCGTGGTAGGCAGCTATAGCAAGCTTCATGCGAATAGACTTGATCATGGCTACGGGCAAGAAGGTATTGTGGTAATCGATCCCTTCCTTCTGGGTATAACCATTTGCCACAAGCCTGGACTTATAGGCGTCAACCTTGGCATCACCATCAGTCTTTCTCTTGTAGATCCACTTGTTCCCAATAGGCACTATGCCCTTGGGGCGGTCTACTAGAGTCCAGACCTGATTGACATGCATCGAGTCTACCTCAGCTTCCATAGCTTCACGCCATTTCACAGAGTCTACATCCACCATCGGTTGGTCATAGGTCGTTGGGTCAGTCTCTTGGCTATCACTTGGAACCTCATAGAGACCCAGCTCCTCCAAGTGCACAAGCCCATACCTCTCAGGTAAATGAGACACCCTACTAGACCTACGAGGTGGTTGTACTTGTGTTTCAGAAGGTTCGGTACCAGTTTCTTGCACAGGTGTCTCCCGAGGAGTTTCATTGTATTCTTCTAAAGAAATACTTCTACCGGCTCCGCCTTCCTGAATGAACTCATCTTCTAGGAAGTGTGCTTGTAAAACAACAACAATCTTTCGATCTTTGGTCATGTAGAATAGATATCCCATCGTCCCAGACGGGAATCCAATGAAACGTCCCTTCGCGGACCTAGCTTCCAACTTCTCCACCTTAGTCTTCTTGACATAGGCGGGACATCCCCAAATCCTAATGTGATTAAGACTTGGTTTCCTGCCCTCCCACATCTCATGTGGAGTTTTAGGAACGGATTTGGAAGGACATCTGTTCAATATGTAAGCGGCAGTCAGGAGTGCATACCCCCACAGGTAAATCAGTAAGTCAGTATAGCCCAGCATGGAACGGACCATGTTCAACAAGGTCCAATTCCTTCTTTCTGACACACCATTTAACTGAGGAGTACCTGGAGGTGTTAGTTGTGAAACTATTCCATGTTCCTTAAGGAACTCGTCAAACTCCATACTCATATACTCGCCACCTCGGTCCGACCAAAGTGCTTTGATATGATTACCAGTTTGTTTCTCGACTAGGGCCTTGAATTCCTGGAATTTCTCAAAGGCCTCGGGTTTATGTTTCATTAAGTATACATAACCATACCTAGTATGATCATCCGTAAACATAATGAAATATTGATATCCGTCACGTGCTACTTCCAACGCACCACATACATCGGTATGGATTAATCCCAGTTTATTAGTGGCTCTTTCAAAGGTCCCTGTGAAGGGGGACTTAGTCATTTTGCCTTTAAGGCAAGATTCACAAGTAGAAAAGGGATCCGATCCCAATGGACCCATAAGTCCATCTTTTTCCATCTTGTAAACCTTGGTCTGACCAACATGACAAAGTCTAAGATGCCATTTCAAAACTTGATTGGTTTCATCCCTACCATGTTCTCTAGTCATAGTATTCATTCACAACTACTTTGTTGCTGAGGTTTAGATGATACAATCCATTTAACAATGTAGCAATATCCACTAGTTTATTTCTGAAATAAATTTTGCAGGAACCATCACCAATGAAAAATAAAAAGCCCTTTCGGTCCATGACCGGAATAGATATAATGTTTTTGTGCCCCTTAGGCAAAACAAGTACATCTTCTAAAGTCAAAATAAAGCCGGATTCTAAACCCAAAAGAAGTGATCCTATGTCGGTCGCCTCGACACTATGCCCGCTTCCGACTGTGATCATAACTTCTCCATTTCCAGGCTTCCTACTTTGTTCCAGATCCTGATTCACGGTACAAATATGAGAACTAGCACCAGAATCCGATTCAGAAGTAGAAAACAGAGTAACAATTTGTTTCCAAAACTAAAAGTTCTGTAACTGAAGTGCCATGAAGAATCGGACACTCTCTAGCCCAGTGGCCCAGCTCACCGCACTTGAGACAAGCGTCTTTCTTCTTGCTCTTTGGAACCGTTGGGGACTTGCCCTTGCCCTTGAAGTCCTTGACATGTGGTCCAGTCTTCTTCTTGGTCTTTTTCTTCTTGTTCTTAGACCTCCGAGGTCCAGAAGAAATCACAAGAGCAGACTCCTTCATCCGCGGAGTCTTCATCTGAGACTGAGAGGTCACAAGTTTGTTCATTACCCCAGCTAAATTACATGCAATATCATTGTAGTTGAAGTTCATAACAAACTGTGAGAAGGAATAAGGGAGAGACTGAAGGATAAGGTCGGTTTGGAGAGAAGTATCCATTTTAAAATCAAGAGCCTCCAATCTCTCGATCATGGATATCATTTTGAGGACGTGTTCCCCAACCTTATCACCTTCCTTCATCCTTGCACCGAACAGTTGCTTGGATATCTCATATCTAGCAGTTCTGCTGTGCTCACCATAAAGTTCGGTTAAGTGAGATAGAATCTACCTAGCAGAAGTCATTTCTCATGAGCTCTCTGAAGCTCATTAGACATGGAAGCCATCATATAAGCACGGACTTTCATGTCATCCTTAACCCACTTTTCGTGGTTTTCAATCTCTTCCTGATTGGCTCGGGTCCGCACAGGAGGCGCCGGAATGTCCATCTCCAAGACGTATCCCAGTGCCTCTATACTGAGGACAATCATCAGATTTCGGAGCCAATCCACAAAGTTAGGTCCCATTAAGGTGTTCTTTTCGAGTAGAATTGCGAGTGGATTCATTGTCATATTGAGAGTTATGTCTGCATTAAGTATAACAGATTAATTAGTGACTTGTTATATTATGTTCTGAGTATAGAATTAAGGTCTTTTCTATTCTTGTTACCCAGCTCCCACTATTTTTATCGGAATTACACACTCCCATGTGAAATCCGGAAGTATCGTCGCTCTACTTCATAGTGGTGATCGAGTTCTTTATAAATCTTAATAGAGGGCAACCGAACAGATATCTAGTCTATTAATTTTCATAAAGTGGTGTCCAACACCAACCCATATAATGGATGATTCGATCTTCTTTTTCCCCTTGTTCACTCCCCTCAACTTATACAGTTTCTATGATTCGTGAACAAGTTAAGTTTATACCATCGACGCAAATCAGTTTCACAATTGAATTTTATCCGTCAACCTATCAGGTTTCTAGGAATAAAATTTGCTCCAACCGAAGGCATCCAATGCGCTCCTGGTAATTTATCCATCCTCCCCGAACGACTACCCCGATTACTCGGAAGCATAGCACATCCAGTTTGGATTTCAATTTCCCGAAAACTCGATGGCGGGAAGGAAAACCTTGAAACCTTATAAACTTAATAATTTGTCGTGGGAGAATTTTCGCGATTAACGTTACACTTTGCACATTAATCATTTTAGCGCGTTTGTGGCATTCATACAATATGAAAAAACCATTCACAACCTAGTGGCTATCAACATGTGGTTCATGGACCGTTCCTAGATAACAAAAACTCCGTAATCTAATTACAAGTCTTCGTCTTGAATCTTCGTCTTCTCGAAACGGATCTTCCTCCGGCCTTCGTCATTACATATAAATTTTACATTGAAAATTGCATCCTAGATACAAATATTTCTAGTAAAATAAATAGGCTCAAAACGGCCTTTACAACCCAATCGAATAAAACGAAAGATTCAAAACTAAGTCCACGAACCACATCCCCATTCAAAAGCATTCATCTAATAAATACTAAATAAATGAAAAGTGTAGAGATACATTGATCCAATCAACAATACGAACCGATCCAATCGATTCAAAACGAATTAATCCAATTAATTCAAACAACCGTCAATTTTAACTTGTTCCGGACGAAAAAATATTTTATTAAATTAATTCCCCTAAGAATATAATTACCATAATTAAATCTTAGTCAAATTAAATCCAATTTAATTTGTGGGAAAGTAATTATCGCACGAAATATAAAAAATGGAGTCGGAAAACACGACGGCTAAAGCAGGACACTACCAATGAGGATGCCGAGCGGGAACTGCCACAGTGCAAACCTGACCTGCCTGTTTGCCGAGCACGGCCGGAAGGCTGCCGATCAAGACTCGCTCCATTGTGACGGCCGTCCATACAGGGCCAGATCATGAGGCCACAGCGACTCCAAGTGCCGGGTCCGTTTATGTTTTTGGCTCGTTTTTTCGCCCCGATTCCAAAAATAATATTTTTCTAATCTTCATATTACTCATTTAAATCAGTTTTTCAAAAGAAAAATAGATTTATATTGTAACATAAAATCATGAAAAATTAATTTTTAGATGAACAATAGAAAATCAACGATTAATACGATTATGATTCCAAATCATACACCATCTAATCAAGCATTCCAAATGTTAATATCGTATATACGATCGCAAGACCTATGATCCGATACCACTGTTGGGATTCGGTGCCTAAAACGAAGGCCCAACGGAAGCGGTAAAATGAAAATTAATTCGATCCAAATCCCTGCGAGGATCGATCGAGGTACGTATATACGGATATATAAACAAAAAGCAAGAGGTGTAAGAAACTCACCCTTGAAGTCCGTTGATTAAATGGAAACCTTCGCTTGAGCTATTCCCCAAGCTTTACTCATATTCTCAACGATCCGAAGCACTCCATGCGCTTGAATGATCCAACGCCGAAAACACCGCGTCTCTACTTGTCACGCGCCGGAAAAACGATCGGAACAACAACACCTGATTAACCTCTAAGGTTACGGCTAGAATCAAGTGATGAAGCTTGTTATAATTACACTCTAAGTGTACAATTATATATCTCTCTCAATTAATTTCCCTCCAAGGAAAATATGAATGAAAATGAAGAACACAAAATGACACTCTACTTCTTTCCTTGATGAAAATGTCGTGAGTCTTCTAAGGGAGAAGAGAAAGAGAGTTTTTATTTTGGTCTTCAAAATCATTCACAAGATAATGTCTCCCACAAAATCTCTTTTCCTTATTATAAGAGATATGAAATCTCATATGTCACAAGTCTTCCAGCATGAAATCAAAACTATGACCAAGGTAAGAAATCAAGGTGGGGCCGGCCTCTAGAAGAAATCGGACGAGTTCGGTTCGTTTTGGACTCCTGAGAGTCCAAACAGATAAACTCCGATTCCGTTCCGATGTATTTATATCGATTAATTAATCCAATTAATTAATCATATCAAATACATGATAACATAATTAATTTCTCCAAGAAATAATTGTATTCATGAATTAAATTAATCACCCTGTAATTTATTTAATCCACTAAGCCGTAAATCAATTTATCCAATAAATCGATTTAGACATCCAATGTCCTAAATTAGATATCTAATATCTAATATTCATACTGAGAGAGTAAGCTCGATATATACCGATGTTTATCCTAATGCGCGACTCGGTAGGTCCGTCTCAGTCAGCAATGGGAGGAACCAAAGAGTAGTAGCACCACCTAGCCAGCCTGATGGCCTACACTGTACTCCAACTGAGAACGAATGATTGGGATTATTCAAGAACCATTCTGTCGTGAATACCAGTATACATATAAACCCTTCTTTCAAATGTCCCAATCAAGTTATAGGGTCACGGTCAGTCAAACCCAATATGTACTTGACGCTATGCATGCGTTAATGCAAATCTAGATCATCGAGCTCTCGTGTATCCAATACAACTAGCTCCAATGCTTTGGCCAAAGAATTATGATCTCATCTGCCAATAACCGCATATGACATATAACCCGCTCACTAACGGGAGATAGAATTATATCTTGGTATTCAGTAGGACCTGCTACTTGCCCGTCAAGATGCACGTCGAGGTTGACCCCCACCTTTCGGTATACAGGGTCGAACTACTCTAATGAAAATCTTGACGTCACAAGCACATTCCTACTAAATCCTCAAGTCGAAGTTTCCCGAATACCTATCACAACCTTTCGATTCCGTCATTGACTGTCCCGAAGTGAAATCCATGTGACGAATCTAGGGTGAGTCGGTTCGAGTATACTAATCCAATCAGCATACCTATAACGTGTGCTCCCACTAACCATTAGTGTTTGATAGGCACTCTCTATGTAAAAGAACACGTCATACAAGTCTTCACATAAACTTAACGCCCAATCAAGTTTCAGCGACTTGCGAACGATTAAGTATTTGAGTTATAAACCTTTCCAGTGCCGACCCCTTATCCAATAAGGAGTGGAACGTTTCGCTCTCAAATACACAGACTAGTTTCTATATGCATATTTACGAGTTAGGAATGCCAGTAACTTCCAGTAAATAAAGAAACATCCATTGCCTTATATTAATGATTTACATAATTACAAGTACAATGCCCTCACTCAACATCCTCTGAGTGGCATTCGAGGGATTGGGTTTCCAGAATGTACTGCTTCTTTTCAGCTTTGAGAACAATTCTCAAGTTCCTTGACTAATCAAGGTAATTAGTGCCAGAAAGTTTTTCTTTGTCAAGAATTGATCGCAATGAGTTTGTATTGATTGATACCAGTGATTCTACAATATTTAATATGCAAAGTTATTCGTGAGATATATTGATTTTAAAATCTAACGACCAAGTAAATGCAAGCACAACTATGGCATGTCCCTCGCAAATAAAAGAAGTTTAGTTTTTATCAATAGAGATGACATCTTATGTCAACATGTTAGTCTCAAATATTATGTATCACATACACATATATGAATTATAATCTAACGATCAAATAACCACAGACACAGCTTTGGCATGTCCCCTGTAATTAAGAAATGCTTTAGATTATCATTTGGGATGACATCTTATGTCATTTTAATAGTATTAATCCCAAATAAGCCATAGGTCCAAAAATGTTTAGTATAACCTATATAAGTCCTGACCATTTAAAACATATGTATTAGCTTGTTTATTTATCTCGCCTCCATAAGATAAAATCCATACACCCTGCTTTGGCAGAGCCATATTAGAAATGATCGAATGTTTGACAAGTGTTTTGGAAATGGTTGGCTCTCGAGACTTATATTTCACATCAATTGATTTTAATAAAACTATTTTATCAAAATTTGATTATTACAAAATATTTACCATGTATCACATACATGTAAAAGTTTTAATGAGTTAGATTTATTTGGAAATAACGATTATTAAGCAAATAAAAAATATGATGCATCTCATACAATCATATGCTAATTTAAATATGATGCATCTCATACAATCATATGCAATCTAAATATGATTTATCTCATACATTCACATGAACAATATGGTGTGGTGTGGTATAGCCATAGATCCTATTATGATATTCGTTAATATCAATAGGTCGTTCGGTGTAATCTTCGATAACACCTTTCTTCTTGAATTCCTTGTAAGTTGCTCGTCTCCTTCGTCTTCCTTTTATAGCTAGAACTATTCTAAACTATATCTTTACATTTTGTAATAGAAACCTCGAGTTACATTCGAGGGGAGTAAGATGAGAAGATAAATTACAACAAGATAATAAGAAGGCTCGACCTACAAGTCGTATTATGAATATTACAACAAATCATCAATATTGATCTAGTATGGCTATACCAACCATGATGCATTAACTATTTAAGCATTCAAAAGCACATATAATATATAAAATGTACTAAATATCGACCATCGATAAGTTAGACATTATATAAAATATGTCAAATATCGACAATCGATATATTATAAAGTTCTGAGGCGTTAACTTCGAACCGGGTAAAATGGGAAATTAATATCCAGGAATAAACAAAGAAAATGAGCCCGAAACGGGTCAGGAATAGGCCTGGGCCGCATTCCGAGCAGCCTGGATTGCGATCCATAGGCAGACCGCACTGCAGGACCGCGGTCCCCTTCCCAGGCCGCACGGCAGGGCCTTTTCAGCACTCCAACAGGTATTTTTTGAGTTTATGAGTATACATCTCATGTATACTTCATGTATACATCTAATGTATATTACAACTAATACCTTTTGAGAAATATTAATGTATCAAATAGATCAAATCTATATTTATACAACCTCGGAATCAAAATATAATTATGTTCATATGAAAATTTTAAAGAAGCATAATCTTTACATAAACAATTTTATGTTCATATGCACCTCTTAAAATTCATAATCCTAACATAAAGTTATATGTAGATCAAATCATATGTTCTTTGATTCTTGGATTATTAGTAGAACTAAGTCATCACATGAATCTCCATATATCAAAGAACCATATATGTCAAGATCAAACATATAAATCAAAATATATATCACCATATACATATTAAAATAGGCATTATATATATATATATATATATATATATATATATAGAGAGAGAGAGAGAGAGAGAGAGAGAGAGAGAGATCGAAACACAATTCTATTAAAATTATTTATATCACCATATATAAATATACATAGATAAAATTTATATATCATATATATAAACATCATACATCACATATATGAACATCATATATCAACATATATGAAAATCGAAATAATGAAAATATACTAGTCGCTCTGATACCACTATTGGGTTTTTATTGAATTAATAAGATTTATGATCTCATCATATATCGAAATGGTGCAGCGGAAGTATAAATATATATGAAGAACCCACCGGGGATCCAAGTATATTATCAAAGTATGAAGAACAAGATTGTTACCTCTTGTAGCGTGATTCCGATCGAGCCTTCTAGAGACATTACAAGAAGCGAGCGTCCTCTACGGTATCCACACAACGAACATGTCCCGAGCATCTAATGGATTTCTAGCTCCAATTCAACAAAGATTTTACTTAAATCAATTTGAATATAGGTATGCTCTTGATTATGGTAAGAACAAGAACACCAAGAATTTTATTCAAATGTTCTTGAACTTTGATCTAAAATAACAACTATGAATCTTATTTAATATGTTATTAAAGATTAAACTCACAAGTTTAGATGAAGATTAGATATGTATTCTAAATATTTTTCTTGATCAAAGAATCAACCTTCAAAGATATGAAGATATTCTTGATCCTTTTGATTATTCAACTCTTGAATATTATCTTCAAGACTTTTGAGAGAGAAATATCAAAATCAGATTTTTGATTCTCTCTACACAAATATGTCTTCTCTTATGTTTTGTCTAGTTTGAGGGCTATCACAAGACACTCTTATATAGTCCTCTAAATGGCTAAGGGTTCATCAACCCTTTCACAACCATAATCAACCGGAACAAAATAGTTGCTCTGCTCGTTTAAGTATGTGACCCTGTAGGTTTTAATTAATACGGCAATAAGTATAAAAACAATTTTATGACTCATAAATCATAAGCGGCCTCTAGCTAGATATTATGACCACCCGCATTAAAAGAATTAATTCGACGGCACATACGAAATCCCATTACTGTATAATATTTAATCCTCTCGTCGCGCAATATCCTAATTGAGCATAAGGCATGGATAAGTCGAACTTATATAGATTAATTCATCTCCTTTTCCTTATTCATATCCTTCTTTTATATCTCCATCTCCTTCTCCTCCTCCTCCTTTTTCTTCTTGTTGTTCTTCTTCTTCTCCTTATTCTTCTCCTCCTTCTTCTTCTTATTCTTTTTCTTCTTCTTCATCTCACCCTCCTTTCCCTTCTCCTTATTCTCCTTCTTCTTCTCCTTTTTCTCTCCTTCTCCTTCTCCTCCTCCTTCTTCATCTCCTTCTTCTCCATCTCTATCTCCTTCTTCTCATTCGCCTCCTCCTCCTCCTTATTCTTCTTATTTCTCTTCTTGTTCTTCTTCTTCTTCTTCTCCTTTCCTTTCTCCTCCTCCTTCTTCTACTTCTTCTTCTTCTTCTACTTCTTCTTCTCCTCCTCCTCCTTCTTCTTGTTCTTTTTATCCTTCTTCTTCTTCTTCTTCTTCTCTCATTTCCCTCCAACTCCTCTTGCTTCTGGTGCTTCTTATTCTTCTCCTTCTCCTTCTCTTTATCCATCTCCTCCTTCTTCTCCTTCTTCTGCTTCTCCTTCTTCTCCTCCTACTTCTTCTCCTTCTCCATCTTCTTCTTCTTCTTTTTCTACTTCTTCCCATTCTCCTTCTTCTCCTCCTTCTTGTTCTTCTTCTTCTTCTTCTTCTTCTTCTTCTTCTCCTTCTTCTCTCCCTCTCCTTATTCATCTCCTTCTTCGCCATCTCCATCTCCTTCTTTTTCTACTTCTTATTCTTGTTGTTCTTCTTCATCTTCTCCTTCTTCTTCTTCTTCTTCATCTTCTTCATCTTCTTCTCCACCTTTCCCTTCTCCTTATGCTCCTGCTTCTTTTTCTCCTTCTCTCCTTCTCCTTCTCTTTCTCCTTATTCATCTCCTTCTGCTCCATCTCCAACTTCTTCTTCTCCTCCTCCTTCTTCTTCTTGTTCTTCTTCTTCTTCTTCTTCTTCTTCTTCTTCTTCTCCTCCTTTCCCTTATCCTTATTCTCCTACTTCTTCTCCTTCTTCTATCCTTCTCCTTATCCTTCTCCTTCTTCATATCCTTCTTCTCCATCTCCATCTCCTTCTTCTCCTTATCCTCCTCCTCCTCCTTCTCCTTTTTCTCCTTTCCTTTCTCATTCTTCTTCTTCTTCTTCTTCTTCTTCTTCTTCTCCTCCTTCTTCTCCTTCTTCTTCTTCTCCTCATACTCCTTCTCCTTCTTCTTCTACTTCTTCTTCTTTTTCTTCTCCATCTTCTTCTTCTTCTTCTTCTCCTCCTCCTCCTTTCCCTTCTCCTTATTCTCCTGCTTCTTCTCCTTCTTCTCTCCTTCTCCTTCTCCTTCTCCTTATTCATATCCTTTTACTCCATCTCCATCTCCTTCTTCTCCTTATCCTCCTCCTCCTCCTTCTTTTTCTTCTTTTTCTCCTTCTTCTTCTCCTTTTTCTCCTTTCCTTTCTCCTCCTCCTTATTCTTCTTCTTCTTCTTCTTACTCTTCTTCTTCTTCTTACTCTTCTTCTTCTTCTTCTTTTTCTCCTTTTCTTCTTCTCCTTCTCATTCCTCTTCTCCTTCTTCTCCTTATTCTTCTCCTTTCCCTTTTCCTCCCCATGCTTCTCCTGCTTCTTATTATTCTTCTTCTTCTCCTTCTCCTTCTCCTTCTCCTCCTTCTTCTCCTTCTTCTGCTTCTCCTCATCTCCTTCTACTTCTCCTTCTTCTTCTTCTTCTTCTTCTTCTTCTTCTCCTCCTTCTTCTCCTTCTTCTACTCCTTTTTCTCTCCTTCTCCTTCTCCTTCTCCTTATTCATATCCTTCTTCTCCATCTCCATCCCCTTCTTCTTCTTCTTCTTCTTCTTCTTATTCCTATTCTCCTTCTTCCCATTCTCCTTCTTCTTCTTCTTCTTCTTTTTCTTCTTCTTCTTCTTCTCCTCCTCCTCCTCCTCCTCCTCCTTCTCCTCCTCCTTCTTCTTCTTCTTAGTCTTCTTCGTCTTCTTCTTCTTCTTCTGCTTCTCCTCAAACTCCTTCCACTTCTCCATCTTCTCCTTCTTCTTCTTCTAATTCTTCTTCTTCTTCTTTTTCTTTTTCTTCGTCTTCCCATTCTCCTCCTCCTCCTCCTCCTCCGCCTCCTCCTCCTTCTTCTTCTTCTTCTTCTCCTTCTTCTTCTGCTTCTTCTTCTTCTCCTTGTTCTTATGCGTCTTCTTATTTTCCTTTTTCTTCTTCTCCTTCTCCTTCTTCTTCTCCTTCTTCTCCTGCTTCTTCTCCTTTCCTTTCTCCTCCTCTTGCTTCTCATGCTTCTTATTCTTCTTCTTCTCCTTCTCCTTCTCCATCTCCTCCTTTTTCTCCTTCTTCTGCCTTCTCCTTCTCCTTCTCCTTCTTCTTCTTCTTCTTCTTCTTCTTCTTCTTCTTCTTCTTTTGCTTCTTCTTTCTCTTCTTCTTTTGCTTCTTCATCTTATCCTTGTTCTTATGCTTCTTCTTATTTTCCTTTTTCTTCTTCTTCTCCTTCTTCTTCTTCTTCTTCTTCTTATTCTCCTTCTTCTCCTTCTTTTTCTCTCCTTCTCCTTCTCCTTCTCCTTATTCATCTCCTTCTTCTCCATATCCATCCCCTTCTTCTTCTTCTTCTTCTTCTTCTTCTTATTCCTATTCTCCTTCTTCCCATTCTCCTTATTCTTCTTCTTCTCCTGCTTCTTATTCTTCTTCTTCTTCTTCTTCTCCTCCTCCTCCTCCTCCTCCTCCTCCTCCTCCTCCTCCTCCTTCTTCTTCTTATTCTTCTTCGTCTTCTTCTTCTTCTGCTTCTCCTCAAACTCCTTCCACTTCTCCATTTTTTCCTTCTTCTTCTTATTCTTATTCTTCTTCTTCTCCTCTCTCCTCCTCCTCCTCCTACTCCTCCTCCTCCTTCTTCTTCTTCTTCTTCTGCTTCTTCTTCTTCTCCTTGTTCTTATGCTTCTTCTTCTTTTCCTTTTTCTTCTTCTCTTTCTCCTTCTTCTTCTCCTTCTTCTCCTGCTTCTTCTCCTTTCCTTTCTCCTCCTCTTGCTTCTCATGCTTCTTATTCTTCTTCCTCTCCTTCTCCTTCTCCATCTCCTCCTTTTTCTCATTCTTCTGCCTTCTCCTTCTCCTTCTTCTTCTTCTTCTTCTTTTGCTTCTTCTTTCTCTTCTTCTTTTGCTTCTTCTTCTTCTCCTTGTTCTTATGCTTCTTCTTCTTTTCCTTTTTCTTCTTCTTCTCCTTCGTCTTCTTCTTCTTCTTCTCCTTCTTCTCCTTATTTTTCTCTCCTTCTCCTTCTCTTTCTCCTTATTTATCTCCTCCTTCTTCTCCTTCTTCTCCTCCTTTTTCTCTCCTTCTCCTTCTCCTTCTCCTTATTCATATCCTTCTTCTCCATCTCCATCCCCTTCTTCTTCTTCTTCTTCTTCTTCTTCTTATTCCTATTCTCCTTCTTCCCATTCTCCTTCTTCTTCTTCTTCTTCTTCTTCTCCTCCTCCTCCTCCTCCTCCTCCTCCTCCTTCTTCTTCTTATTCTTCTTCGTCTTCTTCTTCTTCTGCTTCTCCTCAAACTCCTTCCACTTCTCCATCTTCTCCTTCTTCTTCTTCTAATTCTTCTTCTTCTTCTTTTTCTTTTTCTTCGTCTTCCCATTCTCCTCCTCCTCCTCATCCTCCGCCTCCTCCTTCTTCTTCTTCTTCTTCTTCTGCTTCTTCTTCTTCTCCTTGTTCTTATGCTTCTTCTTATTTTCCTTTTTCTTCTTCTCCTTCTCCTTCTTCTTCTCCTTCTTCTCCTGCTTCTTCTCCTTTCCTTTCTCCTCCTCTTGCTTCTCATGCTTCTTATTCTTCTTCTTCTCCTTCTCCTTCTCCATCTCCTCCTTTTTCTCCTTCTTCTGCCTTCTCCTTCTCCTTCTCCTTCTTCTTCTTCTTCTTCTTCTTCTTCTTATTCTTCTTCTTCTTCTTTTGCTTCTTCTTTCTCTTCTTCTTTTGCTTCTTCTTCTTCTCCTTGTTCTTATGCTTCTTCTTCTTTTCCTTTTTCTTCTTCTTCTCCTTCTTCTTCTTCTTCTTCTTCTTCTTCTTATTCTCCTTCTTCTCCTTCTTTTTCTCTCCTTCTCCTTCTCCTTCCCCTTATTCATCTCCTTCTTCTCCATCTCCATCCCCTTCTTCTTCTTCTTCTTCTTCCTATTCTCCTTCTTCCCATTCTCCTTATTCTTCTTCTTCTCCTGCTTCTTCTTCTTCTTCTTCTTCTCCTCCTCCTCCTCCTCCTCCTTCTTCTTATTCTTCTTCGTCTTCTTCTTCTTCTTCTTCTGCTTCTCCTCAAACTCCTTCCACTTCTCCATCTTCTCCTTCTTCTTCTTATTCTTATTCTTCTTCTTCTCCTCTCTCCTCCTCCTCCTCCTCCTCCTCCTCCTCCTTCTTCTTCTTCTTCTTCTGCTTCTTCTTCTTCTCCTTGTTCTTATGCTTCTTCTTCTTTTCCTTTTTCTTCTTCTCTTTCTCCTTCTTCTTCTCCTTCTTCTCCTGCTTCTTCTCCTTTCCTTTCTCCTCCTCTTGCTTCTCATTCTTCTTATTCTTCTTCTTCTCCTTCTCCTTCTCCATCTCCTCCTTTTTCTCCTTCTTCTGCCTTCTCCTTCTCCTTCTTCTTCTTCTTCTTCTTCTTTTGCTTCTTCTTTCTCTTCTTCTTTTGCTTCTTCTTCTTCTCCTTGTTCTTATGCTTCTTCTTCTTTTCCTTTTTCTTCTTCTTCTCCTTCGTCTTCTTCTTCTTCTTCTCATTCTTATCCTTCTTTTTCTCTCCTTCTCCTTCTCTTTCTCCTTATTTATCTCCTTCTTCTCCATCTCCATCCCCTTCTTCTTCTTCTTCTTCTTCTTCTTCTTATTCCTATTCTCCTTCTTCCCATTCTCCTTCTCCTTCTTCTTCTTCTTCTTCTTCTTCTTCTTCCCGTTCTTCTTATTCTTCTTCTTCTCATTCTTCTCCTCCTTCTTCTCTCCTTCTCCTTCTCCTTCTCCTTATTCATCTCCTTCTTCTCCATCTCTATCTCTTTCTTCTCCTACTCCTTCTTCTTCTTGTTCTTCTTCTTCTTCTCCTCCTTTACCTTCTCCTTCTTCTCATGCTTCTTCTGCTCCTTCTTCTTCTTGTTCTTATTCTTCTTCTCCTTCATCCTTTCCTTCTTCTTCTTCTTCTTCTTCTTCCTCTTCTTCTTCTTCTTCTTCTTCTTTTTGTTCTTATTCTCCTTTCCCTTCTCCTTATTCTCCTGCTTCTTCATGTTCTTCTCTCCTTCTCCTTTTCCTTCTACTTCTCCATCTACATCTCCTTCTTCTCCTTATCCTCCTCCTTCTCCTCCTCCTCCTCCTTCTTCTTCTTCTTCTTCTTCTTCCTCTTCTTCTTCTACTTTTTCTCCTTTTCTTTCTCCTCCACATTCTCCTTCTTCTTCTTCTTCTTCTTCCTCTTCTTCTTCTACTTTTTCTTCCTTTCCCTTTTCTTCCTCATGCTTCTCCTGCTTCTTATTCTTCTTCTTCTTCTCCTTCTCCTTCTCCTTCTCCTTTCCCAGTGCTTTCAGTCATTCTTGTTTCTCTTTATATGTATTTCCGCTGCAAATTCCGTTTGAGATGTTTATTTATTCAGGGTGGTGTATCTTATCTCCATATAAAATATACTAGTATTCTGTATTGTCCTGGTGTATTGTACTTAAGCTTCTCATCGGAGTATTTGGTAATATAATGTGGTTCGGTACTACAATTATATTATTTAATTCATCAGTTTTCATTCGCCTGGTGGGTCCCAGTCGAGGGTCCACGGCACTGTAATATCCGCCTAGTATGGGGTGTTACATTTTTCTTCTTTCCCTTATCCTTATTCTCCTGCTACTTCTCCTTCTTCTCTACTTTTCCTTCTCCTTATCCTTCTTCATCTCCTTCTCCATCTCCATCTATTTATTCTCCTTTTCCTCCTCCTTCTCCTCCTCCTCCATATCCTTCTCCTCCTCCTCCTCCTCCTCCTCCTCCTCCTCCTTCTTCTTCTTCTTCTCCTTCTTCTTCTTCTTCTTCTTCTACTTCTTATCCTTTCGCTTTTCCTCCTCCTTCTCCTGCTTCTTATTCTGCTTCTTCTTCTGCTCCTCATTATTCTTCTTATTCTTTATCTTCTTCTTCTCCTCCTCCCTCCTCTTCCCATTATACTCCTTATTCTTCCCCTTCCCCTACTCCCACTTCTCCTTGTTTTCCTTCTCCTTATTCTTCTCCTCCTCTTCTTTTTCTTCTTCTCATGCTTCTTCTTCTTCTTCTTCTTATTCTTCTTCTACTTCTTCTTCTTCTTTTTCTTCTTCTTCTTCTTCTCCTCCTTTCCCTTCTCCTTATTCTCCTACTTCTTCTCCTTAGTCTCTCATTCTCCTTCTCATTCTCCTTCTTCATCTCCTTCTCCTCCTTCTTCTTCTTGTCCTTCTTCTCCTTTGCCTTCTCCTACTCCTCCTCCTCCTCCTTCTTCTTCTTCTTCTCCTTCTCCTTTCCCTTATCCTTCTTCTCGGGCTACTTCTCCTTCTTCTCTCCTTTTACTTATCCTTCTCCTTCTCCATATCTTTCTCCTTCTCCATATCCTTCTTCTCCTTCTCCTTCTCCTTCTCCTTATCCTTCTCCTCTTCCTCCATCTCCTCCTCCTCCTCCTCCTCCTTCTTCATTTTCTTCTTCTTCTCCTTCTTCTTCTTCTTCTTCTCCTTCTTCTCCTTTCCCTTCTCCTCCTATTTCTCCTGCTTCTTATTTTGCTTCTTCT